>OZ005738.1:155365752-156763252 GCA_963930755.1 Eudasyphora cyanicolor | reverse complement strand
ATTTAGCGAGATTTAGAGGCAAACTAATTTTGTGGCTTCAGCGGTTAGATTTTTTAACCGATCAGGCTGAGTTTCTCGACCGAAGGTTTTCCTCTTGATATCCTTTTTAATTACCCAAACCGATGATATTTACAATACGGAAAACTTCTACGCCTCTCCCATCTTATTGCCATCACTGTAATTTGCGTGTTGTCTGTTTGTATTACATTTAATAACCAAACGATCCATAAAACGAAGAGTTAAATCCAAAATAATAATCCCGCACGAAATTAAATCCCTCGCCCACGCCACATAAGAAACGAAAAACAGCACAGCACTCACACAAACACGCAAGAACACACGCACACACACTCAGACAATTGTACAGCGTAGCTAAATCCATCCGAAAACTCTGACATAAACAAACGCAGAACACACAGTGGGATGGATGGTGGTACCCAGAAATCCGATAGGAAGAGGAAAACGAAGCGGCAATGGCAGATATACAGTAATACGGCGGCCAGCAGAGAAGGACCGACGGACGGACGCAACGAAACAACAGATAGTCAAATGGACAGACGGCCGAACCGAATCTTGCCTGTCAGTGTAGTAAGTAAATCGCCTGGCAGCGACAGAGCTCTGGCGGCAGCAATAGCAACAGCCACATGCTCGAATGGTATAAGCCCAAAATGCTAAAGCTCAACGCAAACAGCTAAGCAGAAATGGATTATAAGAGCTCCCACTCTCAAACCAGGCGGCATTCCACCGCCGTCATCTCCACCAGCACCACCATCACCTCGCCGTAGTCCGCACCACAACAAAAGAGCTAACTCCTGCATTGCCAGTCAGCCAGCCATCCAGGCAGGCAGGCAGGCAGCCAAACAGCCAGCATACAAATGTTGTTGTGATTGGGAATGAATTCTCTGCTCCGTGTGTTTGACTCTACGCGAGCATATCTCCTCTGCCGGATGGATAAGTGGATGTCGTAGCTGTGGGGGCTATGGAGATGTGATTGCTGGCTGCATTGATGTTGGCTGGATGGCATAGCTGGCTGGCTGGCTGGTTGGTTTGGCAACGACAAGGATGATGATGATGACTGAATGTTTTGGATATAACTTCTAGATGGGGTAGACAGAGTGAGAGGCCAAGTCTGAGGGGATTTTGCGACGGATGCAGTAGCAGCAAAATAAATTAAGCTTTGGCATTAAGCTAAAGGCTGAACTAAACACATTACACACACACAGAGCACCACCAACTGAACGAACCATCGCACCATCAGCATGTAATGGGTTGCCACTTTTATCACGACACTTTTCGAACTTTAGAAAGGCCAAAGATTTTCGCATTTTGGCTCGAGGTAGAAAATAAAGACAATATTAAAATCCGCTGCTAATAACAAGCAGTATCTGCTATAACAGCAAATATTCTCTTTTAAAAATGTAAATTATAAAGTAAGGTTTTAAAGTGCAATCATTGCCAAAAGAGGAATTCAGAAAATAGTGTACTTTTTATAAATACAATATATTCTTGAGGTAAGAATAATGATATTAGTAGTAGAAGAGAAGTGCTGAAGAGAACATGTTCTGCTGTATACCCAAAATTAAGCAAATTTATTACTGTTAAAGCAAAATGGGTAATTGAAGTCAATTCCACAATTATAACATGTAAAACAACATGCTAAGTTCGGCCAGGTATGCCCTTCGCAATGGATCGCATAACACATAATAATAAGGCAATTAAACTCAACCAGCCAACTTTCAGCAACACCATAACTAGCGCCAATAGGTGTGGGAAAAATAATTATGCTGAAATTTGTGGATTTTTTTAAGAAATAGGTAAAATTAAATGCGAACTACAAAAGCGCTATCATTGAAAATTAAAGGTTTTTATAACGCCAACATGGCAAGACGGGTCCTTTATCAAAACGGCATGCAAGCACTAATAAACTTAAACTTTCAACGACCAGAAGAATCGCTGGATATTTGCAAATTGAAGAGCCTCGAGAAGTCAAGTATGGGAGTCCTTTGTATGGGGACTATGACAAAAAATGATGACCATCGCTGGCAGTTATAGATCTAGTCCAAAAAGGTCAAAATGACAGAACAATCGGTAGGTCAAAATGTCAAATCTGGAAGTTTCTGTCTATGTTTATCAGGCTAAAGACCTATGACGACCGTTGTTCATGTGAATTGTAATGTTTACTCAAATTACAAAATTTCAGACGTAATGGCATCAATAAGCCTTTCAAATAAAATGAATAAAGTTCGATGATATCTTCCACACACTATGTTTTTTTATACCCTACACCACACTGTGGTACAGGGTATTATGACTTTGTGCATTTGTTTTCAACGCCTAAAAGGAGAAGAAATAGACCCATTGTTATTTATACCGATCACTTTTTGAGTTGATTTAGCCATGTCCGTCTGTCTGTCCATGTATTCTTGTAATCAAAGTGCAGCTCGTATTTATGGTCCGATTGTGATGAAATTTAGCACAGTCCTCTTTTTTGGGAGGACGATCTGCGGACGAAATTTGTAAAAATCGGTCAAGATTTAGATATAGCCCCCATATATATGCTACCCTCATTTGACATGTAAGCGCTGTAGAAACTGTATTTTTTATCAGAGCAGAACGAAATCTTCCAGAGAGAGTTTTCTTATTACATGAATGAACACTGCTAAATTCGTGAAAAATAGCTACAGATTTAGATATAGTCCCCATGTATATGTGACACCCGATTTGACATTTAAACTCAGTAGAAACGGCGTTTATAGCCGATCAGTACGAAATTCGTATCGCAATGTACATTTTCGCATTGTTAGGGAGGTGTAGGGTAATATATGTATTGTCGGCCCCGCCCGACTTTCTGTCTTTCCTTACTTGTTATACCCTACACCACACTGTGGTACAGGGTATTATAAGTTTATTTCACGGCAGATGTTTGTAACACCTGAAAATAACACAGCTAGACCCACCTTAAAGTATACCGATCGACTCAGAATCACTAGCTGAGTCGATTTAAGCATGTCCGTCCGTCCGTCCATGTAAAATCGTTTTGAAATTTAGAATGGTAGAGTTTCTTGATCCATGAACCAACATTTGAAGAAAATCGGTTAAGATTTAGCTATAGCTCCCATATATATGTTTCGTCCGATTTTGCTCTTTAGTCCTGTAGAAGCTGTATTTTACATCCAATCATTTTGAAATTTAGAATGGTAGAGTTTCTTGATCCATGAACCAACAATACCGAATTTGAAGAAAATCGGTTAAGATTTAGCTATAGCTCCCATATATATTTTTCGTCCGATTTGGCCCTTTAGTCTTATAAAAGCTGTATTTTACATCCAATCGTTTTGAAATTTAGAATGGTAGAGTTTCTTGATCCATGAACCAACATTGCCGAATTTGAAGAAAATCGTTTAAGATTTAGCTATAGCTCCCATATATATGTTTCGTCCGATTTGGCCCTTTAGTTCTATAGAAGTTGTATTTTACATCCAATCGTTTTGAAATTTAGAATAAACAATTTATACATGAACTACAAATTTTATATATCAGAGTTATTCAATATTACGAGAGTGGTGTAGAGTATTATATAGTCGGCCCCGCCCGACTTTAGCCTTTCCTTACTTGTTTTTAATTTAAAGATAGGAAGCGCTTACATTTCAACTAAAATGGAGAATATGCGTAGAGAAAACGATTTAGTTGTGTTACAGATATTTTCGGCTACTGAATTTATGCTATTGACAGAACCATAATTCGCAGTCACGAAATTACTTTTAATGACCCCAAAATTAACGGTAGCATTGGCTGTAGACCTTTAACGACTGTTGTTCGTGTGAATTGTTGTGGGTAAAAAATGTAAACTGAACCTACTAAATTTCAGCCCGATCAGTTTAAATTTGTGGATTTTATAGCATTAATGTTTGGAGGGTGATTTATAGGTTACCTACATCAAAGCATGGCCTGATGTTAGAGTTGTGCAATTCGTGAACAAACTAGTTCAATTGAATTACTGAATGGTACGAACTAGTTCACACAACTCGTTAATTTCAGCCCAGTAGTTCGCCATGTCTTTCTTCTCCAACCTAGTCATTTCGTTCTCCTTTCTCAGCTGTTATATGTTTCCAAACTCGTTTATATAATCAATTCATTTCATTAATGTTCCAATCAGATTCGTCTAATAGTGGCCGATTTGAACTGGTGATCTACTCGTGAGCTAAAGAGCTGGTGAAGTAAAGAGGTGGTTTACTTGAGAGCTGGTGAAATAATGAGCTGGGGAGCTAAAGTGAGCTGGTGAACTAATGAACTAGAGAGCTGGTGAGCTAATGATCTGGTGAGCGAATGTGAACTTATTAAATAAATTAACGAGCTATTTCATTCAATTGAACTGAAATAAAATAATCGATGACTTAAAAGAACTAAACTCTACCAGATAATTCCCATTTTTAATCCGAAGTTATACCCAATATTCGTCATATATCTAAGTTATTTAAGATTGTAGCGAATTTTATAACCGACGGAAAGGAGGACTTGGCAAAATAGTCAGAGAATTTTACGACCATTAAAAATATATAGATGTATTTTAGTTAGTCCGTGATCAACATTTCGACTCGAAAGCTGGTCACATTGACATAGATGAGGTCACATTGAATCGTACGAAACGTACGTTGTGCAAAAAACCGGTAGTAGAGTAGAACTTTAGAGACAGTTAGGGACATATTACTTTGAGGTAGCCGAGAAAAATCAACTTGGAGTAAACCTGACAAAAACGGAGTTGTCCCTCTTCACAAGTAAGTACAAAATAGCAGTTGTAGAACCCACATCTTTAGGGGTCCTTTTCTTACTGACAGTACAAAGACAATGGACCAGACTTGGTCTCCTAGAGAAGTAGCGAACTAATGTTAGCTACATGTCCTTTAAACCAACATAGAAGCCCCGAAACTCCTTTTAAAATCAAGCTCAATATCCTGCAAAGGAAACCACAGTAAAGAAAAAGGGTCTCCAAAAGGAACTTTCGAACTTTCACAGTTGAGAGCGACCATATTGTTGAAGCTACATCCAAAGACAATCGAAGGTATAGACACCCAAGTGTATTCGCACATTTTTACCAAAAGATGGGGGAAAAGTCAATTTCGCGTACGTTTGTATGCGCGAGTGAGAAGATTTTTAGGTAACCATCTACAAAAGGCCTTGTTGTTTCTTTAAAAGTCAACTGCGATGAGGTGTCTATACCTTTGATTGTCTTTGCTACATCTGTAGAATTGGCTGTCATTTATTCAGTTTGTTTTGCCAAATCGATATGCTTTCAACAACACGTACAAAATATAAAAATATTTTATCAAAATGGTTAATGGGAAAATCATTTTGGGTACGGCAACAAACATGAGATCCAAGAGCGTCAAAAGCATCCCGAAAAATTCATCTGTCTATATTTCTTTGAGAACGACGTTGGCCATCAGCGTCAACGGCGAGCGCTATAGGTCAGTAATTACCAACTTCTTTGGACCTGAATTGGATGACATGGACACCAACGACATGTGGTTTCGACAGGGCGGTGCTACGTCACACAGCTCATGTCACATTGGACATTCTGCAGGAGCAATTTGATGCCATAGTCATCACACGTGAAGGAGATGTGAACTGGCAACCGAGATCGCCCGAATAGGCCCTGTTAGACTTTTTTTTGATATGTTTTTCTGATATCGCAGATCTTTACGAATAAGCCACAAACTACAGCGGCCCGCAAAAGCCAATATAACTTATTCCATCGGTAACTTTTTTTTTATGCGCCACAGTCATGGCAAATTTGACTTTGCGGATGCGCGACACCCAGCGAAGTCGCAGATGTTTTATTCTATACATAATTATATCGATAGGCCTAAACGAAAGGAATAAAGTTCAATGAATTCCCACACACACACACACATTGTATTTTAAATTAAAAGTAAGGAAGCGCTTAATTTTCTATTAAAAGGGAGAATATGGGAGATATTTTCGCCAACCGGATTTTTGTTACTGGCAGAACTAGGAAAGGCAGAATAGTAAAATGGTTATATCAATAATTTCATAGTTTCACAAATCAATTATTGGTCATAACTACAATTAAGACAGTAGTGACAATAGCAAACATTCATTTTGCAAACATTTTTTCTGAATATGGGGTATTCGTATTGTGCATTGATTGTGTGCCACAGTTGTCAGACTAATAATGCTGGACGGAGTTATTATTTGGTGAATAAAAGAGTAGCCTTACGGTCACTGACGATTTAATAACAGTATTAAATTTAGTACTACATTTGCTGTCTCAAGACATTCTGGTTAAACAAACTTCCGTAGACACGACATTACTTTTAATGGCTCCAAACTGAATGGTAGGGGTACCCTCGAGATATACCCGAAGGACCTCTGGATATCTACAGCTCATAGGCTGCCTAATCACTAAAGCAGTGATCAGGCTTAAATGTCTGATAATAGGGAGGTACCATAATAATGCCTGGGTTATAACGGTCAGACAAAGTTTGTTTTTTAAATCCAGGAATAACGTAATTCTGAATTCAAGAATAGTCCTCAACTGTCCAGATTTCTTAACGAGATGGGTGCCAGGTTACAATATTTTGGCCAGATGATCTTACAAGGCTTGGAACTACTTTACATGCTTCAACGGAACTGCAAGATATTGCCTTATGGCAGAAATGACTGGTAGGCACTAATTATGAACAATAGTTATTCTGGATTTAGGTGAATTCATGCCATTAGGCTTAACTCCACCGTGCTTTACACATCTGGGTGAATACATGCGTCGACCAACGCCCCTACACACATTGTGCATGAATACAAAACAATTTCGTTCTTCTGGACACTTTTTGACTCCTCCTTGGTTAGGAGCAAGTTCCTGCCGTTAGGCTTAACCCCACCGTGCTCTAAACACCTGGGTGAATACATGCGTCGACCAACGCCCCCACCCACAATGTACATGAGTACCAAAATGTGTTACAAATCACATTTGAAACTATATTCTGAAATGTCATCAACATATCGATACCTCCATTCTAAACTAGGCTAAGTGCAAAAAGGTAGTTTTTCAGGAGAGGCGATCAAAGTTTGATGAATTTTTTAAATTTGTGTGGTTTTCCTTTACGATGGAAATTGAATGGCCTGTACTGTTTTGTGAATAATTTTTGATTGGGTTGACGGATAAACACTAAATTTTGACTGAATATAACTTGGAATATTTATAAATTAAAAATGCAATCTCCCTAAAAACATGCTATGTCGACTTAGCATGTTTTAGAATGATGGTATCGATGTGTATCTAAATATTAGGTTTATTAAATCTCACATAATGGAATTACGATACGAAATGGATGCGGGAATTTGACCCCAAGATTGAGGAACATTCGATGTTTACATTGAGGTTTTATGAAAAGCTTGAATGGCAACCCTATGTCAAGGCTACACAGAGTGAGTTCGTTTGGTTGTCTGTTGCTGCTGCTGTTCGAATGGATGGATGTTCGCCCCGAAATGGGATGGGATGGGATGGCATGACGATTGTCTGAATGTACTTTGGCTTAAGGATTAACGCAAAAGCATGAGCACACACACTCACACAGAGCGACAACAACAACATTACTACAATGACATACAAACAAACGAGAGATAATGTCATGTGGTAAAAGAGAAAACGAGTTTGTTTTGATTACAAAGTCTAGGGAAAAAGAGTCGACAGCCAACGACATAGAGAGAGAGGTAGAAAAAGAGCGTAACAATTTTAGTCAAAGGGGTCTTTAGTGGATATATTGAAATAGGAATGCAAGCGCGGGGCGTTGGGAGACAAAGAGAGTATGAGGGATTTCTGGCGGGCAAAGGAAGTCGCCAAAGTGAATTCTTAAGGATTATAGGTTTGCTGTTTGCCAGCCATACTCTGCTTTGCGCTGCGCTGCTACAGGGATCTGCGTTCGCGCTCATATTTGTGTGTGTGTCTGTGCATTTGCGTGGCTGTGTATTAAGACCAAACAGACAAACAAACTTCCACAAAACCCAAACTGTTTTGGAGATAAATCCTTAAAGCCTTATGAACGAATATGGATTGTTATTGTGTGCGTGTCAGTGTTTACGTGTGTCTGTGGGTATTGGGTTTCACTGTGGCTCCTCTTGCCATTGGGATTAAAATTTACGCTCGATGGATAAATAAATGACTGCAGCTAACGCTGCTGTGCGGATGTGAATGCCAGTGAAGATTATGATTTAATGGCAATGCCAACAACAATAACATCATCTAAATTAGGAAAATATACGTGATGGCAGGGCCAGACCGGCAGACAAACCGTCAGACAGCGCAACCCTGTTTAGTGTGTCTCTTCGCAGAATTCAATTCCTTTTGGTCGCAGTTCGGGAATGGGTTGGGTTGTGTCGCATTTCTGGTTAAGGTAATTATAATTCGTAGCCATTGAAATATTTGTTTGCGCTTTTAATAAATTTATAATTTTTTTAAGATATAATGGCTTGGTGGAGATGATTATACCTATCAGATGTACTATTAACTGATCGTGGTTGTAAGTGATCGGAACTAATCAATATGACCTTATACAAAAAATCAACCCTGCGGCTGCATAGGATGTCGGAAAAGTTCGAGGTGTCTGCTGATTCGACTTCAAAGCTCATATGAAGTTGTTTTGTTGTGTCTCTATAAACCTTAGCATAAGGCAGAGGACTTTAATGGTTAGATCTGCGAGTATTCTGTAGTAGAAGGCATTGAACAGTTATGAGAGAAACTCGAAAGCAACGAACACCCAAAACAGACCTAGAATTTGAGAGTCTTCTGCAGTAGAACTGGGACGAACGAACACCAAAAACACGCAAAAATTAATATAACCCCAGGCTTTAGTCTTTTGCTAATACTTCGACCTGTACCAGCCACAGTAACCGAAGGAAGGCTCCCAGTACCTGTGGGAAAGTTATGGTTGTCCTTGCCTGAAACCGAAGATCCTACCTTACAGATTTGGCAGCCAATATCAGTCACAGCAACCGAAAGAGTATACTTCGGCAGTCAATATCAGCCACAGCAACCGAAAGAGTATACTCGGGACTATAGGAAAGGTATTGTAAGCCAACGGAAAGTGATAGAGATCAAAACAGCAGTTAAGACCTTAGACTTTTACCGTTCGGCGACTTATATCTGACACAGTAACCATAGGAGTATTTCCAGTAACTATCGGAAGGGGGTGGGAAGACGATAGAAAGCGACAGAGATCAAGTTATATACAAATCCTATCGCAGACTGCCGCAAAAATATGGAATAGTTCATCAGATCGAAATACCAAAGTTAGCTCAGTATTTTCTGGTCGATAAAAACCACTAGATCTACTCTAGAAACATTAGGGCAAAGGGGGATGGCTTCTTCACTAGAAGGACTAAGACGTTTTCTGATATTCTTACGCCTTTTATCAACACCAGATTTTGTCATGATCTGCCAGACCAATGTAAGGACTATGGCAATTGTTAGACAACCCCAGAAGACTTTTGCTGCCAAGGAGATGCAGTAACTGATACTCCAGATTATTTTCCTCTTGTATATTTTTCGAGCAGACATATGCTTTAAAATGCTTTACTTCAAGGAGGTGCTTCAAGGACGCAATGGAAGGATAAGCCATAATTAGAGCCACAGTCGACATCACGTATGGTGACTGAGAGAGTAGTTTCTTGGATTATAAGAGAAATGAGCCCAGACAAGGCGCAAGGTGCACACGATCTAGCGATACGCTAAATTCGGAAGCCAAAGGTTAACTAAGTCTTTTTGCAACCAGCATTCGAAGTGTCGATAGTTTCCGAAAGGATTCCCAAAATCATAAAGGGCATATGAGGGAAAAAATTATTTATGGTGATTTAGATTCTGGAAAAAAGTGGAGCACTTTTTCCGAAAACTGTACATTTCAAACATATTTTTGATATTTGAAAATTATAGTTAGGTTTTATTCGGGGGAATACTTCATTTGGACTGAAAAGGTGCAAATATTGTCTTGTATTTCACGCCGACGGGGCAACATTTTTTCCAGAAACGAAATCGCCAGTAGTTTCCGGAGTCCGACAACCGTATGGCCAACTTCAACTTCATCCAGTCCGAAGCTCCCAGCACATCTTGCGAATGCGAACCATGGAATGCAGCTCGATGTGACCTCTGTAGAATCCATGTTTTTATCAATCGATGCCTTTGATTCGTAAAAATTGTGTAGCCAACTAGCAATGATCAACTCCGGGCAGAATCAAAAGTGGAGTTGGATCGGGTATGCTTTGCGCAAGCCGCAATCCAACATAACCAAGAATGCAATTGAGTGGAATTTCCAAGTCAGCCGAGCCACGTTTAACGCCGACAAAGAAGCGTCAAAAATAAACAAATCGTGGATCGAGCTGAAGTCAATTGCAGCGGACAAAAGAGAATGGAAGGCAATCGTCGAAGCCCTATGCTCCTTATAGGATCAAATGGAATTTATATATATATTTTTGCATGGAGCCGTATAAGGGCGCATCGCGATTCTTGTTCTCTGGGTCATTTCAAGAAACTTTGCCCAAGCAACCATAGGTCAAAAATGAATTTCGAGCGCCCGGATTTTTCAATATAGGTATTTTTCCAATACGAGTACGATTCAAGAATAGAGGCAAACATAATATTTCCTCTAACCAAATGCTTAAATGGAGGTTTTTTGGGTCGAGGAATCCATTTTTGATGTATAGGGTGATCCTAGTAGAGATACTTTTTTCAATAGCCTTTTTGTGACAGATCACGTGTGAGTCGTGTCATGCTGTCATATTATTTTTATTAAGTATTGTTTGGCATTTCATCATGGAAAGACTTACGCCTGAACAACGTTTACAAATTATTAAGTTTTATTATCAAAATAATCGTTCGCCAATTGCGCTAAGTCCATTTTTTTAAATCCAAAAAACAAAACACTTTCCAGTCGGCCCACGACCTTGACACCCATGGGCAATACTTTAGCTCTCGTTAAGAGCTATCTTCTCGATCCGACCTACCGGAATCATCGGTCCATATTTCTTAAAAAATGATGCCAGTGGGAACGTAACCGTCAATGGCGACCGTTATCGTGCAATGATAACCGACTATTTGATGCCTAAAATTGAAGCTCGTGATCTCAGCGACATTTGGTTTCAACAAGATGGCGTCACTTCCCACACATCGCATCAATCAATGGATTTATTGAGGGAACACTTCGGTGAGCAGATAATTTCACGTTTAGGGCCGGTCGATTGGCCACCAAGATCGTGTGATATCACACCGTTAGACTTTTTCCTGTGGGGATATGTAAAGTCTAAAGTTTATGCGGACAAACCCGCTTCGATTCAGGCCTTGGAGCAAAACATCACGCGTGTCATTCACCAGTCGAAATGCTCGAACGAGTCATCGAAAATTGGACTCCACGGATGGACCATCTGAGACGTAACCGCGGCCAACATATGATAGACATAATCTGCAAAAAATAAATGCCATAGAATGTTCTTTCAAATGATAATAAACATTCCCCATTCAATTTGAATTTCTGTGTTTTTTTCTTTAAAAAATTAGGGAACCTCGAAATGGATCACGCTTTATTATGATTACCTCGCCTACTGTCAATGGAGAAATTGATCGATAGGATCTATCTCTATCACCATATCTGACCCTAGGTCGCCCAAGGATTTGGTATATGTTGTAAGATGTTCTCAAACTTTTGACATTTTTCTAAATCAGGTCGGGCGGCTTCAGTCCTTGCACAAGCTGTATTTTGTATGCTTTCAATTTAAGATCTCGATGTAAAATGCGCCAAGTCGTTCCATACGTCAGTCCGAGTTGCTGCGAACGGCGCCGAATCGACTCTCCACGGTCTTCGTGTACTCTCTCACCTACGGCCGCTACATTTTCTTCAATGCGTGCTGGACGTGATCTATTCGATGGAATATTATCCAATAATGAATGCTGGGTCTCAAGATGGGCGATGGTGTTGCGAATAGTACGCTCAGTAGGCCGATTATGTTGACCATAAGTTGAGCGAAGTGCACGAAACACATTCCTCACAGAATGTGAATTTTCGTAATAAAGTTGTACGATTTGTAAACGTTGTTCAGGCGTAAGTCTTTCTATGATGAAATGCAAAACAATACTTAAAAAAATTACATGACAGCATGACACGACTCACACATGATCTGTCAAAAAAAGGCTATTGAAAAAAGTATCTCTACGGTTATAACTAATACTTCGTAAAAGACAGAACTTTTATATTGGATCAGGAGTACACTAACTCCATCCCACTGAGAAAAAGGGATTGAAGGTAATTTATTGTTTCAATAAGAAGACTTCTGACTTCTAATAAAGTCCACGTCATCCATTATTCAACAATGAAAGACAAAATCTGAGCCACACTAGCTAAACGATTCAGCGAGAAACTAATGGATTCTTAAGCTTCATCAGATTCTTGAGTCTCTTGTAGGAAGGCAAGATCAACCAGCAAGATTGCCGAAAAGTGAATTAATTTAGAAAGATGACTCCGAATATTAAATGTTTCTAGAAAATACAGTTGTAGCCTAAATTCCGGAAGATTTGAAGACAGACATATGTCATTGATATATGTCTGTCTTCAAATCTTGGTAGTGCCCTGTTAACAACGACCATAAGACAAAATAATGAGGTTTTAAAATAACCCGGATTTAGATACAGTACCTTAGCTTTTATAGGGAACTTTTTGTAAAGCGGTGATATCGGAACATGAACCACTTAAGACTATTTTCAATTCCACATTGTAACCAAAAGTTGTCTAAATTAATAACAGAAGTATCTCGTATCGTACGACTAACATCCAAAACATTCACTTGCGGTAAAATAATTCACTCAACTCTTTACAAGTAAATGTAAAATTTCATTTTATTTAAATGGTCAATTTTATGGTAGTAGTATATCCCGCCAATACTATCGTCCTTGTCCTCTTACTCATAATATCATCATCATCATCGACCGAGTCATCATCAGGAGCATTACGATCATATTTTATAAATCCATCTACTGTATCGATGAACATGTATCGATGATGTAGATGTGTGCACAAGGATTTCCGTTGTGCAAATGTGTTTGCGTGTGTGTGCGTGCAGCAAAGACCCCCCTACATATAGTCACAAATCCTGGCATAAGACCTTACGTTGCGTTCACACTGGTATAAACACAAACACCAACACAAATTCAAATACAGAGTCGTCAGAGGCAGAGCTCATGACCGCTATACCTTTAGTATTTATCATAATGATGTTCATTGTTGTCCGATTATATGCACTTTTATACACTCTCCGTCATATCATCGAATGATACCTATAAAGGTATATGTCTGTCCGTCCGTCTGTCCTTCGGTCGGTTTGTCTCTTTGGTATATGTATGCATATGAATCCATTCATATGGCAGCAAAGCGTTTTTATTGCGAGAATATATCGGGGAAAAAATGCAAGCGTTTTATTGTCTGTGCTGCAGAATCACGCACAATCAACAGTCTACATAATAAAGCAACACTGTGGGTACTTTCGGCGTATTTGGGGTATTTGGGAGGGCCCGAACAAAAAATCCCAGTTTTCTCCCCTCGTTCAGCATGTGTGCGGGTGTGCATCTGTGTATGTGTGAATCCGTTTATTTGCTTTAGCCGTGCCTGCTGGAGCTGACGAGTCGTGTTATATTTGAATTTTAAAAGCCTAGAAGTTTATGCCACTTTGGTGGTGGTGCTCTGGTCATGACGACTTCGACGATGATGATCATGACGATGACAATAATAATAATAGTGTGATGAGTATTGGTATTGTTAAGCTTAAGATAAATCCTATTGTCTCTCTGCTGTGACACATACATGACTACATGCTTATAAATATTTATATAAATTTAATATACAATGGCTAGAGCAGTACAAATATGGTAAACTTTTGTTTGAACATCGAAGAAGAGAATCGTTATATACAGAGCTTTTTTGTAACGAGATAAATTATTGGTGGAGGCAACGGTAACTCCGAATGGCGGAATTTGTTGGTTTTTGGTATAAAAAAGCACAAAATGTGGACAAAGAAGTCTTCACATCATTGACATAATATTATAAGTCCTTCTGGTGTAAGTGCCTTCTATACATTTTTTCTCTTTTTTTCGGAATTCGATTTATTGGGGTTAAGGATAAAGAAAGTTTTCCTTCTGGAGTAAAAACAAGTAAAAGCGTTAAGTTCAGCCACGTCGACTGTTATATACCCTCCACCATGGATCACTAGTGAATGATTTCGCGTACAAATACTTATACCTATATTACCAAATTTCAGCCCAAATAATTGAAATTTGAGGTTACGAAGTCAAATCTAGAAGGACCTTTGTATGGGGTTGCTTGTGTTCAGTTGACATTTGTGGTCTCTATGGTGTTAAGACGTCATTCAAAAAATGGACCGATATTGCACATTTTCCATCCCAATTTACCGGCTATACCAAATTTCAGCTATCCAGCTCATTATTGTAGACTGTAGCGTGATTACAACAGACGGATGGCCGAACGGACAGACATACATACATCGCTAAATCGTCCTAGAATTTTAGGACGATTAAGAATATATATACTTTATGTGGTCTTGGATCAATATGTAGACGTGTTACAAACGGTGTGGCAAAATGTATATACCGCCATCCTATGGTGGAGGGAATACAAATGGTACCCTCTTCTGTAGATGAGATAATACAACTTTTCAAAACGCTTATTTTTGATATAAAGCGGAGATAGATTTACGATTAGATTACATCGGCAGCCGATAGTCCAATTTAGGTCCCTAGTGGTATCACGGGCTCAAATGTCCCTCATAGAATCCGTCCTGTCCCAAACTAAAGCCTATTTGCTGCAGAAAGCTTTTTAACAAGGCAAAGGCCACCATAGCCACACTGGGCTGGGACACACATATGGAAGAAATCAAGCAGTACAAAAATGAGTTGAGAAAGGCTCAAAATAAATCCTGGATAGATTTCTGTAGTGGCGTAGAAAAAAGCCTCAAAGTTATGGTACATTTTAGTATCAACACCTTGTACTATTGGGTACATCATGAAAGATTATAGCTCTTGTTCTGCGTCCAGTGAGGGATCGTTAGAAGTACTCTTGGATACATATTTCCAAGCAACGCTGAAAAGGCATCGAATACTTCAACTGGGCATTCCATTGAAGAGCAGCCATCAAAGGTCGGCAGCCCATGTCGAATCTTATATACCATCCACCATGGATTGCATTCAATTTTAATACTATAAATTTGATTTGTATAAATTTTATTGAAATGAATTCTGTCCAAAATAGAATACAAACTGCAAAGTGTCAGCTAAATTTCTTAGAAAATGTGGTGTTTATGGCTTAAATAAGCCTTTTTGGGAGCGACATCTATAGGTGGACTATAACAAAATATGAACTGATTTAAAAATGTTTTACTGCGATGAATTCTTATCTTAATTAAATACAAACTGCAAAGATTCAGTTCAAAATGCTTAGAAAATATGGTATTTATGGCTTAAATACGTATATTTTGGAGCAACTATAACAAAATATGAACCGATTTGTAAAATATTTTGCATTGATAAATTCTAGTCAAAATAGAATACTAACTGCAAAGTTTCTGCTAACTTGCTTTAAAAATGTGGTATCTATGGCTCAAAACCCGTATTATGGAGCGACCTCTATCGGTCAAAACATTGACCGATATGGCCCATTTGCAATCCCAAACAACCTGCATCTATAAGAAATATTTCTACCAAATTTGATCAACCTAGCTCTATTATATAGACAGACGGTCATTGCTAAATCGTCTTAGAATTTTACGACGATTCAGAATATATATACTTTATGGGGTCTCAGTTCAATATTTAGAGGTAATACAAACGGAGTGACAAAGTGAATATACCCCCCATCCTATGGTGGAGGGTATGCAAAGCATTCAACGTCGCCAGTCTCACCGGGGGAGCTACAGGCAGTGGCTGCTACAATTGCTAACTGTCTGAGAGATATCTCCACATGTTGTATCAATCAGGCCTGGAGAGATTAATAGATAAGTACTTACAAAAATTACTACAATTTATCAAAGGCTACTGCCCAATCCACAGAATACCGACAAATCTACCGACACTGTCCTGTATGATCAAGTTAGCGTTGTTTAATGATCTCCGCTGTTAAAGAATATACTGTGGTAGCTGTCTTAGATATAGAGAGGGGCCTTCAATAACATAAATCAATCCACTATAATTACGGATCTAGCAACCCAGACCAATTTAAGTCCCTGTTGCTACCGCGGGCTCAGATGCCCCTGATCGAAACTATCCTGTATGATAAACAATGTTATCAAAAGTTCGAATATTGGTACCGCCAAGATCTGTCAGACTTCCTAGAAAGGCTGACCTCAGTCTATCCGCGTGTCTTTTACTCAATGCGGAACAGTAGCAAAATAGGAGATCACTGATATTCTATCCCATTCCTTCAATTCGAGTCAATACCCAATCTTCTGGAGTGTTTTCCAATTAGACTGTTTCCGGTCAAAATTGACACCAAACCAATTTTACCACGCGCTAAAATTCCACCTATCGAAACCTACCTGTTTGATTTAAAAATTTATCGATAGTACGAATATCGGTACCGGAAAGATTTGTTAGACTGCTAGAAAGGCCGACCCTACGATGTCCAGTCGTCGTTTGCGTTTGCGCAACAATATATGCAAATTCTTCCAGTATTTCGTAATGTCATTCCTTTCCTAGCAAGTTCATCGGCTTTGCAGTTCCCCGAAATGCCCCAGGCGCAAAAGTCCAACGGATTGAGATCCGGAGATCTTGTTGGCCATTGCGCGGTAGAAATGAAGCGAGGAACCTCCTTTTTAAGCCATTTTTGGTTGACGCGTACTGAGTGCGATGGTGCTGAGTCCTGTTGGAATGTCCATGGTCTGTGGCCGAAATGTTTGTCTGCCCAGGTCTTCAATACTGTCTTTAGGACATTTTCCCGATAATATTCGGCATTTATATTGACCCCATGGTCGATGAATACGATCGGGGAGCGACCATCGGCCGTTACGGCGGCCCACACCATAACCATCGGCGGCGCTTGAGTTCTGGTGGCCAATCCAAGGTGTAAATTTTCAGCTGACCTCTTTGGCAAGTAAACCCGATTATTTTGTTTGTTCACAAACTGCTCAATTTGGAATGGCTTCTCATCGGAGAAAACCAAATTCGGTAACTGGCCACTTTCGTGCAAGCAAAGCAACTCCTTGGCTCTTTCCAGTCTAACATTTTTTGTGCATCGGTGAGCTCTTGCACTTTTTGGAACTTCAATGGCTTTAGTCCTAGCTAATTTTTTAATATGTGTAGTATCCGTTCTCGCGATATGTTCAGCTCACGAGCAATTTTTCTACCACTGCGGCGTGGATTTCGATCAAATCTGGCCTTCACTTTTCGGATCATTTCTGGTGTTGTTACCGTTTTTTTTCGTCCACTTTTTGGACGCGATGCAACACTGCCAGTATCACGGTAACGAGCAATTGTACGAGAAACAAAAGATTTATTCACATTTAAATGCTGGAGGGCTCTAACGATAGCCACTTGTGTTTTTCCACCCAAATAAAGCAATCACACTATCACGCTTGAATTCCATCACGAATAACTTTTTTTCTGAATGCAATAGATCAAAATGCTTTTGTAAGCTTGTAAAAAATAAAATGAACTGTCACTGAAATAAATCTGTCAGATATCAGACTAGCGGTTTAGAAATGATAGCAATCTGAAGTTGGTTGCAATACATATCAACCACCCTGTATATCCCATCGACTTTTTTAAGTGATAGGCCCCAAAGCAATATAAGGCTACTTTGGCTTTCCCTACACGTTCAATTTCATTAAGTCTGAATGATAGTTTTTTATCTAGAATTATGCCTAGAAATATTTGGACTTTCAGGAAAGAGTAGGTCTTTCCATTTGTCCGAGGTGGGTCCACATATGGAACCTTATTCTTCCTAGTAATGAGAACAAATTCGGTGTTGTTAGGGTTAACGCCAAAACCGCTGCTTCTGGCCCATCTAGCCAATTTGTTCAGAGCTTACACGTAAGCTGTCTCTAAGGACGTGAGGAATTTGCCAGTTAATGCGATTGCCACGTCATCCGCATATGTCAGACTTTGCAGTCACATCGTTCTAGATGCCACAGGATTCCATTCACTACTAGTTTCCAGATTAGTGGATGCAGTACCCTTCCTTGTGGGCCGTCTATTTACCTGCCCTGCCGACAAGCAGGGCAGGATTTGTACACTTGCCCTCGTTGTAATCGTGTTGGTTCTCCGAATGGAGTTTTTTACCCAAATTTTCTTAATTTTTCTATAATTATAGAATCTAAGAGTCTTCACATGCCTTCAATAGGAAGAAGTAATACTTTTGTCAATACATCATCCAAAAAATCCATCGATATCTACGACTTTTGATATATCATTATTTTTAGAGGAGGATTTTTTGGGGGTAAAGTGGTGAGCGGCGATGTCAGATGTTTTAGAAGAAATACTAATATTGTCTGCTGTATTTCGTTCTCTGACATGGAACTCCTATTCCGAAGCCTTCTATGCTAAAATTGGGCCTGGATTTACTAACATCTTTGTTTACCCAGCAAACTTTGTAGCTAAATATTAAAAAAAACGCAATGTCACAGGGAAAAACGGCTAATGCCATTCGATTTAGCGGGCCGAAATTATGCGGAGTAAGTTGTTTTCACCTAGGATACATTTTGGTGCACACACGGTGTAATTGATCTGGATGACTGAAATTTGACAAGATACATGTACTTCTTATAGCTGCAGGTAACTTTGTATTGAAAATAGGCAATATCGGTTAATTTGTTGATATATCCCTAATATAGAGCAACTCCTCGATTTGACTTATTAACGCCATAGTGACCACGAACGGTTTGAAAATTGGCAACTAGGCTTTATTTATACCAGGAACCGTTCACACAAACTTAGCGCCGCTTTGACTTGTTTGAACTATTTTTTTCCCACAATGGGTGAAAAATTGGTAAAAAAAAAACCTACTACCACTGCTAAATACAAATGAATAGTTATATATATACATATATACAATTCAGAGGGCCCCAGTAGGTGAGTTGGTGCTCGCCTATGTGTTTGGGGGTCGTAGGTTCGATTCCCACCAAAGGCTCTGGTGTGTTGGAGCAAAATATAGCAAGCAACCGTAAAATTAGAATATCAATTTACTTTGTATTACAATTCATATAAAAATAAATAAAATTCAATCATATATCAATATATATAAGAGTCAATCTCCGATCTTTATTATTACTTTAAACTTATTTTCCCCTAAGGAAATATTTACACTTTCTACAAATATCCATAGAGTCCTTTTAAAGACTTCTCAGATAATTTCTGTGGCACTTTGCTGTTTAAAATTTTTAGCGATGTCAAGTTCAATAAACTTGAAATGAAATGAAACGAGAAGAGAATCCCATACATTCCCGTTCCTTACCTACCGTAACAGTGGTGCACAGAAATCCAACAGATATAAGGACAGACTGTCAGACAGACAGACAGAAATTGAAACAGTCAAACAAACCTACCATTTGGAGCTTATCCTTGTGCCAGGAAAAACGACAAGGACAGCAGTGACACACACACACACACACACATAGACATCTAAGGATAAAACCCCACTCGAACAACAGAGTAAATCCGTACACACACACATATATATAGTCTAACACATTCATGTAGAGAAGATAAACTACCAAAACATTTGCGAAATTTTCACAAAAGTAAAATCGAAATTAAATCTCCATAGAGCTTAATGTCGGCGACGGATTTGCAATGCTGCCAACGCAGGCAGAGCTTTTATCCTTAACAGTTTGCAGGCAAGCACACATACACAGACAGCCAAACAAAGCATGACACGCACACACACACGAGTGGCACATGGACAGGGCTAAAGTACTGCGCCACATCGCTTAATCCCTTAGCTTTATGTGTTTGTCTATACACACACTCACACGCACATACACATTCGCAATCGCAGCACAAACAAGGATAAACTTCTCACACTCTCTGTCTGACTCTCCGACTCGCAGAGGCCATTAACGTCAGTGCATGAAGTCTTCCTTCGCTGCGCTCTCTATGGCGGACTCTTTGCTCGCACTTTCTCTCTCTTAACTGAGAAATTGAAACCAAAACATTAGAAATTTTGCACAACATTTAGCGGGAAGCGAAGCGGAGGTCACACTGTTGCCTTGCCGAGGATTTGGTGGCGGTGGCAGGGGTTTTTAAGGGATTTAACTTCCCCCCTGACACACTGTCTCCCATCAACCCCAAAGGATTTCGCTGCCTCTGTCGGTGAAGAGGAAAATCCTAAAACGTAAACGCTAACGCCAGCAGTGAGAGATTTATTATGGCTTAAGCCATTTGCGAACAAATACACAGAGTTAAGTTTAGTATGCCGCACAAACTGACACACAAATAGAAGCATTCACAGACACAGGCAAACAGTTGCACAGTGACTTGTTAGGCTGAAAGCTCACAAAAATCCAATGAACTTTAACACATCTATTTGGGGTTCGAAAAGTAAGGGTCAATTTCGAGAATGGCTTATGGAATTTGAGTGAACATTTTTTTTCGGACAATAGTACTGTTGTTGATGCATTCTA
Organism: Eudasyphora cyanicolor; assembly: GCA_963930755.1. Lineage (NCBI taxonomy): Eukaryota > Metazoa > Arthropoda > Insecta > Diptera > Muscidae > Eudasyphora > Eudasyphora cyanicolor. The sequence goes on along the minus strand of OZ005738.1, from coordinate 156,742,573 downwards.
CTTTTGGTTATTTATTCATGGGCCTGTTTCTGTAACTTATTTTCGTTCGTCTACGGCGAACGATCAAAAATCATTCAATTATTCCGAGAAATCTATAAGTCACAGCACTTTATAATTCGGTGTGTCTATAAAAAAGCACGTAAAAAGCTCGTACCTAAAATATTTTTAACCTGCGTTTTATAGAATTCAAGTAATAGTTGAGAGATTTTTGATCGTTCTCCGTAAACGAACGAAAATAAGTTACAGAAACAGGCCCCATATGTCTGAGAGAGAAAAATCCACAGTTTTTCCGTTTTTTACTACTTTTTACTTCAAAAATGCGAAATGCGGAAATTTATCCATATTTGGCCTTTTTACAATACCAAAAAGTTAGAACAAATAGTTTCTATTAATGCCTCGTGAAAAATTCAAATCTGGTAGACCATTGTGCGGGCAGTTATGAATAAAAATATATGCAAATATTCAAATTTCACCGCAATCGACTGGTATTTGTAGTTTTTAGAGCGTCAACAAGTGAGAGTTGCTGTTTATATTTCGGGTCCTGGCAATACTAGTGTTACCTGGAACTTCCATTGGAAATTTGAAATTTATTTAGTATAACTTCAATCAGTACTTTCTGTCAGTTTAGCGCGAATTGTTGGCTTACAGCGTGTTGAAAAATTCATCTCATTAAAAAAATTGAATTAAACCGTGAAAATGTTCGTTCGATAATTTTTTACGATTTTCGACGTGGACTATCGAGACAAGAGTGTCTCAATCAACTTGTTTCGACGTTTTCGGATGCTTTGGTGTTTTTATAGAATTTAAACACTGTGCCATAGCACAACAGCAACTGGCTCATGCAAGGGATGAACTGAACAGAGATAAACTGAACTCAATGCGAATGTCGATGTGTTGGAGTATGTCTGCCTGTGTGTGTGTGTGCGTGTTTACGTATATCCTTTTGTGAGCTAAACTTTTTCGAACTGAGATATACAATATATACGTCGAGTAAGTATATCCTTGATGGGTTTTGATATAAATTTAATAGCAACAAAAACAACAACTGACAGCTCATAATGAATTGTATTTTATTATGGAGCCTTAATCCATAGCACAAGCATTGTATAAACACGATACAGACACACACACCCACCCACCTACACCCACACACATTTGAACAGAGACACCCGCAAATATTTACAACTATGTACTGGCACACAGTTACACAATTCATAAACTTATCCACAACGTCATCGTTGTTCATTGAGCAACAACATTTTGCCAAGATTTTCATGATTTCACGCTAAGAAAGGATGTGTATGTATGTCCGTATATGTGTGAGTGATTCAGTGTGTCTCGCATAAGAATGTTTATCATTACCACCAATGCACACACACATACACAAACACCCATACACTCACTCAGACATAGATTGCAGATTTGTGCTTATCCTTACTCTTTATGGCCTTGTTTTTACGTTTGTTGCTTCTGAGGCTTTATCCCTTTTCTTTGTGCTTTCGCCTTTGCTGCTAAATACTGTTATTGTTGTCTTTATTAAGTGTTAGAGAGATGCGTAGCCAAAGTGTGGGGCGGGAGGAGGAAGAGGAAGAGGAAAGACTAGTAATAGGGGAAATACCCTTGCTCAACTTGTGGAGACTTGAAGGTCTGTCGTGTTTCTATTTGGTTTACGGAGAAATGTGGAAATAGTTTTCTTTATAATCGAATTTATGCTAGACGCTTTGTTCTAAGTAGAAGTGTTTGAGAGAAATTGCTTTATGAAATATGTGATTATGTGAGGAAAAAGTGCCCTGGAAAACACGGTATTTCTCGCTTTCTGTAGGTGGAACCTTGCAAGGTATTTATAGTCCATAATTACTATGGGATGCCACACCCACAATTAAAGCCCGCCCAATTTTAGTTGAATGCATCAACAAAATCGTTCGTATACATTTTTACACCCTCAACCATAGAATGCAGTAGGTTTATTCATTTTGTCACTCTGTCTGTAACACCTCGAAATATTGATCAACAACTCGAAATATTGATAACAAAATACCTTCCTTCACTTAAATCAAACTCTTTGATCTTCAGCTCAACTGCACATATCAATTACAGATCAATCCCGCGTAGGGAAACATCCAAATAACAAATGTTTTCTTTGGAAAACAAAAAAAAAATTCTAATAGTTTTAACGACAGTTACTAAACTTCTGTATGCAACTAGAAGTGCCACTATCCAAATTTGTAGGAATTGTAATTCTTAATTTTTGGCAGCAGAATCGGACTAGTCGTTGTCGAGTTATGCCAAACAAAAGATCCCAAAACGTGACAAATTTCCCTATATAATACTTACTAAATTCATATTTATATATCTCGATTCCTAGACGTGACCAGGCGAAACGCCGGAACAGGTATAACTTTTTTTTTACTAATATATAACTTTTCCCGGTAGTCAGAACCCCCGCCGATCAATAAAGCCAGTTTAATTTATATAGGGTGATCCAAGTAGAGATACTTTTTTCAATAGCCTTTTTTTGACAGATCACGTGTGAGTCGTGTCATGCTGTCATGTTATTTTTGTTAAATATTGTTTGTCATTTCATCATGGAAAGACTTACGCCTGAACAACGTTTAGAAATCGTTCAACTTTTTTACGAAAATTCACGTTCTGTGAGGAATGTGTTTCGTGCACTTCGCTGAACTTATGGTCAACATAATCGGGTCTTACGATCACGTGTGAGTCGTGTCATGCTGTCATGTTATTTTTGTTAAGTATTGTTTGGCATTTCATCATGGAAAGACTTACGCCTGAACAACGTTTACAAATCGTTCAACTTTATTACGAAAATTCACGTTCTGTGAGGAATGTGTTTCGTGCACTTCGCTCAACTTATCGTCGGCTCAATGCTATTTTGTTCCATACGCCATTTTGTATGATCGGAGAAAAACGCAATTTATTGTTTGAGTTAAAACGGGACTGAAGAGTTACACACTTTTTATTTCATAGGGTTCCCAACAGTGTTTGTATGATTCTCATGCATTTCTATGCCATTACATCCAAAAATAAGCAAGTTATAACAATTTTTGTACTTGGCATTTTGGTCCATATCCACTTTTATTTTAATATTTTTTCGTATTTGTATTACATGGACCACAAAAAGGGTCGGTATGGAAGGACAGTAATTTACATATTGTGATCGAAAGAACGTAAAATACTGAGTGAAAAATATAGGGCGATAGAAAAATTGAGACATAGAACAAAAATATCGAAATTATTTCCCGTTATTCAGAGTAAAACAAATTTACCCTACCAATATCTCGAAAACTAGGCGAGATAGGAAAAAAATGATTGCAGATTCTGAAAGAGCATGCTTGGAACCCATATTATCAACTCCTAACTCAAAAAACACAAAAATGGCGTATGGACCAAAATAACATTAAGCCGACGTTATGATAAACATAATCGAGTCATCGAAAATTGGACTCAACGGATGGACCATCTGAGACGTTGTTCGGGCGTAAGTCTTTCCATGATGAAATACCAAACAATACTTAACAAAAATAACATGACAGCATGACACGACTCACACGTGATCTGTCAAAAAAAGGCTATTGAAAAAAGTACTTGGATCTACTTGGATCACCCTATATCAAAAACACCTGATATACATCCGGCTAAGATGGTGCACCGTCAAGAAGTCAACTGCCGCGGTGTATTGATTACATTTTAACAAACAATCTGGATGATCAGTACCACTTGTTGCAAAAATTGGCCATATAATTGCAAGTTTTAATAAAGCCGCTTTATAACGGGTTACGAGGGCTGCTGTTGTATATATTTCTGGCCTAATAATGAAAATGTGAATATCTATCATCAAAAATGGTTTTATTGTTTTTGACCACTAATTTTTTTTCTTGATGTGCGGGAATAAATAGAAGTATTGGGTGCCAAGTCTAAAAGGCGCTGGATTGGGCTGATGTGTGAGAGCTCGCATTGTCATGGTGCACAATTATTCGTTTCCTCTTGTTCGTTTTTCGAATTTCTTCAGGCAAACACTTAGTGTTGCCTAGGCCAGAAATATATATAGCAACCCTCGTATATCAAAATTTGACATGTTGGCAGGGTAGATGCTAAATTTTTAACTAATGTGCCTGAAATTTCGAAATGTACATATACTCTATTTAACAAAACAAAATATTTCTTGGTAACTTATGGTGGAGGGTATTATACAGACGGCCAGACTTCAGTTTTCCTCACAGATTTTCTTGTGGGCCCGATTTGTCTCAAATAACTTAAAAATCTCAGTTGACATTATAGATTTTCTACGAGTTGCCATCTTTGGATCCTAGCTATATGAGAAGGTCCTAAACGGAGGCCTGAGACCAAAGGCAGTAGGCCGACTGCCCAAAAAGAGATTTGTAATTAGGAAATGTGTTCGTTGCACACTGTCCAGATTTACATTAAAAGATTTTATTGTTGGGGTGTATCTTCATTTTGGGGCATAATTTCTTAAAGTTAATTTTCAAACGGAAATAGGGCCCAAAATGTGGTACTCACCTTAATAAAAAATTTTAAAAACCTATTTCCAGGACCCAACTTCAGGACTTTTCTGTGGCCTTGTTTTGTGTTTTCTTATGCTTTCTTGAGGCCTTCGTGTCTCCTTATGTTCCCCCAGCTACATTTTGTTTCGGTAGTGGAAAATGAATTTCAGTAAATCTCTACATGAACTTTGTATATATATTGATTTTCGGATTAAGATTTAAAACTTTTGCAAATTGGATACTGGCGTCATCTAGCTATGGCAACTAAGTAACAAAGCAACGCTAGGAATGTTGACATGGGCGAAGTGTTAATGTTAGCAACTTTAAGTTGTAGGTTTATAAAATTTACAAAATAACAATAAATCTTTAATTAATAGTTGTAAATCCCAAGAATTTGTGAAATATGTATTTACACCTAAACTATATAAACTGTTTTCACATTTTCCGAAATCACACATAAATATTCGACAAATGACAATATTATGCAAAAGTGATTCATATGTATTTTGTTGCACCGAGTAAATCATATTTTGTGCGTTGCGTTTTAATAGGAAAATATTTTCTCAGTTACAATTTACATGAACCTATAAACACGCACTGCACTCTCGGCTTTTGGGGAAATCGCAAAAGCTATAAAATATTGAAAGTAGCATACACGTGTCACATCTATACGTGTGTGTCCAACTGTGGGGGTATGTAAGAGAGTGAGTGGAAATGAGTGTGTGTATGTGTGCAATTCATACAAATCCATTTGGAAATATTTCGAAAAATATCAACAAAAACGTCTAAAATACTTAAAAGTGATGTGACACATTGGTTGATACAACCCAAACCGTATTTATCCTTACACACAGACAAAGAGACAGATATCACACACACATGCGAACACGCTCATGTACACAAAGCTCTGGGGAGTATATATAGAAGCAGAAGCTTGTGCAGTGTTGCTTGTGGGGTAGTATGATAATTTGGGAAATATTGAATATGTATTGTAAACAACTTTAATGTGCATGAACTAGAATGAAAAGAGCTTAAAGTGATAAACTGCTATGAACATTTCAGGCGGGTACATTTAAATGAAATTCGATTTATTGCGAGGAAGACTTTAGATCGTTTGGAAAGATATTGTCCATTCTTTATCAGACTATAGTCGTTGATGAATTAAAGAAATTGTGGGGAAATTGATTTTCGTTAGAATTTGGCACTTTGTTGGGTGCTCAAGAAGATGATTGACATATACATCCATTCTTACTAAACTGTAGACACTACAAAAGCATTGCGGTGCATAGAATCTCAATGCAATGCATGTAGATATGAGCTGGTCATTATTAGCACAATTTGGCAGTAACAAAAAAGGTTGTGACAATTGCTGCTATTTTTATCCCGAAGTTTTAGTGTCAATATATTACTATTGGAATATTTGGGAATGTTCGATTATATGTTCGATTAAGCGGTTTATAAGTTACTGGTGTAATGGTATAATAGATGCGAAATGCATTTTGAAAATATGTCCTCGATGAAAACAAATTACACTACATAAATACGCCCCCCTTAATCAGATACCATTACTCTTTTTTCCTGTGACATCGCGTTTTCGAGAGATTAAGCCTCAAAGTTTGCTGAGTGAAGGGAGAACTTAGCAATTACAGACAAAAAATTTGGTACGGAAGGCTTCGGAATAGAGGTTCCAAGTCAGAGAACGAAATAAAGGAGATACTTCAGAAAGTATTTCTACCAAAATTCTCGAAACCGCCGCGCATCCCCTTATCACTGTAAATCTCTCTAGTAAAAATAATGATATATCAAAGGTCGTAGACATCAATGAATTTGTTGGGTGATGTTTTCGACAAAAAGATTCGATGTAAAAAATCACTATAGGTTCCTACAATACATACTACGGCAATGCAATGTTTTTTTTTTTAATATTTTCCTAGTTCAGTTCCACATTTCCCCACCAGCCCTCCTACAATTGTGCTATAGAATTATATCGGATGGATGTTAAGAGATTTTGTTACTGTTGTTTTAATAAAATCCTCAACTTATGTTTTAGAGCATGTAGCCTGGTCAAGTTTTAAAGCCCATCACCAGTTGTTGCCAACAACATCAATGGCAGCAAGGACACAACGAATGCAGCAGCAGTGGCGACTACGCCATTGCTAGAGCCATCACCCACAGCTAGAGCAACAGAATAAATGCTAAAGTATTAGTAACAACATTTATTCATAGATCTAGATGGACAGATGGTTTATTAGGGTGGACAGAAATGGTTGGTATTTGTTCACACTTTTTTCTATTAAAAATTATATATAGGGTGATCCAAGTAGAGATACTTTTTTCAATAGCCTTTTTATGACAGATCACGTGTGAGTCGTGTCATGCTGTCATGTTATTTTTGTTAAGTATTGTTTGGCATTTCATCATGGAAAGACTTACGCCTGAACAACATTTACGCGTGTCATTCGCCAGTTACATGTCGAAATGCTCGAACGAGTCATCGAAAATTGGACTCAACGGATGGACCATCTGAGACGTAGCAGCGGCCAACAGACATAATCTTCAAAAAATAAATGCCAAAGAATGTTCTTTCAAATGATAATAAACATTCCCCATTCATTTTGAATTTTCTGTGTTTTTTTTTTCTTTAAAAAAGTAGGAAACCTCGAAATGGATCACCCTATATATATTGTAAAATTATAATTATTTTTGTAATAAGGAGCAATAACAGTCTGATGTAGACCAGAATTTTTAGTATCGAACTTAGGAATTTTTGTCTTAAAGGAAACTTCCTGGAGAATGTTTTCGAAAAAAAGAATGGGGCAAAAATGTGTATAAATAGCGTAGTCACGCTTCTCCAAATTACACCATTTTTTTACGAAAATTCCAAAACTCAACAATCGCAAACCTTTACTATTTGTATATGTACGAGTACTAATGTATTACATATACGTTGAACAGCAAAACAAATTAGAGCTTGGATTTTATTATAATGGAATTTGGGGAAAAACGAAAAAATCAGTTTTTTGCGATTCTTGAATTTATTTTGGGAATTCTGGGATTTACCTTTACAAATATAATATTGCTAGAATTAGCCTCAAGATGCACACATTACAAAAAATAATTGAAATATATTAATTTTTAAAAATTTTATGGATTTATAAAAATTCAACGAATCATTAATATAAGGAAATATTTCTTACATTTTAGAACAAAATTTACTTATTTTAAAGCGATTGTCGAAAAGTCAAAACCTACGGTTTATCATAGCAGTGTGTGATATCGAAATTTTACGAAAATTCCAAAACTCAACAATCGCAAACCTTTACTATTTTTATATGTAGTAATGTATTATACGTTGAACAGCAAAAATAATTTATAGCTTGGATTTTATTATAATGGAATATGGGGAAAAACGAAAAAATCAGTTTTTTGCGATTCTAGAATTTATTTTCGGAATTCTGGGATTTACCTTTACAAATATAATAATGCTAGAATTAGCCTCAAGATGTACACATTACAAAAAATAATTGAAATACAGTATAACCTCTCTAATCCGGACAGATATAGTTTCGACCTTTGTCCGGATTACTGAATTGTCCGGACTACAGTACAAAACTCCAAAATGGGTCATATTTTCTTATTTTTATTAAGAAACGCGTTTCTAAAAAAGAAAAGATAATTAATAAATACTATTGAAACTTTTACACTTATCTTTGTGCAGTTTTTTAGATATGTTTTTAAATTCTTTTACAAATATTATTATTTTCTCAGCCTATAAAATAGCACTTGCAAAAAAAAAAAAATAGTGAATTTCCTAAGATTTTTGTAAAAAAGTTTGAGCTCGAGGTCTAGTTCCATCAAGACTACAATTGGAGTCTATGTTCTCTTCAATATTTTCGTTTGACACAACTGACGGAACTATAACTTCATCAGTGGTGAACAAGTAATATAAGATGTTTATGGTCCTATTTTCTTTCTATGGAATCCTCCGTATTGATTTCAATTTCTTGTGATGGAGCTGTAGTTCTTTCAGCGGCTTCTTAGCATTTATCAGAAATTTCCTCAATCTTCAAAGACGAAAGTCAATATCCAGCATCTTTGGTAGACGTATATACAAAACGAAGTTACAATATTTTAAACGCTCATTGATTTTCATGCTTTCCTATTAAAAGGAGAGGCAACGTATGAGATCCAGGCTCGTTACCATGAAGGTAAATCTATCTGCCGAAATTTTTCTGCCTGGAGCTGAATTAAAAACGACGATTTTCAAAAATAATTCAGCAGATTTATCACTTTATAATTTTTTGCCTCATATTTCCAAGCACCAATTTCACTACAAACTTTGAACTTTAGCAACCACCGATTACTTTCAAAAAAAAGTTATCATTTCCCAGAACCACAACATGTTTTTGACTTTAGGCTAAAGGTATAATAACGTCAAAAAACTTAAAAACAAACACAAAAATATATTGCTCTCCGGACTACAGAGGTAAATTGTCGAAACTGTCCGAATGATTGAGCTGTCTGGATTACTGGATAGTCCGGACTATCGAGTGTCCGGATTAGAGAGGTTATACTGTATATTAATTTTTAAAAATGTTATGGATTTATAAAATTTCAACGAATCATTAACATAAGGAAATATTTCTTACATTTTAGAACAAACTTTACTTATTTTAAATCGCTTTTTAAATCGAAAAGTCAAAACCTACGTTTTATCATAGCAGTGTGTGATATCACTCCACCCCAATACACCTGCGACTGAGCATTGTCGTATATAAAAACAAACATACACAAAGACCGACAGACAGACACATTCATGTATTAGCTCGAGTTGTTGGTAATGTTGTCGTTGTGATTTGAATTGTGTTAATTTTTAGTGCAAATCCTTCTCTATTTGATCAACATCCTCGTCATCAATGGAGATATCCTTTCGAAAAATGTGTTCGAATGATGGGACTCTCATTCAATACGTACGTATCGAACATACGGATAGATCCGAAAGGACATACTCGTACATACACCAACACCCATACCCACTCATACATATATTTTCATTGCATTGCATACTGTTGGGTATTGGTATTAAGGTTTATATGACATAAACACTTGAAGCCGCACCAACACGCACACCGGATGTCGGATGTCTGCGGATATGCATATGGAAGTGTGATTGTGTTTGTGTATTTGAATGTATGTTTTCTTTTTGGCGCTCTTTTTTGTCGGCTGCATTTTGCCGATATAGTATAAGTACATACATACATATGTATGTGGGTGTATTAGGAAACATTTGTGTCTTAACAAACGAAACGTTTGTACATAGTTGTGCTAGTAAGTAGTTTAGCTGAACTAGTAGTTCACCTAATATCCTTTTTCTGTAGAGTTGTATAAATGTCTCGTACATTCAATCTTCCGACACGACCTTTTGTATGGCAACGTGCAAAATCTGTATAAGTATGCTTTGTCTCCTTGTATGTTTAGACACATTTTAAAGAAGACTTATTCAAGTTGAGGATTAGGGATTTATTTCCAAAGCTCTACTACTCCCGCTCTCTGTATGTTAGAGTCATAACATTTAATAAATAACAAGCAATTGTTTATTAAGTTGTTTGTTTATGCATATTTTACAGATGTCTACGCACATACATTGTACATATATTTGGGATTATATTTAGGATTTGTATTCAGAGACAGCATGTGACAGATCAATAGGTTTATTATTGGGATTTAAATGCAATCAGGGGGGCATTAAAATGATAAGGATTGATTTATTTTAAGTTTGGTAAATAGTGCTTAAGATAATATGTATGTAGTCAGAATTTGTAGAATTTTGAAATGGGGAAAATTGTGGGGCGAGGAACAATGAAAGCAATGGAAACGAATGGACAAATATAAGGAGAGTAGATGACTGATGCCTAACCTCACGTCGGGGAAATATACGAAATACTGTAGAGTCTTCAGCTGGTGGAAATAGTTTTTCCTCTTTAAGAGACTACGAGTATTGTCATTGGAAAAGTTATTTAAGAAACAAAATTTTAAGAGATGGTTGCTGCAGAATTTATTGAGAAATAATTTTTCGTATTAATTTATCAATTTGTGAGGGGAACATGAAAAGACTTGACAAATATGCATAATTTGGTTTGAACAGGGCGTACTTCAAACACGCTGCTTTTTTAACATTTCTGGAACATTAGGTACTGCAATAACAATGAACTATAAAAAATTTTAAGGATTCCGGCCCTCTGGTATGAAATGTATGATCTTGTCATATTTGCTATATAAAATAGTCACCTTGTGTGGGAGATACAAAAAGAGGAGTGCTGCTTTATTTGACAACTGATTTAAGAGCTGATAGTTGCTTTTTGTTAAGCTTGGTTTGCCATTTCAACATGCATAGACTACAACGAGAGCAACGCTTGGAAATTGTTGAAATTTTCCATCAAAATAAAGGTTATGATAGTCAAAATCGTCCATTAGAGCGGCTTATTCGAATAAATATGGATCGTTTTCGCACTACGTTTACTCTTAATGATATTGTGCATCCCGTAAGACACCAAACAAGCTATAGCCGCTGTATATAGCAAAGCATTGAAGAAGACCCACTTCGGCGCCATTATCTTTAAAGAAAGATTTTACGAAACGATCTTGATGACGTACTTTTAAAAGAATTAAAGCTAAACAACCATCGCATTTCCCGCCAATTCTGTCCATCAAACTTATTATAAACTTCGTATATTTTATGATAGTCAAAATCGTCCATTAGAGCGGCCTATTCGAATAAATATGGATCGTTTTCGCACTACGTTTACTCTTAATGATATTGTGCATCCCGTAAGACACCAAACCAGCTATAGCCGCTGTATATAGCAAAGCACTGAAGAAGACTCACTTCGGCGCCATTATCATTTAAGAAAGATTTTACGAAACGATCTTGATGACGTACTTTTAAAAGAATTAAAGCTAAACCACCATCGCATTTCCCGCCAATTCGGCCTATGGCCTATTTCCATACAAAATTGTGTTCAGAGACGATGCTCATTTTGGTTGAATGGCTATCTAAATAGCAAAATTATCGCATTGAAAGTGAAAATAATCCACAAGCTTTTTTGTCCAAACACTTTTACATCTACGGAATATTACCGAGTCATTGGTACATATTGTCTCAAAAAGGCGGCATGTACAAATGACTACACGTTTTTTCGTACCTTAATTAGTTGACAAAAATCCTGCTGACATGTGCTTCCAACAGGATGGAGCCACATGCCACACAATGCACGCTGCAATTAACTTACTCAAAGAAACTTTTGATGAACGAATAATTTCACGTAATGTTCCTGCTAAATTGGCCACCAGGGTCGCAAGATTTAACCCCATTGGATAATCTTTTTAGGGGTTATGTAATGTCATTCCTTTACACCGATAACCAGAAACTATTGGAGACATCTGGAAATAAACATTCGACAAGTTATTGGCGAAATACGGCCGCAAATGCTGCGAAAAATGTGTGAAAGTTCAAGATTCAGTCACCAGCCGTAAAGGCCATATTTAAATATTAAAATGATCTATCTAAGAAACTGTAAAAAAACACCCTATACAAAAAGTCCTAAAACTGATTACTTCTAAATATACTTAGGGTTTAGGCAATTCCTTTGATTTGTTACACGATTCTTCTGCAGCTAATAACAAATTTTAGTGTTTAATATTAAATTTTTTTAAATTAAATTGATATATTTTGTATTTAAATTTTGAAACTAATTTTATAATTTCGTTAGATCTTTAGTTTCGAACCGGACGATTATAACATCCAAAAATCTTGGTGTAAGTCCTACCGTACGATGGGTGCACTGATCGACTCAGAATTACTAGCTTATTTGACTGTGTATTTGACCAGCAAAACAACAGAAAGGGAAGAATATTGTCGGACGGAGCCGCCTGTACCCTCCACCATTGTTTGTCAACAAATTCACGAAGAACAATTACTACTATAAACTGTTGCTGGTTAAATACAGTACATTTCCAAATTCCAAGCATAAGAAGCTAATTAATGTTTTCCGCAGGGTTAAAAAGCTAATTAATGTTTTCTAAAGGGTTAAGAAGCTACATCGCCCTTGAACCGACCCAGTAAAAAATTACTGGTTATATTTGTAACTGACTCGCCCAGAAATACTTCCAGTTTCGTTTGCCAAGATTCAATTAAGCATTGCTCTCTGCATTCTATTGAAGTAGTTGTAGAACTGGCACCAATACATTAATTCTTCATTGTATTTTTTTCCTTTCGGAATATAATGTGCTATATTTTTTCTGGATTTTCTAATGGAGAACTTAATTCCAAAAATCCGCAAAAGTAAGCGAGTCTAAACATAGAACAGTCAAACTGTCAGCTTAATTCCAAAAATCTTAAAAAGAAGCGAAGCTATCGAAAAAATCTTGTTCCCTTAAATACTTAGTACAATTTAGCGTTGATGAGTGCGAAACCTTTGGTGGTTCAGAAAGCTAGCATGCACTGTTTTGAAGCATGTAAACCAGGTTTAAATCCTCGCCGAATTAAAATAAATAAGTCTATAAAAATAAAATTAGAAAAGGAAGAAAAATAAAAACGAAAGAAAAAATATTTTTTTTTTAATTTTTTTAAACTGGTGAAAATCCTCGTCGGAGCGAAATAAAAAATAAGTCTGTAGAAACAAAATTAATAATAGCAAATAAAAAGAAATAAAAACGAAATATTTTTTTCTCTTTATTCAAACCAGGAGAAAAAATCGAAAAAAGAAGGCATTATTTTTTCAGCAATTCAGAATTAGTTCCAGAAGTCTCATCCCTATATAAAAAGGATCGGTTAGGGAAGCAAGTGGGGAATTAGTACGCACAAAACTGCTTAATTCCCTACTCGATTGCTTTTTCGGAAAAATTGTTACTGGGGATGTACCCCATTATTATTAGAGACGATAAGGAGCAATGTAAAGAATAAATTCTAAAATTACAACCCTATAAATTGAAAAATGTGTTTCCTAGAAATGGGTTGTCTATATGTGGGCTATATCAAAACATGGACCGATATGTCCCATTTTCAATAAGGATCGTGCCTAGTCTAAGAAATGCCTCTGTATCAATTTGAGTAAAGATTGCTTTGTATGTATTTACGACATGTACTTTGACAACAAGAATAAATGTACAGACATACGGACAGACTTTATGAGTACTAGTGCGAATTTTGGCCAAATAATGACTGTAATGGCGTGACAAGCCCATGTAAAATTCATCTCTGAAGATGCAATATAGAAGTACTTCTGGACGGCAATAATAAGATCTTCACAACTTTTTAGAAAGTTATTTTTCTGGTGGGGTATTGATCTCAATTTCCTGCCGTGTTTACCGAATGGCCAATGTCCCGTCAGAATTGACACTAACGTAAACAGCATTTCCATTGCTATCGCGAGAAGATATTTTAACCTTTTTATGGCGTATTTTGGTACGAGGGGGGGGGTGTACATGTGGAACCTTGTACTTTCGAGTAAGGGGAACCAATTCTGTTTTGTTTGGGTTAATGTTCAAACCACTGCTTCTGCTCAATCTGGCCAATTTGATATGAGCCACACGTATAATGTATCTGAGGACGTTGGATAATTTGTCAGTTACTGCGACTGATTGGCCGAGGATAGACTAATTGGCCTGAAGACATTTGGACTAGTATGTGATATCTTTCCCGCTTTGGTATCTCTCCATCGATTGGCGATATAGAGAGCTTAATGCAGTCCTCATGGCATGGTTTAGAATCACCCTTGTATCTTGGTTTAAGAAAGGGTTCTTCAGGGGAACTATTGAAAGATGTAGTGATGTGGTCGACGAGATTATTCAGATCGCCTCTGTCATTCGTCTCGTAAAGAAGTTTTGAATTGAGGACTTTTAAAAAAAAGTATCATATAGGTGCCATTTTGCCTTAGTCACATTTCTGTATATGAATGGCTCAAATTCCAAATCGATGAACTAAATTTTTTCGAAATTTTAAAGTTAAAGCACTTAATAGATGCAAACAATTCTTTCTTTTTAATTTTTCTCAACTATGTGCTTTATGGAGTTAATCGATTTGGGACATGGATATGTCACAGGGTTTGAATTCACCACCTCCAAATATACAAAGCCATGTTAAGGTTACAAGTTGTATTAATTTAAAAGGAACAATATCAGGGCCGGTCGCTATTCTTAGGGACTTATTATGAATGTGGGTTTGAATTGGTCCAAATTCTCGTTAGGATAGTATGAGGGTATATTTCGTTTGTCATTCTATTAATAACACCTTAAAAAATTTATCGTCGTAAAATTCATTGACTATTTGGCTAAGATCCTCTGTCGAAATGAGGCTAAACGCAACAATTGAAAGCTTAAATTTGACTTAACAATTTTTTAGAGACGTAGATTGCTTTTGATTGAAAATTTGACCTTTTTATTTTTCGGTAATTTTTTTGGAAAATTTATTTTTTTGTAAGTTGTAATACATTACAAATGTTTAGTGGTTTTTGGATCAATATTTTTACCATTTTCTTGATGATGAATGAATATATGCCTCATAGATACTCAATAGAACTCACCAACTAACCCATAAAAATTGTATCCTTTTGCTGGTTAATAATGCAACTTTAAACCATTTTCTTAACACATATTCAAATTTTAAAGCTTCCAAAAGGAAAGAAATCCACAAACTGATTAGTAGACAAGATTTTCAAATAAACGACAATAAGAACAAGAACTATAAGTATCTCAAATGTTACGAATTCATGTACATGCAATTCACCTGTTATGATTTAATATTATAATCTTTGAACTTAAAACTAACAATATTTCAAAGGATATTTATCGAAGAAAACTAGAATAACAGTATCATCAACAACAACTACAAACCCCAATAACAATACAACAATAACATCTAAAGTGTGCACAACAAAATATGTTTAACAAATTTAGCAATAACAATAACAAATACAATAAATACATTTTATGTAAGCGGCACATGTGATGTGTGATACCACAAATATAAGCTAAGAGCTGAGAGGGTAAGATGGCCCCTGACACAGTGTTTTAATTCCATTGAAAATTCAGGTTTGATAAATAGAAGTAAAGGAATTTGTGATCTAATACGAGGGCGGTCCCAAAAAAAAGCTGACTTGACATAAAGAAGGCGACAGTAGTTTGAAAAATATAACTTTAATGAAAAGAAGCAACCACATAAAACATATATATTTTAAGTTATTTAGTATATTTTTTGAGCTTTCAAAAACAATTGTTTGCCGTTATGCAATTCAATACTTTCATTTGCAAAGTCTCAGTCCAACCAATATTAAAGCCGAGCTAGATTCTACTCGGAGGGAGTCTGCTCCTGCTCGTTTACGACTATAACAAATTGGGTGGTGCTTAAACAAGGCCGTACGAGCTGGCCAGACGAACACCGTAGTGTTCGACCAATTGAGGCGTCCACCCCCGAAACGGTAAAAAAAACCACAAAATGGTACTGGATGATTGTCGGCTGAAGGCCTACAGTGTGCTAGCTGTAATGATAGGCATTTAAAAAGTGCCATACATCGCATATTGACCGAAAATTTGAAAATGAGAATACTGTGCGCAAGATGGGTGCCGCGTTTGCTCACAGTGGAAAAAAATAGCCTCGCAATGACGTTTCAATGCTGCGTAGCCTTGGGGGCAACATGGGTCCACCACTTCACACCTGGGACAAAGGAACCGTTAAATCAGAGGACTGGAATGGGAGAATCGTGTTCAAAGAAGGCGAAGACAGTTTCATCTACAATGACCTCTATAGGGTAGCTATATGGTTAAATCGATTCAGCTAGTGATTCAGAGTCGATCGGTATACTTTAGGGTCTAGCTGAAATACAGCATCCATAGTTGTGAAATACAGCTTATATAGCTTTACCGATTTCTAAATGGTTATTCCCACGTGCGAAAGAGTTCAAGCTCGGAGTGGAATTGTGACCTATACTTAGTAGGGACATAAATACTGTTACAAAATTGAACACATCCTATACAATAGTGGAATTGAACATACCCTACCCTTACCACATGGATTATGAAACCTAACCTCTGTAGCATTAGTTTGTAACGGGAATTCAAAATTGCTTCACTTTTCAGTATGGAGTGATCAGATAATGAGAACCGTATCGCTGTTGTAGCGCTTTTTAAATATGGAATTCTGCAAATTCCTCTCCGAAAACAGAAAATCGTGGCCCGTGAGATGAATATTACGCAAAAGTCCATGAGTCGAATTATCAAAAAAGACTTGAGACTTGGGCATTTCAAAGGCCGCAATGAACATTTGTTGACTTCAGCTTTATAAATAATCGGAAAGAAAAATGTCTTTTGGTGAAACACGCTGACACAGGTAAGATACATTTTAACCTGCAAGAAAATTTTAACAAACGAAAAGATATTGTGTATGCACGGTCGTATAAGGAAGCAACTCAAGTGATTCCATGGGTCGTAAAGGTCCATCATACAGCTTCAATCATGGTTTGATGGTGTATCTTTTACGATGGGGTCACTGACTTGCTTTTCTGTGAACAAGGGGTCAAAACGTTGGCCAAAAAAAAATTACCAAGAAACCGTTTTGGAAGCTGTTGTGAAACAACTTAACCATTCCCAATTCCAAAACCAGGCATGGACTTTCCAGTATGATTCTGCCACAGCAAATAAAGCTAAATGACCCAGACATGGCTTTAAAACAATTGGTCAGCTTTCATTTCCTGTGATGAATGGCTCTCAGGCATACTTGATTTAAACCTACCGGATTACAAATTGCGGACAGTTTTAGAGGACAAGGTCTCCCACAAAAGATACCCCAACATCGATTCTCTTAAGATTGTTCTGATTCATGCTGTGGCCTCTTTCCCAAAGGAACGAGGTGCGTGCGGCAAAGAAAAAATTTGTTTCTGCGAAACGAAATATTAGACAACTACAATTCTCGTTTGCCGGAACTGAAATTTCGTATGTTGTGACAGAAACTTATTTCGCGTAAGCGAAATTTCAGTCTTCGTAAACGAGAATTGTAGTTGTCTAATATTTCGTTTCGCAGAAACAAATTTTTTCTTTGCGTGTGTGAAGGCCAAAAGCGGACATTTCAAATAAGTGCTTGCTTTTTGTATACAATAAACATATACAATAAATTTGGTCCAAAATAACTTATTACTTTTAATGTTATATCATAAAAGGTGTGTAATAGCATTTATGTCCTACTAAGTACTTAACGAACAACTTAAGATAGACAGACGGACGGACATACGTGATTCTGAGTTGATCGGTATACTTTAAGGTGGGTCAAGCCCTGTACCATAGATTTGCAGAATCATGAGATGTTTTCTATAGCCGCGTAGAATCATGCTTTCACTATGTTAAAGACGTAAAGGCGGATTATGTTCGGCTATGCCGAATCTTATATACCCTCCACCATGGATCGCATGTGAATGGTTACGGGCATTAAACTCATTATACCAAATTTCAACCCAATTCGTTGAAATTTGAGGTTTTTGTAGCGTTACGAAGTCAAATCCAGAGGGACCTTTGTATGGGGCTATTTCAAAATATGGACCTATGACTACCGTTGTTCGTGTGAAGGATTTCGGGTATAAATAAACGCCAGTTTCCAAATTTCAGGCCGATCAATTGACATTTGTGGGCTCTATGAAGTTAAGTAGTCAAATCGGGGAGATGCTATATATGGGGGCAATACCAACAAAATGGACCGATATTTCTTCGGGCAGTGCTGCTTTCACTGCAACCGGCTCATGAAGAGTTTCAAAACTAAATTAATGTTTCATCTTTGGCTTATTCTAATGCATGTAATTCATGCAAAGTTTCGGAAATGCTGGCTTCATTACATGCCAAGGAGCGCTAAAAATGGCTACACTACATCTAAAAAACATAAATCCCTTACAGTTGCCTTATGGTATATTTCAGCAGTTTTAGGTTGCCACACTTCTTTTGACATGACTTAAATCAATTTCATATCACTTTCGTGACACTGTTTCGTGTGAATAAACTCCACATGCCCCAAAACCATTTGTGTGGCCTATAACATATACTTATATATCCCTATGCTACTGCTGCATTGTCATTGTGCAACACTTAAATTTTTTCCTCCCACTTCTCTAAGCTGGAACTTTTGGAAAATACGTATTACCTGTTTCAAGCAGCAGGAGAAGGCAGACAGGTTCGGGACGGCGTGCTTGCTTACCATTGAGAAGGATCTAACAGGTTCAGTTAGTTGGGATCACCGATATGTACCTGGATCCAAGCACATGTTTGTGTATGTCTGTCGTCTACCATGTTGAGATAGAATTCTACAGCTAAATGTGTGTGTAGGTATGTGTGCTATATTCAATATGTGTTTAAGTTGTTGCCAAAGTTTGTCGCATCCACAACGACGAGGACGACTAAGAAGGTAAAGCATTGCTTTCTCTCTTTCTCTCGATGTATGTTTTGATACAAATAACTCCAAATAGTATTAGAAATTTTAATCCGTTTATAATACGCACTAAAATACAAACACATAACATATACATACTCTCACAAATACTAAGGAGGCAGAGATTTGCATGCGAATGTATGTGGGTGTCCTGTGTTGTGTGGGTGCACAGTCAGTGACAGTATTCGAAGGAGGAAAACTGCAACGTTTTGAATGTGCATCAACGGTTCGTACTCTCTACTATTGCTGCTGCTCATCCGCTCATGCATCAGAGGAGAAAAGACGACAAGTTTTGTTTAGACAAACCACGTTTACCTGGATAGCATTCGTATATTGCAAAGTATGAAATTTATGCTCTAAAGCTGAAGAACTTTCATAACTGGGCTGACCTATCTGGGGCACCACAGGACTAAATGTTTTATAGGTGATAGCACAGAGAGTATTTGAGAAAATGGTTTTGTTAAGGTTACTCGATAAATGTAATAATCAATAGAAAATCATATATAAGTACAAGTCATACCTTTTCCAATATATCCATAATTTCACATTTGAGTTACTTCAAGCACAATGTTGAAGTAACTTATCCTCATACTCATGTTAACATCTTAATTAAAGTCCACATATGCTTTGCCACTTAATAAATTGAAGGGTCAAAGTTTAACAATTAAATCGGGAATTTTTGTATTTGATGTCTTGAAAAATGTTTCTGTTTTAATTACAAGTAATAAATATGATTTTTAAATGAATATATGCATACTTGTATGCTCCTCAGATAATTTGAATTTGCAGGTGTGTCACTCCTGATGTTTTCGTATTTAAGTCTCAAATTTGTTCTATCTTAGGCAAAACTGAAGCTTAAGCTTTCGAAAACAACAAAAGGACAGAAACTGAGCTATAGGTACAACTGCATGTGGGTGCTAAGATAGTTATGTTACCATCTAGGAATGAATGTACCAACAGAACCGGATACAGGGGACCGTTTAATAGGCCCCATAGGGCCTGTAGAAGTTGATTTTATTTAAATTCTAAACTATACTATTTTAAGGAGTGATATGTGGGTATGCCTCTGGAAACCTGCAAGCACTTCTTGAGAGATTGTGTATTAATGGCAAGAAATGACAGGTGGCCACTAAACAGGAATTATATACATACATTGCAGGCTGATATGGTGCTAGAAATTCTATACACACTCACATCATGCTGTCGTTATCGGGCCGGACGTCTCACTTATCGTGTCTGTCATGGCGGTTCTTGCGAAATTACTTCTTCAGAAGCTGTGGAGTCGAATAGAAGAGCAAATTAATAGAACGCCTTCTGTGTATGTGACCCGCTCCGTCTAAAAGGCGGCAACCTTTAATAGACTCCAATTTATTTGAGGAGTTAGCAAAACTGGCAGATGTAAAATTATGGCCCTGTGGCAGCGCAATGAACTGCCGGTGGCAGCACTATGAACTATGTGAGCCTGACATACAAACTGGCACTCTTAATCTAAACCGAAGAAGTGCGCAGGTAGCGAGCTCGCTTCTCGAACATACTTTGGACACCTGAATGCGAACTGCCACTGGGGCAGTTGATAAAACTGGATTTTTTTTATTTTGGAGAGCTTCAATAGTAGTTCATCTTGTAATAGTCTTAACATGATACGAGCAGATACATTTGAGCAAATTGAACCTTTGAGAAAGAGTATAATCTCTTGTACATTAAATCATCAACCAGACAAAGATTGGTGTGAAGTGAAGAATACATAGCCACCTTAGCGGCATATATCCAAGAAGACGCAGAAATATCGATTAGGCGTTGATAAGCTCAATAATCCTCAGTATAGACCGATGTTAATCGACTTTCTGCGCTCAGAGCTTGACAAAATCGATATTAAGGCGATCCCAAAATTAGTCGCAACGCAGCATAACCTTTTTTAGCTCGCTACACTTTTCCCAGTGATATTCAATAGCATGCGTAATACCCTGTATATATGAAGAACTGTCTAGCTCCTTAAAATATCAATCAATTGCCGAATCCACCTCTTCATTGTTGGTAAATCTTTTACCACCGGGACATTTTTCAGCTAAATAAGATATTTGATTGAGCAATTCGAACATTAATTCATTGATTTCAAACTTCGCCAAACACTCTGTTGAAACATCTTAACAGCTCTGCTTTCGGTCCTATTGTGAGCAAACGCTGCACCCATATTGCGCACAGCTTTGTCATCTTCAGATTTTCGACCAATATGGAATGTAAAACACCTTTTTAAATGCCTATCACTTCAGCTAGCTAACACACCTTCAGCCGACATAATCCAATACCATTTTGGGGATTTTCTTAACTGTTTCTGGTGTAGACATTTAAATTTTTCGACCACTACGCCGTTCGTATATTCGAGTTGTGGTTCTAACAAGACGAAAATGACATTGTAAACCAGTGACATACATAAGGCAAACATTGTTCTCGTCGAGACCAACATATTGATAAAAAAAACGATTTTGGGCCGATTCCGCGGGCTCCGAAAAATTTAAAATAATGTTTTTCCGATTGTCTCGAGGTCAGCATTAATATTCAACCTCGCATTTGATAACTTTTCTGGGTAACCCGAGCTAGACCCATATTCAGGTAGAATCACTAGCGGATTCGACCTAAACATGTAAGAGTATAACGTTCCGTCTGTATATTAAAGTTCTCCGTAAATTACAGCTCGGAATTGTGTTCCGATCTTGATGAAATTTGATGCACAACAATCTTTTACGCCAGGAACGAATCCTATTGAATTTGGTGAAAATAGGTTCAGATATAAATATAACTCCCATATATGTTTATTCCGATTTGTCCTCAGTGCTATAGAATCTGTATTTTACATCCAATCATTTTGGAAGATTGAAGTCTGTACAAGCTGTACATCCAATAATTTTGTAAGACAGGTATATACCGAGCTAGAAGCAACCGCTGTCAAATTTCAAAAAAAAAAGATTATAATTCTGCTCTAAAAGGGTGGATATTTGCCTTTCCTTCCAATTGAAACAAACATTCTAAATAAATACGTTTTTGAGTCAATAAAAATATGCATTTATCTGAATCAAATAAACAACTAATTAGAAATTTTCCTGATATTATTCAATAGTCAGATTCATATCCAGCTGACATATCTGAAAAGCGACTTTATATATTTGACTGCCCCTTTTTCAAGGAAATAAATCAGAAGGCCCCCCTTTGGCAAAGGCCTTTAAAAAGTCTTCTCCACCAATTCCTAAGTATAAGTGAGGGAATTGCAGTGAGTGCGTATTTTGAGTGTTTGAATGGGAGCATTTGTGTTAAGCTTAGGTAACATATCTTTAGGTTTGTGAATGGATTAAGGATTTCCTATGTTTGTGTACACTCACACACATGCACTGCAACCACAAAACTACAACGAATTGCCGAGCACCCTAGATCTGCTGCTGCTGCTCCAAAAAAAACATATTTTGAATACAACACACTGTGCAGACTCTTTCAAAACACACACACGCGCACACATACCGGCAGAGGTGAATCCTTTTAAAATTTTGTATCAATTTATAGATAAATTCCCAACTCAAACTAACAACAACAGCAACAACAAAGGACACTATAAACTAGACATGTCCTGGTTTGCTCGACATTCCTACATTCCTAACACACAGTGAACAGTGTCATATAAGAAACCTGGCAAAGCTCAAATCCATACATTCGAATCTATTTACAAATATTCCAATAATCCTACTCTCAGCTCTCGAAGATAAAGGAGAGAACGGGAGGAGTATGGCTGGAAAGTGGGAGGAGAATGATGAGTTGAAGCCGCCTCTATAGTTTGGGTAAAGGATTTTCCTTGTTGAAGACCTCCCCCTCCCCCATTTTTCGTTTGTATGCGTATAAATCCTTTTTTGCTTATAATTTGAAAATTGTCTCTCCTGTTGCTTCATTACAATTACACACTCGAAACACACTCATTCACGCACACACATACATCCACACATAGAGAGAGACTCTGACATCCTTTCACCCAATATCTGTGCTACTGTTAGTCCCAAATCTAAATTTCCTGTATAAATGACATTTATTTACATCTAAACGTTCGTATGTAGAAAACGTGTTAATGTCGAGAGGGGATCCGCTTCCCCTCTCTCGCCATCACCCAATCTAAAGGATTTTGCATTTATGACTGTTAAATCAGTTCGGTATATCTATGAGTGTGTGTGTGTTTGTGTGACTGCCTGTTTGTGTGTTTGAGTGCTTAGAGTGGGTGCTGGCACAAATCCTCTCGAGAGTATAGTACGACTTAAATATTTTTGTGCAAATCTCGTTGCATATGGGGTTCTTTACATTTTTCAAATGACAAACATTCGGTTTTGGCGCCAATGTGTTTTGATGCCACAGTGGCATCATGAGATTTTTTCCCAGATTGTGTGGGGCATGAGGGCGACGACGAGACGAGGCACAGCATATGGCTCTGTAGATATATTTTGGGGGGAATGGGGATCATATGCAAGTAGTTGCTCTAAATGTACGGGTTGAACGCTTAAAACTTAAGCTGCTCTATACGTTTTTATAGTACAAAACATTTGGTAAATGTTATACTTTTTGAACTTTATGATGTGTTTCTGTGTGTACGTCCTGACACACACACACAAAGCCATACGAATGTGTAAGTGTGCGTGTGCGTGTGTGTTAACCGTTTATACATGTTTGCATGTGGAATGTGATGTGATGCATCTTTGTTGTTGATTCAATATATGCTATGTTAGTTATAGATGGTAAGATTAAGGACTGATCGAAATAGTAGTTTCTCCCATTTGGAGGTTGGTTTTCCAACGAAATGCATTTAAGCATATTTCATAGTAAATAATCAGGATCCGAAGAATTCTTGCAAATTTCATAAAAATTCAGTTTAATTTTTGTCAAAAATAAATTTTTCTAAAAAATTTCATCGACATTTTTTCTTTTAGAAAATTATGTTGAAATTAAATTTTTCTTCAAAATTTCTTCGAAATTGCATTTTCCAGAAAATATCCTTCATCGACCTTTAATAAAGTCAACGACATTTCATGTGGGCAGTGACCACTAAGCCCAGAGGCCCTAATCTGCTCATCAACATTTGAAATTTCAACAAAAGTTTTTAGAAAAAATTTAATTTCCGAAAATATTGTACAGAAATGCCATTTTAACAAAACTTTTCTAGAGAAAATGGAGAAATTTTCAGAAAAATGCTATTTCAAAAAATTTTGCAGAAAAATGCAATTTCGACAAAATTTTCAAAAAAAAAGTAATATAAAGGAAATTTTGTCGAAAAATCAATCAAAAAAAATGCAATATCAAGATTTTTGATTTTTAAAGAAGGAAATTTTCTCAAAAAATCATCTCAGCGAAATTTTGAAGAAGAAGGCAATTTCGAGGACAATTTAAGAAAAAATACAATTTTAACGAAATTAAATTAACGAATTTTGCAGAAAAATGCAATTTCAACAAAATTTTCAAAAAAAAAGTAATTTAAAGGAAATTTTGTTGAAAAATCAATCAAAAAAAATGCAATATCAAGATTTTTGATTTTTAAAGAAGGAAATTTTCTCAAAAAATCATCTCAGCGAAATTTTTGAAGAAAAAGGCTATTTCGAGGACATTTTAAGAAAAAATACAATTTTAACGAAATTTTATTTTATTATTCATATTAAACAAGAAATATCTTTTTTTAATTAACATTTTCTTGCAAATTTCATCAAAATTCATACCTTTTGTAAATTAAGTGGTTGTTACACTCTTGTCAATTAAGGTATTGTTAACAAATTTTATTTTTTTTTTAAAGAGTCGTTGGAAATTGCATTTTTCGATAAGATGTCTTCGGAATGGGGTTTCTCAAAAATTTTGCAAAAAAATGCAATTTTGACAATAATTAAAATATCTGAAATTTTAACGAAATGTTTTAGAAAAATTTGTTTTCAACTATATTTTTTAGGAAAAATTAATTTGAATAAAATTTGTAAAAAAAAAAAAAAAAAAATGTTATGATGAAATTATCTATAAAATTCAAATTTTCATTAATTGTTCTAGACAAATTTAATTTCAATGAAATATTGTAGAAAAATGCTATTTCAATTAAATTTTGTAGAAAACCGCCATTTCAATGTAATTTCGTAAAAAGTAAATTTGCTACGAAATTTTGCACAGAAATGCAATTTCGTCAAAATTTTTAAGGTAAAATATATATTTATTTTATTATAAATATTAAACAAGATATATTATAATTATTATATTTTTTTTGGAAAGGGAGAGGGCATGACGGTTGTTGACATGGGTGTAGGGAGCCGTATTGTTGAAATGGTTTGAAATCCCTGCCCTATAAAGTATATTTATTCCTGATCTTTGAAAATTCTAACGGCCTATTCCACAATTTCCGGTTATCCTGCAATTAGAGCTAACCCACAGTTATAGCTATTATTATTATTTTTTAACTGTGAGTTAGCTCGAACCGGAGGTTGTGAAATTGGGGGTAAGACGATTTGAACATGCCAGTCTGTTTGTTGATAATACTCTACAGTGTGTAATAATAGAGGTAGGTTGATCAAATTTAACAGAAATATTTCTTATAGTGCAGGTCGTTCGAGATTGAAAATGATCAGTAATGATTTAATAATAATTTGATGTAATTAAACGAAAATTTAAAAATTTCAGCCTAATCTGTTGAAAATTGTGATTTCTATATCATAGAAGAAGTTCTTTCGGGTGGGTGCATTATTTGGTTTATATCATAAAATGGATCAATATTTTAATCAAAATGATATAATTTTTTTGCTGAACTGTATGAAGTGAAGAATAAGTGCTCTGTAATAAATTTGCAGTGCTTGAGCGCAGTATTGTTAAAGCTATGAGACTTAAATTTATAGTACAAAATGGAACATATATGTGGGAGGTATTAAAGGGGCGTTATAAATTTTTCTGAAGAAGTCTGCAACGAAGATACTATTACTATATTTTAAATTACAGGATATTTGGATGGGCATTAAATTAGGTATAAGGGATTCAAATCTAACTAATATCTAATCTTTTGTGGCAAGTACCAGAAGGAGTGGTTCATGTCATGAAAATACTGCATCATCAAAACAATAGAAAATCATTGATTAAATCTTCAGTGTAATAGGACCCTTGTAAACTAGTGTAACCTTCCTTACCTCAGATCATTGGCGCGTTGTTAGGTTTTAAATAAGTTGTCTATATGAATTGAGAAATCCTTAGCAACCGCATTACTTATTTATCAGATATACAAATGACATTTGTTGCTCGACGCATTGTACTCTTCCTCCACTCCACTGAGTGAAATTTGTCGCTGTGAAACTGCGTCATGGAAATGTAGTCACCGTTCTGTGGAATGGAACAAATGGAGAGGAGGTAATTCAACAAACCGTTCATAGTTCTTCATACATTGCCAGGGAAGGGATTAATCCGCTTTAAATACTTTAAGCTTTAACTATAAAATCATGTTTTATTCCTGAAATAATTGGTAAAGGGGGTTGTGTGTTGATATTGTTGCTATACATACAGAGAAATAAATTTGAACCGTCGCTCGCAAAATTCACAATAAGAAAAAGAGCGAGTCTGTGTGTTGCATTGGGTTACATTTGAGATGGAGAGGTAAGTGTTGTTTTACTCTATCTCTCTCTCTACTTAGATGAGGATTAGTGTTAATGTAAATGAGTATGGGTTTGTTTATTTGAATAAATACCCAGCCAAAGGATTAAGGATTTCAACCCTCATTTACTACAAACCAATATGGTTGTCGTCCTTCAAACAAACGCACAGTGTTTTGGAAAAGATAAAAAATTATGCATTTAACAACAAATAAGAACATTTCGATAAATCCTCACGTTGTGAGACATGACTAAGGAAATCGATGATTTTTGTGGAAACGCTTTGCTCATTCTTTGTCAGACTATAGTCATGAAAAAAGTAATCTAAAATGCAAATTATCAGAAATTTTGATGGGTACCACGGAAGTTGTGGGAAAATTATTTTCGTAGGATTTTGCCAATTTTGTGAACGCCACGGAAAGGGTCTGGGCAAATACCCCCATTGTATGTATATCAAAACGGTATATTAACATACCAGTAAGGCTAAAGAATGGTTTTTAGCCAGAGCCTATTTTTTTAGCCCATTAGGAATTAAATTGTGGGTACTGAAAAGTAAAGGGTGTTTTTTTAAGTCCTTGAGAACTTTAAATGATAATACAAGACAGAAATATTGATAGAATTAAATAATTTTTATTACATTCTGGTAGCTAATTTCATGGCATTAATTTTTTAAATATGAATTCCGGTATATGTTCGCCCCGACTACGAGTTAAATGGCCACTTTTTCAATAAATCTGACCGCACGAACGAGAGGGCCAGTGAACAGAAACACAGCTGGACCAAATTGATTTTGCAATAAATCGATTGCTTAGCGCGTCGCATGGCAAGTTGCGCCGTCTTTTTGAAATCAAAAGTCGTTGATGTTTAGCTGATGCATTTTTGGAAACAAAAATTCAGTCAACATGGCTCCATAGTGCTCGCTATTTACCGTAACGTCGGCTTCTTCCCCATTTCGAAACAGCTAAACAGCTAATTTGAATGGATAAAATGATGACTCCTTAACGGCTTGAGAATTGTCTTGCCTTATTGACGTAGCCATGTATATAACCAGAAATGAGCTTCATCACTAAGCACAATCCTTTGATTTGAACTTCGCGAACAGATTTATTTTGTCAAAGTAAATTTCCACAATTTGGAAGCGTTGTTCTGGCGTTAAACGATTCATGATGACTTGTCAAACCTTACTGAACAGAAATGTCAACACAATTTGACATTATCAACTGTCAAACCATAGTTATCGATATCGAAAGTTCGCATGCACCTAAAAACACCCTATACATTGCTGACTCCGGAGTGTTATGCGCGCCGTGCTCATCGGACCTGTAGGTTCGCAATCAGGGGTTTCCTTAGACTATGTTTCGATGGATGCCTTTGCTGATACCTGGACGGCTCAGTCCAAGTCAAGTTTTTGGGGCCGCGACAGACATTCCCTACCCCACAGATTTAAATAAACAAAAAAATACAAGAGCAGCCTGCTAAAAAGCTGTGTTCTCCAGATGAAGCATCGACTTCCAAAAGGACCAACATGGTCAGTGGTAACGCTGGTCCACGGTCATTTACTGATGTTACTTAGATCGAACAGTCACCAACAGGAGAGCAATATCCCTAGGGACAGGTTAAGTTATGTAGAGAATGGTATTTTCTCTGTATATCTCGACGTTCTTAAAGAGTTATCCGGTCCATCTCCATGTTATAAAGATGCAGACTGATACCAGGGCTTCATACAATTACTTAATTCAGTTCAGCGATATGCGCTCTGCTGGATTCTACCACTGCGCTTTGAAGATGCGTGATGAGATCTGACCGTATGCTGCACTGGATGTTGACAACAAAGGGGACATCCCGTCTGGCTCGGAGCACATGCTAAGATTCCGGTTATGCTTTCTGATGCGGAATCCATCATTAAGCGTTTTAAGGACTGCAATACCGGTATTCCACCAATTGCAACTGGAGTGACGAATCTCTGTCCCACCTCATCAAGTCCCAGGGACAAGTGTCACACGGGTTCAGCGAAATCCGATTAAAGGTGCAGACAACACTAGTGCAGTATCTGAAGATGATCCTCCCTCTTAGGAAGTGAACCAGACCGGTAAGAGAGATGATTCGGAATATGTTATACCAAACCACACTGGTTCAGTATCTGCAGATGAAACTACCTCTTCGGAAGTGTACAGGACGGATTAGAGAGCTGATTCGGAAGCTACTCTACCAGATAATACTGGGTAAGTATCCGAAGACCATCTCTTTTGAAAATAACCCGTATCGGTCCAGGTTTTATGTAGCCCTCATATAAAAGTCCCTCTGATTTGAGTTATTCTTTCCCTGAAGCCGCATTTTACAACTAATTCGGCTGAAATTTGGCAGTTTATAGTTTTAATTCATAAACAGCACTCGACTGCCGCAGATCTCTTAAAGAGGTGGCTAAATAGTTTAGCATATAGCTCATATGCTAGTCTTGATTTTGCTTAGTTTCAGTAAACTACTTGTTATACCCTCCACCAGGATGGAGGGTCATATAACACCTCGAAATTTTGATGAGAGACCCCATAGCCATGTTCGGCCATGAGCCAGATGACTGAAATTTGGTACAGATACTTATAGCTGCAGATATTTTAGTAATGAAAATGGACAATATCGGTCCATTTTTTAAGATATAGCCCCCATATATTGTATCTGTCCAAATTTTTTCGATCGGTTTACCCGGTTTACAGATCTATACCCGAAACCTTTCACATGAACACCAGTAGTCATAAGTCCATGTTTTGATAATGCCCCATACTAAGGTCCCTCTAGATTTAAATTCGTAACCAAATCCATCTGAGGAAGGAAGTTCGACCTCTGGTTCCTCAGTAAAAAGTTCGAGTCCCGTCTCTGCAATAATTTGGATACATCTGTATAGCAACGAGTTCCAACGGGCACATGCGGTAGATTTCAACCAAGGCACAGTTAGCTGCAATCCGTGCATCAGGAATGCGGTTAGAGATTTCCGTAGTTTGAGAGTGACCGACCAGTGATTCTAATATCTTGTGATGGTATGACTTGTTGTGTCGATTTATCCATTCACTAATCACTTGCAGACGTCATGCAGTAAGTGCTGCCTCATACTTTATACGGATATGAACCCACTTATGAACGTACGAGACGATTTGATTTATTAGCGATGCTACTTTTTTTAGCCGACAGGCCTAGATATTTTTTACTAGGAGTATAATTAACATTTAGCAATCCCTTGTAATAATGATTTGATATAGTCATTATGTAAATTGTAATTTTCCGACTTTAAACAAACTATTCCTCAGCAGAATTTCTTTCCAATACCAATTAAAAACACTGTGTGTTGTAAACTCTTATCTTAAATTTTAGTTGTTTCTGCAGGACGACTAATCATCTCAATAGATGTTAGCAAAGGAGCGTATATAAATTAATAAATACCCAAAACATTTATTTGGGTGACGATTAAGGGTTGCTCGAATATTATTGCTGTCCTGGCAGAGTTTAGCACCGAACAAAAAAATTGTTTATACAAGGAATAGACAAAAATATTGTTGTTTATTTAGTTACTTACAATTGACTTTGGTAACATCGAAATCTTTGCGCTGCTCCATGGGACCAGCTGGTGAGCTGAGCAATTTCTCTGAGGACTGATGATGTTGTTGATGCTGCTGCTGATGATGTTGCTGTTGCTGCTGGTGATGTTGAGCTGCAGCAGCTGCCGCCACAGCGTTTAAAGCTGATGGCGGCAAACAGGTAATGCTACCCATTACACGCTGGGCATGATGACTATCTGGACGTTGGTGTGGCTGCTGTTGCTGATGCGAAGCTGGGGCATGATGCGCCAGACTGTGATGTTGCTCATCGCGTTCACTATTTAACTTTGGTGTTGAGCTATTTTGACTAGATGCCAGTGTGGTTGAATTGTGGCCAAGCGGTGTGGAGGACAACTCCCGATGGGATGAAGGTGAAGGTGTGGTATTGTGGGTGGATACATTACCGGAAGTATAGTGAGGACTACGCTGGCTGTCATTCTGTTGTTGTTGGTGCTGCTGTTGTTGCTGCTGCTGTAGTTGTTGCAATTGCTGCAATTTATCCTGAACACCTTGAAGTGAAGGTCTTCGATGTTGCTGTAAGCGGCTAGCCTCACTGGGCGCTTCCTCTGGGTTATTTGAGGAATTTTGTGCATTGCTATTGGTGGGCGATTGTCGTGGACCACTGTGATGACCCAGCGAGGAAGCTAACGAAGATGGTGGCGGTGGTGGCAAAGGAGGTGGCGGTGATAGAGAATGCTCCGTCTTGACCACAACATCGGTGTGTAAAGATTCATTGGGCTGTTTGGCATTGGCAGCAGCGGCTGCGGCCGCAGCATTGGCCACACGTGTTAAAGCTAAAGCTTGACTCTGAAAAAAAAACAGAAAAAGATGATAAAAAGTTAAAAAAGCACATTTCGTAAAGCAAAAATAATTAAGAAAAATAAACCAAAAATCTTAAATTGCTGCTAAAACCAAGACAAGTGACTGACGGACTGACTGACGCTCTTGACTATAGCATCATCAGCTATCAGTCAACAGCTTGATTAGTGATTGTTAACTTAACTAAATGACTTAAATTATTTATTTGTCACACTGATTGTGTCTTTCTAGAAAATCAACAAATTAAACAAAAAAAAAAGAAATTTCACTTAAATCTTCTCCATTGAATTTTCTTCCAAACCAACCATTTGGACTGACGACTTGACTGAGTGACTGGCTTGTCTATCTATCGTCAATCTCGGCCTCTCACTCAATTGGTTGCCGTGGCCGTGTTGTGTCCCATGTACGTCAATCAGTAAAGAAAATAACCCAGTTTCTTTCGAAATTTAATTCTTCATCTCTCTCCATCAATTGGGTATTATTGATTGAGCTTTATTTGTGAACAAATCAAAGTAAAGTATAAAGTTCAACAACAATTTCTATAACTGTGTTTGTATATATCTCCGTATCGTTATTATTATTATTGTCACTATTATTGTTTAAGTCATTTAAGCGATCACGATTTTCAATATCATCTTAAATGGGTGACAACATTCGTTTTTGTTTGTCTCGGTCGGGGTGTATAAGATTTATTTATTAAGACAAATTGTAAGGCCATACACGAAAATTGGACGAAAAGCCAACAATTAAAAGAATAAATCTAAAGTTTGAAAAAAAAAAATAGTAATGACCTTTCAATGAACTATTTCACATGTGCAAATGGAATTCGCTACATACATTATAAATTCTTAGATTTAAAAACTAGTTGTAAAGGGTGATCTCTTAGATGTGGGTAGAGCGCCCCAGTAGGCGAGTTGGTAGCGTACTCGCCTATGAGTTTGGTGGTCGTGGGTTCGATTCCCACCAGAGGCTCTGGTCTGTCGCTGCAAAACATTAAGCCATATGGTCTTTGTAACCTGGCCTTTCCCTGGACCTTAAAATTAGAATATAAATTTACTTTGTATTGTAATTCATATAAATAAATAATAAAAAATCTTAGATGTGTAAAATTTTTAAATTGCGGTCCCCATTAGTGTGGGGCGGCATAGCATTTGGATTTATTTTCAGAACCACCGAGATATTTTGAGGTCTAAATTCAAGATATTTACGGAACAATTGTCATAAAGTAGATGGACACAGGTCTGGAATAATGTGGAAAGAATATTTTTCGGAAAAAACTGTGAGAAAAATTTCATTTTCTTCCATAAATATACCATACACTCTGTCCTGCTCAGATAAAAACCATTTCCGAACCATACTGTCCTTATGCAGCAAATTATTGCGGCTTGCCTCCTCCCCCAAATACGCATCGAATGACTACTTTTGGGTCCTCCTCAATACAATGCTTTGTAAGGTTCTTTCAATTGGTTCTAAGGTGCGCACAACAGGCCGAACCACTGGCTTAAGTATATGTCCACGGACATGAGACTTTTAAACGTCTCCTCTCTTCAACCTAACCTAACCTAAGGTGCGCACTATACAAGAACTATGCGCATGAGGGTTACGAGGACATTCCCAAAATTAGCCGATCAAACAAAGAAAACATAACAAAATTGGAAACAATTTTCTTTATTTCTCAACATAATCTCATTAAAACTTGTAGCAGTGATATTCAGCAATTTAGATTGCTCGTTTATAGAAAGAACTCTCTAGTTCCTTAAAATATACATCAATCCCTGGCTCCAACTCTTTATTCATGTTTTACCATCGAAACATTTTTTCGAGTTTGAAAATGGAAAATACTACGAGAGCTCTAAACCTGACAAATAAAGTGCGTGATGACACAATTCGAACTTTTACTTTGATTTTGGGCATCCCAATAGTGGATGTGTGAACTGGTGCATTGTCTTGATGAAAAAACACTTTCACCTCTGTTCTGGAACTCACTTCACATTCATCTCACTTCTCACCTATACTTCACAGGACGAATAGCGAGGTGTCTGGCAACTGCAGAAAGTATTGGCTGCCTACCTTCTGCTTAAATAATGTCTAACATGTGATTTGCCTTCCATGCCATACGGTTTTCAGGCGTGATAGCGACTTTTAGAACACCTCTTTCTTAAGACATTTCAGGTGAGATGCTCCAAGTGAGTGCCAGAACATACCCGTTTGTTTTCGCCAATTGCGGCCTTTGTCCTTAATTCTATAACTTAAACCCTGAGTAAGTTACCACTCGTCGTTGATTGTTTTTCCATTTGGAAGATAATCAAAAAATATCCCACGCTCATACAAAAAGCAGACGCCATGACCTCGCCTGCAGATTAAACTGCCTTCGCCTTCTTTGGACACGATCCCTCCATTCTGCTTTGACTATTCCTTTGTCTCAGGTGTGAAGTGGTTGACCCATGTCTCATCCATGCTTACGAATCGACGCAAAAACTCTGCTCTATTTTAATAAAACATTGCCAAACTCTCTATTGAAACAACTTCACGAAGCTGACTATGTTTCATAGAGAGCAAACGCGGCACAAATCTTGCTCACAGCTTCCTAACTTAAATTGTTGGGAAAAACGCAATGTACGTGTATATCACTTTTTGAAATGCCTGCGTGGACACCTCAATTGGTTGACCACCACCATTTAGCAGCTCTTACGGTCTCGTTTAAACTCTGTCACCCAATATTTTAAAGTTGTAAACGAAGCAGCGGTTCCCCCCAGTATGTAATCTAGCTCGGCTTGAATATTTGTAGGACTGAGAGCTTACGATAATAAACAAAAAAATATTCCACGCTCATCCCAAAAAACAAACGTCATGACCTTACTTGCAGATGGAGCTGTCTTCGCCTTCTTTGCACACGACTCTTCCATTCCAGTGCTTTGACGGTCCCTTTGTCATTAGCGTGATGCAAAAACTCGGCACTATTGCGATGAAACATCGCCAAACTTTCTATTGAAACATCTTCGTGATGCTGTTTTTTGTTTCGTTGTGGGCAAATGTGGCACCCATCGTGCGAACAGCGTTCTCATCTTCAAATGTTCAGTCAATATTCAAATGATAGTACTGAGTATTCAATTACATAGCGGTGACCAATTTTTCTCATGTTTACAAATTCACTGAGATTGTTAATTTTTGATGACTCCAAAAAATTCCTAACAACGTTGCACCTTGAAGCTTAAAATATAGGGTGATCTAAGTAGAGATACATTTTTCAATAGCCTTTTTGAAAAGATCGCGTGTGAGTCGCGTCATGCTGTCATGTTATTTTTGTTAAGTATTGTTTGGCATTTCATCATGGAAAGACGTACGCCTGAACAACGTTTACAAATTATTCAGTTTTATTATCAAAATAATCGTTCGCCAATTGCGCTAAGTCAATTTTTTTAAATAAAAAAAAAACACTTTCCATTCGACCCACGACCTTGACACCCATTTTGCCATTGACCGATTTCCGATCCGACGTACCGGAATCATCGGTCCATATTTCTTCAAAAATGATGCCGGTGAGAACGTAACCGTCAATGGCAACCGTTATCGTGCCATGATAACCGACTATTTGATGCCTGAAATTGAAGCTCGTGATCTCGGCGACATTTGGTTTCAACAAGACGGCGCCACTTTCCACACATCGCATCAATCAAAGGATTTATTGAGAGAACACTTCGGTGAGCAGATAATTTCACGTTTTGGGCCGGTCGATTGGCCACCAATCGACCGGCCCAAAACGTGAGATCACACCCTTAGACTTTTTCCTGTGGGAATATTGTCATTCGCCAGTTACCAGTCGAAATGCTCAAACGAGTCATCGAAAATTGGACTCAACGGATGGACCATCTGAGACGTAGCCACGGCCAACATCTGATAGACATAATCATCAAAAAATAAATGCCAAAGAATGTTATTTCAAATGATAATAAACATTCCCCATTCAATTTGAATTTTCTGTGTTTTTCCTTTAAAAAAGTAGGGAACCTCGAAATGGATCACCCATTATAATATATGTTTTATAATTTTCACCAAAACATTTCTTTTCAAACTACTACCGCCGTATATGACGTCATTCGGAAAATTTTGGTAATTATTGACCCTATATTTGGTTAAATTATTACAGATTCGGTAAATTATCCACTGATTAGGCTTAAATTTGGATATTTTGATTTAATTGTAACTAGACTAATTTATGGTAAATTTAATAGCACATTTTATGGTAAATTTAATAGTACATTAGGTAAAGATAACAGAATTTCAACATAATCCGGTTTTTATACCCCCACTATTTTCAACAAGAGTATATATCAGATGCTGCGGGCCAAAATTGTAACACATCGATGGAGTGACATAAGAGACCCCAAGAATATTTGGCGGAAATCCGTTTTGAGTCATTTTAAGTCATTTGAGTAATGTCCGTCGGTTTCTCCGTCTGTCTGTCTACTTGGTGCGCATGATAACTTTCGACAGAATTAACCGATTGACTTCAAATTTGGTATGTGTTAATATTTTTTTCTATCTCAGTCTAAGGTCAAAGATAGACTATGTAGGTTCACTCCTTCGTGTACCTCAACCTCGAAGGTTCAACATTTAGTGAAATATTGAATCTACAAATACTTGACATTTTGTGAAGTGTAGTAACTAAAGTCACGTAAAAATGGGCATTATTGCAACGCCCCTTTTGGTAGCTCTTATACAAATGGACCATTTTCCACAAAAAGTTAACGGCATATAATTTCGGTTCCTGTACATGCAAACACATGGAATTTTGTACAGGGTGATGTTGTGATGCCGAATATTATATACCCTCCACCATGGATAGCATGTGAGCTCACAAAATAACTCAAACCTAAAGAAAATAACACCGAAAAACAAAAAAATATAGTAGATGAGGACAGTAGGAATCACAACAAGTTAGATGCTATATATGGGAGCTATATCTAAATATGGACCGATATGGCCCATTTGCAATCCCAAACAACCTGCAACTATAAGAAGTATTTGTACCAAATTTGATCAACCTAGCTTTATTATTGCGGACTGTAACGTGATTACCACAGACGGACGGACATGGCTAAATCGACTTAGAATTTTGCGACGATTAAGAATATTATGGGGGCTCAGATCAATATTTAGAGGTGTTACAAACGGAGTGACAAAATGAATATACCCCCCCATGTGGGTCATAATAAAGGGTTTTCCAACAAGAGGTGTTATTGTGGTATTCAAAGAAAAATGCCATTTTTTGAGATAAATGATTGGATGTTTATTTCATAATAAAGAGGAAGGTATGCCGTTAATAATGAAAAACAACATCAGCCAAATGGCCACCACGATCACGCTTACAAGACCATATCCTTTTCATGAAATTTTCCATAACCAAATCGCAAAGTGGCTGCCGTATGTCCTCGATAGCCTCACGAATTCTATCTTTGCGTTCTTGAATCGACGCTGGGCTGTTGGCGTAGACCTTATCTTTCACTTGGCCCCAAAGGAAGAAGTCGCAAGGTGTTAAATCACAAGATCTCGGTGGCCAATTGTGATCACCACTTCGAGAGATAACACGGTCCGGAAACTTTTCCCGTAACAGAGCAATGGTTTCGTGTGGCACGTAGCGCCGTCTTGCTGAAAGTAAACGTTGTCCAGGTCAATACCATCCAACTCCGACCATAAAAAATCATTAATCATCTCTCGATAGCGCAATCCATTCACCGTAACTGTTGATCCAACCTCATTTTCGAAAAAGTAAGGTCCAATGACCCCGCCGTACCATAAACCGCACCAAACAGTCACACGTTGAGGATGGAGAGTCTTCTCAACAATAACTCTTGGGTTTTCCGAGCCCCAGATGCGACAATTATGCTTGTTGACGTAGCCACCGAGGTGGAAATGGGCCTCATCAGTCAAGATGATTTTTCGATGATTTCAATGCGTCGTTGAATCGTGTATCGTTCCATTTTTAGTAATGGCGTAGTTTCTACTTGTCAAATATCAAAGAATAAAAGCTTCAAAAGTGACAGTTACCCAAATACCGGGTGATTCAAAATAACACCTCTTGTTGGAAAACCCTGTAGAAGTCGCTCTTAAGTACCATTGGTTAAGCCATAGATGCAACGTTTTCCAAACAATTTGGGTGATATTTTGCTGCTTTCGTTTTATTGTATCAGTCTATAAGTAGCTCATTTTCTACTTCAAAGATTTTAAAATTAAGTTGAATGTTATCCACGATGGAGTGTGTATAAGATTTGGCTCGGCCGTACTTACTACCTTTCTTATTTCTTTTGACTAGATCCATCCAAACATAAAATAGTCAACTATGATTTAATTTGAACCCATATGATGGTCTCTACACATGTTGAATTTTGAACTCTGCTGAAACTGTAAAATCTGCAAATTTCCACCGACTTGGCTTGCTGGCGATATAGAAACCACTGAAGTTTGACCCTAAAATTCAAAGCAGGGGCTTAATTATCCCGCTTTTGCAATAAATGGTGAAAATCAGACTACATTTCAAAAAAGCTCACATTCACAGACTCTCAGAATGTGACTCTTTGACCCCGTAAAAGTTAAAATAATTTCCATAGTGGAAGATATATATGATTTGACCTAATTAGCGGTGTTTTCAAGTTTTTTGTTTACTTGTTTTATGTTCGTGATGTTTCGCAAGTCTCTTGAATCTCTGTGTTGTCTGGTATTACATTGTCTTTTAATAATGCTTTCATTTTAAGAAAAAAAAAACAATCACCAAAGTTTTTTTCACCACAGCTCTTTAATCTTATCCCATTTTAAAACTTCTCTTTTCTTTTTGCTCTTCCACGAAAACCAGTAGTTTCTTTAATCATCTAACAGATCATAAGGATAAACATCACCTCCAAATGAAATGATTTGATCTTTCCCCATAAAATGCCCTAAGACAATTTTGTCCAAAAAAACAGAGAATGCACATGAAACAACATGTTCCCTTTACTCCACACACTTAAATTAAAAGCATGCCGGAATGCCCCCCCCCCAAAAAAAAGAAAGAAATCAGTGGCTTCATGTTCTTTTGCAGTTCGGGACATTTTCTTGACGCTAGTGTTTTTTTTTTGTATTTTTTTTTCAACAAACATATTTCATTATAATTTTCTACAGTAGCATCGATAAGTTAGCGATCAACGACACAAGTAATCGATCTTTGTCTACAAGTCATAATCAAAAGGAGTACACACCGGAGTAAAGGCTTTTGCGGAGGCCGAGAGGACAAATTGCCCGGACATTGGGCATCCGGGCAATATCATCATCAGGTCGACTATCTCATCCTCCAGCTTTTGCAACCGAAAATAAAAATCATTTACGCTTTAATCAATTTTTGTTACTTCGTCGGAGAGATGCAATGAAAGGAACGCATCCACCGAACCGCGGTCCGGTGCACTACCGCTGCATATGGATGGATGCTGGCTGATGGTTGGTTTGTCCCTGGCTGGTTGGCTGACTGGCTTCTGTTCCCGGTGGCTTGACGACGCGTCGCTTACTTGCTTATTACTGCTGAAGTTTAGCCCTAAAGCGTTTCACCAGCCATTATAATGCATCCACATCCCCATCCATATCAATGAAACTGTAATGAATGAATTGATCTTGGCTTGGTTTGTGTTAATGCAAAGAAGCCAATTTTGATGGGTGCCACAGAGGTTTAAGCCGTCACCATCATCATCGCCGTGCTCCAGACACACACCACTCCAGCAATCACCGATCTGCGATTTTGATGGGGATGTCTGGAACACTGACTTTCTGATGCAGTGCAGTGGAGAGTTTTATTACTGATGAAACGTTGGTCAATCGGTCGGTCGGCTGGCCAGTCGAACGATGATGCGCACATGTCAAAAAATTGACGAAAATTCGATCAACAAAAATTTTAATTGATCGCCCTGCAGTTATGATGAAATTGATCTTTAGCATAGTATTTTATACAAACACTCACATGTACTTGTACTTGCACATACAGCTGCTCATGTGCATTTGTGTGAGTCGGCATATGTATGTCAAGATATTTGCTGGGGGATGCTAGGCACATACATACACTCGAACATACATATGTATACAGGTGTATATGGATGTGATGGTGTTAGTATATGTTGAGTGATTGTGATTATGATAATAAGAGCTACTGCATGTTTTTCGCATTTTTTCACAGAGGTGTCTCAACATTTTTACACCAGATTTTCCATCGAATTAATAAAATATTTTGAAAAGAATTCAATGTCAAGACATGTGTAAAAAAAACAGTCTTCAAATTGGTTAGGTCTTCTAGAATACGACAGAGAATGGACAGAAATCAACACCTATAGGGTAGCTAGACAAATCTGGTCAAGCTACGACCTATGACGGACAAAAAAGTATCTACTCGCACTGTTGATAACATTGTTTATAAAAGAGGTTGGTTTCGATGAGGGGCATCTGTAGCACTGGGGACCTCAATTGGTCTATGTGAGCTGGTAACACCGGTCGCCACCCTTACCTAAATCTAGAATAAGTGACGCTAGAAGTTGTTTTAACCTTCAAGTATCTGATATATTCTAAGATAAACACTAGACCA
Source organism: Eudasyphora cyanicolor (assembly GCA_963930755.1). Classification (NCBI taxonomy): domain Eukaryota; kingdom Metazoa; phylum Arthropoda; class Insecta; order Diptera; family Muscidae; genus Eudasyphora; species Eudasyphora cyanicolor. The sequence goes on along the minus strand of OZ005738.1, from coordinate 156,702,959 downwards.
GCCGTTAATAAATTAAGCATATTAAATTTGAACAAAGCTGAAGTGTGGGGCTACCATCACTCTGTGGTAAGGGTATTATAAGTTTGTTTTGTCCCAGATGTTTGTAACATCCTAAAACATTGGAGCTTGATCCAGCTTAAAGTATACCGATCTACTCAGAATCAATAGCATATTCGATCTAAACAGTCCTGGGTAGTCCGTTCTTTCGTCCGTCCGTCTGTCTATGGAAAGTTGTCAGCAATGTTTAGGTCACAATTGTACTCCGATCTTGATGAAACGCACTCTGTGACGCCAAGGAATTGAATTTGGTCAAAATCGGTTCGGATTTATACATAGCTCTTATGTGTCCTCCGATTTAATATCTAAGAGCTGTAGAATCCAAATTTTTATCAGATTTGTATGGTTCAATTGTGATGACTTTAAGCATAGTGCACATTTTTCAGCCCAGGGGCGATCTCTATTGAAGTTGGTGAAAATAGGTTTAAATCTATATATGGCGCCCATATGCACGTGGGTGGTTTCGACATTACGGGTCAATTTCGCCATAATTGTTGGCATTGAAGATTTTGCAGAATTCAGCAGATAGGTGGATTTGATGAGAAAATATAAGGAGAATTTTATCGATATCTCGCTTAGTTATCGGACGTTATACTTCTAAAAAATACGATTTTATCGTCCGAAAACTAGGCAAAATATCGAACAATTTCCTATAAAATCAATAAAAAATTTATTGATTTTGTAGGTTTTTTCATTCATATATCTGTAACTAGGATAGTTCTCGAGAAAATAGTATTGATTTTTTACATATTATTGATGTCATTTTACCAGCTTTTTTTTTTTGGAGATATACGCTTTTAGCAAACAGATCTCGTTTAATGATACTTGGCTGTGCGTATATATTCTAATAATTCGACTGAAGTAATCGTTCTAAACAGATCTGTCTATCCAACCATTACAACCACCCCCAATACATCTCACTTACTTCTGCTTTAATTTTTAACAAAGTTGTTTTCATATACCGAAAACTACAATAACGATCTTGAGCCTAAGTGCAAAAACAAAATATGGGCATTTCCAACGAGATGTCAACCGCAGCCAAAAATTTAATGTCTATAAAAGTATGTTGTTTTACTATTTTTTATAGGGAATTTATCAAATTAAACTAATTTTCCCAAAAACTACATTTATTCATAACAAATTTTAAAATATTAAAGTGCAAATTCGAATAATTGCAAAATTTATGTTTTAACCATTTGTATTGCAAGTTATTTTCTGATTAATGGTCTCTCTTTTAAATCTTGATTTATATTTAAGGGATATAAGAAAAATAATTTTTGTTGTGAAAATAAATATATTGAATATATTAAAAATCATTTATAATCAACCTTTGGATGTCTAGTTGCATAACAAGTAAAAAAATTAACATAAAAAGAACGATGGAATAAAATGTCGCATGCGAGATATCGCGTGCGAATGTGATTGAAATTAAATAAAAAATAGACTACTTAATATTTTTGAATAAAATAAAAAACATTATTAAGATACATGAATCCACGACATTTTAAAATTAGTCGCATTAAAATATTCCTTCAGGCTTCCCTGAAATCAGTGTTAGATTGGGTTGCTTTAAAAGCGACTTCTGTTTTTGTCGCGTGCTTGGTTTTTCGTAATTATCTTGAAAATGAACTATTGGGCAAAATCAACCTTAGCACCAATTATAGTGCTAATCAAGAGCTATAAGTTTCGCCTTTTGTCAAAATGAAATAATGTTTTGGCATATGTTCTTTTTTCACTTTGAATTCGTACGAATGTAGCATTCGACATTGGAGAAATGCCCATATGTACTATGAAAGCAAATCCAATGAAACAAAAAAAAAAAAAAACAAAAACAAGGAGATTTATTTATTTTTTGACGATTTTTTTAAACTTTATTGTCCGACAACTCCTATGCATGTTATCGATAAAATGCCCGTTAATTTTTCTTCTCATTTTGAGGTGTTCTAACCAAATATGTCATCAGACCGAGGATCCTGGTGGTGGCCCTTCATAGTACCCTTGTTAATCGTCATTCCCCTGTAATTTTTTTTTGACAGGGGAATGATGAATTGCTATCTCTGTAATTTCGGTTAGAATACTTGAGTTCCAAAACTTGGTTTTCACAATGAAGATAAAAATCACAAACAAATTTATAAAAAATATTGAACTTTAAAAATAAAAGCAGCACAGGGAATGACGCACGAGAACGTGAAAGCTCATTTCGGAAGACAAAGCGCGACTTACATCATTTTATTAATATTGTTGGCGCAAAACCAACGACCAGTATTTGTAGTAGATTTAATACTCCTTATAATTTTAGTTATTGGAAACCAGAATGGTTTGGAAATTTGAATTTTACGGAATATAAAATTTGACAGGGTAATTACGCAAATCTTCAGGGACAAAAAATAATCATCCATAAAAATAGTAATTGAAAACAAATTATAAACATTAATAGAAAACATAAATCATTAAATATTATATTTTACATTGAACCAATTTTTTTAAATAAATATTTACTATTTTTGTCAAAAACTTTTAAAACAAGTAAGACAGATCAGTCGGGTAAACCGACTAATGAATCCCCTCACCTTGAGTCTCAAAACATGTTAGTAAATTTAGTTATTTTTTTGTTTTATTTAAACTATTATCAATTTAAATTGCATTTAATAACTTTAAAGTATGTACTGGTATTAAAGTTAAAAGCTGTTTACTTTTGGGAGAAAATGATCCATTTGTGTGGGAGGTACCAAAAGGGGCGTGCCAATAACGCCCACTTTTCTCTGGATTCTAGGTACTATTCTATTCTAGGTACGTGTTAGCGACTAACAAACTAATACCATGTATGAAATTTCAGAAGATTCGTGTAAGTAGTATAGAAGGTATTAAATAATCAATATTTAACCTAAAGTTAACTCTTGTAGGGGAGGTACTAGAAGGAGTGGACCAATATGACCCATCTTCGAACATAGCCGGAGATAGGGAAAAATATTACAGCATACCAAATTTGAAGTCAATCGGTTACTCCTTTCGAGAGTTATCCTGCGCACCAGCCAACAGACACACAGACAGACGGACGGACATTGATCAAATGACTTAAAATGACCCAAAACGGATTTCCGCCGAACATACTTAGGGTCTTGGGTCACTCCTTCGATGTGTTACACTTTTTGCTCGTAGCAAATGAGGGGGTAATGAATATACCTCCCATCCTATGGTGGAAGGTATAAAAACTACTACATTGAGTGGAATTGGGTCAAATTTAGATATAGCTCCCTTATATATGTTCTTTCCGATTTGACTTCTAATAAAGAATACTCAATTTAGTTGTAATCGGTTCAGATTTAGATATAGCCCCCCATGTTCCTTCAGATTTGGCTTCCAAGGGCTATAGAAGCTGTATTTTATACCAGATCGAGGTAAAAATTGGCAGAGGGAGGTCTGTTCAGACATTATTAAATACTACATAATTAAGTGAAAATCGGTTCAGATTTAGATATAGCCCCCATATTTATATTCCTTCAGATTTGACTTCTAAAAATGTTAAAGAAATCTGCTCAGATTTAGATATTTTGCGCATATATATGTAACGTAATTTTTAGCCAAATTTTAGGCCGCAAATTCTTTAGTCAAACGCTTCACCCGAAAAATGCAATATTTATTGCTTAAATTGTCATATTTGAGAGCTACACCTACACGGGGACAACAACAAAATAAAACTGATTTGTATACATTTTATTGGGATGAATTCTTGACACAATAGTATAGAATCTGCAAAGTTTCAGCTAAATTTCTTAGAAAATGTGGTGTTTATGACTTAAATAAACCTTTTTGTTAACGACATCTATAGGTGGACTATAACAAAATATGAACTGATATAAAAAACGTACATTTTGGAGCGACCTCTTTAGGGGGACTATAAGAAAATATGAACCGAAATTTTTGCTGTGATGAATTTTTCTCAAAATAGAATACGAAATGCAAAGTTTCTGCTAAATTGCTTTAGAAATGTGCTATTTTCAGCTCAAAACATTTATTTTGAAGCGACCTCTATAGAGGAGCAGTATCAAAATATTGACCGATATGGTCCATTTGCAATCCCAAACAACCTGCAACTATAAGAAGAATTTCGGCCAAATTTGATCTATCTAGCTCTATTATTACGGTCTGTAGCGTGATTACAATGGGCGGATAGACGGACATGGCTAAATATTAGAATTTTACGACGATTAAGCATATATATATACTTTCTGTGGTCTCAGATCAATATTTAGAGGTGTTACAAACGGAGTGACAAATTGAATATACCCCCCATCCTATGGTGGAGGATATAAAAAGTGGTTTCTTCATCCTTTAGCTGATAGCACAAGTTTCAAGTGTTCGTTTAAAATTTATTTTAAGTATATGTGTGTCTATTCTGCTATAGGTCAAGGTGGTGTAGGGTATCATATAGTCAGCTGCACCAGACTTTTGTCTTTCCTAGCTGGTAGACTTTGGGATAGCGAAGTCTCTTGGTCCAAAAATGGACGCTGCTGAATTTGAACGCTATAAAATCCTCATTTGTTGAAGCAAAAAAAACTGTAAAATTGTAAGAAAATCGGTCTACATGCAGTTATATAGCCCCAGTATTTATATCCGATTTTGAATCTTAGCCTTAACAAATAATTTTTTTTTGAGCGCCCCAGTAGGCGAGTTGGCAGCGTACTCGCCTATGAGTTTGGGGGTCCTGGATTCGATTCCCACCAGAGGCTCTGGTCTGTCGCTGCAAACATTTAGCCATATGGTCCTTGGCACCCGGCCTTTCCCTAGACCTTAAAATAAGAATAAAAATTTACTTTGTATTGTAATTCATATAAATAAATACATTTTTATTAGACCAACAACATTGATAAAACTTGACAATATTTCTTCTTATTATACCCTCCACCATAGGATGGGGGTATATTCGTTATATCACTCCGTTTGTAACATCTCTAAATATTGATTTGGGACCCCATAATCGTCTTAAAATTCTAAGTAGATTTGGCCATGTCCGTCTTTCCGTCCGTCCGTCCTTTTGTTGTAATCACGATACAATCTATTATACATGAGCAAGTATCTATTGGTATAGATACTTATTATGCTGCATGTAACTTGGGATGGAAAATGGGCAATATCGGTCCATATTTTGATATAGCCCCCATATGGCGTCATATCGCCCAAAACCATGTATGTCACGGTGTAGCGGTGACACATACTGATTTGCCTCACCAAAGGAGACTACGCGTACCAAAGTGAATTTCAGTGGCCGGCCTTCGGCCGGTATTAAAAATTTTCTCCTCTAGGGTATGTCAATAGACGGCTACGCGGACCAAAGAGTGCGTATTAATATAGTGATGTAGGGCATCATATAGTCTTTTGAATTTTGCCCTTCCTTACCTGTTTTTTAAGTTTGAGTTATTAACGGCCTGTCTAGTACATACTAATATTACAGATTCTGAAATTTATGAACAAATTGAACAAAAAATCCTCATGTTTTCGCCCTACATGCACCTAAGGTTGGCCATGTGGGGGTCCTGTGAAACCTCAAAATGTCCCAAATACTGAACTCGTGTTTCTTTCCGCGTCTTCTCCCTTCGACCTGCTCAGTTATTGATTAATATTCATTGAGAAGTACAAGATGAACGCAACATATGCATATTACACAGAATTTACTAACAACGACAGTCTAAATTTGCTAATTTCCCATTTTTGGCTGATGATCCCAACAAATTCTTACGGCAAATTTCCAGAATATAAGGAAAAAAAACTAATTGTAACGAGAAATTTCGGCGCTTCATGGACTCAGACATTTGTATATATTCCATACATATTTATTAACCGGAAATTTGAATGGCCCAAAGCTATGAAAATACGCACCCAAACGATTCTGGTATACCCGAATCTACTCTGGGCTGCTGGTGTTTTTCGTTAAAAGATAATAACGATGGCTGATCATATTTTAAATATAATCGCTTAGTCGCAATATGATGGGTCAAGAGTATGCCACCGTTCATACAAATGTACATATGTACGCATGCGCGCCCAGCTTAGGTAGAATGTGCATATTAAATTTTTATAATCCTCATTAGTTTTAAAATCACGTTTTGGTGTCTTAACAAAACAAAAAAAAATCTGAGAGATACTCTTGTCTGTGTCTTTTGGCTGTGAAATGATGTAGATGTGCGACAGAGGCTGCGGCTGATGTTGCACTGCTTCACTTTTTGCCTAAACTAAAACTTGACAAATAACTCATGGCAAGAAGGGGCGGTTTTTTCTTCAGTTTACTGGCGATATAAGCTGCCAATCATTTTGGTCTTTTTTTGTCTGTTTTTTTTTTTGTTTTTTTTTTCTTGGTTTGATACTTTGTTAAGATTTTGATCTGCACTAAGGCTTCCTATGACTTGTCTGCTACTGTTCCCTCTTCATCATTCGCTTTTTTAATGCAAGTTTTTGCTGATGAATATTGGTAAGGCATCGAAAATCTCAGTTTGCAGATTGTATGTTTATCTTTAAGGAATTTTGTATCACATCAAATGTACACATGTTGGTTTTCCAGTTCACAAGAGAATTCGTGTCTCTCTGTCTAAACCCAAAAAAGTAACACAGCCAAATTGAAATTACAAAAAAATGGTCCAAACGAAATACTTAAACTTCTGTTTTGCGCCACCAAAGAAAAATATTCATTTGTTGCATTGATTTGCGGTCACAAAAGTGCTACTTCGGATGATTCTTGTCTTTCTTCGTCTTCATCAGATCTTTTGGAAATTTTTGTGTTTGGAATTTTTGACGAAGCTGACTGTTATTTTGGGGGTTTCTTAGCTTCTGGTGGCTGTCATCAATTGCTTTGACTGCAACCTTCAATGCTGACATTTAGTTGTCTCATAACAATACAAAGCAACAGGTAGTCTTGGGTTCTCCTAAATTATTATATTAAAACTTGATTTGTTATTGCAAAGTTAGGCTATGTTACAATTGCTGTTGATAGGGATAGAGACCTGTCTTTGGAGACAAGTTTTCTTATAGAAACAATTTCTCTTTGGTGATAAATTTTATAGAAAATTTGTGACTTTGCAGACAAGATTTCTTAAAATTTCTCTTTGGGGACAAGATTTCTTAAAGAAAATATTTCTTAGAGAAAAGATTTCTTAAAGAAAGATTTCTTAAAGAACAAATTTGTCTCATTGGACACTAGCTTTTTCTTATAGAAAATTTGTTTCTTTGGAGACAAGTTTTCTTATAGAAAATTTGTCTCTTTGGAGACAAGTTTTCTTATAGAAAATTTGTCTCTTTGGAGACAAGTTTTCTTATAGAAAATTTGTCTCTTTGGAGACAAGTTTTCTTATAGAAAATTTGTCTCTTTGGAGACAAGTTTTCTTATAGAAAATTTGTCTCTTTGGAGACAAGTTTTCTTGTAGAAAATTTGTCTCTTTGGAGACAAGTTTTCTTGTAGAAAATTTGTCTCTTTGGAGACAAGTTTTCTTATAGAAAATTTGTCTCTTTGGAGACAAGTTTTCTTATAGAAAATTTGTCTCTTTGGAGACAAGTTTTCTTATAGAAAATTTGTCTCTTTGGAGACAAGTTTTCTTATAGAAAATTTGTCTCTTTGGAGACAAGTTTTCTTATAGAAAATTTGTCTCTTTGGAGACAAGTTTTCTTATAGAAAATTTGTGTCTTTGGAGACAAGTTTGCTTATAGAAAATTTGTCTCTTTAGAGACAAGTTTTCTTATAGAAAGTTTGTCTCATTGGAGACAAGTTTTCATATAGAAAATTTGTCTCTTTGGAGACAAGTTTTCTTATAGAAAATTTGTCTCTTTGGAGACAAGTTTTCTTATAGAAAATTTGTCTCTTTGGAGTCTAGTTTTCTTATAGAAAATTTGTCTCTTTGGAGACAAGTTTTCTTATAGAAAATTTGTCTCTTTGGAGACAAGTTTTCTTATAGAAAATTTGTCTCTTTGGAGACAAGTTTTCTTATAGAAAATTTGTCTCTTTGGAGACAAGTTTTCTTATAGAAAATTTGTCTCTTAGGAGACAAATTTTCTTATAGAAAATTTGTCTCTTTGGAGACAAGTTTTCTTATAGAAAATTTGTCTCTTTGGAGACAAGTTTTCTTATAGAAAATTTGTCTCTTTGGAGACAAGTTTTCTTATAGAAAATTTGTCTCTTTGGAGACAAGTTTCTTATAGAAAATTTGTCTCTGTGGAGAAAACGTTCTTCTCTTTGAAGATACGATTTTTTTAGAAAATGTATCGCTTTGAATATGTTATTTTATGATTTTACCTGAGGCATACCTAAATATTACCCTATTATGGTAGATTTCTTTGTTTGTTTTCTGAGTGTTTTTATATAGCCCTGTTCGCATAAATCGTTGTTACCAAAAAAGAAATCCGTTAAAATCGCTTCTTAGTAAATTTCGAGAAAATTAATCAATCGCAAACAAAAAATGCAACATTTTCACTTGGGAACTGCACATTTTAAACATGACCAAAAAAAAACACATCCACACAGAAGCTTGGTATTTCCATAATTTATGCGAAATTCCAATTTTTTCCTTAGCACCACCACAACACAATCCACAATACTCCAAACAATTATCAAATCATTTTAGCTACCAAATCCTTCAAAATTTATAATTTATTTCTGCACATTAGTAGCCAAGGCAAAAAAGGGACAAAGAGAAAAACGCTGAAAAATCCTCAACAAACATACCATAGCATGATTCATTAGTTTATTATGCTCGAAAAATACCATAAAAAAGCCCGATTATCCAATCAGAAAAAAACGAAACAAAGTTTTTTCTCCTCAACAACAGCCAATGATAAACACGAAACGAATATTTTTACAGTTTGTGCAGCAAGAGGTGCTCCGGCGGACAGACAGAGACACGGTTTTGAAACGAATCAAAAAAACTGAAACCAGACATAATCTCAGACGCTAAAAAATGCCAACGATCAGTGATCGTTTGGAAAATAAAACAGCAGAAAAACGCAAAGCTACAGCGCAATCGCAGCCATATAAAAAACTCCTACTAAAAGTCCAAATCAAATATAAAACCAAATACAGACTCAAACAGAGATCCAAAACCAACCAAAAAGCATTTAAGCAAAAAACTAACAATTCTTACCTCTTTTGTATATTTGTACAAATGTATTTGTGAAAAAACATGTGTATTTGGAATTTTTACTTTGACTGGGCTTGAATGTTATTCGCTTCTTTTTCCCCAATCGCCTCCAATACAAATGAATACTTCAACAATTTTGCGATTAAGATCATTTTTGTCACTTAGAGTTGTTGGCCAACTCGCCATCTCATTCACTCTTCAGGGCTGGGCCAAGCAAATATGCTGACTTTTGTGGAGATGACATTTCAACATCTGAAAGTTATGTTAAATAACAAATCTGAAAATATTTCGTGGGGTTTGGCTCAAATCACAAGACAGACAGACATAAGGTTTGTTTTGTCACAAAACACAATTTAAAGTCACAACAGTTGTTTGGAAAACAAAAGCCCCCTTTAAGGCCGTGTCTTGATCGATCCATGCAGTCAATCGACAATCGCTGATGATGAGTTTTGACCAGAGATTTCAATAAGACACTGGGCTGTTAGGCATGCGCACCAGTCGCCGCTGTGCGTCAGAACAGTAGCTGTTCACCAAATATCTGAAAGACCACAACAATAGCAGCCACCACATAATAAAAATACTTAAGACGTCTAAGTTGGTGTATAAAAAGCAAAAACAAAACAAAAAAGGCAGAATGAACAACTATGGAACGCCTCCAGTCATGCTATTGACCGAAAAAATATTATTTTTCGGATCGTTAGTTTAATACACCCTACAGAATAAATAAACACAAATTGGTTTATTCGATCATCTTTAGGGATAGATGGATAGAAGCTTTCATATAGAAAAGTTGTCTCTTTGGAGACAAGTTTTCATAGAGAAAAGTTGTCTCTTTGGAGACAAGCTTTCCAATAGAAAAGTTGTCTCTTTGGAAGCAAGTTGTCCTATAGAAAAGTTGTCTCTTTGGAGGCATATTTTCCTAACGAAAAGTTGTCTCTGTGGAGACAAATCTTTATACAGAACAGATGTCTCTTTGGAGACAAGTTTTCATACTGAATAGTTGTCTCTGGAGACAAATTTTCATAAAGAAAACTTTTCTCTGGAGACAAAATTTTAAAGAGAAAACTTGTCTCTGGACACAAATTTTCATAAAGAAAACTTGTCTCTGGAGATTTTTTTAAGAAAACATGTCTTGTTTTCTATATGAAAATTTGTCTACAGAGACAAGTTTTCTTTATGAAAATTTGTCGCCAGAGACAAGTTTTCTTTATGAAAATTTGTCTCCAGAGACAAGCTTTCTTTTTGAAATTGTCTGTGGACAAATTCAGAAAATTTGTCTGTGGAGACAAATTTTCATATAGAAAATTTGCCTGTGGAGACAAATTTTCATATAGAAAATTTGTCTGTGGAGACAAATTTTCATATAGAAAATTTGTCTGTGGAGACAAATTTTCATATAGAAAATTTGTCTGTGGAGACAAATTTTCATATAGAAAATTTGTCTGTGGAGACAAATTTTCATATAGAAAATTTGTCTGTGGAGACAAATTTTCATATAGAAAATTTGTCTGTGGAGAAAATTTGTCTGTGGAGACAAATTTTCATATAGAAAATTTGTCTGTGGAGACAAATTTTCATATAGAAAATTTGTCTGTGGAGACAAATTTTCATATAGAAAATTTGTCTGTGGAGACAAATTTTCATATAGAATATTTGTCTGTGAAGACAAATTTTCTATATGAAAAGACAAATTTTCATATAGAAAACTTGTCTCTGGAGACAAATTTTCATATAGAAAACTTGTCTCTGGAGACAAATTTTCATTTATAAAACATGTCTCTTAAGAGATAAGTTTTCATTTAGAGAACATGTCACTTTGGAGATAACTTTTCATGAAAAAAACTTGTCTCCTTGGCGATAAGTTTTCATAAAGAAAAATTTCGTATTGTCTTCGTAGAGTACCTTACATTCGCATCAATCTGTAGCCTTAAACTTTTTCTTCATATTGACAAAGTCTTAAATTTTCAATGCAGCTACGTGTTTTGGAGATCATCACTTCATTGTCCGTTTTTGATGATGTTTTTTTTCTGTGGAGTTTCTTAATTTTAAATAAAATCAGATTTTTTGATGAAATTATTCAAGAAATGATTCCTGTGGCTACAAGTGATGTCTGGTCTTCGCTGCTGCACTCTGTGACTAACAGAGATGATGCTTCGTTTTGCTTCTTGTATCAATATAAAAATTTTTGCCTGCGGGACATTAAAACATGGCTAATTATTTATGCGTTTAAATGAGAAATTTCTTCGGCTACTGTATAAGGCAAAAAGTTCAGCCAGACTCACAGGATGATACACATACAAATATTATGGTGTCCATATATACAGATGAACATGCATGTTTGGCTTTATATAGTCCGGGAGTGTGTCCATATTGAATATTATGTCGCCGTATAATGAAGAATGCAACATATTTCAGTTGTTGTTGTTGATGTCGTTGCTTTTTTAAGGTTTTTGTCCCTTTTGGTTTTTGGGATGAATTTTTGATCCTTGAATTCGTGCTTTTTTTTTTGTTGGCTGATCACCATGATCATCAGTTTGAACATGACCAGGAGAAATGGAACAGAACAACAATATTCGGCCAAGGAACCGACATAAAAATAAATAATTGATAGTTTGAGAAAGACAAACGCATATTTATGGTTATATGTTGAGGCGTTCGATTTTTTTATTGCAGTCGTTGTCGAAGGCCTTTGCAATGCTGGTATTATTATAATATTTCTTTCTTTCATATGTTCTTTGCCTTTGTAATAAAGTGCAAAATAACAGTTTCTATGGTTATTATGTGAGCATAAAAGTGGAAGATTGAAATGATGGCCTGAAATTATAAGATTTTTCCGAGCTTTAACGAATTTCAAAGCATAATTAGATGCGGATTATTGGTATTATTTGGTGAATATCTAATTGCGATCAAATCTTAATCTTAATAGGAATTTGAAAGAGTTTAGGCCTAATTAAGAAGTAATTTTAACTGGGATAATAACGAAAGGACCAAAGGAAGCAATTGTCGTTGTTAGTGATTCTGGAAAAAATCAATATACTCTGAAAAATCTTGCTTCTGTAGTATAGTGTCCTAAACATATTCTACAAGAAACATGCATATGCATGCACTTGAAATATAAATATAATATTCGACACAAACTAATATTATATGTTTGGGAAAATAATTTTTATTTAGATTTATTTGCATTTCTGTAATCGATTCTTTAGAAATAAAATGTTCTAAATAATTATATCGTAGACGAGTACTGCCGCTGGAACGGCAATATGTGAGTATTGGTGAATTTGACACAACATGAGAATGTATTGGTTGCAGTATGAAAATCCAATCAGATGAACTTTGTTCATCATTATATGTCAGATTATTCGAAATTTTGTTATAAGTATGTAAACAACGAAAATTTAAAATAGTTTTGTGTGAAAAGTGAAAAAAATGGATAAATTAAATTTTGATTGATATGTGTGTATCGAAAATGTCAATCACACACGTACACAAGGGGTTCATCGGCATGAAATGTGGCAGTAATCACCTATGGGCGCCTTATTACACATTTTATAAAATACAAAATGTGGAAAAATATGTCTTAGAATATAGAACTTAGAGTTTCTTTATATACAGTTTATAATGCTGACCACTCTTGAGTTCGATATCTTCATTACAAAGGATGCTAAGTTGAATTAGCGTGTTTTCGTGGACATTTCGATCTTAAATGCTAAATATCAGCCAAAATTTGGTGTATACTCGCCAACCTAATCAAAAGTTATTTAAAAATCAGTACAAGTCTCCGCTAAAAAGCTGTCTTTTTGCACTCTAAATGTTTGAAATATGCGCTTTACGCGTATGCTTTCTGGCAACCAAGCCATGATAACTTATCCGTATGCCAACGTAGAGTCGTTGAGAATTATTTCCATATACGCTAAACCGTTTTGGTGTGTTGGATGGCTGATTGTGTGTTTGTTTGCCTGTATCAAACATGTGTAGTAGGTCATTGCTTGTGATCGGGAGAGGGGGTGACTGTATGTGTGTCTGGTGGTTCACACTTATCTGGTTGCTTTGTTAACAAACATATACGAAGCTCATAACAAATGAGTTTCGAAAGCAAGAAGCATTCCTTGTGTGATGCAAGTGCGTTAGACCTTCAAGCAGAAGGTCGTGAGTTCGAACCCAGGATCAGGCAAATTGACTTTTTACTCTATACAGCGACAACATGTAATTTCTAAAAATAACACAGTGCGACAAAATAAACTCAAGTTGAGAAGCAAATGACGAGGTACTATTTTTCCTGTAGGTCTTGTCGAGTAAAACACGAATCTTTTTTTGGAATTCCCCGGAAGCCACCAAAATCCGGATTTACGGGTAAAATACCGATATTCTTGCATTTCTTCACTTTAACGCCTATAACGTTGTTAATTATTTAATTATTATGAATTTAGAAAGAAGAGAATTAGACCTTTCGAACGATGTATATTTTGTTTGTTTGAAGCTGTTGGAATATAGTTTTTTTCCCCTACAAAAACATTTTTCATTTTTGTCCGTCATTTTCCAGTTTAGACAATGTTTTTACCAATTATATTGTGAGATAACCGTACGATTAATTAAGTTACATATATAGTACATTTTAAAAGGAAAAAATGAAACCAGCCTCTTAAAAATCCGTTTGCAATTGACTGAGTTATTAAAGTTTCATTAAAACCAAATGTGTACATAAATACTCGGTTAATATCCATTTCGCGGTTCCGTACTTTTTTAAGAAAAAACACAGAAAATTCAAATTGAATGGGGAATGTTTATTAACATTTGAAAGAACATTCTTTGGTATTTATTTTTTGAAGATTATGTCTATCAAATGTTGGCCGCGGCTATGTCTCAGATGATCCATTTGTTGAGTCCAATTTTCGATAACTCGTTCGAGCATTTCGACTGGTAACTGGTGAATGGCACTCATGATGTTTTGCTCCAAGGCCTGAATCGAAGGGGGTTTGTCCGCCTAAACTTTAGACTTTACATATCCCCACAGGAAAAATTCTAACGGTGTGATGTCACACGATCTTGGTTGCCAATCGACCGGCCCAAAACGTGAAATTATCTGCTCACCGAAGTGTTCTCTCAATAAATCCATTGATTGTTGCGATGTGTGGGAAGTGGCGCCGTCTTGTTGAAACCAAATGTTGCCGAGATCACGATCTTCAATTGCAGGCATCAAATAGTCGGTTATCATGGCACGATAACGGTCGCCATTGACGGTTACGTTCTCACCGGCATCATTTTTGAAAAAATATGGGCCGATGATTCCGGTACGTCGGATCGGGAATCGGTCAATGGCAAAAAGATAGCTCTTAACGAGAGCTAAAATATATGTTCATGGGTGTCAAGGTCGTGTGTCGACTGGAAAGTGTTTTTTTTATTTAAAAAAAATTGACTTAGCGCAATTGGCGAACGATTATTTTGATAATAAAACTGAATAATTTGTAAACGTTGTTCAGGCGTAAGTCTTTCCATCACACGTGATCTGTTAAAACAAGGCTATTGAAAAAATATCTCTACTTTGCTCACCCCATATTTAACAAAGCTATAGGCATTAAAGTGTAAAAAGGCAAGAAAATCGGTTTTTACCCGTAAATCCGGATTTTGGGGGTGTCCGACAAATTTCGTAGAACAAACGTTGTTCTACTCGCCAATTCCTACAAGAAAAATGGTATCGCGGTTTTTGGTTTTTGGACTGTCGCACTGTGTAATAGAAGTGAAGATTTGAGTATAATGATGCCTTGAAAAATTTTAACGATCATAAAATTAAAGGAGGTATTCATTAAATCGATGAAATTATTGCATCAATTCAATGAATAACAATTGATGATACTTTTACATTATTTTGTTGAACGATTTTTCTTTCAGTGTAGCGACTGCAAGCTCTTCTTGAAAGATAGAGCCCTTACAGCAATAAATGACAGGTTGTCACTAGTCGGAAACTGCATACATTCCAGGCTGATGTGGCCCTGCCTAATCTCCACACACACCAACGCCCTGCTGCCGTTATCAAGACCAGACGTCTCATTATCGTGTCTGTCATGACGGTTCACTACATTGTTGGGGGAGGTACTAGAAGGAATGGACCTATATGGCCCATCGTTGAACATAGCCTGAGAGTGAACAAATATTACTACATACCAAATTTTAAGTCAGTCGGTTACCCCTTTCGAATTTATTTATCGAAGTTATCAAAAGGCAAACAGACAAACGGACAAATTTAACTGAAATATTTCTTATAGTTGCAGGTCCTATGGGATTGACAACGATCATTAACGGTTAATGTTTTGATATAGACCCCCTACAGAGGTCGATTCCAAATTCTAGTATGTTGTTAACAAATTTAGCCGAAACTTTGCAGTTTGTGTTATAATTTAACAAGAATTCACATAAATCAGTTTGTAAATAATTTGTTATACTCCACATATAGAGGACGCTCTTAAATATTCTTATTTAAGACAAAAATACCACGAATTTCACACTATTAGACAGAATATTCTACATAACGAAAATTTATTGGTCTATGTTTTTATTCAGTATACTTATACATATAGAGGTCGCTCCTACATATATCTTTATACCCTACAGCACACTGTGGTACATTGTATTATGACTTTGTGAATTTGTTTGTAACGCCCAAAAAGAGAAGAAATAGAACCATACATAGTTTATTATACCGATCGACGTAGAATCACCTTTTGAGTCGATTTAGCCATGTCCGTCTGTCTGTCCATATATTCTTGTGATCAAAGTGCAGGTCGTATTTATGCACCGTGCTCGTATGGGTTCAGATTTAGATATAGCCCCCATATATATGTTACCCCCGATTTGACATGTAATCGCTGTAGAAACTGTCATCACATGCATATGGCAAATGTGTGCATGTGTAGTTTACACATAAACAGACAGACAAACAAACGATTTGCAACGCCCACATTTTCCCCGCCCACTTTTTGCAAAAAATTTTTTTCCAAAACCATCTCAGACAAAATAGCTTTCAAACAAAAGAAAAAATATTAAAATCGGTCCAGTAGTTTAAGCGTCTATAAAACACATACATACATACATACATACAAACATTTTTCCATTTTTATATATATAGATTAGTACGAAATTTTGTAGAGAGAGTTTTCTTATTACATGAATGAACACTGCCAAATTCGGGAAAATTCGGTTCCGATTTAGATATAGTCCCCATATCTGTGGTCACAAGGCATAACAGCATATGTCTGTTTTTGAAACTTTTCAGGAGAGAATTTTGAAGGTTTGTATCGATATAATAATCCATTTGTAATGTAGTGACACAGTGAAACAAAAAACGAGGGATCATCATTGAAATGTATCTCAATATGTAATAGAAGATGGGGAACATTATAGCATTAATAACTCAGTTTGCGCATAACTCGAGTTATGCTGTTATGCCTTGTGACCACAGATATATATGTTACCCCCGATTTAATATGTAAGCGCTGTAGAAACTTTTTTTATATCAGATCAGTACGAAACTTGGCAGAGAGAGTTATCTTATTACATGAATGAACACTTCCAAATTCGGGAAAAATCGGCTGAGATTAAGATATAGTCCCCATATATATTTTACACCCGATTTGACATGTTAGCACTCTAGCAACCGTATTTTATATCCGATCAGTACGAAATTCGGCAGAGAGAATTACTTGATTACATGAACGAACGCTACAAAATTCTGAGAAAATCCGTTCAGATTTAGAATAGCTCCCACACATATGTTTCACCAGATTTGACATGTAAGCGCTGTAGAAACCTATTTTTTATCCGACCAGTACGAAATTCAACAGAGAGAGTTTTCTTATTACATGTATGAATACTGCCGAATTCGGGGAAAATCGGTTCCGATTTAAACATAGTCCCAATATATATGTTACACCCGATTCGACATGTAAGCGCTGTAGAGACCGTATTTTATATCCGATAAGTACGAAATTCGACAGGGAGAGTTTTCTTATTACATGTATGAACACTGTCAAATTCTTATCGCAATGCCCATTTTCGCATTGTTAGGGAGGTGTAGGGTATTATATAGGCGGCCCCGCCAGACATGCTGTCTTCCCTTACTGATTTTATTATGTGTATTACTTCTAAAATGTTTCCTTTATTAGTATGTCAGATAATATCCATATTATGTCAAAGCAAGGGCCAATATGACAAATTTTCCCTTTCTTTAGGTTTGAAGTCCAAAATGCATTAAGAAATTTGTAACAGCTTTACTTAATTAATATTTAACTAAATGGTTCACATTTAAATGCCTGCAACACGGGGATGAAATATAGTTTAACATATTTTAAATGTAAACCATTTAATTATATAATTTAATATAGCAAATTTTCTCTGCTACATTTTTTTTCAATAACTTTGTCCACTTTGCCACGTCCTGTGTAGTGGCCAATAATAAGTATATATCAAAAAGAATAATTAAATGCGTAATGTGAAGACAACAACAACAAAATGAAGAAGAGGAAAGAACATCGAAACTCTATATTAATAATATTTATCAGCTCAATTTATTGCCTTAATTCACATTTCATCAGCTTTCGATAACCAAGCAAATCGTTCGCAAAGCTACAAAAGCAAAAGCAGACCACAGAAGACCACTTCATTTTTGGTCATCAATAATCAATACTGGAAGTATGCGGAGTACGGAAGCCCAGTAAGGAGCCCACAGAAGATATTTTGCCGAGTCTCGTCAGAAGCTGAGACGTGCGGTGAACGAGACGAACGGTGATGGTGTTGCCGCCGAGGCAGGCAGAAAACGTCTGCTGTTTGTCTGTAGTTTCTTAATGTGTTTAACATCTTTTGTATTAAATAAAAAACAATTTATTTTTTTCTGTTCTTTCATTGCTGCTGCATTTTGCTGCAAACAACTTATTACAGTAGCAAGCAATTGGCTACTGCTGGCTGCTTATTACTCTCAAAGAAAAATGCTCTATTGCAACATTGGGCATGCAACGAATGAGCAAATTTTAGAAAAGAAGTTAGGAGGAACGTTTTTCGGGGCTATAGTAAACCCTGGACACATATCGATACCTCCATACCAAAACATGCTAAGTCGAAACAAAAAGGTTTTTAGGAGAGACGGTCCCATGGTACACATTTAGTGATTTAAAAATTTCCTTGAGTGTATTCGCGCACTATTTATGATCTGTTGAGCCAGTGACTGCGCGAGATATAGTACGCGTCTCGGTAGACATCATCCGAAAGGACACACAGCTCAACGTCAACGAAGACAATAAAGAAGAGGAGCACCAAAAACTCCAGCAAAAAAAACGATGTGCGTTTAATGATTAAAACACATTAAAAATCCAGTAGCTTTTATAACGATGATCGCACTTGCTTGCCATCATATTATGGTCAATACCATGCCATAATATGGCCAATTCGGTGGTATAATGAAGGTAGTTGCTCGCTCCGCTGCGCTGCGCCCGCCGACAACATCATTGTCTAAAGAATTTTTGAAGGAAACTTCACAAATGTATATAACCCGCAAAAAAAAACGTCGTACGTGTTGTATAAAAGTAATCGTCACGTAATGGCAGAAACATGAATTTTTGTCATGCTTAAAAATCTTTTCCCAAAAATTTGTTTCTTCAATTCTCTTTTCTTCTTTTGAGAATTTTTTCCTCTTATTTTTTGTAGTGGACCATAAATCCAATGGCGAAGAATGAAAAAAGTTGTCAGAAAATTTATTCATAAAATGAGTTTTATTTTTTCAAAATATGGCCAATACAAGTTTATGGCAAAAAATTTAATGTATCATTAATTACAGAAAAATAACTTGGTCGCTGGTAAGCAATGGAGAAATGAAAAAAAAAAACATGAAACAAATATTTGGAATATATATAGGTATACCTGTATTTTGTAAAGATTAACGGAGATTTATACAGAAGAGGCGAAGCGGTGGTGTGGAACTATGGTGAGAAAATTTGTTGAAGAAGTGGTATAGAATTTGTGTTACATTGCTAATTTCTTGCATGCAAGAGTGCAATGTTTCAGAATTTTATTTTTTCCGAAAGAGGCATAGATCAAACTTCAATCATCTAGGATATGTTTGGTAAAAAAGTGAACAGTATTCTGGAGGCAGATGTCAATTAGCTTATCAACCTGCGGGCAATCACTGTTCTTTTGGGGGGACATATCGTGATTTTTCTTCATCATGATTTCTTAAGCATATCCCCCTGTCTCTTGTTTACCCTAGTACAGATTTTTTGCAATGCTGACATTATAGCATCATCAGAAGATATAGCAACCCATCCAAAGCAATTCATCCGAAGAAAATGAGATTTTTCGAAGCCTGGTGAAGATTAGAGTTTCTATCCAGGGAATTCCTGCCCGGAAATCCGTTCATTTTAAATCCCCAGATTGCCGGGAAAGTTATCCGGTATTCCAGGGAAATTTTTGATTTACTTTTTACACAGTTATGATTTTAGTTAAAGGTTTAATTAGTATCGCAGCTAATGGCTTATCGCTCATTTATAAAGAGGACAACAGTATCGATGTACTAGTGAAAATAGCAGATCCACGGTATTATGGGTTTTCTGTATTTGTTTGTTACGCCCAAAAGGATAAGAGATAGACCCATCGTTTATTATTCCAATCGATTTGGAATCACTTCCTGAGTCGATTTAACCATGTCCGTTCGTCCGTCCGTCTGTAGATGTATCCATTTAATCAAAGTGCAAGTCGTAATTAAGGTTCGATTGTGATTAAATGTAGCACAGCGCTCTTTTTTAGCCCAAGGACGATGCCTCTTGAAATCCAAAATCGGTCCGGATTTATATATATGGGTAGTTCTTTCTCAAGTGTCACAGGTTAGATCTTTCTTAAATTCTCAGAAAATGTTACCCTGGTATGTGGGAAATATAATGGGTAATTTTTTTCAACTTTTTTTTGACAACACTGATTTTGCAGCTCAGCCGGTTTTGTGTAACATGTCCAGTTTTGTCTATAATTTAACCATGAATCGACTTACAAACGAACAGCGCTTGTAGATTATTGAATTTTAATTACACTGTCCAACAGCATTTTTGGAACAGAATAGCGGCTTATATTTTTGAAAGGGCATTTTAAGTAGATATTTTACGTAGAATGAACTTATGGTGCAACTGGTCTGATTTTTTTACAGTGGGTCAAAGTTTTGAAGTTGTTACCAAATATTTCTCGTCATGTCTTAATAAACGTTTTAGCAACCAGACTCGTTAAACATATTTTAATTTATTACGACTATAGATTTACATTACATTATTTATTTATTTGTATAAGTTGGCGTGCAATTTGCTAATTAAACGTAAGGAGCTATACATATTTACGACTTTAAAGTCTATGGCGACCCCCACTGATGTCTAATCCTTAAATGTCCTTTTTGAAAGGACCTTTTTAAAGTTTTTTGAAAAAGGGCCAAATTGACCCATTAATAGGGGAGCTAGAGGGTTAAGATCTGCTACAAAAATGATCCTTATGAAATTCCACTATGTAACTCTGACAATAAGAAATCACTCACACATTAACTTACAGCCTTTTTATACCCTACACCACACTGTGGTACAGGGTATTATAAGTTTGTTTCACGGCAGATGTTTGTAACACCCGAAAATAACACAGCTAGACCCACCTTAAAGTATACCGATCAGAATCACTAGCTGAGTCGATTTAACGATGTCTGTCCGTCCGTCCGTCCGCCCGTCCGTCTGTCAATGTAAAGTTGTTCGTCGCCTACAGGTCGCAATTTCACTCCGATCGTTCTGAAATTTTGCAGTTTAGAGTATTTCGCGGCTGTTAAGATCGCTATTGAATTTGGTTGAAACCGGTTCAGATTTAGATATAGCTCCCATATATATCTTTCGTCCGATTTGGCCCTTTAGTCCAATAGAAGCTGTATTTTACATCCAATCGTTTTGAAATTTAGAATGGTAGAGTTTCTTGATCCATGAACCAACACTACCGAATTTGAAGAAAATCGGTTAAGATTTAGCTATAGCTCCCATATATATGTTTCGTCCGATTTGGTGATTTAGTTCTATAGAAGCTATATTTTACATCCAATCGTTTTGAAATTTAGAATGGTAGAGTTTCTTGATTCATGAACCAACAGTGCCGAATTTGAAGAAAATCGGTAAAGATTTAGCTCCCATATATATGTTTCATCCGATTTGGCTCTTTAGATCCAATCGTTTTTATACTCTACACCACACTGTGGTACAGGGTATTATTTAAGTACAAAATGTCCCAAAAGTAAATTTATGTAAACAATTTATACATGAATTACAAAATTTATATATCAGAGTTATTCAATATTACGAGAGTGGTGTAGGGTATTATATAGTCGGCCCCGCCCGACATTCTGTCTTTCCTTACTGGTTTCATTTAATATAATGCTCCCTTCGACCAAAAAATTAAAATTTAGACCCACTGTAAAAAGAAACTCAAACCAGCTGGACCTTAAGTTTATTCCACAAAAATGATCTTCCATATTATATAATGTCTATAGGGACGAGCTTGCAACGGTTGACGCACTGGAAACCAATATGGAAGAATTTATTCAGAGAATCCGGCAGAAATGTTGGAGAGAGTATGCCAAAATTAGACACAGCGTATGAATCATTTGAGGCGCTGCCGTGGTCAACTTTTACATGAAATCATTTTTAAACATTGAATTATATAGACCGTTCTATCGACTCAAAAAAAAGAATTCACACATTTCTCTAAATTATATGAGCTTTTGTTTTAATCAAATACGAGAGCTTTTAAAAAATAACTCGTTATAATACTTACTTAATTGTATATGTTTGTTAAATTTGATTAAAATTTTAATCGGGTAATCTTGGGTAACTACCCTATGAAAAAAATCGCTTCTGTGGTATATTTTCTGAAACATATTATATTTGGGAAGATTAGTTTTTTCCTATATGTCGGAAAACAAATTCTATAATCAATTTAAATATTTCCCCGTTTTTTAGGATAATTTGCACCAAAACTCTGAAAAAAAAATAATGTTGATAAAAGAAATATTCGAACATTTTCTCCGCTATGTATAAATATTTGCACCAAAGTATATTTTATTTATAATTTGCTCTCAAACATATTTTGTTTTCTGTTTCTTTCTCCGTGTATTAATTGCATTGATGGATTGAGAAGAAGTGGTGAATTGTAATATTTACACTACGGCGGGTCGATTTAAAAATCGCCCATTGCTCAGTGAAAATCGTATTCTAGGGATCCAAATAAGAAACTTTGCCGAAGGAACCATACCTCGGTCATACATTTGGACTCGATTGGAGCACTCTAAATGGGTCAAAGTGGGATTTTTCAAAAAAAAAAGGGGCAAACCCTACCCAAAAGTTCGACCCAAATTCCGGGACATTAGAATTCGTTTTAGAGGCATGGTTCCTTCGGCAAAGTTTCTTATTTTGATCCCTAGAATACGATTTTCACTGAGCAATGGCGACTTTTTTTGCCTCCCCACAAATCCCCACGTAGTATATTTACTACTACGTAATATTTACACATATTCTGCTGCGTAACTACCCTATGAAAAAAATCTTTTCTGTAATATATTTTCTGACACATATTATAACGGGTGATCCAAGTAGAGATACTTTTTTCAAAAGCCTTTTTTTGACAGATCACGTGTGAGTCGTGTCATGCTGTCATGTTATTTTTGTTAAGTATTGTTTGGCATTTCATCATAGAAAGACTTACGCCTGAACAACGTTTACAAATCGTTCAACTTTATTACGAAAATTCACGTTCTGTGAGGAATGCGTTTCGTGCACTTCGCTCAACTTATGGTCAACATAATCGGCCTACTGAGCGTACTATTCGCAACACCATCACCCATCTTGAGACCCAGTATTCATTATTGGATAATATTCGACCGAATAAACAACGTCCAGCACGCAGTGAAGAAAATGTAGCGGCCGTAGCTGAGAGTGTACGCGAAGACTGTGGAGAGTCGATTCGGCGCCGCTCGCAGCAACTCGGACTGAACGATTAGGCGCATTTTACGTCGATATCTTATCGCTTCGCTCTATGGGCTCTTGAAAAGTTCCAAGAAGATACGACGTTTTCGAGCCAAATTTTATTCAGCGATGAGGCCCATTTCTTGCTCAATGGGTATGTAAACAAGCAAAATTGCCGCATTTGGGACGAAGAGCAACCTGAAGAGATTCAAGAGCTGCCATTTCATCCAAAAAAAATAACGGTTTAGTGTGGTTTGTGGGCCGGTGGAATCATCGGTTCATATTTCTTCAAAAATGATGCCGTTGAGAACGAAACCGTCAATGGCGACCGTGCAATGATAACCGACTATTTGATTCCTGAAATTGGAGCTCGTGATCTCGGCGCCACTTCCCACACATCGCATCAATCAATGAATGTATTGAGAGAACACTTTGGTGAGCAGATAATTTCACGTTTTGGGCCAGTCGATTGGCCACCAAGATCGTGTGATATCACACCGTTAGACTTTATCCTGTGGGGATATGTAAAGTCTAAAGTTTATGCGGACAAACCCGCTCCGATTCAGACCTTGGAGCAAAACATCACGCGTGTCATTCTCCACTTACCAGTCGAAATGCTCGAACGAGTCATCGAAAATTGGACTCAACGGAAGGACCATCTGAGACGTAGCCGCGGCCAACATTTGATAGACATAATCTTAAAAAAATAAATGCCAAAGAATGTTCTTTCAAATTATAATAAACATTCCCCATTCAATTTGAATTTTCTGATATATATGTATCTGGTAGCAGTCTACGTCTCTGGTCTAAAAATGGGCGCGATCGGACCAATTGGCGTGGCCCCGCCCTTATAAGCCAAATATTGAAATTGAGATATCTTACACAATTTGTTAAAGAAAGTGCTGAAATTTTGCGTATATGTATCTGCTAGCAGCCTACGTATTTGGTCAAAAAATGGGCGGGATCGGACCAATGGGCGTGGCCCCGCCCATATAAGCCAAATGTCTACGTGATTAGTTCAAAAATGGGCGGGATCAATTGAGATATCTTGCACAATTTGTTAGCGAGAGTGCTGTTGTTTTATGTATATGTATTTGGTAGCAGGATTCGTGATTGGTTCAAAAATTGACGGGTCTGAAATCTCAATCTGGGGCAACGAAGTGGACCGGGTCCAGCTAGTGTATTATATTTACAAATTTGGGTTCCAAAAATATTTTTTTATTCAAACATATCAAGAAATGCTACTTATGACATTTTTCACTTTAAAGTATAACACGAAATCTAGGGAATATTTAAACCAAAATTCGAAAAGGTCAACAAAGTTATAACAAATCTTTTTTAAATAAAATATTTTTGGAAAACTGCTTAAACAATAATTTGTTTTTATATGAGGGTCTTTGTAACTTCCTTTTTCGAAAATGAGGCTGGAGCTACTATTATGGTGTATGGATTGCGCTATCGAACAATGATTAATGCAGATGACAACTGCCACCGAGATCTTGTGATTTGACACCTTTTAACTTTTTTCTTTGGAGCTACGTGAAAGATAAGGTCTATGCCCAAGGGCACACAATCGATTCATGACCTGAAAGATGTAATTCGTGCAGTTATCGATGACATACAGCCGAAATTCATGAAAAGAATATGGTCCTGCAAATGTATCCCTGGCGTCCATTTGACTGATATTGTTTTCAATTATAAATTTTATACCCCTTTTGAATTACAAATACTCAATTTGTACACCCTCACTATTGTTGAGGAGGGTATACGTATATTATTCTCTACGGGCCAAAGTGCAACACAATAACAATAAATTCGCGATAACTCTCGAAAGGAGTAACGGATTGACTTTAAATTTGGTAGGTGATCATATTTTTTGCTATATCATTCTAAATTCGAAGACGAGCCGTACTGGACCACATCTTCTAGTACGACACTAGTCTTCACTCAATAAACGATATCGGATCATTGGGAGGAGGCAGACCCCACGTAGAACTTGTTTCTCAAAATATGAGTGAGTGTTTTTGAATATATTTTGTGCATTTCAGAAAAAACGATGGCATTCTTCTATTTCACTAAACATTCTCGCGACAGCAAAGGGCATCGCGTATTGGGTTGCAGCTAGTAAATTAATAAAAATCTGATCCATCAGCCTTTATTATTTAAAATTCGCTAAAGTGTTTTGTTTCCAAAAAAAATCTTCCAACATATAAACGTCTCATGATGGGATGACCTTTTGAATTAACCGGCAATTTATAACAATTTCATAAACCTTGAATAAATCAATAAACAAATAAAACACTTTTATATAAGTTCTTATAAAAAAGAAAAACGTGTCTATTTGAAGTGTATATCTCTGTGTCAATTTGCCCGTCAGTGTGTCCGCCCGCCCCTCCATTGGTCTCCATCAACGCTGACGTTGTTGCCTTTTCACTACATCAATACACATTGATATGGATGTGATTGAGAATGCATCAATTTATCAGTCGATCGTCCGTCAGTCAGTGACGTTTGTCGTCTATGTCGATTTCAAATGCTTTGGCCATTTATTTGTAAATACGATATCACAAATTCGAATTGAAAAATCATATCACACTCTCGTCAATTGTTAAACAAATCAACAATATACATTATTAACAACTGAATGCTGATGATATAAGAGAATATGAAAAAAGAACTAATAAAGAAAAACTAATAAACTGTAGCAAAATATTCACATATTAAAAAAATATTTAAAAAATTTTACACCTTTTTTTGGTTGTATAGCAGGCAATGTAAACACTTCTGTGTATCATAAGCATATTTTTCCGCTTCGAAAAGAAAACCTTTATAAAAACTTCCAATGCTCGTCTTGTGCCAGGGAACACCGTCTTCCAATGAAGAGAATGTGGATGATGACAACGGCGGCGATGATGAGGCTGACGATGACGGCGTGATGACTATGCGACACAGTACAGAACAGAAGTATTTCATAGAGGAATGCACTTGACTGGTGTCCGGCCGGCATTTCTATAAACATGCAACAATATCATTCCGATCAGCATATGCCGCTTTTGCTACTACTGCTGCCGCCGCCGACTCTGCATTGCGTGTAATGATGATTGCGGTTATTGAAGTATATGCCACATTACATAGTTGTGTGCGTGCATTATGATTTGGACACTACACAGTGGGTATAACCAAAAAGTTAGTTGGAAGAAAAAATGACTCAACTATTGTCAAAAACAGGCAGCGATGAATATATTATTAAGTATAATAACTAGATGTACCCATTGTATAGGGTATTTCCTCAGACACCACCAAGAAAAAGTCTAATATGATCAAATCGCACGATTTCGGTGGCCAGTTCACATCACCAGATGAGATGACTATGCCCTCAAATTAGAGTTGTGTAGTTCGTGAACGAACTATTTCAATTGAATGGGTCACTTTACTGAATGGTACCAAATAGTTTACACAAATCGTTCAATTCAGCTCAGCAGTTCACCATGTCTATTTTCTTCAACCGTGTCATTTCGTTTTCTCTGCACAGCCGTTATGTGTTGTTTCTAATTTTATGACTTGAATGTAGGGTTAAACGTAAGCAAACGAGTTTGTATATTGATTCCTTTATAACGGCTTTAAAAGAAAAGAGCTGTTGAACTAATATGAGCTGATAAGCTTAAGATCTGGTGAAGCAAGAAGAGCTGTTAAACTAAAGTGAGCTGGTGATCTAAAGAGCTGGTAAACTAATGAGCTAGTAAACTAATGAGCTGGTAAAATAATGAGTTCGTAAACTAAAGAGCTGGTGAACTAAAGTTCTGGTGATCTAAAGAGCTGGTGAACTAAGGAGCTGGTGAACTAGAGAGCTGTTGAATTAAAGTGAGTTGTGAACTAAAGAGCTGGTGAACTAAAGAGCTGGTGAATAAAATAACCTGGTGAACTAAAGAGCTGGCGAACTATGTTCCAATCAGATTCCTTTGTAACGGCTTTAAAATAAATGAGCTGTTGAACTAAAGTGAGCTGGTGAGCT
This sequence comes from Eudasyphora cyanicolor, assembly GCA_963930755.1. NCBI lineage: Eukaryota > Metazoa > Arthropoda > Insecta > Diptera > Muscidae > Eudasyphora > Eudasyphora cyanicolor. The sequence continues at coordinate 156,675,759 of OZ005738.1, read as the reverse complement.
AAAGATCTGGTGAAGTAAAAAGAGCTGTTGAACTAAAGTGAGCTGGTGGTCTAAAGAGTGGTAAACTAATGAGCTCGTGAACTAAAGAGATGGTGAACTAAAGATCTGGTGATCTAAAGAGCTGGTGAACTAAAGAGCTGGTGAACTAAAGTGAGTTGCGAACTAAAAATCTGGTGAACTAATGAGCTGGTGAACCAAAGAGCTGGAGAACTAAAGTGAGCTGGTGATCTCAAGAAATGGTAAACTAAAGAGCTGGTGATCTAATGATGATGGTGATCTAGAGTGAGGTGGGGAACCAAGGAGCTGGTGAACTAATGAGCTGGTGATCTAGAGTGAGGTGGGGAACCAAAGAGCTGGTGACCAAATGAGCTGGTTAACGAAATGAACGAATTAGTTTACCCAATTGAACTGAACTAAAATGAGCGATCACTTAAACTCTACCTCAAATCGGTCGTACAGAATGTATAATGCGTTGTATGTAGAGCCGTCCTATTGAAATCACCTAATGAAATCGCTACGTTACATCATCAACATAATGTTCAGGGCATAAAAAGGGATTAATAAAGTTCTTATTTTGGAGTGGCAGTCGGATCTACGAGCTCACATAGACCAGAAGAGTTCCCTAGTGATGCCACAGGAGCAGTTGCCCATCATCGAAACCAACCTGTTTGATATATAAAATGATCAATTACACAGACATCGGTTAAGACAAGATCTGTCAGACTTCCTAGAGTTGCCGAGCCCGGTATATCCAGACGTCGATCAGACAAAATGATCTATTATACAGGCATCGATGAAGGCAAGATCTGTCAGACTTCATAGAAAGGCCGACCACAGTATATCCAGGCTACGTTTACTTAATGCAGGACAGTAACAAAGAAGGTCATCAATGCTCTCCACTTCCTCTTCATCTCCACAGCTTCTGCAGAAGTCAGTGGACTCAATTCCCAACCTCCTGGCGTTTTCGCCGATCAAGAACTGACACTAACGTAGACAGTCTGTTCCTCTGTAGTGAGAGGAGATATTTTGACCTTCTTAGGTCGTTTTATCTGGCTAAAATGCAGGTGTCGATTTCTGTCCGTCTATCATTGGACTGCCTGATTGCCTCTTGTCTAAACCAAATCTTGCATGTGGACAGTGGCGCTGCAACATGCCAATTTTGCTTTCCTAGCAATCGGTTTTACAGTTTTCCGGGATGTCCCTATTGCCTGGTATCTATTTGAAGTATATGTTGAACTGCTCAGCCATCTCGTTGAGAAATCTGTGCAGTCTAGTGTGTTTGTGAATTTAGGGATGAAGCCTCCAGAGAATGGCAGCATGGCTGTCAGAATATATGATTATGTACGTCAGTGTTGGTAAGTATGATGCGATTAAGCAACTTGACGAGTTAGCTTATTGTCATTATTTCAGCTTGATGGACACTGCAAGTATCTAATTGTCTGTGGACTATATCGATAATAAGTTAATTACATTGTAAAACAAATTCAACCTTCACAGCAAGCTTCGGACAATCTGTATAGAAGTGAAAGTAGTTTATATTTCCTGTTATTCCGCCAATCCAGTTCTATCTGGAAGGTATCTTAGGGGAGAAGTTCCTTTCGGAGACGTTCACCTTTGGAACATAGTCCACTCGGTCGGTTACCATAGCACTACAGTGTGATATCCTCATGCTGCCGTAGTTCTTGAACCTCCATATTAATAGATAATTAAATCTTAATGGTGCTCTGGTTGCAACGTATCTAGCCACAATATCAATCGGCAGTATGTAGTTGTAGTCCTTAAAGCCCCGCTTATGCTTATGAGAGCAGTTCTCGGAAACTTCATTAATTGACTGGTGCTGGATCGCTTATCTGTTGCCGTCCACCACATCACTGTGCCGTATAGTAGTATTAGGCGAACTATTGCTATGTATGTATATCCAACGGACGGTTTTAGGAGAGAGGCCCCATCTTGCCCCTACGGCTTTCCTACAATAAGTCCAATACTTTAAGTCTGAAGTACTATTTCCTGTGATGGATTTGGACGTATGGAACTTTTTCTTCCTAGTACAGAAAACGAATTCTATCTTGTTTGGGATAACACTTAAACCACTGGCCCATCACGCTAATTTGATCTGAGCCACATGAATAATGTCTCTGACGACTTTGCAGCCACAACGTTCCAGATGTAACAGGATTTCATTTACTGCTAAATTTCAAATTAGTGGATATAGTACATCTCACAGTGAAGTTCCATATTTATAAATCTTGCTAGAGTTGTGGCTCTTATCAAGATATAGCTCACCCTAGTGAATACAACTTTGGTGTCCCTTCGTCGATTGGGGATATGCGAGAGCTTAATGCAACCCCCATATATCTTTTCCAGCCATTTCTATAGGAAAAGTGGACCATCTGGTCCAGGTGATATGAAGTTCTGTCAGGGAGTTCACCGGAAAATTTGTGTCGAGAAGTACCTGTAGTGACTGCTTGATGTTTTTTGTCCAGTTGTTGTACTCATCCAGTAAATAATCCGCTGTATAGTTTCTGAATGTTGTGGAAAGTATATTTGTTCACTTCTCCACAGAAGGTGTACCATGAACGTCTTTGCGTTTTACTAAGGTCCTTAGTGACCCCAGTATATTTGGCCTTGTTAAATAGCCTGATGCAGTCTTTTTCCTGGCATTTAGCTTAGAAGTAAAACATTGTGGTTTAGTTTTATCCTTATACCTTGGTGTTGGATATGCTTCTTCGAGGGATCTATTGCAAGATATAGTGATATGGTTAAACAGATTATCCAGATCGACTCTGTCATTCGGTTCATAAAGAAGAATCGAAAGCCCTCAAGTCTTTTTAAAAATGTCCCTCCCACTTTTTGTTACTCACATTTCTGGGGACGACAGGTTTAGGTACTTTTACAGCGAGTTTGTACTCTATATAACGGTGATCTGAGAATGATTGGTCGTCCAGTACATTATAAATAGTATCTTCGTTTGACAGGGCTAATAAAGTTATTGTAACATTTGGTAGGAAACACCATATTAGAATTTATATCATTTTTGAGACATAGAATATTCAATCGAGACCTTATGCTCCGCTAAGATGATGGTAAAGCCTATTTCATAATGTTAGAAGTAACGGGTGAAGGCCCTCCATTTCAAGAACATTGTAGATATGATTAACCTTTTCATTTTTTCAGTAAACTCGGTATGAATTTAGATCAATCGTGATTTGATTATTTACATTATTCGACCCAACTTCTGTCAATTAGGTGAAATATGTAAGTTTTATTCCCAATAGAATTTCAAGGTGTAATTTCTAAGCACGATATTATTATTATTGCAATAACTCCGATCCCACCGTGCTTAGGACATCCGAAACGTTTGTTGCCTGTCCATCTACTACATGACTCCGTAGTTAGTTGCAGGTCTCTGTCTCCCTCTCTCTTTCGTTCCCTCTCCATTTGGGCCTTTTGCGCATGCGGCTGGCTGCACATACGGTAGCTGGTAGCTGAAGCTTAGTGACAGTAAGCAGCATAATTATAGCCATGCAATCAGTTTGAAAACTTTATGATTATTGTTATTATTCAGAATGTGCATGAATGCGATCGTTCAAATGTGAAATGTGTGCGTCGTAAGCAAAAATCTGTTACCAATAGGTACGTATCTCTGGTGCTTCGTCCGTCTGTCCGGCCGATCGTTGGGACAGTCACATTGGGCCACAATCAAATGTCCCACCAATACAATCCAATGCACATCAGTATTCGCGAATTCATTGGGTTACCTTTCAACACCAGAACGTAACATAACGTGGTACATCCTTTTTAGGCGTCGTCGTCGATGGCAGACATTGGCAATGCAATGAAATTTATGATCATCCATCATCATCACCACCATCCACCACCACTACTACCATCTACCATCATCTGCATTATTGTCATCGTCATCATCAACGGGTAGTCAGCCCAAACATAACCACCAAAAACAGTGAACAGGTCCATTTGTCCAGGCGACCCGGATTGCCTTAAGTAACAACAGCATAACATAATTAAATGTTAAGTTGGCTTTTATTTTGATTTGATTTGGTTTTCGTTGCGTTGCCGTGGCTGTTGTTGGCCTCTCCATCCATCCATCGATCGATCGATCGGTTGATCGGTTAATGTCCTGACAGAATTTGACAACAAAAATTCTTGACTGCATCATATCACAAACACAAGAAACCACACTGGCTGCTGACTTTATCTTGTTGTTGTTGCTCTTGCCCAGATTTGGTAGTTGTATGTCAGGTTGACATATTGGCAGCAGTAGCAGACAGAGCATCATGCAACATTTTTCTTAGCCAATATTTTATCAACCGGTTTCGGAGTGAATACATATTGCCAGACAACCCAAAGTGTTATGATTTTTTTAAACATTTTTGGGTATTGAAATATTCTGCAGTAAATTTGTGGGACGCGCCATTTTACTCATAGTTTTGAATTTTTTCAACAGACATATGTATTTGGATATGTGATCAACGAAAAATGAAATTTCAATAAAACCACTTAAATATATCTTCACTATCTTAGAAGTGGAATGAAAACATTGAACATATGTGCAGAATAACATGCTATAAGTATATGAAACACGTATCGGATTAATAAAACATGTAATTGAAGATTGTAATCTTTGACAAAATCGTTTGAAACAACGTGAGTTCAGGTAGATTTACTAATCTTTTTCAGTAAATACCCATAATTAAAAAACACTTTTAGAACAATACATAATACTTCAACTATGCTTCTTATGTGGCTAGTTTAGGGTGGCAGACCGAGTTACCATCCCTCACGCGAACCAACCTCTACTCGTACGATACCTAAAGTTATCAAATCAACGAGCATCGGTGCCGACAATATCTGTCAGACTTCCTAGAAAGGCAGATACCCGCAAATCCAGACGGTGGTTACTCAATGCAGGACAATAACAAAGCAGGTGCTCAATGCTATCCACTTCCTCCTCATCTCCACAGCTTCTGCAGGTGTCATTGGACTGAACTCCCTGACTCCTGGCGTGTTCGCCAATTAGGTAATGTCCCGTCAGAACTGACACTAACGCAGACAGCCTTTCCTCTCTAGTGCAAGGAAATAGTTTGACCTTCTTTGGTCGTAATTTGGTGATCTTTGTCCAGCTATCCAACTCTTGTTGGACTGCCCTTCTGCCTCTTGCCTAAGCCAAAGTATGCATGTGGACTGTGGCACACCAATATATGCAAATTCTTTGAGAATTTGTAAATTCGTCCCTTTCCTAGCAAGTTCAATGGCTTTGCTGTTCCCCGAAATATCGCTATGTCCTGGAACACATTAGAGGTATATGTTTAACTGCTCAGCCATCTCGTTGAGAGATCTGCGGCGGTCGAGGGCTGTTTGTGAATTTAGTGTTATACTTTTTAGCTTAGACTTTAGAGATTTAATGGCGGACTGGCTTGGTGTTGATCAGTATGTTGCGACTAAGCCAATTGACGACTTCCCTTATTGTCATTATTTGATAGTATCTGGTAGTCTGTGGACTATGTATATCAGGACCAAGTTTTTTACAGTGTAAATCGAAGCTAACCTTTTCATATCGGTGTAGAAGTGGAGATAGTTTATATTTTCTGGTATTCCGCCAACTCAGTCCTCTCTGGCAGGTATCTTAGTGGCAAAGTTCCTTTCGAAAGTGTACACCGTTGTTAATACATATAGACCACACGGTCGTTTACCATAGCACTACATTGTGATATCCTTATGTGGTCATAGTTCTTGTACCTCCACATTGATAGACAGTTTAATCTTAATACCGCTCTGGTTTTAATTTCACTTGTAGAGTCTTCGACTTCTGTCGGTGTAGTCCTTAAATCTCCGTTTATGCTTATGCAGGTAGTTCTCTGAACCTTCATTAATCGACGGGTGATGGATCGCTTATTAGTTGGAGTATACACACCATAATGCCGTAGAGTAGTACTGGACAAAGTACCGTTGGATATGCATCCAATGGACTAAATATAAACAATAGTTGATGCAGTATGACTTGTTGGGAATCTGATGATTTAGTCCTTAAATCCCCGCTTATGCTTATGTAGGCAGTTCTCTGAACCTTCATTAATCGACAGGTGATGGATCGCTTATCAGTTGCCGTATATCACAGCACACTGCCGTACAGTAGTTCTGGGCGAAGTACTGCTGGATATATATGCAATGGACGATTTTTGAGAGAGGCCACAATGCGACCCTACAAGAATATAAGGCGACTAACAATGGGATGGCTTTATACATTTTTGTGCAAAAAATATAAGGAGGTGTCCTAGATCATTAAAAGTTGGCACCGAGTAATATATTGACTAAATTATTATGGAAACCACTTTATAATGTTACTGCTACCTTCAATAGCTTTAATTTCTGGCTTGTAAACACTGAAAGTATCAGGCAATCTTTTAACAATGGATAGCTCAAGTTCCTCAGAAAAGATACCAAAGTTCATTTGGTTGTTGAGCTTAGATACGTCTGTGCAAGAAGTTCACGAATCTCCCATGTCCATGCATGGCCAATTCCATTCTCGAGGTATAAGAATGAGACACTTCTTGCCTGGAAGTGCGGGCACAGTGTCTAGAATGACAATACGCCATTTCCGGACCAAAGTGACAATTCCTTAATCTAATAGAAGTAGATAAAGCATTTTGCTTTGCTATAATGTCTAGCGGCATTAAATGTAGGATACAATTTAATGCCTCAGTTGGAGTCACTCAACGCACCAGTGAGGCAACATAGCAGCTATTCGATGAATTTCGTCCACAGAATTATCGGTCTAATTACTACCGTGTCGGGTTCAGACCCCAGCGTCGAAGTCGAATTGATACTCATGCACTTGTGTGTGGGGCGTTGGTAGACGCATTGTATTCACCCTGTTGCGGCGGCCTTACAACTCGACTCCTATGTACTTTATCAGATATACTCGTATGATACTACTACAGCCATGTTAGCCCTTTCTATAATGTTGAGTTTTAGGCTCAAATTCCTGTCTAGTATAATACCTAACTATTTTACGCTTTCAGAAAAGGGACTTTGAGTACCTCCCAGACTGTTACTAGGGCGGTCCCAAAAACTAGCCGATAGCTACAGTACTTTAAAAATAATTACTTTGGTGAAAAGGCCATTGTGGCGGCCTTACAACTCGACTCCTATGTACTTTATCAGATATACTCGTTACTAGGGCGGTTCCAAAAACTAGTCGATAGCTACAGTACTTTAAAAATAATTACTTTGGTGAAAAGTGGCGTCATGTTGTTTAGTTTTTTTTTGGCATTCAAAAGTAAACGATCTCAGTGAGTTTGTAAACATGGAAAATATTGGTCACCAAAATGTAGTACAATACATTTATTTGAAAGGTCACAGTGAAGATAGATTCTACTTTGGGGTGTCTGCTCCTTCATTTACGACTATAAAATATTGGGTGGCAGACTTTAAACGGGGTCGTACGAGCTGCCAAGACAAACACCGTAGTGGTCGACCAATTGAGGTGTCCACGCCAGAAATCGTTAAAAATATCTACAAAATGGTATTGGACGACAGTCTGTTGAAGGTTCTTGATCTGCTATACATCGAATACTGACGGAAAATTTTATGATGACAAAGCTGTACGCAAGATTGATGCCGCGTTTGCTCACAGTAGAACAAAAAACCCCGTCGTGTAGATGTTTCAATCGAGTGTTTAGCGATGTTTCACCACAATCAAGGGGAGTTTTTGCGTTGATTTATCACCATGGATTAGACGTGGGTCCACCACTTTATATTCGTACCAGATTTAGCTCCCTCCAATTATTTTTTGTTTCCAAGCTTAAAAAATGGCTGGGCGGAAAAATATTTGCCCGATAGACGGTTCTTACTATAAACGTGGTATCGAAGCTATTGAAAAATGTATCAAACTAAAGGGAGATTATGTTGAGAAATAAAGAAAAAATGTCCCAAATTTGTTGTGTTTTCTTTGTTAGGTCGGCTAGATATCTCGTACGACAGTTGCTACCTTATATCTCCCGATGAAGAGAATAATTTTTCCAAAGCTCTCCTAAATGTTATTCTCAGATTTCCGATTCAAATTTTGCATATATAGCTAAAGTTAGTTACATTTGCAATAGACTGGCAAATTTTTTATGCAAATTTCTCAAAAATTCAGGGCTGCGAAATAAAGCACCTCAAGTTCAAGTAACTGAATGCTAGATCATTCTGCACTAAGTACATGGGTATTAAATAGTCATTTAGCCGACATTAAGATATTTCTTTAACTGTTTAAAATTTTAATTTCAAATCCAAATAGTGAGAACTCTATTATTTCGGTCGATATGTGTCATCGAATCGTAAAATTTAGAATATTCGAAAGCGGTTATCCTACCGGTAGAACTAATCTGTCAATTTGTTTTGATTTTTTTAGCTGTAAGTTAGCTGACAGCAAAATTCCCCTTTTAACTGATCTTCATTAAACTTTCATACAAATATCGACTTTTATTCCTCATACAATTTACAGGCAAATGATAAATGCAAAAAGAATGGAAATCTCATGTAAAACATGAACTCATTAAACAAAGTTGTGTTACAGAATTAATATTAATCAAAATCTCATTCATAATCATACACAAGACAAAGTGGCTAAAAACGAAACGAAAAAAGAAAGAATAAAATGTGTGACAGCTGCCACCGCACAGAGCCCAGAATACTTTGTAAGCGCCTCATTGTAAAAAGATATATCAGCAGCTTTACAGATTGATCTGATCTCTGAGACATCGATGATTGTGGTTATTGTGAGGCTGTATCTGATGATGAGGAGTATGAGGATGAAAATGCCGATGTTGAAAGCAATGAGACTGAAGCTGAAAGATCGTACTTTCATCTTTTCATCCTCACATACGAGTACTGCAAGTGCGTTATGCATATTACACCACCCATGTGTGTGTGAGTGTGTTCATGTTGTACTTTCATACTCTCGTATATCATAAACAATTAAAGTAATCAACCCATTCTGGAGGCTCAATTCATATTTACGCCCATCTCTGCCATCAATTCTAGCTGTACCATTCCAGCAGTACTAGTGTTTTCCTATATATGTACTTTTCCCGAAGCTCGGACTGGAGCCGGAATACAATTACCAAGACTACGACCATTATGATGCTGATGATGATGATGATGACGACGACGATTCGTGATTCTACTTAACATCGATTGACCTTAACAGATTAGTAAAACATTTGCGGTTATTAAAGAGCTGAGCGAGCCACACACAATCGACACAAATTGCATAAAACCCGATAAGAAAATTTAACTCAAGAATTCCAAAAAGAAATATTTTCTTTTGTCTTGACTTGGAATTTGAGGAAAAGAATGCGCTGTGCGTTTCTATACTCCAATATTCGCTGTTAATAAATATTCAAAAAATTAAACACAGAGCGAGAGAGTGTCGCAGGGTGTCCGTCCGTCTGTCCGTGTGGCTGTTCATCTACATATTAATTTGCTTTAATGCTTAGAAAACCCCATAAAAAATCATAAAATGTTGTTATTGTTCTTTATAACAATTTAACAATAAATTTGTGGATTGTCGTCATATGTGACATACATAGAAAAGGGTTGTTAAATGGGGAAAAAATATAAAAATTAATTAAAACAATTTCATTCTACGCAGCATTTAAGGTACATATGGTTTCAGCGCTCGATGTGTTGCCGATTTCACGCTAATGCAGCATGCAAACAGTTATAGGTAATGCGCTCAGTTTTCGACAAGCGTCAGTTTGTTATGTTATTTATAAGCCTACAACTTCATAACTTACGTCTATGTATGTTAGAAAAAGGTATCGAATCGAAATAGAACTCAAATTCAATTGTGTTTTTATACCCTCACTTTAGTGATACGAGGGTGTATATATCATTTGCCACGAGCCAAAAGTGTAACACATCGAAGGAGTGACCTAAGACCCTAAGTTTGTTCGGCGGATATCCGCTTTAGGTCATTTTAAATCGAATGAGCAATGTCCGTCCGTCTGTCTGCTGACTGGTGCGGTTACTCGAAAGGAGTAACCGATTGACTTCAAATTTGGTATGTGGTAATATTTTTTTCTATCTCCGGCTAAGTTCGAAGATGGGCCATATTGGTCCACTCCTTCTCCTCTACCTCTCCCACAAAGGGTTAATATTTAGTGAATAATTGAATATTTAATAACTTCTGCACTACTCATTTGAATCCTGTGAAATTCTAAACATAGTATTACTTTATTACTCACTATCACATCGAGAAAAAAATGGGCAAACTTGCCACGCCCCTTTTGGTACCTCCCACACAAATTTACTCTTTTGCACCAAAAGTTAACAGCTTATAACTTGAATACCAGTGCATACAACGACTTGAAATGTTGTGAAATGGTTTTATAGTACCTAAAATCCAGTGAAAAATAGGCGTTTTAGCAATGCCTCTTTCGGTACCTCCCACACAAAGGTACCATTTTGTACGAAAAGTTTACAGCTTATAACATTAATACTAGTGCCTACAAATACATACAATTTTGTACAGTGTAATGTTTTTATAGTGCCTACAGTCTGTCGAAAAACGTTATTATACCAACCCTTTTGGTACCTCTCACACAAACGTACCATTTTGTACAAAAAGGTAACAGCTTCTCAAAATTTTTGCACAGTGTATAATATTCAAAATTCCTTCAGTCCTGGTAAAAATGGGAGTTATGACCACACCCGTCTTAGTACCTCCCATACAAAAAGATCCAAGACATACCAACATTAAATAGCTCATAACATTAGTAGCATATTTACATTGCTTGCAAAGTGAGGGTATACCTTGGGTGTTTTATCCAATATTTTTATGAATATGGGACCCAAAAAATAACATGTCAAACAACAACAACTTTTTTTGGGGCTTAATTTCATTTTTTGTCTGCTTTTTGGGGTTTAATTTCATTTCTTGTCTACTTTCTGGGGCCTATTTTCATCTATAAATTTAGAAACGGGAGAGGCTACGCATAAGAGATTTGCTTCACGTCCTAAATTTTGATCCTGTCCATAGGAGAAAGTCTTAAACAGAGGCCGCAGGCCGTAGGCCGACCGCGCAGGAAAATTTCTTAGTTTTTTGGGGTTTATTTTCATTTTATGTTGTTTTCTTGATTGGGGTGTAATTTCCCAAATCAGTTTTGGTAACGAAAATAGACCCAAAATTTGGGGCGCACTTACATTTTCAGTTTGGGGTGCATTTTCTTGGGGCCCAACTTCCGGCCGCCGGTTTACCCGACTGAAATTTCTTACTGGTTGCTGTACAGTTGGCTAGAAAAATCTCAATCAGCCGTTATTAATGAGCTACGACATTTATGTGTGAACAAAATGTGTTCAAAGCCATAAAGAGTGCATTTAACCGATAATAACATCAGGCCACATTCGTGTAGAATGTGAAGCCTTCCCTGATTGTCCCGATTCTATAAGTATTATCCGCGCTAAAGGTAGCTATATCGAATAATGATATCATTTTCTTAAAATTTTATACCGAAATAAATATAAACAACAACAAAATAGTATATGACAGAATATTGAACCCTACAATGTTCAAAAAAATCTGTATTTATTTTTAAGTTTTCAATATCTACAATTATTAGCTCATATTTAATAACCCTTTTGAAAACACTAACATTTGTTTTCGTTATATTTTCTAGATTTAATACTGACTTTTTCCAACATAGCTGACGATGGCGATGATGACTCTCTTGATGATCATAATGAAACTGATGTTACTTACTGCGATGACGCCTTTATGATCGATGAGGAGGTGGCGTTAGTGCGGTTTTAGGCAGAGGGTGTTACATGAGAGAGTTTCAGTAGTTAAGAAAAATAAATTTTAATTGTTTAAAAACGACATTTGAATGTGTTACAGTCACTAGGTCGCACTTTGTGACGCAAATTGTCAATTTTCGTTATACCATTATTAATTCTATTTTATGCGCATCTATATGTATGTATGTATGTGTATAGCGTTTTTATTTGTTTGGTCTATGTCATTTACATACAATCTCGTAGGTCTGAAGTTATTGACATAGAAAATAGATAGTGAAATATTGGTGAATCTTATACTTAAAGTAATGAAATCTGAATTCATTAAAAGTCAATATTTCTCGGAAAATTCTTAAAATTTTTTGAAGGAAATGTTTATCAGATGAATATGTCGACAAGCCTTATTAGCGGAAATAAAAAAAATATTGAACGGAATGCTGTTACGAATCGGCCCTAACTGGTACATAGAATAATGTCTATGTTATTCAAGAAGATATGTTGGCAATTTTTGTATATTTTGTACTATAAAATTTGTAAATAAAAAACTCTACCACTCGTATTGGTTCAAATTTGTTGTTTTTTTCCTTTTGAATCGTGTACCAACATTAGCAAAAGTAGGCGCTCGCAGTATTACCAACTTCAAATTGCTGTAGCAAGAAACGGTTAATAGAAACGCGCTCATTTTTTACACAGTCAAAAAAGCAATCGAAACAAATTCAACAGTGTTATTTCGCTGCATTTGTTCGCAACCAGTCATTGTTAATGAGGTTCAACATTTACTGGTCAACAATTTTTTTCTGTATCGAAACAAAACACTATGGATATCCGAAAACAGAAAAATAGTCAGAAATTATTAGAAAAGTGAAGGTCGGAATTCAACTTAATCCACGACATAACTGCTGATTAATTGGGATCGAATCTCATTGAGCATGCTCGACACCAGTGGCACACCTTAAGAATTAACTAGAATTTAAGGTCTTTAAAACACACAAAAATGTGAAATATGTAATACCTACACAAAATGCACATCGCCCAGCAAGAGCATAAGAAAACAATTACACATTTATAAAAATACCAGTATGCAAAGACAGAAAGTCGAGCGGGGCCGACTATATAATACCCCACACCTCCCTAACAATGCGAAATTTGGCAGTGTTCATACATGTAATAAGAAAACTCTCTCTGCCGAATTTTGTAATGATCGGATATAAAACACGTTTTCTACAGCGCTTACATGTCAAATCGGGAGAAACACATATATGAGGGCTACATATATCTAAATCTGAACGGATTTTCTCCGAATTTTGTGGTGTTCATTCACGTAATAAGAATAAGTAATACGGGCTTACATATCAAATCGGGTGAATCATATGTATGGGGGCTATATCTAGATCTGACATGATTTTCCCCGAATTTGGTAGTGGGCGTTAATGTAAAAAGAAAATTATCTCTGCCGAATTTCTTACCGATCGGATATAAAATACGGTTTCTTCAGCACTTACATGTCAAATCGGGTGTAACATATATACATATGGGGACTATATCTAAATCTAAACCGATTTTCCCCGAGTTTGGCAGTATTCACTCGTATAATAAGAGAACCGTCTCTGCCAAATTTCGTACTGATCTGATACCGAGTTTTCCAATAGGGATGATATGATTTTGAAGTGACGTTTCGGCCATTTGTAATATGTCATGATCTGTCATTTGTTTTTCATTGTATTCAGAAGTGTTTACAATGTCATCATGGAGAGATGTACGCAAGAACATCGTTTACAATTTATTCAGTTGTCGAAATAATAGTTCTCCAATTGCAACTTTTCGTGCGCTAAGTCCATTTTTTTAAATACAAAAAAAAAACACTTTCCAGTCGACCTTGGCACCCATGAGCAATATTTTAGCTCTCGTTAAGAGCTATCTGTTTGCCATCGACCGTGATTTAACACGATTTTACTATTTCTTGTGGGGTTATTTGAAGTCATTGGTCTTTCGAAAAAAATCAGACTCTCTTCAAGCTTAACAAGTCAATATTGAACGTGACATACGACTTGATTTAGTGGAAAATGTGCTCGAAAATTGGGTTCATCGAATTCGTTCCTGCAGAAGAAGTCGTGGAGGCCATTTGAATGACGTTTTATTTAGAACTTAATTGTATCGATTGTACTTCACATTAAATAAAAAAACTTTTGAATTTCCTTAACAATAAGTGTGTTTTTTCAAAGAAATCATGTCACTCTTATTGGAAAACCCTTTATAAAACACTGTTCCTACAGCCCATACATATCAAATCGAGGGTAACATATATATGGAATCTATATCTTAATATAAACCGATTTTGACCTATTTCAATAGGGATCGTCTTTGGGCCAAAAAAGAGCACTGTGCTAAATTTCATCACTGTCACTAATGTACAAACACATTAAGGAAGAACCCACCAAAAAGAACTTCCAAAAATGTGGTGAAGATGTAATTATTGCGATCCCAAAGACTTTCTATATTGGAACTTCGCCGATGAATTTAACATGACTCATTATTTGCATTACTCTTAGGATTTGAAAAAATAAAAAAATGTTTTTTCTTAATTTTTGTATGTTATGTATGAGCAATATTTATTTAATTTTTCAAAGTGAAATTTATGGTCTTGCCATGGGTTGAACATGCGTCTCCTAGCGTTGCAGCCTCATAACACCGCGTGTTAATGCGCGCGGCCATAAGCGAGATCGAATTAACACTGTTCTGAGATATAAACCATTTAGCGTATGAACATCTGTTTAGCTAACTTGTTAAAAATTGGATCTTATTTACTGCTTTAGAACCTTTACCGAGTACCCTTTATCTAGGAATAATTAAGTTGCTGTGTCCAGGTTCGTATCCCGCAGAGGCAGTTTAAAAATGCACTATCTTCTTTTTTAGAAGTACTTAAAACGGGATTCCTTAGGAAGTATTTCCATATTTTTGCTGGGGACTTAAGTCATGAGGAAAAGATTAAAAGGAATATTAACAAGTAATAAATATCAGTTGGGTAAACCGACTTAAGAAATCCCCCACCTTCAGTCTCGAAAAAATATTAGTACATTTAAATATTTTTTTGTTTTAAATAAATTATTATCGATTTAAATTGCATTTAATAACTTTAAAGTATGTGCTGGTATTAAAGTTATAAGCTGTTAAATTTTGGTGCAAAAGAGTAAATTTGCGTGGAAGGTACCAAAAGGGCAAGCCAATGACGCCCACTTCTGTCTGGACTCTATGTATGTATTATAAAAGCATTACAATGCACAAAATTTGAAGTATTTGCATTCAATGGTATTAAAGTTATAAGCTGTTAACTTTTGCTGAAAAATAGTCCATTTGGGTGGGAGGTACCAAAAGGACCGTGTCACTGAACTCAAGGTACTACAAAAACATTACACTATACAAAATTTCAAGTATTTATATCAACTGATATTAAAGCTATAAACAGTTAATTTTTGGTGCGAAATGGTCCATTTGTGTGGGAGGTACCAAAAGGTACGTGGCAACTTCGCCCATTTTTTCGCGGTGATAGCGACTAATAAACTTATACTATATGTGGAATTTCAGATGATTCCAATAAATGTTAACCCTTTGTGGGGGACGTACTAGAAGGAGTGGACCAATAATCAAGTTGTATGTCAATCGGTTACTCCGCCCGACAGTTAGACACACTTTGAGACAGACAGCCGGACAGACATTGCTCAAATGACATAAAATGTCTCATATCTAATTTCCACCAAACATTCATATTTGGGGTCTTAGGTCACTGCATCTATATGTTATACTTTTGGCTCGTAGCATATGATAACGGGTGATCCAAGTAGATATACGTTTTTCAATAGCCTTTTTTTGACAGATCACGCGTGAATCGTGTCATGCTGTCATGTTATTTTTGTTAAGTATTGTTTGGAATTTCATCATGGAAAGACAACGTTTACAAATCGTTCAACTTTATTACGAAAATTCACGTTTTGTGAGGAATGTGTTTCGTGCACTTCGCTCAACTTATGATCAATATAATCGGCCTACTAAGCGTACTATTCGCAACACCATCATCCATCTTGAGACCCAGCATTAATTATTGGATAATATTCGACCGAATAGACCACGTCCAGCAAGCAGTGAAGAAAATGTAGCGGCCGTAGCTGAGAGTGTACACGAAGACCGTAGAGAGTCGATTCGGCGCCGTTCGCAGCAACTCGGACTGACGTATGGAACGACTTGGCGCATTTTATGTCGAGATCTTAAATTGAAAGCATACAAAATACAGCTTGTGCATCGCTTCGCTCGGATCCAAGAAGATCCGACGTTTTCGAGCCAAATTTTGTTCAGCGATGAGGCCCATTTCTGGCTCAATGGGTATGTAAACAAGCAAAATGGTCGCATTTGGGACGAAGAGTTTCAAGAGCTGCCACTTCATCCAGAAAAAACAACGGTTTGGTGTGGTTTGTGGGCCGGTGGAATCATCGGTCCATATTTCTTCAAAAATGATGCCGGTAAGAACGTAACCGTCAATGGCGACCGTTATCGTGCCATGATGACCGACTATTTGATGCCTGAAACTGAAGCTCGTGATCTCGGCGACATTTGGTTTCAACAAGACGGCGCCAACACGACGGAGTCATATGCTATACAGCACACGATATAATTAATTTACTCAAAGCAACTTTTGATGAACTAACAATTTCACGTAATGGTTCTGTTTACTGGTTATGGCCACCAAGATCGTATGATTTAAAACCCTTGGATTACTTTCCGTGGGGTTATGGGAAGTCATTCTTCTACACCGATAAACCTAAGGCAATTGAACACATGGAAATCAACATTCGAAATGAGACCCCAAAGTCTTCAACAAGACAAAATATCATCAGGCATCATTCGTGAAGCGAGTGGAGTCTTCTTTCACCCGGTCGATTATCCAGGCGAAAGCTATCAACAGCAAACAATAACATATACTAGCTAACAATTTTAATATTTTTAAATAAAAACCAGTAATGAAAGACAGAAAGTCGGGCGGGGCCGACTATATAATACCCTACACCTACCTACCAATGCGAAAATGGGCATTGCGATAAGAATTTGACAGTGTTCATACATGTAATAAGCAAACTGCGGATTTTCGCAGAGAGAGACGGACATGGCTAATGATCGGATATAAAACACGGTTTCTACAGTGCTTACATGTCAAATCGGGTGTATCATATATATTGGGACTATGTTTAAATCTGAACCGATTTTACCCGAATTTGGCAGTGTTCATACATAATAAGAAAATTCTCTCTGTTAAATTTCGTACTGATCGGATATAAAACACGATTTCTACAGCGCTTAAATGTTAAATCGGGTGGAACATATATATGGGGGCTATATCTAAATCTGAACCGATTTTCCCCGAATTTGGCAGTGTTTATTCATGTAATAAGAGAACTCTCTCTGCCAAATTTCGTACTGATCTGATTTAAAATACAGTTCCTACAGCGCTTACATGTCAAATCGGGTGAAACATATATATGGGGGCTATATCTAAATCTGAACGGATTTTCTCCGAATTTGGTAGTGTTCATTCACGTAATAATAAAACCCTCTCTGCCGAATTTCATAAAGATCGGATGTAAAATGTGGTTTCTACAGCGCTTACATGTCAAATCGGGTGAAACATATATGGACTATATCCAAATCTGAACCGATTTTAACCAATTTAAATAGGGATCGTGCTTGGGCCAAAAAAGAGCACTATGCTAAATTTCATCACAATCGGACCATAAATACGACCTGCACTTTGATTACAAGAATACATGGACAGACAGACGGACATGGCTAAATCGACTCAGAAAGTGATTCTGAGTCGATCGGTATAATAAACAATGGGTCTATCTCTTCTCCTTTTAGGTGTTACAAACAAATGCACAAAGTCATAATACCCTGTACCACAGTGTGGTGTAGGGTATAAAAATGCAAGATTACAACATTTTTGATTAACTAATGGACGTTTGATGGACGTTTCTTTCTTTCTTAGCATAAAATAAAAAAAGGATAATTTAAAGAAAATAGTTTTTGCAAATTTGTCTAAATGAATTGAAATGGTTGAGGATTTGTGTACAAAAATATCAGATAGTGCTTAAATGTGCTATGTTTGTACACATTTGGCACATTAATTTTCTGTGAGCTCATAATTAAACCCGACTACTGTGACGATCGTGGTCAATTGTGTTGTTCTACGCAGCTGTAAAGTTTCAACGATCACCATCATCATCATCATCGACGTAGTCAGGATCATTCTGATCGCCATGATCATCACCCCTTTTCACGATACTTGTTAAAAGATTTCTTTGTTGTTTAGCTTAATATGCTTAATTGGTGCGATTAAATTAAAATCATTTCATTTTCTTTCTTCATCATCTGTGGTTCATTTCTTCGCATTTCTTTCTACAGAGGCACATGACAATATTCCCCACTTGGATGCCAGTCTTAACCATGCAGTGGGTCGGACAGTAAGACACAACACAACCCAACATTCCCCGAGTGCGAGTACTTAATTTATATTCATATTCTCGATTTGTATCGGTCGTCATCAGCAGCTCTCAGATGATTGTCATTGGTATCAATATCTATTCCAAGTTTTTTGTGTGGTTACATTTAATAAAATGACAGAAAGAAGGAAAGAACGAAAGACGGACAGGCGGACAGTTGGACAGAAAAAACGCCAAAGACACAGACAGACGGACGGACGGAGGAAAAAATCTATCTATGGCTGGCTGGGGATACTGGTATCTGATATAGACAGATGGATGAATGGACAGACAGACGGACAGACATACCGACGCACTCTTGGTGTTTGGTGTGAGATCATTAATGTCATGTGTGAAATGATTGATCAATGAAACAATTTGTTCGACATGTTGTTGTTGCTGCTGGCTGTTCGTTGATGATGTTGTTATTGTTGTTCTCATTTCTTGGGTGTTCAACAACAAAAATGTTCGTACATAAATAATTTTTTTTAGGCGCTACTGCTGGATATCATCATTTGCATAAGACCGTTGTAAAACTATGGCTACAGCTTTGGATGGGATATGTAATTTAAGAAATTGAATCTTCTTTTGAGGAAATCTCATTTAATTTAATTTTGAAATACGAGAGAAATAAATAATAAATATTTAACTGTGTAATCATTTTTATTGGTGGTGGAAATGTATTTATTTTTAAGAGCAATATTCCTAAAATGTCTGTATATAGAACATCTAGATTTTAGGGCATTCCTAATAAAAGATTCTACAATCTAAATTTAAAAAAAAAAAAATATTGAGATCTGATCACCGCGACACGCATTTATTGGATTGGAACGTTTTTGGCGCTAATCTTTAATTTTGTAAAAGACTTTTTTCCTGTATATGTGGTTCAAGTACTGATATTTTTAAGATATTTTCTAAATGATATATGATTTAAATCGGATAATTTTTTCTATCGCAATTCACATTTCGTTGATTTTGTCACAAAGTCCTTATCCTAATGATGAAACATTAGTTTGAGAATTTGACGGCTATTCATATATAATAATTTTTTCGAATTTTTCCATTATAATATATGTAAATTGATTTTCTTTCTAACTCCACTAACACAGACCAATATATTTGACTGCCTGAACTTAAATACGGCGAATCCAATTTGTCATTTCAATAGAATGACACCGGGAATTAACCCTTTTATTGTCATAAAAAAATATTAGATAAGTTTTCAAGCCCATAGTTTGAAATTTTGTTTCGATTTGATCCTACAACCAGTTTTATAGTTTTTTGACGATTGTTTTTAATACTTTTGACAGACTGCAACTACTGACCTGAAATAACAGCTGACACTTAGTTGGGATAGTTGGGAACAGGACGACATCGACAGCAACCAGACAGACAGAGAGTAATACGGATGGACGGACAAGACAGGACAGTGTTTTTTTATTTTACTCAACCACCACTAAAACAAAAAAGAAACGGAATAGCAACAACAACACAAATAATGGGTTTATAGGTGCCCTTGCTAATTTTCAAGTTCACATACCGGCGGAAATATTTCAGTTCCGAAGAGAGGGCGGTTTAAATAATTTTATAATTTTGTCTAACCAACAAAAAGCGCTCATGTGGAACATCCAAAAAAACGAACAAAAGACAAATGCATTTTCACATGTCTGTCATTGAATGAGAGACAGACAGACGGACGGACATACCATCCAGACTTGCATGAAGAATATGATGATGACGATGATGATCAGGCCACAAATAGGAGGGAGTCGCATTGGTAAGTCGACACAAAAACGTCATTCAATTTCAAATTATATACAAACACAAGAAATAAAATAAAATATAATTTTGCATTGTTGCGCCGAGTTTTCGTTCGAAAATGTATAAAGTATCCATCCATATGCTTAAACATCAAACAGGGTTCACTTTTACTCAATAGGATGAGCCCATTCCAGACCAATTATAAGTCAATTAAATATTGTGATGACCAACAATAAAAGCAGCGAAACCCTTAATACCCTTCAGCAAAGAAAAATAAGGGACATTTTTGAGTTGCTTAAAAAAAGACAATGTGTATTTTTGTGTGTGGTATTGCTCACAGACACACATAAAGTTTTATGATGATGCCAAGAAAGGCCAAAGGATTACAGAGTTACTTTGAGTTTTTAACAAAATAACATATTAGTATCAGACTTGCTTTTTGAAACTGAAGTTACAATATATTTTTCCCATATAACTTATTTGAATCGAACAGCCAGAGTATACGTTCATCGGTTAGATTCGTACAAATCCAGACTCGTTTATAAGAAAACAACCGGAATATTTAACATAGCTTTCTCATTGAAGATGGCGAAGTGTCACTTTGTGGCATATCCAAATATTTGTCTAAAAGAATGTATGCAGTACCTGACCCTTCAATGTCAGACACAGCATAAATACAAGTTTAAACAAATTAAATGTTGACTATTTAGTGGTTGAACTCCGTCTTCAACTGAGGAGTAGATAACCGCATTGGTTTTCAAATTAGGATTAGATAATCCATCTCACCATCTACTAAGAAATAGATAAAACAACAGGTTGTCTACGAAGGAGTAGATAACCCGACAAGACCTATACTAAGGATAAGATAGCCCAACTGACATCCTGCTAAGGAGTAAATACCCGAACTGTACATCTAATAAGGAGTAAATAACACAACTGATCATCTACTAAAGAGTAGATAACCAAACTGATAATCTACTATGGTGTCAACAACCCTATATGTCGACAAGTAAGGAGTAGATAAACCTAGAGGTCGTCAACTAAGCAGAATATAACCTAACTGGCCCTTAACTAAGGAGTAGATTACCCAACTAGCCCTATACTAAGGAATAGATAACCCAACTGGTCGTCTACTAAGGAGAAGATAACCTAACTGGTCATCCACTTAGGGGTGTATAACCCAACTGACTATCTAAGATTAAATAACTCAACTGGAGTAAATAATCCAATTGGTATTCTACTAATGAATATATCGCTCACTCCCTTCAAGAGTGACATAACTCAAAAATGAAAATTGCCACGATGAGTAATAAGATGTTAAAAAACGCTCGAATAATCCGAAATATGGTTGTTTACTTATAGAACAAATTTCGGTGAGATTAATTTATGGACATTTGCAAAATTCGCATTTTTGTAAGGCGACCTCAAAAATTTTAAATTTTGAGTTATATCACTCTTGAAGTGAGTGAGAGATATAATCTAACAGATCACCTAATCTGGACTGGCTGCCTGCTGTAGATTAAATAATCCTACAGCTCACAGGAGTAGATAACCCAACTGGTCATCTACTAAGGAGTAGATAACCTTACTCGTCTACACTTCGGGGTGTATAACCCAACTGACCATCTAATATGGATTAAATAACCCAACTGTCCATCTAATAATGTTCAAATAACCCAACTGGAATAAACTGTTCATCTACTAATAAATAGATAATCCAACAGATAACCTACGACCCTACAGGTCGTCAGCTAAGGTGAAGATAACCTAACTGATACATTACTAAGTAGCAGATAAACCAACTGGTCCTCTAATGATGAGTAGATAACCCAAGTGACCACCTTTTAAGGAGTAAATAACACAACTGATCCTCTACCAATGAGAAGATGGACGAACTGGTAGTTAAATAACCCAATAGATCGCCTGATAAGCAGTAGATAACCCAACCGATAATTTACTTTGAAGTGAATAACCCAATAGTTTATCTACTAAGGAGTAGAGAACCATGTAGATCGTCAGCTACGGAGCATATCTCCACAAATCCTATGCTAAGGAATATATAACTCAACAGGTAGTCTACTAATGTGTAGATAAGACTAGATAGCCCGACCGGTCCCCTACTAAGGAGAAGATAGCCCAACTGATCGCCTTCCAAAGAGTAAATAACCCAACTGGTACTCTACCAAGGACTGGAGTATATATACTGAGGTCATCTACTGAGGAATAGATAATCTAACAGATCAACTATCATTGGCCGCCTAATGTGGAATAACTAACCTTACCGGTCGTCAAATAAGAAGAAGATAACCAAACAGGTACTCTGCTAAGTAGCAGATAAACTAAGTGGCCATTTACTGATGTGTAGATAACCCAACTGGCCGCCTTCTGAGGAGTAAATAAAACAACTGGTTATCTGTTAACGAATAGATAACCCAACAGATCGTTTACTAAGGAGTAGATAATCCAACCAATCATTTACTCTGAAGTAAATAACCATAGAGATCATATGCTGATAAGGAGATAACCCTATAGGTCGTCAGCTACGGAGTATATATCCCAACTGGTCCTTTTCTAAGTAGTAGATAAATTAACTGGTCCTATACTCAAGAGTAGATAGCCCAACTGGACATCAGCTAAGGAGTAGATAACCCAACTAGTCCTATAATAAGGAATATATAAATCAACTGGTAGTCTACTAAGGAGTAGACAATCTAACTGGTCGTCTACTAAAGAGTAGACAGCCTAACTTGTCGTCCACTTCGGAGAGTTTAACTCAACTGACCGTCTAATATGGATTAAATATCCCAACTGGTCAGGAGTAAATAATCCCACAAGGGGTTCATAATGGACTTGCCGCCCACAGTGGAGAAAATAATCCCACCCGTATTCAGTTAAGGAGAAGATAACCCAAGGAGTAGATAACCCAACTAGTCCTATAATAAGGAATATATAACTCAACTGGTAGTCTACAAAGGAGTAGACAATCTAACTGGTCGTCTACTAAAGAGTAGACAGCCTAACTTGTCGTCCACTTCGGAGAGTTGAACTCAACTGACCGTCTAATATGGATTAAATAACCCAACTGGTCAGGAGTAAATAATCCCACAAGGGGTTCATAATGGACTTGCCGCCCACAGTGGAGAAAATAATCGCACCCGTATTCAGTTAAGGAGAAGATAACCCAACTGGTACTCTACTAAGTAGCAACTCTCGTCCACTTTGGAGAGTTGAACTCAACTGACCGTCTAATATAGATTAAATAACCCAACTGGTCAGGAGTAAATAATCCCACAAGGGGTTAATAATGGACTTGCGCCCACAGTGGAGAAAATAATCGTAATCAAGTAGCAGATAAACCAACTAAGAAGTAGATGACCCAACAGATCACACACTAATTAGAAGATAACCCAAATCATTTATTCTGGAGTATAACCCTATAGGTCTTCAACTGGGGAGTATATAAGCTTACAGGTTATTAGCTCAGGAGTAAATAATCCAACCAACTGGTCCTTTTCTAAGAAGTTGATAAACCTACTGGTCCTTTTTCAAAGTAGTTAATAAACCAACTGGTTCTCTACTGAAGAGTAGATAACCCAACTGGGCATGAACTAAGGCGTAGGGAACCCAACAGACCCTCAAGAAGTTGTTAACACAAAAGGTCCATTAGTAAGGAATAGATTACCCAATTGGTAGTCAACCAGGGAGTAAATAATCCAAATGGTCCTTGAACTTTTGTCGAAAATTTCCATATCTTCCAAGCAGGACAAATTTGAAGGCGAAGACGTTAAAATACTTCTTCCCTGTACTTGCATAGAGGACACCAAAGCATATACTTTTGTCGGTGCATTTGAAATGCGTACTTGACACCTTACCGTTAAAAGTAGGAACCTATAAAAATATTATATCAAAATTCTTATAGTCTGTGAGAAGAAAGAAACTGTGAAAAATACAAAATCACACAATTCAGAAATTGTTATAGGTACGCTGAATGAGCTGTAGATTTGTATGATGTATCAAAGTTGATTATCTAAAGACTTGTTTCAGTATTAATGACAATTTAATTTAAACTATTTAAACTCAGTATATGAGAATGAAAATTTTTAAAAATTAAATAAATTAGATGATTTTTTACTGGTACAGGGAATTATTAGTTGTTTTAGGGTCTGAGATTGAGTGGTGGGATGAGAAAAAATAACATCAGATCATCAGATTTAGATATTGCCCTCAAAGATATTTTCCGTCCGATTTAACAACTAAGCACTATGGAAGCCGCATTTAATCTCAGATCACTATGAAATTTGGCAGAAAAAAGGTACCTTCACTCACTAACATACTAATGTTAAGGAAAATCTGTTAAGATTTACATATTGTCCCATGATTTTAGCTAAGCTATTTATATAGATATTTCTACCGAATCGCCATCTAAGGCGCCTTATTTTATACCCGATCATTATTAATTTAGCCAGAAAGCAGTTTCCAGATCCTTGAACGAACACTACAAAATGTATAGACACTCGTTTCAGGGTTTCTTATAGACCGAAATCCCCAAAAACCCTGGAACTATGATTTCGGATATATAATTTCAATCTCTTTCTTAATATTATGAGTTAAATCAACAGTTTTTTCTTTTCATGATTCCAAAACTCTACATTCATATTGTGGGAGCATAATTATTAGACAGTTTGTAAGGCAATTTTGTTAAATATTTTGTCAGCACTAAAGAGAACAGTTTAATTATGGCCCCAAATGAAAAACAAAAGAAAACAACTACAATAAATACAACAAAACAATATAAAAACAAAATTACTTACAACAATTACAACATAAAAAACAAGACTTTTAGCGCCAATTTGTATGTTACTGCCAACAATGTGTAACTAAAGACAGACATAAAGACGGATGGACAGACATACGGACAGAGTAAGCCACACTAACAAATGGCTAAAATGGCAATAATTAAAACTGCCTACAAACAACCCACAATATGGCCGTAAACAACCAACAAACTGGCAACAGCAACAACAAGTGTTTGTTGTTGTGGTATCAACAACAGCAACAACAAGACAGAACAGAAGAAAAAAGTGTAATTCACCCAATGTTTCGGTGTCTCATTCTCTATGGCTATGTGTATAATAGATGTTGTTGTTGGTAGTCAACAATCAACAATCTTGGCTTAAACCTAGAGTGTGGGGTACCACACATACAAACTGTTATTATTAGTGTTGTTGTTGCCCATTGTTGTCTATTGAGATGAAGAGTGTAAACGTTTATGTAAAACAACAACATTGGCTGTAACAACAACGACGTCGTCGACGACGACGACATATGTTCGGTTGTTACATCGTTACATCTTGAAGTAAAAACATTTGTTGGTATATCGCCCCAACTTACTGTGCATAAAGTAGTATGTGTACTATGTGCTTGACTCAACCATTTGGGCCTTTAAACAATGGCCTGACCTGGCCAAAGAGTTATGCCGAAAAGGGGGAGGAGTGCCGAGGGGTCTCTCCGCGCTCACCTTTCATGTGGCATCTATTCTTACACATTATTTCTCTGTCTTCCTGCAACACAGTGGATTAAAAAAAAACTTTATCTTTTGTGGAAAACTCTCACAAGTTTTAAGGGCGGGTGTCAGAATTCTTATGATCTTGTTATTGATTCGGATGACGGTTGTATGTGCGGACTGACTGAATTTTACCTTCCCTGAACCAAAAAGTCTATAGTTCATTTATCTTACTCAAAAGCAGTTGATAGGGTACTTTTCAGACAGCATTATTCTAAAATTACTACTTAGATTACGTTTTGTGAAAATGCTCCCTAGGCTCCAAATTTGAGAAACCTCTTGCTATATAGAGTCAAGACGACTGCGACCTTTGTATGGGCACTATATCAAAACATGGGCCAATTAAGGGAATTTCTTTGAGTTAAGTAAAATTAATAACAAAAAATTCAAACCAAAAGAGTCGATAACTTAAATATTGTGAGACTTTTTTATGGGGACTATGCTACATGGTGCAATTGCCGTCTTTTGAGAAGTCCTGTCCTATGGCGTCAAGCAGCCAAGTCTACGGGGACCCTTAAGGGGCTATAGCAAAACATAGAACTATTACGGCCATTTAAAATTAATAGCAAACATGATTTCAAAGGCGTTGTGAAATTTAATCGTGGGAGACATTTGAAGAGGGCTGAATCGAATTGTGAACCAATGAAGTGTACTGCTCCTATGAATGCTTCTGCGTAAATCTATTGTATATTGTCTTATTTTTTCATTTTTATACCACTGTTTTCCTCAGTATGCCTCTGTCTTGTTTGCTTTAAAGCACATTATGAATGCAACATGTTGTAAATGCAGTTCAAATTTGTTCTTACCTTGTTGCAGAGACTTGCCCGCAACACCACTACATACACATGGTACGATTCAACACTACACTGAACAAGTTGATTTGCTGCCGTAGATACAGCCAATGTCTAGTCGGTGAATGCGTAGTGTCGATGTGTGTCTCTGCGTCTAGTTTGTATTACGTCTATACAAATGAACATACTAGGCGTAGTTACTTACTTACTTACTCTGTTACTTGCAAGCAAAGCGTTTGTATTTCAGCTATAAATCTACCACAGAAATCATGATGATGGTCTACGACTATGAGTGGATTGGATGAAGGAGAGCTTTACCACTGCGAGGATGTGTATGAGCCTCAGTCGTCAGTTAGACAAAGTAAGTGAGTAAGTCTTTTTAGGTATCATCTTTGTGTTTATCTTCCATCCAAAGATGAAACAATAACAACACCACAAACGAACAAACATCAACAACCGCATTAACTCCAATAACTTGGCAATGTGTTAAAATTTGTTAACATTTCAAACACAAGAGCCACAAATAGGTTGAAAGCTATTTGTAGCTATGCATGTTGTGTATACTTAGGGACCCGTCTACCTATTGTAATAGACGACGGAGGGTAATTGCTGGTAAAAATTCCTACATAGATTGAAGGCATGCCATAGCATACCACTATCATTTAGTATTATCATCGTCGTAGCAAAAACAAAACGCAATGTTACACACAAAACACCCGGGAGTTGTTCTGTGTGTCAGAAGAATTTGTGGTGCTACATATGTGGAGTGGAAATATTAGGTGTTAACGAATTGTAAGTAGCCCTTACAAAGCCCTCTCAAATATTACTAGATTTTCAAAAAAAAAAATCTAAACCTTTTAAATGAACCCAGCTATATTTCCCATTACCAAATAACCTGAAGTGTAAGTTAAATTCGAAAGTAGTAACTGCCACCCTTCAAATAATTTTTTCAACCACATGTCTTTGGAGGAAAGTGCTTTCAGACAAGCATACCAGAAGGTGACAAATAACCAATTACCCCAACGCTTACAATTAATTAAAAAGTATGCGTAAACGTAAGTAACACTTTAATGATTGAGTGGCAGTGGTATTATCGCTCCTTACCTCTTCTCAAAGAATGATGACATTCATTGATCGCACTTTCGACGACAAATTAAACCGATTTATAAATTTAAGCGACCTTGGGATGGCTGCAGGAATAATTTGCGGGCATGGTTCACAGAATAGTCCATAGAAATAAATACAAGTAAGAAAATGTCATTTGTGTAAACAAACTCAGCTATACCTTCACATTGTTAATAATGCAATATGGTACAAGGGTTGGGATACAAGGCCAGAACGTTGAACAAAAAATTTTTCATTCTTTGTCAATCTGTATTCATTGGAAATGTTATCTAAAATACAAAAACATTTAGATGATTGCCACAGAAGTTATGTTATGGTCCCAGAAGTGGCTTGAGGAATATGCCTATTTTGCGCCGAACCGTAGGTACTTCAAAGATATTGCAGTCTACCGATTTGTAAGCCTTAATTTGACTGGTATTTATATTACGATGCATTAAACGGGGGTATTATTTGGCCATTTTGTGAGAGAGGCATAAAAAGTGGTGTGGAAATAACGCCCATTTTAATACTCTACACAACTCTGTGGTTCAGGATATTATCAGTTTGTATCATGGCAGATGTTTGTAACATCTAGAAATACTATCGCTAGACACCATAAAATATTAGATTTTCGCATCTGGAAATAATCCTATTACAATTGCTTGAAATCGGTTCAGATTAAGATATAGCTACAATACGTATGTTTCGTCCGATTTGGCCATATAGAAGCTATATTTACCTAATTGTTTTGAAATATAGCACGGTAGATTTTTTTGATCGATGGACTAACACTGCCGCATTTGGAAACCAGTAAGGAAAGGCAGAAAGTCGGGCGGGACCGACTATATAATACCCTACACCTCCCTAACAATGCGATAAGGGTCATTGCCACAATAATTTGGAATAATTGGTAAATGGGTAGAAACATATTATCTAATTCTGAAACGATAATCGCTAAATTAAGCAATATTCGTTCCTAAATTGAGAAACATCTTTCTGGAAAATGTTAATGATCGGAAGTAAAATACAAGGAGGAACATATATATAGAGCTTTAATATAAATCTGAACCGATCTTCCCTGATCTTCATGTAAAAAGACCTCTTTCTGTCGAATTTCGTAATGATCGGATATAAAATACAGTCTCTACAGCGCTTACATGTCAAATCGGGGGTAACATATATATGGGAGCTATATCTAAATCTGAACCGATTTTCTCCGAATTTGGCAGTATTCCTTCATGTAGAACGAAACCTCTTTTTGCCGACTTTCGCAATGATCGGATATAAAATAACATTTTTACAGCGCTCACATGTCAAATCGGGGGTAACGTATATATGGGGGCTATATCTAAATCTGAACCGATTTCTTCCAAATTTAACAGTGTTCATTCATATAATAAGAAACCTCTTTCTGCCGAATTTCATACTGATCGGATATAAACTACAGTTTTTACAGCGCTTACATGTGTAATCGGGGGTAACATACATATATATGGGGGCTATATCTAAATCCGAACCAATTTTCTCCGAATTTGGCAGTATTCCTTTATGTAATAAGAAACCTCTTTCTGCCGAATTTCGCACTGATCGGATATAAAATACAGTTTTTACAGCGCTTACATGTTAAATCGGGGGTAACATATTTATGGGGGCTATATCTAAATCTGAACCGATTTCTTCCAAATTTAACAGTGTTCATTCATATAATAAGAAACCCCTTTCTGCCGAATTTCATACTGATCGGATATAAAATAAAGTTTTTACAGCGCTTACATGTCAAATCGGGGCTAACATATATATGGGGGCTATATCTAACTCTGAACCGATTTTAACCAAATTCAATAGGGATCGTCCTTGGGCCAAAAAAAAGATATGTGTATAGTTTCATCGAGATCGGACCATAATTGCGACCTGTACTTTGATTACAAGAATACATGCACAGACGGACAGACGGACAGACAGACGGACAGACAGACAGACGGACATAGCTAAATCAACTCAGAAAGTGATTCTAAGTCGATCGGTATAATAAATGATGGGTCTATTTCTTCTCCTTCTGGGTGTTACAAACAAATGCACAAAGTTATAATACCCTGTACCACAGTGTGGTGTAGGGTATAAAAAGCTGTACGGATGTAGGTATAGCCACCATAAAAATCTTTCGTCCGATTTGGCCCTTTAGAAGCTGTAGTTAACATCTAATCGTTTTGAAATTTATCATGGTAGAGTTTCTTGATCCAAGGACCAAAATTGCCTAGTTAAAAAAAATGGTTCAAAATTTATCCTATATACATATACATATATTTCGTCCGATTTGGCTATCGAGGCAGAAACGTGCCAAATATAAATTGTGTGAAAAATTTTAAGTTGAAATACACTTTGGATATCTCATTGTTATCCAATCTTATTAGAGTGGTGTAGGGTATCATATAATCGGTACCGCCAACTTTAGCTTTTCCTTACTGGTTTACAGTATTATAGTTATTTTAAAAGTATATGGTATTCAAGTTAAAGGGTTTTTCAACAGGGACGCTACAAAAGTAGACCGACAGGGACAGCAAACGACGCCATATTTTTTGCCGCTCTTTTGACATTTCTCTTCAGTAAGGTTTGCCATTTCATGATGGAAAGATATACGAGCCAACAACGAGTTGAAATTATTAAAATTTACTACCGAAATTCGGAGTCAGTTGCCTCAACGTAAAGAGCGCGAAAAATCATCTTCAGCGATGAGGCTCATTTCTGGCTGAATGGCTTCGTCAATAAACAAAATATGCGTTATTGGTCAGACAGCAATCCACACGTACTCCATGAGTCATCATTGCATCCCGAAAAAATTACGGTTTGGTGCGGTTTATGGGCCGGCGGCGTCATTTGGCCGTACTTCTTCCGTGATGATCAAGACCGGCACGTTACTGTGAATGGGAATCGCTACCGTTCAATAATAACCGAATATTTTTGGCCCCAATTTGATGATATGGACTTGGAGGACATGTGGTCCCCACAGGACGGCGCCACATGCCATACAGCGAATGCCACAATCAATTTATTGGAAACCAAGTTTGGAGAACGTGTTATCTCACGAAATGGTCCAGTCGATTGGCCGCCTCGGTCGTGCGATTTGACGCCGTTAGACTATTTCCTGTGGGGCTACGTCAAGTCTATGGTCTATGCCAACAAAACCGTCGAAAATTGGATTCAGCTTCTAGAATTCTGCAAGCGTTCCAGTGGTGGCCATGGAAAAGAAATCGAGTTGCATACATAATGGCATCGAACGTACTTTCACAGGAATAAAGAATTTCATTGATATCCAAAACCGTTTTTGTTTTATTTAAAAAAACTTTTGTAGCGCTCTTATTGACGGAACCGATATAAGCAGTTAACTTTTGTACAAATTGCTCCTTCTGCCATTGTTATCAAGGTAATAGCGACAGATAAATTATTACTAGATGTGCAGTCGGGTAGTTAGTATAGAAGTTATTACATCAAAATCAATAGTTCACTAAATGTTAACCCTTTGTGGGGGAGGTATTAGACGGTATTAGATCAATATGACCCATCTTCAAACATAGTCTGAGATGGAAAAAAAAATATTATCACATCCCCAAATTTGAACTCAATCCGTTACTCCTTACGAATGTTATCGTGCACACCAAGCAGCCAGACAGACGTACGTATGGACGGACATTGCTCAAATGTCTTCAAATGTCCGAAAACGGATGTCGACCGAAAATACTTAGGGCTTAGGTCACTACTGTGATATGTTACACTTTTGGCCCTTAGCAAACGACAAATCGATGGCTTATGTATATCCAAAAGTGGCTATATTAAAAACCCCAATTTTTCAGGAGAGCCAAAAAACTTTAGATTTTTATTATTTCGCCATAATTTGTATATGCTATGAATTATGTATACGAACGTATATAACACATAACTTCGAATTCCAAATTGATATCATAATAAAATAATCGCGAAATAATAAAATTCGACAGTTTTTTTCTTTATTGAAAAATAGGATTTATTAATATAGCCTCTTTTGGATATAAGCCATTGATATGTATAATAAATCTGCCGTTTCCCCACCAGAAGTATCTCGGTTAGGAAAACTTGATATTATTCTATCGCGACTACCACAAATGGCAGGAATTCTGGGATGTTCTCAATGCTTCACCTTGCTATTACAGATCTTTTGCTATTGTTGGGGCACAATGGGGTAGCCGTTCATCGGTTTTGAACAGAACAGAGGTAGACATAGATGGCGCTCTTTACGATGTGAATGTTATGTTCATTTATGCGTGGTGATTAGACCTGTAAACCCACACACAGATATTTTCCTGCTTGTGAATGTTAACTTATTTAACGATAGTTGCCTGAATTTTTTCTAAGTTGGCCAGCCTCATACTGTAGGAAACAGTAGTAGTTTTATCTCCGAACTCCAACCTGAGAATTGATCTGGAATGACGGGTGATGCGGAGACCCTATAATCCCGACAAAACATAAGTTATAACCTAGGTTACAGTAGAGTTGGGCACTTTAGTTCTTTTTATCGTTATGGCTTGTTATAGTACAGTTACATTTAGAGAACTAGTTCGTTCATTTAGTTCACCAGCTCACTTTGCTCGCCAGCTCATTAGTTCACCATCTCACTTTAGCTCACCAGATCATCAGTACGACAGCTCTCTAGTTTACCAGCTCACTTTAGTTCACCAGCTCACTATTGTTCAACAGCTCTTTAGTTCAACAGCTCATTTCCTTCAGTAGATAACCAGTTCATATCAGCCGCCACTAAAGGAATCTGATTTGAACATTGGAACAATTATTGTTCGTACCGTTCAGTAAAGTGAGCCGTTAAATTAAACTATGTTGTTCGTTTCAATCCAACTCTAGATTATAGTTCAATCATTGGAAACGCACCTTCGGGGAGATTCTTACTTGTTGTGCACCGATAAGAACGTCCATAGAATATCAGAGGTTTTTGGTAAACTTCGCCCCATACCAAAAGGTGAAGTTCCCCTGCAGCTAAGCTGCGAACTAATACCTGGGAAATATACCTAGAATTCCCTTTGGGAAGCTTCCACTTTCTAAAGGATTTCCTTGGTAAATTATAAGAAGGCGCAGGCCGTCGCACCGAAGCAGACCCGCTGTGTGGGGGGGCACCGTGGTTTAAGCCAACGAGACGTATAATTATAAAAACATCAGTTTTTTCTCTCAATACATTGTTTCATACATTTGTTTTGTGGATTCGATTACGAAACTTTAGAAAATGTATCTAGAGTTCACACTTTTCAAACGATGTGGGTGCAATGTAGATCATATCGGTATATCTCTTCATATATTCCCCATAGAAACGTCCCACGTAATCCGCCTTTTTTACTCTTCAACCTTTGCAAATAGTTGTGTAGATGGGACTGTAGTCCTTCCCTACTTGTTTCCAATTTCTAGGGAATTATTATTTCTCGGATTCCCTTTGGTAAGCTTCCACTTTCTAAGGGATTTCCTTGCTGCGTGAGGGAGCACCGTGGTTTAAGCCAACGAGACGTATAATTATAAAAACATCAGTTTTTTCTCTCAATACATTGTTTCATACATTTGTTTTGTGGATTCGATTACGAAACTTTAGAAAATGTATCTAGAGTTTACACCTTTCAAACGATGTGGGTGCAATGTAGATCATATCGGTATATCTCTTCATATATTCCCCATTGAAACGTCCCTCGAAATCCGCCTTTTTTACTCTTCAACCTTTGCAAATAGTTGTGTAGATGGGACTGAAGTCCTTCCCTTCTTTTTTCCAATTTCAAGGACAATTTATCGATTTCCACCCGTACGTCAATGTATCTGCCTTCCTCAAGAACAATACCAACTTAAAATGGTTTAAATCGGTTTTAGTTTTTTTTGTATAGCCGCTATACAAAGGTCCCTCCCTACTTTATGTCCTAGAAGTCACATTATATCGCCGTTCAGCCTGAAATTAAGCATTTAATATTCTTTTTGGTAAAAATGAGTCATATCCATGTGTTGATACCTAGCAAAAAACGTGGAAGTGCTTCCAAAGGAATCACATTTTAAGAACTTCGGGAGAAGAAGTTACTGCATTTTTTTCACAATCAAAAAAATTCTTTTGCAAAAGTTTTGAGTATATGTGTAATTTATGAAAAATATAAAATATTAAAATTTTGGTATCAAAAATAGATTTTTTTATTGAACACGATAGAAAAAATTAAAAAAAAAAAAATAATAGAAAAGTGAAACAACAGCTGCGGGGTGCAAACCCGGACACCCCACTTTAATTATTACTAGATAAAGAGAGCATCCAAAGCTGTGAATAAGATCTAATTTTTCACAAGATATCTAAAAAGAACTCATACGCTAAAGTGTTCATATACATATATCTGAGGACAGTGGCATTTCGAGGTCGTTTGTGGTTATGCGATTAGCATGCGATGTTATGCTGCTGCAGCGCTATGAAACCCAGGTTCAACTCATGGCAAGTCAAAAAAATTTAAATAAACAAATACACATGAAATAAAAAAAATTAACTACAAAAAAAGTTTACTTTTTTGGAGCAAATACGTGTTTTCCAACAAGAGGTGTTATTTTGAATCACTCGGTATTTCGGTAGCTGCCACTTTTGAAGCTTTTATTCTTTGACATTTGACAAGTAGAAACTACGCCATTACTAAAAATGGAACGATACACGATTCATTGCATTGAAATTATTAAAATTCACTACAAAAATTGTGAAAATCTTGCAGTTACAGTTCGCAAACCTAAAGCATTTTTGGGTCGTCGTGAAGCACCTTGTCGGACCGCAATACAGAAATTGGTGGACAAATTCGAGCTGTTGGGACATGTTAGTGATGTGAAGAATAAAACCCGTGCACGTCGCTCAAGAACAACAGAGAATATTGCTGCAGGTTTGTCCATTCCTCGACGTTCATTGGAATTGGGCATTCCACAAACGTCATTACACCGTATCTTGCGTAAAGACTTGGGTCTTACGGCTTATAAAGTTCAGTTAACACAAGAACTCAAGCTGGCCGATCATCAACAACGTCGCGTCTTTGCTGATTGGGTCCTTGAAATGCATGAAAATGATCCGGAGTTCCATCGAAAAATCATCTTGACTGATGAGGCCCATTTCCGCCTCGGTGGCTACGTCAACAAGCAAAATTGTCGCATATGGGGCTCGGAAAATCCAAGAGTTATTGTTGAGAAGCCTCTCCATCCTCCACGTGTGACTGTTTGGTGCTGTTTATGGTCCGGCGGGGTCATTGGACCTTACTTTTTCGAAAATGAGAGATGATTAATGATTTTTTATCGAGAGATGATTAATGATTTTTTATGGTCGGACTTGGATGGTATAGATCTGGAAAACGTTTACTTTCAACAGGACGGCGCTACGTGCCACACAAGCAACGAAACCATTTCCCTGTTACGGAAAAGTTTCCGGACCGTGTTATCTCTCGAAGAGGTGATCACAATTGGCCACCGAGATCTTGTGATTTAACACCTTGCAACTTCTTCCTTTGGGGCCACGTGAAAGACAAGGTCTACGCCAACAGCCCAGCGTCGATTCAAGACCTCAAAGATAGAACTCGTGAGGCTATCGAGGACATAGGGCAGCCACTTTGCGATTTGGTTATGGAAAATTTCATGAAAAGGATATGGTCCTGTAAGCGTGGTCGTGGTGGTCATTTGTCTGATGTTATGAAATAAACATCGGATCATTTATCGCAAAAATGGCATTTTTCTTTGAATACCAAAATAACACCTCTTGTTGGAAAACCCCTATGTTAACATCCTAAGATCATCCAAAAAATTGTTTGTATTACTTTATGAGAACTGGTGTGAATTTACTGCCAAAGAATGAATGAAATGGCGCGACAAGCCCATCTTAAATTCATGGGTGAAGATCTAATATAGAAGTACTTCTGGATCGCAATAATTACATTTTCACCATTTTTTTGGAGGTTCTTTTGTATCTGAGGCCATTTATAACAAAATTGGTTATATCGGATACAAAAAAATTATAATTGGTAAAAATGGGCTGTATAGTCACACGTTCTAATATAGTATACCTGTACAATTTCTCTCCGATATAACTTCTTTTTATGTCTTCATTTTAGTGGAGGATAACATATTTATATTGCTATGAGGTGTAAGACTTCGAATGAGTTACCTGTTTAGAGGAAATCCATTTCATTTTAAGTCGTTTGAACTGTGTCCGTCTGTCTGGTAGGAGCGCACGACAACTCTCGAAATAAGTGACCGATTGACTTCATATTTTTTACGTGGTAATATTATAATATATCTTCTAATGTCAAAGACAAGCCGCATTGGTCTACTCCTTCTGATACCTCCCCCACATAGGGTTATAATTTAGTAAAATATTGAATCCCTTAAATCTTCCGCACGACTTAGGCAAATATTCAAACATTGTAGTTCATTAATCTCTATCAAAGCAATAGCCACGCCCCTTTTACTTTAAAATGCCCATGTTGTACACAAAAAAAAATATTAGTGAATAACAATAATACAAATATGTAATGCTTTTATGGACCGTTTCTTGGCATTTCAGGTTCACTCAAATATTCAAACATTGTAGTTCATTCATCTCTATCAACGCAATGGCCACGCCCCTTTTACTTTAAAATGCCCATGTTGTACACAAAAAAAAAATATTTGTGAATAACAATAATACAAATATGTAATGCTTTTATGGCCCGTTTCTTGGCATTTCAGGTGAGGAAATCTTGCACCAAACTAAGTCTACCTATTTCCTATGATAGAGTACCCGAAAATAGGCCTATTGCGGTTGTAATATTTACAACGAATTGAAAAAAAAAAACGCACATAAGGAAAAAAGACCCTCAGCATAGGAATGCAAAATTGCCCCCTTTGCCAGCAATTCATTGCAATTCACTTAGAACGAAGTATGTTCTGCAGTTTTCCTCATGAGCGGTTGTGACTTTGACATTTTGTTCAGTTTTTTGTTCTTTTTTTGTTCAAATTAAGGGACATTCCCCATTGCCAAGCTAGGGAAAAAATTAAGAGGTGCACATGCCCGAGATCTAGTACGTACGAGTGTGTAGGGCCAGCACCACCACCACAACGTTCACTCAAGTACTTTCCCTTGTAATTGTCTTTATCATTTACAACATTTGCAAGTGCAAGTGTTTTGTTGTTACTGTTGCTGCGGCTGTTGCCACTTTTATTGCAACTACAGTTGTTGGTAAGAGGAATAGGTGGTGGAGGAGGAGGATGAGTACACTCGTAAGTGCCTAAGGACTCTTTGGCTGCATTTACAGGAAGTTGTTACATTCAACAACATTTGTTCATTTGCTGCAATGTGCGCAGGGATACATAACAGTGTAGTTGTGAATGAGTGTATGTGTGTGTGAAAGTGTTGGGAAACGCGGGAATTGCTGATATCCTTTTTTTCTGTTGATGCCTGTCTGTCCTTCGTTCGCTCGGTCGTAATGAATTTTTTTTTAAATGTGTTACATTTTTTTATACCGTTTAAAAGTTCTCGTACATTTTTCTTTGTGTAAAAAATACTTATTTATTATTGATAGATAGCCCAGCGCCCTACTTTGATAAAATGTTCAGGAATATCAAGCCTCAAGTCTTTCCTGTGATCTCTTGTTGTTGTTGTTGCATAGCTGCTGCTCTTAGCTGTAACAGCCCACAGTTGTCAGAGTGTCAAGCCGAAAGAGTCTTTTAGTGAAATGAAAGACATACAGACGGACGGACGGAAGGGCAGCAAACCAGTCAACATGAATGAAGCATAAAAAACGTTAAAACCGATTGCAATTTAAATTGCGCGAAAGAAATTTATCAATTGAAACAGGTCAAGGCCGTAGTGCCATGTGTAGGAAGTATTGTTGAGGAAATAAATGAGAACATGAGGGTTTGTAGTGCAGGGAAATGTGCGTAAGTGCTGAGAAAGGGGTCGGGTGTAGGCATGCAGGATTTAAATAATCTGCATGCCTACAATAGCTAACATTTTCCGAATGTAATGTAGAATATATGCTATGAAAAGTGTCATTATAATTTACATAATTTCAAAGATTATGCTTCACAAACATCTGATATTAAAAACAAGGACATTTCACGCTTAAACTAAGACATCTCCCTTTACATTAGGTACACTGCCCGAATTCTAATAATTCATTTATTTTTTTTAGAAATTAACACGTCTTTACTGAAAAATCTGTAAAATGAAGAAAATAATAATTATCTGTGCGTGTTGCAAAATTTTGTCATATACTCCTTAATAGGGGATCGGTTGCCATTTGGTTTATATACAGTTTTGGGCACATCCAGTTGCAATATCTGCTAAGCGGCCAGTAAACAACTCTTCCGTAGACGACACGATGGGTTATCTACTTTGTAAAATGTCAGTTGGTTTATATACAGCTTAGTACACATCCAGTTGAGTTATATACTGAGCCAATTGGTTTATTTACACCTTTGTAGACGACGAGTTGGGTTATCTACTTCTTAGTATAGAGAAAGTTTGAATATATAATCCTTAGTAGATGACCAGTTGGGTTAGTGGACTACAAATTGAGTTATCTACCCTTAGTACAGATGCAACTGTATTATCTACTTCTTACAGACGACCAGTTGGGTTAGTAGCCATCCAGTTTGTTTATATACTCCGTAGTAGGCGATTGAATTTGGTTATCTTCTACTTAGCAAAGGGCCAGTTGGGTTATATAATTCTTAGTTGACGACAAAATCAGGTTATATACTCTTTATTAAACGAAGAGTTGGTTATATAA
This sequence comes from Eudasyphora cyanicolor, assembly GCA_963930755.1. NCBI lineage: Eukaryota > Metazoa > Arthropoda > Insecta > Diptera > Muscidae > Eudasyphora > Eudasyphora cyanicolor. The sequence goes on along the minus strand of OZ005738.1, from coordinate 156,637,430 downwards.
TCCTTAGAAGATGGCCAGTTGAGTTAGTGGACTACCAAATGAGTTATCTACTCCCAAGTAAAGATTCAGCTGTGTTATCTACTCCTTAGTAGTAACGCAGCTGGGTTGTCTACTCCTTAGTAGCAACCAGTTGGGTAAGTAGTCTGTCAGTTTGGTTATCCACTTCTTAGTAGACGACTAGTTGGGTTATCTACTCCTTAGCAGACGACCAGTTAGGTTAATAGTCTGTCAGTTTAGTTACCTACCTTAGAAGACGACTAGTTGGGATAAATACTCCTTAGTAGACGACTAGTAGGGTTACTCCTTAGTAGACGACTAGTTGGGTTATTTACTCCTTAGTAGACGACCAGTTAGGTTATCTACTCGTTAGTTGATGACAAAATGGGATTATCTACTCTTCTGTAAACGAAGAATTAAGTTATGTACTCCTTAGTAGATGGCCAGTTGGGTTAGTGGACTACAAATTGAGTTATTTACTCCTTAGTAGAGATGCAGCTGGTTTATCTCCTTAGTAGACGACTATGTAGTTGGATTATCTACAACGTAATCAGTAGAGGATCAGTTGGGTTAGTAGCCTGCCAGATTGGTTAACTACTCCTTAGTAGACGAATAGTTGGGTTATCTACTCCTTAGTAGACGATCGGTTATGTTATCTATTCATTAGTTAACAACTAAATGGGATTATCTACTCTTTGGTAAACGAAGAATTAGGTTATGTACTCCTTAGTAGATGGCCTGTTGGGTTAGTGGACTACATATTGAGTTATCTACTCCTTAGTAGACGATTAGTTGAGTTATCTACACCCTTTTGGACGATTAGTTGAGTTATCTACTCCTTAGTAGACGACCAGTTGGGTTAGTAGTCTGCCAGTTTAGTTATCTACTCCGGCTAGTTTGGTTATCTACACTAAGCTAGACAACCAGTTGGATTAATAGCTTGCCCGATCGGTTATCTACTCCTTAGTAGACGACTAGTTGGGCTATCTACTACTTAGTAGACGACTAGTTGGGTTATCTACTACTTAGTAAAGGACCAGTTTTCGATTCAACGATTAACAAAATATATTATTTTTGCGAAAATTAACCTTTTTTCCAAAAAGTGCTGTAACATATAGAAAACAATATGCACCGAAACTTCAAAAACTAAAATTGCGACAATTTTCCAATATCAAATCCAGAGCAGTTGTGTCAGTTATACTCGTATGAAATAAAAAATATTTTATATTTTTTGTTTTCAAAATAATTGGTTTCTCACAATGATTTTCCGCACTGCACTAAAGGGAGATCTATATCATGAGGCTTAAGTTTGATATTAACTTTTTTATTTTTTCCAACAATTATTAAATTTTCTAATTCGCTTTTCTTCAAGTCAACATCTACAACATCTTTATTGCAGCCTTACAATATCGAAGCAATGCAACTCTCTTTATCCAAACCATATGTAGATCCTTCACTCCGTCAATCTTGTTAATGAAAGTAACAGCAAAACATACATACACCCACACCCACACCCACACACACATACACATACATACCACTAATAAACCATTAGACTAATAACTTTTGTTTTCTTTTGTTCTCATTTCAACGGGTATCCTTGAACGTGAAACCGGTCGAGAAATGGCATTGTCCTTCAAATCGAGCACAAATCGGCCAACTAACATCTTCAGTTTGGTTCTGGCTAAATGAAACACAAATAAAGTGATGAACTTCAAACTACTAAACATGAAGAGTCAACAGAACACCCTCAGGACAAAACGGAAGTCCTTATTAATTTGCTATTATTGGCCAGACACAGGAAGTTAACTCAATTTGGGATAGCTCTCCTAAACACATTCCATTCACAAGAGTAGCAGACAGTTTGCATCAAACAGAAAGTGGAATAAAAAAACATACTAAATTCTAAAACAAGAAACTAAAATTGCCTTTCTGCATTGTATTGTTGCGCAGCACAGTTTTAATTGGAATATCAGCCGAGACAAAAAACAAAATAAAAGTAGTTTTATTCCATAGATCCATAACAAAGTCATAACCTTGTTATGGTTACTGAAATTGGGAGTTTAGATATGGAAAGGATGATGTGTTCCAAATGCAAAGCGCATTTGCTATCAGAGAGGAGTATCATTTGGCCATTAGTGGTCAAACGGCGATGTGTATATGTAGAGGGGTGTCCGTCCGTTCATTTGACTATTTGACAGGGGAATGTTGTAAAATGTGGAATTTATTTAGAATTATGTAAGAATAATACAAATATTTCTTTTGAGTGGGATATAATCTTCTTATATCTCTCATATATTTTTTAGGTTTCTTATACATATTTCATGAAATATTTTGAAGCATACCCTCACCTTTGGATTCCTGGCACTCAATGTGTGAGTGATCAAAACCTGGATTGGAGGTTTTGACCCACTAAAGCGAAATAGCAAAATCGGAATGGACCTTTATATGGTGCTGTATCAATACGTAGATGGATATAAAAATGTTGAACATTTAAATTTTTAGAAGTCCTTTTTGGAAATTCGTCCCTTTAGTTTCATTTGCTGTGTGGCACGTAGCCACAATCGGTTAATGGCAAAAAGATAGCTCTTAACGGGAGCTAAAATATTGCTCATGGGTGTCAAGGTCGTAGGTCGACTGGAAACTGTTATTTTTTTTTTATTTAAAAAAAATGAACTTAGCATCATTTTCAAATGTGAACGGAAAGTTTATTTTTGCTCTAGCTCCTTAACGTTACGTCGGAACGGAAATCGGTCAATGGCAAAAGATAGCTCTTAAAGAGGGCTAAAGTAAACGTTGTTCTTGCGTATATCTCTCCATGATGAAATTGTAAACACTACTGAATACAATGAAAAACAAACGACAGATCATGATATATTACAAATGGCCGAAACGTCACTTCAAAATCATATCATCCCTATTGGAAAGCCCGTTACATTCTGCTTTGCGAATCCAATTGGACTCGGAACGATCTACAAATATTGGACGCTTTCTTATAGTAAGCGAAAAGAAAGTCCTCTTATTGAATACAAAGATTCGATAGAAGAGAAAAAAATTAAAATTTTTATTCACTCAGAATTTACTCGGATCAAGACCATATGTTTCAGTTACTTTCTGTCTATTGCAAATATGCAATAGAAACAAATACAAAAATTGGTAGAGAGTTTTAATTGCTTGGTAGAATTGATTGTAATTTCGATAGGCACTTCTCTATCATCTTCAGAATTCAATAGCAATAATAATTTGTCTTTAACCTAAATCAGCTGTAATACTTATGGAAGTAGCTAATTGAATTTAACTTGAACTACTAACCAAACCCGTATTTTGCAATACATTTTTGTTTTTTTGTTTGGGTTCGCTTCGCGAGCCACGGAAACAAATGTATTTTTTTCAATATAAAATACAATTTTTCTTGATTAGTTCACTTAATGTTTACGAAAATGTCAAGTTTCCGACATTAGGTTTACGACGTTGTATACGTATGTCGTATCGTCATATATGTAAGTCACAGTTGCGACGGACCGTCTCTGCATGCGGTAATAACTAATTGAAAAATTTCCAAACATTAAACGATTTAATCAATGCATTGCACTTATCGAGGCTTACCTGTTTCACCAGATATGCATTAGCAATTTACTAACCTGCAACGAGAAGAAAAAACAAAAACAATATAATTTAATTTATATTTTCAAAGCACAGGGATGGATGTTTTTTTTTTCTCTCTGTGTTATCCTCATAATAAGTACAATTTAATTAGCAATTGAAATTTTGTTAAAGTTGTTGCAGTTTTTTTTTGTGCGCACACAATGTGGAGGACGGCATTTAGTAGGCCTACGTTTGGTGTATGTGTGTGTATGGAAATGAGATGGGAAGAATGAGCCTTTTAGCGTTAAGAGACAATGTACGAAATTAAGAACTAATATTTACTTCAAAAGCGCCATAACACAAAATGAACAATATTTTAGGTTACCTTACAGAAATATAAAGATTACAAATTTCTGAAAATTAATCTTAGATGATTTTAGTTTTGTGAATAAACAAGCGTACTAAGGATTTTTGGAACGTTTAATATTTTTCAATTAATTTCACTTATTTTATTAAAGTGACTTACATTTTTCACTTCTTTAAAAATTGCAATTTTGAGTTGCAACACTCTTGAAGTAAATGCGTTGACCCACGTGTACTTGTTAACTAGTGCAGAATGGCTCTGATGCGTATATCTTTAAGTATTTTTATTTTTGTACATAACATTAAGATAGGTCATTATTTCCTGTTCGTAGGCCTAAAGTTTTCACTTTTTTCTTTGGACTCTCTGTCTGTTGTGTGCTCTGTAGTCAAGGTATCTAGTAGAGCAGGAGATCACGACTAGATGATAAGAGCTAAGTACGTTGTTTCACATCTTTAGCTAACAATTGACGATGATCTAAAGCCATTTGGTATGGTGCTAAAAGCCAAAAGAATATTCACTAGAAGTGGTGGCTAGAAACTTTGTGCTGGCCCTTAACCACCCTTAAGTGCGTAGACGATTCAGTCTTTCCGTCTTCCCCTCTTTGCGCAATAATATGTTATTCTTGAATGTTATGAATTATTCCCGTTTTGTTGTTTTAGACAGGAAACGCTTGGCAAAAGGTAACTGCTGCTGCGCTACTTCGGTCTTTTGTCCCTTTTCTACAGTCTCCTTAAAGATTGGCAAAGATAGTGTGCTGGTCAGTGAGAAGGACCCCCAGAGTAATGTTTCTTCACTTTGTCTTTCACTCAAAGTGTCTCGAGGATATATAGCAATAAAATAAGCCATAAGTTAAAGGGTTTTTTTCTGCGAAAGCGACAGCATAACACCCTCATTCCAAAATAATTTATTACAAAAAAATACAAATAAAAAATTCTTCAATGGCCTACTTTTTGTCGATTGGAGTATTCAAAATACGTCATGTGTCGGAATTTCCATAACAATTAAATTTATTTGTTTCTTTGAATTATTTGTGTTTTGTTCTGTGCAGATATGGATATGGATATGTTTGCTAAGCTTCAAATTAGTCATTGTTCACAGCTCCCGAATGTCGAGGTTTACGCCGCCGAGAGATTATGTTTGGCGACAAATGTTGATATTGGGAAATTCCATCCCCGTATCGTGTGGTAGGGGATTCACATTCACAGTGAGAAGCACTAGACGTAGTATTTTAAAACGGATGGAATGCTTTCAATGGAGTGAGTAGAGGGTATGACTTGGTAACACTAGTTTACAAAAATGTTATCAAAGGTCTGTAGTGTCCTTAACACGAACATTTTTTTTTAATTTTTAATATGTACGAGTACATCCCCGACAGAGCTGGTATATTTGTTAAAGATAAGGAAATTGTGAACGTTACAAATGTTAAAAATATCTCTTCCACATAGAAACAGTGGTTTAATAACCGTCGTTAAAAAATAGAAAAAAGTAGATTTAAAAAAAATTCAATCAAAAAATTCAATTTTTTTAAAAGATAGCATCATAATGAAGAAAGCGATGCCTACTTGAAACCAGTAAGGAAAGGCTAAGGTCGGGAGCCGACTATTTGATACCCTACATCACCTTGTTAGTGTTCAATATCTGAAACGATTACATTTAAAATCGAGCACTACTCTTCACGATTTATATAAAATCGGGGGCTGTATATATACACGCTCGCTTCTGTAGTCCCAAACATATTCAGCTGGAAACATACTTATATTTAGGGTACACTCCAAATACATAATATTATATACACACAAATACATTATATGTTTGGGAGAATGTTGTTCTAAACAAAAGTATGTTTTCATCTAAATTTATTTTTATTTAGAACTAATATTTCCAAACCAAAGAATAATTTGTATTTAAGTAATTTGGCAATGTACTAATGTCTTCATTTTAAGGCAAGTTTTCTGTTTTTCAGAAGTTAAAAGGGCATTTTTTAGAAATTTTATATGTTTGTAAAATTATACATTGGAAAAAATTTAATGTAAAAATTTATAAATTAAAATAAGCGCTGTAAAACCAAATGTAATGCTGCTTATGACATTTTTGTCTGTAAAGTATAACAGGAAATCTAGGAAAAATGTCAACTAAACGTCAAAAGTCAACTAATTTTTATACCCTCACTTTAGTGTGACGAGGGTATATATCATTTGCTGCGGAAAAAAGTGTAACACTTCGAAGGAGTGACCTAAGACCCCAAGTATGTTCGGCGGAAATCCGTTTTGGGTCATTTTAAGTCGAATAAGCAATGTCCGTCCGTCTGTCTGTCTGCTGGCTGGTGCGCACGATAACTCTCGAAAGGAGTAACCGATTGACTTCAAATTTCGTATGTGATAATATTTTTTCTATCTCCGGCTAAGTTCGAAGATGGACCATATTGGTCCACTCCTTCTGGTACCTCCCCCACAAAGGGTTAAAATGTTGTGAAATATTGATTCTTTAATAACTGCTATTACACGTATTCGAATCTTCTGAAATTCCACACATAGTATTAGTTTGTTAGTCGCTATCAACTCGAGGAAAATGGGCGAAATTGCCACGTTCCTTTTGGTACCTTCCACATAAATGCACCATTTTGCACTAAAAGTTAAAAGCTTATAACGTTAATACCAGTGTTTAGAAATACTTGCAATTTTGTACAGTGTAATGCTTTTATAGTGCCTACAGTCCATTGAAAAATGGGCGTTATTGTCACGCCCCTTTTGGTACCTCTCCCACAAAGGTACCATTTTGCACCAAAAGTTAACAGTTTATAACATTAATATCAGTGTATACAATTACTTGAAATTTTGTACAGTGTAATGCTTTTATAATGCCTATAGTCCAGTGAAAAATGAGCGTTATCACCACGCCCCTTTTTGTACCTCCCACACAAAATGGCCAAATTATACCACAATTTAATATCTCAACGTTAATATACCAGTCCATATAAACGTTTACAATTCGGCACAGTGCAATGTATTTAAAGTATCTACTGTTCAGCGAAATATAGGTGTATTTCTTAAACCCCTTCTGGTACCTCCCACAAAAATTTACAGAATAATTTGTGTAATATTCAATATTACATTACTCACAAAGTGAGGGTATACCTTAGTCGGTTTACCCGACTGAAACTTTCTTACTTGTGTAAAATCTTTTTTTAAATAAAATATAATTGGAAAACTTCTTAACCATAACTTTGTTTGCTCGTAAACACGTGTTTTATTTGTGAAAGTCAGTTCGCAAATATATATTGTTCTAATATATTAATATATGCGTTCCAAACAACATTTCTTGATTTTCAAATACAATTTATTTGTTAACAAATATATAATATTTAAAAATTTTGTTTCCAAATATATTTTTTTTTTCAATTCACACATATCAAAAATGGCGATTTTCGCCGAGTATGGGAGATAAATATATATTTTATTTTTTTTCAAAATCGGCAGTGCTTATCCTTTGGCAAAGAAACTCCTCAACGCCAAATTTTGAAATGATTAGATGCAAAATACAACATATATAGAGTTTAGATGCCAAATCAGAAGGCACATATGTACATATATACGGGGCTATTTCCAAATCTGATCCGATTTTCGTCACAGTTAACATAAATAATTCTTTTATCAAGATACTTGACTCTGCATAATGATCTTATATTGCATAATGATCGAATGTAAAATATAGTTTCAATACCGCTTATATGGGCAAGTCCCAGAAACAGTCCAACAACAACAAAAAAATTTAAATCGACTCAACTTTACTTTTATTTTTATAATTTTATAAATATATGTATGTATGTCAAAAATCATATTTTGATTAATACAAAAAATATTACCAATTCCAATTTGAGTGCATAAACCATAATTTTGTAACTGGTATTTGTTACGAAACAATTGATCACAAAGTTTTGTGACGTACGCTACAAAAACTAGAAGTAAAGGGTCCGCCATCTAACGTTTTTTTTCAACTAGTGCTTATTTCGTGAATGGTAACACTTAGCTCATGTCTGATTTGACAGATAATTAGTTTTATCCTTCCGCTGAACGAATGTGGTTGTGTATATGCTTGAACAACGCTGGGAGCGATCGACTTACAGAAGATGCCGATTTTGCCAAAAAAAAATCATCTTTTCAGATGAAGCTCATTTTGATGTTGGCGGATATGTAAACAAGCAAAATTGTCGCATTTGGGGCACAGAAAACCCGCACGCATACATTGAAAAGCCGATACACCCAAAACGAGTCACTGTTTGGTGCGGATTTTGGTCCAGAGGCATAATTGGGCCATTTTTCTTCGAAAATGAGCAAGGAGTGGCGGTTACAGTCAATGGCGATCGTTATCGGGCCATGTTGAACGAATTTTTGTTCACAAAAATTTAAGAGGAGGATATTGGCAACATTTGTTTTTAACAGGACGGCGCTACGTGCCACACAGCCGAAGCTACACTCGAAGTTTTGCGCCCTGTTTTTGAAGATCGCATTTTCAGCCGCAGAGCTGATGTCGTTTGGCCACCTCGGAGCTGCGATTTGACACCGTTGGACTATTATTTGTGGGGTGCCCTCAAAGATAAGTGTTACGCCGACAAGCCAGAGACAATTGACGCTTTAAAGGACAATATTCGTGAAGCCATTGGTGAAATACAGCTGCACACAATCGATACTGTGCTTAAAAATAGTACCGATCGTGTAGGCTACTGCATGGCCAGCCGAGGCAGCCATTTGAATGAAATTATTTTCCATTATTAACCGGAAGGATTGTACTTTTAAATAAAGAAAGAAATTTGAGAAATATTCAGTAGTTTTTATACCCTACACCACACTGTGGTACAGGGTATTATAAGTTTGTTTCACGGCAGATGTTTGTAACACCTAAAAATAACACAGCTAGACCCACCTTAAAGTATACCGATCGACTCAGAATCACTAGCTGAGTGATTCCATGTCCGTCCGTCTGTCCATATAAAGTTGTTCGTCGACTACAGGTCGCAATTTCCCTCCGATCGTTCTGAAATTTTGCAGTTTAGAGTATTTCGCAGCTGTTAAGATCCCTATTGAATTTGGTTGAAATTGGTTCAGATTTAGATATAGCTCCCATATATATCTTTCGTCCGGTTTGGCCCTTTAGCCCTATAGAAGCTGTATTTTACATCCAATCGTTTTGAAATTTAGAATGGCAGAGTTTCTTGATCCATGAACCAACACTACCGAATTTGAAGAAAATCGGTTCAGATTTAGGTAAAGCTCCCATATATATCTTTCGTCCGATTTGGCCCTTTAGTCCTATAGAAGCTGTATTTTACATCCAATCGTTTTGAAATTTAGAATGGTAGAGTTTCTTGATCCATGAACCAACATTGCCGAATTTGAATAAAATCGGTTAAGATTTAGCTATAGCTCCCATATATATGTTTCGTCCGATTTGGCCCTTTAGTTCTATAGAAGCTGTATTTTACATCCAATCGTTTTGAAATTTAGAATGGTAGAATTTCTTGATCCATGTACCAACATTGCCGAACTTAAAGAAAATCGGTTAATATTTAGATATAGCTCCAATACATATCTTTCGTCCGATTTGACCCTTTAGTCCTATAGATGCTGTAGTTTACATCCAATCTGTTTTATACCCTACACCACACTGTGGTACAGGGTATTATTTAAGTATAAAATTTCACAAAAGTAAATTTATGTAAACAATTTATACATGAATTACAAAATTTATATTTCAGAGTTATTCAATATTACGAGAGTGGTGTAGGGTATTATGTAGTCGGCCCCGCCCGACTTTAGCCTTTCCTTACTGGTTTTTTTTATAGCATTTTCAAAAAAAAAAAAGTTATTCGGCGGACCCTTTGGCTTTGAAATTTGCAGTATGTTTTCGTAACTAAAAGAAAAAAAGAATATAAGAGAATTCTCAAATATGTAAGTTATTTGCAGCCAAAACATTTTGTCCTTTTTTGTGAAACGCCGTGAACTCTTTGTGACGGTTTTTTATTTTTTAATAGAAAACACATACTCGTATTGTTTATTTATACATTTATTATATCCTACACCACAGTGTCGACTTAGAATCACTTCCTGAGTTGATTTAGCAATGTCCGTCCGTCTGCGCATGTATTCTTTTAATCAAAGTACAGGTCGCCATTATGGTCCGATCTTAATGAAACTTTGCACACATCTTTCTTTTGGCCCAAGGAAGATCCCTATTAAATCGGTTCAGATTTGCATACAGGTCCCATATATATGCATATAAGCGATATTTTTTACCGATCTGTATAAAAATTGACAGAGAAAAGTGTCTTGACACTTTTTGAAGAAAATTGGTCCAGATATATATAAGTTAGCCCCTATTCGACATGTGAGCGCTGTAGAAACTATATTTTATATGCGATCAGTACGAAATTCGGCAAAAAAAGAGGTTACTTGTTACACGAATGAACACTGCCAAATTTGGGAAAATCGGTAAGTATTTAGATATAGCCCCGATATATATGTTATTCCCTAGTTGACATATAAGCGATATAGAATCTGTGTTTTATATCCGATCAATACGAAATTCAGCAGAAAGAGATTTCTTATTCGGGAAAAATCGCTTCAGATTTAGATGTTGCCCCCATATACTCGTATAAAAGTATGTTCCTCCTGATTTGGTATCAAAGCGCTATTGAAGTTGTAAAAAGGTGGTTAAATTGTAAGGGCCGATGTTGAATGTGAACCACACCTAAACGTCATGTTTTTTTCTGCATTTGATTTGACATTTCTCAATTTCAGACTAACTCAGTTTGAATCATGGAAGGATGCACAATCGAGCAACGCGTTAAAGTTTTTTAAGCCTTTTACGAAAATTGGCGTTCAAATCAAAATGCATTTCGTGCACTTCGTGATGTTTTTTTGATCAGCACAATCGATCCAAATGTGTCCACAATCGGGAGAATTGTGCGCAAATTTCAACAAACCGGGTATGTAGGAGATGTGAAAACACCTGTGCATGCTCGCCCAGTTCGTTTGGTGCGGCTTATGGGCTGGCGACGTCATCGGGCCATACTTCTTCGAAATGAGGCCGGTCAGGCAGTTACTGTGAATGGTGTTCGCTATCGTGAGATGATAACGAACTTTTTATGGCCCGAATTGGAAGATATGGATGTGGACAATGTGTGGTTTCAACAGGACGGTGCCACTTGCCACATAGCTAACGAAACAATGGCTCTTTTGCGCAACAAATTCAATGGCCGTGTTATCTCACGTCGTGGCGATGTCAATTGGCCGCCAAGATCATGTGATTTGACACCGTTGGACTTCTTTCTTTGGGGTTATTTGAAAGAAAAGGTGTAAGTCGTTAAGCCAACAACGATTCAAGAGCTAAAGGACGAGATAATTCGGCACATTAACGGCATAGAACCTCCATTATGCCTCAGCGTCATCGAAAATGGAGGTGTGCCTCCGAGGTCGCGGCGGCCATTTTTCCGATATTTTGGTCCATACATAATTGAACCATATCAATATTATCATAATAAAAAGAAATGACAATAATTTCCTAAATAATTTGTGTTTTATTCAAAATCAACATCGGCTCTTAAAATTTAACCACTAAATTTGTGATATAAACTCACAATTTTTTTTATTTTTTTTGTAACATCCAGAGATCTGAAGGATTTGGTAATAATTTTTGTAATAATGGTTATTTACCATTATTGGGCATTTACATTATTGGACATTTACATTATTGGACATTTAACCACCAACGCGCATACGAAGAGTGCGGACAGAGGAAAATATCGCCAGTGGCATTATTGGACCGTACTTTTTCAAAGACGAGGAAACAGGAACGTTACTTTGAATGGCGAGCGCTACCGTGCGATGATTACAAACTTTTTTTGACCAAAATGGGAGAGCTGGACTTGGCTGACATGTGGTTTCAACAAGACGATGCCACACAGCACGCGAAGCAATGGCTCAATTTTTAGGCGACTTCGGTGAACAATATATTTCCCGTTGAGAGGCCGGTCAATTGGCCGCCTAGATCATGCGATTTAACGCCTTTATATTATTGCTTGTGGGGCTACGTTAAGGCTCATGTCTATAGGGACAAGCCCGCAACGGTTGACGCACTGGAAGGCAATATTGAGGAATTTATTTGTAAGATACCGGACGATATGTTGGAGAGTGTATGCCAAAATTGCACACAGCGTATGAACCATGTGAGTCGCAGCCATGGTTAACATTTACATGAAATAATCTTTAAACATTGAATTATATAGACCGTTCTAGCGACTTAAAAAAATATTTCATACATTTCTCTAAACTTTATGTGTTTTTTTAAATCAAATCCGAAAGCTCTTAAAAAATCACTCTTTATTTATAAAATTGTAAAAATAAATCTGGATACATTTTTGGTTGGTGGACTCTTTCCCATATTTAAAATCGGAGTTCTCATATACTCGTATAGGCGCTATATGTAAATCTGATCGATTTTTTTTTTAAATCGGCAATATTGATGCTTAGTTCAAGAAGCATTGTCAAATCGGATATACGTATGGGGATTTCATGATAAGTGAGTGAATTTCTAAAACAGATGACTTGTGATCGGAAAGAAACTTGCACTACGTTTAGTCCTATTGGATAGTAGTTAGAACACGAAATTTCAGCGAGATCGGTTAAGGATTCTACGAGTTGGTGGGTGTCGAATTAAAAAAAAATAGTGGTTCAGCCACATATTACAGCATAACTCGAGAACCATTTATCCGAATTGTTTCGGGAAAGCTTCAAAGGATCCCAAATTAAGTAACCTTCATATCTGCATCCCATCGGCGGTTTCAAATATATCTTACAAGATGTTGCATAAAATCCAATTTTTTTGGAAAATTAGAAAACTAGAAAATCTACCAACTTTATCCCCCCCCCATTTTATCAAATAAAATACCAAATGCAACGTAACACTACTGATGATTACAATTACACAATAACATAACACTACTAAACCGAATATTGCATGTTTGTAGACCTACTTAATAAGCAGTATAGAAGTACAGAAGACGATAAGCTGTATACATGTTAATAAAGGATCAATATTTCACTAAATGTGAACCCTTTGTGGGGGAGGTACTCGAAGGAATGGACCAATATGGCCTATCTTCTAAATTAGACTGAGATAGATAACAATTTTTGTTCTGCCAAATATATTTGAGATCTTAGGTCACTACTTCGATGTGTTACACTTTTGGCCCATCGTTCACATTAGTGAGAGTATGAAAACATGAGTTATTGAAGTTCTCTTACTTCTACCAAAACGGTTATAATTTCGACAATTATCCAAGTTAGTATTGTTTCCCTCGTTAGTATACTGGAATTTAAAAATGGGAAAGAATACATTTTTACGTTTTTTTTGTTTTATTCGAGCTTGCCATAAAACGATTTTCCAAAAAAAAATAACTCTTTTTTTAATTTTGAAACGACTGTTACTAAACCACAGTTTTTATGTGAAATAGAAAATTCCAATATTTGTGGCTTATACTTTAAAAAATATTGTCAAAATACTAAAGGAACTTTCCACGAAAAGTGGAATTTAAAAAAAAATAAAAAACAAAATTTTATCATAAAATGTTTTGATTTTATATAACGGTATGCGTCCAATTTTTAGGTCTCGCACACAAAAAAAATTGTTGCTTAGTGTAATTGTAAAACATATCCATGTGCTACAAACACTTAATTCTGAGAAATTAGATAAAAACAAAAAAAAAATAATTCTGCAAATAAGTATTTTTTATTGGGTCGGAATTTTGTATTATCAAGCTACCTTTTTTTCATTCAACTAAATACAACTGAATAATAGGGAATTCGCATTTATTTTTAAAATGTGTATTTTTAATTAGTCTGGTTCTAGGAAATTTTTGTTGTTAGAGTTATTGCTATGGAAACATAGCATCACTCCAGTTTTGTGTGGCGCAATTGTTACAACTTGGACAACACACTTCGCTACCCCAAAATAATACACCATTAAAATTATAAAGTTATTTCACTAAAACTGAAATTATATTTTTTTATCTGTTATATTTTTGAAAACCAGGGATTTCAATTGTCACAAATGCGCAATGCTATTTGCCAGTTCTGGTATGTTCAATTCGACTTATTTGTTAGGCTAGGCTTTAATCAAATTTAAACCAACTTTCCTTTTGCAAACCTATTTCATTTTCCATCAACCAGCTTCCCCATATTGGTTTGGCCTTAATACCATTTACAATAAATGATTGTCATCCATATTCCCTGGCAATCAATATGGGTTCCATCATCAGCTACAGCACATCTAGAGAATCCTGCACAGAAAAGCCCAGTAGCTATGCCACGGAGAAGGAGTGAAAAACACTTAATTGAAAATCTAAATATAAAATCTAATAAATGTCACATTAAAACAAATCATTTACACAAAACTTTAGCAAAACCACCCATATTATGTATAATTTATGAAAGCCCTCCATAGCCATAAATGGGGCAATTAAATCCATTTTGATATCCATTAACCAAAAACAATAAGTACCTATTAGTCAAGAAATGCAACAAATGTTAACGTTTTTTCTCTCTGTCTGTGTGCAGCTCTCCCTCCTGAAGACGTCTTTTGTCCAGCTCCAGCGAAGTTGTCAGCAATAAAACAGCAGTAACTGCAGTGGCAAAGTGATTAAGTTGATCGTGTACGCGATGCGGATGGGATGTACATCATCGAATGGCTTGTTGTTGGCTGGAGCTGGGGAAGTGGTGTATTGGGTGCTGGTGCTACAACAGAAACTGTGTTGGTATGTACTCCTACTGATTTGTGACGGTAAGAAAGCAGCAGCAATTGTGCACTTAAAAAAATTTTGATTGTGAGTTACAACGATATGCGTACCCTCATCTGTAATCAACGATAAATTTTTCTATAAGAAAGGTCATCAACGATAAAATTTTCTATCAGCAAAGACATCAACGATGAACTTTTCTATAAGAACAGTAATCAATGAAGGAAGTTTTCTTTAAGTAAAGTCACCAAGGATGAACTTTTCAATAAAAAAGGTCATCAAGAATGAACTTTTCAATAATAAAGGTCATCAAGAATGAATTTTTCTATAAGAAAAGTCATCAATGATGAACTTTTCTATAAGAAAAGTCATCAACGATGAACTTTTCTATAAGAAATGTCATCAACGATGAACTTTTCTATAAGAAATGTCATCAACGATGAACTTTTCTATAAGAAAAGTCATCAACGATGAACTTTTCTATAAGAAAAGTCATCAACGATGAACTTTTCTATAAGAAAAGTCATCAACGATGAACTTTTCTATAAGAAAAGTCATCAACGATGAACTTTTCTATAAGAAAAGTCATCAGCGATGAACTTTTCTATAAGAAAAGTCATCAACGATTAACTTTTCCATAAGAAAAGTCATCAACGAAGAAATTTTTTTTTTAAAAGAAAAGTCATCAACGATGAACTTTTCTATAAGAAAAGTCATCAACGATGAACTTTTCTATAAGAAAAGTCATCAACGATGAACTTTTCTATAAGAAAAGTCATCAACGATGAACTTTTCTATAAGAAAAGTCATCAACGGTGAAGTTTTTTATAAGAAAAGTCATCAACGATGAACTTTTCTATAAGAAAAGTCATCAACGATGAACTATTCTATAAGAAAAGTCATCAACGATAAACTTTTCTATAAGAAAAGTCATCAACGATGAACTTTTCTATAAGAAAAGTCTTGAACGATGAACTTTTCTATCAGAAAAGTCTTGAACGATGAACTTTTCTACAAGAAAACTCTTGAACGATGAACCTTTCTATAAGAAAACTCTTGAACGATGAACTTTTCTATAAGACAAGTCTTGAACGATGAACTATTTTATAAGAAAAGTCTTGAACGATGAACTGTTCTATAAGAAAAGTGTTGAACGATGAACTTTTCTATAAGAAAAGTCTTCAACGATAAACTTTTCTATAAGAAAAGTCATCATCGATGAACTGTTCTATATGAAAAGTCAACAACGATGAAATTTTCTATTAGACAAGCCATCAACCATGACATTTTCTATAAGAAATGTCATCAACTATGAACTTTTCTATAAGAAAAGTCATCAACGATGATCAGAAAAGTCTTGAACGATGAACTTTTCTATAAGACAAGTCTTGAACGATGAACTATTTTATAAGAAAAGTCTTGAACGATGAACTGTTCTATAAGAAAAGTGTTGAACGATGAACTTTTCTATAAGAAAAGTCTTCAACGATAAACTTTTCTATAAGAAAAGTCATCATCGATGAACTGTTCTATATGAAAAGTCAACAACGATGAAATTTTATATAAGACAAGTCATCAACCATGACATTTTCTATAAGAAATGTCATCAACTATGAACTTTTCTATAAGAAAAGTCATCAACGATGATCAGAAAAGTCTTGAACGATGAACTTTTCTATCAGAAAAGTCATCAACGATGAACTTTCTATAAGTAAAGTCATCAAGGATGAACTTTTCAATAAGAAAAGTCATCACTAATGAATTTTTCTATAAGAAATGTCATCAACGATGAACTTTTCTGTAAGAAAAGTCATCAACGATAAACTTTTCTGTAAGAAAAGTCATCAACGATGAACTTTTCTGTAAGAAAAGTCATCAACGATGTACTTTTCTGTAAGAAAAGTCATCAACGATGAACTTTTCTGTACGAAATGTCTTCAACGATGAACTTTTCTATGTCCAAGAAGTTAATCATTTTTTCTCAGTGTGATCTGCTTTAATTTTGCTGTGTTTGTTTTTCTTAGCACTTCTGGCCAATCTGATGTTGAGCACATGAGTGGCTAAAGCTGCATAGCAGCATCTAGTCATAGTAATTTTCAGTAGCAACATCAGTCGACATTTATGATTATTATGGCACGCGTACAATTGTCATTGCAAATTGTTAGCAGCAGCAAACTAAGGCAACATGACATGCTTACTGTGTACTGCCACTCAGCATTGGATTGGTCGATTGGCTGACGGAATGGCTGCTGGGTGCAACTTACCGAGTCTGAGGATGATGCTGATGATGGTGCTGGTGGATACAGCACAAAGGCATAACAAGAATATTTCTTATTACGCTTCGAAATGCTAACTCAAAATCGAATAAAACAGAAAAGTCACAACATAACTCGTAATACATGTCCGTCCAATTGTCTATGATTATGTCTGTCTCTCTGTATATCGGTCGGCCCCATAAGCATCCATGATCACAACGATCTTGGTCGTAAAGCAAAAGTGGAAGAAGAAGCCCATAAAATAGGCGACGACAATCATTGTGTTATGATCATTCTCGCTGACTGGAGTTACGTTGTTTTTGCTGCATCTGCAACCGCGAGTACTTCATGGATACTGTATCGCGTTGCTTGCAACACATTTACGTTACGAGATGGAGATGATGACGGCGAGGAGTTCCTGCTAATATTGCTGCCTTTCACCTTAGCCTCCTCCTCCACCTAGTGGGATGGCACACAGTCAGTCATAGTACACTAAGAAACAATTTATTAGTTTTAAATATATTGCTCCAGAGACGTTATAATCTTTAAAATAAAGAGAATGCATACTTGCTTTGTTAAGATTAGCTTAATATTAAGAAAATTGTTTTATTTTTAAGTTTGTCTTTGTTTTGGAGTAATATCTTTAGAGTTAAATCTTTAAATTAATGTAATTTTTTTTCAGTGTAGTGATATACTCCATGTGTTACACATTCGATGTTGGCTTATTGCTACTGCTGCTACTCTGGCTGTTGATTTTGCTACAGCTAAATATGTTTCATTTTCCACTCACAGTTTGTATTTTTATTAAATCAATTTAGCTTGTTATTCAATTTCAGCCGTCTTCTCTGTTTATCGGATTTTTTTATAGGTTCTCTCGCTTTGTTGGCATTTTTTCCAGCCCTCCTCCCAGATAGAGTTTACACCTATTTTTTCTGCTATTTTGTACAACATCATGCATAAAATATCTTTGGTTTATTTAATGTGGTGTGTGTTTTTTTTTTGCTGTTCATTCTTTCATTTGTGATTTGTTAGTGAGAATTAATTTTATTGTTGAAAGCATTAAAATGCATACAGGGAAGTCGAAGCTGTGTTACATTTGAGTACCATTAAGTTACAGTGAATATAAAAATCGCCTAATGGCACTTATTTATTGATATTTGGTACGAATGTTGCGACCGATTTTTAAATGATATTTTTAGTTTTATTTTTGTTGGTTATATATATCGAGACGGAAACATCTGCTATAAAAATTGTGAATTTTGTCGATATATATATGTTTGTATGTATATATGTAATGCATAGCCGGTCGACCTCCAAGCAGTGGCCGATAGACTGGCTCCCAGGCCCACCTCCATACCTGTTGTGTCAAGCAGGCCTACATAGTACATCAAAATGAAGAGAAATCAAGGCTGCCTTGCGGGAAAGCAATCTCATGCAGGAGCTAAAGTTCTCCGGCCATTTGGTCTATCGTCATTGTTCCTTAAAATCACAGAGAGAATAATCAATAGTTACCTTAGGACAAAAATTGATCGCAGGCTACTATCCAATCCATAGCATTCTAGTACATGATCCAGCCAGCTTTATTAAAGCAATACGCTGTTTCTGACTTTACTACGTTAGCTTTCTTAGCTACATAAAGGACCTTCAAAAACATAAATCCAGTCGCAGTAGTTAGGCAGGTTCATTCATAATCTTCTGCTTAAGAGACCTTTTTCAACAAGTTCAAGGTCAATAGATCTCCATAGATTGTCAGCAGGGGAACGTCTCACGAGGGCGTTCTGTATATTCTGCTATGGAATCGTTCCATGAACAGCATTTTGCGTTCTCTGAAGAAGATGAGTGTTAGTGAGGGTTTCATACCACCACAAGATGAGCTTCATATAATGGTCTTTGAAGAGATTAATCGGTAGTTATATTAGGACTAACATTGATCACAGGCTATCCATAGAAACAGTCATACATGACGTAATCAGCTTTATTGAAGGATCTCTTTCTGTTAATGAATATGCCATGGTAGCTTTATTCTTAAAGAAAGCTTCAGAAATATAAATCAAGCCGCAATTGTTACGGCTTTGGCATCATGGGGTTTGATAGCAATAAAGCAAGGCTCATTCAGCAAGGTAACCTCAAACTGAGGACAGTAGTGTTTAGTTTTTAGCCTATGCATATGACGTGGCAATAGCGGTTTGAGGGAGGCAGGCCCCCATACCACAACAACATGGACTTCCGATAATGTGCAACAGACGTACGACGGAACTAGTTTATTTTAGCAGGAGATGTAAAGTACATGAGCGCCCTTGTAGGTGAATAGGTAGCGTTCACGCCTATGATTTTGGGAGTCGTGGGTTCGATTCCCACCAGAAGCTCCGATCTGTTGCTGCAAAAATCTAGCCACATGGTATATGTAACCCGGCCTTTCCCTGGACCGTTAATTTAAAATATAAATTTACTTTGTATTGTAATTCTTATAAATTAATATATAACAACGTATAGCCTATAGTGTTACCATAACCAACCTACTAACAAAGGTTCAGAGAACTGCCTGCCTGAGCATAGGCGGAGCCTTAAGGACTACAGCGACCGAGTCTATACAAGCCCTACTTCATATGCTGCCGATTAATATTGTGGCGAGATAAGTTGCAACCAAAGCGGTAATAAGATTAAACTGCCTATCAATGTGGAGGTACAAAAACTACGGTCACATAAGTATATCAAAGTATAGTGCTATGGTAACCGACCGAGTGCTCTATATACCAAATGTGTACACCTTCGAGAGAAATTACATCACTATGATTCCCGCCAGAGATGAATGGGTTGGCAGAATACCATCTCCACTTTTACACGGATGGTTCGAAGCTTGATGAAAAGTTTGGCTTCGGAGTATACTGTGAAGAGCTTAGTTTGGATATAGCTCACAGACTACCAGATACCTGCAGTGTCTATCAAGCCGAAATAATGGCAATATAGGATGTAGCCAAGTGGCTGAGTCGCAACATAGTAACCAACACTGGCACTGTCATTTACTCGGACAGCCAGGCTGCCATCAATTCTCTGAAGGCCACATCTCTAAATTCACAAACAGCCCTCGACTGCCGCAGATCTGTTAACGTACACCTCATCTCTTAATATAGACCTCATATGGGTGCCTGGGCATAGGGATATCCCGGGGAACTGCAAAGCCGATGAACTTGCTAGGAAAGGGACAACATTACAAATTCTCGAAGAATTTGCATATAGTGGTGATCCACGTGCAAGCTTTGGCTTAGGTAAGAGGCAATCAGGCAGTCCAACGAAAGATGGACAGAAATCGGCTCATGCAGGGTAGCTAGACAAATCTGGCCAAGGTATGACCTGAGAAGATCAAAATATCTCCTCGCACTAGAGAGGCAAATATTGTTTACATTATCAGAGAGGCAAATATTGTTACCATATCAGTTCTGACGGGACACTGCTTGATCGGCGAACACGCCAAAAGATTAAAAGATTGAGTATTGACTCCACTGACTTCTGCAGAAGCTGTGGAGATGAGGAAGAAGTGGAGAGCATTGAGCACTTGCTATGCAACTGCCCCGCTCTGAGTAAACGACGACTGGACATACTGGGGTTGGCCTTTCTGGGCAGCCTAACAGATCTTTTCAGTGCCGATATTCGTACTATCGATAAATTTGTATATCAAATAGGTTGGTTTTGATGAGGGGCATCTCAGCCCGTGGTAACACTAGGGACCTAAACTGGTCTATGTGAGCTTGTAAATAAATACGGCTGCCACACTAACCTAAACCTAAACCTACATGTCTCTTTGAGTGTATAGAAAGATTTTGGAGATTTTACAAGACAGGAAGATAAACTTAGAACCCAGCATTCTGCAAAAAAGGCTGTGGTAGGGCAATAAACAAGTAAAAGCGCCCTAGGAAAAGGTAGTGGTCTGAACCCACCCACAGTTCATTGATTGTAATCTGCAGTAGTCTGGCCGATAATGCTGTATGGCATTGTGGTCAGGTGGACGGCTGTATAGAAATCCACCTTCTGCACGATGAGCAAAAGGCTGATGCGCTGAGAACGCCGTCGGCTAAGACACTAAATGTTATAAAAACCACAATTAATGTCGCATCTACAAAAACTCGTATTAGACTTAGAGAACTTTCACCCTTGTCAGGAAATTGCTATGTACAGTCTATTGTCTCAAATCGATTTTTTTGCCTTACTTTCAAGGTATTGTTGATTACACCTGACGACTGAACTTCTTTTTGACAATATGTACGTGGGCGGGTCAATAAGCTCGGGACTTTTTAAATGAAACACAGGTTTTTGATAAAAAAAATCCTTTTTATTTTTCAATGTAGTCTCCTTTTAGCTCTGTACACTTTGTCCAACGGTTCTGCAATTGTGTATTGCTTCCAAAAAAGATTTGTCGAGGTCATCAAAATAGGTATTTGTTTGTGAGATGATTTCATCGTTGGAGTCAAATCTCTTTCCGCTAAGCCATTGCTTCAGATTTGGGAAAGAACTAGGGCCTGTTTATACCCTACACCACACTGTGGTACAGGGTATTATAAGTTTGTTTCACGGCAGATGTTTGTAACACCTGAAAATAACACAGCTAGACCCACCTTAAAGCATACCGATCGACTCAGAATCACTAGCTGAGTCGATTTAACGATGTCTGTCCGTCCGTCCGTCCGTCCGTCTGTCCATGTAAAGTTGTTCGTCGACTACAGGTCGCAATTTCACTCCGATCGTTCTGAAATTTTGCAGTTTAGAGTATTTCGCGGCTGTTAAGATCGCTATTGAATTTGGTTGAAATCGGTTTAGAATTAGATATAGCTCCCATATATATCTTTCGTCCGATTTGGCTCTTTAGTCCTATAGAAGCTGTATTTTACATCCGATCGTTTTGAAATTTAGAATGGTAGAGTTTCTTGATCCATGAACCAACAATGCCGAATTTGAAGAAAATCGGTTAAGATTTAGCTTTAGCTCCCATATATATGTTTCGTCCGATTTGGCCCTTTAGTCCTATAGAAGCTGTATTTTACATCCGATCGTTTTGAAATTTAGAATGGTAGAGTTTCTTGATCCATGAACCAACATTGCCGAATTTGAAGAAAATCGGTTCAGATTTAGATATAGCTCCCATATATATCTTTCGTCCGATTTGGCCCTTTAGTCCTATAGAAGCTGTATTTTACATCCGATCGTTTTGAAATTTAGAATGGTAGAGTTTCTTGATCCATGAACCAACATTGCCGAATTTGAAGAAAATCGGTTAAGATTTAGCTATAGCTCCCATATATATGTTTCGTCCGGTTTTGCTCTTTAGTCCTGTAGAAGCTGTTTTTTACATCCAATCATTTTGAAATTTAGAATGGTAGAGTTTCTTGATCCATGAACCAACACTACCGAATTTGAAGAAAATCGGTTAAGATTTAGCTATAGCTCCCATATATATGTTTCGTCCGATTTGGCCATTTAGTCCTATAAAAGCTGTATTTTACATCCAATCGTTTTGAAATTTAGAATGGTAGAGTTTCTTGATCCATGAACCAACATTGCCGAATTTGAAGAAAATCGGTTAAGATTTAGCTATAGCTCCCATATATATGTTTCGTCCGATTAGAAAAGTTTCGTAATCGTTTTGAAATTTAGAACGGTAGAGTTTCTTGATCCATGAACCAACACTACCGAATTTAAAGAAAATCGGTTAAGATTTAGCTATAGCTCCCATACATATGTTCGGATGAAATATATGTTCTCCCATATATATGTTCTTTAGATCCAATCGTTTTTATACCCTACACCACACTGTGGTACTGGGTATTATTTAAGTATAAAATGTCCCAAAAGTAAATTTATGTAAACAATTTATACATGAATTACAAAATGTATATATCAGATTTATTCAATATTATGAGAGTGGTGTAGGGTATTATATAGTCGGCACCGCCCGACTTTAGCCTTTCCTTACTGGTTTTGTAACTTATTTTCGTTCGTCTACGGCGAACGATCAAAAATCACTCCATTAATCCGAGAATTCTATAAGTCACAGGAGTTTAAAATTCGTTGTGTCTATAGAAAATCATGAACAAAGCTCGTAATTAAAATATTCCTAACCTGCCTTTTCTAGACTTCAGGTAATAGTTGCGAGTTTTTTGATCGTTCACCATAGACGAACGAAAATAAGGCCCGTAGTCACTTGGAGCTATATCCGGAAAATATGGCGGACATGGTCGGAAAATAGGGTTAATTTAGCTCCATGTGACTGTGTACTCTTGTCCTGGTGGAAGAGAACTCTTTGCTTGACCAAATGCGGTAAATTGTCCTGGTGGAAGATAACTCTTTTCTTGACCAAATGCGGTATATTCTTCTCAAATCCTTATTAAGAGGACGCAGTAAGCGATCGTAATGTTCCCCATTGATTGTTTTACTCCGTTTGAAGGTAGTCAATGTGGATTATAACGCGTGCATCCCAAACGGTCGTCTTTATTAACTAAAAACTCCATCTTGGTCTTCTTTGTCGTCGATTTACCTCCAGAAACCCACTGTTTTGACTGGTATTCGTATTTGATTGAAAAAAAAAACAAATCACATTTTCCCCCAATCCCACTCCCAAGGTTGTACAGACCATACCACCAATAATTGCAACATTGCATTTCAGCAAACCCAATGCCGCGTATATTTTCCGCCTAAATTTTTATGATTTTTTGTTCACAATAATTTTTTTTCGCTTTCATTTGTGGTTTTTCCTGCTGCTGCCATAGATTTTGTATTTGACATATTGAAACTATTAAACGTATTTTAACCTGTGTTCTCTAGCGCTGTGATATGCTGGGACGACATCCTGAGATGGATACACGCTCCACCATGCACACTTACTCTAAATGCTTAACAGATTGCTCACAATCTGACAACAGCGAAAAAGAAAAACATTTAGTGTGAGATATTATTTCCATTTTATGAGTTTTTCTTTCCGAACTCTCAGTACTTAAAAGAAAACTATGTTGTTTTTATATGTGCTGGCTGTGGCACAGTACACGATGCGGAACTGAGTTCCGCAAAGAAGTTTAAAATATTTCTATTTTAGTGCAAAAGCATGCATTTAATGACAATTTAAT
The DNA here is from genome assembly GCA_963930755.1 of Eudasyphora cyanicolor. Taxonomy (NCBI): domain Eukaryota; kingdom Metazoa; phylum Arthropoda; class Insecta; order Diptera; family Muscidae; genus Eudasyphora; species Eudasyphora cyanicolor. The sequence goes on along the minus strand of OZ005738.1, from coordinate 156,613,328 downwards.
CTATTTGTTGTAAGTTAAAAAATGTATTTTAAAAACACTTTAAATGCATAGTAAAAAATATCTGAAAAAATAGAGACAAAATGTCTTTATTTAGAACAGTTTATTGTTAAGTAATTCATTCCTAGCGAAAGTGAAAGTCCGTAACAAGAGATTGCATTTTAAGTAGTTTGTCACTAAGTGTCAGCAACTTCCATAACAAACGGTGCTTTATTTTCTATTATGTGTACGTATTACTCGTAATAATGCATTTTTTCTCCTGTTTATACGAAATAATAATTATCAATTATAAAAACATTGCCCCTATACACGTTTTTATCATGTAAATAATTTGCATGTTCAGCCGACACTCTGCTCGTGGCACGATAATATTTTTTTATTGCAATTGTTTTTATTTTGTTTTTTTTTGTTCTTTTCTGTAATGATTTTGTTTTATTTTTTATCGTGTATTAATCCAATTCTGTTGTGCTAAGTCTAAAAAACACGTACGGCATGTGGAGAGAATATGGGATGAAATAATCTTGGCAGCAGCGCCAAATTTAGGGAAGTCAATCATGATGTGAAATTTTAAAATTACCCGAAAGTTTAAGAATTTTTTTCGTCATGACTAAACTTTGAGATATAAAGGGTTTTCCAACAAGAGTTGTTATTTTGGTATTCAAAGAAAAATGCCATTTTTTGAGATAAATGATGGGATGTTTATTTCATAATAAAGAGGAAGGTATGCCGTTAAAAATGAAAAACAACATCAGCCAAATGGCCACCACGACCACAGGACCATATCCTTTTCAAGAAACTTTCCATAACCAAATCGCAAAGTGGCTGCCCTATGTCCTCGATAGCCTCACGAATTATATTTTTGAGGTTTTGAATCGACGCTGGGCTGTTGGCGTAGACCTTATCTTTCACGTGGCCCCAAAGGAAGAAGTCGCATGGTGTTAAATCACAAGATCTCGGTGGCCAATTGTGATCACCTCTTCGAGAGATAACACGGTCCGGAAACTTTTCCCGTAACAGAGCAATGGTTTCGTTGCTTGTGTGGCACGTAGCGCCGTCTTGTTGAAAGTAAACGTTGTCCAGATCAATACCATCCAACTCCGACCATAAAAATCATTAATCATCTCTCGATAGCGCAATCCATTCACCGTAACTGTTGATCCAACCTCATTTTCGAAAAAGTAAAATCAAATGTCCCCGCCGGACCATAAACCGCACCAAACAGTCACACGTTGAGGATGGAGAGGCTTCTCAACCATAACTCTTGGGTTTTCCGAGCCCCAGATGCGACAATTTTGCTTGTTGACGTAGCCACCGAAACCGAAGTGGAAATGGGCCTCATCAGTCAAGAAGATTTTTCGATGATTTTCGAATTTTAATAATTTCAATGCGTTGTTGAATCGTGTATCGTTCCATTTTTAATAATGGCGCAGTTTCTATGTACTTGTCAAATGTTAAAGAATAAAAGCTTCAAAAGTGACAGCTACCGAAATACCGGGTGATTCAAAATAACACATCTCGCTAAGATTATAAATTTCCTGATGTGTAGAAAAATCAGGTTAAAAAATAATGTCTTACTATATTTAATGTCGTTTGTTTGATTATCTGCAGCTGATAGTTAGCAATCTAGCGTAAAATGGAGGTTTTATCGAGACTCACATGTGATCCACTGTTAAACCAGTTACGTACCAATCGTTTGGTTGAATGTAATCAGGGCGACAAATTCGAACTTTTTTTCCCTCCCAAGAACGGGACTGTATAGAAATAAAACTATAGGCCAACAGTAGATAAACTGCATACTCAGTTTTTTATTTCGTGATCGTTTGTCCTTTTTATAGGATTTTGAAAATTTCAAGGATAACAATTTTACAATATTTTTATTTGCACTTACAACAATGCGAATTGATAAATATGAGTATCCAATAAAAGGGGAGAATTCCCTGCTATTTAATTAAATTTTTGGAAAAAATTCCAAGGACGAAGGCTACAAAAAAATTTCTTTTTAAACTTTAATCCTTTAATATCCTTCAAAGTTGTGCAATTAAAAATCGTAAAAAATACATGTTACTGAACTCTAACTGACACAACACATATTACAATTTCAGCCTTCTATCTTTAACGGTTAAGGAATAACAATTATTTGAATTTCACAGCCTATATAGCATATTTAGGACACCGATACAAAACAAAATATTTTATACCCTCCCACGAAAGGCACTATATAAAATTTAAAATATAGGGCACTAGTAGGAACATAACGTACTAACTTCCTTATTTCGTGATCGTTTGTCCTTTTCACAGGACTTTTAAAATTACAAGGTTAACAATTTTGATATAACTTGTTTACACATTTTGAAATGTAAATAACATCAATATGCATATCAAATGAAAGGGGAAAATTCCTGCTATTCACAAAAATATTAGGAAACATTTTCCAAGGACGAGTAATATTTGAAAATGTCCTTTTAACTGTTATCCATTAATATCTTTTAAAGTTGTGAGTAGAACAATTTCATCAAACAAAATCAGCCTTCTATCAGTGTGAGTTAAGGAATGGCAATTATTTTAAATTTGCAATCTTAAGACAAATATCAAAAACAAATATCGTAAAGAAAACGCAAAGTATTTAAAACAGAAAGGAAAATACACGCGCACCGTACAAAGACAATATGCTACGTGCGTTTATTAAATATATTAATATTTTTCATGTTTACATATATTGTTTGTATTTTATATATTTTAATTGTTTATGTTAAATAGTATTCTTTCAGTTGGTTGAAATGAACTCTTTTGCATTGCCGTTATTGTTGGTAATCTGAATCGCGACATATAGACCACAGGTATACCGACAGCATATGACAATAATTTTTTCCACTAAATCGCTTTTCAATTGTGGCGAGGTCTTGGAGAAACCGTCCACCGTGTTCGTCGCTGAAATTTCCCAAATTTTCGGGGATGAAATCGAGATGGCTCGCAAGAAAGTGTATTTTTAGCGACATGTTAACACCCATTTCTCTGAAACTTTCCAGCATGTTGCGAACAATGTCTTCATAATTTTCATATTTTTTGTTCCCTAGGAAATTCTCTACTACGCTCTGGAAACATACCAATGCCCTTTTCTCAACAGGTGAGAGACAACAGGTATCGGTGTCCTAAATATGCTATACGAGTATAGGCTGTGAAATTCAAATATTTGTTATTCCTTAACCGTTAAAGATAGAAAGCTGAAATTTTAATATGTGTTGTGTCAGTTAGAGTTCTGTAACATGTATTTTTTTACGATTTTTAATTGCATAGCTTTGAAGGATATTAAAGGATTAAAGTTTAAAAGGACATTTTTTTTTAGCTTTCGTCCTTGGAATTTTTTTTCCAAAAATTTTATTAAATAGCGGGAATTCTCCCCTTTCATTCGATAACCATATTTATCAATTCGCATTGTTGTAAGTGCAAATAAAAAAATTTAAAAATTGTTATCCTTGAAATTGTCAAAGTCCTGTAAAAAGGACAAACGATCACGAAATAAAAAACTGAGTATGCAGCTTATCTACTGTTGGACTATAGTTTCATTCCTATATAGTCTCGTTCTTGGGAGGGAAGTCGTGTAGCACAGTGTTATGTCTCAGAAAATATATAACAGATTATGTTCGTTTCAAATTTTTCTAGCATTTATTTTTTCCTCAGAAATTTCTATTATACCAGCAAAAAAATATTTTCGAGTGGCTCCAGAAAATGTTGAACTTATCCTAAATGTACTTATGTATACATATATTCTCGATATATAATTTCGTGTATCTGAATTTTGGTTTGTTACGACATTTACTCGATTTCGACAATTGTCTCTTATCCCGAGCATGTGTCCCAATCATCATATTTTCTGATGTAGAAACAAGTAAGAAAGTTTCAGTCGGGTAAACCGACTAAGGTATACCCTCACTTTGTGAGTAATGTAATATTGAATATTACTCGAATTATTCTGTCAATTTGTGTGGGAGGTACCAGAAGGGGTTTATCAAATACACCTTTTTTGCTGAACATTAGATACTTTAAATTCATTGCACTGTGCCGACTTATAAGCATTTATGTGCACTGGTATAAACGTTATGAGACATTAAATTGTGGTATGATTTGGGCATTTTGTGTGGGAGGTACAAAGAGGGGCGTGGCAATAACGCCCATTTTTCACAGGGCTATAGACACTATAAAAACATTACACTGTACAAAATTTCAAGTATTTTTATACACTGGTTTTAATGTTATAAGCTGTTAACTTTTGGTGCAAAAAGGTACCTTTGTGTGGGAGGTACCACAAGGGGCGTGTCGACTTCGCCCATTTTTCTCGAGTTGATAACGACTAATAAGCTTATACTATGTGTGGAATTTCAAAAGATTCGAATAAGTAGTATAGCAGTTATTAAAGAATCAATATTTCACAACATTTTAACCCTTTGTGGGGGAGGTACTAGAAGGAGTGGACCAATATGGCCCATCTTCGAACTTAGCCGGAGATAGAAAAAAATATTACCACATACCAAATTTGAGGTCAATCGGTTACTCCTTTCGAGAGTTATCGTGCGCACCAGCCAGCAGACACACAGACAGACAGACAGACAGACAGACGGACGGACATTGGTCATTCGACTTAAAATGACCCAAAACGGATTTCCTCCGAACATACTTGGGGTCTTAGGTCACTCCTTCGACGTGTTACACTTTTTTCCGTAGCAAATGATATATACCCTCGTCACACTAAAGTGAGGGTATAAAAATTCATATTTGTTGAATGTTTTGGTTGAACGTTCATGGTTGTTATACAAATTTTTATTTAGCATCAACTCTCCCCACTTTCCCCACTTTAGTACTTTAGCTGGAATTTTTAAAATAATAAAAATATGATTAAATTAATTAGGGGTTAGTGATGACGTTTTAATATCGTTGCACGTTTTTTTGTGGGGCGTACATAACTCTGGTTTTATGCGTGTGTGTTTGTTTGCATGAAAATGCTTCACTTGGCTTTGAATTCGACAAAAAACATTAATAGTTGTTAGTTTTGTTGTTTGAGATTTTAATTTATAGATTGGAAAATCGTAACATTGGTTTTAACACGTAAAAGTTATTAGAATTAATAGTTTGACATAACAAAAATCAAATGTCGATACTCGCACATACATACATACACACATACCTGTAAATACAAGTACTTTTGTGTGAGCATTTTTTTTGCATCAAAATGCGAATAAATGAATTTGTAATGTGATATTATCATTAGCTGACATATTTTTTGTCGCATGATCAATGTCAATTAGACGATTATTGTTATTCAACCATTAGCTGAAATCAGTTTTTGAGTTGGCACGACAATTTGTTTATGAGATGAGATTTTGAAGCTTAATTCACAAATTAGGAAAAATTATATAATACGGGTTTAACTCAAAGATAAATACAATTGAATCTCCAATATTTTCTTGGTTTCAACAAATTCTTTCAAAATTGATACAAACTCCAACTGTCCTCAAAACATATCCGAAAAATTAAATTTGCCAATTTAAGTGTTGTGTCATCGATAACATAAAACCTAACATTCGCAATTGTTATTCTGCAAAAGCATAAATACAGTTGCGACAGCAATCACTTGCTGCCACAATTTTTTTCTTGCTCTGCTGCGAGACTCTTTAGCTCACAACATTTTGTTGCAAATACAATTTTGTACAGAAATGCAGACAGACAAACCGTCGGACGGACATTAAGTTGCTGTTCTTCTTCTGTCGATTGTGTGGCTGTTGAGTTCATTTATTGCATTTCCTCAACTGTGACAAACCGTTAACGACAAAGGGAAGTTAGACGCCTTCTGGTGATAATAAATGACGACGACGACAAAACAGAATAACATTTGGCTGACATAAAGGACAGTCAGTCAAGTCAGGCAGCTAGTAGGGCGAGAAGTAAGAAGGAGTATTTGTTTTAGGTACGCAAATGAAAGCGAAAGTTCTTGAAAGGTGGTCTTCCACACCGTATTACTTTTGCAGTCTATTAATGTTGACAATGTTTCTGGATTGTTGTTTTTTTTATTTATTTGTTTTAAAATAAACATCTTAATCGTAATGTAAAATAATCATTAAAATTATTTCACACCTTAGCCTCATTTTATGATTGTTCAGCTGAAATCTCCTCTTCAGTGATATTATAAAATAAAATAATTTTTAGATTCGGTTTATTTTTTATGTATTAATATCATTGATTACACTGTCCAACAAATGAAGACTTTTTGATTGGAACAGAATGGCGACCCTATAATTCTGAAAGGGCATATTGAGTAGATAATTTTTGTAGAATAAACTTATGGTCCAGGTCTGAGTTTTTTTACAGTGGGTCAATGTTTTAAATTTTTGGTGGTAGGGAGAATTATGCTAAATGAAAAAATGCTATAAATTAATGTCTGAGAGATTTCTTATTGTCAGAGTAATATAGTGGAATTTTATAAGGATTGTTTTTGTGGAAGGTCTTAACTCTCTAGCTCCCCTCTTAATGGAAAAATTTAGCCCTTTTTCGAAAAAATTAAAAGAAGTCCTTTTAAAAAGGACATTTAAGGATTAAAATATTCTACGAAAATTTTTGCCGGAAAATTTCAGTGGGGTCGCCAAAGACACCAAAGCTGTAAATATAGCTCTTATACAAAAAATACTAAATGTAAATTTAAAGTCGCGATACATTTAAATACAAACACTTGTAATTTTGTTCCGTGTAATGTGTTTATAGTACCCATAGTCTGTTGAAAAATTGGCGTTATTGCCATACCTCTTTTGCTACCTTCTAAACAATATGGCCAAATTAAAAAGTATGAAAAATGTTTTTTAATTTCCCTTGTTTTTACAATATAGGTAATATCTTATATATTTACCCATAGATAATACATTGCTATTTTCCTTTTTTTAATAGTTACCAATTCCATTTTACTCGAAAACTTTGAAGCAACAAAAATACACACTATTAAAAAATTTATGAAGATGTTACCAAATATATCGCTACTCTGTTCCAAAACTGCTGTTGGACAGTGTTATTTTTATTTTAAATTTGATATGTAAGAAAATTCAATTATCATGAACTATTGTGTCCCGATATGGCTATCTAGAGTAAAAGGAATAAATATATATGGATTTTTATCAAATTTAGGTTCTTAGGTCACTCCTTCGACATATTACACTTTTTCGCAGAAAATGTATTTTCCTCATAGTGAATCTTGGGTAGAGATAAATTATCTTACTAACAGTACTGGTTTTACCTAAAACGAACCCCCCAAAGTCCGGAATGTTACGCGAAATGTGCTCATCGGACTTGACGGTTCGCAGCCGGAAGTTATCGTAGACTGTGATTTGACGATGGCCTACCTGATATTTGAACAACTCATTCCTTCTCACTTTTTGAGGGCAATGCGCCAAGAAGGACATCGTAGAACATCAGGAAGTGTCATCGGTGGGGACGACAGACGGGCGGAAAGACGGACATTGCTAAAGTCAGTGGTCAGTGGTAACGCTAGAGCATGGTCCTTCGCAGACGTTGCTAAGCACAGTTTGCTACTGGCAGCTACCGAGGAAGATGCCAACATCCTTAGGTACATGTGGAGTGTTGTAGAGAATGAACAGTCCTCTGTATATGCCGACGTTCAATATGAGGATGTGGGGTGTTCCGGAGAATGTACTGTCCTCTGCATACACCCCCGCTTTTAATGTATTGCGAAGTGCACGCACTACTGTAAAGATACAGGCTGGTATCAGAGCCTCACAAAATAACCCATTTAAGTGATATGCAATCTGTTGGGTTGAGTACAGTTGTACTTTGAAGATGATTGGTGAGATCTGGCTGGGTACGGCACTAGATGTTTTTAACAAGGAGGACATCCGGTCCCGTTCCAGGGCATATGCTTGGATTCCGCCTACACTATGAGAATACATAATTAACAGGCTGAAGGACTGCAATCCCGGCTGAAGGACTGGCAACTGAAAGGTCGGTTGAATGGAAGAGGTGGATGGGTCTCGAAGGAACGCAGTATTTATACCGAATGCTGAATCTCTGTCCCACATGGTCAAGCACTATCAACAAGTAACATACGAATTTAGAAAAACGCAACTAACGGTGTAGAAGAGCGATATGTAAGAGGATTAGAAATATGCACTATCAGTTAACACTGGTGTACTACTACTACTCACAGTGTCCCTGTGGTATCTGTCGGAAGCGATTCGTCCCTTTCTGATGCGCTTGGATGTGTGGAGAAGCTCTTTATCACAGGTTCGAAAAAAAAACATCACTCCTGATGTAAAGAGAAGCAGACCTGGTCCTTATCCAGGAACCATGGTTAAGAGTATATATGGTCCGTGGGCCTAGAAGACCTGGATTTTAGTTGCTTAAAGGTACAGGTAATGAAAGGTGTAGACCCTGTGAAATAACCAAAAACAAACATATGTTTTTTATTCTTTCTTCTTTTAGTGAAGATATCTGTTAACTCGACTAAAATTTGCCGACTTGTTTCTTTCTGTATATACATACATATCGTCATCAGAAACGAGAAAGGGCCTATCATCATATTTACAAATTTTACAAGAGAAGCAAAAAAGTTAATAAAATGAAAAATGTTGTCGTTAGAAAAACGTGCTTTTCAATGACGTGCTTACAATGATGCATATATAAATTCCCATAAACATGATTTATAACTTGTTTTCGAAAATTACCTGAATTTTTTAACTATCAAAAAGAAATAATATGCTGTTAGGCCCTTTAGAATTTCTTTAATAAATTCGCCAATTTTGGTAGTAGGGCGCTAAAAATTTGCCAGTTGTATTTTGATGCAGTGTACCGAAATTCGTCAATTTTGCATTTTTCTTGTTGTTACGCCTTTTTCGTTTCTATGTATATGTATTTTCATACATTTTAAAATATTGATGAAATTGTTCTGAACTTGTCGTCTAGATCAGGACTTCCCACCCGGGGGCCGTAGCAATCCTTTAGGGGAACCGTGAGTATTTTAAGTTTATTTATTTAAAATATTTTATTTGGTAATTTTTATGGGGATTTTGACTTTTAAAAATGTCAAATAATGACTTGAGAGTGTCCTACGAAAAAGTAATGACTTAATCGATTATAATAGAATTTGTGCAATTTTTGGACAACGAAAGGGATTATTTAAAAAAATATAGTTTTTAATTACTGTTTTTTATATAACCTTAAATCGTTCAATTTTAAATTCATTGCAGAATTGATTTAACTTCTTTATTTTCCCACGGATTTGCACTCCAGATGCGAGTATAGCTTTTAATTTGATTACTTTTTCTCACATTATGCTAGGCTAAGCCCTGCTCTAGAAAATTTTTACGATATATGATTTTATTGACATTTTTATAGAAATTGAACTTTTATAGAAAATTGCATCGAATTGGACATTTAAATTATGTCCCTATTATAATTATGAAACTTGACGAAGTTGCATTTTTCTAGCAAATCTCGGCTAAATTAATAATGTAACCACCCATTATTAATTTAGCCGAGATTTTTTGATTTTGAATAAAACAAAAATTATTTTTGTAAATTATTGTCATTTCTTTTTATTATGATAGTATTGGTATGGTTCAATTATGTATGGGACAAAATATCGGCCAAATGGCCGCCGCACACCTCCATCCAGTGGTCCAAATTTTCGATGACGCTGAGGCATAATTTAGCTCTGGAATTGTTGCGGCCACAGAAAGAAGTCCAACGGTGTCAAATCGCATGATCTTTGCGGTCAATTGACATCGCCACGGCGTAAAATAACACGGCCATTGAATTTGTTGAGCAAAAGAGCCATTGTTTCGTTAGCTGTGTGGCAAGTGGCACCGTCCTGTTGAAACCACATATTGTCCTCATCCATATCTTCCAATTCGGGCCATAAAACGTTCGTTATCTTCTCACGATAGCGAACACCATTCACAGTAACTGCCTGACAGGCCTCATTGACGTCGCCAGCCCATAAGCCGCACCAAAAGAACTGGGCGAGCATGCACAGGTGTTTTCACATCTCCTACAGACCCGGTTTTCTGAAATTTGCGCACAATTCTCCTGATTGTGGACACATTTGGTCGATTATGCATTTTGATTCGAAAGCCCATTTTCGTAAAAGGCTTAAAAACCTTGAATGCTCGATTGTGTATCTTTCCATGGTTCAAATTGAGTAAGTCTGAAATTGAGAAATGTCAAATGAAATGCAGAAAAAACTTGTCGTTTTGGTGTGGTTCACATTCAACATCGGCCCTTACAATTTAACCACCCTTTATTTTCTTGCAAGATTTATCAAAAATGTAAATTTATTAAACATTTTTAGTGGGAATCGCATTTTTATAGAAAATTTTAACAAAATTAAACTTTAATAATAATTTTATAGAAATCTATTTTTGAATAAGTTGTTCTTTCAAAATTAGTGTGTTTAAAAAATTCCGTCAAATTTTCTAAAAAAATTCAATGCAACAGCATTTTTTCTATAAAATTAAATTTTAATGGAAAATTTCGTAAAAAGTGCACTTTTTTAAGATTTCCTCAAAAATAAATGTTCAATGAAAATTTGGGTTTTTCTAGAAAAATTATGTAAACATTTTTGGAATTTCTGGAATATTTCTTCGTAAATTTGCTTTTTTTTTTCTAAAAATAATATGGAAACATTTTTTTTTTTTGATAATTTCGTTGAAGTTCTATATTTCTGGAAAATTTCTTCGAAATTAAATTTTTCTATAATATTTCGTTGAAAATGCATTCTTCATTAAAATTTCTTCGAAATTGAATTGTCCAAGAAAAGTTTCTTCCTGGCCCTTTAATAAAGTCGATGACCTCTAATCCGGATAGTGGTAACACGACAAATTGATCTTTAATCCCTTCAGTGCTCTCATCGGTAATAGACCACTGCAGTGGTCAGAATAATCAGACTGGCAGGATTTAAGGGTTAACTGGAACCGGAAATTTTCTAAAAAATAGCAATTTCGTTGATATTTTCTAGAAAAATTCAAAATTTTCAGGAAAACTGAAAGCTGAACAAAATTTTCTAGAAAAAATAAATTTTAAAGAATTTTTACTAATGCAATTTTAACAAAATTTTCTAGAGAAATGCAATTCAACGATTTTCCAGAATAAATTAAATTTCAACAATGTTCAAGAAAAATGCAAATTGTAAATAAATTTGAATTCCTCAAATTTTTTTAGAAAAATACCAATTTCAAAGAATTTTCTAGAAAAATGCAATTTTTTAAGTAATTTTCTAAAAAATGCAATTTTTGTCCAAAAATGTAATTATGTAGAAAATTTCTAAAAATACTATTTCTGCGAAATTTGGCTAAAAAAAGCAATTTCTGGAAATTTTGCAGAAAAAATACAATTTAAACGAGATTTAGTTTTATTAGTCAAATTTTATATTATTTGTCAAAAAGAAATATAATTCAACATAATATCTTTACGGGAAGGGGGCATGCAGATACATTTTTACATGTTTGTGAGGAGCCGTATGGTCGAAAGGGTTGGGAAGCCCTGATCTAGATGCTCAATTAGTAAATACGACCATAGCCGACGAATATAGCCGATCGTTCCAATAACTGCCGTTTACAATGCCATTTGTTCAGCTAAATATTTATTCTCACTTTTACCTATTTTGCGGCAGTATTTTTGTGAATTCAAAGAAATAGAGTCAAACCACATTTTCTTCCAAAATAGGGTGATCATCTCACCTCTCGGGCAAACAAACAAAACACAAAAAACTACCATAGTTTGGGTGTGTATTTCAGTTTCTGTTTCTTCGTGAGTTTTGAAAACAGGTGAGTTTCGTAAACTTCTCAGGCTGTTATTAATTGCAATTGCATTATTACCCCAAAGCAGTTGCAAACACAACAACGACGACAACGTCGACGGCTATTTATGGGCATGTAAGTCATTCGATGGACGGACGTACCGACGGACTAACTGACTGAATAGCTGACATAAGAAAGAAGATAAGTTAATCTTCCCTACGTATTTACCTTTTGTATTTCTCAGCTATTTGTCTATTTACTTCCTTTCTCTGTCGTTTTTTTCTTCCTTGGGCTGTCTGTTTTTTTTGTCTTCCTCTATGGTTGTTGTTGGTGTTGGCGAATGCAACGCAACTAGCAAATGTTATTTGCGCCTATTGTATGTATGACCCTATTTCCGGTTTGTCATTAAATTTCATATGCCGCTTTAACATTATTGTCGTTGTCAGTCAGTCAGTAAGTAGTGAGTGTCGTTGGCGGTGTTTTTTGTGCCTTTATGTATATCCTCTCGTGTTTCCTATCCCTCTGTATCTGTTTTTTTCTCTCTCTCTCTCTCTCTCTGGCTCAGGTGTGCATGTGTGGCTGAGTCGTTAATATATCTTTAATGTTTTATATGACACAATTACCTTTTGTCATATGTCATCTGACCCATTTGCTGTGAAAGGTATGGATGGTGTGGTTCTTGATCGTTTGGTTCTTGTTGGATATTATTTGGATGAACGTTTGTGTTGATGTTCTAGCCAAAGCCAAAGGTATGATCACCACTACACATGAATACATGCATACTCCTTTGTACCTTTGACACATAAAGGAATTCGGAATTTGATCATTCGTTTGGGAGAGTGTCATATGCCTTTGCAGTATTGTCCTTGCGGCGTTTCTACTCTTCTTGTTTGTTATTTTCCTCTGTCAGAGGGGTGATCATAAATTATGGGATAATCCCTATTTAAGCTTATTTCCTGATGTTCGGCATAATGTCACGAACTGCATTTTTTTAATAATAGTTGTAGGGAGTTTTCGGAAGGAATACACGCATTGTGTAATGTGATGATGATGATGATGACGATTAGGAGGAAATAAAATAAAAAATAAAATATTCATGTGAAAAGGTGATGTGATAATTTGTACATTTTCACAAAATCCCCTTTACATTTAAATCGTATTTCTTTTGTCATCAATTATGGTGTACATACGATGACCCTGATATCCACTATGTAAGTTGCAATGTTTCCGGCTTGTTTTTTTTTTGTTATAATATATGTAAAAAATACAGTGAGAAAGGCTTTATTATTTGATTCTTGTTTAAAATGAAAAATTCCAGAATACTTAAAGATGGGTCAGAATTTTTAACATGGTTCTTAATATGCTATCAGTAGCTATAAGTTAGAATCGATGTAAATATCGAAATATATTAGTTATTTATTTATATGAATTACAGTACAAAGTAAATGTATATTCAAATTTTATGGTCCAGGGAAAGGCCGAGTTATAAAGACCATGTGGCCAGATTTTGTAGCGACAGGCCAAAGCCTCTTGTGGGAAACAAACCCACGACCACCAACCACAACTCATTATACTAGGTTAATATTTAAAAAAAATTAATTTACAGTAAAAGATATACTGCTGTTTTAATGTTATCTAGATGTTTATCTTCAATTCCTTGCATTCCTGATTAAATCATGAATTGATTGGATGGCATAACCACTTGAAAATTCTTCAAAATAATTTTACAATAAATATAAATTGAACAATAAATCTTAGTATAATTTCCATTACATTGTCAATAAATATATTTATATCAAAAACAAAACGAAATCTCTAGATATATTGTGGACACAGTATGACCAAAAATTATTCATAAAATGTTAGTGCAAATTTCACAAAACGCGCTTATATAGTTGAAAATCGTATATTTTAATCTTTGACATTTCTTCAAAGGAGCTGCGATCCCAAAATGATTGGAAGTAGATAGTCTGTATCAATATACTCTACAAGAAATCTTCGGATAATTTTCTTTACATTATCAAATTTCATTATAATTTTTATCAAAAGCAAAAGAAGAATTCAGAGAAACGACTTATATAGATTGCTATTTTTATTCTTCCGGGCTCGAATGGGACTCCGAGGCTTCTCATTTAAGAACCCCTAAATCCCTAAAAGATATAGCCAAAATAGGTTTGAAACATTCAGAGGTAAAAATGAAATTTCCTAATAGTGGTAGTAGGCGCAATCATTGGTGTGTAAAACAACGCCGTTTCTATCTGTCCGTCTGTCTATCTGTTGGTCTGTAAAGGTCTTATAATTATATTATATATGATTATAATCATAGAGCAAATCGCAATTATGGTCCCATCACTACACTTAGTTTTGACAAAAAATGTATCCCCATTGAAGTGGATTAAAATCGGTTCTAATTTAGGTAGAGCCCAAAATATATTTGTTCCTTCCGATTTGGCATATTACCCCTAGAGAAGCTGTATTTTATATCCGGTCATAATGAAATTTGGCCAAAAGGAGAGTACTGATGCAAGAACGAACACTGTCCAGTTTGAAGAAAATCGATTCGAATTTTGATATAGTCCAGATATCGTCATCAGAAACGAAATAGGGCTGAACAACTAGAAAAATGGAAATTCAGTTTTTGATGGATTTCGGCACACTGCATCAAAATACACTTCCTGGCAAATTTTTAGCGACCTAATATCAAAAATGGCGAATTTATTAACGAAATTCAATAGGCCCTAACAGGAAATTCTTTCTTTTTTCATAATTAAAATTCCTATTTAACCCAATTGTCACAAACCATTTATATATCATGTTTGTGTGAATATATTTATGAGCCATTATGTGTTGGTATTATTCTGAAAACGCCGTTTTTCTAACGACAAAATTTAATTTTTTTACTTTTCCTGTAAAATTTTTAAATGATAATAGGCCTTTCTCGTTTCTGATGACGATATACGTATATATGTCACTTTCGGTCTGCCAGTTATGCGATATTAAAACTGTAATTTACACCCGATCATAAGAAAATTTAAAAGGGAAGTTTTCTGATCAGAGAATGAAATCTGCCATATTTGAAGAAATCCGATACATATCATTTGTATTTCCGATACAGAATGTCTTTGAAAACGGGTGAAAAACTTAAATAAAATAAAGCAGAAACCTTTGATGTTTAATATTAATTACAAAGCAGTTCGACCACCTCAAAAAATGATCCCTTTCAATTCTCACAATAATTCTCCTAGTGTGTTGAAATATTCTATCGTTTTTAGTTTTTCAAAATTCATTGCACGTTTTATGGTACAGAGCTCCAGAGTTACCTATCTCAGGGATTTTTCTCAAAATAACCATTTGTTAAAATAGTCATATCTTCATAACCGATTCACGTATTTTGAACTTATTCATAAGGGGATTATATTTATCGCAACACGGACCATTAGAATATTTTTTTGGTGTTTTCTGAAAATAAACATTTGTTAAAATAGTCATATATTCATAACCTCTTTACGTATTTTGAACATATTCATAAGGGGTTTATATTTATCAAAACACGGACCGATAGAATATTCCTAGAGACGATTTAATGCAATATGAAGTACACAATTTAAAATTTCCGAACTGTGGGTTAAAAAATGTGTCCCTTAGAACACCAAGAAATCTAATCGAATGGGACCTTTATATGGATGCAAATCAAAACATGGATCGATGTTCCCCATTTTTACTACGGTGATTAAGTGCCATATAATGTACAAATTCTTAAATGCCAGATAAATTGAAAAATGCGTTCTCCAGAACGATATGAGGACAATACCAAAACATGGACCGATTTATCCCATTTTACTAGGCATGATAAGGTCCAGTATTAAGAGTAAATTCCTAAATTTCAGCCAGATCAATTGAAAAATATGTTCTCTAGAGTGTCAATGTGGACCGAAGAGTCCCATTTTAAATAAGAATCTTTCTTAGTCTAAAGATCGATTGATATTTGCGACCTGTACTTTGATCGCAAGAACCCATGGACAGACAGACGGACATGGCTAAATCGACTCAAAGCGATTCTGCCTAAAATAAATTCTCGAACTTGTTGGAATAAAAAATAGCACAACAATTGTTCTCTTTTCCACATAAACAAGTAATACGAGTACTTGATTTTAGATATTTGATTTTTTTTACTAAAAAGGGATGACAAAATTTCCGAGTGCTTACCCTGTTCCTGGATATTGTTATAATAGTTATCCAAAATTTCTCAATTTTAGAATTAACCAGTAAGGAAAGGCCACTCTCGAAATATTGAATAACTCTGATATATAAATTTTGAAATTCATGTATAAATTGTTTACATAAATTTACTTTTGGGACATTTTATACTTAAATAATACCCTGTACCACAGTGTGGTGTAGGGTATAAAAACGATTGGATCTAAAGAGCCAAATCGGATGAAACATATATATGGGAGCTATAGCTAAATCTTTACCGATTTTCTTCAAATTCGGTAGTGTTGGTTCATGGATCAAGAAACTCTACCATTCTAAATTTCAAAATGATTGGATGAAAAATACAGCTTCTTCAGGACTAAAGAGCAAAATCGGACGAAACATATATATGGGAGCTATAGCTAAATCTTAACCGATTTTCTTCAAATTCGGCAATGTTGGTTCATGGATCAAGAAACTCTACCATTCTAAATTTCAAAACGATTGGATGTAAAATACAGCTTCTATAGGACTAAAGGGCCAAATCGGACGAAACATATATATGGGAGCTATAGCTAAATCTTAACTGATTTTCTTCAAATTCGGTAGTGTTGGTTCATGGATCTACAAACTCTACCGTTCCAAATTTCAATAGGATTGGATGTAAAATACAGCTTCTATAGGACTAAAGAGCAAAATCGGACGAAACATATATATGGGAGCTATAGCTAAATCTTAACCGATTTTCTTCAAATTCGGCAATGTTGGTTCGTGGATCAAGAAACTCTACTATTCTAAATTTCAAAAGGATTGGATGTAAAATACAGCTTCTATAGGACTAAAGGGCCAAATCGGACGAAATATATATATGGGAGCTATATCTAAATCTGAACCGATTTCAACCAAATTCAATAGCGATCTTAACAGCAGCGAAATACTCTAAACTGCAAAATTTCTTAAATCGACTCAGCTAGTGATTCTGAGTCGATCGGTATACTTTAAGTTGGGTCTAGCTGTGTTATTTTCAGGTGTTACAAACATCTGCCGTGAAACAAACTTATAATACCCTGTACCACAGTGTGGTGTAGGGTATAATAAGTGCCCAGAGAAGGCATACGAGGTATGTTCAAAAAATATCGGGAATTTTTAATTTCCGCGGGCTACGTGTATTTGATTTTTGTTATGTTGGTACTCATGTCCCTTACTTATGCTGACAAGGTCGGCCCTTTTGAATGTTTAGTTAATTTTTGACAGCTGTTGTGCTTGGATGTGTTTTAAATAAAGTGCGCTCACGCATTCCGAATGTTGACTGTGACATATGGTGAAGCTACCTTGACGATACAAAGGACGAACAGCGTGCCGGACGCCCGAGCTCACAGTTTTCGTTGATTGCAGGGGCGTGGTGCATTATGAGTTCTTGCCACAGGGTAGTGCGGTCAATAAAGAATATTACCTACAAGTTATGCGCAAATTGCGCGAAGCAGTCCGCCAAAAACGCCCGGATTTGTGGAAGAACAAAAACTGGCTTTTGAACACAAGACCATGATAACACCCCTGCTCACACATCGTAGCTTGTGCGCGAATATTTGGCCAAAAACAACACAGTAATGGTGCCGCAGCCACCGTATTCCCCTGACCTAGCCCCCTGTGACTATTTTTTGTTCCCAAAACTGAAGAGGCCCATGAAAGGACGACGCTACGCCACGATTGAGGAGATAAAGACGGCATCGAAGGAGGAGCTGAACAAGATCACAAAAAATTATTATTTGAAGTGCTTCGAGGATTGGAGAAAACTTTTGGCAGAAGTGTATTATATCCGAGGGGAATTACTTTGAAGGGGACAAAATAGATATTCATGAATAAAAAACACTTTTTGAAAAAATACAAAATTCGCAAATTTTTTTGAACTTACTACGTATAAAGCACGATTTTATAAAGCAAATTTTTACTATTGGAAATATATACTATTCGCCAATATGAAATCATTTTAATTTTCTAAAAAAATGGTCGTAATAGTAGACAATATACCGCAAATTTAATTTTAGAAATGTTTACAAATGATAAGCAAGGTTATCAATTACTTAATAATTATTATGAATATTTTTGTAAGTTTTAGAGTAACAATTCAATTGGGAGTGAATATTTAAGATTTTTATTTGGATATCAGCCAGTGTGTTGCTATGTTATATTTTTTATTCGTTTTTTTTTGTTTTCTAAAATATTTCATATTAAAATTGAATTATTTAAAATCCATTGCGTACTCGCACACAAACAATATAAGACAATTTACAATTACACCTTGCTCATTTGCCCATTCTTGCTCATAAACATATTCCAAACGTTTTTTGATAGCGTGAGAAAATTTTTCTTGATCGTCGTATATGATTTTTATCATCTCTTTAACACCTCCACGTCTAGTTTACAATCATTACAGAGCTCATTACCTTGGTTAACCTGAATGTGAAGGAGGCAATACAAATGCGTGTGTTCGCAGCAACGCTAGTGTCGCCAACGAATTTTCTCACTTGTTTTGTTAAAGTACAAAAACGGAACGGAATGATTTTGGCCCAATGATGATTGATCCCTAACACTTTTTTCCTCATCGTTAATTCTCTTAATTACGTTTTATGATTATTTTCTTTTCTTGCCCCCTCCAACCAACCCCTTCATCATGCGTATGCACATATGTATGAGAGAATGTCAGTATGTGTGTGTGCGAGATTGTGATTTTTTTTCCACAAGTCATGTTCAAAATCCGATTTTTTCATAATATGGCTTAAGAAAAAATGTGTGTAAAGAAAAATACCTTTAGACCTACAACAAGTACACATAGCCATACTTAAGCCCTGCCTTCCCCGCTTCATAATCAATAAGAAGCACACCGAAATGAACAACAACGAAACGTATAGAAGACTTTAGAAAAAACAAACAAAAAAAACAAAATCGTTAACCTCGATTTATTTCATGTATTAACTACCAGAACTAATACGTTCCATTTGGTGGCTGGGAAATACTAAAGGTATAACAAAGGAGAGAGGAAGCTAAGTAGTATGGGGCCAGAGGAGTAAGGAAAAAATATCGAACAAAAAACTTATGTATGAAATATAAAACTGTAGCTTAAGTGAGAGTAAAGAAGAAAAAAAAGAAATAACGCGACATAACTAAAGTAGTTATAGACTTTTAAAAAAATTACTTCCAAATACGAGTACGAGTGTATTCATTTGGCTACGGGCGTATGATCGGTTAGAGAAAGACTGAACTATATGCAGAGTTATAAATCCTTCCGAGGTAGCACTAAGTGCATATTCTAAGGATGTTTTTTTATTTAAAAATGTTCTGCTTTTTAAAGAAGCATTTTTTAAAGTATAGCTAAAATATATATAACTAATGTCATTGGCTCAATCAGAAATACTAAACAATGTTTGTGCTCACTGTATGATTTAAAAACCAATAAAAACCAAAACCCTACTAATGTAGTGAGGGGCGGCCTATATGTTACCCTACACTACTTTGTTAGCAAAATAAGTACACTATATTCCACATTAATAGAAATATTTTATATATGTGATCGAAATCTAAATGTGCACCCATTTTCTCCTAATTTCGATCAATCAATTTGTTGTGCCAAATCGAGAGGAACTTATTTACGGAGGATATATCTAAATCTGAACCGATTTATTTCAAATTTGACAGTATTCATACATGGACCAATGAATTTATTTATTTCAAATTTGGTAATGATTTATTTATTTCAAATTTGGTAATGAGTATAACGCTTCCTACAGCGCTTAGATGCCAAATCGGAGGAAAATATAAATGGGACTCATATCTAAATATAAACCGGCACTACCCAGTTTCAATAGGGATCATCCTTGGGCCAAAAAAGACACAGTGCTAAATTTCATCACGATCGGACCACAAATACGATTTGCACTTTGATTACAACGATACATCTACAGACGGACGGACAGGCATGGTTAAAACGACTGTGGAAGTTATTTCAAGCTGATCGGTACAAAAAATGTCGATTGTTTTCTAAAAAATATTGTTGAAATCCAATTTTTCTAAAAAAATTCGTTGACATTTTATTTAATTTCGTAAAAATTTAGTATTTCTGCAAAATTTTGTTGAAATTGCATATTTTTAGAAAAATTATTGAATTGCATTTTTTTAAAACAAAAAATTTAATTTATCAAAAATATTTCATTGTAATTAATATTTTCTAGAATATTTTATGAAAATTGCAATTTTATTCAAAATTTCATCTTAATTAAATTTTTCTTCAAAAGTTCTAGAAATTAATTTTTTAAGGAAATTCCTTCAAATTTGTTTTTTTCTAGAAAATTCCTTCAAATTTAAAGTTGTTGAAATCAACAAATTATAATTATTAAGACTTTCTCCTATGGACAGGATCCAAAGTTAGCAACGTGGAGCAAATCTTTTATGCGTAGCCTCTCCTGTTTCTAAATTAATAGATGAAAATAAGCCCCAAAAAGCAGACAAGAAATGAAAGTAAACCCCAAAAAGCACTCAAATTAAATTAAGTCCCAAATAAAATTGTTGTTGTTTGATATGTTATTTTTTGGGGCCTATATTCAAAAAAATAGTGGCGTGTATTTTCCTGGGGCCCAATTTCATTCCGCCGCAATTTGCAATAACATGACATTTGCAACTTCAACGAAATTTTCTAGATAAATTAATTTTAACACAATTTTCTTGAAAAAATGACATTTTCTATAAAAATTTATTTTCGACAAAATTTGCAAAAACTTGAATCTTAACAAAATTTATTAGAAAAATACAATTTTAAAAAATTTTCTAGAAAAATGCAATTTTGGCGAAATTGTTTAAAAATGCCATTATGACAAAATTGTCTATAAAAATTCGATTTTATTAGATTTTGCCGAAATTTTCTTGAGAAAAACAAATTATTGTCATTTTACAATAAATTATTTTTTATGAAATTTGCTAGTAAAGATTAATTTAGGGAATATTTTCTAGAAAAATACAACTTCGTCAATTTTTGAAAGTAGTGCAATTGGATGCAATTTGCTATAAAATTGAATTTTCAAATAATTTTTAATAAAATTTTGGATTTTCAATGAATTTTTTTTAAAAAAAATTAATAAAATTGCAATTTTTATGAAATTTCAACAAAATTTAAATTTTAATTAAATTTTCAATAAAATTAAAATTTCTATGAAATTTTCAAAAAAATAAAATTTTTTATGAAATTTTCAATAAAATTGAAATTTCTTTTAAAATTTTTTTTTTAAAAAAATTCATAAAATTGCAATTTTTATGAAATTTCAACAAAATTTAAATTTTCAATAAAATTAAAATTTCTATGAAATTTTCAAAAAAATAAAATTTTTTATGAAATTTCAATAAAATTGAAATTTCTATGAAATTTTCAATAAAATTAAAGTTTTTATGAATAAAATTGAATTTTCTATGATATTTTGATAAAATTGCAATATATATGAAATTTTCCAAAAAATTTAAATTTCAATTAAATTGAAATTTCTATGAAATTTTCAATAAAATTAAAGTTTTTATGAATAAAATTGAATTTTCTATGATATTTTGATAAAATTGCAATATATGTATATGAAATTTTCCATAAAATTTAAATTTCAATTAAATTTTCAATAAAATTGAAATTTTAAATAAATTGAAATTGCCAATAAAATTGAAATTTCCAATAAAATTGAAATTTCTATTAAATTTTCAATAAAATTGAAATTTTTATGAAATTTTAAATAAAATTGAAATTTCTATGAAATTTTCAATAAATTTGAAATTTCTATGAAATTTTCAATAAATTTGAAATTTCTATAAAATTGAAGTTTCTATGAAATTTTTAATAAAACTGAAATTTCTATGAAATTTTCGATAAAATTGAAATTTCTATGAAATTTGCAATAAAATTTAAATTTCTATGAAATTTTCAATAAAATTTAAATTTTCCTTAAATTTTTAAGAAAAATCATATTTTGTCGAATGTGAAGCAAAGTAATCTTCTCCTTTTGGGTGTTTTAAATAAATCCTCAAATTTATAATACTCTGAACCACAGTGTGGAGTAGTGTATAATAATAATGTTGAAGCCCCACTGTGCGATAAATGGTAAAAGTAAGAAAAATCTCGCTACACCAAATTATTCTCCAAAGAATTCTCTTGAAGATGGTCCAAACCGTTGGGCTATATCTCTAACGGTATAGTCGTGAGATTAAAAATACTGCTGTATTTACCCTTTTTTCCCATTATGCGCCGGTTGTAATTATTAATTATTATTGGTAAAAGCTGACATCTTTGGCTGGATACTGGAGGAGAATCTTCACAAATGTCGGCCAACGGCCAACATATTTACAAATGGTAAATAATTACAATTAATTGCTTAATAATGACTATTTTTTCAGAGCTGCTAAGAAAATCCTTTAAATCGACACTTTAAAAGTTTAACGGAGACTGCATCAAAAATGTATAAATATATATCTTGGGAGTAAATGTAAATATTCATTCCTAATTAGCTTGCATAATGCAAATATTTCAAATCCCACTTTAGGCAGAGAGCCTTGGAAAAATTTGTAAATTTAAAATATGTATAATTCATTACCTTGAATGTCGTACACAATTTTGTATAAAAAAACAAGATTTTTTGTACACTCACCTGCAAATAAAGAAAAACAAAATTGTCTTAAAATAATGTTGAAAATACGGTATTTAATTAAAATACATATTTATAAAAATTTCTTTTAGTTCAAAAATTATTTTTGTAAAGTTAACTACACCATTCATTAGTATAAGTAGTTTCTGATTAAAACCGATTAGGTTGATATTCAATAGTTTTTGAGAAATGAATAACTTATTTATTGTCACGTCCACTATTCACTCCACACAATTTGCCGTAAATGTGTTCGCATTGACTTCCGTAACTCAAAAACCAAATTTCGTTATTTTTTGACCTATTTAATGAAGTTGTTGTTATTAACGTCACCGCCTAATATATAAAATTTCGTTTTGCCACGATCTGTATTTAGTGAGATAAAATATTTTTTTAGAATGACACGCCTACTTTCCCTATTTAGTTATTTTTAACAAAATATCTGCCACCAATGAATGAATATAAAAAATAAAATTGGTTCTGTGTTAAAACTTTTTTCTAATTCTAGCAGACTACCCTCGTAAATACGTAAGCAATGAAAGCTATACCTCCACCGGTAAACATATTCTACGGGAAATAATACAGAAGTACATCAGTAGATATTCGAACTCATACCGCTGGTACAATGTATCCATCCATACATCCAACCGTCCATCCATTGGATAACAATGGTGATGGTCATTTGGGAGGCAGTATATAAATCTGTATTTGTTGTTGTTGGCGGTTGTTGTTATGGTGGTGGAGCTTCAACTTTGAAGGTGGACAGTTTGTTATTGGATCAGCTCAGACTGATGCTCGCAAAGCACATGCACATACACACATACAATACAAACACCAAAACTGCCAAAAGACAAACAAGCGTAATATCGAAAAAGCCTTCTGAGACTTGACAGCAAAATAAAGATCAGCTTATAAAAACAACAACAGCTACAAAAACGTGTGTCTTTGTTTACACTGGATCGCTGATTTTTTATAGATCACTAGCGAAAAAAGAACAAAAAACAACAATGACAACTAAGAAGTTCATTGGAGTAGTTCGTTGAAGAAAAATCACACACAGACACTCAGCTAATGAAGAGCGAGATAAATGTATGGAAAAGCTTTAATAAGCCCAAGTAAGACAACGAACGACCAAAAGAGCATTAACGTGATGACGCTGAAGCAGCACTACCAACAGAAGTAGAGGAGGATGAGGTCGCATTGTTGTATGGTAACTCCACATTACAGGTGAACATGAGACGTCCGGACACACACACAGCCAGACGGAGATCACTTACAAAAACACATATTTATATACTACTCGCCCATACAGCAAACGGATGGCTGGATGGACGGATATAGGTTGAATCAACTGCCAGAGGCGTAGTCAAGGGGGGAGGTAAGAGGCTTGTTCACAAAGGCCCTGAATGATAAGCTATGAATGCAGGCATGAAAGGTTTATATTATTTCCATCTTATTCGA
The DNA here is from genome assembly GCA_963930755.1 of Eudasyphora cyanicolor. Taxonomy (NCBI): domain Eukaryota; kingdom Metazoa; phylum Arthropoda; class Insecta; order Diptera; family Muscidae; genus Eudasyphora; species Eudasyphora cyanicolor. The sequence continues at coordinate 156,589,222 of OZ005738.1, read as the reverse complement.
ATCTGCTGACGTTGCTATTAACTCGAGAAAAATGGGCGTAAATGCCAGGCCTTTTTGATACCTCCTGAGACAAAGCGACTATTTTGTGTAGTTTTGGTGAGACGTTAGACCGCTTCCACATAGTGCACCCTGGATCTTGCTAAATAATCTTCTAATTCCGGTGTGTTATGCGAACCGGGCTCATCGGACTTCTCGGTTCGCAGTCTGGGGTTATGGAAGACTATGTTTTGTTGATTGCCTCCAAATTCAATTCACTACCTTCACGAGAAGACAAGGATCCTGCCAATAAAAGATCACTGAGAGCTCCTTGCCAAACAAATCCTCCTGGGATGTCATCGGAAGGGTCATCCGTATCGACAAAACAAACTCATCTAACTCTTGCTTCCTTATGGACCGAGCCAGTGGATGTGGCCTGCTTTTTGGAACTGGATGTTGGTGAGCCAGCTGAAGAAGTTTGATATCAATAAACTAATTAATTTTATACTCGCAGGAGTAACTTTGACTACAACAACGATGACAACTCATACTCGAGAATCTAAACATAAGCATGGCAACAAGTCTATTCTTCCAAAGTTCTCTTCCAAAGCGGCAGGACTATCTGGAACTTCGATTTCCAAATGAACCGCCGGCTTCCAAAAGTACCAAAGCAGTCAGTACTAAAGCTGGTCCTCGGTCTTTCGCTGAAGTTGTCAAGGGCAGCATTGCACTGGCGGTCATCAATAAAAGAGAGGAAGATGGCAACATCGAGAAATCCCACACTGCATCTCTCTCCAAAAAACAGACATAATAGTAGTAGTATCAAAGTGTTCAGTGGTAAAGCTGGTCAACGATCCTTTGCTGAAGTTGCTAAGGGCAGCATTGATCTGGCGGTTATCAACAGGAGAGATAACGACTGGAACATCTCCAGCGGCAAGTGAAGCTATATATAGCAGGCACTGTCATTTGTCTTATCCAATATTCTTAAGCAGATTCTGGGCCCAATGTCCGTCTGTGACGACACAGGCTGGTATCTAGGCATAATAAAACTAGTACGGTTTTGATGAGAGCTGAGCTTTGAAGAAGATTGGTGAAATCTTGTCGGATACAGCACTGCACTTTATTTCAAAAGGAGAATATCGCGCCTCTGCCCAGGGAATATTCATCGATTCCGGTTACACCATCTGATGCGGAATAAATCATTAAGAGGTTCAAGGGGTACAATCATGGTCTTCCAACTGGATGAGCATCTAGCGGACACCGACGATGAGGCAGATATTACGGTGGTTGTGAATCCTGATCATGGTCTGGCTTCTGCAGGTAATCCTCCATCAATCGAATCCTGCATCAGCCACCTTTAAAGCCCCCCTGATGCAAAGATGCAACGAATCTGGCCATCAATAAGAGAGAGTAAGACGGCAACATCTACAGGGGCAAGTGAAGTTATATAGAGCAGGCACTGTACTCTGTTTTCTCCGACGTTCCTAAAGAGCTGATGGGCCAACGCCCATCTGTGAAGTTGCAGGCGTGTATCATGGCCTCAAAAACTAATACGGTTTAGTGTTGGGTGCTACCGCTGAGCTTTGAAGAAGATTGGTGAAATCTGGTCGGATGCGGGACTCTATTTTGTTTAAAAGCAGGAAATCCCACCTTGGCACAGGTCACATTTATAGATTTGAGTTATACCACCTGATGCGGAAACCATCATTAAGTTTCTGAAGGTCTGCAATCCCAGTCTTCCAACTGGAAATTGGAAGATCAGTCGATTAGATGAGGCGAATAGGTCTTGAAGGCACAAAGTTTTTATAGTGACTGCATAGTCTCTATCCCATCTCGATAAGTCCCATGACATGGTATAAAATGGATTCAGCAAAATCCGACATAAGGTGTACGAAAGTTATTAGGAGAGGCTTCTCTTGTATAGTATCAGATACACTTATGTAGTATCTAGAGATGAGCCTCCCACTTCGCAAGTGTCGGATCTGCATGTGGCGGGAACTTGGATTTCTCCCCTTTTTCAGCCTCTTTCAGAAACCGACGACGAGGCAGATATAACGGTGCGGTTAAAACTGATCATGTTCCGGCGTCAACAGACAAACCACCAACACTCTAAGGCTGCATTATCCGCCTTAAAAGCCCTTCTGATGAAAGATAAGTAGATCAGATTTTAATACAGGAACCGCGAGTAAGTGAAGATTTGGACTATAGGCTTAGGACACCTGGGCGAAACTCTTCATCATTCATTCTTCCGAACCCTAAGGGGATCAGTCCTGTCAGAATGAGCTTCTAGCACACACCGAAGACGAGTCAGATACAGCGAAATTGGTGAAACCTGATCAAGGTCCAGCTATAGATAAACCTCCACCTCTATAAGGCTGCATAATCAGCCTTAAAAGTCCTCCTGATGCAAATAGAGGGAGTGGCTAGCGTTTCCGCCTTTCCTTGTCGATGCGCTTAGATGCGTGCCGAAACTATTTATCAAGGATCGGAAGAGTCCTGTAAGGATGAACTTCTACCGGACACCGAAGACGAGGCATACATATATAACGGCGAAACCTGACCATAGTCAGGCTCCTACAGATATACTTCCACAATTCCAAGACTGCATCAGCTGCCCTTCTGATGCAATAATTAGACTCCTTTAAGTCAAAGTATAATAAGACATCCCAGAAACACACTGTCCCCGGAATATGTGTGATTTTATTGGGAGATTTTTCGTTGAGCCTCATTAAGGCCCTTTGGCAATGATTTTCTAAATTTCGCCTGTGACTATATTTAAGCCGAAAGGGTGAATATGTGGGTATGCCGAGGCTTATTCTACGCTTATGTTTTTTCACGGGCCAGCAAAGCAAACGACAATGATGATCACTGCCCGAGCATCGACAAAAGGGATTAAAAATATACAAACATAGCTTTGGTAAACATTGAAAGTCAAATGACGGCACTGCACAAACAGAAAATTAATAATTTTCTTTAAGAGAGTGAGCAGGAAGAGAATGTTAACATTTAGGTTTTTTTTTTGTAAATAAACTCTAAGGCTAAGGCCAAATCTCATTTTGAAAATGTTGGTGACGGCGGAGTATCCCGTCCCTGGGAGCACTGTTTGGCTGTTTTTGTGAGGTTTGGTTTTTTGAGGAAATGCTTAAGAAGTCTGAAAGAAATCGCTTTGCGCGATGATGTTGGGTGTTTGGCGTTTGATGTTGCTGGTGCTGTAGCTGTAGCTGTTGCAGCCTTCGCCGTTGTTGGTGTTGTTATTGTTAAAACGGAGTTGTTGAGCTGCTTAACTAAATCCGGCTTAAAAACTGACAGAAAATTAATGTTGACGCATAGTCATAGTTTCTTAGCATATGCACGAGCGCACAGACAGACAGACGGATGGATGGACGGACGGACAGACCATGAGCCAAACATCGCCATCGTTTTCATGTCATACAAAACATATATCCAGCAAATACGATCCATATACACACATGCACATCCACTCACGTAGACTTAAGAGATAAACATTAATAATTTTATTTTTTTAGTAGTATATTTTTCATACATTTAGCCTTCTCCTATAGTCTTCCTTTTTCAGTGTTTCTTTACAAAAGACATTTAGCAAAAAAAAAACAAAAAAAAAACAACTATGGAAAGAATCCAAAGAATTACCAAAGGCGAATACAAAAAAAGTCACACATTAACATTAGACTTAAGACAAGAAAACAAAGCGGAAAACCAAACAACCAACACCATTAACTACTAACCATTAGACAAGAAGAATACGGAGGGAAATTTGAAAAATCCCATTTGCAATGATCTTAACAAATACCAAATACCGCCATACAGAGACAAACATACATATGTACATATGGTATGTATACATACCATTATCCTCACATATCGGATATTGATCAACAATATGAGACGATGATAAGGTTGAGGAGAGGATGACGACGACGGCAGCGATGATGGTCGTGATGCTGCACCGATATTTCAACAGATGACACTTTGTTTTGTCTTTTGCTAATCATCGGCTATGAACATGAGCGCATGATCACACGATCCTATTACCAGTTGCGACTCAGTCTTAAAAACACACACACACCAAATCCAATGACATTTCAAAAAAAAAATATTCAATATCATCTATGGGTAATTATTATCAATGCTGCATCATTTAAATTCATTCATGAAACTCTTTTCTTACCTAGAGTCTTCTATTGACAAACGAATGGTAAATAGATCCCTGATTACTGAGGATCAGTGTTAGAGTATGAAAATAATCACCTGACATTTGATTCCCATTCGAATACATACGTAGTTTTCTTCTAGTCATCTCGAATCACGAGCATTAAGGCTTTAATTCACTTCGAGTGTGAGTAGGCTTTGCAAAAGGTTTAGGGGTTAACTAGTTATTTGATTAGGTAGGAGATTATAGATATGTTTTTTTGCATTGGGACTTTGTTGTGTATTTAATGAGATTAATACTAAAGGGGTTTTGCAATTAGTGAAAATGGGTCCACGAATTGTCATACCTTCTATGTATATGAAGGTCTCTTCGGACTAGATGTACAGACGCCCTAGAAAATATATTTTGATATCGATCTCTTTCAAATTTATGTATTTTGTATTGCCAAAATGTAAATGATCCAGGTTTGCCATAATCAAAGACCCTACCGAATTCACTTCGTAATGCTATAGATGACACATTTTTAAACAATTTTGGAAATTATAAAGATACGGCATACATTCAACACAAGTATGAGTAGATTTTACCAAAGGTTAACTATGTACTCGATAAGGATTCAATTGCAGATGCGTCTTTTTATCAAAGTTTTTGCTTCGTTATTTGGTACTACAAGGGCGGTCCCAAAATTAGCCGAAATACTGTATAGATGGCGGTATTATTTAAAAAAAAATATTTCGTGAAAAGTGGCAACCTTCTAAAACATATATCTCAAGTTCAATTAGCCACATTGTGTAGTTTTCTTCTTGAGCACTTAAAATCTCGGTGAATTTTTAAACAAGGAACAAATTAGTCACCGATATATAATAAAGGGAGGTTAAATTGTAGGGGCCGATGTTGAATGTGAACCACACCTAAATGTCAAGTTTTTTCCTGCATTTCATTTGACATTTCTCAATTTCAGACTAACTCAATTTGAACCATGGAGCAACGCGCTAAAGTTTTTTAAGCCTTTTACGAAAATGGGCGTTCAAATCAAAATGCATTTCGTGCACTTCGTGATGCTTTTTTGATCAGCATAATCGACCAAATGTGTCCACAATCGGGAGAATTGTGCGCAAATTTCAGCAAACCGGGTCTGTAGGATATGTGAAGACACCTGTGCATACACGCCCAGTTGGTTTGGTGCGGCTTATGGGCTGGCAACGTCATGGGGCCATGCTTCTTCGAAATGAGGCCGGTAAGGCAGTTACTGTGAATGGTGTTCGCTATCGTGAGATGATAAAGAATTTTTTATGGCCCGAATTGGAAGATATGGATGTGGACAATATGTGGTTTCAACAGGATGGTGCCACTTGCCTCACAACTAACGAAACAATGGCTCTTTTGCGCAACAAATTCAATGGCCGTGTTATCTCACGTAGTTGCGATGTCAATTGGCCAAGATCATGTGATTTGACACCGTTGGACTTCTTTCTTTGGGGTTATTTGAAAGAAAAGGTGTACGTCGATAAGTCAGCAACAATTCAAGAGTTAAAGGATGAGATAATTCGGCACATTAACGGCATAGAACCTCAATTATTTCTCAGCGTCATCGAAAATATGGACCATCGGATGAACGTGTGTCGGCGGCCATTTGGCCAATAGTTGGTTCCATACATAATTGAACCATACCAATATTATCATAATAAAAAGAAATGACATAATTTCCTGAATAATTAGTGTTTTATTCAAAATCAACATCGGCCCTTATAATTTAACCACCCTTTACAATACTTTAATTTGAAAGGACTCAGTCTAACCAGTATTAAAACCGAGCTAGATTCTACTATGGGGGAGTATTATTTGTTTAGAACTATAAAATATTGGGTGGTAGAGTGCAACGGGCCCGACCAAGACTGAACTAGTTCTTTTCACCAAGAGATTTGCACTTCAAATCCAACATTTTGGTAAAAGCAAATAAGGTTGTGGTAGCGCTATATACCTGCAAAAGGGCAATAGTGCTGGGGTCTGAACCCGCGTATAGTTTTTTGGCTGTATTAGGCAGTAGTCAAAGCGATAATGCTGCACGGCACTGGTGCACTGAGAACGACAACAACTGCGGCACTAAATGTTGTACTATATTTATTGCCGCTAGATTTATAGCAGTGCAATATGCCCCATGTATTGCGATTAGACTCATGGAATTGTCGCTATGGTCAGGAAATTGTTAGGGACAGAACCTTTGGGGCACTATTGATTACACTATGACTGAACCACTCTTTGACACTCTTATCTGATAGATCAGAATGGAATGGTCATATACAGACGGTTCCAAACTCAATAACCAAGTGGGCTTTGGTGTCTTTTATGAGGAACTTGCGCTATCACTTGAAAAAAGACTGCCTGCTCACTGTAGTGTTTACACGGCAGAAATCTTAGCTATTAAAGAATGCGGAAGCGGAATGGCAGAAAATTAATGTGCTGACCAAAGTCGGTATAAATATTTTCTCTAACAGTCAGGCTGCTATCAAGTCCCCGGAAACTATATTCCTGAATTCAAACTCTACCCTCGACTGTCGCAGATCTCTTAACGAGATAGCTGAACAGTACAATATTCACCTGATATGGCTGCCGGGCCACAGGGAACTGCAAGACAGATGAACTTGCAAGACTCGGGACTACCTTACACGCTCTAGGGGACCTGGAACATGTGGGTATACCTCTAGCGACCTGCAAGCTCTTCCTGAGAGATAGTGAACTTACGGCAACAAATGAAAGGTGGTCACTAGTCAAGGCTGATGTGGCATGGCCTAGACTCAAAACGCACCAAAGCACTGCTGTCGTTTTCGAAAACGGATGTCTCACTTATGGTATCTGTCTTGACAGGTCACTGTATTATTGAACGGCTCCCAGAGAGATTGATAGTCTTGCATAATGCTTTTTGCAGATGCTGTGGAGACGAAGAGGAGGAGGAATCAATAGAACACATTTTGTGTCTGTGTCCCGCTCTCTCTAGAATACGGCATACAACCATGGGCTCTAATTTTTTTGAGGAGTTAGCTAATTTGCCTGATACTGGAATCCGGCAACTTTTGAGCTTTTTAAAGCAATCAAATTGGTTCAACGGGTGGGGCTAGGCGTTAATTATGTTTTCCCTTAGTCAAAGTGAGTCTGTTTTACAGGCTGTCACTCTTAACCTAACATAACCTAAACGGTGCCGTACGAGCTACCACGAACACCGAAATGGTCGACCAGACATTTCAAAAAGTGCTGTACATCACATTTTCATGGAAAATTTGATGATGAGGAAGCTGTGCGCAAGATGGGTGCACAGTCACATATCGACTATTGCGATGTCCAAAATCAATGAATTGGAACTTTAGAATTTAGAATATTCGCAAAAATTGTTGTGTTTTCTTTCTTAGGTGATCTAATTTTGAGACCGGCCTCGTACCTTCCGTATAAAGAGTTCTTCCGATTAGACCTAATCGATTAAGTTAAAATTTATGATTTGAATGTCATATTGGTAAAAATTGTTTCTGGTGTAAATGGCACATATCGGTACAGGCTTTGTTGTAATCAAAATCTTATCCGCTTTTACTTCCCCACGCTATATATGTCACACCGTGATTGTATTTCGAAAACTAAAAAGGGTCGCCGCTCAACGCTCTATTTCCTTTATCAAGCGATAGCCTGTTATGTTATTAACTTCTGCAGGCTTGGAAACAACAAATCATATAGCTTTATGCCGCAGTTAAAACATGCTATCTGTATGAAATTTAAATGCAACCATATTGCTGCTATGTATTTTGCAGGAAAATGGCAACCAGCCATTGTTAATGAACTACGACATTAGATGAGGGACTGTAATAAAGCAGATGCTCAATGTTCTCCACTTCCTCCTCATCTTCACAGGTTCTAGAGAAGTCATTGGACTTAATTCCCACCTCCTGGCATGTTCGCCGTTCAGACAATGTCCGGTCAGAACTGATACTAACGTAGACAGTATTTTCCTCTCTAACAACAATTGCCGATTGGTGTATATCGCACACTGGACTGTCTCTTTCCTAATCCAATGCTTACAGTACTGCACCAAAATACGAGTATGTCAATTCTTCAAGAATTTGTAATGTCGTCCCTAACCTAGCAAGTTCATCGAAATTGTTGTTCCCCAGGACATCCCTACGCCCAGATACCCATATGAGGTATATGTTGAACTGCTCAGCAATTTTGTTGAGAGACGGCTGTGACAGTCGAGGGCTATTTGGGGATGTAGTCTTCAGTGATTTAATCGCAGCCTGGCTGTCCGAGTAAATGACGACGCCAGTGGTGGTCACTATGTTGCGAATCTGAGTCACTGCGCGAATTCTTTTATTGTCATTATTTTGGCTTGAAATAAACTGTAAGTATCTGGTAGACTGTGAGATATATAAAGACTAGGCTATTTACTATCTCATTCGAAGCCAACATTCTCATCAAGCTTTGAACCCTCTATATAAAAGTGGAGGTACATGCTATTTCCTGGTATTCTACCAACCTATTCATCTCTGAGAGGTATCTTAGTGGTAAAATTCCTCTCGAATTTGGATACCGTTTTTATATAGTCCACTCGGCCAGATACCAACGCCGCTCTGGTTTCAACCTCTCTAGCTACAATATCAATCGGCAGTAGATGGAGAAGGACTTGTAGATACTCTGTCGCTGTAGTCCTTAAAGCTCCGCTTATCCAGCCAGTTCTCTGAATCCTCATTAATTGACTGGCAATGGATCGCTTATCAGTTTCCGTCCACCATACCTCAATGTCGTACAATAATATTGGACGAAGGACTGCTATATATATCAAATGAACCATTTTAGTAGAGAGTCTCAAAAGCGCTCCTAAAGCTTTACAGGTTCCAATACATTAGGTCTGATGGACAATTTCCTATCTAGGATCATACGTAGACATTTTTAACTTTCAGAAATGACTAGTTTAGTTCCATTTTGGCCGCGGAGGGTCCACATGCGGAACCTTAAAGAGAACAAATATTCCACGATGTTTGTAACTTGAGTTCTGTAATGTAAATCGAGTTCAGTAATGTAACATTGGATAGGTATTTTAACATTCACACTTGATTTACCCAAAAAAGGCCATTAATAAAACGGACCACAAAACTAGATTTGCCCTCATATTTTATCTAAAGTTTTATTAATATTTTTATTGCAAATTAGTATATGTACAAGTTTTCATATTGGTGTTTTTTTCTTATAAAATGGTCAGCCGAAGAATTTTTATTAAACCACTACCGCTGACAACTAAGAGGCGGAGAAGCAACAAACACACACCGACAAATTACGATAAATTAATATTACGATAGCATTAATACATGCCGTAAACACCGTAATAATTTTCTAATAAGTACGTATGATTTAATATGAATACATTAGGGTGGTTATTTAAAAGCAAACGTAAAAATATAGCAAAATAAAATGTGACCATTTATTTTCTAAAAATTTCCCAAATTTCTCAGATATAATTTCAATTTATTAATTTTATTTCATTAATTTTAAACAAACTAGAATACGAACTGTCAAATATCAACCGGATCGTTAGTAATATGTTTTTGTAACCCATAGAATCATGTTAGGGGTACCTTTATAAAGGACCTATTTGAAAAGGGTTTATATTGTAAAAAAAAAACTTTGGAAAAATCGATTCAATGCCATAAAGCTTTGAGTATGTTTTATTGATACATTTCTTATCAATTTGGGAAATTTTTACGGTGAAAGAATAAATAATATCCTCAGGCAGCAGCAGAATACAGAAATATTTCATGTTGTAGTCTAACACTTAGCTTCTGCGGAAAGAATTGTTTCTCTGCATTTGGTGGTGTTTTTGCAGCAATATTAAATATTACTACCCAACCTATTGTAGGCCTGTTGACATTTTCACATGAATATAACTGCCTAGTTAATCTAAAGTTTAAGTGCAGTTGTGACCAAGTCTGTTAATAAAGATAAACGAACGAACGTATGAATGAGAACGAATTTTTATCGTGGTTTTATCTAAGCAAACAGCAGTTTAACTCGCCGCACTGATGGTCAACTGGGGGTTTTAAATTCAAATCAATTATTAATTATCGTGCTGTTAAGGCAGTGTACATACATACGTAAAAGTGTATTGTATATTGCGATACAACTTTAACTGGAATACAGATTAGATTAACTTGGTTAGCTTATATGACTTGCCATGTGTGGCAAGTGGCGCGATTATGGATTTTGATAAACAAAATTCTGGGTATAACGAAATACTTTGGATAAATTACTAAGCACAATGGGTGGGGGCTATCGATGAACAAGGTCCAAGCAATTAAACAACAAGTTGGTTTATAATACTAACACTGCAAAAAAATCGTTATAGGTGTGTAATTAAAATTTTTTTGGAGACAAATAGGAAATAATGTATTTAATAAAATAAAATAGGAGTGGTAAAAAATTAAAAAAAACATTTTTGAAATCCGTTTCGATATCTGTATGTATTTCCTTTCGCTCTTTTATATACTCGTATTCGTTAAACCAGATGTCTTTGCGTAGGAACATCACTCTGGACGTTCGTGCAATATACTCTACTTGTGTCCGTCCATCCTTTTTAAGACCACAATCCTTTCTTTTTTTGTCTATTTAAATCCCAGGGAATTGAAATATTCTCTTAACCAATTTCAATTGAAAAAACTAGAGATAGGTAATCTTATAAAGATAGGTAATCTTATAAAGGGTCCGCCAAATAACTTTTTTTTTTGAAAACATCGCGTAAAACATCGAGTGTAGCTTCGGCTGTGTGGCACGTAGCACCGTCCTGTTGAAACCAAATGTTGCCAATATCCTCCTCTTCAATTTTTGTGAACAAAAATTCGTTCAACATGGCCCGCTAACGATCGCCATTGACTGTAACGGCCACTTGCTCATTTTCGAAGAAAAATGGCCCAATTATGCCTCTGGACCAAAATCCGCACCAAACAGTGACTCGTTTTGGGTGTATCGGCTTTTCAATGTATGCGTGCGGGTTTCCTGTGCCCCAAATGCGACAATTTTGCTTGTTTACATACCCGCCAAGATCAAAATGAGCTTCATCTGAAAAGATAATTTTTTTTTGGCAAAATCGGCATCTTCTGTAAGTCGTAGACCCACTTGTTCAAGCGTATACACAACCATATTCGTTCAGCGGAAGGATAAAATTAATTATCTGTCAAATCAGACATGAGCTAAGTGTTACCATTCACGAAATAAGCACTAGTTGAAAAAAAACGTTATATAGCGGACCCTTTTCTTATAATGTGTTAATGTATTCAGCGGAGCAGTAGAAGAAGCACCTGATAACTGATAATTGGCGCAGGCACGAATGCTCATAATCCTATCCAATGTAGCATGGTTACAAACAGTAGAGCTGAGTCACTTCTTGAGTTTATTCACACTACCAAGCTAACTATTTCTAACCAAGTCAATAAAGCGACCTTTGCAAATAAAGAAAGACAGTAAGTACTCGAAGTCACGTTCGCTACTGACTTCCTGTCAGACACAATTATTGGTTGGAATGCGCTGGACGACCACTCATTCTCAGATCCCCATTATATAGAGTACAAACTCGCTGAAAAAGTACCTAAACCTGCCGTCAGAAGATATGCGAGAAAGAAAATTGGAACCTGTATGAGAAAAAAAAAATTAAAAAAGGGCCTAAATTCTAAACTTCGGCACGAACCAAATGACAAAGTCGGTCTGGATAATATTGTCGAGTACATCACGACATCATTCAACAGCTCCCTTGAATAAGCCGGCCCAAAACCATGATACATGGGTTAAACTAAACCACACTGGTGAACTTCTGAGATAAAGCCGAGGTAAAAGATCTGCCACATGTTATATAATAAGGCCAAATCTACTGGATGCCTATTAGGAGCAAATCGCAATCTATAAGAAGGAGCTAAGGAAAGCAGCAACAACCTATTCAATAAGGCCAAATCTTCTGGGGCCACAAATGACTGGGATGACCATAAAAAGCAACTCTAAATCTATATGAAGAAGCTAAGGAAAGCACAAAGACGTTCTTGGTACACCTTCTATGGAGAAGTGAAAGAGCTTCCGGATGAAGCAAGACTGCGTAAGATATTATCCGCTGCAAAAAGTGCAGTGGGTTAATTACTGCTCGACACACATTTTCATAGCAATTCAGCGAAAGAGCTCGATGAACAGCAGGACGAGCAGGAGAGCGAGAGGACTGTAAGCGTGGCTAGGTTGTTGATTGAGAATTCCAGAATCAGCTGGGCGATCAACAGCTTTGAGTCCATTAAATCGTCTGGACCGGAAGTCATTATTCCCCTAAAAAAGTATGTGAAAGTACATTATCCCCTGTCTGGAGGAAATTTACGAAGGCTGTATCAAGCTCTCATATATCCCCAATCGATGGTGGAATACCAACGTGGTATTCATACTCAATGTGGGAAAGATGTTGCAGACTGGGCCAAAAGGCTTCAGCCCAATCACCCTATACTCCTTCCTTCTGAAAGGTATGGAAAGACTATTAGATTCTATCATTAGAGAAACCTTGATGCAAAATTCCCGTCGGGGAACTATCTTGCTTACAACAAAGGCAAGTTTACAGAATCTGCCTTGCACGAACTTGTGAGCACTATTGAACCGTCCCTGAATTTCAAAGAATTCACTAAGGTGACCTTTCTTGATAAAGAAGGGGCTTTTAACAACAATCACTCAGATATGGTATATGCGGCCCTGTCACATGGTGGGTGAACTCTAGATTGATTCGATTAATTCATCCTGTTTAATAGAAGATTCGTAACAGCTAGTCTTGGGTCCACAACTCTAGCAAGGTTTGTGAACAGAGGAACCCCAAAAGGAATACAGTCACTAATTTGGAACCTAGCGGTGAATGGAACCAGAACTGGCTACAAAGTCGTGGCATATGCGGATGACCTGGTAATCGAAGTAACTGGACAATTCCTTGACGTCCCCAGAGACATACTACAGGTGGCTCTGAACAATTTGGGTATATGGGAAGCAGAAGCAGTGGTGTGGGCGCTAACCAAAACAAGACAGAATTGGTTTTCAAGGAAGAATAAAGTTCCACATGTGGACCCTTCTCGTATAAATGGAACAGAGCTGGTCTTTTCTGAAAGTGCAAAATATCTATGAATAATTCTAAATAGGAAATTGTTATTCAGACTTAAGGTACTGGAAGGTGCAAGGATTATATTCCTGTAGGAAAGCTGTTGATCTGCGTTGGGTTCACTGTCTTGCAATCGCCCGGCATTGGGGTGTGGTGGACGGCAACTAATAAACTATTCATTGCAAGCAAATTATCAAAGGTTCAGGGGAAGTCGAGGACTACCGTGACTTAGTCTCCACAAGTCCTACTTCACCTACCGCTGATATTGTGGCGTTTTGGGGCATACCTAGACGAGTGACTTTACATAACCCCAAAGAATATAATCCATTGGGGGTGAATCGCACGATCTTGGTGGCCAATTAACAGGTCCATTACGTTTATCAAAAGTTTGTTTTGAGTAAATTAATTATAGTGTGCGCTGTGTGGCATTTGGCTCCGTGCTGTTGGAACCATATGTATGCAAGGTTATTCTTCTTTATTTCCATTTAACTCGTAGTTGAGCGTAGGGCCTCTACAAAGTTTTTTCAAACTCGTCTATTATGCTCAATTTTATTTCGTCACCAAGATTAATGCCAGCTAACTGAGGGACAAAAAGCTTGTAATCATTTATCTATACCATTCGCCGTTGTCAGTTATATTCTACTCATCGTGGTTTTTGAGGACATATGGACGAATCACACCGCCGACCCACTAAGCGCAGCTAGCAGTAATTTTCTATGGATGTAATGGTGTTTGGACACATGTTTGTGGATTATCTTCACTGCAAATGTGACATTCAACCAAAAATGAGCTTAATCGCTGAAGTTTGCCGAACAAAACCAGTAATTCGATAGAATATTTCAATAATTTGCAAGCGTTGCTCTCGTGTAGGTTTATTCATGATGAGGTGGCAAACCAAACTAAACAAAAAGCAACTATCAGCTGTAAGATAGGTTGTCAAATGATGCAGTGTTATCAACTCAAAGTTATGAAACTCTAAAAACAAATCTGTATGGTATTCGACACGAAGAAGTCCCATAAAACAAGCTTAAATACCGCCGAATTAAAAAAAATCGCTTCACATTTACATACATTCCTTCCATATATATTTGCATTCTAATTTGGCATCTAGTAGCTTAAGAAGCTGAATTTTATTTTTAAACGTAAATATAAGTATAGCCCCATCGCTTCTTCCTTTAGTTTTCTGCACAATTTCACCCGGTGTGGCCAGTGCTTATGTTACGATTAGATTTTGGATAATGTTTTATTTTTTATTTTTAAACGTAAATATAAGTATAGCCCCATCGTTTCTTCCTTTAGTTTTCTGCACAATTTCTCCCGGTGTGGCCAGTGCTTATGTTACGATTAGATTTTGGATAATGTTTTACAATTCCCTTTTTCGTTGTTACCCATTATTTTATCATAAGTCACCGCCATAAATTTGATGGACCTTTGGTTTCAATTTCTGGCTTATTTTGATATCGATATCGATTTGTTTTACCTAGTGTGAGTGCATGTGTGTGTGTGTGCGTATTAATGACATATCACATCACATTACCTAATGTCAATAGTGTTTCTTCGAGCAAAAGTCGATATTAAAAAATGCAAATGCACGAATTCAAATGGTTGCGAGGCAATTGATTGCATGTTTCGCAGAAGATTTAGAACTATTGCCGCTGCTGCTGCTGTCAATGTAAATATCGTCTAAGTGCGAATTAAGGAAAAATCTTTGGTATGTGTGGATTAGTAGTCACGAATATGATTTGACGCCAATCAAATCCGACAAAGGTGGAATAAAAAATGAAATGTTTATTGATTTATATTGGTCGGGCTTAAGGTGACCTTTAAACACTGGCACAATAGTACGTAATTTAATTAATGAGATTGAACACTTCTACTGAAAGTGGTTCGTCTTTTTTGTTTTGTTTGCCAACGGTTTATCCCTTTTATCCAATGAAAGTGGAATTTATTGGAAGAATGTTATTCGAGAGTTTACCTACTAAGGCTGGCACGTGATTTTACAACTTTTAAAATATCAAAAAACTACATATATACATTGTAATTTTAATAATTTATCCTCAATATAAAATAAAATTTTTTACATTTCTCATTTATTTCAAACTTTTGAAAAATGTTAGCCTGAAACTAACAAAGGAATAAGCCTTCCAAGAGATGTTCTGTTTATAGAAAATATTAACTTGTATTGACTGGGGTTTTAAAAAAATCTTACCTTTTTTTGTGAAGAATAGCACAGAAATTCAAGCAAAAAGTAAGAAACTAATTATGACTCATATTTAAACAGAGCATTTCCATGTTAATTGATTACAGTATTTTTGGTGTTCACAGTAATTAAGTGATCACAGTATTTTGTCATGGATGTTTAAATTCAACGTTGCAGAAAAAATAGAAGGCCATGTCCTGTTGCCCTAAAACCTTTTTACAATGTACTCTAATGCCTAATGCAGCAATGGCATCAATTACAAAACCCAACTTCAACTTTAAGCATGTCTTTTAAGCACGTCTTTTAAGAAAAGCTAGGAAAAAAGTAAAATTTTTCTTCTTTTTGCAAATATCGTCCTTGCGCAACCTTAAGGAAATTTTTAAGATTTATTTCCTTTTGGTACAGAACTGTTGGCGTCATGACACAAGTTTTGTGTGCTACTCAAAAGTGATTAAACGTATTTTTTGCGTTTAAATCCGGCCTATTGAGCATTTTAGAAAATACTGGGACAAACCTGTCATGACTTATTTATTTCTCGAGAAAGACAAATAAGGCCATCGTGGCACTTGGGTATATTGTAGAGGAAAATTTGGACTTAAATACAAAAAATAACATTAAAACAAGGGGATTTTTTCTGAAAAGAAATGTTAATAACTTTTTAAAAAAAATTTAAAAAAACTTTTCTAGATTAGTTTTTTATTTTTTACTAAGAGTGCAAATAATTACTACAATTTTGCAAAAAGTCCCATACTGATAGGTTTTACTGATAAAAAGATATTATTTTTTTAATAAACCCAGTATTCCTCAAAATTCACAATTTCGAAAATTTAAAAATCGTCATAGTACCCCTCTTATTTATTTTATTTTTTTAAATAATTGTCATGGGTTGTTGCCTACATTTAGTAAAACAATTATACCAAATTTCATTAAAATCCGTGACATGAGCCAAAAATGTGATCACTTAACATGGAAATTCTCAACTGTTTTTGAATTAAGATTAGTATCGTCATAAGGCTCAACGTCACACCTATACACCCCAAAAAGGATTGGCAGCACAATGTTTTATGGGATCGGCTATTAAGTACAGGGTGGCCCAAAATTACCCAATGGGTTTGAGTTCATTATAACTTTTTATTTATGACAATTATTTTAAATACAGTAGAAGAATATTTTGTTTACTGTATATATACAGGGTGGCCCAAAATTACCGATTTTGATTTAAGATAAGATGGTGTCCGCTGAAAATCGTAGAAATGTCAAAAATGCATATGTTTTGTAAAAAAGAGCGAGAAAATGAATACAACAAAATTTAATAAAAAGCCAAACCATATACCAATTAAGATTGCATTTTAAGTAATAGCCAGAAAAATGTTTCCCCCGTTATAGTAACGAAAATACTTTAAACACAGCTCCAATCTGTTGCAACAGATTTACCTAAAGCAGACATGTGCGCTTTGCGCATGCGTAGGCTCATTCATTGTCTTTTTCAGTATTTATAAGTCCTGATTTAGTTTTGATTTATGTTGTTATTTAAACAAATTAATAGCTTTAAGCTTTTATCCATATTCTTCGTAAAACTAAACATGTTATAAAATAACAAAAAATGTGGTCTAAATACGTAGGCTTTATTTTGTACTCTTTCATAGAGATCAGATGTTATAATTTTTTCTCCGTTTTTTTTTGAAATTTTTTATGATCATCTTTTTTAACGAGCACTAGGTGCCTTTCACTATTTTATCCAAGAAAAATAAAAAATTAACACCACTACTGGGCTTTCCCTAACACAATAAAACTTCCAGTCTTACGTACAAATTGTACAACTAATCCATCAAATGGATTTAATTCAATAAAATTGGGTTTCTTATCAAAAGGGCTAGCGTATTATGTGTGTGGCGACTAGCTTATATTGTGAGAGGAGAAAATTAATCCAATGTAGTTTCAGTTTCTTTAGTGAAGCGACTTTGCTTTAGTTAACCAACGAAAAGAAGTTAAATGGTTAAATTTTGTTTCTTTTTCGGTCATTAGATGTCACACATAATTACCCAGATTTTAGGTTCACATTGGTTATCAATAGCCCGATCGACTCCGGGCATCCATAGACTTCCCATTACACACTCTCACACATTAGTAGGGCGGGGGACCATTTACAGACAGGTTGTCTGTGAGGTGATTCCATGGACGGACGCCGACGACTACAACTGGTGGCCCAGCGCCCAGCATGGAGGCCGTTGCCGTCGTCTTGTGTTTTCACTGTGTGTATTAAGACCAGTAGTCAAATGTGCATTTAATGGCTGCCATAATGTCTTTAATATGATTGTTCTTGCCATTGTTCGTCCGAGTCTAACAAAACCAAATCATTTTTTCTTTTAATTCATTTTAGTTGCCTATTCTGGCTTTGTCTGGGTTTGGGTCTTCGCTTCACCTTTTTGGTCTTCATCATTTTAGTTGGTCTGTCTGTATTTTCTTTTGGGACGTCGTCGTCTTCGTCGTTTGTCGACTGGTCGGTCATTTGCAGCGTTGCGCTTAACGCTACCGCTGCTCTGGGGTGTCGAGAAAAGATTTATATGAATGTACGATTTTTTCTGAATCATTGCCTTCCGTCTTAACACCTTTTGTTAAATATTATTTCAGCTCTTTTTCACTTTTGTTTTTTGTCGAAACGGTTCGGTTCAGTTTGCCGGTCGCTGCATAGGCATAGTTTTTCATATGTGTGATAATATTTTTTGTAGGTTTTCATTTTTTAAGCGGCCGTCTTCAGCGTCATCGTCGTCCTCGTCTTCGCCTTTGTGTGTGTCTGACGTTTTTGGCTTTGTATAGTTGATCTTTTTTTATTTTTTGCTTTAAGCGTCACATTTATTTGGGATTATATGTACACGATGCCACCTTATACAATTTCTTGAGGAAAAGCTAAAGAGATTTTGTCGCAAAGGGTGTCCCCAGTGATACTGATGGTGTTGGGGAAGTAAATTCATGCATGAAAATTGCTCTAATTTATTGAAAGACGAATTTTTTGGAATGAAAATATGATGAGAGAAATTCAGATTAGAAAATATTTTATATACAAAATTTAACAGAACTTAATTCATGGACCTTTTATGTGTATATATAAAAGTCGGCGCTCGAAGTGTTACCGATGCCAGGCTACTGTAGAAACCAAAACCTCATTTTTTGACAAGAATCTGTTATTATGTTATTTATAAGCCTACAGAAGTCATTGCATAGAAACTCCTACGCAAATGTGTTATTGTCTTGTATTTGGTTGGCAAATTGCAACCAGCCATTGTTAATGTGCTACGACATTTATATTTAGGTTAGGGTGGCAGTCGGAGCTACCAATTCATATCGACCAATTGAGGTCCCTACAGCTACCATGGGCTCCACGTCGAAACCAACATGTTTGATACACAAGGTTATCAATAACACGAATATGGGTACCGGCAAGATCTGTCAGAACTCCTAGAGCGGCCAATCCCAGTATATACAGACGAAGGTTACTCAGTGTGGTCCAGAAATAAAGCATGTACCCAATGCTCTACAAATCCCTCATCTCCATAGCATCTGCGGAAGTCATTTGACTAAATTCCCAAAATCCTTGCGTGTTTACCGATCAGCCAGCCTCTCATTGGACTGACTCTTGTCTAAGCCAAAGCTTGTATGTGGACAGTGACGCACCAGTACTTTTCTAATAAGTCCGTATGTAAAGGTTAACATATAAGGTACAGGGTGGCTGATATGTAATGCAACAAAGTAAAGCGCTATATTTTTTTATTTTTTTTTTTTTTTAAATTGTATTGTTCAAAAGCAAAAAAATGTCGGAAATAACATAAAATTTTAGAAACAGTTTAGATTTGTTCGAATTGGCCACCTTTGGCACGAATTATGGCCCTCAAACGGTCGACAAAGCCATCACACGCTGCACGAAAGTGGCTCTGCGGTATTTGGCCCATTCCCGGCGAAGCGCCGTCTTGAGATGATCGATACTTTGGTATTTTTTAGTGCGAACTTTACTCTCTAAAATGCCCCAGGCGCAAAAGTCCAACGGATTGAGATCCGGAGATCTTGGTGGCCATTGTGCGGTTGAAATGAAGCAAGGAACCTCCTTTTTAAGCCATTCTTGGTTGACGCGTGCTGAGTGCGATGGTGCTGAGTCCTGTTGGAATGTACATGGTCTGCGGCCGAAATGTTTGTTTGCCCAGGGCTTCAATACTGTCTTTAGGACATTTTCCCGATAATATTCGGCATTTATTTTGACCCCATGGTCGATGAATACGAGCGGGGAGCGACCATCGGCCGTTACGGCGGCCCACACCATTACCATCGGCGGCGCTTGAGTTCTGGTGGCCAATCGAAGGTGTAAATTTTCAGCTGACCTCCTTGGCAAGTAAACCCGATCATTTTGTTTGTTCACAAACTGCTCAATTTGGAATGGCTTCTCATCGGAGAAAACCAAATTCGGTAACTGGCCACTTTCGTGCAAGCGAAGCAACTCCTTGGCTCTTTCCAGTCTAACTTTTTTTGTACATCGGTGAGCTCTTGCACATTTTGGAACTTCAATGGCTTTAGTCCAAGCTCATTTTTTAATATGTGTTGTATCCGCTCTCGCGATATGTTCAGCTCACGAGCAATTTTTCTACCACTGCGGCGTGGATTTCGATCAAATCTGGCCTTCACTTTTCGGATCATTTCTGGTGTTGTTACCGTTTTTTTTCGTCCACTTTGTGGACGCGATGCAACACTGCCAGTATCACGGTAACGAGCAATGGTACGAGAAACAAAAGATTTATTCACATTTAAATGCTGGAGGGCTCTAACGATAGCCACTTGTGTTTTTCCACCCAAATATAAAGCAATCACACTATCACGCTTGAATTCCATCACGAATAACTTTTTTCTGAATGCAATAGATCAAAATGCTGAAATAAATCTGGCAGCTATCAGACTAGCGGTTTAGAAATGATAGCAACTTGAAGTTGGTTGCAATACATATCAGCCACCCTGTATATGCTAAACTGCTCAGCTATCTCGTTACGAGAGCCGAGGGCTGTTTGTGAATTTTGGAATGTAGCCTCCAGAGATATAATGACCTTCCACTATGTTGCGACTAAGTCACTTGGCGACCTCCCATACAGCCCTTATTTCGGATTGATAGACACTACAAATATCTGGTAGTTTGGGAGCTATATCAAAACTAATTCTGCACAGTGTATTCCGAAGACAACCTACTCATCAAGCTTTGAACCATCCGTATAGAATTCTTGTACCTACACATTGATAGACAGTTCAATATTAATGCCACTCTTGTAGAAAATTCTCTAGACACATTATCAATCGGCAGTATATGGAGAAGGACTTATAGAAACTCTGTCGCTGTCGCAGGTAGTTCTTTAAACCTTCATTAAGTGATTCGTCACCGATCGCTTATCAGTTGCCGTCCATCCCACCACAATGCCTTACAATAGTATTAGACAAACTACTGTTATATATATCAATGTAGAAGAGATGCCCCAAAGCGCCCCTTCAACTTTCCTACAGGTTTATAAGGTGACATTGACTTTCCTTATAGAACTGTGTAGTTCATGAAAGAACTACTTCGATTGAACGGACCACTTTACTAAACGGAATGAACTATTTCACACAACTCGTTCATTTCAGCTTAGTAGTTCACAATATCTATTTTCTTCAACCATGTTATTACGTTCTCTCTTCTCAACTGTTATGTGCTGTTTCCATTTCTATGTCATCATTAATGTAGGATTATATGTACTCGTTTACTCAATATACTAAACGCATTCCATTCGTTTTTCAATCACATTCCTTCAATAGCGGATGATCACCAATCACTCAACGAAATGAGCTGTTGATCTAAATTGAGCTAAAGAGGTGGTGAACTAAAGAGCTGTTGAACTAAAGTGCGGATGACTGGTGATCTACTCAACGAAATGAGCTGTTGATCTAAATTGAGCTAAAGAGCTGTTGAACTAAAGTGAGCTGGTGAGTTAATGAGTTGGTGATCTGAAGAGCTGTTGAACTAAAGTTAGCTGTTGGACTGATGACTGGTGATCTACTCAACGAAATGAGCTGTTGATCTAAAGTGAGCTGAAGAGCTGTTGAACTAAAGTGAGCTTGTCAGTTAAAGATCTGGTGAACTAGAACTAAAGTGAGCTGGGGAACTAAAGAGCTGTTGAACTAAAGAGCTGTTGAACTAAAGTGAGCTAAAGAGCTGTTGAACTAAAGTGAGCTTGTCAGTTAAATATCTAGTGAACTAGAGTGAGCAGGTGAACTAAAGTAAGCTGGTTTGCCAAAGTGAGCCGGTGAGCTAAAGTGAGCCGGTGAACTAAAGTGAGCTGGTGAACTAAAGTAAGCTGGTGAGCCAAAGTAAGGTGGTGAGCTAAAATGAGCGATCACTCTAAGGAACTAACGTGTCCAAATAGACTTCCTTACCCATTCCAATACATTAAGTCTGAAGGATAATTTTCTATCTAGAATTATACCTAACAATTTCGATCTTTCGGCAAAGACTAGCTTAGTTCAATTTAGCCAAGAAGAATCCACATGTGGATGCTAAGATCATAGTAAAGAGAAGCAGCTCTAACTTGTTTGGGTTAACGCCCAAAACACTGCTCTGGCCCGTTTGGCCAATTTATTCAGAGCCTATAGGACGTTGGGAAAATTTCCAGCAACTGCGAGTGCAACCTCGTCCGATGACTTTTCAGCCACCAAATTATAGATATAAGAGGATTCCATTCACCGCTAAATTCCAAATTATTGGAAACGGTTCTCCTCCCTGTGGAGTCCCTCCATTTGTACGAATAGGGTATACGATCTCCAACAATAATCTCCTGATACGCGACGGACAAAAACGTTTAGATTTCAACATTAAGGCGTAACATTAAGAAGATATGTGGAAAATGAGATGGCATCCATCGGTTTTAATTTGGAACGAGGCACGATACAAGGCCAACAACAGAGTCCAATGGCGTACCGCTGTTATTGCCCCCCTATGCTCCCAATAGGAGTTCAGGGAACACATATATAGGTGGATTTCATGTCGAGTGAGTAAATTTTGAAGACCGATGTCTTCTGATACGAATAAAACCGGCATCAAGTGCGGTGCCATTGGATAGCAGTTATGGCACAAAATTTCAACGAGATCGGTTAAAAACTGTCCGAGGTGGAAGTTATTGAATTTTTACATTTTACCTATGATACCTAAAAGGTTTTGCCCAAAGTGTTTTCCAAAGATTTTTCTTCAATATTTAAAAAAAAAAATTTTTACGATATTAAACTAGTTTTGCCATTTTTGTAAAAAAGACATAATTTTTGTTTTTTTGCTCGAACAAAAGCTTAGATCATTTTCTTGAAGAGTTTTTTTGTCTATTAGTGGGATGGAACTTGTATATCTGTCATAATAATGATAAACATTTAGAGAGTTTGAGTTTGAACCACATATTTTAGCTTAAATCGAGAACCATTTATCCTAATTGGTTCAAGAAAGCTTTGCAAAATCCGAAATTAAATAGCCTTCATCTTCTTCTAATATAATTGTTTTCATCCCGCCCTCGTGAGTAGGACGGCTGATCTAACAAAAAATCCGTCAGATCGGTTCAGGGCTTTGGTACCTTCCATACGCCCCAATATTTAATAACGCGTTACCTGAAAAGCCATATAAATCACAGTCCATTTGTGGGCATTATTTCATTAGTTTGAGACAAACAAACTGTAGGACTTGCGTGGAAGCTTGATTGAAATGTATCATTTGAGGATCATATATTATTTATTTTTGAATATGTGGTGTAATTTAAAATCATCTTAGAATTTTACGCCCGAACACATCTTATCCCTATTGACCAGAGGCTAATTTGCCCTAAGCGAATGCCTTTATCATTCCACTGCGGTTGCACCCTTTTACAAACTGCTGGGCTTTTTCTTGTCATATCTGTTGCTGTTGTTTTTGCTTCGGCTGTTGTTGTTTTGGTTGGTTTTCTTTATTCAAAAAGTCTTAACAGTCATTATAAAAATTTATTAATTATTCAAATCCGATTGGATTATAATAATTTATAATGCTTAGTTGACGTATTTATACATGATTTTTTGTATTCTGAAAACGCTTTACGTACAAATAAATATCTCTCACACACTCACACATACACATATGTATATGTATATGTATGTAAGTGATTTACATACAAATACAACAAAACATACATGAGGATGTGTCCATACGATTATAAATAAGTACATATATACATATGTATACGGATTGCAAAGTACCTTTGTGTGTGTGTGGACTTATGGATTTAAGTTAAAATATAAGCAGCGGGCAAAGAGTGAGTGTATTATGCTCTTTTTACCAAACAAACAACCGCACCAGAAATCGTTCATTGACGTTTGCTCAGCTCTGTGAGTGACTCTCGCTGTTGAGCTGTTTTGTTGTTGTTGTTGTTGTTGGCGGTGGCGTGGTTCTGATATTTGCTGGAGTTTTCTGTTCGTCCGTCCATCCATCCATTCAACTGTCTGTCTGTCGTTGGCGTGGCTGCTTTTCGCAAAGTCAATGAATGAATGACAAACCTTGAGTTCATATTAAACAACAAAAATGTGTTAATCCTACAATCATTTCCAATGTTACTCTGCGCCGATATGTCAATATTTCGATTGTGTGGATATTTGTGTGTGTGCGTGTGAGTGCGTATGTCTATAATCATCATTATGATTATCTTTTAATTTATATCATCATCATTGTGGTGGCATTTCTTCTTCGTGTTCTTCGTTTTCTGTTAATAATACCGCCTTATTTGCTAACTATTGGGTGAAACCGCCGCAAATCATTTCCACACTAAACATGGACGTATTGGGGTTATATTGGAGGTAGGCATAGGGTTTGGGGGCCTTCATACACACAGAGAGATATATTATTTGCAGATATATTAAAAATTAATAAAAATTCCGTACACAGGGTGGTCCATATTAAACGCACGATGTTAATTGTTAATTATCCTAATATTATAAATATAAATTATGATAGAAAGATCTATGACAATTAACGGGTGGGCCATTTAAAATTTTAAATTTGAATGGGTTATAAAAATAAAAGATCCATATAATATTTTTTTAAAATTTTTGGTGTTATTGGAAAGGTTGAACTTTGTCATTTAATAATGGAACACAATATCATTCATATGACCACGACTGGTTAGGCAGTACCTCATCCGATCAACCTCATTTAAAATTTTTAAATTTAAAAATTTTATTTTTAGAAAGTTTGTCAGAACTTCTGTTAACATTGTTCCTTTTTTATACCCTACACCACACTGTGGTACAGGGTATTATAAGTTTGTTTCACGGCAGATGTTTGTAACACCTTAAAATAACACAGCTAGACCCACCTTAAAGTATACCGATCGACTCAGAATCCCTAGCTGAGTCGATTTAACGATGTCCGTCCGTCCGTCCGTCTGTCCATGTAAAGTTGTTCGTCGACTACAGCTCGCAATTTCACTCCGATCATTCTGAAATTTTGCAGTTTAGAGTATTTCGCGGCTGTTAAGATCGCTATTGAATTTGGTTGAAATCGGTTCAGATTTAGATATAGCTCCCATATATATCTTTCGTCCGATGTGGCCCTTTAGTCCTATAGAAGCTGTATTTTACATCCGATCGTTTTGAAATTTAGAATGGTAGAGTTTCTTGATCCATGAACCAACATTGCTGAATTTGAAGAAAATCGGTTAAGATTTAGCTATAGCTCCCATATATATGTTTCGTCCGATTTGGCCCTTTAGTCCTATAGAAGCTGTATTTTACATCCGATCGTTTTGAAATTTAGAATGGTAGAGTTTCTTGATCCATGAACCAACATTGCCGAATTTGAAGAAAATCGGTTCAGATTTAGATATAGCTCCCATATATATCTTTCGTCCGATTTGGTCCTTTAGTCCTATAGAAGCTGTATTTTACATCCGATCGTTTTGAAATTTAGAATGGTAAAGTTTCTTGATCCATGAACCAACATTGCCGAATTTGAAGAAATCGGTTAGGATTTAGCTATAGCTCCCATATATATGTTTCGTCCGATTTGGCCCTTTAGTCCTATAGAAGCTGTATTTTAAATCCGATCGTTTTGAAATTTAGAATGGTAGAGTTTCTTGATCCACGAACCAACATTGCGGAATTTGAAGAAAATCGGTGCAGATTTAGATATAGCTCCCATATATATCTTTCGTCCGATTTAGTCCTTTAGTCCTATAGAAGCTGTATTTTACATCCGATCGTTTTGAAATTTAGAATGGTAGAGTTTCTTGATCCATGAACCAACATTGCCGAATTTGAAGAAAATCGGTTAAGATTTAGCTATAGCTCCCATATATATGTTTCGTCCGATTTGGCCCTTTAGTCCTATAGAAGCTGTATTTTACATCCGATCGTTTTGAAATTTAGAATGGTAGAGTTTCTTGATCCATGAACCAACATTGCCGAATTTGAAGAAAATCGGTTCAGATTTAGATATAGCTCCCATATATATCTTTCGTCCGATTTGGTCCTTTAGTCCTATAGAAGCTGTATTTTACATCCGATCGTTTTGAAATTTAGAATGGTAGAGTTTCTTGATCCATGAACTAACATTGCCGAATTTGAAGAAAATCGGTTAAGATTTAGCTATAGCTCCCATATATATGTTTCGTCCGATTTGGCCCCTTAGTCCTATAGAAGCTGTATTTTACATCCGATCGTTTTGAAATTTAGAATGGTAGAGTTTCTTGATCCATGAACCAACATTGCCGAATTTAAGAAAATCGGTTAAGATTTAGATATAGCTCCCATATATATGTTTCGTCCGATTTGGCCCTTTAGTCCTATAAAAGCTGTATTTTTCATCCAATCGTGTTGAAATTTAGAATGGTAGAGTTTCTTGATCCATGAACCAACACTACCGAATTTGAAGAAAATCGGTTAAGATTTAGCTATAGCTCCCATATATATGTTTCATCCGATTTGGCTCTTTAGATCCAATCGTTTTTATACCATACACCACACTGTGGTACAGGGTATTATTTAAGTATAAAATGTCCCAAAAGTAAATTTATGTAAACAATTTATACATGAATTACTAAATTTATATATCAGAGTTATTCAATATTACGAGAGTGGTGTAAGGTATTATATAGACTTTAGCCTTTCCTTGCTGGTTTTATTATTGAACAATTCTCAAAAGGCTTTAGTTACTGAACATTTCTTCAAAAGATTTCTCAAAACTCTTTTTAATATTTCAAATTTGTATAAAATTTCTCTTTACATACAGAATATTTTAATATTTATTGCATTTTTGTTTATTATTAGAAATTTTATATTTTTGTAATAGAATTTTTTTAAAAGGAAAAATTTCATAAAAATTCTAATACTACCAAAACATTCAATGAACCAATATTTTGTACGAATAAAGACCTTTGAGAATTTCTAAGCATAAAAATATGGAAGATTTATTTTATTTTACAAAAATGTAAATATAAGCTTTTATTTCAATTCAATTCTTTATTTTTATAACATTTCGTGGTTTACATTTTTCTTTTCTTATAAAGAGTTTAGGAAAAAAATAGTTCCTTTTCTGCTTAATTTATATTTGTAGTTTCAGGCATTGTGAGTTATGTATTATTACATTACATTTTAGTTTTTGATATGCAAGGAAAAAAGTATATAAAAACCTTTGAAACGTTGAAAAAAAAAAGATTGAAGAAAAAAACGAAATACACTTTGGGCAAAATTTTTTAAATTCAATATACATACCATATGTATTACCAAAAAGTCAATTATCCACATCCTTCAACTCGGGCAGTCCGTAACCTATCTCGTTGAAATTTTGTGCCACAACTACTAGCCAATAAGACTAATCACTTGAATCTACTA
Organism: Eudasyphora cyanicolor; assembly: GCA_963930755.1. NCBI lineage: Eukaryota > Metazoa > Arthropoda > Insecta > Diptera > Muscidae > Eudasyphora > Eudasyphora cyanicolor. The sequence goes on along the minus strand of OZ005738.1, from coordinate 156,561,841 downwards.
ATAATTCTATAGTAAAATTTTAAAAAATTTTAATATACAAAGGTGGGACCATTTAAAATTTTATATTCGAAATACAGATTACTATGACTTGTGATTTGAGCCCTTTGGATTATTTCCTGTGGGGAGCCATTAAGGATAAATGTTACGCAAAGCATTCAGAGACAATTGAAACATTGTAACATTAAATCGCAGTTCGCATTGAAGAGATTCGACCCGAAACAATAGAAAATGTACTGAAAAATTGGGTACTGCCGAGCCAGTCGTGGTAGTCAAATGAATTATATTGTGTTTCATTATTAAATGACAAAGTCCAACCTTTCCAATAAAACCAAAAATTTGAATAAATTATCAGTTTTTTTTTATATCCGATTCAAATTAAAATTTTTTTTTATTTGAAGAAAACTTCATAGATATTTTTAATTTAATAAAATGTTTTATTTCCGACAAATTTAGAAATTTGTTCCATATTTTTAACATTTTAGTTAAAAAATTTCCGCATAAATATGGAGAATTACATAGATTTTTTTACGGGTTTCTCACTGTGGAGTTGAGCTGGAGGAATTCTAAGTGAAGGGAGGTTTTCATGTAGAGAATATTGCGAAGAATTTTTTAGAAATTTTTAATTATTGAAAATTTTCTAGACATTTTAAAATTCCAATACTTGAAAAAAAAATTCTACAAAATTTCTAAGATTTTTTATTTATTGAATATTTCTTAAAAATTATTTATTTATTGAATATTTCCTAGACTTTTTAAAATGTATAAAGTTTCTCAAATTTTGTTTTTGAAAAATTTCTTAATTTTTATCTATATAGAAAATTATTATTTATCAAAAACTTCTTTCAACGAAACAAGCTGCTAACATTTGAAGAAAATCCATGGATATTATGTAAAAATTATAGCCAGTTAAGCACATGCCGCCATTGACCTTTATTAGTATCCAATTATATATTCTATTAGTAATATTTAATAATGCCACATGACCCTGATTAGTGTATAATTAACTGTAGTTTAATTAGTTTATAATCGCCCTAATTAGATGTATTAAAAATCGTAGAAAATAGGTCACAAGATATCTGAATTTATATTAGGGTAATTACATTTTTGCACGCGCTGAAAAAATATTGCCTTTGTAATAAATTGCTGGATATATATAAAATGTGCAATACTTTATATTTTTACCTTGTTGACATATCCAAAGGGAGCATTATATGTGGGGCTATATGAAAATAAGAACCGGTATGACCCATACGACCAAATTAACTATAACTAAATTGCTAAATTTGAGATTTGCACAATGTGACTTAAGATAACACAAATCGTAGAAGATATAAACAAGTAAGAAAGTTTCAGTCGGGTAAACCGACTAAGGTATACTCTCACTTTGTGAGTAATGTAATATTGAATATTACTCGAATTATTCTGTCAGTTTGTGTGGGAGGTACCAGAAGGGGTTTATCAAATACACCTTTTTTTTGCTGAACATTAGATACTTTAAATTCATTGCACTGTGCCGACTTATAAGCATTTATGTGCACTGGTATAAACGTTATGAGACATTAAATGGTGGTATGATTTGGGCATTTTGTGTGGGAGGTACAAAGAGGGGCTTGGCAATAACGCCCATTTTCACAGGGCTATGACACTATAAAAACATTACACTGTACAAAATTTCAAGTATTTTTATACACTGGTTTTAATGTTATAAGCTGTTAACTTTTGGTGCAAAAAGGTACCTTTGTGTGGGAGGTACCAAAAGGGGCGTGACAACAACACCCATTTTTCCCTGGACTGTAGGCAATATAAAAGCATAACACTGTACAAAATTTCAAGTATTTTTGTACACTGTTATTAATGTTATAAGCTGTTAACTTTTGGTGCAAAATGGTGCATTTGTGTGGGAGGTACCAAAAGGGACGTGGCGACTTCGCCCATTTTTCTCGAGTTGATAACGACTAATAAGCTAATACTATGTGTGGAATTTCAGAAGATTCGAATAAGTAGTATAGCAGTTATTAAAGATTCAATATTTCACAACATTTTAACACTTTGTGGGGGAGGTACTAGAAGGAGTGGACAAATATGGCCCATCTTCGAACTTAGCCGGAGATAGAAAAAAATATTACCACGTACCAAATTTGAAGTCAATCGCTTACTCCTTTCGAGAGTTATCGTGCGCACCAGCCAGCAGACACACAGACAGACAGATAGACAGACAGACAGACAGACGGACGGACATTGCTCATTCGTCTTAAAATGACCCAAAACGAATATCTGCCGAACATACTTAGGGTCTTAGATCACTCCTTCGATGTGTTACACTTTTTTTCGTAGCAAATGATATATACCCTCGTCACACTAAAGTGAGGGTATAAATATATTGTTGTATAATAAACAAAAGATCATTATACCCTACTACACAGTCTGGTGTTAGAAGACCACAAATTTTAACATCCCTGGAAGATTATATAGTAAAATTGGATTTAAAATTTATTTATTAAGAACATTTTGACTTATAATATAGCGTGATCCATTTCGAGGTTCCCTACTTTTTTAAAGAAAAAAAACACAGAAAATTCATATTGAATGGGGAATGTTAAATATCATTTGAAAGAACATTCATTGACATTTATTTTTTGAAGATTATGTCTATCAAATGTTGGCCGCGGCTACGTCTCAGATGGTCCATCCGTTGAGTCCAATTTTCGATGACTCGTTCGAGCATTTCGACTGGTAACTGGCGAATGACACGCATAAACTTTAGACTTTACATATCCCCACAGGAAAAAGTCTAACGGTGTGATATCACACAATCTTGGTGGCCAATCGACCGGCCAAAAAAGGTGAAATTATCTGCTCACCGAAGTGTTCTCTCAATAAATCCATTGATTGATGCGATGTGTGGGAAGTGGCGCCATCTTGTTGAAACCAAATGTCGCCGAGATTACGAGCTTCAATTTCAGGCATCAAATAGTCGGTTATCATGGCACGATAACGGTCGCCATTGACGGTTACGTTCTCACCGGCATCATTTTTGAAGAAATATGGACCGATGATTCCACCGGCCCACAAACCACACAAAATTTTAAATTTGAACTACCGATTTCTGTTACTTGCGATTTGAACCCTTTGGACTATTTTCTGTGGGGTGCCATTAAGGGTAAATGTTACGCAAAGCATCCAGAGATAATTGAAGCGTTAAAACATGAAATCCCAGTTGCCATTGAAGAGATTCGCCCCGAAACAATCGTAAATGTACTGAAAAATTTGTTTCTTCGGATGAGGTACTGTCGAGCCGGTCGTGGTAGTCATATGAATGATACTGTCTTTAATTAATTAATGACAAAGTTCAGCTTTTCTAATAAAACCAGAGATTTTAAAAAATTTTCAATACTTTTTTTAGCCGATTCAAATTTAAAATTTTAAGTGGCCCACCCTTTATTTAAAAAAATTCATTATTTAAAGAATGAAATGTTTTTATTTTGAAGATTAGTACGTAATTGCCTTATATAGTTGCGTAATTTAAAAGATATTGCTCCAATGACTTCCCAATCTTTCAAAGTAAAGGCAATTTATATTTAGGATTATGTAACGGTACCTAATATCAAGAAAATTGTGTTAATTTTAAGTATAAAATGTAATTTTTTAAAGACCAGGATATCTTTGCTTTATTTAATTAGTTAATTTTGCAGACTGCGTACCTTTAATGTTCCAATCTTTACAAGTAAGGACAATTCGTGCGTAGAATTATGAAAATTTACTTAATATTAGGCAAGTTGTCGTAATTTTAAGGATGAAATATCCTTATTTTAAAGATTATGATGTCCATTGACCGAAATCTTAATTTGTTTTAATTTATAGTTGAATTAATAATAGATATTTTAAATCCTGTTTATTTAATTATTTCAAATTAAATATTGTGTTTCAACGATGTTTTATTTTTCGGTAAAGACAATTTATATATTGAGAATTGTGAAAACTTACTAAATATATATATTTTAAGTATGAAATGTCCTTAGTTTAAAGACATGGGTGTCGCTGTTTTATTTAAGTACTTAATTTACAGATTATGCTACAAGGGACAATTCATACTTATAGTTATGAAAATTTACCTAATATAAAGAATTTTTTTTTTGTTAATTTTAAAGATAAACCAGTAAGGAAAGGCAGAAAGTCGGGCGGGGCCGACTATATAATACCCTACACCTCCCTAACAATGCGATAAGGGTCATTGCCATAATAATTTGGAATAATTGGTAAATGGGTAGAAACATATTATCTAATTCTGAAACGATAATCGCTAAATTAAGCAATATTCGTTCCTAAATTGAGAAACATCTTTCTGGAAAATTTTAATGATCGGAAGTAAAATACAACTTCTATAGCGGTTTGATACCAAATCAGGAGGAACAATCAATATAAATCTGAACCGATCTTCCCTGAATACTCATTCATGTAAAAAAGACCTCCTTCTGTCGAATTTCGTACTGATCGCATATAAAATACAGTCTCTACAGCGCCTACATGTCAAATCGGGGGTAACGTATATATGGGGGGCTATATCTAAATCTGAACCGATTTCTTCCAAAATTAACAGTGTTCATTCATATAATAAGAAACCTCTTTCTGCCGAATTTCATACTGATCGGATATAAAATAACATTTTTACAGCGCTTACAAGTCAAATCGGGGGTAACGTATATATGGGGGCTATATCTAAATCTGAACCGATTTTCTCCAAATTTAGCAGTATTCCTTTATGTAATAAGAAACCTCTTTCTGCCAAATTTTGCACTGATCGGATATAAAATACAGTTTTTACAGCGCTTACATGTCAAATCGGGGGTAACATATATATGGGGGCTATATCTGAATCTGAACCGATTTTCTCCGAATTTAGCAGTATTCCTTCATGTAATAAGAAACCTCTCTTTGCCGAATTTCGCACTGATCGGATATAAAATAACATTTTTACAGCGCTTATATGTCAAATCGGTGGTAATGTATATATGGGGGCTATATCTAAATCTGAACCGATTTCTTCCAAATTTAACAGAGTTCATTCATGTAATAAGAAACCTTTTCCTGCCGAATTTCATACTGATCGGGTATAAAATAAAGTTTTTACAGCGCTTACATGTCAAATCGGGGCTAACATATATATGGGGGCTATATCTAAATCTGAACCGATTTTAACCAAATTCAATAGGGATCGTCCTTGGGCCAAAAATAAGATATGTGTAAAGTTTCGTCGAGATCGGACCATAATTGCGACCTGTACTTTGATTACAAGAATACATGCACAGACAGACAGACAGACAGACGGACAGACAGACAGACAGACAGACAGACAGACGGACAGACGGACATAGCTAAATCGACTCAGAAAGTGATTCTAAGTCGATCGGTATAATAAACGATGGGTCTATTTCTTCTCCTTTTGGGTGTTACAAACAAATGCACAAAGTTATAATACCCTGTACCACAGTGTGGTGTAGGGTATAAACATCCTTATTTAAATGAGATGTCTTTGGGGTGAATTCTTTATCTGTTTATACCCTACACCACACTGTGGTACAGGGTATTATAACTTTGTGCATTTGTTTGTAACACCCAAAAGGAGAAGAAACAGACCCATCGTTTATTATACCGATCGACTTAGAATCACTTTCTGAGTTGATTTAGCTATGTCCGTCTGTCCGTCTGTCCGTCTGTCCGTCTGTCTGTCTGTGCATGTATTCTTGTAATCAAAGTACAGGTCGCAATTATGGTCCGATCTCGACGAAACTTTACACGTATCTTTTTTTTGGCCCAAGGACGATCCCTATTGAATTTGGTTAAAATCGGTTCAAATTTAGATATAGCCCCCATATATATGTTAGCCCCGATTTGACATGTAAGCGCTGTAAAAACTTTATTTTATATCCGATCAGTATGAAATTCGGCAGAAAGAGGTTTCTTTTTATATGGATGAACACCATTAAATTTGGAAGAAATCGGTTCAGATTTAGATATAGCCCCCATATATACGTTACCCCCGATTTGACATGTAAGCGCTGTAAAAACTTTATTTTATATCCGATCAGTATAAAATTCGGCAGAAAGATGTTTCTGATTATATGGATGAACACTATTAAATTTGGAAGAAATCGGTTCAGATTTAGATATAGCTCCCATATATATGTTACCCCCGATTTGACCTGTAAGCGCTGTAAAAACTGTATTTTATATCCGATCAGTGCGAAATTCGGCAGAAAGAGGTTTCTTATTACATGAAGGAATACTGCCAAATTTGGAGAAAATCGGTTCAGATTTAGATATAGCTCCCATATATATGTTACCCCCGATTTGACATGTAAGCGCTGTAGAGACTGTATTTTATATTCGATCAGTACGAAATTCGACAGAAGGAGGTCTTTTTACATGAATAAGTATTCAGGGAAAATCGGTTCAGATTTATATTAAAGCTCCATATATAGAAGTTGTATTTTACTTCCGATCATTAAAATTTTCCAAAAAGATGTTTCTCAATTTAGGAACGAATATTGCTTAATTTAGCGATTATCGTTTCAGAATTAGATAATATGTTTCTACCCATTTACCAATTATTCCAAATTATTATGGCAATGACCCTTATCGCATTGTTAGGGAGGTGTAGGGTATTATATAGTCGGCCCCGCCCGACTTTCTGCCTTTCCTTACTGGTTTTAATTTATAGTTGAAATAATAATAGCTTTTTGAAATTTGTTCTTATTGCAATTACAATCTACCCTCAAGACGTCCCTGCGTTGCGTTAAAACCGCTTGTTCTTAACTCATTTCAAATGTAGCGCGTGCAATTATCTGTTGCCTGTTCCTGTGCTCTGCTAGATGACAGTGTTCTTATTATGTCGGTGTATGTGTGCGTGTGTGTTATTTATTCCTTTTCTTGTCTTAACAATATTTGTTGATGAATTCACAGTGAATTGTACTTCCAACTCTTCGTCTACCGCTTTCCTTGTGCTTAGACTTCGATAGACCACTAATGTTCTGTAGTGTCTAATACAAACGTTTGGCCTTTTTAAATTTGCCGCTCAGACACCACAAAAACAGAACTGATACAGATAAGTTCGGTGACAAAAATAAAACAAAACTAAACTAAATGGGGGAAAAAAAGCACAGAAATTGTCATGTTTTTCAACTTTCTTACCACAAAAACGTTTTAAGTTAATTAATATCGCACAGGAATCGACCAAGGTAGGCATCAATGTATGTCTGTATGTCTGCCTGTCTCTACGCATACATATGTACGAGTATGTGTAAGTCGATATATTGTTAATATGCAATGTTCTTTTGGTTTGTGTTCCTATGAATGTCGAATGTCTTTTGATTTAAATCAAATCGATTGATTTTGTATGTCATAATTTTTGTTTTGTTTTCTTTTGTATCTAAATAAAAGACTATCACCACCTGCCATATGCCGCCTTGGAAGATTAACATTTTGGAATCGTAGAACTAGACAACTAAATATCGCAGATAACAAATGCCAACATTTGAGGAAAAAAAGTGAAACAACAAATATGTTCAAACATGTCGAGAAACAAACAACATAACATTGTTATCATAATTTGAAATTAAGGTCAGGTGGAAAATACGTTAGTTCATGTACTTGACTTGGCGGCATGGATAACAATGCGGATAAAGTGGATAAGTCATCATAACAGTCACCTAAAAACTCAACAATTAAGAGCTCTTTTTGGCCAACAAAATATTTTTAAAAAGCTATGATATATTCGAACAGCTACACTCAAAGAAACAAGTTGGCTTGGCACTGATGACAGGCTCACATAAATATTTTGACAAATTGTCATTAATTAGCATCTTCATAACAATGACAATTACACCAGTCCCATTTGTCATTAAGGCAATATAAATTAGTTATTGCATTGACCACAATGCATCAGAAATCTGAAAATTTATTTATATCGGTGACAATTTTCATTGTTTCAATTATAAAATTGACATCAATACCATAAGTTACATATTTATTTGTCCAAGTGTATGAGTAGGAATGTGTAATTTTAGTTAAAAAAATTACTCATTTTAATGCCTGTACCTGATTCGTACGCACAACGAAATGTAATTTTTTTTTAAATATGCAGTTCTGACAAATTTTAACAATATGTCGTACATCGACGTATGAATTAGGAATAGACAAAATGTGAAAAATATTAGTCACGAATTTAGGGAAATCTATTTCAAAGTTTATAAATATTTTTCTATTGATCACCCATATTTTTTCATTAAATCGTTAGGTAGTAAATTCAATTAACACAGACATTTCAAAAGTAAATCCCTGAAAATTACTCATAAAATGTCCAGTTCTTTATTTATTAAAATGAACAATATATGGTAAAAATAAAACTACCAAAATAGAGGAAATAGCCTTATCTAAGCGGTAAGAAATATAATAGTCATCAATGAGAAAATAAAATAATGTGTTGTTGTTGTTTATTGTTGGTCTGTCCTTTTGTTATTCAGTCACAATTTATTTGGTTGAAAATCATATTTTTCAGTTACAATTTGTCTATTGCAAAAATGTTACATGTTGTCTATTGCAAAAATGTAATAAAAAAATATTAAAATACCAAATGAATTCTGACTGAATAAAATAGAATAATTTAATAAAATTATATAATATAATTATTTTAAATTTTAATCTAAACAAACCATATTACCAGATAGTTTTGGATATATGCCTCAAGAAAAAGTTTCAGAAAATTCCTGGTCTTGTTTCGTAGAAATGTAAATTTGGCTGAAAAAACTAATGAGACATTCAAAAAACACCAATATCACTATGCAACAAAATATATTTTTGTCCGAGACCTAAAAACTTTTTTTTGTGTAGATTAAGGCATATTATTTTACGAAACTAAAACAAAAAATGTGTTTATGGTAAAGATTTTTAATTTTTTTCTAAAATTCAAATTTTTATGGAAGGTACCGTTAGTATTTGGATCATATTAAGTATAAACTCAATAAAGCCTAGATCTATAAATATAAAAGAGAATGTGTGTTTGTTTGTACCGTATAGGGGTCTAAAGGGTTGGACCGATCTTCTTGAAAATTTCACAGAATTTGGTGAAAATAGGATACTTGAATTTTCGATATAGGGTAAGAAGACTAAATATCGACCTATGTAGTTTATTTTTGGCTAAAATGTTTATAAGCAGTTACAAATAGATCAAATAAGATCTCGCTATCAATTTTTTTTCAAAAATTTTATTGGCTTTTGAAAAAATTAAAAAAATTAGTTTTTAGGTTTTACGAAATTTGTAATTGCTCTCGAACGGCTAAACCAATTTTTGCAAGGTTTACTTTGTTTTAAAGAGGACAAAATACACAATACGTCGTATTTTTTTTTTGAAAAATTTATAAAAAAAATTTCAGAAGTTTTTTTTTGAAAAAACCTTTGCAGACAAAATTGCTCAACCCCTCGATTTGATACGGATGAAATCGGTGTATATTGTGCTCCGAAGATGCTCTGGAAGATACTGAGAAAATACGTGTCTAGTACCGATTTTCTGTAACCCGTGAGGTATAAAAAGATCATAAATAAAGAGCGCACAACAGGCCGAACCACTGGCATAAGTGTAAGTCCATGGACATGAGACGTTTAAACGTCTCCTCTCTTCAACCTAACCTTGTGCTCCGATATTTACAAATTACTTGCGCACGGTAAGGGAAAAAAATGAAAAATTATATTTTCATTTGCAGATATCCCGGTAACTATACGAGATAATTCTTAGGTGTAAAAAGATTTTTGTAGACCTCAGTTAGTAGAACACACACAAAAAGTCGGAAGAGAAATACGAGTTGAACGCGTGTTTCTCTCGGCCACATCACCCGATGTGGCCGATCTTGAGGCGCTCTAGCTCCGCCCCTGTCTGGCATAGGGGGACCAACTATAAAATTTAACTTCTCTAACACCTCTTCATCTACCATGCCAAGTTTGCTTACCTACTTACCCCTGATAATCACCCTACAAAATAACTATGTATATACTCGTATTTATAGTAGTAGAAATCGATGGATTTTTTAGGTGAAGTATACGAAAAAAGATTCCTTGTACAAAATCACTATAGGTGCCCACAATACACTTTTATGGCATTTCAACAGGTTTTTAAAATATAATTTAATAATATACCAACATATCGATAACTTCAGAACGATTTATTGGAAAAATCTTAAAAAAATCCACAAAACGTTATTTCAAAATTATAACCATCGATTTGTCGTGGAATTCCCCTTATGTATTTGGTGGCAGTCTTCGTGATTCGTCCACAAATGGACGAGATCGGAAATTTGAAATCTGGGACAAGGAAGTGGACCGCACCCAGCTGGTATTAAATATTTTTGAACAAATTAGGTTTATTTGGGGTTTGAAGGGGTTTCAGGTAAATTCCACAAACATATTCTTGATTTACTCAACAACACCTACAAGAAAAATAGTTTTTCTTCCCAGAGTTTGTGGACTGTCGCTCAGTGTTATTATTCGCCAGAATTTCCTGTGACATTATCTCATATGAAATCTGGTCCTATTTATACCCTACACCACACTGTGGTACAGGGTATTATAACTTTGTGCATTTGTTTGTAACACCCAAAAGGAGAAGAAATGGACCCATCGTTTATTATACCGATCTACCTAGAATCACTTTCTGAGTTGATTTAGCTATGTCCGTCTGTCCGTCTGTCTGTCCGTCTGTCTGTCCGTCTGTGCATGTATTCTTGTAATCAAAGTACAGGTCGCAATTATGGTCCGATCTCGTCGAAACTTTACACAAGGACAATCCCTATTGAATTTGGTTAAAATCGGTTCAGATTTAGATATAGCTCCCATATATATGTTACCCCCGATTTGACATCTAAGCGCTGTAGAGACTGTATTTTATATCCGATCAGTACGAAATTCGACAGAAGGAGGTCTTTTTACATGAGTAAGTATTCAGGGAAGATCGGTTCAGATTTATATTAAAGCACCATATATATGTTCCTCCTGATTTGGTATCAAACCGCTATAGAAGTTGTATTTTACTTCCGATCATTAAAATTTTCCAGAAAGATGTTTCTCACTTTAGGAACGAATATTGCTTAATTTAGCGATTATCGTTTCAGAATTAGATAATACGTTTCTACCCATTTACCAATTATTCCAAATTATTATGGCAATGACCCTTATCGCATTGTTAGGGAGGTGTAGGGTATTATATAGTCGGCCCCGCCCGACTTTCTGCCTTTCCTTACTGGTTTATATTGAATTGAGTTAAATTTTCATTATTTTTGGCTCATTTATCATTAGACGATATTTCGTATTCCTGTCTGGGGTATCAGGCTGGTAATGCCTATTCATATATTATATCCAATGTTGTTTTCCAAACCATGGACGTTTGGCATACAGATTGATATCAAAACGATATCGATTACATACCTTTACACTCTTTATAAAATTTACATTAATGTATTACCTGAAATAGATAGAAAAAGATATATATAAATTAGTAAACGAATGCAGAAAAAACTATATAAAATTAAAAAAAATAATCATGTTTTTATAATTGTTAACACCTCGAAATATTGATCGGAGGCCCCAAGTAGTAAGGTAGTCGTCGTAAAGTTCTAGGACGATTTGGCCGTCTATAGTAGTCACGCTACGATCTGAGTATAATAATTCAGCTATAAGACTGAAAATTGGTGCAGCTACTTCTAATGGCTGCAGGAAAATGTGCAAGATCGGACGATTTTTATAACCTCCACCACAGAATGTATACTCAAGATATTTCTATACCCTCCACCATAGAATGAGGGGTATATTCATTTAACACCACTAAATATTGACCTAAGACCCCATAAAGTATATATAAGTATTAATAATCGTCGTAAAATTCTACGACGATTTAGCCATGTCCGTCCGTCCTTCCTTCCGTCCTTCCCTCCGTCTGTCCGTCCGTCCATCCCTCCTTCTGACCGTCTGTTGTAATCAGGCTACAATCTATAATACTTGAGCTAGGTGACTGAAATGTGGTACGTATACTTCGTATATCTGCAGTAGGGCGGGTTGATTTAAAAATCGCCATTGCTCAGTGTAGATCGTATTCTAGGGATCAAAATAAGAAACTTTGCCGAAGCAACCATACCTCTAAAACGAATTCTGATGTCCCGGAAAAAAATCCCACTTTGACCCATTTAGAGTGCTCCAATCGAGTCCAAATGTATGACCGACCCCCACTCAGTGAAGTGCTCAGTGAAAATCGTATTCTAGGGATCAAAATAAGAAACTTTGCCGAAGGAACCATACCTCTAAAACGAATTCTGATGTCCGGGAAAAGATCCCACTTTGACCCATTTAGAGTGTTCCAATCGAGTCCAAATGTATGGAACACCAGGGGGTTCCAAGGGGTGTGCCACTGGCATGGGTTAGTGGGGGTCGGTCATACATTTGGACTCGATTGGAGCACTCTACGAGGGCGGTTCGGAAACTTCTTAGCCTATCAATGAAAGAGAATAGTTAGTTTTTCAGAAATATTTTTATTTTTCAATATAATCTCCTGAAACTTCAATACACTTAGTCCAACGCTTATCTAGCAATTCTATCCCTTGATTAAAATAGTTTTCCTCAAGGTCTTCAAAATAGTGGTTTACAATTGTAATTGCATGTTCATTTGAGGTAAAAAGCTTGCCAGCAAGGAATTTTTTAGATTTGGGAACAGGTAAAAGTCGCTGGGAGCTAAATCAGGAGAATAAGGTGGGTGGTTAAGCAACTCGTACTTTAATTCGTTGATTTTAGCCATTGTTAAAACACTCTTGTGCGCTGGTGCGTTGTCTTGATGAAAAATTATTTTGTTGTGTTGTAAGCCAGGACGTTTTTCTCGAATTTGTACATTTAATCGATCCAAAAGGTTGCAATAGTACTCTGAATTTATTGTTTTACCCTTTTGCAGATAGTCAATCAATAAAATACCTTTGAAGTCCCAAAAAACTGTTGCCATAACCTTACCAGCCGATTGAATTGTTTTTGCCTTCTTTGGGGCACTTCCTCCAGCTTCAGTTCATTGTTTGGATTGTTCTTTTGTCTCTGGAGTATAGTGGTGGATCCATGTCTCATCAACAGTTATGAAACGGCGCTTAAAATCCATTTTATTTCGCTTAAAACGGTCCAAACAAGCTTGAGAAATGTTCATTCTTATGCGTTTTTGGTCGACTGTTAACAAGTGCGGCACCCATCTTGCAGAAAGCTTTTTCATCTGTAGTTCTTCATGCTAAATTAAATGGACTCGATCATTTGAGATGCCCATGATATTAGCTATTTCACGCACTTTTATTCGTCGATCATTTAATACCATATCATGCACTTTGGCTACAATTTCTGTTGTTGTTGCTGTTTTTGGACGTCCACTACGTGGTTCATCTTCAATGCTTGTACGACCACGTTTAAATTCAGGAACCCAATTTTTTACTGTTGCATATGAAGGAGCTCTTTCACCTAACACATTCACCATATCATTATGAATTTCTTGTCCCGATAAACCTTTTTTATGTAAATATTTAATGACACCACGCATTTCTAATTTTTCCATTGTAAAAAAATCGCGGATGCGTCTTTTGTGAACACATGTTTCTATATGAAGAAGTTGACAGATCGAAACAAAATTTAACATGTGTTCATAGCAGAGATGGAAGTTTCCAAAACACTTAACTTTTTTCTGTTTATACCGCGCTTTTTGTGCTAGGCTAAGAAGTTTCCGAACCGCCCTCGTAAGTGGGTCAAAGTGGGATTTTTCAAAATTTGCCCCTACCCAAAAGTTCGACCCAAATTCCGGGACATCAGAATTCGTTTTAGAGGTATGGTTCCTTCGGCAAAGTTTCTTATTTCGATCCCTAGAATACGATTTTCACTGAGCAATAGCGACTTTTTTGCCTCCCCACAAATCGACCCGGCCTAATCTGCAGGTATGTTGGGATTGATCGGAACTCCCCGATTTGACTTCTTAACGTCATAGAGACCACAAATGTCAACTGATAGGGCTGAAAGTTGGTAACAGGGGTTTACTTATACCGGGTATCCTTCACACGAGCAACGGTATTCATAGGTCCAGTCATAGTCCATGATTTGACATAGTTTGGGCGTTGTAGTTTCGAGTTGGCATTGTTTTCATCATTAGGATGCTGGCTTTTAAAAGTTAAATAAAACATCTTGTTGCAATCAAAAAAAAATATTTTCTTGAAAAAACTGCTTTGAACGTCCTAGCAGGTGAGTTGGTGGAGTGCTTTCCTATGAGTTTGGGGATCGTGGGTTCGATTCCTACCAGATGCTTTGGTCTGTCGTTGCAAATCAAGCCACAAGGCCTTTGTCTTTTTTCTTCAACCGTAAAATTAGGATCTACTTTGTATAGTAATTAATTAAAACCTTACCATAACAAAATTGTGGTTTTGACTTTATGGATCAGTATGCCTGAAGCCACGACAAAAACTAGTTTTTAGATCTCAGACACTAAAAAAATGGTTGCATAGTGTAATAGAGGTGGATGACTGAAATTTAGTATAGTTACTTCTTATAGCTGCAGGCATATTTTTTTTGCTATAGACCCCACATAAAGCATCTAACCGATTTGACTTCTTAACGCCAAGACTCGACAAATTTCAGGTGATCGGGCAGGAAATTAATATTTTGGATGTCTTTATACCTAGAACCCTTCACAAAAATAGATCCATGTTTTGATATAGCTCTCATACAAAGGTTCCTCCTGATTTCACTTCTTAACGCAATAGAAACCTCAAATTTTATCGAACCGAGCTAAAAATTGTAGGTTTGGGTTTATTTAAAGCCCTACATACGAACAATGGTCGTCAAATGTTTTGCTTATAGCTCATACAAAGGTCCCTTCTGATTTGGGTTTATTCGTACTCAGAACCATTCACACATGTTTTGCTATAGGTGCGTAACACAAGGTTCTCGTGGGAATCCACGAGAACCCGTCCCATAGGCAAACTCGTCTCCAACACAACAACCGGGTCTTGTTGGGCTGTCGATTAATATAGTGATAACTACCAAAAGTTGTCCAAAATTTTATTTATAAAGTTTAGCCACGGCTTACGCAATTAAGTAAACTTTTTTAAGTGAAATAATTTTTGCGCAATATTAGGACGTCACTCGCCACTCCTCACGTAATTTCAACCCAAAATCTGTCTGGCACAAAGATAATATTGCAGCACTCGCAGTTTTGTGCCGGAATTGCCTAAAGAAAACGATATAATCTATTTTTACGATTTGTTAGCACAGTTTAGCTTACAAGAGATATACATAATCTTTATCAGAAGATAAGAGGCACGCACTCGCAGAGAGCAAACAAAGGCCCTACCGCCCGGGACGGAACAAACAAGCAATAACCCAACGACCACATGAAAAAAAGCTAAAGAGTTATTGTAAATAGTTTGGGTTGGAGTGGGAAAAAAAACATTAAGAAAATCTAGATCACAAGCGAATTGTGTGATCACTTGGGATAAGATTATTCATTCACTGGAGATAATAATAAATTAAAATAACAAGAAGAACGATATGGAAAGATTTAGTTCTTATTTAAAAATAAAATGCAAAGGGTTACTAATTAAAAATGCATTATAGTTAAACTGTGGTCTGAAGGAATATTTTTATTACTTAATAAAAATCTGCCCAATTGAAGCATAATAGCGAATAACGTTGTAAACGACAATATTAAAATGGTCGAAAATTCGTAACAAACGTTTTAAAAGTAGCAGACACTTTCAATTTTTTTCTTTTTTTTTCACTCATGATAGACATAGCTGCATTAAAAATCTATTTTATAAAATAAATTTCTTATAAATTTTATGTATTTAATTAATTACAAATTAGTTTTGTTCACACGGTTTTAATGTTGCTTACAAAGCTATTCGCGATTATGCTTCAATTGCAATAAATTTAACAATACATATAATATTTATTGAGAGCTATTAACTAATCAGCAGACATTTCGATACCTCCATCCTAAAACATGCTAAGTCGAAAATGGTAGTTTTTCAGGAGAGGCCAGATTGACGCCAAAAACGGGTAAAGGGCATTTGTTCACAATCTATTATGACCAATATTGTAAAATTAAGGGAAACTCAAAAAAGCATATTTTTATTTTACCCATTTTGTTTGGGAGGTACTATAAAAGCCTTACATTACACAAAATTGCAAGTAAACGTATGCGCAGGAATCGAAGTTATAACCCGTTAGCTTTGTGTGCAAAATTGTCCATTTTTATGAGAGGCACAAAAGGTAATAACGACCATTTTTCGCGGGACTAAGGTACTGTGAAATCATTACACTCCATAAAATTTTAAGTATTTTTATTGACCGAAATCAAAATTATAAGCCGTTAACATTTGTGCGAAATCGTCCATTTGTATGGGCTGCACCAAAAGGGGCGTGGCAACTTCGCCCACTTTTTTATGTAGGTGATAGCGATTAAGAAACTAATAATATTAATGGAATTGTGAAAGATCCTGGGTATTAGTATAGAAAGTTATCGAGTGCACCAACCAGACAGACAGACGGACGGACATTGTTCAAATGAATTAAAATACCGATTATATAAATTGGTATAAATTATTTTTATACCCTCCACCATAGGATGGGGGGTATATTCATTTTGCCTCTCCGTTTGTAACACCTCTAAATATTGATCTGAGACACCTTAAAGTATATATATTCTTAATCGTCGTAAAATTCTAAGACGATTTAGCCATGTCCGTCTGTCCGTCCGTCTGTTGTAATCACGCTACAGTCCGTAATAATAGAGCTAGGTTGATCAAATTTGGTATAAATATTTCTTGTAGTTGCAGGTTGTTTGGGATTGCAAATGGGTCATATCGGTCAATGTTTTGATATATCTCTCCCATAGAGGTCGCTCCAAAATACGGTTTTTGAGCCATAGATACCACATTTTTAAAGCAATTCAGCAGAAACTGCAGTTTTTTTTTGCAAAAAATTAACATATCGGTTCATATGTTGTTATAGTCTCCCTATAGACGTCGCTCCAAAATATACGTATTTAAGCCATTAATTCCATATTTGCTAAGCATTTTAACTGAAACTTTGCAGTTTGTATTTAATTAAGACAAGAATTCAGCGCAGTAAATATTTTTAAATCAGTTAATATTTTGTTATAGTCCTCCTATAGATGCGCCCCCAAAAAGGCTTACTTAAGCCATAAACACCACATTTTCTAAGAAATTTAGCTGAAACTTTGCAGTTTATATCCTATTTTGGCAAGAATTCATCTCAATAAAATGTATACAAATACAATTTTATTTTATTGTAGTCCCTGTATAGATGTAGCTCTCAAAAAGCTAGTTTAAGCCATAAATACCACATTTTTTAGGTGATGAGTTTGCGGCCTAAAAATTGCAGTGTTCTTTTTTTTAATAATTTACTTAAACAAAAAGGGTCGTTTCATGATTTACTCCATATTCAAAGAGTTTTCCAGTAATAAAATTGTATGCAATCCATGGTGGAGGGTATATAAGGTTCGGCATGGCCGAACTTAACGCTTTAGCTTGTTATTATTCAATTTAATAATAAAAATATTATTTTGAAAAAATATGAAAAACAGGCCTACTATAAAAATATTTTAAAAATTTCCAAAATAGCAAATTTTGAGAAATACTGGGTTCATAAAAAAAATATATGTTTTCATCCGTAAAAGTTGTAAACTTGAGACTATTAGTAAATATTTGCACTTTTAAGAAAAAATAGAAAACAAAATTAACGAGACATTTATTTCTAAGTTTTTTAAATATATATAAATATTTTTTTTTTAAAAAATCCCCTTTTCATTTTTGTACCCTTTATCATAGGATGGGGGGTATATTCATTTTGTCACTCCGTTTGTAACACCACTAAATATTGATCTGAGACCCCATAATGTATATATATTATTAATCGTCGTAAAATTCTAAGACGATTTAACCATTTCCGTCTGTCCGTCCGTCTCTTGTAATCACGCTATAATCTATGATACTTGAGATATGTGGCTGAAATTTGGTACAAATACTTCTTATATGAATGTTGGGATTGAAAATGGGCATTATCGGTCCATTTGTTGATATAGCCCCCATCCGATTTGACGCCATATAGACCTTAAATTTAAATTTATTTTAATCCGTCTTCACTTCAATTTTATTTTAGGTCAAATTGTCCTCTACAATATAGTTTAAGTTCCAGAATGCCCTTTTTTGTCTATCTCGAGATATAATTAAATATTTATGAAAGGTTTGGCCCAGTATTTGCAAAAGCTCAATAGCCCGGATTAAAATGCGAAAACTGTACTTTAATCGTTTTCTTTGCTTTTTTTAAAAGACGTGCTTCAAATTGATGTTTGGTATTGTAATTGACACGAATGCTGCATATGGCATTAAAGTAACTACTAATTCAGTTTTAGGTTAATATGAAGGACGAAGCTGATATCCTAACGATAAAAAATGGCTATTTGAAGAAAATCTATGAGTCAATATAAAAATTGTAGCACTTTTGGTAGAAATAAGAGAATTTCAACATAATCAGGTTTTTATACCACCACTATTGTGAACGAGGGGATATATCAGTTGCTGTGGGCCAAACGTGTAACACATCGAAGGAGTGACCTAAGAGACCCCCAAGAATATTTAGCGGCAATTCGTTTTGGCCATTTGAGCAATGTTCGTCAGCCTGTCCGACTGACTGGGAGCAGGATAACTTTCGACAGGAGTAACCCGTTGCCTCCAAGTTTTGTATGTATTAATATTTTTTTCTATCTCAGGCTAAGATCAAAGATGTACTACGTTGGTCCACTCATTCGCCTACCTCCGCCACGAAGGGTCAACATTAAATGAAAATTGGAATTTTAAAGAAAAATGTCTAAAAAAAACTACAATAAAAATGTTTTTTTGGTTTCATAAAATAGTATGCGTCAATCTACACTACATACACAAAAGTGTTTAGGTCTCAGACATTAAAATTATTTATTGTTGCAGAGTGTAAGCCGTACTAAAACCTTTTATCCGACACTATTTTCGCTACAATCTGTAGGTTCCTTAAAAAGTTTATTTTTATGTGTTGTTGTTATTTATTGTTGGTCTGTGCTTTTGTTATTCAGTCAGAATTTATTTGGTTTGAGACCATATGTTCCATTTACTTTCTGTCTATTCCAAGAAAGTAATAGAAACAAATACAAAAATTGGTAGAGAGTTTTAATTGCTTGGTAGAATTGACTGCAGTTTCGATAGACACCACTCTATCATCTTCAGAATTCAGTAGCAATAGTGTATGTCTTTAACTTAAATCAGCTGAAATACTTGAGGAAGCAGTAAATTGAATTTAACAAGAACTGCTAACCAAACCCGTATTTTGCCGAACTAAGTCAACATACTAAAACTCTCATACCAATACATTTTTGTTTTTTGCTTGGGTTCGCATCGCGAACCACGAAAACAAATGTAGTTTTGTCAACGGCTAATGCCGACGTCATCGTACCTCATGTGTTTGTATGTGTTGTTGTTATTTATTTTTGGTCTGTGCTTTTGTTATTCAGTCAGAATTTATTTGGTTTGAGACCATATGTTCCATTTACTTTCTGTCTATTCCAAGAAAGTAATAGAAACAAATACAAAAATTGGTAGAGAGTTTTAATTGCTTGGTAGAATTGACTGCAGTTTCGATAGACACCACTCTATCATCTTCAGAATTCAGTAGCAATAGTGTATGTCTTTAACTTAAATCAGCTGAAATACTTGAGGAAGCAGTAAATTGAATTTAACAAGAACTGCTAACCAAACCCGTATTTTGCCGAACTAAGTCAACATACTAAAACTCTCATACCAATACATTTTTGTTTTTTGCTTGGGTTCGCATCGCGAACCACGAAAACAAATGTAGTTTTGTCAACGGCTAATGCCGACGTCATCGTACCTCATGTGTTTGTATGTGTTGTTGTTATTTATTGTTGGTCTGTGCTTTTGTTATTCAGTCAGAATTTATTTGGTTTTTTATGATTTTTTTCAGCCAGCAACAAATGATTTTAAAAAAATTTAATTTTTTCTAATTGTTTTAAAGAAAGTAACAAGAAAATCGAAATTAAAACCAAAATTTCAACGTAAAAATTTTTCGTATTTAGGACACAATATTAAACCAGAAAATGTTACGCACAGTCATTCGACGAAAATTTTTGTAAACCTGTGTTATTAAATGCTATCCATTATGAAGGGTATATAAAATGCCAAAATTGTAAAAGCTTTTAATCTCTACCCTAGCCCTAACTAATTCTTTATAAAACCAGTAAGGAAAGGCTGAAAGTCGGGCGGGGCCGACTATATAATACCCTACACCTCCCTAACAATGCGATAAGGGTCATTGCCATAATAATTTGGAATAATTGGTAAATGGGTAGAAAAATATTATCTAATTCTGAAACCATAATCGCTATTAGGAAAATTTTAATGATCGGAAGTAAAATACAACTTCTATAGCGGTTTGATACCAAATCAGGAGGAACATATATATGGAGCTTTAATATAAATATGAACCGATCTTCCCTGAATACTCATTCATGTATAAAGACCTCCTTCTGTCGAATTTCGTACTGATCGGATATAAAATACAGTCCCTACAGCGTTTACATGCCAAATCGGGGGTAACATTTATATGGGAGCTATATCTAAATTTGAACCGATTTTCTCCGACCTCCGCTTACAGCTCAAATCGGGGGTAACATATTTATGGGTGTTATATCTAAATCTAAACCGAGTTTCTCCGAATTTGGCAGTATTCCTTCAGAAAGAAACCTCTTTTTGCCAACTTTCGCACTGATCGGATATAAAATAACATTTTAAAGCGCTCACATGTCAAATAGGGGGTAACGTATATATGGGGGCTATATCTTAATCTGAACCGATTTCTTCCAAATTTAAAAGTGTTCATTCATATAATAGGAAACCTCTTTCTGACGAATTTCATACTGATCGGATATAAAATAAAGTTTTTACAGCGCTTACATGTCACATCGGGGCTAACATTTATATGGGGGCTATATCTACATCCGAACCGATTTTCTCCGAATTTGGCAGTATTCCTTCATCTAATAAGAAACCTCTTTCTGCCGGATTTCGCACTGATCGGATATAAAATACAGTTTGTACAGCGCTTACATGTCAAATCGGGGGTAACATATATATGGGGGCTATATCTAAATCTGAACCGATTTTCTCCGAATTTATCAGTATTCCTTCATGTAATAAGAAACCTCTCTTTGCCGAATTTTGCACTGACCGGATATAAAATAACATTTTTACAGCACTTACATGTCAAATCGGGGTAACGTATATATGGGGGCTATATCTAAATCTGA
Source organism: Eudasyphora cyanicolor (assembly GCA_963930755.1). NCBI lineage: Eukaryota > Metazoa > Arthropoda > Insecta > Diptera > Muscidae > Eudasyphora > Eudasyphora cyanicolor. The sequence goes on along the minus strand of OZ005738.1, from coordinate 156,540,420 downwards.
ACCGATTTCTTCCAAATTAAACAGTGTTCATTCATATAATAAGAAACCTCTTTCTGCCGAATTTCATACTGATCGGATATAAAATAAAGTTTTTACAGCGCTTACATGTCAAATCGGGGCTAACATATATATGGGGGCTATATCTAAATCTGAACCGATTTTAACCAAATTCAATAGGGATCGTCCTTGGGCCAAAAAAAAGATATGTATAAAGTTTCGTCGAGATCGGACCATAATTGCGACCTGTACTTTGATTACAAGAATACATGCACAGACGGACAGACAGAGGGACAGACAGACGGACAGACAGACGGACAGACAGACGGACAGACAGACAGACGGACATAGTTAAATCAACTCAGAAAGTGATTCTAAGTCGATCGGTATAATAAACGATGGGTCTATTTCTTCTCCTTTTGGGTGTTACAAACAAATGCACAAAGTTATAATACCCTGTACCACAGTGTGGTGTAGGGTATAAAAAACTGCAAAGTTCGCTATAAGGGGATTTTTCAAATTGGGCGTGTGTCACGGCGTACAGAACGGTTCTTTATATCTTAAATAAATGATAGATGCAAAAGTTATTGGCGCTTTAAAAAAATCACTGCTAATTCTATGGTCTTCCTTTCTGTTTTGAGTCACGGCGGAAAACGGCAAACGAATACCAGTTTTTTATATTTATTTAACCCAAAAGCAAAATATGTGTCATTAATTACAATACTCAATTTTGTGCATTTTCATGTTACGAATCGGATGCATACATTAATGCGGGTTCTGCCGATTTCTTTTTGAACTGACTGTCCGTCTCTAAGGGGGTCTTTTGCGGGTCTCTTGTTGGTTTTGGCAGTGGTCGGTCGTCGTGCATTTGTTCCCCCACACACTGAAGCAGCGAAGTTTGTTTGATATTCATGAAAATACAGATAAGATAATCCCTGAGACCTACTAAATTCTTTGGGTACGAACATGTACAAACATGGGTATACTTTCCGATATATGCCGTAATTCCGTTGTTTGTGCGTGTTTCACTTGAAAATTATGCCGTTGCGCTGAAAGTGATTTGGATTCGCTCTTTTTTTCTGTCACCGTGCACAGTATTAATTTGTATTTCATGATACGGTATGAAATGAGTGTACTCAATTCGTATGTATGTACGTGTGTATCTTTGTATGACAATGATGACGTTATTTTTTAAATAAAGAAAATCCTGTGTTGATTAGCGAAATACCAGAGATGTACGAAATGTGGCCCGCAGCATAGATTGCCATATGTCCGATTTCTGTTGTATGGATAAAGGAGTATAAAAAGGATAATTCATATTTATATATCGATACCTCCATTCCAAGCTATGCTAATGCAAAAAGGTAGTTTTTCAGGAGAGGCGATCAATGTTTGATGACTTTTTTAAATTTGTGTGGAATTCCTTTATAAGACAAATAGAATTATATGTACTGTTTTGTGAATAACTTTTGATTGGGTTGACGGATAAACAACAAATTTTGACTGAATGTAATTTTGAATATTTAGAAATTAAAAATGTAATCTCCCTAAAAACTTGCTAAGTTGACTTCGCGTGTTTTAGATTGGAGGTATCGATATATAAAAATGGATGTGTGTGTGTGTGTTCAGTATGGACTCGAAAATGGCTGGACCTATTTGCAGGGAATCTTCAGATAAGCCTAGCGAGTGACATAGGGCATATAGGCTCTTGATGGAGGGGTCGTGGCCCCGCCCATATACACCAATTTGGAGTTGTAATTTTTTGAGTGATTCCTACTGTCCGTACCGTATACACATAGATTAACGAGATCCATAATATCCCCATCTATATGAGCCATGTTTTGAAATTGATATATCTTGTGCAGTCCGAAAATGGACGGAATCGGAAATCTGAAGTCTGGGACAACGAAGTGGACCGGGTACGCTAGTACTTTATACATTGTGTTCTTCCCATTACTGGAGTTTTTCAGACAAAAAATGTTTGGTATTTCGTGCTTCGACGATTGATTTTCTCTTTCCAGGTGGGTAGTGTAATTGTAAAATAAACAGTTTACAACAAATTTGTGGTCGAAATTTTGCAAGAAAGTAACAACGTTCGGGTGAAATTAATTCCGCTATAAGGGGGAATATCTGAAATGCTCCCGTTTAGTATAGTGATCTGAGGACTTCCTTCACAAAGATCTAGTTATAGTTGATATCATTACCGGAGTCTCTCTCTGAGGTGTAACTCTATTCGTCCCTTATGCTAGAGTCGACACATTCGTCTTCTTCAATGCCACAAATCTCTATAGAGGACAACCACTATATTAAATTCACTCAACAGGTCTTTGGATGCTGACCTAGTACAGAGGAAGTCTTCACCTTTTCAGTCTACCATAAAGCAAGACCTGTGGATTTAGTTTTGTTTTTTTACTAAACTACACTTACAGGCCTTCTCACAGGTCAACCTCATCCACTGAGGTCTTCCTTTATAAAAGACAGAAAAGGTGAGGACTTCCTTTATACTAGGGTCGATATTGAGGTCATCATCCGTACCGAAGACAATCATCTCGTCATTTATCTTTACCAAAGTCAAACATTTATTCAATTGACAACCAGCAAGGAAAGACAGAAAGTCGGGCGGGCCGACTATATACTTATAATACCCTACACCTCCCTAATAAAGCGAAAATGTGCATTGCGATAATAGTTTGGAATAATTGCTTTCGTTTCAGTTAACAAAGTAAAGGGTTTTCCACTAAGAATGATATGATTTCTTTGAAAAAAAAGAACTTATTGTTAAGAAAATTCAAAAGTGAATGTGAAGTACACTGGATACAATTAAGTACTAAATAAAACGTCAATCAAATTGCCTCCACGACTTCTTCTGCAGGAACGAATTAGATGAACCCAATTTTCGAGCACTTTTTCCACTAAAGCAATATTGACTTTTAAACATGAAAAGAGTCTGGTTTATTCCGAAAGACCAATAACTTCAAATAACCCCACAAGAAATAGTCTAATAGTGTTAAATCACAACTTCTTGGAGGCCATTCCATATCACAATTTCTTGAAATCATCGAATCTCCAAACTTTTCTCGCAACAATTCAATTGTTTCATTTGCTGTGTGGCACGTAGCCACAATCGGTCAATGGCAAAAAGATAGCTCTAAACGAGAGCTAAAATAGGTATCAAGGTCGTAGGTCGACTTGTAAGTGTTTTTTTTTTTTTTTTGATTTAAAAAAATTGACTTTGCGCACGAAAAGTTGCAATTGGCGAACGATTATTTTGATATTAAAACTGAATAAGTTGTAAACGTTGTTCTTGCGTATATCTCTCCATGATCATGACATATTTCAAATGGCCGAAACGTCACTTCAAAATCATATTAGGGATGATATGATTTTGAAGTGACGTTTCGGAAAACCCTTTATATAGGTGAAATCCCCATGTCTAAAATAAAGTTTTTTTTTAAAATATATTAACAAAAATATATTGCCCTAAATCGTAAAGATGTGTCATTACAGAAAAATAAACTTTTTCTCGCAAGCATGATTTTCGAGTTCGGCGGTAATGCTTGTGACCACAGAATAACTCTACACTTCTTCTTTACAGGAGTTTAGCACTCAGGTAATGATATACACCAAGGCCGCCAATGAAGCATCCTTCGTCTTTGGATAATAGCATTGAGTTTTTCATCTGTACGTGAAGCGACCGATGAGTTCTCTCTCTCTCTCATTCTCATATTCACAGATAACTTATTACATACTACAGTCGATCACAGAGATTATCCTCTATAATACAGTCGACCAGTGATATCATCATCTATACTAGAGACGATCACTGAGATCATCATCCATACTAAAATCGTTCAGTATTCATCTATGTTAGGGTCCTCTATTCTTCTATTCTAGAATCGATCAATAAGTTTTTTATCTACAATTCGTTTATATAGGATATTTCACTAAGAAGGCGCTTTTTAAATTTAGTGTCATTTTTCTTTGTGCAAGTGGCAGCTCTGAAATTTGGCAGCTGCACATATTGTTGAGACAGATCGGACAATATTGTCAGAAAAATGCAACCCTGTGAACGTACAACCGTGTGAACATACAATTTTTGTCTTGCAACGTTGACAGAAAAGTCATTGTGAAATAATTTGCAGACTCTTTTGTCTGATGTGCGAAGTTTATGCATGTGACAATAGCGCCATTGTCAGAGGAGGTTTTTATTGGCCACACTGTCTAAAAAATATTTTTATTGGCAATCCAGCGTATAAATATTTTCAAAATATATTGTGAATATATGATATTGTTTAATAACGCTGTCCGATCTGACAATTGTCTGTACATAACTTTATTCTGAGCAGTGGCAATAACGCCCACTTTTCTGTGGATCCTACTATAAAAGCATTACACTGTACAGAATTGCATGTATTTATATGCACTGGTATTAAAGATAAAGATATATACGCTGTTAACTTTTGGTGTAAAATGGTCGATTCGCGTTGGAGGTACCAAAAGGGGCGTGGCAACTTCGCCCATTTTTCTTGGAGTGTTGCTGGGGTGTACTAGAAGGAGTGGACCAATATGGCCCATCTTCGAACTTTTACTGGAGATGGAGAAAAATATTACTGCATACCAACTTTGAAGTCAATCGGTTATTCCTTTCGAGAGTCAATCGGTTATTCCTGTCGAAAGTTATCGTGCGAACAATACATACAGACAAACGAACAGGCTGACAGACAAATGGCCCGAAACGGATTTCCTCCAAATATTCTTGGGGTCTTTTAGGTCACTTCATCGATGTGTTAAACTTTTGGCCCATTAAACTTTTAATCCTTCATAATAGTGGGTGTATAAAAGCAGGATTTTGTTTTTTCTCTGCTCTGGGTATGGAAACCTTTCAATTAAACTCACAGTAGAGCTGAAAAAACATAAGAGGTGGTGCTATACAACTATGTTGGAAAATTAAGTTGCTTAGTCAAGCTTTATTTAGAGCTGATACTTTGTGTAATTTTTGCGCAGAATACATTCTACAACTCTGCAGTAATTCCCTAAAGGTTGCCCATCCCTTCCCTTAAGTACATAATTGCATTTTATCTAAAGCTTAACAACGAGCAACGCTATGAACTTATAATTTTATTGTGAATTTATAAATGTACGTAGGATTGAGTGTATATCTATCTCCTCTGCAATATATATATATTATGGAACTGATATCACAATTAATCCGTAAAAGGTGCGATAAAAATTGATTTCATTTAGTAAAGCTTAAATGTATAAGCAAATGCGCGCACTCACACACACACACACCCGGAGACACAAAAGCTAATAGGGCTATGGTAATGGTAATGGTTAATGGGACGCCAATTGACTAAATGAATGGATGACTGGGGTATGGGGCTCGAAGCTATCGGTGGTCTGGTATTTTGGTGGCGTGGTTTGAGGGTGCTTATGTTTATCTGCTGTATAGGTTCATACGTTCAGGCACACATGTCTTAACGAATGTATTAAAAGTTATAATTGATTATGCGGAATAATTATTTTATCTCTTCACACATTTACAGCGACATATATAAGACAGACAGACGGACGGACGGACAAACAAACAAAGTCATCAATGTTTTGATAAAAAATATTTGAAATTCACAAAACGACGAATGACAACAAATCTAAATTAAAACGGCAAAATATAATAAAACAACACAAAATATGCTCATCTAAAAAAATATTTCATAATTTTGTGTTTTGAATTGAAGGCAGAAAAAAAAACAAATCAAGTCAAATCATAATAATCTTAATTCCCTCCAAACATCTGTTTAAAGTTAAAATTTCAAAAACTCATAAATAATATTAACAAAATGAGAAAGCAGCAGCGGCAACAGCAATAATAACAACAGCGACACCTCCATCAGCCGAATAAAAAACATCACAGCTTTTGCGTCTGATCCCATGACAAGTGTAAAGAGCTTAAATAGAAATCGTCTAATGCCCTACATCACTATATGACGTAGAGCAGCAATGTCGGCTGGGTATGCGGTTTGTTCACTTAGGATCACAGTTGGCCCGAAATAGCAATATAATGGCTCACAGATTGTGAAATAAACTACGTCACAGATCTTTCAAGACTGCAACGTCGTCACACTTTGTGGATCTTTTAATACTTTGAAATTGTGATTTATATATATTTATAAATTTTGATCATCCCCCATTATTTTTAGTTCTCAATATCATCAGAGATTGTTTAATATTTATAGTGATATAATTGCATATACTGCGGATATAAAATTATTTTGATAAAATTTCCTTGGCACCAAGTAAATCTTTGGAGCTAAATATTCTTTCGGATCGTGCATATTTTTGGAGCTATATGTTCCGTCGGACTTCCTTTCTAATTTTGGATTTTTTTGGGAGCCTAATTTTCTATTAGATAGTTTTGAAAAAAAAATCGCTTTGGATTATAGATATTGTTATAGCTGCCGGATTGAGGATATTTGAAGTGATATTTGTTCCTCTCGGATCGTGGATATTTCTTCTGTTGAATTAGACATGGATTAAGGATTTGTGAAATTTAATTTTAATGGACTGAAGCCATTTCAATGTCCTAATTATCTCATGGACCGTGGATATCCTAGGCCTTACAACTGTCAGGGATCGTGGATATCCTAGACATTAAATCTCTCATGAATGGTGTTTATTTCTAGACATTATCTTTTGTATAGAACTTTTTTGTGCTAAATCTATCATGAGTATTTCTAGACGTCCGAATTTGCATGGACTTTTGTTACGAGGGCGCTCCCAAAATTAGCCGACCCAACAAAGGTTAGGTTAGGTTAGGTTAGGTTGAATAGAGGAGACGTTTAAAACGTCTCATGTCCATGGACATACACTTAAGCCAGTGGTTCGGCCTGTTGTGCGCTCCTTATTTATGATTTTCATACTCCACGGATTACAGAAAATCGGTACTAGACACGTAAGACAAAGAAAACCCAACAAATTTGGAAAAAAATTCTTTATTTCTCAACATAATCTCTTTTTAGCTCAACACAATTTTTCCAGCGATTTTCAATAGCTTCGATACCGAGTATGTAGTTAGAACTGTATATCTCCTGAACATAGCAATCAACCGCAACCTTCACATCTTCATTGCTGGCAAATGTTTGTCCGCCGATCCATGTTTTCAAGTCTCGAAACAAAAAATAATTCAAGGGAGCTAAGTCTGGCGAATAAGGGGCGTGCTGAAGAAATTCCAACATTAATTCATTGATTTTGGCCATCGTTCACATAGTGGATGTGTTGAACTGGTGCATTGTCTTGATTGTGAGCAAAGGCGGCACCCATCTTGCGCACGGCTTTCTCATCATCGGCTATTCCATCAATATGCGATGTATAGCATTTTTTGAAATGTCTTTGTGGTTTTTTTTACCACTTCTGGCGTGGACACCTCAGTTGGTCGACCATTACGGTGTTCGAGTTGGTAGCTCGTAAGGTCCCGTTTAGACTCGGCTACCCAATATTTTATAGTTGTAAATGTAGTAGTATCTTGCTCGGTTTTAATATTGGTTGGACTGAGACCTTTCAAATGAAATTATTGTATTACATATACATAGGTGACCAATTTTTTTCCATTTGTACTAATTCACTGAGTAGGTTTACTTTGAGTGCTCCAAAAAATAACTAAAGAACGTGGCGCCATGGAAAACATACGTTTTAGAAGGATGCCACTTTTCACGAATATATTATTATTCCCTCACCTTGGAGAGGAGGGTATATATCATTTGCTACGTGCCAAAAGTGTAACACCTCGAAGGAGTGACATAAGACCCTAAGTATGTTCGGCGGAAATCCGTTTTTAGTAATTTTACGTCATTTGTCTGTCTGTCTGCTGGCTGGTGCGCACGATAGCTTTCGAAAGGAGTAACCGATTGACTTCAAATGTGGTATGTGATAATATTTTTCTCTATCTCCGGCTAAGTTCGAAGATGACCCATATTGGTCCACGCCTTCTAGTACCTCCCCCACAACGGGTTACATTTTAGTGAAATATTGATTCTTTAATACCTTTTATACTACTTACTCGAAACTTCTGAAATTTTACTAAAAATATGTATTAGTGAACGATGTGGCTACTCTCTTTTTGGTACCTCCCACCAGGCAACGAAGCCGACCAAAATTATCGGCGGCGGCGGCTAATTGAATAAGTCATGTTATAAATAGGCAGCCAAAGATAAGTAATTTGTTCTCGCATTGAAAGCATAGATTGTAGAAATAATTTTTGATTGCTGTTCAGATTTAGATATAGCCTCTATAGAAGACACATTTTATAAACGATGAATATGAAACACACAGCACAGAGAAAACTCTTAAACCAAACAGAGATCCCACTAAATTTTAAATAAATCAGTTTATATTTAGATATTGCTGCCATATAACGGGTTTTCAAATAAGAGTGATATGATTTCTTTGAAAAAACACACTTATTGTTAAGGAAATTCAAAAGTAACATTTAATGTGAAGTACAAACGATACAATTAAGTTCTAATAAAACGTCTGCAGGAACGAATTCGATGAACCTAATTTTCGAGCACTTTTTCCACTAAATCAAGTCGTATGTCATGAATGGCACGTTCAATATTGACTTGTAAAGCTTGAGGAGAGTCTGGTTTATTTCGAGAGACCAATGACTTCAAATAACCCCACAAGAAATAACACAATTTCATGAAATAATCGAATTTCCAAACTTTTCTCGCAACAATTCTATTGTTTCATTTGCTGTGTGGCACGTAGCCACAATCGGCCAAAGCCAAAAAGATAGCTCTAAACGACAGCTAAAATATTGCTCATCAGGTCGTAGGTCAAGGTCGTAGGCCGACTGGAAAGGTTTTTTTTTGGATTTAAAAAAATGTACTTAGCATCATTTTCAAATGTAAACGAAAAGTTTATTTTTGCTCTAGCTCCTTAACGGTACGTTATTCCGGATCGGGAATCGGTCAATAGCAAAAAGACAGCCCTTAACGAGAGCTAAAATATTGTTCATGATTGTCAAGGTCGTAGGTAGACTGGAAAGTGTTTTTTTTTTTGGATTTAAAAAAAAATGGACTTAGCGCACGAAAAGTTGCAATTGGAGAACGATTATTTTGATAATAAAACTGAATAATTTGTAAACTTTGTTGTTGCGTATTTCTCTCCATGATGAAATTGTAAACACTACTGAATACAATGAAAAATAAATGACAGATCATGACATATTGCAAATGGCCGAAACGTCACTTCAAAATCATATCATCCCTTTTGGAAAAACCCTTTAAATATTCGTTCCGAAAAATATTTTATTTAGGAGAGAAGAGTTTCATGATCCAACCCCCGTATACATATGCCTATATCCCGATTTTTAGTCTAAGCGCTTGACGTTATTTCTTCGAATTCTGGTCTGAGGGTGACTTTACGAGTAGCCATTCATTATTGGTTTTCATATAAAAAATCTTCTCTACACACTAAATAAACTATCGGCGCGGATTTTATGCCAACGGTGGCCGTTCACTTCGGAGACTGAGTTTCAGCCGATGTGAGCCGTTAAAATCGGCGGCGGCGTCGGCTGGAGTAATGTGGATGGCTGTAGCGCGCCGCCGATTTGCGCCGCCTCGGCTTCATAGCCTGCCACACATACGGACCATTTTGCAATAAAAGTTACCATCTTATAACTTTAATACCAGTGCATACAAATACTTGGAATTTTGTACAGTGTAATGTTTTATTATACCTATTGCATAGAGAAAAGTGACCGTTATTGGCACGCCCCTTTTGGTACCTCCCACACAAATGGACCATTTTGTACCAAAAGTTATCAGGTTATAACTTTAAAACCAGTGCATACAAATACATGAAATTTTGTACAATATAATTTTTTTACAGTACCTAGAGTCCAGAGAAAAATGGGCGTTGATGGCACGCCCCTTTTGGTATCTCCCACACAAATGGACCTTTTTGTACCAAAAGTTAACAGCTTTCAACTTTAATACCAGTCCATATAAATACTTGAACTTTTGTACGGTATAATGCTTTTATAGTACCTATAGCGTAGAGAAAAGTGGCCGTTATTTGTACGCCCCTTTTGGTACCTCCCACACAAATGGACCTTTTTGTACCAAAAGTTAACAGCTGTTAACTTTAATACCCGTACGTACTTTAAAGTTATTAAATGCAATTTAAATTGTTAATAATTTAAGTAAAACAAAAAAAAATATTTACGAATATTTTTTGGGATTCAAAGTGAGGGGATTCATAAGTCGGTTTACCCGACTGAACTTTCTTACTTGTTATTCAAACTATTGCCAGCATCTATATGTCAAGTCGGCTAATTTTCGGACCGCCCTCGTACTTATTTCTATACCTTAAATCACTCATGGATCGTGGATATTTGTAAACCATAAATTTCTCATGAAACGTAGATATTTCTACTAATCCCATGATGACTGGTGGGTATATTTAGTTCTTAGTACCCCAAAGGACCCTGTGTATTTCTAGACTTTAAATTTAACGTGGACCCTGGGTATTTCTAGGTATCAATTCAACTCATAGAGCATTGATATTTATTTTGTCATGGAATGTAGATATTTCTAGACTATAATTTGCTAATTAACCGTGGATATAACTAGACACTAATTCTTTCATTAATTCGATCCTGAAAATCGTTAATCCATTGGCCTTAATTCGTACAGGGATCAAATCAAATTATACGGTAGGGTAGGTCACTTAGTAACCTCCTACTACCATCTTCAGCAAAAATAATTCACTTGTTCGTTATTTTCCAAATTTCATCCCATAGACCCAAATCGGACACACAAATACAGCAACAAGTCATAACAAATCCGTTTGTTTCTAATTTCTTTTAATCATTTTTTTTCTGATACAAACATCACTGCTTTTTTGCTTTTTCGGCGAGTCGGTCCGTCCGGCTGCTGCAAAGTGTATATGTATGGATGGGTGCCACGGTGTGATCGAGGCGGACCCCCGTACAATTTTGGCTACCGAATGGTATTTAGAGAATTTTGTTGTTGGCGTTTTTTCGTTTTTGGTTGGATATTCATTTATAAAAAGATATCATTAAAGAAATATTTGAAATCATTAAATCATATTCTTTCACATCGAGAGATTTGATCTGCCTCTCCGTCTGTGTTTGTATACATGTATGTATATATGTGCGTGTTTGTTTGCCGGATTTTTGGCTGCACCGTTGATTTGATATGTACCAATGTTTTGGTCGATTAATTCATATGGGTGTATATGTGCGTGCGTGTATCTGGAATGTATGTCTTTATGATTTTTTTGTATTTCTTATAAATTTAATCTTTCACACAGTTAATAAGCTCAATGAATTCAGTCAGTGTATCGCAGTGGCTTCTTTTTTCCATCACTATCATCATCAGCAGTCAACATGCCCAGCATTCGCATTGGCATCGCCGTCGTCTTCGTCATAGCCCTGATCATGGAATCATCATCGACTTATTCCCCTTTTTCTCATTTACTGCTAAACGCCTTTCTTCTGTGGCCGTCTAAGGTATTCGTGGTATGTCTGTGTTCCTCAGCTACTTAAGTAGCACAAGGCACAGTGGAGGAGAACTACAAATTATTGAAAAATTTTCTTAATAAAATACAGTTTAAATTGGAACATGGTACGCTATAAGCGATTTTTTTGGAAATTCGTTTCTTAAGTGTGTAGAAAGAAGAGGTAAATAGGGTTGTAGCTAGAATACCGGTTAAATTTAATCATCGGATAATGGGTTTTGAAATCCTTAAGTTCTGGGTGTACATATTTACTCTCTATTTGAGATGCATCATACTCATTATCATAAAATGTCATATATGTACTTAATACTTTTAAAATTATGTATCGCTTTTCTTCTGAATAGTTTCATTTTATTCATGACCGATCAGACTTTATAATAAAATAATAAACATTTAATAGCTGTGAATTTTTCTATCTTTTTAAGAGGTTTTAATTAAAAATTTATTAAAATTTTCCCAAAAAAAAAAAAAAATATTTTTTCCGCAATATTTTGCAAGATATTGTTGAAACCGCTGATGGGTTTAAAACATGACGTTAAAGGAAGACAAAGGCTACTTAATTTGGGACTTTTAAAGCACTCCTGAACCAATTAAGATAAATGGTTCTCGAGTTATGCTAAAATATGTGGTGCAACCTATAATTTTTTCGGTGTTTATTTTTGTTTTGATATATAGGGTTTTCCAATAAGAGTGATGTGATTTCTTTGAAAAAAAAACACACCTATTGATAAAGAAATTCAAAAGTTTTTAAGTTCTAAATAAAACGTCATTCAAAAGGCCTCCACGACTTCTTCTGCAGGAACGAATTCGATGAACCCAATTTTCGAGCACTTTTTCCACTAAATCAAGTCGTATGTCATTAAGGGCACGTTCAATATTGACTTGTAAAGCTGGAAGAGAGTCTGGTTTATTTTGAAAGACCAATGACTTCAAATAACCCCACAATAAATAGTCTAATGGTGTTAAATAACAACTTATTTTCTCGCAACAATTCAATAGTTTCATTTGCTGTGTGGCACGTAGCCACAATCGGTCAATTGCAAAAAGATAGCTCTTAATGAGAGCTAAAATATTGATCATGAGTGTCATGATCGTAGTTCGACTGTAAAGTGTTTTTTTTTGGATTTAAAAAAAATGGACTTAGCAACATTTTCAAATGTGAACCGAAAGTTTATTTTTGCTCTCGCTCCTTAACGGTACATCGGATCCGGAATCGGTCAATGGCAAAAAGATAGCTCTTAACGAGAACTTAAATATTGCTCATGGGTTTCAAGGTCGTAGGTCAACTGGAAAGGGGTTTTTTTGATTAAAAAAAATGGACTTAGCGCACAAAAAGTTGCAATTGGAGAACAATTATTTTGATAATAAAAAAAATTTGTAACCACTACTGAATACAATGAAAAACAAATGACAGATCATGGCATATTACAAATGGCCGAAACGTCACTTCAAATCATATCATCCCTATTGGAAAACCAAGCAGGTCCCATCCCATAAATTGCTTTAAAGCTATTAAAGCAAATGACATAAGCTTACGTTTGAGCAATAAAAATAAAATATACACGCTGAAAAAAAATCGCTTCTGTAGTATATTGTCCCAAACATATTCGGCTTGAAACATATAAATGATTAGGGTATGCTCTAAATATATAATATTTGGTACCCACAAAGGTTATATATTTGGGAAGATTTTGTTCTAAACAAATCTTTGTTTACTCCCAATTTTTTTTGTTTGGGACTATTATTTTTCGAAACAAATTAAATTTTTTTTTTTTTAGAATTTTTTAATGTTCGTAAAAATAATAAATAATAATTGAAATCCTATAATTTTGGATCAAAATAAATTTTTTGGTGGATTGACAATTAATGATGGCTTGGAATACTTAGAAATTTTAAATGATTGATTTGAAACAAACGTCAATGCTGCATAAGGTATCATAACTGGGAGGTAGATACAATTAGGAACCAAAAAAAAATAAAAATGAAATTCGAAAAAGTCAGCACAAGATTTGAAATTATTTTTTAAATAAAATATATTTGGAGAAATTCCTAAACAATAATTTTATTTGTACTTAAACAAATAAAGTATTTGAGATATTTAGTTTGCAAATATATTTTGTTGTAATATATTAATATATTCGTTCCAAATATATTTTATTGATTTTCAAATTGAATTTATTTGCTCAGAAATATAAAATATTTAAAAATTTGTGTTCCAAATATATTTTCTTTCGATTCAAACATATCAAAAAAGACGATTTTGCCCCGTGTAGTTTTGTTAAAAATTCAAAAAAAAAATAATTTCGCAAAAAAAATTCAGAAAAAATATTTTTGCGATTTTTATTTTTTAAATTTTCAAAATACAATAAATAATAGTTCATATGAGACAAAAGGTCCGCTTGGCCAAAATTTCAAAATTCGATACCCTCCAACTCGGAAAGTCTTTAACCGATTTGGTTGAAATTTTATGCCATAACTCCTGTCCAATAGGACTACAGTTGGTGCAAGTTTCATTCCAATCGGAAGATATCGGTTTCAAAAATTGACTCACTTTACATGAAATGCCCAATATATCTTAGGTTACGACGTCTTTGTCGCCAAAACTTTAAAATTAGGACCACAAAGAAACCATATAAGCTTTTTCAAGAAAAATTGCCCCCCACTGTGCGGCATTTAGCAGCTTTTAGATATACCGCCCCTTAAGATAGACCGATTTTTGGGAATTCGTTTTTCTCAAAGTATTGTAGTTGTGACTTTAGCTGTCTGTTACTTTTGTCTTTGCGTCTAGTGTCCCTTACACACTCTGGGTGTGTGTCCCATAGGTGATTATGAAATGATTAGGCGTGTTAATTTATATTTTTCAACACTTTCATAGCCACGGACAATAAATGACTGAATGATACATGTGTGTCTGGCCTTAGACATCGACCGACCGCCCGCCCCACTGTTATGGCGGTTCATAGCAAAGTAATTACCATTGGGGTTTAGTCTCCCCCTTGTTCTTCTGTGGAATCGAATAAAATCTTTTTTTCACATTTCTTTAGAAAATTATTTGTTTGTCTGGCGTGGATTGTCTTCTTCTCCGAGTCGCGGTCTAAATCATATTTCGGCAATGATTTATAATCGCCTCCGATATGGACATTGTAACGAAGCGTATTATTAAAATTTTTTCATGTCATAAATTTGATAATATATTGCATATTGGACAAGGTGCAGCGGCCAGAGGAAATAAACATTGACGCGACTTTTCTTTGTTTTTATAGAAATTTCGTAGAGAACAGAACATCTGCGGATATAAGGAATTTGGGGAAAAATAATAGATTTTAATATTTTTTGGCAGATCTGGTGGTCCTTTTGTAGCAAAAATAATATTGTATCTAATTTTTGGCATAATCCAAGTAAGGAAAAAAATAAGCAGTATGTGTATATTGTAATATTAATTTTTTCTTAATTAATAATAAACTAGCTAGTCTCGGTTCACTACATTGCCCCAAGTATTAGTTTAGTGAAAAAGGAACATATCATGTCGTAATTGTTATCTCCTCACCCTACGGAGGATCATTTGCTACGAGCCAAAAGTGTGACACATCGAAGAAGTGACCTATGACCCCAAGTACGTTTGGTGGAATTTCGTGAGTGATTCAGTTATCGTAATTTGAGCAATGTCCGTCCGTATGTCTGTCCGTCTGTATGTCCGCCTGTGTGTATGTGTGTCTGCTGCGCACTATAACTCTCGAAAGGAGTAACCGATTGACTTCATATTTGGTATGCTGTAATAGTTTTCTCCATCCAGGCTATGTTCAAAGATGGATCATATTGGTCCACTCCTTCTACTGCCTCCCCCACAAAGGGTTAACATGTAGTGAAATATTGAGTCTTTAATAACTTATATTCTACTTATTCGAATCTTCTTAAATTCCGCACTAAGCAATAGTTTATTATTCGCTATCACCTCGAGAAAATTGAACGACGTTGTACCTCCCACAAAAATGGACCATTTTGCACCAAAAGTTAACAGCTTATAACTTTAATACGCGTGCATACAAATACTTGAAATGTTGTTTAGTGTAATGCTTTTAAAATACCTACAGTCTAGTGAAGAATGGGCGTCATTCTCACTTTCTTTTTGATACCTCCCACAGAAATGGACTAATTTGCACCTAAAATTTACAGCTTATAACATTAATACCAGTGTAAACATAAAAGTTATTAAATGAAATTTAAATTGATTACACTGTACAACAATTTCAAACTTTTTTCAAAATAACAGGGTTCTGTCAGTGGATTCTGGTAGAGGAGACCAAAAAAATATATACGTGTATCGGCGTTTTGAAAGATCACATCGGAATTTTATTTTAGGGGGGGGGGGGTTAAAGTTTCCCCCCCTTTGCTTGTTCGTTTTATATCGGTATATAAAACTATGTGTTCTGTTCATCTGATGTGTAGGGCATCTTCAGCAACTTTGTAGCAAATATTAAGGCCTATATTTTTGTGGAATATATTAACCCTCTAGCTTCCCCCCATAACGGTGATTTTTGCCTATATTTTAACAAATCGTAAAAAACTCCCCTAAAAATGGGCGGGGTGGGGTTAAAATGTTCTACAAAAATGTCGGCCATACAATTTTACTATATGTGTCAGAACACACTAAAGCCCAAAACTTAACACAAACTCAAAAAAAACGCCCAAATTAAAGATAGCCTGTTAAGCGTTAATTTGTTATTCCTCGCATATGTAGGTTATCCCAGCTCTGAAGAGAAGGTTGTTATTCAACAACTACCAAGAGTACTTTTGTTCTTCTTCATTATTTCTGTCATTATATTTTTGTCACTCAAAATTACCATAACGGAACTTTTGAGTGGCACGTTACTTATGAACGTTAACGTTTGACATCGTGGGTCAGCAAGTTAATCTTTTTATTTTCTTACAATATTCTACAAGGGAATTTGTAAGAATAATAATGACTGACTGTTTGGGAAAACTTGACTGGTTTTGCTACGTCTGTGGCAAGCATACCCTTATGGAACATAGGGTTTCATTTTTTACGAGCAAAGTGGAGGATATATATTAAATTTATTTTGAACTGGAAGTTTTTCCAGATGAGCCATGGTTGCCAAAACATATATGCCGAAATTGCTATATCGGTTTGATGCTGTGGTCTAAAGGTAATATAAGTTTTGATTTATATTTGATTATACATATATATTTATATTTTGATTTTCAGTTTTCAACTGAAACTGATGAGCATGGCGATCGGTTCCATCAGATATGTCTTCCTATTGAAAAACGCTATAAAGGCAAGAGCATTTTGTCTCTTATAACAGATTTATGTTGGACATTGTTTGATAATGGCGTCGAATTGCCAAGAGTGAAATGAAAAGTGAATTAAAAATAAATGAACTTATGTATTTAATAAGTATTTCTCCTTTTATATGCGTTATTAATAGATTATATATATATATAGATATTTTACAATTAAAATATTATTTAATTGTAAAATAAAATCATTATTTTTTTTGCATCTCTCACATCAACCCCGAAAAGCCCTATTTTTAAAGACCTTTTTGGTACTAACACTATATAATATCTAAATTAACCCTTAACAGGCAATCTTGAGTTTGGCCGGTTTTTTGTGTTAAGTTTTGGGCTTTGGTGTGTTCTGACATATATAGTAAAATTTTATGGCCATCATTTTTGTAGAACATTTCAACCCCGCCCCACCCATTTTTAGTGGAGTTTTTTACGATTTTTTAAAATATAGGCAAAAATCACCGTTATAGGGGGAAGCTAGAGGGTTAATATATTCCACAAAAATATAGGCCTTAACATTTGCTACAAAGTTGCTGAAGATACCCTACTCCTCAGATGAACAGAACACATAGTTTTAGATACCGATATTCTGCACGAATTAGCAAAGGGGGGAAAACTTTAACCCCCCCTAAAATAAAATTCCGATGTGATCTTTCAAAACGCCGATATACGTACATATTTTTTTGGTCTCCTCTACCATAATCCATTGACAGAACCCTGTTATTTTTTTGTGTTGTACTGTGTTATTATTAAATTAAAAAATTTCGATTTTTTTTTGGAACTGAATGGGGATTCCTAGTTCGGTATACCCGACTGAACTTTCTTACTTGCTTATAGGGTCGTACATATTGCTGTCAACTACATGCATACCACATTTAAAAACAATTGTGACAATGCTTTTGCAGATATTTTGAATTCACTGATCGAGTATTGCTCATTTATTGTTTGGGTGGTGAACACTTCATTCAAATACGCGTAAACATAATTTGAAAACAATTTGTGTAATTGTTCTGCAGATATTTCGTTTTCAATAATGGAGTCAAGTGGGTAGGGCCACGTCCAGTTGGCTAATATTGTAGGGAAATACTCTCGTACAAAACTCCAAGACGATTGTTGCAATTGTGTTCGAGATATTTCATTTTCAATGATTGAGTCGCATAGACCAGTTCTTAACCTCTTTTCCGACATCTTCCACTTAATATTGAGTCGCGCACAATGATGTCAGGTGCATTCACATCAAATATCATTACACTTGGTGCAACCGTTCTCTATAAAAATCGTTTTCAAAAAATTGGCTCGTATAGGAGGGGACACGCCATTTGGTCCGATCCCGAAAATTTTTGGAGAAATCATGTAGACGCCACCATCGGTCCGTCATCAATGATGTAGACTGCCACCAAATCCATATACACATTATTACAGCACTATCCCCAAAAAAATAGCATCCTAATGAAAAAAATTCATATTTGAAAAAAATCTATGGATAAATGTAGAACTATATAACTGTTGGTAGACGTAACAGAATTTCAACAAAATTCTGTTTTTATACCCCCCTTATTATGAACGAGGGTATATATCGGTAACTGAGTATATATCATTTTCGGAGTGAACTACGCGACCCCAAGAATATTTAGCGGAGATCCGTTTTGGGCTATTTTAAATCATTTGTACAATAGGCGTCCGTCTGTCAGTCTCGTGCGCAAGATAACTTTCGATTGGAGTAACCGATTGACTTAAAATTTGGTATGTGTTAATATATTTTTCTATCTCAGGTTGTGGTCAAGGATGGACTATGTTGGTTCAATCCTACGAGTACCTCCCCCACAAAGGGTCAAAATTTAGTGAAATTTTGATTCGTTAATAAATTCTATACTACATATCAGAATCTTTCACAATTCCAATTGTTTCTTGGTCGCCATCACATTGGGAAAAACGAGAGAAGTTGCCACACCGCTTTTGGTGCCTCCAATATAGGAGTATTTGTCGATAAATTCCAATAAATGTTTTATTAAAATGTTGACAATGTTCATGCGTTTAATTGTACCTAAAACCATTCACACAAGTTAAGAGTCATTGGCCCCATACAAAGCGCCCACCACCGTTTCCCTTATTAAAGCAAATACCAATGGAGCTGCTATTTAGAAAAAGTGTTTAATCGAATCAATAACCATTCTCACGGATATTGAATACCAATGTTCGTCACTTTGATATAGTCTATTTTGATATAGCAAAAGGAGATGAGATCATTCTGAGTTGTTTAGCTATATCCGTCAGTCCATATGTCCGTCCGTCTGTCCATGTATCCTTGTAATCAAACTACAGCTCTCAATTATTGTCTGATCGAGATAAAGTTGGGCACATATATCTTGTTTGGTCTAAGGATGAACCATATTGAAGCTAGATATAGATATATATATCAGATTTAGATATAGCCCCCATATATATGTTCCTCCCGATGTGGCATCAAAGCGCTATAGAAGTTGTATTTTATATCCGATCTTTACACAAAATAGGAGAAAGAAGACTCATAATGCAGGAACGAATACAGCAACATTTTTGGGAAATCGAGTCCGCCCTAGATATACCACCAATATATAAGCGCTATAGAAACTGTAATTTGCTATCGATCATTAAACAATTTTACAGAAATAAGTTTCTTTATTTAGGAACAAATACTGTAAATTTTGGAGAAATCGGTTCAGATTTAGATATCGCCCCCATATACATATATGTTACTCCCGATGTGCTATGTAAGCCCTTTAGAAGCTGTATTTTATATCCGATCAGTACAAAATTCGTCGTCGACTTATTACACAAAAGGAAGACTGACAAATTTGGAAAATTTTCGATTTAGTACTTAACTGCCGATCATTACAAAATTTGGCAGAAAAAAGTTTCTTAATTTAGGAACGAATAATGCAAAATTTGTTGAAAATCAATTAAGATTTAGATAAAGGCCCAATATATATGTTATTCCCTATTAGGTATAAAAGCGCTGCAGAAATTCTAGTTAACTTTCGATCATTACAACATTTGTCAAAAAAACTTTCTTAATTCACGCTTGAATATTGCCAAATTTAGGGGAAATCGGCTTAGATTTAGATAAAGCCTTCACATATGTTTTCCAGCCGATTTAGTATTTAAGCTCTATTGAAACGGTATCTTTCGTCCGATCTTTATATACTTATAAGTTGACAGAAACGAGGTTTCTGATACAAGTTGATGAAAATCTGGTTAGGTTTTGTATAGTCACATATATTTGATCCTTCCGATTCCTGCATTTTGAAAGAATACTGCTCATTTTATGATCACCATGTTCAACTACTCCTTAGAATAGGCATTGATGAGGCGGTGGAACTTAGTACTTTCTTAACGGAAACGAATCCAATTATTCCAAATTATTATCACAATACCCCTGTGCGAATTGTTAGGGAGGTGTAGGGTATTATATTGTCGACCCAGCTCGATTTTCTGTCTGTCCTTACTGGTTTATAATATTTCTAATTGGAAGTCCCAAAGTATGAAAGGAAACGTCTGGCATTTCGCGAAGGAAATTGCTTTTTCACTTGACTATTTAAAATACCTTCCTTCACTTTGAAGGAACTATTTGATCTTCAGCTCAACTCCACAATGAGAAAACCATAAAATAACATCAAACACAGATCAACCCTGCATAGGGAAACATTAAAAGAGAATTTTCTTATGTTTTCTTTATTTTTTTTAAACCATAAAAATTAGCATTTTTTGACAAAATCGAAATTTTTTATTTTTGGTCTTAAAAAACGTCAGTCATGCATCGTCATTTTTGACAACATTGGATACTACGCCATTAATATTAGAATACAACTATACATAGAAAAGAAAACATCGAATACATTGTACAGCGTACGAAGACTATGTTAGATTCTGATACTCTCTCCATTTGTAGTATAGTGTAATTTCAAACAATTTTTTAACAGCCTTTTAATTTTATGAGCTGTATGCTTCTTTGCTAGATATTCAGACCAATATAACTTATCTGAATTAATCGCACATTAACTAGAAATTGACGTGGATGATCTAAACCATGGCATTAAACAATTTTATGATATCAATTCTAGGGAATTAGTGAATCAATATATTATGCGTTAATGAAATGCCGACGGCTAGATAGATCTGGCATACAGAAAATAAGAATGACAAATCAGATGATATTATTGGGGTCATACAACACCGAATGCCCTCTAAAGAGGGATACCCTCTTCCGAACGCCCCTAAAAAGAAATCCCCTCTTAGTTGCCACGACAAT
This sequence comes from Eudasyphora cyanicolor, assembly GCA_963930755.1. Classification (NCBI taxonomy): domain Eukaryota; kingdom Metazoa; phylum Arthropoda; class Insecta; order Diptera; family Muscidae; genus Eudasyphora; species Eudasyphora cyanicolor. Next base: position 156,519,281 of record OZ005738.1, on the reverse strand, counting down.
AAAGAGATTAAAAGCTTAAAATATTTCTTGGCGATAGCTCATAGCTAAGCGATTTCTCTTGAAATATGCCGCCGCTGTTGTCATCTAAGACTCCTCAAGACAGTGGCAATATCTTTAGTTATTTCTTTCGTTTTTGTTCCGCTCATAATTATATTAGTTAGTTATTATTATTCAGTTTGTTAATCCCCCGCCAAACGCTGGTGATAGTTCAAAGCCCAAATCCGTTTATTTAAATTTAGTTTGTGTTTTCCATAAATGTCGGCGATAAAGGGAAAAAACCCCTCAACTACGAAACCACAATAAAAGGTTTTATTTTGTTTGGTTTATATTATATTTTTTTTACTTTCGAGTTTGTTTGCATGTTTTTCTGTGTCGCGGGGACACACTGGGTGGGGTGTGGGGAAGGATATAACATAAAAGCTTAATCACTTTATCACAATAGATTAAATCATTAATTTATTAGTCACCGTAATACGTTTTCGTGTTGTTGTTGTGTCGTTGCTGTTGTTTAATATTTATTCAGCAAAAAATTAAATAAATATCTCTGGGCATAACGTTACAAAATCCACCCAAAATAAGAGAGGCGAACATTTTAAAACGGCGTTTAAAGTTAGATTTGTCGTTATACTCGTATATCTGTTGGTATTAACATGAGTTTTACTCTTTTTGTTTAAACAAAAAAATACCAACAGCACCAGCAGCAGCAGCAACAACCACAATGGGAATAGCAACAAAAACAACAACATGTGAACCTTATCTAAATGATATTTAGGGTATGTTCGGTGGAGAAATAACAGCATTTTTTGTAACATATTATCACAACAATAAAATTAAACGTTTTATAATTGATATACAGACACTTCTATTTTGTTAAATGTTTGTTTTTAGTGTAAGGTTGTTGTTATTGTTGTGGTTGTTGTTGTTGTTGCTGTTCGTTACCTCAGCAGTGTCATAAGGGGGATCGTTCACTAAAGGGTGTTACTTAAGCTCCATTGTGGGTGAAGTAAATTCAAGGAGTTATAAATGACTAATAAAATATAACGCAACTGAGGAGTATAAGAATATCAGTTAGAACAAGTAAAAAATTTCAAACGGGTAAACCGACTTACGAATCCCCTCACCATCAGTCCCAAAAAAAAACATTCGTAAATTTATTTAATTATACCCTCACTTTAGTGTGACGAGGGTATATATCATTTGCTACGGAAAAAAGTGTAACACATCGAAGGAGTGACCTAAGACCCCAAGTATGTTCGGCGGAAATCCGTTTTGGGTCATTTTAAGTCGAATGAGCAATGTCCGTCCGTCTGTCTGTCTGTCTGTCTGTCTGTCTGTCTGTCTGTCTGTCTGTCTGTCTGTGTGTCTGCTGGCTGGTGCGCACGATAACTCTCGAAAGGAGTAACCGATTGACTTCAAATTTCGTATGTGGTAATATTTTTTTCTATCTCCGGCTAAGCTCGAAGATGGGCCATATTGGTCCACTCCTTCTGGTACCTCCCCCACAAAGGGTTAAAATGTTGTGAAATATTGATTCTTTAATAACTGCTATTATACGTATTCGAATCTTCTGAAATTCCACACATAGTATTAGTTTGTTAGTCGCTATCACCTCGAGGAAAATGGGCGAAATTGCCACGCCCCTTTTGGTACCTCCCACACAAATGCACCATTTTGCACTAAAAGTTAAAAGCTTATAACATTAATACCAGTGTTTAGAAATACTTGAAATTTTGTACAGTGTAATGCTTTTATAGTGCCTACAGTCCAGTGAAAAATGGGCGTTATTGCCGCGCCCCTTTTGGTACCTCCCACACAAATGCACAATTTTGCACCAAAAGTTAACAGCTTATAACATTAATACCAGTGTATAAAAATACTTGAAATTTTGTACAGCGTAATGTTTTTATAGTGCCTACAGTCCGTTGAAAAATTGGCGTTATTGTCACGCCCCTTTTGGTACCTCTCCCACAAAGGTACCATTTTGCACCAAAAGTTAACAGTTTATAACATTAATATCTGTGTATACAATTACTTGAAATTTTGTACAGTGCAATGCTTTTATAATGCCTATAGTCCAGTGGAAAATGAGCGTTATCACCACGCCCCTTTTTGTACCTCCCACACAAAATGGCCAAATTATACCACAATTTAATATCTCAACGTTAATATACCACTCCATATAAACGGTTACAATTCGGCACAGTGCAATGTATTTAAAGTATCTACTGTTCAGCGAAATATAGGTGTATTTCTTAAACCCCTTCTGGTACCTCCCACAAAAATTGACAGAATAATTTGTATAATATTCAATATTATATTACTCACAAAGTGAGGGTATACCTTAGTCGGTTTACCCGACTGAAACTTTCTTACTTGTTTTATTATCAATTTAAATTGCATTTAATAAGATTAAAGTATGCACTGGTATTACAATTATAAGCTTTGAACTTTTGGTGCAAAATAGTCCATTTTTGTGCGAGTTACCAAAAGGGGTGTGCCAATGATGTCCATATTTCATAAAAGAATTACGCTGTATAAAATTTCTAGTATTTGTGTGGACTGGTATTAAAGTTATAAACAGTTAACTTTTGGTGTAAAATGTTCCATTTGTGTTCGGGGTACCAAAATGGGCGTGCCAATAAAGCCCACTTTTTACTGGGCTCTAGGAACTATAAAAGCATTACACTGTACAAAATTGTATTTGTTTGTATGAACTGGTTCTTTTGTGTTGGAGGTACCAAACTTTTTTCCCGAGATGATAGCGACTATTAAACTAATACTACACCCAGGAAAATAATTGTTTGGAATTCGATGGTATCAATAAAACCAGTAAGGAAAGGCAGAAAGTCGGGCGGGGCCGACTATATAATACCCTACACCTCCCTAACAATGCGATAAGGGTCATTGCCATAATAATTTGTAATAATTGGTAAATGGGTAGAAACATATTATCTAATTCTGAAACGATAATCGCTAAATTAAGCAATATTCGTTCCTAAATTGAGAAACATCTTTCTGGAAAATTTTAATGATCGGAAGTAAAATACAACTTCTATAGCGGTTTGATACCAAATCAGGAGGAACAATCAATATAAATCTGAACCGATCTTCCCTGAATACTCATTCATGTAAAAAGACCTCCTTCTGTCGAATTTCGTACGGATCGCATATAAAATACAGTCTCTACAGCGCCTACATGTCAAATCGGGGGTAACGTATATATGGGGGCTATATCTAAATCTGAACCGATTTCTTCCAAATTTAACAGTGTTCATTCATATAATAAGAAACCTCTTTCTGCCGAATTTCAGACTGATCGGATATAAAATAACATTTTTACAGCGCATACAAGTCAAATCGGGGGTAACGTATATATGGGGGCTATATCTAACTCTGAACCGATTTTCTCCAAATTTAGCAGTATTCCTTTATGTAATAAGAAACATCTTTCTGACAAATTTTGCACTGATCGGATATAAAATACAGTTTTTACAGCGCTTACATGTCAAATCGGGGGTAACATATATATGGGGGCTATATCTGAATCTGAACCGATTTTCTCCGAGTTTAGCAGTATTCCTTCATGTAATAAGAAACCTCTCTTTGCCGAATTTCGCACTGATCTGATATAAAATAACATTTTTACAGCGCTTATATGTCAAATCGGGGGTAATGTATATATGGGGGCTATATCTAAATCTGAACCGATTTCTTCCAAATTTAACAGAGTTCATTCATGTAATAAGAAACCTTTTCCTACCGAATTTCATACTGATCGGGTATAAAATAAAGTTTTTACAGCGCTTACATGTCAAATCGGGGCTAACATATATATGGGGGCTATATCTAAATCTGAACCGATTTTAACCAAATTCAATAGAGATCGTCCTTGGGCCAAAAATAAGATATGTGTAAAGTTTCGTCGAGATCGGACCATAATTGCGACCTGTACTTTGATTACAAGAATACATGCACAGACAGACAGACGGACAGACAGACAGACGGACAGACAGACAGACGGACAGACGGACATAGCTAAATCGACTCAGAAAGTGATTCTAAGTCGATCGGTATAATAAACGATGGGTCTATTTCTTCTCCTTTTGGGTGTTACAAACAAATGCACAAAGTTATAATACCCTGTACCACAGTGTGGTGTAGGGTATAAAAATAGTACTAGCAATGTCTATGGTATAAATTTGCATAAAAGTTTTGTTATGCCTTGTACTCTCGTGTACAAAAATTTGTGTCACATACATATTTCCACATCTCATAATAGTGATAAATTTGTAATATGGGATTTTTAATTTTGTTATGAAATGTTTGGATTTTTTGTTTAATAAATAAATTAAAGATTAATGAAAACTGTTTTTAATTAATTCTCGGTAGTACATGACTGCCAAATTTTGAGAACAACCAATTTTTTAAAACAGTTGGTTGAAGCAACGTACAGTCGTTAATTTTTGCTACCATTTTCGTAGTTGGCGCAACCAAATATGATTGTTGTCAACATGAAAGCGGAAGTATACCACAACCAAAATGTTGGTTGTCCTGATGTTCAGTTACACCTTTCAGACACACAGACAGACGGATGGCCGGACATTGCTCAAATGACTTAAAATTTCCCCAGTCGAATTTCTTCCAAACATACTTGGAATCTTAGGTCACTCCTTCGATGTGTTACACTTTCATTCCGTAGCAAATGATATATACCCTCGTTCACAATAGCGGTGGTAAAAAAAGCAGATTTTGTTGAAATTCTCTTATTTCTTTGAAAACACTTGTGCATGCTCGCCCAGTTCGTTTGGTGCGGCTTATGGGCTGGCGACGTCATCGGTCCATACTTCTTCGAAATGAGGCCGGTCAGGCAGTTACTGTGAATGGTGTTCGCTATCGTGAGATGATAACAAACTTTTATGGCCCGAATTGGAAGATATGGATGTGGACAATATATGGTTTCAGCAGGATGGTGCCACTTGCCACACAGCTAAGGAAACAATGGCTCTTTTGCGCAATAACAACAATTCAATGGGCGTGTTATCTCACGTCGTGCCCAATTTCATTCCGCCCTTTCTTTGGGGTTATTTGAAAGAAAAGGTGTACGTCGATAAGCCAGCAACAATTCAAGAGCTAAAGGATGAGATAATTCGGCACATTAACGACATACTCGTAGAACCTCAATTATGCCTCAGCGTCATCGAAAATTTGGACCATCGGATGGAGGTGTGCCGCCGAGTTCGCGGCGTCCATTTGGCCGATATTTTGTTCCATACAGAATTGAACCATACCAATATCTATCTATCTGTATATATAAAAATGAAACGGTCCATCTGTGTAATGGCATCACGTCAGAACGGCTGGAGCGATTTGGATGATTTTTTTTTATTCGATTCTAAATTTTCACGAGATGGTTTATATAGAAAAAAAAAATTAATTGGACAAAGGGGCGTGGTACCTCCCATACAAATCGCAGGTTAAAAATCCGATATTTCTGCTCCTATTATAGGTATTTGAACAAAATTTGGTACATCCGTTTAATATATGCGTTCCAAGCTTTACTCCAAATATGGTAGGGGAAAAAAAATTTTGCAAATAGTGGGCGGGGAAAATGTGGGCGTGGCAAATCGTTTGTTTGTTTGTTCCGTATAGACGTCTAAACGGCTAGACCGATCATCTTGAAATTTTCACAGAATGTACATGTGTAGGGGGTGCTGAAAATAGGGTACTTGAATTTTCGATATATCAAGTGGGCGTGGACCCGCCCATATGGGTCCAATTTTGATATTGAGAAAAAATTTTAGCTAGAGTGCTGAAATTTTTTTGTGTATGCATTTAGTGGCATATTATGTGAATTTTCCAAAAATGGGCGGAATCGGACCAATGGGCGTGGCCCCGCCCATATAAGCCAAATTTTGAAATTGAGATATGTTGCACAATTTGTTAGCGAGAGTGCTGAAATTTTATGTATATGTATATGGTGGCAGTCTACGTGATTGGTCCAAAAATGGGCGGGATCGACCCAATGGGCGTGGCCCCGCCCACATAGACCAAATTTTGAAATTTTGATATCTTGCACCATTTGCTAGCGGGAGTGCTGCAATATTGCGTATGTGTATCTGGTGGCATTCTACGTAATTGGTCAAAAAATGGGCGGGATCGGACCAATAGGCGTGGCCCCGCCCATACAAGCCAAATTTTTAAATTGAGATATCTTGCAGAATTTGTTAGCTAGAGTGCTGTAATGTTGTTCGTATGTATCTGGTAGCAGTCCACGTGATTTTTCCAAAAATGTGCGGGATCGGACCAATGGGAGTGGCACCGCTCATATAAGCCAAATTTAAAAAATGTGATATCTTGCACAATTTGTTACCGAGAGACCTGGAATTTTGTACATATATATATCCGTTGGCGACCTACATGATTGGTCCAAAAATGGGCGGGTTCGGACCAATAGGCCGAATATAAGCCAAATTTTGAAATTGAGATATTTTGCACAATTTGATAGCGAGAGTGCTGCAATTTTGTGTATATGTATATAGTGGCAGTCTACGTGATTGGTCCAAAAATGGGCGGGATCAGAACAATGGGCGTGCCCACCCCCCCCATATAAGCCAAATTTTGAAATTGAGATATATTGCACAATTTTGTACCGAGAGTGCTGTAATTTCGTGTATAAATATCTGGTGATAGTCTACGTGATTGGTCCAAAAATGAGCGGCATCGAACCAATGGGTGTGGCCACGTCCATATAAGCCAAATTTTGAAATTAAAATATCTTGCACAATTTATTATCGAGAGTGCTGCAGTTTTGGACATATGTATCTGATGACTGTCTTAGCGATTCGCCCAAAAATTGGCGGGATCAGACCAATGGACGTGGCTCCGCCTATATAAGCCAAATTTTGAAATTGAGACACATATCTTGCACAATTTTTAGCGAGAGTGATGTCTGGTGGTAGTCTACATTATTGGTCCAAAAAGGGTCGGGATCGGATCAATGGCCGTGGCCCTGCCCATATAAACTAAATTTTGAAATTGAGATGTCTTACACAATTGTTTAGCGATAGTTCTGTAATTTTGTGCATATGTATCTGTTGATAGCCTACGTGAATATTCTAAAAAGTGGCGGGATCGGATCAATGGGCCTCGCCCCGCCCATATAAACCAAATTTTGAAATTGAGATATCATGCACAATTTGTTAGCGAGAGTGCTGTGATTTTGTGCATCTCACGCAGTCTACGTGATTACACAAAAAAGGGCGGCACCGCCAATAGGAGCCTAATTTTTAAATTGAGATATCTTGCACAATTTGTTTAAGTGAGCGCTGCAGTTTTGGGTATATGTATCTGATGACAGTCTACGTGATTCGACCAAAAATAGGCGGGATCAGAACAATGGACGTTGCCCTGCCTATGCGAGTATAAGTCAAATTTTGAAATTGAGAGTCATATCTTGCACAATTTTTTACCGAGAGTGCTGTAATTTCGTGTATATATATCTGGTGATAGTCTACGTGAATGGCCCAAAAGTGTTGGGATCGGACCAATGAGCGTGGCCCCACCCTTATAAGCATATTTCTGAAATTGAAATACCTTGAACAATTTGTTAGCGAGAGTGTTGTAATTTAGTAAATATGCATTTGATGGCAGTCTACGTAATTGGTTCAAAAATGGACGGGATCGGAAATCTCAATCTGGGGCAACGAAGTGGACCGGGTCCAGCTAGTTATCATAATAAAAATAAATGACAATAATTTCCTAAATTATTGGTGTTTTATTCAAAGTCAACATCGGCCCTTAAAATTTAAAATTATAAATTTTTTAACCACCCTTTATATTAAAATTGTTTTGTTATCTGGGGGTGCACAGAGCCTTCAACGTCTTGGAAGATGACCGTGTCGCCAAACTTGACGAAAATCCCTTACACATATCTGTGGTCACAATCGATAACCGTCTAAGTCGACTTAGTGCCTATTTGACTTATGTATGCTATCATATTCTATTAACAATAAATTATATTTTCGGGAAATCCCATATCTCTATCATTGTTTTTTCAAACACATACTGACCTAAGTCGTAATTAAGCCCCTTTGCAGAAAAATATATAATGAATTTTCTCGAATTAATTAATGTTCTACTCAAGGATAATTCCATTCGGCATACAAGAGCTATCTAAACAGTGTTGCCAGTTTTATTCTAATATATTAACATATGCGTTCTAAATGCATTTTATTGATTTTCAAATAAAATTTATTTGCTCGAAAATATATAATATTTAAAAATTTGTGTTCCAAGTATATTTTCTTTCGAATCAAACATATCAGAAAAGTCGATTTTGCCTCGTGTAATAAACGAAATTAAAATTGAAGGGATCCATATCCATTCTGCCAATATCTCTTTCTTTTCTCACTCAAAATCAATTAAATTTTTACCATTTGCAATACTCATATAATGAAGAATCGGATCGGACAATATTGTTTGGTTCATCTAACGCCTATCAAATGATCCTAAACATTCCGTAGGGGATCGATCAAATCAGCGATAGATCCTGATTAAATCAAAATTAGGATTAGTAAATTCAGGATAATTTCATAACAGATCTAACACTTCATTGTATTTATGAAAACACATTATTGTTATTGTTATGTAGTCACAGTTACTTTGTAGCTACACGGGGCAAAATCGCCTTTTTTGATATATTTGAATCGAAAAAAAATATTTGGAACACAAATTTTTAAATATTATATACTTCTGAGCAAATAAAATTGATTTGAAAATCAATAAAATATATTTGGAAATCATTTATTGCAACAAAATATATTTGCAAACAAAATTCTCATATAAAATATGTGTTTATTTACAAAAACCAATATTGTTTAGGAATTTTTCTAAGTATATTTTATTTAAAAAAGAATCCAAAACTTTTGTTGGCTTTTTCGAATTTCAGTTTTAATGTTTCCTTAGTTTCAAATTGAACCATATGCAGCATTAACTTCTGCTTTAAATCAATCACTTCAAATTTCTAGTATTCCAAGTCATCATTAGTTGTCAATCGTCCAAGTAATTTATATTGATCCAAGATTACGAGTATACGATTTCAATTACTATTATTAATTATTTTCACGAACATAATAAATTTTACTTTGAATTACTGAACAATTTAAAGCAATTTAGGTATTTTCTGAATACTTAAATGCAAATAAATATTTATTTCGGAAATAATAGTCGCAAATAAAAATATATTGGGATGTAAACAAAAATTTGTGTAGAACAACATCTGACCAAATATATAATTTTTGTGTGTGCCAAATATTATATGTTTAGAGTGTATCCTAAACATATATATGTTTCAAGTCGTATATTTTTGGGTCTCCTTCTCCCACCCCTCATACAATAGACATTAAACCAAATGTATGACCATCAATTGATATATGACAACCAATAAAGTTTTAGAGTAGATTCATCGAGATTCCATTTCTGATAGACTCAGTTGTCCAGAACCGAAGTATTTGCCACATCCTTAGTGATATATCTCATTGCCAATGAACTAAATCATATCACAAAGTAATTCCTCAAATATTCTATACGATTATTCAGAGGCCTAATATTTGTCATCCCAAAAAAAGACTCCCCAAATACTTCAGAAAATCTTTAAAACATAACGACATTAATTTATTATAATTCGGCACATTTAACAAAATGAAACACACACACACCGAACAGCATAGACACAAACCTCAAGTAGTGATAATTTTCGCTTATCTTAATCTAGTTTTAAAGCCTTCGAAACAAAATAAATGAAAATAAGGGCTTTAACAAAACTATCAATGTTTGGTTAGGCAAACGACAACGGTGACAAAACGCATGTAAAGCATATCTGCAAAAATATTTCTACTCCGTTTTTTTTCGTCATACATTTCTGCCTTTTCAACACTAATTGTTTTTGTTTTCAATGCTTGAACTGCTGAAGTTTATGGAATTACATACAATGTACGGTGTAGAGACAGTGATCCATTTTCATAAAAGAAAGTGGAGATAAATGATTAGTTAAAAATGTTTATACTCGTACAGGGCGGCTGATGAAAGCTGCTACCAAAAAAAAAATTTAATAACTTTTTTTCTATTTAATGAATCTGGTTAATTTTTTTTTATTTTGCAGATTGATTTTTAGATTTAACAAAAATGGATAACTGGGACACTGAAACAAGAATTTGGATTGTCCGCCGCTATTACGCACTGAAGTCCGTAGTTTCGGTTCAAAGAGAGTATAGGGGCACGTTTGGCGGCAATCCTCAGAGCAGATGGACCATAAAGAGAATTGTTAACAATTTATCCGAGCATGGGACAGTAAACAGAAGACCTTACCATCGAAACCCTTCAGTTCGACGGAGGAAACAATCGCTGCTGTAGCTGATGCCCTACAAAACAATCCAAGATTTTCGACAAGAACCTTATCTGCTCAAATGGGTATAAGCAGACAGTCATTGCAGTCAATTATGCACAAAGATTTGGAGTTATTCCCATATAAAATTCAAATGGCCAACAAAGTGAACTCAGTAGACTTCCAGATTAGCTTGGAATTTTTCCAGAAGTTGCTTCAAATGGTGGAAGAGGACGGAAACATGTTGAACTGTCTTTTCATGACTGACGAGGCCCATTTCGATTTAAACGGCAACATAAACAAACAAAATTGTCGAATATGGAAGTCTACAAAGCAAAACCAATAAATTTGAATGATCTAAAGCAATCCATTTGAGACACAATTGCGGCTATTCCCGTCTCAACTCTCCAAGCAGTAATGAACAACGAGCAGGGGGTCTTTTAAATTCCATAATTTTTAAAACTAATTAAGCTATATATAATAAAATTTAATGAGATTTAACATGAATAAAAGAAAACAGAATGCCATACACTGAAAAAAAGTTATTTGAGTTTCTTAATGTAGCAATATTCATCAGCCACCCTGTATAAAATGAAAATATTTCCCTGAGAATGTTTCATACATATTTTTGGAAATATTTTAAATTGGTATATATTTTGTTGATTTTGGTACAAAATTATAATATTGCGAATAAAGCATAATGCCATGGTTTTAATACGAGTATATCCAAATAAACTTAAATATTCACCCCCAAATTAATTTATTGACAAGCAATTTTTAATGATTCATATAAAATACAATTATAACAATATCTGAACCACTGTGCGATGTTTCTTTATCGTGTTGGGTATCTTTTAATGCGTTTAAATATTAGAGTGTTATGGGTAAAAAAAATAGTGAATGTTAGCTAGCGGTGGCTTCCTTCCTCTACGCATTCGATATCTTGGCCATGTATGGGTTTTAGTTTCGGTAAGTAAGCTCTCGCATGTGTGTGTCAGAGTGTGTTGACATTTATGCGTGTCTCTGTGTGGTGTTCATATGTTATGCTTTAATAACGACTAACTGATAACTCCTTAAGTTTTCGGGGTTTACTGGTTTGGGGTGATAAGACGCACCGCCGCACCGCATCACATCACATCGCACCGGCCATCAGTCGTCAGTTGGTCGGTATGTCAAAAGTTTACAAAGCTAATGCGTCTGAAGTATTTATAGATCGGTTTCTGATTAATTTTCAGCTATGATAAATAATAGACGAAATTAATGAATATGTCGAGCGTATGTTTACCGAGGTTATCTATGATGTTGTTGTTGTCGTTGTTGTTGTAATGCGAGGTGTTGATGTGTTTGTTTTTTTGTCGGGCTTAACGAGTGTACGCAAATCCCCGATCTTAATAAAAATTTTATTGTCACCAAATTTATTAAAATAAATAATATTTGTTTTTGGATTTTTTTTCTTTTCGGAACATGATAATGCGACTTGTTGGAGTCCGTCATAGCAGTAGCACAATTAGCGAACTTGTCAAAAGTGTGTCAGAGTTTTGGGCAATTGTTAGTATTATAATTATTCAAATTTACTAAAAAGTAAATTGCATTTATTTCAATAACAATTGCTAAAAATCGAAACCGGCTGTAGTATATCCTCATTTTAGAAATAATGTAATATGAAATATTTGGATTTGTGTGGCACAGGTATATAGACACTGTAAAAGTATTACACTACACAATATTTCAAGTATTTGTATGCACTGACATTAAAGCTATCACCTGTTAATTTTTTCTACAAAATGGTCCCTTTGTGCGGGAAGTAACGAAAAGTGCGAAGCAACTTTACCCAATGTTCTCAAGCTGATAGCGACAGTTGAACTATTACAGAAGCTTTTTGTAGCTTAGGTTAGGTTAGGCTATGAGAAAGCCGGGCATTGGCGTAGACAATGTTCCACCCTTTCAAAGTTTTTCCATACATGCTCTGCATTTGTCATTATCTACGATTCCTATGCGATGCAGATGTGCTTGGAAGCTTGAGTGTCCCGTTAGAAAAATAATCTCGATCTTATTAAGTTTCAGAAAACAATTTGCTTTCTTCTCATTTGGATCACCCCACAGCATCTCCCACAGTTTCTTCCATTGTTTCGCTATTCCACACCATATTGTAAGCCATCACAGCCCAGTGCTTCAACTCATCTTTCGTGGCTTCGAAAGGTTTCCAATTTTCTAAGTTTGTTACTCGAAGTTCTCTCCTAGTAACCATGTACGAAATTGTCCTCGGGCTGAGTAATCATTCAAAGTTCCTTTACAGTCCAACATAGTTCTAGATTTGACCCAAATATTAAGGACAATATTTTTTTCGAACATATCGATACCTCTCTAAACTACGCTAAGTGTAAAAATTTAGTTTTTCAGGAGAGGCGATCAAAGTTTGATTATTTTTTTAAATTTGTGTGGAATTCCTTTGTAATGGAAATCGAATGACCTGTACTGTTTTGTGAATAACTTTTGATCGCGTTAATGGATAAACACCAAATTTTGACCGAATATAATTTGGTATATTTAGAAATTAAAAATGGAATCTCCCTGAAAACATCCTAAGTCAACTTAACATGTTTTAAAATGGAGGTATCGATATTCATATGTATAAATTGTACATAAATTTAATTTTGGGACATTTTATATAATTCAACGCTCGATTTTTTTCCAACGTTCATCCATGGACCAAGAAACTCTACCATACTAAATTTCAAAACACTTGGATGTAAAATACAGCTTCATAGGACTAAAGAGCAAAATCGGACGAAACATATATATGGGAGCTATAGCTAAATCTGAACCGATTTTTTGCAAATTCGGCAATGTTCGTCCGTGGATGAAGAAACTCTACCATGCTAAATTTCAAAACAATTGGATTTAAGATACAGCTTCTATAGCGCTTAAGGGCCAAATCGGATGAAACATATACATCGGAGCTATAGCTAAATCTTAACCGATTTTCTTCAAATTCGGCAATGTTGGTTCATGGATCAAGAAACTCTACCATTCTAAATTTCAAAATGATTGGATGTAAAATACAGCTTCTATAGGACTAAAGGGCCAAATCGGACGAAAGACATATATGGGAGCTATATCTAAATCTAAAACGATTTCAACCAAATTCAAAAGGGTTCTTTCCAGCTGCAAAAAACTCTAAACTGCAATATTTCAGAACGATCGGAGTGAAATTGCGACCTGTAGTCGACGAACAACTTAAGGTGGACAGATGGACAAACGGTCAGATCGACTCAGCTAGTGATTCTGAGTCGATCGGTATATTTTATGGTGGGTCTAGCTATATAATTTTCAGGTGTTACAAACATATGCCATGAAACAAACTTATAATACCCTGTACCACAGTGAGGTGTAGCGTATAAAAACAGTATAATTTAGTAGTTGACCTATGAATAACACTTATTCATACGACCTAGTTGTCGAAACTATAACAATACCAGTGAAGAGGGGTTTGACTGGAATTTGACTGTTTTTTGGCATTTGTGTTAGGTTTTGGGAATTGGTCTGTTCTCAATTCTAAGATGACCTTATGCAACAAAAAAATTGTTTAGTGTCCGAGACCCAAAATATTTTTTTGTGAAGATTGGGACGTACTATTTTATGGAACCAAAACAAAAATTCCAATCTTATTAGAAAGTACCTTAGGTATTTGACACATTTTTTGGAATAATAGATAAAAGGAGTATAATCCAACTGAAAAAAATTATGATGTCTAAAAATGCTCAAGACATCACTTTCACAGAGAAACAGAAATTTAGTAACTGTCGTAAATACAATTGGAAAAAAATTTTTTTTTAATCTTTTTTTCTGTTGCGTAACAAAACATAAAAATGTAAAGTTTCAGCTGAATTTTTTTAGAATGTGGTGTTTATGGCTTAAATAAGCCTTTTTGGGAGCGACATCTATAGGTGGACTACAACAAAATGTGAACTGATTTAAAAAATTTTACTGCGATGAATTCTTGTCTTAAATTAACACAAACTGCAAAAAATCAGTTAAAATGCTTAGAAAATATGGTATTTATGGCTTAACTACGTATATTTTGGAGCGACCTCTATAGGGTGCATATAACAAAATATGAACCGATTTGTAAATTTTTTCTGTGATCAATTCTTGTCTAAATAGAATACAAACTGCAAAGTTTCTGCTAAATTGCTTTAAAAATTTGGTATCTATGGCTCAAAAACCGTATTTTGGAGCGACCTCTATAGGGGAGCTATATCAAAACATTGACCGATATGGCCCGCATGCAATCCCAAACAACCTGCAACTATAAGAAATATTTCTACCAAATTTGATCAACCTAGCTCTATTATTACGGACTGTAGCGTGATTACAACAGACGGGTTCTCAGATCAATATTAAGAGGTGTTACAAACGGAGTGACAAAATGACGCAGGGTATAAAAATGGGCGTTATTATATTGGTACCTCCCAAACAAAATTGCCAAAATAAAATACAGGTAAAATAATTTTGTTGAATTTGCATATTTTTTCAATATGAGTCACAATATGGTCATAGACTTTGTGCAAATAGGCATTGTTTTCTTCGTTAGGATGCTAGCTTTAAAAAATGGAACACATAATTATTTTTACAACTATTTAAACCCTACACCACACTGTGGTACAGGGTATTATAACTTTGTGCATTTGTTTGTAACACCCAAAAGGAGAAGAAATAGACCCATCGTTTATTATACCGATCGACTTAGAATCACTTTCTGAGTTGATTTAGCTATGTCCGTCTGTCCGTCTGTCTGTCTGTCCGTCTGTGCATGTATTCTTCTAATCAAAGTACAGTTCGCAATTATGGTCCGATCTCGACGAAACTTTAAACATATCTTTTTTTTGGCCCAAGGACGATCCCTATTTAATTTGGTTAAAGTCGGTTCAGAGTTAGATATAGCCCCCATATATATGTTAACCCCGATTTGACATGTAAGCGCTGTAAAAACTTTATTTTATATCCGCTCAGTATGAAATTCGGCAGAAAGAGGTTTCTTATTATATGAATGAACACTGTTAAATTCGGAGAAAATCGGTTCAGATTTAGATATAGCCCCCATATATATCTTACCCCCGATTTGACATGTAAGCGCTGTTAAAACTGTTTTTTATATCCGATCAGTGCGAAATTCGGCAAAGAGAGGTTTCTTATTACATGAAGGAATACTGCTAAATTCGGAGAAAATCGGTTCAGATTTAGATATAGCCCCCATATATATGTTAGCCCCGATTTGACATGTAAGCGCTGTAGAAACTGTATTTTATACCCGATCAGTGCGAAATTCGGCAGAAAGAGGTCTCTTATTACGTGAAAGAATACTGCCAAATTTGGAGAAAATCAGTTCAGATTTAGATATAGCCCCCATATATATGTTACCCCCGATTTGATATGCAAGCGCTGTAAAAACTGCATTTTATCCGATCAGTATGAAATTCGGCAGAAAAAGGTTTCATATTATATGAATGAACACTTTTAAATTTGGAAGAAATCGGTTCAGATTTAGATATAGCCCCCATATATAAGTTACCCCGATTTGACATGTAAGCTCTGTAAAAATGTTATTTTATATCCGATCAGTGTCTGTATTTTATATCTGATCAGAACGAAATTCGACAGAAAGAGGTCTGTTTACATGAATGAGTATTCAGGGAAATCGGTTCAGATTTAAATATAACCTCCATATACATATATGTTCCTCCTGATTTGGTGTCAAAGCGCTATATAAGTTGTACTTTACTTCCGATCATTTAAATTTTCAAGAAAGATGTTTCCCAATTTAGGAACGAATATTGCTAAATTTAGCGATTATCGGTTTAGAATTAGATAATATGTTCCTACCTATTTACCAATTATTCCAAATTATTATCGCAATGACCCTTATCGCATTGTTAGGGAGGTGTAGGGTATTATATAGTCGGCCCCGCCCGACATTCTGCCTTTCCTTACAGGTTTTTTGTTTAAGTAAATTATTTTAAAAAACGAACTCTGCAATTTTAGGCCGCAAATTCTTTAGCCAAAATAGCTTTTTTGAGTGCTACATCTATACGAGGACTACAACAAATTAAAATCTTATTTGTATACATTTTATTGAGATGAATTCTTGCCAAAATATTATATAAACTGCAAAGTTTCAGCTGAATTTCTTAGAATGTGGTGTTTATGGCTTAAATAAGCCTTTTTGAGAGCGACATCTATAGGTGGACTACAACAAAATAAGAACTGATTTAAAAAATTTTACTGCCATGAATTCTTGTCTCTATTAAATACAAACTGCAAAGATTCAGTTAAAATGCTTAGAAAATATGGTATTTATGGCTTAAATACGTATATTTTGGAGCGACCGCTATAGGGTGCCTTTAACAAAATATGATCCGATTTGTACATTATTTTCTGTGATGAATTCTTGTCTAAATAGAATACAAACTGCAAAGTTTCCGCTAAATTGCTTTAAAAATTTGGTATCTATGGCTCAAAAACCGTATTTTGGAGCGACCTCTATAGGGGAGCTATATCAAAACATCGATATGGCCCACATGCAATCCCAAACAACCTACAACTATAAGAAATATTTCTACCAAATTTGATCAACCTAGCTCTATTATTACGGACTGTAGCGTGATTACAACAGAGGGACGGACGGACAGACGGACATGCCTAAATCGTCTTATAATTTTACGACGATTAAGAATATATCGAGAGCTTATATTCAAAACCCTCTATCTTCAATTTTTGCAAAAATGAGATTTTTATGTTAAAATATTCGGTAAAATAAGACGCATCTATGGTACTAATTTGGAAATAAAAAAAACAAAACTTGAGATTTTATGGTCATTTTTGTAATTTCAGAACCGAAGTATTTGCCACATCCTTAGTGATATATCTCATTGCCAATGAACTAAATCATATCACAAAGTAATTCCTCAAATATTCTATACGATTATTCAGAGGCCTAATATTTGTCATCCCAAAAAAAGACTCCCCAAATACTTCAGAAAATCTTTAAAACATAACGACATTAATTTATTATAATTCGGCACATTTAACAAAATGAAACACACACACACCGAACAGCATAGACACAAACCTCAAGTAGTGATAATTTTCGCTTATCTTAATCTAGTTTTAAAGCCTTCGAAACAAAATAAATGAAAATAAGGGCTTTAACAAAACTATCAATGTTTGGTTAGGCAAACGACAACGGTGACAAAACGCATGTAAAGCATATCTGCAAAAATATTTCTACTCCGTTTTTTTTCGTCATACATTTCTGCCTTTTCAACACTAATTGTTTTTGTTTTCAATGCTTGAACTGCTGAAGTTTATGGAATTACATACAATGTACGGTGTAGAGACAGTGATCCATTTTCATAAAAGAAAGTGGAGATAAATGATTAGTTAAAAATGTTTATACTCGTACAGGGCGGCTGATGAAAGCTGCTACCAAAAAAAAAATTTAATAACTTTTTTTCTATTTAATGAATCTGGTTAATTTTTTTTTATTTTGCAGATTGATTTTTAGATTTAACAAAAATGGATAACTGGGACACTGAAACAAGAATTTGGATTGTCCGCCGCTATTACGCACTGAAGTCCGTAGTTTCGGTTCAAAGAGAGTATAGGGGCACGTTTGGCGGCAATCCTCAGAGCAGATGGACCATAAAGAGAATTGTTAACAATTTATCCGAGCATGGGACAGTAAACAGAAGACCTTACCATCGAAACCCTTCAGTTCGACGGAGGAAACAATCGCTGCTGTAGCTGATGCCCTACAAAACAATCCAAGATTTTCGACAAGAACCTTATCTGCTCAAATGGGTATAAGCAGACAGTCATTGCAGTCAATTATGCACAAAGATTTGGAGTTATTCCCATATAAAATTCAAATGGCCAACAAAGTGAACTCAGTAGACTTCCAGATTAGCTTGGAATTTTTCCAGAAGTTGCTTCAAATGGTGGAAGAGGACGGAAACATGTTGAACTGTCTTTTCATGACTGACGAGGCCCATTTCGATTTAAACGGCAACATAAACAAACAAAATTGTCGAATATGGAAGTCTACAAAGCAAAACCAATAAATTTGAATGATCTAAAGCAATCCATTTGAGACACAATTGCGGCTATTCCCGTCTCAACTCTCCAAGCAGTAATGAACAACGAGCAGGGGGTCTTTTAAATTCCATAATTTTTAAAACTAATTAAGCTATATATAATAAAATTTAATGAGATTTAACATGAATAAAAGAAAACAGAATGCCATACACTGAAAAAAAGTTATTTGAGTTTCTTAATGTAGCAATATTCATCAGCCACCCTGTATAAAATGAAAATATTTCCCTGAGAATGTTTCATACATATTTTTGGAAATATTTTAAATTGGTATATATTTTGTTGATTTTGGTACAAAATTATAATATTGCGAATAAAGCATAATGCCATGGTTTTAATACGAGTATATCCAAATAAACTTAAATATTCACCCCCAAATTAATTTATTGACAAGCAATTTTTAATGATTCATATAAAATACAATTATAACA
Organism: Eudasyphora cyanicolor; assembly: GCA_963930755.1. NCBI lineage: Eukaryota > Metazoa > Arthropoda > Insecta > Diptera > Muscidae > Eudasyphora > Eudasyphora cyanicolor. The sequence goes on along the minus strand of OZ005738.1, from coordinate 156,500,318 downwards.
ATATCTGAACCACTGTGCGATGTTTCTTTATCGTGTTGGGTATCTTTTAATGCGTTTAAATATTAGAGTGTTATGGGTAAAAAAAATAGTGAATGTTAGCTAGCGGTGGCTTCCTTCCTCTACGCATTCGATATCTTGGCCATGTATGGGTTTTAGTTTCGGTAAGTAAGCTCTCGCATGTGTGTGTCAGAGTGTGTTGACATTTATGCGTGTCTCTGTGTGGTGTTCATATGTTATGCTTTAATAACGACTAACTGATAACTCCTTAAGTTTTCGGGGTTTACTGGTTTGGGGTGATAAGACGCACCGCCGCACCGCATCACATCACATCGCACCGGCCATCAGTCGTCAGTTGGTCGGTATGTCAAAAGTTTACAAAGCTAATGCGTCTGAAGTATTTATAGATCGGTTTCTGATTAATTTTCAGCTATGATAAATAATAGACGAAATTAATGAATATGTCGAGCGTATGTTTACCGAGGTTATCTATGATGTTGTTGTTGTCGTTGTTGTTGTAATGCGAGGTGTTGATGTGTTTGTTTTTTTGTCGGGCTTAACGAGTGTACGCAAATCCCCGATCTTAATAAAAATTTTATTGTCACCAAATTTATTAAAATAAATAATATTTGTTTTTGGATTTTTTTTCTTTTCGGAACATGATAATGCGACTTGTTGGAGTCCGTCATAGCAGTAGCACAATTAGCGAACTTGTCAAAAGTGTGTCAGAGTTTTGGGCAATTGTTAGTATTATAATTATTCAAATTTACTAAAAAGTAAATTGCATTTATTTCAATAACAATTGCTAAAAATCGAAACCGGCTGTAGTATATCCTCATTTTAGAAATAATGTAATATGAAATATTTGGATTTGTGTGGCACAGGTATATAGACACTGTAAAAGTATTACACTACACAATATTTCAAGTATTTGTATGCACTGACATTAAAGCTATCACCTGTTAATTTTTTCTACAAAATGGTCCCTTTGTGCGGGAAGTAACGAAAAGTGCGAAGCAACTTTACCCAATGTTCTCAAGCTGATAGCGACAGTTGAACTATTACAGAAGCTTTTTGTAGCTTAGGTTAGGTTAGGCTATGAGAAAGCCGGGCATTGGCGTAGACAATGTTCCACCCTTTCAAAGTTTTTCCATACATGCTCTGCATTTGTCATTATCTACGATTCCTATGCGATGCAGATGTGCTTGGAAGCTTGAGTGTCCCGTTAGAAAAATAATCTCGATCTTATTAAGTTTCAGAAAACAATTTGCTTTCTTCTCATTTGGATCACCCCACAGCATCTCCCACAGTTTCTTCCATTGTTTCGCTATTCCACACCATATTGTAAGCCATCACAGCCCAGTGCTTCAACTCATCTTTCGTGGCTTCGAAAGGTTTCCAATTTTCTAAGTTTGTTACTCGAAGTTCTCTCCTAGTAACCATGTACGAAATTGTCCTCGGGCTGAGTAATCATTCAAAGTTCCTTTACAGTCCAACATAGTTCTAGATTTGACCCAAATATTAAGGACAATATTTTTTTCGAACATATCGATACCTCTCTAAACTACGCTAAGTGTAAAAATTTAGTTTTTCAGGAGAGGCGATCAAAGTTTGATTATTTTTTTAAATTTGTGTGGAATTCCTTTGTAATGGAAATCGAATGACCTGTACTGTTTTGTGAATAACTTTTGATCGCGTTAATGGATAAACACCAAATTTTGACCGAATATAATTTGGTATATTTAGAAATTAAAAATGGAATCTCCCTGAAAACATCCTAAGTCAACTTAACATGTTTTAAAATGGAGGTATCGATATTCATATGTATAAATTGTACATAAATTTAATTTTGGGACATTTTATATAATTCAACGCTCGATTTTTTTCCAACGTTCATCCATGGACCAAGAAACTCTACCATACTAAATTTCAAAACACTTGGATGTAAAATACAGCTTCATAGGACTAAAGAGCAAAATCGGACGAAACATATATATGGGAGCTATAGCTAAATCTGAACCGATTTTTTGCAAATTCGGCAATGTTCGTCCGTGGATGAAGAAACTCTACCATGCTAAATTTCAAAACAATTGGATTTAAGATACAGCTTCTATAGCGCTTAAGGGCCAAATCGGATGAAACATATACATCGGAGCTATAGCTAAATCTTAACCGATTTTCTTCAAATTCGGCAATGTTGGTTCATGGATCAAGAAACTCTACCATTCTAAATTTCAAAATGATTGGATGTAAAATACAGCTTCTATAGGACTAAAGGGCCAAATCGGACGAAAGACATATATGGGAGCTATATCTAAATCTAAAACGATTTCAACCAAATTCAAAAGGGTTCTTTCCAGCTGCAAAAAACTCTAAACTGCAATATTTCAGAACGATCGGAGTGAAATTGCGACCTGTAGTCGACGAACAACTTAAGGTGGACAGATGGACAAACGGTCAGATCGACTCAGCTAGTGATTCTGAGTCGATCGGTATATTTTATGGTGGGTCTAGCTATATAATTTTCAGGTGTTACAAACATATGCCATGAAACAAACTTATAATACCCTGTACCACAGTGAGGTGTAGCGTATAAAAACAGTATAATTTAGTAGTTGACCTATGAATAACACTTATTCATACGACCTAGTTGTCGAAACTATAACAATACCAGTGAAGAGGGGTTTGACTGGAATTTGACTGTTTTTTGGCATTTGTGTTAGGTTTTGGGAATTGGTCTGTTCTCAATTCTAAGATGACCTTATGCAACAAAAAAATTGTTTAGTGTCCGAGACCCAAAATATTTTTTTGTGAAGATTGGGACGTACTATTTTATGGAACCAAAACAAAAATTCCAATCTTATTAGAAAGTACCTTAGGTATTTGACACATTTTTTGGAATAATAGATAAAAGGAGTATAATCCAACTGAAAAAAATTATGATGTCTAAAAATGCTCAAGACATCACTTTCACAGAGAAACAGAAATTTAGTAACTGTCGTAAATACAATTGGAAAAAAATTTTTTTTTAATCTTTTTTTCTGTTGCGTAACAAAACATAAAAATGTAAAGTTTCAGCTGAATTTTTTTAGAATGTGGTGTTTATGGCTTAAATAAGCCTTTTTGGGAGCGACATCTATAGGTGGACTACAACAAAATGTGAACTGATTTAAAAAATTTTACTGCGATGAATTCTTGTCTTAAATTAACACAAACTGCAAAAAATCAGTTAAAATGCTTAGAAAATATGGTATTTATGGCTTAACTACGTATATTTTGGAGCGACCTCTATAGGGTGCATATAACAAAATATGAACCGATTTGTAAATTTTTTCTGTGATCAATTCTTGTCTAAATAGAATACAAACTGCAAAGTTTCTGCTAAATTGCTTTAAAAATTTGGTATCTATGGCTCAAAAACCGTATTTTGGAGCGACCTCTATAGGGGAGCTATATCAAAACATTGACCGATATGGCCCGCATGCAATCCCAAACAACCTGCAACTATAAGAAATATTTCTACCAAATTTGATCAACCTAGCTCTATTATTACGGACTGTAGCGTGATTACAACAGACGGGTTCTCAGATCAATATTAAGAGGTGTTACAAACGGAGTGACAAAATGACGCAGGGTATAAAAATGGGCGTTATTATATTGGTACCTCCCAAACAAAATTGCCAAAATAAAATACAGGTAAAATAATTTTGTTGAATTTGCATATTTTTTCAATATGAGTCACAATATGGTCATAGACTTTGTGCAAATAGGCATTGTTTTCTTCGTTAGGATGCTAGCTTTAAAAAATGGAACACATAATTATTTTTACAACTATTTAAACCCTACACCACACTGTGGTACAGGGTATTATAACTTTGTGCATTTGTTTGTAACACCCAAAAGGAGAAGAAATAGACCCATCGTTTATTATACCGATCGACTTAGAATCACTTTCTGAGTTGATTTAGCTATGTCCGTCTGTCCGTCTGTCTGTCTGTCCGTCTGTGCATGTATTCTTCTAATCAAAGTACAGTTCGCAATTATGGTCCGATCTCGACGAAACTTTAAACATATCTTTTTTTTGGCCCAAGGACGATCCCTATTTAATTTGGTTAAAGTCGGTTCAGAGTTAGATATAGCCCCCATATATATGTTAACCCCGATTTGACATGTAAGCGCTGTAAAAACTTTATTTTATATCCGCTCAGTATGAAATTCGGCAGAAAGAGGTTTCTTATTATATGAATGAACACTGTTAAATTCGGAGAAAATCGGTTCAGATTTAGATATAGCCCCCATATATATCTTACCCCCGATTTGACATGTAAGCGCTGTTAAAACTGTTTTTTATATCCGATCAGTGCGAAATTCGGCAAAGAGAGGTTTCTTATTACATGAAGGAATACTGCTAAATTCGGAGAAAATCGGTTCAGATTTAGATATAGCCCCCATATATATGTTAGCCCCGATTTGACATGTAAGCGCTGTAGAAACTGTATTTTATACCCGATCAGTGCGAAATTCGGCAGAAAGAGGTCTCTTATTACGTGAAAGAATACTGCCAAATTTGGAGAAAATCAGTTCAGATTTAGATATAGCCCCCATATATATGTTACCCCCGATTTGATATGCAAGCGCTGTAAAAACTGCATTTTATCCGATCAGTATGAAATTCGGCAGAAAAAGGTTTCATATTATATGAATGAACACTTTTAAATTTGGAAGAAATCGGTTCAGATTTAGATATAGCCCCCATATATAAGTTACCCCGATTTGACATGTAAGCTCTGTAAAAATGTTATTTTATATCCGATCAGTGTCTGTATTTTATATCTGATCAGAACGAAATTCGACAGAAAGAGGTCTGTTTACATGAATGAGTATTCAGGGAAATCGGTTCAGATTTAAATATAACCTCCATATACATATATGTTCCTCCTGATTTGGTGTCAAAGCGCTATATAAGTTGTACTTTACTTCCGATCATTTAAATTTTCAAGAAAGATGTTTCCCAATTTAGGAACGAATATTGCTAAATTTAGCGATTATCGGTTTAGAATTAGATAATATGTTCCTACCTATTTACCAATTATTCCAAATTATTATCGCAATGACCCTTATCGCATTGTTAGGGAGGTGTAGGGTATTATATAGTCGGCCCCGCCCGACATTCTGCCTTTCCTTACAGGTTTTTTGTTTAAGTAAATTATTTTAAAAAACGAACTCTGCAATTTTAGGCCGCAAATTCTTTAGCCAAAATAGCTTTTTTGAGTGCTACATCTATACGAGGACTACAACAAATTAAAATCTTATTTGTATACATTTTATTGAGATGAATTCTTGCCAAAATATTATATAAACTGCAAAGTTTCAGCTGAATTTCTTAGAATGTGGTGTTTATGGCTTAAATAAGCCTTTTTGAGAGCGACATCTATAGGTGGACTACAACAAAATAAGAACTGATTTAAAAAATTTTACTGCCATGAATTCTTGTCTCTATTAAATACAAACTGCAAAGATTCAGTTAAAATGCTTAGAAAATATGGTATTTATGGCTTAAATACGTATATTTTGGAGCGACCGCTATAGGGTGCCTTTAACAAAATATGATCCGATTTGTACATTATTTTCTGTGATGAATTCTTGTCTAAATAGAATACAAACTGCAAAGTTTCCGCTAAATTGCTTTAAAAATTTGGTATCTATGGCTCAAAAACCGTATTTTGGAGCGACCTCTATAGGGGAGCTATATCAAAACATCGATATGGCCCACATGCAATCCCAAACAACCTACAACTATAAGAAATATTTCTACCAAATTTGATCAACCTAGCTCTATTATTACGGACTGTAGCGTGATTACAACAGAGGGACGGACGGACAGACGGACATGCCTAAATCGTCTTATAATTTTACGACGATTAAGAATATATCGAGAGCTTATATTCAAAACCCTCTATCTTCAATTTTTGCAAAAATGAGATTTTTATGTTAAAATATTCGGTAAAATAAGACGCATCTATGGTACTAATTTGGAAATAAAAAAAACAAAACTTGAGATTTTATGGTCATTTTTGTAATTTCTCTATCTTACACACTTATTTTTTCTGAATGCAATACCCTCTATCTCTTCATATAATTTTGGACTATTTTTTTTTGTTTTTTTTTTCTTCTAAAAGACGGTTCTTTGATGAAAAGAGTATGCTAAACCCGAATTTGGATAATTTTTTTTAGTCGAAGCTTTAATTTTCCAATCTTATGACTATTTTTATATCTAACCTGTGATTCCACAAGAATACCATTTTCTATGACAATTTGAAAATGGATTCAAAAATGAACCCCAAGAAATAGATAATACTTAAATAAAAAATTAATCATTAATTCATTGTTATTATTATTTATTATTTTTATTATAATATGTATAATATAAATTAAAAAAATTTGTGGAATTCATAAATAAATATTTTTTTACTATGCAAAACCCTCTATCTTTTTTTATACATGAAGAATTTTTGAATAGCAATACCCTCTTAAAATTAGGGATATAAACGGTTTTTTGGCTCTACTGAACAATTGTGTTTTTTAAGATAGAGGATATTGAATATAAACTGTCGATATATATATATACTTTATGGGTTCTCAGATCAATATTTAGAGGTGTTACAAACGGAGTGACGAAATGAATATACGGCCCGTCCTATGGCGGAGGGTATAAAAATGGGCGTTATTTCAAAATGGGCGTTGTTATATTGGTACCTCCCAAACAAAATTGCCAAAATAAAATACAGGTAAAATAACTTTGTTGAATTTTCATATTTTTACAATATGGGTCACAACATAGTCATAGACTTTGTGCAAATAGGCATTGTTTTCTTCGTTAGGATGCTAGCTTTAAAAAGTGGAACACATAATTATTTTTACAACTTTTTTCTATTTTTTATTGTTTTGGCGATAGTTACTAAACTTACGTTTCTACCTGAAAGTGAACCTAAATATATAACACGAAAAGGCGCGATAGTTGAAAAACGTTAAAGCTAAATATATCAAAACTACTAAAATGGAAATGTTATTTTCTTTCTTAGGAGGGCAGTACAGGTTTTAATGAAAATTTGTAATATCAGTAAATTTTTTTGTACGTAGCTAGCATATAAAACACTTTCTTACCCCTTGACCTCTTGACATCATAGAAACTACAATTTGCAACTTATCTATGTGAAATTTGAGTTTATTTATGCCCCGAACAAGTTCAGTTATATCTCCAATTCATAGGTATCATTCCTATTTGACAATAGGCAGTTAATGTTTTATTCTATTCCTTTTAAAAGATTGAATCCTTGACGCCAAAAATGTAAACTCAATTAGTTTTCGCAAATACACTGAATGTTGTTTTTAATTGTTTTGTATACAGAATGTCAAAAAACTAAAATAAAAATTTTCACTTTCCTTAAAAAAACGAAAGTTATCATTAACATTTAAAAAATGTGTTTCCTCCAAACATTCATTGGACATAGGTCCGGTCATTCGCTATGTTACACTTATAGTTTCTATAAGTTGAGCGCTTAACGAATTAATTTCAAATGATTTCAAATTATAATATCATTTAATTTTCCCAAATACTCAACAGAAAATATTTTTTATTTTATATTTTGGAAACACTTTCAAGGAGACAAACATTACTTCATATATTTATATTATCTCCAATAAATGTTTAACTCATCAGAATCTGACAATCTCAAACGTTCAATATAATATTGCTTTAATTTGGAATGTGTATTTACTACTCACTGTGGTCATTCGTAAAAGAAAATCCCTTAAACTTATTTGAAAATTCATTAAATTCAGATCCACAACAAAAGTAAAAAAAAAATAATTTTACTCGCAAAATTCCTGCACTAGCTTTTTGTGACACCCTTGGTCTTGTGTGGGACTTTCAAAATGTTTTCAATTATCCCTTTTCTTGGAAAACCACATTCAATTTCTTGCTAAATTGTTAATGAATAATTTAAACAATAAATAAGCCGTTGCTCCGCATGATAACAAGCAATGCAAAATTTCATATGCATAGGTATACGACAAAAAACAAAAAACAAAATTGAGGAACTGCTTAACCATCAAAAAAAGGAGAAATTTGCACATGTCCTGCTAAGGACACAATAACATAAAATTGATGGCTATTAATTAACACCTTTCAAAAAATAAATGATAGGACAAAAATGCGGACATACATACGTCAACACATACCGATGCGTGTACCATCATTCCAAAGAATGATAAGTCGAAAATGATACTTTTTCAATGAGGCGTTCAAAGTTAATAGGAAATTTCGTCTACAGTTCTGTACAAAGCTTTAGAAGGAGTTGAAGGATTAAGACGGCTTAGAAAATTGACCAAAAGGAAAATGGTCAAATATAATGAAAAATCGGTTAAAAACTCGAAATTATCCCAAATTATTGGGAAATTGTAGTGCAGAGATAAATGCAAAATTGTCCAAATTAGAACTTGAACATGTAAGAAAAGAAAAGAAGTAGAGTAAACGCTTACTTTATTAAAGCATAACATGGAATTTCGATTTGGTCTGTGGGCCATACCTTATACGAGTACACAAAGAATCCAACATACCGAATTTATTTCTGATAAAAATGTTACCTTTGTTTGTGATATACCAAGGGGGACGGGGTATATTCTTCCATTTGATAGCGGCAAATAAATTATTGATATGTCCAATATTTCACTAAATAACGGGTGATCCATGTAGAGATACTTTTTTCAATAGCCTTTTTTTGACAGACCACGTGTGAGTCGTGTCATGCTGTCATGTTATTTGTGTTAAGTATTGTTTGGCATTTCATCATGGAAAGACTTACGCCTGAACAACGTTTACAAATCGTTCAACTTTTTTACGAAAATTCACGTTTTGTGAGGAATGTGTTTCGTGCCCTTTGCTCAACTTATGGTCAACATAATCGGCCTACTGAGCGTACTATTCGCAACAGCATTCATTATTGGATAATATTCGACCGAATAGACCACGTCAAGCACGCAGTGAAGAAAATGTAGCGGCCGTAGCTGAGAGCGTACACGAAGATCGTGGAAGGCGTGTTTTCGTTACACCATAAGTGCTTAATTTGTATGGGGAGCTAAGCACTATTAGTTCCCGATGAAGTTTTGTGCTTGTGTTCATGTCTTATTCGAGTATGATGTTGCCAGATTGGGCACCCTATATTTAGCGATATGGCATCCCATTTTTGGAGAGATTTTATCAATTATTGTGAATTAACGAGAAGAAGAAGAACAAAAATTGGGAAATTATTTTAATATTTGCAAAAGAGTGTAAACAATTGAACATAGAATAGTAAATATATGTTTTATAAATACTTTTCACGAATTTTTTGTCTGTTTCGCACTGGCCTTTCTTCGCAACTCATGACACCATTGCTACCAGATAGTGAAAATCCGCCACTTATTGCTTATGTGCCAGTTAGTGGAAGTCAGTTGTTTTCGTTGCAAAGTGCTAAACTAAAAGTGCTAGCTTGTAACGAAAACATGCCTGGAGAGTCGATTCGGCGCCGTTCGCAGCAACTCGGACTGACGCATGGAACGACTTGGCGCATTTTACGTCGATATTTTTAAATTGAAAGCATACAAAATACAGCTTGTGCAAGAACTGAAGCCGCCCGACCTTCCCAAGCGACATCGCTTCGCTCTATGGGCTCTTCAAAAGTTCAAAGAAGATCCGACGTTTTCGAGCCAAATTTTGTTCAGCCATGAGGCCCATTTCTGGCTCAATGGGTATGTAAAGAAGCAAAATTGCCGCATTTGGGACGAAGAGCAGCCTGAAGAGATTCAAGAGCTGCCACTTCATCCAGAAAAAACAACGGTTTGGTGTGGTTTGTGGGACGGTGGAATCATCGATCAATATTTCTTCAAAAATGATGCCAGTGAGAACGTAACCGTCAATGGCGACCGTTATCGTGCCATGATAACCGACTATTTGATGCCTGAAATTGAAGCTCGTGATCTCGGCGACATTTGGTTTCAACAAGACGGCGTCACTTGTCACACATCGCATCAATCAATGGATTTATTGAGAGAACACCTCGGTGAGCAGATTGTTTTGAGCCGGTCGATTGGCCACCAAGATCGTGTGATATCACACCGTTAGACTTTTTCCTGTGGGGATATGTAAAGTCTAAAGTTTATGCGGACAAACCCGCTTCGATTCAGGCCTTGGAGCAAAACATCGCGCGTGTCATTCGCCAGTTACCCGTCGAAATGCTCGAACGAGTCATAGAAAATTGGACTCAACGGATGGACCATCTGAGACGTAGCCGCGGCCAACATTTGATAGACATAATCTTCAAAAACTAAATGCCAAAGAATGTTCTTTCAAATGATAATAAACATTCCCAATTCAATTTGAATTTTATGTGTTTTTTTTTTTAAAGTAGGTAACCTCGAAGTTGATCACGCTATATAATATTTATGTGTGCCAAATTTAGATTGTACCCTAAAAATTTGTATATTTCCGCCGGAATAGGTGTGCATAACTAAAAAGATTATGTTTAAATCTGAACCGATTTTTTTTTAAATTTTAGCTGCGTTTATTCGTAGAGCAAGTTACTCCCTTCTACAAATTTTCGTAACATGCGTCTGTAAAATACAGCTTATACAGTCCATAGAAGCTGAATCGGAAGGAACATATATATGGGGGCTATATCTAAATCTGAACCGATTTCCACTTAATTTAGTAGTCTTTATTTATGAGTGAAGAGACTTGCCTCTGCCAATTTTTACCTCCATCTGGTGTAAAGTACACCTTCTATAGGCCTTAGAAGCCAAATCGAATCTGAACCGATTTCCACTAAATTGAGTAGTCTTTATTAATGGGTATGAGACTTGTCTCTGTCAATTTTTTCCTTGATCTGATGTAAAATGCAGCGTCCATAGCACTTGGATGCCTACATCTGAACCGACTTGCACTAAATTTAACAGTCTTTATTAATGATTGAAGAGATTTGTCTATGCAAATTTTTAGATTTATCTGGGGTAAAATTCGCCTTCTATAGCCCTTAGAACTCAAATCGAAGGAAAATATATATGGGCGCTATTTATAAATCCGAACCGATTTTCACCAATTTCAATAGGGATCGTCCTTGGACTAAAAAAGTGGGCTGTGTTATATTTCATCACAATCTAACAATAATTACGACCTGCACTTTGATTACAAGGACACTACTACAGACGGACGGACATTGTAAAATCCACACAGGAAGGTTGGAATCACTTCCGATCAGTGTAATAAACAGTGGGTCTATCTCTTCTTCTTTTGGGTGTTACCAACAAATGCACAAACTCATAATAACCTGGACCACAGTGTGGTGTAGGGTACAATGATCCATAAAATAATGAACTATCGCCCAATTGAATTAATGGGCCAAAAAAGAAAATGTCTTCAAAATTTTAACGAAATATGCTTTCTCTCATGGATAGTTTCAAATTAGGAATGGACAACAAACTGTTTTTGAATTATTTATTCATGATTTCATCCTCTGGGCGTGTCTTAAATCAGTTAAGTAGAAAGAAGTTCAAATGAACAGCTGCCGTTTGGAATAGGAAATTTGAATTTTTTAATATTTAAGTTTGAGCGATCTTTCACTTCAATGCATTTTCGAAGCGAAAAATGTATTATAAATAAATTTTTGGTCGCATTTTTTTATTTTTTTGGCAATTTTTCTTTCGACCTATCTTCAAGTGGAATTTTGGAGAAATACATTTGGTATCTCCTTCTACCGAACATTTGTTTTTTTCTTTGTTAAGTTTAATTTGAACAAAACAACTTTCTTTTCCAGAAATTTTGTACATATTAAGAATTTGTCTTAGTATACTCGTATAACATTTTATATTCAAAAACAACACATACCTGTTGTCCAGCATTGGCGGCCACCCAAGCTTCGGCAAATGTCTCCATAGCACTTTGGAAATCCATTTTGGGATTGTGATGAGAATGATGTTGGGTGGTTAGTTTTTAATGGAAGGTTTTTTTGCTTTGCTTCAATTACAAATAATAGCTATTTTATTGGTAATTAATTTTTTTTCTTATTGCAAATGATGATGAAAAGGGAAAATTGTTTTGGATTTATTTTTTTAAAATTTTTTTGTTTTATTTAAACGTTTTCATAACGATTTGTTAATTTTTTATGTTGTACTTTGTATCTTCTTCTTGAAAATCAATTTTTTCACATGCCGTCGGTTTTTTTTGAGGTTTTTTTATTTTTTAATTTTATATTTTTGTTTATGTTATTTTTATGATTTTTGTATCTTATTTTGTTTTGAAATTTCTTTTCTTTTTTTGTGTTGTCTAAGGCGCCACTTCATTAGGTTTAGCTTAAGCCTTTAAGTGTTTGTTTATGTTTATCTTTATGTTTTTAGTTTATTAGATTAGAGCTGTTCGATTCTTTGAACGGCTTTGTCTCTTCCCGCTTTAATGGCCCTGGCCCTGAATCATAAAAATGCTATAAAATTAGTTTGGTTGTAGGTAGCATGTAAAATAGGGTGTAACCAATTAGTGGTCATAAAGACATAAACATAATCACAAGTCGGGCTTAAATCTTTTTGGCCGGCTTTGGCATACGCTAAACATAGGCTATAGACAAGAGACGTTTTAAAATGTAAAGAATTTGATTTTGAGGGGTGACAATTTTGTTTTTGTTTAGGATTTATTTCAAAATTTCAGGTAGTAATTTCAAACACTTCCCGAAAGAAATAACAATTGTTTTTCTCTTTCTCTCTTTTTAAGCGAGTTCTTCTCTTGTTGCGTTTATATATTTGGTTGTTTCGAGTAGCGATTGTCAAAATTGTGACAGCTGTTTGTGGACATACGCGAAACGCCGTTCGTTTTTAAACAGGTGATGCACAAACACACACACAGCGTGGTTGTTGTTATTATTGTTTGCTATTCATAAAACTACCGCCCGAAGAGTTAGGACAGCCAACATTTTTTTTTAGATTTATGTTTTGTATTTCGGAAAACAGCTTGAATAAATTTACAATAGTTTTCGTAAAAATAGCTACCAAATCGTTTGAAAAAAGCGCCAAAATTTGTTCCCGAAAGAATTGCCTTTTATAAGTTAACACTTGTTTTTCAGTTATCTAGATATATTTGGTAATTATCTATTAACTATTTGTGCTATAACTGTTATCGCTTTCTTTATTGTTATCGTTTAATCAAGCTAATCTTTTTGATCCGATCCGTTGCAATCCGTTATTTATTAGCTTAATGACTCTCCCTCTCTCGCTCTATGCTCTAGAATTTTTGTTGTCAAAATCGGGGCACTTGATCGAACGGGCGCCATGCAATGACTGTCAACACGCAATGTCAAATGCTTTGTGATAAGCTGTCAAATCAAATGGTTGGCTCCGCTGCTGCTTCTTCTTCTTATTCGTGTTCTTCTCCCACGGGTTACTAGTTGGTCGGGTGTCTCGGCTCTATTTGCAAGCGCTCACAACTATTTCTGCCAGAGCTTCTTCCACTTCTTCTTCTTGATGTTGTAGTTTCAACTTCTCCTTATGCCTTTGCACTTGTCTAAGGCTTTTGACAATAAGTGTAATTGATGTTGTTGTTATCACACTTTAGAAAACAAAAACTTTAACGGAGAAAACAAAAGCAACAGCAACAACAACAACTTGGTTTTGATTTCGATTTACTCTAAACGCAGCCGTCGCCGCCGTTGTCATACGTTTTGCGCCGCGCGTCTTCATATGTCGCCGATCGTTTCACGCCGTAGCCGCTAATATTGTTGCCATTGACGTTATCGTGTGTCGTGGTGTTATTAGTATTGTTTTTTGTTGTTGTTGTTATCAATTACAATTGTCAATTTGTTTTAATTCATTTGTATTGAATTTATCTAAGAGAAGACAACGACGAACGCCACAAGCCAATAACAACAACTAGAAAAGGCAGAACAACAACAACAACTATCACTAACCTCAAACCATCAAACAAAAAATGTCCGTCCAAAATAGTTTGTGATTTTCATTCAAAAACAAACACAATCAGAAACACAACATTGTCGCCGTCGTCGTTTGTTACAAAAATATTATTGTTGTTGTTTGCTTTTGTGTCTGTCGCGCGCTGTTCATGAAGCGGCGTTTGTTTGTCGGTATCGTTTTTTTTTTCTTTGTGCAAACGCGCGTCACAACATGCTTACCTAACGCAAGTTGTCGCACAACTGATATTTTACCACACTCGCACTGCGCCCATGTTTTTTGTTGTGTTCCCACTTCATTGTGTGCTGGTATTTGTGCCGAAGCAAACATTTCGTTGGTAGTGGTTTAATGCTAAACATTCTCTTTATCGCTTCACCTCAAACTGGAAACGCTCTCTTGTGTGCTCTTTCTCGGTGTTTACTCTTAAAATACAGTTAGCTCTGTCTCGAATTGTGTTTGTTTGTTTATATTGTTGTTGTGGTTGTTGTAACCCATTACATCGTATCCTCTTTTTTGGGTGGAAGGATTAAGGATTATGCCTTCATTGTGTGAGTGTTTGGGTGTGCGTGTGTTTGTAAAATTGTGTGATTGTTTTGTAAAGGCTGTAGTAATTGATGGGATGTAAATGGGCAATAAGAGACCCCGATTTTTGTGACGTTATATCTATATAAATATGTAGATCCTACAGCACACCTATAATGTTTATACCCTACACCATACGATGGGGATATACGAACTAGGGATATAACCAGCGCTGCCAGTTTAGGGGATTTATCCCCAATTTGGGGATTTTTCTTTGCGAACGGGGATATCTTTTTTGGTTTGGGGATCCGGGGATTTGGCGGGGATATCAATTTTTTATAATTACATGTCTTTATTTATGTTAAAATTTGTATTTTATGTTAAATCTATTTTTTTAAGAAAATGTGTCCGTAAAAATTGTGTCAAAAGTTCCAACAAAAAGTAGCTTGACTCGCAGTGTATTAGAGTACGACTTAAATAGACAACCTGTAGTAATTGCAAATACGTATTTCTATAAATATTTATAAATCTTAATTGAAACCAAATGCGGTTTATAAAACGGAAAGAATTCTTCCGAGCCGACATTACGAACAATTTAAGCTAATTTTGGAGTAAAGTTTACTTGTAACAGAGCCTAAGGTAATCATTTGCTACGAGTCAAGAGTGTAACACATCGAAGGAGTGACCTAAGACCCTAAGTATGTTCGGCGGATATCCGTTTTGGGTCATTTTAAGCAAATGAGCAATGTCCGTCCGTCTGTCTGTCTGCTGGCTGTTGCGCACGACAACTCTCGAAAGGAGTATCCGATTGACTTCAAATTTGGTATGTGGTAATATCTTCTACTATCTCCGGCTATGTTCGAAGATGGGCCATATTGGTCCACTCCTTCTAGTATCTCCCCCACAAAGGTTTAACATTTGGTGAAATATTGATTATTTAATAACTTCTATACTACTTATTTGAATCCTTTGAAATTATACACATAGTATTAGTTTATTAGTCCTCGAGAAATATGGGCAAAGTTAAAACGCCCCTTTTGGTACCTTCCACACAAATAGACAATTTTGAACCAAAAGTTACCAGCTTATAACTTTAAGACCAGAGCATACAAAGACTTGGAATTTTGTACAATGTAGTGGTTTAATAGTACCTAAAATACAGTGAAAAATGGGCATTATTGCCCCGCTCCTTTTGGTACCTCCGACACAAATGGACAATTTTGTACCAAAAGTTACCAGCTTATATCTTTAATATCAGTGCATACAAATACTTGAAATTTTGTACAGTGTAATGCTTTAGTAGTAGCTGGAGTCCAGAGAAAAATGGACGTTATTGGCACGCCCTTCTTGGTACCTCCCACACAAATGGACCTCTTTGTACCAAAAGTTAACAGCTTTTAACATTGCATACAAATACTTGAAATTTTGTACAGTGCAATGCCAGTACCTAGAGTCCAGAGAAAAGTGACCGTTATTGGCACGCCACTTTTGGTAGCTCCCAAGTGGACCATTTTGCACTAAAAGTTAAGTGCGTATAACTTTAATACCAGTCACACAAATACTTGAAATTTTGTTCAGTGCAATGCTTTTATAGGACCTACAGTCCAGTGAAACATGGGCGTTATTGGTACGCCCCTTTTGGTACAAAAAATAAATAAATTTACTAATATATTTTTTTGACTCAAAGTGAGGGGATTCATAAGTCGGTTTACCCGACTGAACTGTCCTACTCTTTTTAAATCGTTTTCATATACAAGGTGGCGCAAAAGTAATCCTCCTATCAGAAAATGCTATACATTTTGCGATTGGCCCCTAATGTCAGTTCTGTTTTGACATTTGTGTAGTAAACACATGCGAAATACACGTTAATAAACAATGTTACGCTACACTGCTCCAGAACGCGGAATATTGCTGACTATTTATTTGACCAATAATCGGTCGGTGACTTTGGCACAGATTTCCTGGTCGTCCAACGCCTACTGGTGAAACACTGCGACGTTTAGCCGCACGCCTCGAAGAGAGTGGCACAACATGAGATGCTGCCAGGCGTGGCAGACCCCGGAGTAGCCCTTCTGCAGAGAATATTGCTGCTGTAGCCGAGGATGTCATGGAAGCGCCGTCGACATCGACCAGACGACGTGCCACGCAAATGGGTATCAGTCGACGGTCTCTATAGCGAATTTTGGTACAAGATTTGAAAATGTTTCCGTACAAAGTCCAGACGGTGCATCAGCTGTTAGCTGCTGACCGCCAATCGCGTCTAACATAACATCGAAAGGTTACTTTTGCGCCACCTGTTAGGTTCCACTCTGTCTTCCCCAGATTTCTTTGGACGGCAGAATTAGGTACGTTTTCGACGTACTCTGTATAATAGTGATCTGAAATGACTGTCGTCCAGTACATTCCATCCAATAATTTGGTCTGACAGGCAGTCTGTAGCGAAAGTGTAAAGGTAGCTTTATAGCCTTTGTTCAAAAGTTAGGTTGGTAGTTAGAATAAAGTCAAGAAGTGACTCACCTCTACTGTTTGTATCCTGCGCCAACTATAAGTTCGCACTCTTAATATTCTTGATTGTCCTAAGATTATCTAGTCATGTCCGTCTGCAGCTTTAATAGAGCACATTTTGCAGTAATATTTCTTGTAGTAGCAGGTCAGTTGGGATTGAAAATGAGACTTTTCGGTTAATGATCTTATATAGTTTCGACTTTCTAAACTTCAGGCCCATAGATGTAATAATAATTTTTCCTCTGGTAGAATTTTGAGATTTCAAATGACGAAATACATACGAGTACATATATCCCGATTTTGAATATAAGGGCTATAGAATCCACATTTCACAATATAACTTTATACAATTTTGCAGATAAAGGTTTCTTGAACAACGTTGAAACTTCTTTCCTGGTTTTAATTTGTTTTGACGTATAACTTAAGGTAAGTACAGACGATTTGCAGATCGGACAACATTGCCAGAAAAATGGCGGAAAAATGCAACCCTGTGAATTTACAACCGTGTGAACATACAATTTTTGTTTTGCAACGTTAGCAGAAAAGGCATTGCGAGATAAGCTGATTGTTATATGTTCGAAGTTTATGCATGTGACAACGGCGCCATTGCCAGAAAATCATGTTATTTGCAACACTGTCTATAATGTATTTTTATTGGCAATCCTGCATATAAATATTTACAAAACATATTGTAAATATATTAAATTGTTATGTTTTCTTGCAATCGTCTGAACTGTCAATTCACATTTGCCTAACAATCTGACATTGCCCGTATATTTGCAGCACTTTAACAGGGTTGATAACGTTTGCCGATCTGGCAATCGTCTATACTCAGCTTTAGGAATAGGTATTTAATTTTTTTGAAAATTTCCAAACAATCGAAATAAAAGTACATTCTTTGTCCTTTTTCAAAGTTATTGGAAGACCTTTTTGTAGAAAAACTTAAGTTATAAAATTCTTTACTATATAAAAAAATAGGAAATATATCACAATCAATTGAAAGCTGAATAGTATCAGCTATTCATATATATAAATATCTGAAGAAGTCATTAATCCCTTTGAGAGGTACTCTTTCCATTGCTTATTTTTAAAGCTGCAGAACGTCAAAGAGAAATCCCACAGAGAGAGCATGAGAAAAGAATAAGTTCTCTACCGGCATTTTGTCAATGTGTGCAACCAAAACAAAATCAACACATATGCAATGGGGAAGAGAAATTGCTTGATAACAGATAAAGAGAGTATTTTGGTTAGCCTGAGTAAAGTTAAGAAATTAAGTATTCTCTCTTGCTCTTACTCTCCTTTTTTTATCTTACCACTACTACCATAAAACGGATTACAATTTGTATGGCCCAAAGGTTTGCCAAAAACAAGTGAACGATGAACATTGCTGTGAAACGTTTAAATAAATTACAACAATCGTTGGATGGAATGGCATGGCATGGTGAACCTGTTTTTGGCAAAAATTCCTACAGCGGAATTTCCAACGAGAAAGTATCTGAGAGATGAAGGATTGCTGGAGTTTGTTTTCATAAAACAACAAACAGAAAGATGTGGATTTGTTGTTTTGGGAACAAATGTTTGCCACAACTTCTCTGAGTGTTCTTTGAGTGTCAGAGAGTGGGGAAATTAAAACAACCCATACAAAGACAGTTCTTGGACCATGACTGCGTCTTGGAATGGAGGGTCTTTAGGAGGTTGTGTCATCCGTCAGAGCGCTGTTCCTATATACACGTAGTAGCAGCATTGCAGGCGAACGAACGAGAGAGTACAAGTGATTGACTTAAGGCGGATAAACAAAGTGGTGTGAGTAATTTTGGGGGCATGAATTGAGTACAGCAGTTTTCCTGTTGTTGTTGCTGTGTTCATGCCCAAAAACGTGAAAAACAACAATTCGTTGTTATGCTCGGTTAAGCAAGCTACACCCACCACACTGCATGCCGGCTTTTGCTTGGGGTTTGTTTCTGTGCTACAAATTTGGCACCTTAAGATAAGCAGAGATGTAGTGGGAATATAAGTATACGTGAGTAAGTATGAGCGACGCTCTTCTTCTTTTAGAGCTTAGTCTCCACAAGTATTACAACCTTATGAGGCTGGCTGGTTTGTATCTCAGACACTTGGTTGGCTACCTTATTTTGTTTTTGTGTGCGTTTTTTGTCGTATTTTGCCTCATCACGCCATCCATCCATCCATCCATACATACTCGTACCCGATGGAGTTTGCCGAGGGGGGTTTTGTGTACTCAACTCGACACGAGTGTGCATATAGCAGCAGCAGCTCCTTCCGATAAGAAGTGAGATAATGCGCGCGCATTACATGCGATTAGGTGCCTCAGCACGACGACAACGAAGGATTTAGCCAACCATCACAAAGGGATTTTTTTGTTGTTGCCAGGGGATTGTTGTTTTTTTTTGTCCTGCTGCTCTCACTTCTTTTTGGGCAGGTCTCTCATTGTATTTGTATGGTTTTACATATAGAAAATGTATACATAAGATATGAAAAAACAATCTACCGAATATATACATATTTGGCATATATTATGCCGCTTCTCGGCGCTGTCCTAAGGAGAACATATAAGACTTTGTATTAATCTTGAGCTGGGGAAAAACATGTGCAGATCCTGATTGGTAAACCAATCATAACATGTTATGGATATTAAATGAAAATTTTTGCAGAATTTGTATTTCGATGATATATGTGTGAATGCTCTCGCCTTCGCCTAAACCATCAAGGAGATTTTTGAATTCATGTTCACGCTAAAAAGTGTTGAGTTTCCTTAAACAGAGCGGTCACAGTATTTATGATTTGTATACCCTCACCTAATGATCAAATAGGACCAAACCCCATAACCCTTCAAACATATTCTACAAAACAAAATTAAATTGCTTAAAAAATAGTTATTTTTAACAATTTTCAAATTTAAACGAAATTTAGATTTCTATACCCTACACAACACTGTGGTACAGGGTATTATAAATTTGAGTGGGCCTTATGTTGGTAACGCCTAAAAATACCGGAGCTATGCCTTATAATATACTGCCGCCGCATCTCGGCGCTGTCCTAAGGAGAACATATAATACTTTGTTTTAATCTTAAGCTGGGGAAAAAGCAGATCCTGATTGGTAAACCAATCAAAAAATGTTATGGATATTAAAGGAACATTTTAGCTGAATTTTTATTTCGATGATATATGAGTGAATGCTCTCGCCCGACCTAAACCATCAAGGACATTTTTGAACTCATTTTCACGCTAAAAAAGTGGAGAGTTTTCTTAAACAAAGCAATCCGGTATTTTTATGATTGTATACTCTCACCTAATGATCAAATAGGGCCAAAACCCATAACCCTTCAAACATATTTAACAAAACGAAATTAAATTGCTTCAAATATAGAAATTTTTAACAATTCTCAAATTTAAAAAAAAAATTTTGCATTCGATTTTTTCAGTGTAGACAATTTTATTAGATTTCTATACCCTACACCACACCGTGGTACAGGGTATTATAAGTTTGAGTGGGCCATATGTTTGTAACGCCTAATAATACCGGAGCTAGGCCTTAAAATGTACACAGAAAGAAAAAATTTAGTAATCCGTACTTGAATCAAGCCGTAGCGGTGTCAAAAGTACGTTAAGTACGGATTTTCTTAAACCAAGTACAAAATACTTGAATCAAGTATGGATTTTTAAGCCCTGAATTCTTAATCTTAGCGCTTATTAAGCCTGATTAGGGTTGATTTTAAGCCGAAAAATTCTTATTTCAAGCATAAAGCGATTGACTTAAGAATTTTATCGGATTAATCTGAGTGCGAAATGGGCTTCAATGAAGAAATTTTTGATTGAATTAAGCCTGTCCAATACTTGATTTAAGCCTGATAATACTTGATTTAAGCCTGATCAGTTCTTGATTTAATCCTAACCAATACTTGATTTAAGCCAGATCAGTTCTTGATTTAAGCCTGGTCATACTAGATTTATTGTGCTTTCGTTCGTTTTATACCTATATACCGTTTATATTAATTATACCATTTTTGCCACTGTATTGCAAAGAATGCAATTTGTTAAAATGGTATGTCAAAATACAATTGCTTGACAGAAAAAGTAAAAGTTTTGCTGCATTTATTCGATTTAAATATGAAACATATAAGGAATAGCATCAACGAAACGAATAAGAATTATTAACAACTTCAAAAAACTAAAATCATAAAAAATTACGTCAAGTAATGTATTTGCAAACAAATACATTACTTGACAAAGAAACGAATTGAATATGGTCGCGCACAAATGTTTATACATATACATCTCGACAATTTATATGCATGTGTGTTTGATGTTGCGTCAGCCAAAATCAACCACTTGCATGCGAGTGGTTGCGAGGGTCATTTTATTGTGCTCTATATTGGTTCTGTCTCTCAGAGATTAAAGTAAGTTTTTTTTCTTACTTTAAGCCATATTAGGCTTAATTTCCCTTTTCAAGAAATGTTTACTTGATTTACAGCATAAAATGCTTATTGTAAGCCTTTCAGCACTTGATTTATTCAATTTAAGCCTATTTATACTCGTTTTAAGAAAAACTAAATTTTTAAGTACGATTTCGGCTTAAATTAAGAATTTTTACTTGAATTTAGTATGGCATTTTTCTTTCTGTGTACTGATCGAATCACACTCAACAGCTGATTAGATCTCGAGATGTCTGTCCGTCTTTCCTGCGTTGCGGATGGCAGGAATTTCATTAGTTTTATATATATGGTCAAAAGTCAAAAATTTTGTCATTGGGGTAATCTAAGTTAGTTGTCAAGTTTCTCGCGTTGAGTACAGATTTCGGATCAAATGTTGATGGAATTAGATAAACCACAAACATAAAAGTTTTTTTTCCAAAAAATGTTGTTATTATCTTATATACGTTAAAAGATATAAGCACATACATTTCAAAAATGTAAATTTTAATATATTTATTAATATAGCTCATAACTTTTTGAAATGCGATTTCAGGTGTTTTTTTGTTTTTTTGACCGCGGTCAGCGCGCCCATCTATGTAATGAAATATCGCTGAAGAAGCGGTTCCAAATGGAACCAACGTTAGAGCTCTCCAAACCTTATTTAAACATGCGTGAATATTTTTTGATAGTGTATTTCGCGCGGCACATCGACAGTTATACATAGATTGAGCTGACTTAATATTCCCAGAAGGTTTTTTACATTGCAAATTCGAAAATCAGAGGCGCGTAACAAAATAATAAAGCACTGAAATTTTATTCACTTTTTTAAAATATTGCAAATTTTATTCTTGACAATTTTTATAGTATAAAGTTCTTAAATTCATTTTTATGTTCATTGGGGATACTGCTGTGGTGCTCTTAACAACCATGGATACTTATTTCAAGATTGAAGTCTTGTACGCGAAGAACGAGACACTTTTGTCACAGCGATGATCGTCAAGGCACACCGAGTGCGCGGTATAGATATGGCGGAAGTTCATATGAATTACAAGGATTTTTACCCATCTATTCCGAAATCAGAGGAGCGTCATTTTATTTTGATGATTATTCAAATTAGGCACTTTGCAAAATTTACATATCCTCAAACTAAATCCATTCAATATTAGTTTCCCTCTTAAGATATTATTATGGTTTTAAGCGAATTCATACAATGTAAGTTAGCCCGGATGAGCACATAATTACTGTATGTCATTACCGACTTCACAATTCGCGAAAATCATAAGAACATATTTTAACACTAAAAAAAAAAATTCGCGAATTCTCATTCTTTTTATATGAAGCCTTTTAATTTTTTATTAAACACTTTAAAAAATACTATTATGTAATCTTACAAAAGAAGTTCATCAAAACATACACTCAAAATTATCTTACCATTCAACTCCCATCAATACTTTTTGATGAGCATTTTGTAGATAAATTTTGCACTGAAATAAAAGACAAGTAATATGGACTTCGTATTTTGAAACAAACAAAACTTTTTAACCAACAGAGATATTACCTTCATTCTTTCTGAAGATCACTGCTAGTTCACTCATCTATTCGGGTTATTTTTCATACATTTTTCCGATTTTTATATTTTGCGGGATTCGTTATATTATATAAAATTTCAATTAAAAAATGTTTTGTTTCGCTATATTTTTGCAAATAATGAAGGCACTGCAAATATTTTGACATATGCTGATAGAAATGGCAATGGTCTACGATTGTATGTTTAGTTTTCTTAATTCCGCTACAAATTGCATTTTATAGAATTTTTTAAAAATTTCAATTTGAAACCGCCATAACTTTCGCGCCCCTTAATGAAATTAATTCACAACAACCGTTATTGCACGCTTACATATTATCTCTGTCTACTACAAACGCGTTTGATGTGCTCGCCAAAATTTTTTCGAAAGAAAAACACTCGAAAATTAAAAAAAATGACTTTTGCCCATATATATTATTGTTATTAGCCAATTTGTAAGTCTATCGCCATTAATAACAAACAAGTTGGTGAATTTTGAAAACTTTTTAGTTTGCATAAAAATCGACAAATGGGCGGCGTGACAAAAAACAAAAAAAAAATACAACGAATCATCTTATAAAAATAACACCTTACTTTGGGCTTGATTATACTAGAGGCAATGCTTCTGAGATATGTATTTATCATTTACTCTAAAAATGCAAAATTTTTGATATATTTAGATTTTTGTTGAATTCCGGACGGCCTGTTCCGGACAGCACAAAATGCATACAGAAACCAGTAAGGAAAGACAGAAAGTCGGGCGGGGCCGACTATATAATACCCTACACCTACCTACCAATGCGAAAATGGGCATTGCGATAAGAATTTGGCAGTGTTCATACATGTAATAAGCAAACTCTCTCTGCCGATTTTCGTACTGATCGGATATAAAACACGGTTTCTACAGTGCTTACATGTCAATCGGGTGTAACATATATATTGGGACTATGTTTAAATCTGAACCGATTTTCCCCGAATTTGGCAGTGTTCATAAGAAAACATGTAATAATACATGTAATAAGAAAACTCTCTCTGTTAAATTTCGTACTGATCGGATATAAAACACGATTTCTACAGCGCTTAAATGTTAAATCGGGTGGAACATATATATGGGGGCTATATCTAAATCTGAACCGATTTTCCCCGAATTGCGCAGTGTTTATTCATGTAATAAGAGAACTCTCTCTGCCAAATTTCGTACTGATCTGATTTAAAATACAGTTCCTACAGCGCTTACATGTCAAATCAAGTGAAACATATATTTGGGGACTATATGCAAATCTGAACCGATTTTAACCAATTTCAATAGGGATCGTCCTTGGGCCAAAAAAGAGCACTATGCAAAATTTCATCACAATAGGACCATAAATACGACCTGCACCTTGATTACAAGAATACATGGACAGACAGACGGACAGACAGACAGACGGACAGACAGACGGACATGGCTAAATCGACTCACAAAGTGATTCTGAGTCGATCGGTATTATAAACAATGGGTCTATCTCTTCTCCTTTTAGGTGTTACAAACAAATGCACAAAGTCATAATACCCTGTACCACAGTGTGGTGTAGGGTATAAAAAGGTTATTAAAATATTTATTTTAATGTCAATATTATACAATATTTCTCAAAATGTTTTACGTAGAAAGATCGACAAATTCTAAAGCAATAATTTCGTGCCAAGATTGTTAAATTTTGTATTTACATAATGCGTAAATGTGGCGCATAAAATTTGAGTACATTGATAAAAAATACTCAAGAAAGCGTTGCAAAATTGTAAGGCATTTTTTAAGTAGCCCCGGTAAATGCCCATATATAATCTTTATATATACATATAAAGGGTGATTCATCCTGAGGTTTGATTTATAATGCATAATAAAACACATAAATTTGAAAGTGAACTTAAAATTTTTATTATCGGTTAAAAGAACAATTTATGACATTTACTGTTTGAAGATGATGTCATGTACATCTATGTTGTACATGCTTTAGGCGAACTAAATTTCCCAAATAAAATATGTGTTTAAATACAAATAAAATTATTTTTTAGGAATTTCTCCAAATTTTTAAAAAGATTTTCAAAACTTTAGCTATATTTTTCGAATTTCAGTTTTAATTTTTCAAATTGTACCTCCCAGTTATGATGCCACATGCAGCATAACTCCTTTTTTAAATCAATCATTTCGAATTGTAATTTATTTTGATCCAAGATTATACGATTTTAATTTTAAAAAAATTAACTTTTAATTACTGAAAAATTCTACACAATTTAGTTATTTTCTGAATACTTAAATGCAAATAAATATTTGTTTCGGAAATAATAGTCCCAAATAAAAACACATTGGGATGTAAACAAAGATTTGTTTAGAACAACATCTTCCCAAATATATAATTTTTGTGTGTACAAAAAATTATATGTATATTTAGAGTGTACCCCAAACATATATGTATATGTTTCAAGCCGAATAGTCTTCGGGTTGCTCATCAGTCAACGATTGGACCATTTCTTCTCCTTTTGATTGTTACAAACAAAGGCACAAATATATAATACCCTGTAACAAAATTGTGATGTAGAATAACAAAATGCAGAAAAATAACTTAAAAAATTAAAAAATATATCAAAAATGTCTACAATTATGCATTTTCCTACAAGGGGAAAATCGACATTTGAAAGAAAATATACTTGGAACACAAGTTTTTTACATATTACAAATACGAGTATATTTTATTTGATATCAAGAAACTGTATTTGAAGCGCATATGACAAAATATCACAACAAAATATATTTGCTAAATAATTATTTCAAAATAAAATAGCGTTTACATAAAATAGAATTATTGTTTAAGGATTCCCCTATATATTTTATTTAAAAAAATTAAGACTTTGGAGACATTTTATGAGTTTCACTTTAATTTTTTCCCTGATTTCGAGTTATACCATATACATACTCGTAGTTAACAAGTAAAGACGGATTAAGTTTGGACATGCCGAATGTTATATACCATCCACCATGGATCGCATGTGAATGGTTTCGGGTAAAAATGAACTCATTATACCAAATTTCAGCCAAATTCGTTGAAGTAGAGATATTTGTGGCGTTACAAAGTCAAATCTAGAGGGACCTTTGGATGGGGACTACATCATAACATGGATCTATTACTACCGCTGTTTGTTTGAAGGATTCCGGGTTTAAATAAACCACAGTCACCAATTTTTGGCCTGATCAGTTGACATTTGTGGTCTCTATGACGCTAAGAAGTCACATCGGGAAGATGCTATATATGGGGGCTATATCAAAAAATGGACCGATATTGTCAATTCTTAATCCCAAATTACCTGCAGCTATAGGAAGTATCTGCACCAAATTTATTTTAACTAGCTCAATTATTGTAGACTGCAGCATGATTACAACAGCCGAGCATATCTAAATCGCCTTAGAATTTTACGACGATTAAGAATATATATACTTTATGGGGTCTCTGATCAACACTTAGAGGTGTTATAAAAAGAGTGACAAAATGAATATACCCCCCATCATATGGTGGAGGGTATAAAAACTGAATCCAGAGTGCCCCAGTAGGTGAGTTGGTAGCGTTCTCGCCTATGTGTTTGGGGGTCGTGGGTTCGATTCCCACCAGAGGCTCTGATCTGTCGCTGTAAAACCTTGCCACATGGGTTTAGTAACCACGCTATTCCCTGGACCATAAAGTTAAAATATAAACTTACTTTGTATTGTAAAACCAATAATAAAAAAAGTGAATCCAAAATTTTTATAAATTTTAAAAATGTTTTGTGGTGTTATTCTAGAATTCATAATAATAAACATCCATGAGTTTTTACTATCACATTTCTTGTCATTGAAATTTGAAATACCTATTCTCGAATTCCTGTGACAAGGTAAAAGCTTTTTAAATTTACAATTGTTGACATTGTTGCCCAACGAATAAAATATATTTAAAAAAGATTTTTTGTATGAAGAAAACTTCTGATATTCATAATTTTTCAATGGCATATAATTTTTATATGTATACGAAAATTGGAAAAAAAATAATTTGAATATGAAAAAATGGAAAAACAATTTTCAAATGTTTCAGACAAGAATTATCCAATGATATGGAACACGTTGGCAGATTCGTGCTCTTGTTTCCTACGTATCATTTATCTCCATGTTGATTAGAAACTAAGGTCACGCTTCTTTAAGGGGAAAAAATCGTAGTGCAAGACCAAAGGATCTTTTGCAGGCAAATTTTCCAGAATGCAAATTTTAATCTTTCAGACGTAATCTTCCCTTTCCATTATCAACAATGGTAATAAAAATATTTCACTTAAAATAGATTTTGCCATAACAAAAGGAGATTTTGTAGAGAGATATTCATTATCATGTGCTATTGGTGTTGTGACAACTATCATTGGAAATTTTAACAAAACTGTTTTTATTTGAATCCCAGAACAAAGACAAATTAATATAAGAAGACATTCCTTTAGGCCGAAATGTCAAAATCCGTCAGTTACGAACGAATAGGAATGAATTGTCACACGCGAAAAAAACAGTTTTCCGCGAACTTAGCTTGAACTTTTTTTGCACTTATCGATTAATATTATTTGTTTTATTGTGACAATTACAAAAAATTCGGGAAAAACGTTCTGAAAATCCGCGAAAACCCTTACTCGTTGAAATCAATTTCCTATTCGTTCGTAACTGACAATTACTCGCTGCAGGAAGGAAAGTCTTCTTAAATTATATTGTTTTTGTCCCAGAATAGCAAATTGTTTTTATTGTCACAAAAGTAGTTACTATCACAAAAATTAGCTTATCACTCGGTCGAGAATAGGGCTGTTAAAGTAGTACGAATTAAAAACCGAATACAAAAATTATATTGAAACTTTTTTTTTTATTTTTATTATGTTAAACAAAGTTATGTCAAATATGGATTTTTCAGTTAGGATTTTTTTTTCATATAATTTTTGAAATGAGTTACGCCTTGCATGAATAGCATACACGCTGCAAAAATAAACGTTTCTTTAGTCTATTTTCCCAAACATATTCTGCTTGAAATATACAAATGTTTAGGGTACACTAATATATATTTTATTTGGCACAAACAAATATTATGTATATATTTGGGTAGACGCTGTTTTAAACAAATCTTTGTTTCTGATATTTTTTATTTTTTTCCTTATATTTTTTGGAACTATTTACGAAACTAATATTTATATGCAATCTAAGTATTCTGAAAATATACCGATACCCTAAAAGTAAGGAATGTTTTAAGTGTAATCGGTAATTTTTAGTTATTTTTAGTAATTAACAATATAATATTTAGTAATTAACAACTAGTGATTTCAACAAAAGTTAGTGGAATGTTTAACTTTAATTCGAAATCAAGAACAATTAAAACTGAAATTTAAAAGAGACAACAAAGCTTGGAATTTTTTTATAACAAGATTTATTTGAAGATATTCCTAATCAATATTTTTATTTGTTTGTAAATATATATTTTATTTCAGAAGTTGGTTCACAACAATATTTGGTTGTAATAGTTTAACAAGCGCTCCAAACACATTTTAACGATTTTCAAACAAAATGTGTTTTTTCAGAAATACAAAGTATAATATTTAAAAATGTATTTTCCAAATATATTTTCTTTCTATTCAAAAATATTAAAAACGGTGATTTTGCCCCGTTTATAAAATATTTTTGCGAATTGAACTATTTGCTTCATAGAAGATGTGTTTCAGGGTTTTCTAACGGCAAACTTATCAATTCATCGATTTAGATTATAGAGGAATTTTATAAAAATTTAAAATTTCTAAAAAATCATTTTCAATTACTATGAAATTAAAACATATCTTACATCATTTAAAATTTCCAAAAATAATTTTGAATGACTGAAAAATTAAAACGTAGCTGACAGTTAGGTATCGATATTTTTTCTGAATACTTAAATTCAACTACATTTTTGTTTCGAAAATAATAGTCCCAAATATTGTGCTGTTTTCTTTTCTAAAAAAAGATGTTGCCCTGTCAGAGAGCAGCATTTTAAGATGTAACCCATACACTTTTGTACTGTAGCATTTTTAACTGCTGCAAACTAAAAGTTCCAAAAAGGCAGCATTTTCACGTAAATAAAAATACGTTGACACCACACAAATACACACTGGACGCTGAACATCCCTTTGATTTAATACAGTCATTTCGGGACAAAACAAATCATCAAAATGACTATAAATCGTCATTTCTGGCATCACTGGATGGAATGAAGGTTGCTTAATTTAATTTAAATGAAATTCAACTTGGACTTGATCAGATGCTTCACGCTGAAAAAAAATCGCTTCTGTAGTATATTGTCCCAAACATATTCGGCTTGAAACATATATATGTTTGGTGTAGACTCTAAGCATGTAATATTTGGTACATACGAAAATTGTGTATTTGGGAAGATGTTGTTCTAAACAAATATTTGTTTACATTCCAATATGTTTTTATTTGGGACCATTATTTCCGAAACAAATATTTATTTGAATTTAAGTATTCATAAAATACATAAATTGTGTAAAATTTTTCAGTAATTCAAACTTAATTTTTAGAAATTTTTAATGTTCGTAAAAAATAATAATTGAAATCATATAATCTTGGATCAATATAAAGTACTTAGAGGATTGACAACTAATGATGGCTTGGAATACCAAGAAATTTGAAATGATTGATTTAAAACATAAGGTAATGCTGCATATGGTATCATAACTGGGAGGTACAATTCGAAACCCAAGAAAAATTTAAACTGAAATATGAAAAACTCAGCAAAAGTTTTGGAAATATTTTTTAAATAAAATATATTTGGAAAAATTCCTAAATAATAATTTTATTTGTATGTAAACACATATTTTATTTGAGAAATTTAGATTGCAAATATAATTTGTTGTAATATATTAATATATGCGTTCCAAATATATTTTATTGATTTTCAAATAAAATTTATTTGCTAAGAAATATATAATATTTAAAAATTTGTGTTCCAAATATATTTTCTTTCGATTCAAACATATCAAAAATGGCGATTTTGCCCCGTGTTCATAGCACAATATAGCCGAAATGTTTACAATAAAAATATATGATATTTGAAACAAACTAATTGAATGTATTTCTTTGGAAAATGTTTGCCCTAAACAAATCATTGTTGACATACGAGTATAACTGTTTATTTGGAGCTATTTACTAGGAAAAATAAACTTTTTTCTAGGTAAGTATTGTTTCAAACATATTTTGCTGGAAACATACACATGTTAAGAGTACACTCCAAATATATAATATTTGGTACACTCAGATATTATATGTTTGGGAGGATATTGTTCTAAACAAATGTTTGTTTTCATCAAAATATTTTTTATTTGGAACTAATATTTACAAAACGAGGATTAATTTGTATTTAAATATTTTGTAGGTACTGTATCACTGACTTAATTTAAAGTCAGGTTTTAGGTTTTGCAGAAGTTAAAAGTGATTTTTTTTTCGATATTTTGTATGTTTGTAAAAATAGATTAAAATTTACATCGTACAATCTTTCGTAACTATAAATTGCATTAATGGATTGACAAAAAATTGATCACTTGGGATATTTACAAAATTAAAAATGAGTGCTGTAAAACCAAATAAAGTCAGCAAAGTTGTAAAAATCTTTTTAAATAAAATATATTTGGAAAACTTCTTAAAAACTTCTTTGTGGGTAAACACATAATGTATTCGTGAAAGTCAGTTCGCAAATATAGTTTGTTCTACATAATATAGTATACATTCGTTCCAAACTAAATTTTTTGATTTTCAAAATCTGGTTTCAAATAAATTGTCTTTGAATTGAAATGTATTAATAATGACGATTTCTCTCCCGTGTATTTGAAAGCAACAATTTGTATGTAAAAAAAAATTCTAACAAAATGCACTTTATACACGGAGGAAAATAGCCATTTTTGATATGTTTGAATTGAAAGAAAATATACTTGGAAACAAAATTTTTGAATATTATATATTTTTAAACAAATATATTTTTTTTTTGAAAATCAAGAAATTTTGTTTGTAACGCATATATTAATATTTTACAACAAAATATATTTGCGAACTGACTGTCACAAATAAAATATGTGCTTAGACACAAACAAAGATATTGTTTAATAATTTATCCAAATACATTACATTTAAAAAAATGTTAAAACTTTGCTGACTGTCAATTTTTAACTTTATTTTTTCTTTGATTTCGTGTTATACTTTATCGTTAAAAAAGTCGTAAGCAGACTTTTCTTTTCTTTTACAGCACTTATTTTTAATTAATAAAAAGTCCAATTGTCAATCCATCAATGCTATTTGTCGTTACCCAAGATTATACGATTTAAATTTTAATAGAATTTCTAAAAAATTAAACCATAAATTTCTAAAAAACTGAAAACTTTTCTTTAAATTAAGGCATCAATACATTGCCAAAAGATTTAAATACAAACTAATCATTGTTTCGGAAATATTACACATTTCCAAATAAAAAAATATTAGGATGAAAACATAATTTTGTTTAGAACAACATCCTCCCAAACATATAGTATTTGTGCGTGTCAAATATTTAATATTTGGAGTGTATCCTAAACATATGTATATTTCCAGCAGACTATGTTTGGAACAATATACTACAGAAGCGATTTTTTTTCAGCGTGTAGGTTTGTTGCATAATGTTATTTAATGAATATTACATTGACTAGAGATATTTCAGCTAAGTATATGTTAAAAGTACTAAGTCCGTCACAGCGAGTTATAAGCTGTTACACGGAGAAAAAAACAGTAAACCAAAAATGTTTGAGAGCAAAATTTAAATTAAATATATTTTGGTGCAAATATTTGATATTTATGTACCGAAAAATATGTTTGAATATCTCTTTTATCAATATTATTTTTTCGGACTTTCAGTGAAGATTAGCATAAAAAACGGGGAAGTATTTAATTAAGTTAAAGAATCTTTATTTCCGACTTACAGAAAAAAAGTTAATGTTTCCAAAAATAAAATATTTCCAGCAAATATACTACAGAAGCGATTTTTTTTCTTAGGGTAGCATATGTAAAGCGTAAGAAGTTTTACTATATTTTTTTCATTTAAAAATTTATTTTTAGTGTCTTTTGGTGATTTCGAATCTGAAAAAAATGTTGCCCCGTCGATTCGAAATTCTGAAAAATATTTGCCCTTTTTGGGTGGAACATTTGCAGTCCCTCGAAATAAACTTAGCTCATATTTCAAAATTCCAAAATGTGGTATAAAACTCCTGATTTCGGGAAAAGGGTAACGGAAATGTTGCACTTTTTGGCAGAAAAGAAATCGCCATTAGTTTCGTATTTGAATTTTTGCACAAAATATTATCATTTCGCTTGCAACGCTATGGAGCGACCCTCATGCGTATGATTAACGCACATTGCTTGGAACTCGTACCATATCACTCATACGTTCACAGGTATTGATCCTAAATAAATACATTTTCCGATACATATCGATAACTGATACATCAACTGACAGTTTAGTGCGGTTTTTGGTCTGGCGGGGTCATTGGATATTTTGTTCTATTATATTAATATACGCGTTCCAAACAAAGTTTCCTGATTATCAAATAATATGGATTTGTTGACAAATATGTAATATTTAAAAATGCTGGTTCCAAATATATAATATTTAAAAATTTTGGTTCCAAATATATTTTTCTTCAATTCAAACATATCAAAAATGACGATTTTACCCCGCGCATTAATACAAAAATAATTACCAAATTCTACTCTACCTCAAATCCCTTAATGTTATAAAAATAACATTGTTTAGGTGTTTGTATCATTAATGTAGTGTTAACAAAGACGACCCGATCGAATTCATTTATAAACATATATGTATGTATATGGAGATTTTTTTTGGAACTTTCTTTTTGGCAACACAGTTTGTAACATGTTACTGTCAAAAATGTTCAGTTTGGTCTATAATCTAACAATGAATCGACTTACAAACAAATAACGCTTGCAGATTATTGAATTTTTTTATCAAAATTCATGCTCGGTTATTTTCTTCCTTTTCATGATCAGTTAGGCCACCTTCTAAGGCGGCTAATCGGAATCTTGTGACTAAATATCGTACCAAATGTACATTATTCGACATTAAACCACCAACATTATTAGAAACTTTTTGTTACCCAAAATGGAAGAGCTGGAGTTTGCTGACAAATGGTTTCACAAAAACCGTGTTACGTGAGACACAGCACGCGAAAGATTGACCCAGTTGAGAGGCGAGTTCTGTTAACAGTTTATTTCTCGCTTGGACCGGTCAATTGGCATCCTAGATGGTGCGATTTAACTCCTTTCGATTATTTATTGTGGGGCTATGTTAAGGTTCATATCTATAGGGACAACCCCGCACTGTAAGCCAATATTGAATAATGTATTTGAGAGATACCGGCCGATATATTGGAGAGAGTATGTCAAAATTGATCCCAGCGCATGAACCATTTGAGGCGCAGCCACGATCAATATTTACAGGAAATCATCTTTAAACATTGAATTATAAAAATCATTAAAAAAATCACACTTTATTTATTCATATATTCATTTATAAACATAAAATTTTTATTTTAACAATTGTTATTAAAAACTAAAAAATAAATAATTGTGTTAAAATATACACACATTTTTAATACTACCTTAACAAATTAAATGTGCGTCACGTAGCGTGCATCACAAAGGGTTCACGGCTTTTTATAAAAATCGACAAAATTGTTTAGCTGCAAAGTTATTTATTTTAGAATTATCTTGTATTCATCTGTCTTTATGGTATTAGATTTTGTGAGCTTCATAATGCAAATTTTGCAAAAAAAAAAAAAATTACAAAAACGCACATCAACTTTCAAAGTTATTACCACTTTCTGTAGAGAGCGGCACAATAATTGGTGATCAATTATTTCGTAACAAATACCGGTTAAAACAAATTATGTTTTATGGCATTTTAAAGTATACGTAAATCGTATGAAATCGCTATATATTGTTAGTTAAAATTATCTCCATTGAAAGACCAAAACGCGTTCGAATGTAGCGTTCGTCACACAGAATTTGCCCATCTGTCTAGGCTGACTACAGAATTTTTAAGATTTTAGGTAGCAATATTTATGAATGAATCGATGCATTATGTATTAGCAGGCCGGTGTTAGTTCTGCTCCTTTCGCCGGTATACCCACCCAGCCTTGCCGACTACATTTTCTGTCAGCCCACTTACATCCGCTTGGTTCTTTATTTCTGCCATTAATTCATGAATTCTCTCCTGAATGAATTCTCTTGTTTTCTCACCTCTTTCCGAAGTTGAGATATACATATTATATATTTGAAGATGCAAGAGTTCGTGTCTTATTTCCGGTGTCAAATTTCTCAAAACAATCTAACAGAGCTCAGAATCCTCCCGTAGTTATACCCTCACCTTACAGGGTGGAGGGTATATATCATTTGCTACGGACAAAAAGTGTAACACATCAAATGAGTGGCCTAAGACCCCAATTATCATCGGCTGAAATCCGTTTTGGACCATTTTAAGTCATTTGAGCAATGTCCGTCTGTCCGTCTGTCTGTCTGTCTGTCCGTCTATTGTGTCGTTGAATGAATATTTTGTGTTTAGTATGGAATTAAGTTTCCTACTAACAGGACATGGTTCGTAAAACGAATTTTTATATAAACGAGCTTTAAGCCCAGTTCCTTCCTGTAATTGTGGTGCTCCGAGTGAAGACGTTGTACATGTGCTCTGCTACTGTGGATTGTATGAAGATTTTAGAGACCTCACAAGTATGGGTATCTCCTTTGATGGTCAGGAGTGGCACTTTCAGGGCATGGTTTCATCCCCTGAAACATTAGCGCGTGCCGAGGAGTATGCTCATCGAGTGTTCGCAGTTCGACGAACACTGATGGCCAGGTAAATATGTGATGTTTTTACGTGTGTTATATGTGTGGCTGTCTTGGGTCGCCAGTCCTGCGTAGAGCCAAAACTGGGAGTAGCGTCGGCTACGGAACCTGACCAGAGGTTTCTGGTACCACGGCACGTGTCGGGTCATTGGCCCTTCGCGTGTTGTAAGACTTCGTTCTTGTTGGGGGCTCGGCCGGGCGAAGCCTTATATTGGGAGCCGTTCACCGACTCCGAACGGTAGAGGTTGGGATGGACCTCGACTTCTCACGGTGAGGGACACACACCTACGCAGTGTGTGTCTAAACCGTTCCACCTGCGTGTATACGCTAACCATTCCACGGCCGCAGCTTTTTGCATACTGATAGGGTCACCAGTCCCTGCACCGTATGGGGTGTAACTGGTAGTAGTTTCATCTACGAAGTCTGACCAGAGGCTTTTTCTGGTACCACTGGAGTCAGGAGCCCCTGGAACTTGTTCCAGCCTGGCTGTTGGTGTGGCCCCTGTTGGGAGTTTCGTGGTGGCTGTGGTTTATACCCAAATCGCGGGAAGAGTTGCTTGAACTCGGTGTGGAGTTGCACTTATTCAACCGGGTACTATGACCCATAGAATAGCAGAGGTATTAGATAGGCCTCGACCTCTTACCAAGAGGGAAGTTCACACCCATATTTGTGACTTCGAATTTGGTACCTGCGTATTAGTGATGTCCCTGTGGAGGTCTACCACCCTCTAAGGGTCCGTCACTAATACAAAGGGGCGGTAGCCGTCGCAATGTAGCGTGCTATAGTGAGCATTTACTCGCCGTGAGTGAAGCCGAGAGGCATATACTTACGTTAAGCAAAATTTCTCTGTCCGTCTATCCGTCTGTCTGTCTGTCTGTCTGTCTGTCCGTATGTCTGGCTGGAGCGCACGACAACTCTCTAAAGGAGTAACCGATTGACTTAACATTTGGAATGCGATAATATTTCTTCTATTTCTGGCTAAGTTCGAAGATGGGCCATACCAGCGCATATAATTACTTGATAAGCTTATTTGTCCAGCTATTCGTGATACCCCTTAAAACGTTCTGGCGTCTCCCAGCTGGTATACCATATTACATTACTCACAAAGTGAGGGTATACCTAAGTCGGTTTACCAGATTTACATTTTCTAATTTGTTTTTCATTCAGTGTACTTAAACAGCTATGTGTTTGTAAATATATATTCAGATCATTTGTATATTGCATTTTATAATTTTGTCCCAAAATATCATCTAAACAGTCAAAAATTTTACTCATGAAAGGTAAAATTTTAGAATAAATCGAACAAAATTACGATGCCCAATTTTTATTTTTTTTTAATTCAGGAGACTAAAGTACATTGAAGAAAATATATGACAGTTAAGGACAAAATGGCTGTAGAATAGTGGCCTAATATTCCAATAGATTTTCACAACATATATCTCAATACTTGTAAGTTGTGCATCAACTACACTGATAAAAAAGCATTTACTCAAGTTTGCATTTTGGTAAAATGTTTCTATAGCAAATAAAATTTAGTTAAAATCTGCACTATTTTATTGGGTGAAGTGACAGATTTTACTGTCACTTATTTTTATAAGAAACAAAATCGTGAACTCAGCTTTAGTAAACAAATCTAATAATAAATAAAATTTTCGAAAAAAATATTGTAATTAAAATAGTATCGTTTAGTACAATAAATATTATGTATGAAAGTTAAAAACGTTTTCTTTTATTTTCAAAAAAAAATATATATTTAAGGAGAAAACAACGAAAACAACATTTGATTTAACGCCAAAAAAGAGAGGTAAGATTAAAACAATTCTACGAGAAGGGCGTTATTTTGCGAATTCGAATTTCATTTGTTCACAAATAGCAGCAACTAAATATGTTCCCGCTCTCATTTTTGCCCAAAACAAGAATGAGAAAAACTGAAACATTCATTAATTAAATCCATATAACCCATACCATGCCAGAGCAGAGTGGAGCAACAACACACTGCCACCCTGCTCTACCACCACCAAAAGCGAAACCCAGCACGAAAAATGCTCTCTTAAATTTACAAAAATCAACAAAAAAATATAAAACATTAAAACATAAAAGCCAAAAAAATATGGCAAAAAACTGGAATCATGTTAAGTGTCAGCCAGAAAAGCAAAAACGGGGCGGAGGAGGAAGAAGGAAACGATGACGACGCCAAACGAGAACGTTACCGACTGTAGGTCGTTGTTGTCGTCGTCGTCGTCGTCGTGAAGAGGTTTAGTGCGCTGTAGCCGTTTTTGTATTGGCGCAGATTATCACACAAAAGTTATTTTTAAACACCAACAAAACCCCCCAAAACACATTGGGATATACACACACACAATCCCCCTTAAATTCCTCCTCCCACTAGTGAGGGTGATGACGAGTGAATGAACGAAACCAAGCCAGTGAGCAGGAAGAGAGAGAGTGTGCCTGAATGCAAGCATGCATGAATGAATGAATGAGTATTTACTTATAAAAATCCAAATGTATAAACAAAAACAACACACACACCCGTAGAGCACAAACAAAAAAAAAAACAAATCACATGGTTTGATACTAAGAGCTAAAGAACAACAACAACAAAAACACGAACAAGTGTACATTATATTTATCTCAGCCTCAGCCAAACAACACAGCAGCAGCAGCAGTCGGGTTTGTGGCTCGGTGTGTTGTCTGTGCTTTACTCCCGAGAGAGAGCGAGTGCTATCTGTTTGCTTGTCGACTTGCTTAACGGTGCTTAAAGAGCGTCAGAGTGAGATAAACCCAGACGGAGATGAGAATATACACCCAAACACAACGATAGCACTGGAAAAAAACACAACAAAAGCAACATCCAAATACAAGTGTATGTTAAAGACCAAAGCAAAATCAACAACAACAACAAAAATATGGTGCCGATGACAACAGCAATAACAACAACGATGTGCTGTAATAAAAACCTGCTTTGCTTTAGCTCCGCCTGTGCTCGTTTGTGATTGGTTTAGAGAGAAAGAGATTTTGTATTATGCCGGTTGTGAGGATGTAAACAAGTACAAGTGTGAGTGCAAGTGTGAGTATATGAGTGTGGTTTGCCAACACCGCCTCAGCTGACTGATTGTGTAGTCTGTAGGTTACTTTTAGTAGGTTTTATTATATACCCTCTCAAGTGGTGGGGGTAAAGTTTATCTCTATACATAAACAGACGACGGACATACATGAGAAAGATTTTTGCCAGGCTTACACTCATACACGAATGTATAGTGAGTGTATGAGTGAATGGGTGGGTGGTTAGAATATCAGCGAATGTAAAAGCTTGATTCTAAGGATTTTGCCAAAAATTCCATGTTTATTTCTTGTGAGGGTTTATTGTATTCCTCTTACCTCTAGCAGGCAAAGGAGAATAACCGGGAAAGTGTTCAAGGCTGTTAGGGGGTGGCTTGGTTTATAGATGTTTTATGTGGTATTTATGTCGGGAAAGGCAAACTCCTTTGCTTACAGAGACTGGCATAAGTATTCACACAGAACCAAATTCCGCTTCTTAGAGTTAAATAATTTTTTAATCAAATAGAAAAAATGTTGTCATAAAATTAAAGAAGGAAGCCACTCTAAGTCATTAAAATAAATACAATTTGTACTTCAAATATAGAACATTTAATAGATATTAAGTACATTTCCTTAATATTAAAAACAAAATGTACTTATTTAAAGATTAAGGACTTCTTTGGTGCCAACCTTTAATTTCAGGACAACATATTTTTCTGAGCAAATTTTTCATATCAATGTATATTTCGATTAAAACAATAGCTTATTTAATTGCAATGAAGACGTCCTTTAAACAACTTAATTAATAAAGTTCAAATGCAAAGTCAAACAAATTTTAATTGACTACACTGATATGAAATACTTAATTTTTAAAGCTAGTGCTGTGGAGTCGTCTTCTAAGAGTGGGATTCGGAGTAATTGGATGCAGTCGTAGTTTGTAAAGTACAAATCTGCATTATAATTTCCTTTGGGCAAAGAATAAATAAATCCTTGATATATCTATACTAGGGATGTAACGAAAGTGACTTTAGCGAAAGCGAATATTGAAATATATTTCTTGCGAATGCGAAAGCGAATTTTTCGAAATAAACCAGACTCTCTTCAAGCTTTACAAGTCAACATTGAACGTGCCATTTATGACATACGACTTTATTTAGTGGAAAAAGTGCTCGAAAATTGGGTTCATCGAATTTGTTCCTGCAGAAGAAGTCGTGGAGGCCATTTGAATGACGTTTTATTTAGAACTTAATTGTGTCGATTGTACTGCACATTAAATAAAAAGCTTGTGAATTTCCTTAACAATAAATGTGTTTTTTTTTCAAAGAAATAATATCAGTCTTATTGGAAAACCCTATATCATAATGAATGGTTTGCAATTATGAAGGAATTTTACGAACATTTAAAACTTGAAAAAAAATTAGTGTTGAATTTTTGAAAAACATTAAACTTTTCATATAATTAACGTACTGACATATTTTCCGAATCCTTAAACAAAAAAATATTTGTTTCGTAAATAATAGACAAAAATAAAAAATGTTAGAATCGAAACAAAGATGTGTTTAGAATACAAAAATATAATATTAGTGTGTGCCAAATATAACATATTTAGAGTGTACCCCAAAAATTTCTATATTTCAAGCAGAATATGTTTGGCAAAATATGTAGTATTTCCAGCGTATAGATACTGGTAAGGCATTCTTCCCCGGCTGGCTCCCCATAAAATTTTGGGAAAAAAAATTAGAAAAATAAATGATGGCGAGATCTTTTTTTACCATACAGTAACTTTTTATAAACTTTTAAGTCAAAAATAAAAACAAACGAAAATACAATAACAAAAATAAAATTCATAGGCTACACGGAGGAAAATCGCCATTTTTAATATGTTTGAATTCAAAGAAAATATACTTGGAAACAAAATTTTGAAATATTATATATTTTTGAACAAATATATTTTATTTGAATATCAAAAAATTTTGTTTAGAACGCATATATTAATATATTACAACAAAATATATTTGCGAACTTACTGTCACAAATAAAATATGTGTTTACAAACAAACAAAGATATTGTTTAAGAATTTATCCAAATACATTATATTTAAAAAAATTTTAAAACTTTGTTGACTTTGGCAATTTATAATTTTATTTTTTCCTAGATTTTGTGTTATACTTTATAGGTAAAAATGTTGCAAGCAGCATTTTCCTTTGTTTTACAGCACTAATTTTTAATTTATAAATAGTCCAATTGTCAATCCATTAATGCTATTTGTCGTAACCCAAAATTATACGATTTTAATTTTTCAAACATATAAAAACTCTAAAAAATTAAACCTTAACTTTCTACAAAACTGAAAACTTTCCTTTAAATTAAGGCATCGAAACATTGCCAAAATACTTAAATACAAATTAATCATTGTTTTGGATATATTTTTCAAATAAAAAAATATTAGGATGCAAACATAATTTAGTTTAGAACAACATCCTCACAAACATATAATATTTGTGAGTATCAAATATTATATATTTGGAGTCTACCGTAAACATATGTATGTTTCCAGCAGAATATGTTTGGAACAATATACTACAGAAGCGATTTTTTTTCAGCGTGTAACATTAAAAATTTTGACTCATATTCATTTTTTTATTTAGTGACCATTTGTCCTTTTTACAGGATTTTAAAAATTTCAGGGATAATAACTGATATATAATTTTCTTTGCATCTATTACAACTCTAATAGCAGCAATATATATTTGAAATGAAAGAGGAGAAATTATACAAGTCGTAAAATGTTTATATCCTACACCACACTGTGGTACAGGGTATTATAACTTTGTGCATTTGGTTGTAACACCCAAAAGGAGAAGAAATAGACCCATCGTTTATTATACCGATCGACTTAGACTCACTTTCTGAGATGATTTAGCTATGTCCGTCTGTCTGTGCATGTATTCTTGTACTCAAAGTACAGGTCGCAATTATGGTCCGATCTCAACGAAACTTTACTCATATCTTTTTTTTGGCCCAAGGACGATCCCTATTGAATTTGGTTAAATTCGGTTCAGATTTAGATATAGCCCCCATATAAATGGTGACCTTTTCCAACAGCCTTTTTTTGACAGATCACGTGTGAGTCGTGTCATGCTGTCATGTTATTTTTGTTAAGTATTTTTTGGCATTTCATCATGGAAAGACTTACGCCTGAACAACGTTTACAAATCGTTCAACTTTATTATCAAAATTATCGTTCGCCAATTGCGCTAAGTCCATTTTTTTTAAATAAAAAAAAAACACTTTCCGGTCGACCCACGACCTTGACACCCATGAGAAATATTTTAGCTCTCGTTAAGAGCTATCTTTTTGCCATTGATTGATTCCTGCTCCGACGGAATCATCATCATCATTTGATGCTCGGCGACATTTGGTTTCAACAAGATCTTAAATTGAAAACATACAAAATATGTTATCAATATTCTTGTGCAAGAACTGAAGCCACCCGACCTTCCCAAGCCAAATCGCTTCGCTCTATGGGCTCTTGAAAAGTTCCAAGAAGATCCCACGTTTTCGAGCCAAATTTTGTTCAGCGATGAGGCCCATTTCTGGCTCAATGGGTATGTAAAAAAGCAAAATTGCCGCATTTGGGGCGAAGAGCATCCAGAAGAGATTCAAGAGCTGCCACTTCATCCAGAAAAAACAACGGTTTGGT
Organism: Eudasyphora cyanicolor; assembly: GCA_963930755.1. NCBI lineage: Eukaryota > Metazoa > Arthropoda > Insecta > Diptera > Muscidae > Eudasyphora > Eudasyphora cyanicolor. The sequence continues at coordinate 156,458,611 of OZ005738.1, read as the reverse complement.
GTGGTTTGTGTGGAAGCATCGGTCCATATTTCTTCAAAAATGATGCCGGTGAGAACGTAACCGTCAATGGCGACCGTTATCGTGCCATGATAACCGACTATTTGTTGCCTGAAATTGAAGCTCATGATCTCGGCGACATTTGGTTTCAACAAGACGGCGCCACCTCCCACACATCGCATCAATCAATGGATTTATTGAGAGAACACTTCGGTGAGCAGATAATTTCATGTTTTGGCCAGTGGATTGGCCACCAAGATCGTGTGATATCACACCGTTAGACTTTTTCCTGTGGGGATATGTAAAGTCTAAAGTTTATGCGCACAAACCCGCTTCGATTCAGGCCTTGGGGCAAAACATCACGCGTGTCATTCGCCAGTTACCAGTCGAAATGCTCGAACGTGTCATCGAAAATTGGACCCAATGGATGGACCATCTGAGACGTAGCCGCGGCCAACATTTGATAGGCATAATCTTCAAAAAATAAATGTGTAAATAATCTCCAAAAAATAAATGTAATTGTGAGTTCTTTGTTGACGTTTGTAGATTTCGGAATCGGTTTCTCTAATGAGGAACCAAATATAATCTCCCATCATTCCTTCATCCCAGTGCCCTTGGTAACGCCGCTCGATGGACTTCAATTCTTGGTGCCTTGTTCGTCACTTACGTCGCCAAGATTTTTGGGGAAAAAGTATAAATGAGAATGCAAGAAATGAATTTTGAGGGACATCTTATCTTTCATCAGTTTCTTTATTTTAGGCCCATCAAAAACTCCTTCTTCGATTTTTTGCCATCTTTCCTTAAAATTTTTTTCAAAATTGTTAAAGAGCCCCCAGCAAAATATCGGCTATCCCAGAGGCATGACACACCAACTACTTTTAAATCGCAACAAATTTTCCAATCATGTTCATATTTTATGTATTTTATCAATCTAGCCATTGTTTCGTATGATTCCTTTCTTTACTGCTGTCAATAAATAACCGCCATTCCTTTGAATTGTATGTTTGATTAAGTTCTTCGAACAATCCGGGAATGTCCTTGCAAAATCATATGTTATCCACTGTTGTATAAAATTGTTTGTAAGGTATATCACGGACTCTATAATATGATATGTTAACATCTGTACCAAAATATTGGCCCCAGATGCAAGTAGTTCTGCCTTATCTTTGGTCAGTTCCAAATCTCTCACTAGATCAATGAGTTGAAACTGAGTTAAAAGCGATGACTTCTGACTCAAACTTGAATCGCTCAGAGTTGAGTACTCAGTTGAACTTGATGATGTTTCCTCAGTTGAACTTGATACTTTAGCTTACTTGGACACTTCCTACTCCAATATATTAACTTAGACAAAAATATCAGTCCGTATCGTGAATGAATGGTTGTCTCCAAATTGCACGTGAAGTCTAAAATTAAAACGTTTTATTCCACAAAACATTGTAATACATTAATTTTAAAGTACTTACCGCATTCTTCCACTAGTCCATCGAGTAAGATTTACGTGGCAGGAATTACACAAAAATACTAGGTGTCCACGGTTCGTTCATATTTTTAACTCGTATACCAAAATATTACACATATGTTTATTTTACTTAACGAACGTCGATTTTTTTCATAGCAGAAATGAATCCGCAGATGTAGCAGAAATCATTTACACACTGAAAAGTTCTTTGCCTATTACTCATACTTCGATATATAACTTTGTAATATTTTTCAGAAAATCGACTTATCTCTTTAAGGCGCTGAATTACATTAATTTATTAATAAGAAATTTCATTCATCAATTCCGGGTTTAAGGTTCATAAGTTGCAGTACCTGTAGCTGACATATAGTTTGCTGCGAAAGTAGACAACCAATATTTTCAAGACTGCCGCATACTACTTTGTATTGCGTACATATAATTTTCCTACATGTATATACGACTGGGATGTCCATGCCCCTAAAAGGCGTAACTGAATGGAAACCTCATAAATGAAAAACCACAAATATTGTTGAATGACCCTCTATCTGAGCGGATCTCATCCAATAAAGCTCTCACATTGCATATCATGTTTTGCGGAGGTTTACGAACGGCCATAAAACCTCGTCCTCTCTATAATTTTATAATGTCTGTCATCAATCCTCATATAATGAAATGCAAGTGCAATGTCTCTTATATGTCTCTCTCACATATGGCGAATTCAATATAAGCAAAAACATCATTTAAAAACGAAAAAATATGAAACAAGATTTTTTTTTAATTTCCCTAACATTTACAAAATGGCTCATAACTTTTACATTTATCATAGATCTTTTTCAAATAGACAGTGTTTTCTTCGTTAGCATGCTTGCTTTTTAAAAATGTGATAAAATAATTTTTTCGATTTTTTTCAATTTTTTATGGATTTTTTTGTACCAGGAAAAAGTGTTTTTTTTTTTTAAAAAATCATTTTTATCTCATATTTTTGACGACTGTTACAAACCAAAGATTCTACGTGAAAGCATATGTAGCCCTCATAATTCCCTTTAATTTGAGGTATAACACGACTCAATCAGGCTTATACTTGAATGAATCTTAAAATTATGGTCCAAATACTGAATGTACTTTCCACGAAAGCTGGAATTTAAAAAAAAAATTATAAGATATCATTTTTGGATAAATATCAAACAAAGAACAATTTACCATAAAAAATTTTTTTAATATTTTTTTGTGTTTGTTGCACCTAATTGCACCAGAAACTGTTATCCACATCCCTTGGACAACATTTTTGTTGCATAGTGTAATAAACATTCCTCATTCAATTTGAATTTTCTGTGTGTTTTTCTTTAAAAAACTAGGGAACCTCGAAATGAATCACGCTACATTTGACACACACAAATATTATATGTTTGGGAGAATATTGCTCTAAACAAAGATATGTTCCCATTCTAATATTTTTTTATTTGGAACTAGTATATCCGAAACAAAGATTAATTTGTATTTAAGTATTGCGGCAATGTATCAACGCCTTAATTTAAAGACAAGTTTTCTGTTTTTCAGATCTTCAAAGATCAATTTTTTTTATAAATTTTATATGTTTGTAAAATTTAATTAAAACTTAAATCGTATAACCTTTCGCTAATATAAATCGCATTGATGGATTGACAAAAAGTGATGAATTGGACATTTTTTTAAATTAAGGCATTTTTTTTATTTTTTAAACTAACTAAAGTTCGAAAAAGTCAGAAAAGTTTTAAAAATCTTTTTTAAATTAAATAAATTTGGAAAACTTCTTAAACAATAACTTTGTTTGAGTGTACACACATATTGTATTTGCAAAAGTCAGTTTGAATATATATTTTGTTCTAAAATAATTATATATGCGTTCCAAACAAAATTTCTTGATTTTCCAATAAAATGTATTCGTTAACAAATTTTCTTTCATTTTCTTTCAATTCAAATCGAATATCAAAAATGACGATTTTCACCCGTGCATAAATCCAAAACAGTAATTGGATTTTGGGGACTATATATTTGTAAAGGTTATTAAAGTTAATTTTTTTGGAAATTGTTCTTCTATCAAAGAAGTTTTTATTGAAATGATATAGGCCCCCATATACAGGGTTGCCCATATTCGACGGACCCACGGACTCGTTGGGCCCATTCCAATCGACGAGGCTTGTCCGCAGGCAACAATCTTTGCGTCAATTGAATTTTGTACGGGAACAAATGCAAATCAACGCGAATAATCCGTTGTAAAGTCGACCGAGCCATGCCCAACTGCTGAGAACGGCGTTTTTGGGATGTTCTTGGGGACCTCTCAACACTGGCTCGTACGGCAGCGATATTCTCGGCCGATCGCATTGGTCGACTTTTATTTGGCCTCTTCGGATTAGAAAGAGCCTCACCAGTCGAAAATTTTTCGTATAAACGCTTAATGGTGTTCTTAGAAGGCGCACTTCTCACATTTTTTAATATTTTAAAAGCACGTTGACTTGACTTCTTCTGTTGAATGTAAATTTCAACTATATACGCGGTATGTCATTAAGCGATCTGACATCTCTGTCAAAAGTTATGGCGTTGCCAGATGGGTCCGTCGAATATGGGAGACCCTGTAAATGGCTCTTCCAATTCGAAGTTTTTGTTTAAATGACCCTACAGCAAATCTCTTTCAAAACGGGCCAAATGTGGATATATTTCCAATGTAAAGGTACTATTTCAATCGGCGGAATTTTGACACTTTTTATTCTATTTTTACTACTATTATTCCTGTGTGGTCGTATCTATTCAAGCTTTGTTATAGGACCCGATATATGAATCCATCCCGATAAAAAGTCCCTAAGTTTCATTTTTAAATAAATATTATTTGCACAAATTATTGGTATGCAATAGTTTGGGTAATATAGCATTCAACTAAATTATAGATACTGAGTGCATACTTATGTCTTTCATTGTTACATATTTCCACTGAAGGTTCCCTCTCTGTGTGTGTGTGTCTGTTTCATTATTCTGCTTTCTTTATGCGAATGTTTGTGTATTGCATTCATTCCACTATTTATTTTGTTTATCTTTTTTAAGTGGTTTCTGCAATTTTTATTTTGGCATTTGTCGAGAAGTTTTTCCTTCATATTTTTCTCCGCGGTTTTTCTGTCCTCTCTTCGTTGGCAACAACGTAACGATGTTGTGGTATTCTCACCAATACTTCTTCTACTACTTCCACCACCACCAGCGCTATATTAAGTAGTCGTCTTATCAAGCGTCGAAGGAGGAAAGTTTAGCTCATTATGTCGGTATAAAATATGTTGTATTCGGTATTCCGACCACTGTCAGAGAGAACTTTGTAATTAAAAACTTATAGAGATTTATTTACATATACTTTGAGTATAAGGATTCTTTCATTTTTGGGCGTGGAATTAATGGCAAAAAGTTTAATTTCATTTATGTATATATGGGTATATTAAATTATTGCAATGAAATATAATTTTAAGAAAACTATTTTTTAACAAGAATTAACAGAAGTTATGGATGAATTCAAGAATTGTAAATTGAGTAAAATACCAATTTTATTTAATTTCCAGAATTATGTTTACACTAAGTCAAAAAAAGTTTAATTTCATTTATGTATATGGGCAAATCCTGCGTGACGAACGCTACTTTCGTATGCGTTTTCGGATTAAAATGCAACAATTTTTTGGTCTTTCAAAAGAGATACCTTCAACTATACATAGTGCTTAGTGGGATATGAGTGTTCTTTCGAACGCCATAAAAAATTTTTTTGTAACAGGTATAAGTTGCGAAAAAATGTATCACAAATTATTGTGATGCACGCTACAAAAAATGGAAGTAGCTTTGAAGGTTGAGGTATGTTTTCGTAATTTTTAGCAAATTTTTCATATAAAGCACCCAAAATGAAATACCTATAAGAAAGATGAATATAAGAGAATTCTAAAAAAATTATTTGCAGCCAAAAATTGTTGTAGTTTTTTTATCAAAAGCCGTGAACTCTATGTGACGCACGCTACATTTTTTCCAGTCATACTTTTTATAGTAGAAATATTTGTTTATTTTAACAAATCAAATTACATTAGTTTTAATAAAATTTTGTAAAACATTTTTTTTATTTACAAATGTATTTATGAATGAATATATGTTTATGAATGAATGTTATGGGTTATCTATTTTACCACTACAAATAATGATAAAAACACCTTAAAAAGTAGTTTTTTTTTCTGATAAAATTAAGAGATATGATGTGAGGAACCTTTTTTTAATCCTTTTTGTATTAATGGACACCCAAAATATATTTTAACTTCTAGCCTTATATTCCATTAACCAAACTAAAGTTGGATCAATTTTAAATTTTTTTGGTTGGTGGACTGTTTCTGGATAAATTCGAAAATTGTAAATTGAGTAAAATACAAACTTTAATTAATTTCCAGAATTATGCGTACATTAAGTCAATTCACCAAAGGATATGGGTTTACTGATATTTGTCATTTCGTTTGAAACACCTTGAAATATTGATCTGAGACCCTATAAAGGTATATTGATCGATCGTCGTCGTGAGGACGATATAGTGGTGAACGTCAGTCTGTATGTTTAAATCGCTGTTGGAAACTACAGTCCATAATAATAGAGATAGTTTTATCAAATTTATCAGGAATATTCCCTATTGCTGCAGGTCATTTGGGACTCAAAATGAGCCACATCGGCTAATGTTTAGATATTGTTCCCCTATACCACTACCAAATATGCATCTTTAAGCCTTAAATACCTAATTTTCTAAGCAATTTGGCTGAACTTTGCAGTTTGTATTATATATTCACAATAATTCATCGCAAAAAAATTAACCAAATCTGTTCATACTTAGTTATAGTCCCCATATAGAGAACAACAAAAATTATAGTGTAAAATTAAGGTCGATTGACAAAAATATAAGTAAAAATTAGCTACAAATATTCTTATTTAAGCCATAAATGACACTTTTTTCAGGCGAGTAATTTTGAAGTTTGTGTCTCATATCTACTTAAATTCTGCACAACGAAATTTAATTAATTTTCGATTCCTTAGTTGCATATTTTTAAGTTTTTGTGCATATTTGTGGTATGCAAAATATATGCAAAATATGCGAAAAATATGCCAAATATTGAAAAAATGCAATATAAGAATCAAATCATCTTTAAGCCTAATTTTCTAAGCAATTTGGCTGAAACTTTGCAGTTTGCATTATATATTCTCAATAATTCATCGGAAAATTAACCAACACTGCCAGTATCACGGTAACGAGCAATGGTACGAGAAACAAAAGATTTATTCACATTTAAATGCTGGAGGGCTCTAACGGCCACTTGTGTTTTTCCACCCAAATATAAAGCAACCACACTATCACGCTTGAATTCCATCACGAATAACTTTTTTTCTGAATGCAATAGATCAAAATGTTTTTGTAAGCTTGTAAACAATAAAATGAACTGTCACTGAAATAAATCTGTCAGCTATCCGACTAGCGGTTTAGAAATGATGGCAACCTGAAGTTGGTTGCAATACATATCAGCCACCCTGTATTTAAGACATACAAATATTCTTATTTAATGGTGAATTCGTTTCTGAAAAATAATATCACCACATCATGTTGCGACATTTTAAAATTCCCCCCTGCACCCACTGCTAATTTCGCATTTTGCATTCGAACAATCGAACAAAAATCGTGCGGTGAGTAAAACCCATACCTACATTATGGCGCAACCATTTGATAGTGCATTAAGAATGTACGCTTCCAATTAGGTTTGGTTCTGAAGTTTGCTTTTTGGCGGTGCAACACTCCACACCGTGAACTGGGCTGAGTGTGGAAAATCGCATTTGAGGAGTGTAATAATTTTACAAACGAAATCAAAACCTGTTCATACGGCTGCACCATTTTTACAAACGAACCTAAAAATTCGGTTTCAGTGTAAAATGTAGAAACAATTTTACATTTTTTTGGACAAACGAAATCACCATAAGTTTCAGACGAGTAATTTTGAAGTTTGTGTCTCATATCTGATTGGACCAAAATTCGTTTCAAAAGAAGGAATCGAAAAACAGGTGCATATTTTTAATTTTTTGTACATATTTGCATATTTGCGTTATGCAATATATGAAAAAATATGCAAAATATGTAAAATGTGCAAAAAATATACAAAATATGCAAAGCAAGTAAGAAAGTTTCAGTCGGGTAAACCAACTAAGGTATACCCTCACTTTGTGAGTAATGTAATATTGAATATTCCGTCAATTTGTGTGGGAGGGACCAGAACGGGTTTAACAAATACACCTATTTTTCGCTGAACAGTAGATACTTTAAATACATTGCACTGTGCCGAATTATAAGCGATTATGTGCACTGGTATTTTCACGTTATGAGATATAAAATTGTGGTATTATTTGGCCATTTTGTGTGGGAGGTACAAAAAGGGGAGTTGTGACAACGCCAATTTTTCACAGGGCTATAGGCACTATTAAAGCATTACCCTGTACAAAATTTCTATACCAGTGTATAGTATTAATGTTATAAGCTATCAACTTTTGGTGCAAAATGGTGCATTTATGTGGGAGGTACCAAAAGGGGCGCGACAACTTCGCCCATTTTTCTGGAGTTGATAGCGACTTAAAAATTAAAACCATGTGTGGAATTTCAGAAGTTTCGAATAAGTAGTATGACAGTTATTAAAGAATCAATATTTCACAACATTTTAACCCTTTGTGAGGGAGGTACTAGAAGGAGTTGAGTCATATGACCCATCTTCGAACTTAGCCTGACATAGAAAAAAATATTACCACATACCAAATTTGAAGTCAATCGGTTACTCCTGTCGAGAGTTATCTTGCGCACCATCCAGCAGACAGACAGAGGGACGGACGGACATTGCTCATTCGACTTAAAATGACCCAAAACGGATTTCCGCCGAACATACTTGGGGTCTTAGGTCACTCCTTCGATGTGTTACACTTTTTTCCATAGCAAATGATATATACCCTCGTCACACTAAAGTGAGGGTATAAATATGCAAAGCATGCAAAAAATATGTAAAATATGCAAACAAATTTTACAGTGCGGTAATTTTACAATTTGTAATTTGGTGAAGATTTTCAGTTATTACTTTTGAACTAAAGTTGTGCCCTCTCCAAAATATACACCATCGGTAGAGTACATATCGACCATTTTTTATAAAAAATGGAAGGAAAAAATTATATCGATTCTGAGATATCGCAATTTGTGTTCCTATTTTCGCGAAAAGTGACCGAAATAAACTGTTTTAAATAATGTTAGTATTTTTTATGTAAAGTATGAGGCACAAGCTTTAACAAATTATATTTTCTATTTTCAATTTCTAATGTTTTGTAGTATTTAAATTAACTTCAAAAAAACAATTACAGAGGGAAAAAAACTCAATTTTTCTGAACTGCCTCCAATTTTCCTTTAATTTTTTTCAAATAGTGTTGGTCAGTACTCCCACGTACTAGAGAAACATTTTCGGAGAATTTAAGAAAGATCTAGTTTTTGACCTGTGATACTTGACAAAAAACTACCCATATACATACGTACGACATTTAAGTCATTCGGTCGCCGAAATTTTAAATACGCTTTTTAGGATAATCAAGGTTTAAGGATATTTTCGTCCTTATGAGTCCCTAATACACAAAAATGTTTAACCTAATTTATAAATCTTAGAGAGGATGTTAAAATCTTGCAAATTGTACTTATATCATTCAACTCTGATATTCCGTTGAAAAGTTATGTCGATGTTGTAGATGACCAACTTTGGCACACTATAAAATGTTGAGTTATTTCACTCTTGAAGTGAGTGAGCCATGTGTAAATATTCAGAGTGGGTTGGTTTCGTTTAGACGTGATTTTTTAAATAGCATTGACATATCCTTCTGATATTTTGCATATTTGATTCCAATATCGCCAAAAAATTTTGCACATTTTTTTGCAAGTTTTTGCATATTTTTGATATGCACTCAAATTATTTAAATTTGAGTGATGAAACGTCTAAATAAAAATTTTGGTTCAAAACGGAAGAAAAAATATAAAGATATGCAAAAATCCGTGGTCAACTTATTTATAATAAACTTCTGCACAACGTAAAGTCGTAGTTAGTCAAAAAACTAATTGTATTTTGTCATCAGTACGTTTCATCAATAACATGGCATAGAAACAACGCATAATTTACTTATATCTGAAATCTTGTATAATAAACAGAATCATGTTCTTAGAACTTCTAAGTAAAATAAAAACACATATGAACCAATAAAACCCTTGAACACATATATTTTGGAAGAATAGCAAACAATCTAAATAACTGTACTCACCTGTGACTATATTTGGTAAGAAAAACAAATCGTCCACTCCAGATTTTTTCTGCTATAGTAAGGAAAGCAGTCCGCATCATGTTCCACTGCAATATAAGAGGGATCAAAGGAAATACTTGTTAATATTTGCATTTGTTTCAAAAAAAAAAGGAAAAGTCAAAAATAATCAAAATTTCATTGAATTGTTTATCCCTCGAAACCACAAACGTACTCTACCTATGATAGACACAAATATAACAACACGTGAGCCATTGAGTTCCATGAAGATTTCCCTTTCATTAGAATAATGAATTTTTGCTGTCACCAACAAATTATCGAATCCATAGCCCTCTTCTGGCCGTTTTAGCTCATTTGGCTGCTGACGAGCAACGTTTTTAATTAATTGTAAACGCTTTCAAGTGCTGTATAAACTTTTAAACCGTTATATGTTTGTAAAATCGAGTAAAGAATAACGAAATATTAAAAACGTTTTTAATCAGCACAAAATGTTTATGGCGTGTAGCCATCTCCGCCCCCACCACATTTGTTGACGTGAACCAAATGTTCCGCAGATCCATAAGTTCAGTCATAACTGCTGCGATATGTGGCATTTTTATCTCAGCCATGCCACCACATTGTGTCATCTATGGTCGCTTGGGATATGCTATCACGTAATGTGATTCCTGCAATAACACTGACCCACTTGAATTGGCCAGTCGACTGGCTGTACGCTCGCCCCTTAGTTTGTTTGCTCAAACTGTTGACGTTTGTTCGTTTGTGCAAAATGTTCCGAGGATATTACTTTCCTTACCCGAATTATAAACTTTTGGTCATAAATTTATTTTCACAAAATTTGAATCATGATGTTATGGGAGTGAGTCCAAATGAAAAGTGCTTAGAAGAGATTTCCAACTGAAGTGATGCTTTAAACTTTAAGAGGTATATTTGGGAAATTTTTGTTTTAATGGCAATGGAATGGAGTTTGGGAAAATGTTTAATAAAAACGTTTCATATTTATTATTAAAAAAATCAACAAATAGATGTCCCTTGGACAATACTATTGGATTTAAGTGTTAGAGAAACTTATTTTGTTATTGTAAAATATAGTTTGCAGATAACAATATGCAACAATATTTTTGTCGAAGGGCTGCGCATAACATTCTCTGGTTAAATATGTTGTCGTAAACTCAAAAAAATTTTAAAAAATTTTAAAATTTTTTTGACGGGAATTTTTTTTTATTTTGTCTTTTATATTCCCATTTTTATACCCTCACTTTAGTGTGACGAGGGTATATATCATTTGCTACGGAAAAAAGTGTAACACATCGAAGGAGTGACCTAAAACCCCAAGTATGTTCGGTGGAAAACCGTTTTCGGTCAATTTAAGTCGAATGAGCAATGTCCGTCCGTCTGTCTGTCTGCTGGCTGGTGCGCACGATAACTCTCGAAAGGAGTAACCGATTGACTTCAAATTTGGTATGTGGTAATATTTTTTTCTATTTCCGGCTAAGTTCGAAGATGGGCCATATTGGTCCACTCCTTCTAGTACCTCCCCCATAAAGGGTTAAAATGTTGTGAAAAATTGATTCTTTAATAACTGCTATACTGCTTATTCGAATCTTCTGAAATTCCACTCATAGTATTAGCTTATTAGTCGCTATCAACTCGAGAAAGTTTCCATTCCCTTTTGGTACCTCCGAAGTTGCCATTCCCTTTTGGTACCTCCCACACAAATGCATCGTTTTGCACCAAAAGTTATCAGCTTATAACATTAATAACAGTGTATAAAAAAAAAATTAAATTTTATACAGTATTATGCTTTTATATTGCCTACAGTCAAGGGAAAAATTGGCGTTGTTGCCACGCCCTTTTTGGTACCTCCCACACAAAGGTAGCTTTTTGCACCAAAAGTTAACAGCTTATAACATTAAAACCAGTGTATAAAAATACTTGAAATTGTGTACAGTGTAATGTTTTTATAGTGTCTATAGCCCTGTGAAAAATGGGCGTTATCGCCACGACCCTTTTTGTACCTCCCACACAAAATGCCCAAATCATACCACAATTTAATATCTCATAACGTTTTTACCAGTGCACATAAATGCTTATAATTCGGCACAGTGCAATGAATTTAAAGTATCTAATGTTCAGCAAAAAATATTCGATAAACCCCTTCTGGTACCTCCCACACAAATTGACCGAATAATTCGAGTTATATTCAATATTACATTATTCACAAAGTGAGGGTATACCTTAGTCGGTTTACCCGACTGAAACTTTCTTACTTGTTCTTAAGTATTTGGACCATTTTTGTAATAAAGGGTCCGCTATCTAACGTTTTTTCAACTAGTGCTTATTTCGTGAATGCTAACACTTAGCTCATGTCTGATTTGACAGATAATTTGTTTTATCCTTCCGCTGAACGAATATGGTTGTTTATACGCTTGAACAACGCTGGGAGTGATCGATTTTGCCAAAAAAATCATCTTTTCAGATGAAGCTCATTTTGATCTTGGCGGGTATGTAAACAAGCAAAATTGTCGCAATTGGGGCACAGAAAACCCGCACGCATACATTGAAAAGCCGATACACCCAAAACGAGTCACTGTTTGGTGCGGATTTTGGTCCAGAGGCATAATTGGGCCATTTTTCTTCGAAATTGAGCAAGGAGTGGCCGTTACTATCAATGGCGATCGCTATCGCGCCATGTTGAATTTTTGTTCACAAAAATTGAAGAGGAGGATATTGGCAACATTTGGTTTCAACAGGACGGCGCTACGTGCCACACAGCCGAAGCTACACTCGATGTTTTGCGCGATGTTTTAAAAAAAAAAGTTATTTGGCGGACCCTTTATATGCTCGATTACGCCAGGATATACATCAAATTATAGGAAATTATGAGAACAACAAATGTTAGTGATGACACATTCACGCTGACACAGAAGTTTAGAAACTGTCGTTAACAAAAGTGATTTTTTTAAAGAATCGTTTTTTGCTTGCGTAAAAAAGGCTTAAAAAATAGAAAAAAATTGGCAAAAAAAATTGTTGGTTCCAATTTTTAAAAGCTAACGAAGAAAACAATGCCCATTTGAAGAAAATCTATGGATAAATGTGGAAATTAAAGCACTTTTGGTACAAATAAAGGCTGGGTTAGCAAACGTAACCGTAACGCCCCCGTAGCGTAACGAATCAGCGGATTCAATCTGACATATGGAAATCAGTGTAAACGATTAGCCAACGGAAACGAAACGTAAACGGACGGCTGAATCTGCTGAAATTTGATTACGTGCATTTGCAAACAAAATTAGTAACATAATGAAAAAATAATAAATTTATGCGAAACTTTGAAGAGTAATCATAAATAAGTAATAAAATGATAAATCAGTAGCAAATAAATATAAAATAAAATTAATTTGTTTCTATTTTTGTTGTGAATGTCTGAGTGATACAGTTTTGGGTAATTGCTCCAGCGGATTAAAGTTAAATTACGGTAAAGTTTGCCTAACCCGGCCTTAAGATAATCCGGTTTTTATACCGCCACTTTTGTGAATATGTATGTATCAGATGCTGCGGGCCAAAAGTATATCACATCGATGGAGTGACCTAAGAGACCCCTAGAATATTTGGCGGAAATCCGTTTTGGACCATTTTAAGGCATTTGAGACATAATTTAGGTTCAATGTCAATGTGCCGAATTATATAATCCTTTAGCTATTGAATTTGTCTTCGCTTATTGGCGTACACTTTTTATACCCTCAATTTAGTGTGACGAGGGTATATATAATTTGCTACGGAAAAAAGTAAACTTCGAAGGAGTGACCAAAGTAACACTTCGAAGGAGTGACCAAAGACCCAAGTATGTTCGGTGGAAATCCGCAATTTTAAGTCATTTGAGCTCTGTCCGTCCGTCTGTCTGGCTGGAGCACACGATAACTATCGAAAGGAGTAACGGATTGACTTAAAGTTTGGTATGGGAAAATATTTCTTTCTATCTCAGGGTAAGTTCGAAGAAGGGCCACATTGGTCGACTCCTTCTAGTACCTCCCTCATAAAGGGTTAAGATTTAGTGAAATATTGATTCTCAAATAACTTATATACTACTTATCCGAATCCTCTACACCCAGGCAAATAATTGGTTGGAATTTGATTGTAACAATAAAAAAATAGTACTAGCAACAAAAAGTATATTACCTACACCGTCTGTCGGTTGTATTCATAAATAAATGGTTGAAACAACAATAATAACATGGATACGATCAAATGAAAATGCTTGCAACTAAATCGATGGTTGTATCAATCGAATTAAGATTGTTTTTTCATTGACACTCGGTTAGTTGTGGTAACTAATTTAAAATTTTCATTATAGTACCATATGATCGATTTTTGGTTGTGACAACCAATGTTTTATTCTTGACAACAGAAATTGTATCAATAGACTAAAGATTATCATTGCAACGAATAATTGGTTACTACAACAGAAAAAATATTACTATATAATCGTTTATTGGTTATCCCAATCATTTCCCAAATTTAGAATATTTAAATGTATTTTGGGAAATACAACCGAAAGATTGGTTGCTGTTCTCGACATAAATAAATCTTCAACATTTTGTTCAAGAACGGTATAGGTAATCAAAAATAACTCGTGTGCATAATAACGTGTGGAATGCAGAATATGTGTGCAAAATCTTTTATATAAATAAAAAATAAAAGCAACAATCATGAAATTGAAAGCACAGGGTTAAGCGATATTTGCATAAATGTTTTGGGCGTTTTTCGTGTATTAAAAATTGTGTCAAATATTTCCACATCTGATAATAGTGATGAATTTGTAATATGGGATTTTTAATTTTGTTATGAATTGTTTTGTTTTTTGTTTAATATATAAAATACAAATTAATGAAAACGTCTTTTAATTACTTGTCGGTAGTATATGACTGACAAATTGTCAGAACAACCAATTTTTTAAAACAGTTGGTTGTGGCAACTACAACAGATAATTTTAGCCACCATTTTCGTAGTTGGCGCAGCCAAATATGATTGTTGTCAACATGGAAACACAAGTATGCCACAACCAAAATATTGGTTGTCCTGATGGAATCGCATGATAGTAGACAGAACTACCAAAATTTGGTTGGCAAATAATTCGGTTGAGGCAACCAAACTGTATTCTGTGTATATAATTCCGCACATAGTAATAGTTTATCTGTCGCTATTAACTTGAAATGGGTGAAGTGGCCCCCACCGTTTTGGTACCTCCCAAACAAAGGGACCATTTTGAACAAAAACTTAATAGCTTATAACTTTAATACCAATGCATAAAAATACTTGAAATTTTGCACAGGGTGATGCTTTTATAGCGCCTACTGTCCAGTAAAAAATGGGCTTTATTGCCATGCCCCTTTTGGTACCTCCCACACAAAGGAACCATTTCTTACAAAAAGTTAAAAGCTTATAGCATGCGCTGTTCAGCGAAAAATAAGCGTATTTGATAAACGGCTTCTGGTACCTCCCACACAGATTGACATATTAGTTCGTGTAATATTCCATATGACATCACTAACAAAGTGAGGGTAAACCTTAGTCGGTTTAACCCACTGAAACTTTGGCTTTTTATGTACTTATTAGTGCATAAAAAGCCAACATTTTATCAGCTCAAAAATATTCATTTTGGAAATGTTACTTTAAATGCATGAAATGTTTTACATACGTATATAACTTTTTTACTCGTATATAACTCCATTCACATCCCTTTGCAAACCTCGATTTTCGTTTACTTATAGTTGTTTTATTGTTGTTCCATTTAGAATCTATTCATATCAAATTTCGTTAAAAATAAATTCAATCGTAGTTGTAAAATTTCATTAAACTAAAAGCTTAGTTTAGTATTTCCTTTTTTTGTTTGCATTACCATTGAAACGAATCGACGACAATCACATACGTACGATACACATGTATTCGTACCCGAACAGGAATTGTATGTGATCCGTGTTTGTGTACTTTGAAAATCGTGTAATTAATAAATTGTACATTTCTAATTAATGTCATTCCATTACAACGTTATTTGGTATATACAACCACCAACAACAAAAGCGAACATCCATATTGATAGAACTGCCACTGATGATGATGCCTATGCCGATTCCAATGATGATAATTAAGGTTTTTTTTTGTTTCGATATTTCTTTTCATATGTTGCGCCAATAAAGCATTTGCCGCTTTTGGTACATTCTCGTACATGTGTAAATAACCACCCATCCATACATCCATCGAATGATAGTTCTCTTTACTCTAGTGTAATGTAATTACATATAGTAGAGAATAGTAATAAATTTAATTAAATATAAACATTATGATTGAATGAATAACACGAGTACTGTGATAGAATGCATTTGTAGTTTTATTGAAGTAAATAGAGTGTAAGCGACTATACATATAGAAAAAAAAGTTTCAAGAATACTATGAAACAGTTCTTGGAGAATGTCCTCGAAGAAAGAACGGGTAAAAATTTTATTAATGCCACGCTTCATCAATTTACTTCATATTTTTCAGTGCCACACACGAGTTTTTTAATTTATTTTAAAATTAACAAATATCTATTTTTTCTGCATATTATTGGTGTATTCGAGTTAGGAAGCGTACCTGTTATCTATGCAAAACGATTCCTTACATCAGGTTGCCTTGACTCGCAGAAGCGCTTCCTGGTTACCCGAATTTCCCAAGACCTTGGGCATGGATCGTAAATTTGCTCGCATAACATCGATCCTTCAGGGTAGCCACAAAAAAGGCTAACGGTGTAAAGTGGGACGAATTCAAAATAGGAAATAATTCGACCGTCACTTAACCAGACATCCGATTGGGACAAAATTTGGCATGTTTGTAGAAGGGGTATTACCGATGTTAGGTTTTAATTGGCCCCCTGGGCAGTAGAATATGCTCCACATATTCCATGGCTAGGAATATTTGGAGCATATTCCTAGCCGTAGGAGCAATAAACACTTAAGGGTATCTCAAATAATGCCTTCCAATTGGTTTGCTTTCATCTATAAGAAAATACGGGGTCTCTACGTTTTTCTGGCGCGATCTTGTATTAACAACAAATAGGCTATTAAGTGGTACCAACCGAATGTTTGTACGAAAGGAGGCTAACCACCTAACTGCTCGAAAGTACATGCAAACGAAAGATATGAGGCCCTAGTTAAAAGGAACTTAAAGGCTACAAATACAGAAGCTAATTACGTCACGTAGTTGAAAACAATGTATGTCACATGTTCCAATAAAGTACCAAACACCACTATTAAAAATCTCAATTGCAAGGATTTCTGCAAAACTCAAAATTTTTCTAAAAAAAATTATTAATAAATCTACATAACTTAATATTTATTAAACAAGTAAGAATGTTTCAGTCGGGTAAACCGACTAAGGTATACCCTCACTTTGTGAGTAATGTTATATGGAATATTACACGAATTAATGTGTCAATTTGTGTGGGAGGTACTAGAAGGGGTTTATAATTACACTTATTTTTCGCTGAACAGTAGATACTTTAAATACATTGCACTGTGCCGAATTATACACTGTGCCGTTTATGTGCACTAATATATTTACGTTATGATCTATTAAATTTTGGTATAATTTGACCATTTTGTGTGGGAGGTACAAAAAAGTCCCATTTTTTACAGGACTATATATATGTACTTTAAAAGCGTTACACTGTGCAAAATTTTGTAGTATTTTCGTGCATTGGTACTCCCGCTATAAGCTTTTAACGTTTTGTACTAAATGGTACCTTTGTGTGGGAAGTACCAAACGGGACATGGCAATAACGCCCATTTTTCACTGGACTGTAGGCGCTATAAAAGCATTATCCTGCGCAAAATTTCAAGTATTTTTATGCACTGGTATTAATGTTATAAGCTGTTAAGGTTTTGTACAAAATGGTCCCTTTGTGTGGGAGGTACCAAAAGGGGCGGGACCACTTCACCCATATTTCTCAAGTTAGTAGCGGCAGATAAACTATTACTATGTGTGGAATTATAGAGGATTCGGATAAGTAGTATAGAAGTTATTACAGAATCAATATTCAACTAAATTTTAACCCTTTGTGAGGGAGGTACTAGAAAGAGTGGACCAATATGGCCCATCTTCGAACTTAGTCTGAGATAGAAAAAAATATTATCCCATACTAAATTTGAAGTCAATCCGTTACTCCTTTCGAGAGTATTCGTGCGCTCCAGCCAAACAGACAGACGGACGGACATTGCTCAATTGACTTAAAATGGCTTAAAACGGATATCCGCCGAACATACTTGGGGTCTTAGGTCACTCCTTCGATGTCTTACACTTTTTGTCCGTAGGATATGATATATACCTCCTCACAAACTAGTTTCGAAAATCCTTTTAACTGGATTTTTTTAGATTTTTTGGTTCATTTTTTATGTATATTCATTTTGTCACTCCGTTTGTAACACCTCTAAATATTGACCTGAGACCCCATAAAGCATATATATATTCTTAATCGTCGTAAAATTCTAAGACAATTTAGCCATGTCCGTCTGTCTGTCTGTTGTAATCACGCTACAGTCCGTAATAATAGAGCTAGATTGATAAAATTTGGTAGAAATATTTCTTATAGTTGCAGGTTGGGATTGCAAATGGTCCATACCGGTCAATGTTTTGATATAGCTCCCCTGTAGAGGTCGCTCCAAAATACGGGGTTTGAGCCATAGATACCACATTTTTATAAATTTAGCAGAAACTTTGCATTTTATATTCTATTTTGACAAGAGTTCATCAGAGCAAAAAAATTTACAATTGATTCATATATTGTTATAATCGCCCTATAGAGGTCGCTCCATAATATACATAAATACCACATTTTCTAAGCATTTTAACTGAATCTTTGCAGTTTGTATGTATTAAGACCAGAATTCATCTCACAAAACTTCATCGCAGAAAATTTTTTTATATCAGTTCATATTTTGTTATAATACACCTATAGGTGTCGCTCCGAAAAAGGGTTGTTTAAGCCATAAACAATAATTCTCAATAAAATGTATACAAATCAAATTTTATTTTGTTGTAGTCCCCGTATAGATGTAGCTCTCTAAAGTGATATTTTAAGCCATAAATACCACCATTTTTCAGGTGAAGAGTTTGGCTAAAGAATTTCCGGCCTAAAATTTGGCAAGACAAATTGCAGCATTCGTTTTTTTAATTATTTACTTAAACAAAAAGGATCGTTTCATGATTTGCTCCATATCCAAAGATTTTCCAGTAATAAAATTTAATGCAATCCATGGATTCGCAATGTATAAGATTCGGCATATTCGAACTTAACGGTGTTACTTGTTTTATATAGCCCTCATACATAACATCTCCCTGATTTGATTTCTTAACGCCACAGAGACCACATATGTCAACTGATCGGGCAGAAAATTGGTAACTGTGGGTTTTTATACCCAGAATGGACATATGACTGCCGTTGTTAGTATGAAGCTAACAACGGCAGCCATATGTCCATGTTTCAGGTTAGGTTAAGGACGCGAGGCACACAACCATTGCTGGCGTGCACCACTTCACTCGGAGACCATTTGGTCCATTGTGTTTGTCCTGAGAGGATGAGTAAAAGAAGACGGAGAGGTCGAAGAAGATGAAGGAGGTGATGAGTATAGATAAGATAGAGGAGAGATGGCTTTTTAGGAGAGGTTTAGATGAGTTGATGTTAAACCATCCATCTCATGCAACCTATGAAGCCCATGATTCTATCAATATCGTGGGATGATAGAGATTCCAGATTTTGTATCGTGTAATTACCCAGGTAGCGATGTATTCGTCTTGATAGAGTAGGGCATTGACAGAGAAGGTGTTCGATTGTTTCCAGTTCCTCCTCATTCTCACAGAGTTGACAGTAACATTACATTGGCCAAACGAATGTCCCTCTTTGTGAGGTTAAAAAGATCTTTGGTCCTAGATTTCGATATGGCTGGCCATAGAGGTTTAGTGATTTTACAGTCAGATCTGCTCGACCATTTCTGGTGTGCCAGGTCTTTGTAGAAACACTCTATGTTACTGAAAAAATCGCATAAGGGAGGATATAGTGATGGATCAACCCTTGCAGCGTCCATCCCTGATCCATTTCGCGCGAGTTCGTCAGCCATCTCGTTCCCCGCGATATCACAGTGTCCGGGGACCCAGCACAGTCTGATTATGTCTGCCAATTGCTGTAGTTCCAAACGGCATTCATTAACCACCTTTGAATTAATAAAGGTAGACTTCAGTGCCTTCAGAGCAGCCTGACTATCAACATAGACTATTATGATCATCTTGCCCGAGTTTTCGTCGATTAATCAAGCTGAGGGCTTGCAGTATAGCAAAGATCTCGGTATTTAAAACGCTGCTGCAGGAAAATGCCTGCCCTGTGCCTGCATCCATCTTTGAAGTGTATATTGCATGGCCCTCCAAAGGAAGGATGCCGCATGACCAGTCTGTTCTGGGGGTGATCATTATGTCGAGATTTAAGGAAAATTCCTGAACTGGTGACAAATAGTCTGTCGGTCCTGCCAGAGCCCTTTGATCAGACATTCTTGATGCCTCAATGAGAATGGCAGAGTGACCCCAATCCGCGTTACGCCACACACGTGCATCTCGGTGTCTGAGAGCGCATTTTGTAGCACTGCCCTTAACAAAAAGACTTACAGGTTGTAAGTTCAATACTATGTCGAGTGCCGCCTGCGGTGTACTCCTTTTCGCACCGGATATAAATAATGATGCCGCTCTTTGTACTTTCTCTAACTTTTTAGGCTGATATTTAACTTCTGTCGCCTTCCACCATACCACTGATCCATAGGTAAGTATAGGACGCGCTATAGCTGTATACATCAAGTGGATGGTACTTGGCTTGGCCCCAGCTCTTACCTATGGAGAGAGAGAGGTTTCTGTTTACATAAGTGAACACAGCCAAATTCGGGAAAAATATGTTTAGATTTAGATATAGGCCCCATATATATGTTACCCCGATTTGGTATCAAAGCTCTATAGAAGTTTTACTTTACTTTCGATCATTGCAACATTTACCCGAAAGAAGTTTCTTAATTTAGGAACTAATACTGCTTAAATTAGGTATAATCGGTTCCGATTTGGATATAGCCACACATACATATACTACGTTCTTGCCTATTAAGTATTTAAGTGCTATTGAAACTGTATGTCCGATCTATATATTATTTGGCAGAAATGCGATTTCTGATCCAAGTTGATGCAAATCTTTTTTATTTTAGATTATGTATAGTCCCATCTATTTGCTCCTGCCGATTCTTGATCTATTAAAGAATACAGCGCATTTTAAGATTAGTTTATTCAGATCTAGTTTATTCGGATCAACATCTTCTACTCCTCCTTGGAATAAGCCTTGATGAGGAGGTGCAGCAAAGTACTTTTTTAACTGAAACGAAACCAATTATTCCAAATTATTATCGCAATGCCCATTTTCGCATTTTTAGGGATGTGTAGGGAATTATATAGTTGGTCCTGCTCGACTTTCGGTCTTTCTTTACTGTTGTTTTTTAAATCATTTCGTTGTGCATTGGTAAAGGGTATAAAAAAGTTAAGATGGAGTTTCCATTAAAGATTTGACTACTAGTCTGATAGCTGACAGATTTATTTCAGTGACAGTTAATTTTATTGTTTACAAGCTTACAAAAGCATTTTGATCTATTGCATTCAGAAAAAAAGTTATTCGTGTTGGAATTCAAGCGTGATAGTGTGATTGCTTTATATTTGGGTGGAAAAACACAAGTGAGCCCTCTAGCATTTAAATGTGAATAAATCTTTTGTTTCTCGTACCATTGCTCGTTACCGTGATACTGGCAGTGTTGCATCGCGTCCAAAAAGTGGACAAAAAAAACGGTAACAACACCAGAATCCGAAAAGTGAATGCCAGATTTGATCGAAATCGACGCCGCAGTGGTAGAATAATTGCTCGTGAGCTGAACATATCGCGAGAACGGGTACAACACATATTAAAAAATGAGCTTGGACTAAAGCCATTGAAGTTGCAAAAAGTGCAAGAGCTCACCGATGCACAAAAAAAAGTTAGACTGGAAAGTTAGACACGAAAGTGGCCAGTTACCGAATTTGGTTTTCTCCGATGAGAAGCCATTCCAAATTGAGCAGTTTGTGAACAAACAAAATGATTGGGTTTACTTGCCAAAGAGGTCAGCTGAAAATTTACACCTTCGATTGGCCACCACAACTCAAGCGCTGCCGATGGTAATGGTGTGGGCCGCCGTAACGGCCGATGGTCGCTCCCCACTCGTATTCATCGACCATGTCAAAATAAATGCCGAATATTATCGGGAAAATGTCCTAAAGACAGTATTGAAGCCCTGGGCAGACAAACATTTCGGCCGCAGACCATGGACATTCCAACAGGACTCAGCACCATCGCACTCAGCACGACTGGCTTAAAAAGGAGGTTCCTCGCTTCATTTCTACCGCACAATGGCCACCAAGATCTCCGGATCTCTCTGGGGCATTTTAGAGAGTAAGGTTCGCACTAAAAAATACCAAAGTATCGATCATCTCAAGACGGCGCTTCGCCGGGAATGGGCCAAAATACCGCAGAGCCACTTTCGTGCAGCGTGTGATGGCTTTGTCGGCCGTTTGAAGGCCATAATTCGTGCCAAAGGTGACCAATTCGAACAAATCTAAACAGTTTCTAAAATTTTATGTTATTTCCGACATTTTTTGCTTTTGAACAATAAAATTTAAAAAAAAAAATTAAAAAAAAATATAGCGCTTTACTTTGTCGCATTACATATCAGGCACCCTGTATGTATTGGATACGCACGTAGCATATATTTTAGTAACGTTGTTTTACATATTTTCTTATTAGCATCGAAATGCATGGAAAAGTTCCAATTTTATAATACACTAGCGGACCCGGCGAACTTCGCCTCGCCCCAATTTAACGCCTTCAGATAAACTCCAGAGTGATAATAAAACACAGATAGTTAAAATTTTAATGCGATTTGTTTAAAAGGAATCGAAATCAGTAGAGAGCGATGTGATAAACGACAAACAACGAAGACAGAAGACAGGCAACGTACAGATGACCGTGCGAAAAACAGGGAAATTCGAGATTAATTCCACAGACTTCCTACGATTTGTCTTGAGATTTATTGATTGTCATCGTAAAAGCCAATCGTACAGGGAACTGAATCCGCTTGAATTGGAATGAAAGATCAGTTTGAATAATCGGAATTCGTGGGATAAGGACTTCCTCTCCTTTGAATTTTCCCTTGATGATCGTCGCCTGAATCACATTGTCCATCAGTTTCATAATGGACAACCGCGAACTATGCACAATTTCGGATGATTCAGATTCCGCAACATGATTATGATCGATTCCACCTTCAGCTGTAAATTATGCGGCGGAGCTCCTGGCACATCAAGCGAGTTCGATTTTACTTTGAATAATAAAATTCATGCTATCGACGTCCTTATTCTTCGCTGCTAATATTGCCCATTCACTAATCTAATCGAGATTTGGAAACACTTTGGTGATGAGTTCCTCGTTCGACGATGTGAACTCGCAAAAATTTGCCGGGAACAATATCAATGCAGTGGAAACATCAACAGTAATTTGGCCATTGCCAAGCGCCAACAGTTGTTTCGAGAATTCAAGAGCCGATGAGTCGTTCTGCAACGCGACTCTCATGTTCGTGGTCAATTTCAACTTCTTGACATGCCGCCACAAAGACCACGATTTCAGGCATGCATTAATTTCATCGGCAGTAGATTTCGGGATGACGGGAAGCGTTTGACGAAAATCTCCGGAGAGCAATATCAAAGACTCACCAAATTGTCTCAAATCACGTCGTAAATCCTTCATCGTTCGGTCAACTGCCTCCAGAGCTCGTTTATGCGCCATCGTGCATTCATCCGAAATTATGATTTTGCAATGCCCGCAATCCAATAAGATAACCTTACCTCTTATACTCAAACTTATTATCTGAAAAAATGTTCGAATTGATAAATATCGCGTTGAATTTTAATTGATCGTAATGCTTGTACCGTTTGCCGATGTGATACGCGATATAACTATCCGAAATCAGTGTAACAATACGCAAAACTCGAATGAATTGCAGAAACTTTTTTGTTTAATAGAAAATTAATAAAAAAAATTTGGATTGAAAAAAAGAACAGTAGATAGTAACAGTAGGAATCTCGCAAGAAATAGCTATTTTCGATTTTCCCAATTTTCCGACTTTTCCGGAGGGTTTTCCCAAAATTTTCTTTCGTAACAACCTTCTCCAGGCAAATACGAACAACTGAAAAAAAAATTGATCCAAATCGCTCCAGCCGTTCTGACGTGATGCCATTACACAGATGGACCGTTCCATTTTTATATATATAGAAGAAGATAGAATATCTTCTATAGTCGCTAAAGTTTTGTTTTACTTCGATATCTTTCAAACAACTCAACCGTTATCGTTAACAGCCTTTAAATTAAATGAAATTTGTTTAAATTTGTTTAGTTCATAAGACTATTGCCCTATCTAATAAAATTAAAAATTAATTTCAAGATATAGATGGCGCCTTCATCGATATTAAAGTGATGTATACTATAAATAAATCACTTCAAAATAAAATGACTCTTAGTTGACCTATGTCTGTACATATTTATATATATCAATATTATCCACATTTATCAATAGATCACGCTGTGCACATAAGCATTTCTAGTTTCTATTAGCTTTCCCTTGAAAAGTCAAGTACAGCGCCCACTTACTTATCTCTCTCTCCCTCTCTTTCAGCGTCTAATACTTCAAACAAAGAATTTGTCATGTTTTCAAAATGTTTGTCTTCTGCGACGATACCTTCAATCGATCGATTTGTCGTTTTTGTCGGCAAAGTGTCAGGCGTTTCGTTGTTTATATACGTGGACGATGTGTAAGCGATTTAACAGCGACATGCCTGCGACGTTCCTAGATTGGCTGATTGATTGGTTTTATCGATAAGATTTTCGATTTTTCTTAGAAGTGTAACTTAAGGCGCTCACATTATATTTTTTTTTTACAAAATCATCGTTTGTTGTTGCGGCCGTTTTTCGATTAATTATTGACTTTATTAATAAACGATATTTGTTCAGCTATTGTGTGACGTTGTTTAGATCTAATTAGCCACTAATAGGAGAGCACCAGCCGAGATAAGCTTTCGTTTCGAAACAAATTTTGTACGTGTGGGTTTTTTGCTGTGCACTGATTTACAAAAAACAAATGAATTGAAAAATGCACTTAAAGATAATTAAAATCTGTTAACGATAACGGCTGAGTTGTTTGAATGATCTTGAAATATACAAAAAACACAAAACCATAAGTAAAACAAAACTTGGGCAACTATAGAAATCATATATATATATATGTATATATATATTATAAATAGAATGGGGACATTTCCATGGGGACTTAAAAAAAAAGAAAATATCAGATAGTTAAGACAACTTTAATAGAAGAAGTACTATGGGGGTTTTCAAAAGGTATTGAAACTTAATAGAAACTGTTAGTACCCCCGACCATAGCTGAGGGGGAGTAATGTAATATGGCATGGGAGATTTCAGAAAGTTACAATAAAAGTTCATTCATTGTCAGTCTATAGTCCTTGGATAAGTTGTCTAAAATACAAAATATGAAAACTTTTAGATGATTACCAATTACAGATGTTATGGAAATGTTGTATTCAAATGAATCTGTCTATGTGTGTGGGGGTACCAGAAGTGGCTTAAATAATTCGCCCATTTTTTTATTTTGCACTGAACAGCAGATACTTCAAAGACACTGGTGCTATAAAATCATTACACTGTACATCATTTCAAGTATTTATTTGTAATGGAATTCAAGTTATAAGCAGTTAACTAATGGTCCCTTTTTGTGGGAGGTGCCAAAAGGGGCGGAACCCATTTTGCCCATTTTCTCGAGGTGATAGCTACAGATAAACTTTTAATATGTGTCGAATTACAGAAGATTCCGATAGGTGTTATAGAAGTTAATACATAATCAATAGTTCACTAAATTGTAACCCTTTGTAAAGGAGGTACTGTAAGAAGTGGTCCAATATGGCCCATCTTTAAACATAGCCTGAGATAAAAACCAGTATGGAAGGGGTAAAGTCAGGCGGACCGACTATTTGACTAGACTACTTTTTTATTTTAAAGCGCTTAGATTCAAAATCGGGATATAAGTATATACGGGGGTTATATCTAAATCTTGACCGATTTTTACAAGGCTTGCTCTTGATTCAAGAAACTGCTGTGTGCTAAATTTTAAACGGATCTCTTGAGAAATTTTCTTGCAACATGATACTTTTATCTGCTAATAAAGATAAAGATGTTTTGGGTATTGCGGTTATAGCGGATTTCCCACCGATTCCTCTTCTTTTTTTATCGATTTTTATTAGTGTTCTTCTTTGAATCAATAAACTCTTCTCCGCTAAATATCATAATTATCGATTTTCACATACAGCTTCCATAGTGTTCAGATTCCAAATCGGAATGAACATATATATGGGAGCTATATCTAAGTTTGATCCGATTTTATTTTAGTTTGGTGGCATCACAGCTTGGCTAAAGACATTTTATTGTGTTGAATTTCATACACATCCGTTAAAAATGAGGCTTCTGTAGTGCTTAACTATAGAATAGAGGGAGCATTTATATGTATGTATGGAGGATATATTTAAATCTGAACCGATTTCTTTAAAAATTAGTAGCGGCTATAAGTGTCTCAAGAGCCTTGCCCCTACAAATATTCGTAATGATTTGTTGTAAAATGCAGCCATACGGCCAGACAGAAGGACGGATATTGGTAAAATAACTTAAAATGTCCTAAAACGGATT
Organism: Eudasyphora cyanicolor; assembly: GCA_963930755.1. NCBI lineage: Eukaryota > Metazoa > Arthropoda > Insecta > Diptera > Muscidae > Eudasyphora > Eudasyphora cyanicolor. The sequence goes on along the minus strand of OZ005738.1, from coordinate 156,431,927 downwards.
TCCACCGACATACATGCTGAAAAAAAGTTGTTTCTGTGGTTATTGTCTCAAATATATTCGGCTTGAAACATATATATGTTTAGGTTATACTTTAAAGATAGAATATTAGGTACATACAAAAATTCTATATTTGGACGATGTTTTTTATTTGGGACCATTCTTTTAGAAACAATTATTTATTTAAAGAATGCCTAAATTCAAAGTTTATTTTATAGAAATTTTTAAAGTTCTAAAAATAAAAAATAATAATAATACTGTCCAACAAATTAAGACTTTTTGATTGGAATAGAATAGCGACCCTATAATTTTGAATGGGCATGTTGGCTGGTCTGAGCTTTTTTTACAGTGGGTCAAAGTGAAAGAAAAAAAAAGGTGTATGTTAATCTCTGAGAGATTTCATATGGTCAGAGTTACATAGTGGAATTTGACGAGGATAATTTTTGTGGAACATCTTAACCCGCTAGCCCCTTTCCTTACGGGCCCAATTTGGCTATTTTTCGAGAAAAACGTCCTGAAATACATTTAAAAGGACATTTAGACATGTTGAGTAGGCAATTTCTGCAGAATGAATTTATGGTCCAGTGCTCTGAGTTTTTGTTTTAAAGTGGGTCCAAATTTTCATTTTTGGTCGAAGGGAGAATTGTACTAAATGAAAAAATTTTCTAAGTTAATGTCTGAGAGATTTCTTATTGCCAGAGTTATATGTAGAATTTTATGATGATCATTTTTGTGGAAGATTCATCTAGTTCCTCTCTTTATAGGTCAAGTTGGCCCTTTTTCGAGAAAATCAAACAAGTCCATTCAAAAAGGAAATTTAAGGATTAAAATATTCTACCAAAGTTTTGGTAGAAAAATTTCATTGGGGATCACCAAAGACACCATCAGCATTTTTTTTATTTTTTATACCCTACACCACACTGTGATACAGGGTATTATAACTTTGTGCATTTGTTTGTAACACCCAAAAGGAGAAGAAATAGACCCATCGTTTATTATACCGATCGACTCAGAATCACTTTCTGAGTTGATTTAGCTATGTCCGTCTGTCTGTCCGTCTGTTTGTGCATGTATTCTTGTAATCAAAGTACAGGTCGCAATTATGGTCCGATCTCGACGAAACTTTACACATATCTTTTTTTTGGCCCAAGGACGATCCCTATTGAATTTGGTTAAAATCGGTTCAGATTTAGATATAGCCCCCATATATATATGTTAGCCCCGATTTGACATGTAAGCGTTGTAAAAACTTTATTTTATATCCGATCAGTGCGAAATTCGGCAGAAAGAGGTTTCTTATTACATGAAGAAATACTGCTAAATTCGGAGAAAATCGGTTCGGATTTAGATAGAGCCCCCATATATATGTTACCCCGATTAGACCTGTAAGCGCTGTAGAAATTGTATTTTATATCCGATCAGTGCAAAATTCGGCAGAAAGAGGTTTCTTATTACATGAAGAAATACTGCTAAATTCGGAGAAAATCGGTTCGGATTTAGATAGAGCCCCCATATATATGTTACCCCGATTAGACCTGTAAGCGCTGTAGAAATTGTATTTTATATCCGATCAGTGCAAAATTCGGCAGAAAGAGGTTTCTTGTTACTCGAAGGAATACTGCCAAAGTTGGTGAAAATCGGTTCAGATTTAGATATAACTCCCATATATATGTTACCCCCGATTTGAAATTCAAGCGCTGTAGAAGCTGTATTTTATATCCGATCACAGCGAAGTTCGGCAGAAAGAGGTTTCTTATTATGTGAAGGAATACTGCCAAATTCGGAGAAAATCGGTTCAGATTTTGATATAGCCCCCATATATATGTTAGCCCCGATTTGACATCTAAGCGCTGTAGAGACTGTATTTTATATCCGATCAGTACGAAATTCGACAGAAAGAGGTTTCTATTTTACATGAATGAGTATTCAGGGAAAATCGATTCAGATTTATATATAACCTCCATATATATGTTTCTCTCGATTTGGTTACAAAGCTCTATAGAAGTTGTACTTTACTTCCGATCATTACAAAAGTCTCCAGAAAGATGTTTCTCAATTTAGGAACGAATATTGATTAATTTAGCGATTATCGGTTCAGAATTAGGTATATCCACATATATATGTTCTTACCCATTTACCAATTATTCCAAATTATTATCGCAATCACCCTTATCGCATTGTTAGGGAGGTGTAGGGTATTATACAGTCGGCCCCGCCCGACTTTCTGCCTTTCCTTACTGGTTTTTATTTTCTTTCGATTCATATGAGATAATACTTTGCTCCACCTCCACATTAAAGCTTATTCCAAGGAGGAGTTGAAGATGATAATAAAAAGCAATAAGGAAAGATAGAAAGTCGGGCGGGAACGACTATATAATACCCTACTCCTGCCTGACAATGCGAAAAGGGACATTGCGTTAATAATTTGGAATGTATGGTTTCGTTCAGTTAACAAAGTACTAAGCGCCAGCTCATCATCATGACTCATTCCAAGGAAGAGTTGTATGTGATTACACGCTGAAAAAAATTGCTTCTGTATTATATTGTCCCAAACATATTCGGCTTGAAATATACAAATGTTTAGGTTACACTCGAATTATATAATTATATATAAACACATATTTTATTTGAGAATATTAGTTTACAAATATATTTTGTTGTAAAATATTGATAAATGCGTTGCCAATAAATTTTATTGATTTGCAAATAAAATTTATTTGCTCACAACTATATAGTATACAAAAATTTGTCTTCCAAATATATTATCTTTCTATTCAAACAAATCAAAAAAGGCTATTTTCCCCGGGTATAACTAAATCTGAACTAATTATCCTCAAAATTAAGCAGTATTCGTTCCTAAATTAGGAAACTTTTTTCGGGAGTAAAGTACAACTTCTTCAGGGCATATATGCCAAATTGGTGGTACATATGTATATGTAAATGTGAATTGATTTTAACCAAATGGGGATCGCCATTGGGCCAAAAGATATATGTAAAGATTTGTTGAGATAAGGCCATTATTGCGAACTGTACTTTGATTACAGGAATACATGCACAGAGAGAGGGACGGACGGAAGGACAGACGGACGGGCGGATAGACGGACGGGCGGATAGACGGACATAGTTAAATCAATTCAGAAAGTGATTCTAACTCGATCGGCATAATAAACGATAAGTCTTTTTCTTCTCCTTTGGGTGTTACTAACAAATGCACATAATTATAATACCACGTACCACAGTAGAAAGTGAAGCGGTGTTAAGTTAAGGCCATGCTGAATCTTATATACCCTCCACCACGGATCGCATTTGAATTGTTTCGGGTACAAATAAACTCATATTACCAAATTTCAGCCCCAATTCGTTGAAAGGATTCAAATCTAGACGGACCTTTGTATTGGGGCTATATCAAAACATGGGCCTACCGTTGTTCGCATGAATATTTTCGAGTACAAATAAACCAAAGTTATCAAATTTCCGCCCCCTCAGTTGAAGTTTGTGGTCTCTATTGATTTAAGAAGTCAAATCGGGGGGATGCTACATATTTACTAAATCGATATTGCCCATTTACAATCCCAAGTTACCTGCAGATATAAGAAGTGTCTGCACCAAATCAGTCATCTAGCTCAATAGCGTGAATACAATAGAGAGACGGACATGGCTAAATCGTTTTAGAATTTTTCGACGATTAAAAATATATATACTTTATGGAGTCTCAGATCATTATTTAGATGTGTACAAAATAAATATCCGCTCAGAAAAATTACGATCATTTATGTGAGTAAAATCTATACTTCTGTGAGTAAAATCTATACTTCTTTTTAGTTCAAGATTATTACTCTTTTTTATTTAAATTTTCCTCAAAAGTATAAAATTTTACTTGCAATGAGTAAATTGAACTAAATTTAAAGTTATAACCACAGGTTTCTCCCGATCTCCAGAAAATGTGTTGGAGATGATTTTATTTGACCTGTTAGAATCTGTCCCGATGTAAGACTATTATATTCTAACTTTTAACTTAACTTTTCTGCTATGAAAATTCATTTCAAAATCGCGATGGAAACATCTCTCAAGAATTATGAATCTGTATCTACTGTTTTAGCATATTTATAGTTATGAAATATAGTTTTAGGTAACATTAAACATTACCTAAAACATACCAAAATAGTTAATTATCCAAAATAAACTAAATGCATTTGCTTCAGTTATTTTAAACCCAAAATTTAATTTGAAATCTTAATTACGATAATATTTGCCAACTACCGACGTGATGTCCACTACTAAGACCACTTAAGTGTTGCTTAATTTCAGGGATTAGTTTATAAAATAAACTGCAAAATGTCTCAAGTATATAACTAAAGATACTCAAGCTTTTTAGGTATAGGGATGTACAAAAAATATATATACGTGTGTATGTATGTATATGTCTCCGAGAAATAGGGAAAATTGCAAAAAAGAAAAAACCTTAATTTATGCCATGCGCAGGCGCTGCAAGTACCCACCAAAAAGAAAAAGAAATTATTATTGTACATAAGACACAAATTGAGATTTGTACGACTGTAAAACAAAATTGAGGAGATACACATTATGGCAAATAAAAACCTGAATATTTATTTAACAAAAAATTGTCGTTGATGTGCAAGCTCCCAAAAAACAGAAAAAAATTCTATAAAATTTCCAACAAAAATGCTTTGTTTCTCATCAAAAAGCCAGCAACACCCTAAATAAAAAAATTTGCCCTCCAAAAAAAAAAAAATATGAATGCATCGCTTTTGTGATTATTAGCACTCGGCCATAAAATAATAAAGAAATCTCTCCGAGATGAGGTATAAAGCGGAAACATCAACTTGACATTTTCTACCGGAAGTTGAGGTAAGCAGCAATCGTTGGCTGTCGCATCATCATCATCGTCATCATCTTCAGCAGAAGCATTGGAACTACGACGGCAGCATCAGTTAAACAACAAAATCGTTTCGAACGTCTCATAATGCTACCCAAACCCGGGACTCGTGCATCCTGGAATGGTGATGGTAACCTTACGGTGTGGCACTTTGTGTGGCATGGAAAGGCATTAAACAGTCTTCGCCATTCAGGACAACGCCATCCATTCTTCTCATCCTGACTGAGATGAAGGTAAGCGAGCAAACGAGTGAGTGGTGTCGGGAGCAGTGTGTGTGACGCAACAATGAAGTGAAAAATCAGAAATCAAAAACTTAATGAATGTCCTTTTGTCATTATGCTGACAACAGAAAAAACACACACACACACAGAAGTAAAAAAGGGAACAGAATGAGACAATGATAATGCCAATGGCCCAGATGAAGATGAAGTTTGTCAGTCGGCGATTGTAGCAACGGTCGGTGGTGGTCGTGATGGCAGCTATGATGTTGATGCTTCTGATACTGATGCTTGTGAGTGTCCCAAAAAGATGAGATTTTTTTAATGGTTTCTATCAAGCAACTGACATCAATGGATATCACCTCACCGGAAGTAACAGAAGAGGGTCAGCTATTTTTCATCTAAGCAATCTTAAATTGAACATTAAAAGAAATATACCCAAATATATACATACATATATAATATATTGAAAATCTAAACAGAATATCTTTTTTATGAAAGCATTCATTTTGTCTATTTATATAAACGGGTAGATTATATATTTTATGGTCAGCAGATTTTTTATTTTTTAATTCTGCCATTATGGGTAACTTATTGGCTCGTACGTAAGATAACATTCATCTTTTAGTATTAAATGAAAATATTTAAGAGATTAGGACGTCTTTGACTCACATTTATTTATTTTTTTAATTTTTTTATTTATTTATTCATTTTTATTCGGAAACCTAGTACAACAAGATAAACATCTTATAATTTACAGGACTAGGTAATCATTCTGTTGGATGTAGGAAATGTTAAACATACTTATTATGATATACATTGAACTTCTAGTAATACAAGAAATAGTGACAATACAATTACATAAGAACAATTAAATATTATGTGTAGAGTAGCATTAGCTTCTTTTTGAAATGTATAGCGTTGCTTATGATATGCGTAGTTGTTGGCAGATTGTTCCATAGGCGGATTGCGTAAATGAACAAGTAAGAAAGTTTCAGTCGGGTAAACCGACTAAGGTATACCCTCACTTTGTGAGTAATGTAATATTGAATATTACACAAATTATTCTGTCAATTTTTGTGGGAGGTACCAGAAGGGGTTTAAGAAATACACCTATATTTCGCTGAATAGTAGATACTTTAAATACATTGCACTGTGCCGAATTATAACAGTTTATATGGACTGGTATATTAACGTTGAGATATTAAATTGTGGTATAATTTGGCCATATTGTGTGGGAGGTACAAAAAGGGGCGTGGTGATAACGCTCATTTTTCCCTGGACTATAGGCATTATAAAAGCATTACACTGTACAAAACTGCAAGTAATTGTAAACACTGATATTAATGTTATAAACTGTTAATTTTTGGTGCAAAATGGTACCTTTGTGGGAGAGGTACCAAAAGGGGCGTGATAATAACGTCCATTTTTCAACGGACTGTAGGCACTATAAAAACATTACGCTGTACAAAATTTCAAGTATTTTTATACACTGGTATTAATGTTATAAGTTTTTAACTTTCAGTGCAAAATGGTGCATTTGTGTGGGAGGTACCAAAAGGGGCGTGGCAATTTCGCCCATTTTCCTCGAGTTGATAGCGACTAACAAACTAATACTATGTGTGGAATTTCAGAAGATTCGAATACGTTTAATAGCAGTTATTAAAGAAACAATATTTCACAACATTTTAACCCTTTGTGGGGGAGGTACCAGAAGGAGTGGACCAATATGGCCCATCTTCGAACTTAGCCGGAGATAGAAAAAAATATTACCACATACGAAATTTGAAGTCAATCGGTTAATCCTTTCGAGAGTTATCGTGCGCACCAGCCAGCAGACAGACAGACAGACAGGCAGACAGACAGACAGACAGACAGACAGACGGACGGACATTGCTCATTCGACTTAAAATGACCCAAAACGAATATCTGCCGAACATACTTAGGGTCTCAGATCACTCCTTCGATGTGTTACACTTTTTTTCGTAGCAAATGATATATACCCTCGTCACACTAAAGTGAGGGTATAAAAATTGCTGTTCAGATCTGGAGCATTTATATCGCATTTGTATTAGTTTTCTCCCTCGATTTGATTGAGCAAATTGTAACCGATGGAATAAATATGTAGGTTCGCCACTGTTGATTATTTTATGGAGGAATAACAAGCATTTAAAATTAAGTAAGTTGGTAAAACTCATATTAAATAGCTGGTATGCGTACATGTATATTCTAGCATGACGTTTCTTTTTGTAAACGTATCTGGCAATACAGTTGAATGCCACATTTAATCTGTGTTTATCAGTGCTACTGCAATTCACAAATAATTCGCATCCATATAGCAGCATTGGCACAAGATAAGTTTTGGCTAGGAGCATTCTAATGTTTAAAGGAGTTGCCTCCTGTGCCGCCCACAGGTTACGTAACATGGCGTATGTTTTCGACATATTACTTTGGATATGACTTGACCATGATAAATTACTACTGAATATTACACCTAAGTTTTTGGCTGTAGGTACAATATTAATTGTCTCATTGTCAATATTTAGTATATATTCCGTTGGGGTTAGTTTGTCCTTCGATATAAATAGACATTTAGATTTTGAAGGATTGATTTTTAAGTGATTGTTTACAGCCCAGTTTCTAACCCTTTCTAGATCTTCGTTGATTTTTTCAATACAATTTTGTATATTATTAATGTCCGAACTTGCATACACTTGAACGTCGTCAGCATATAGATGAACGTTGGAATTTTGTAATGCTTCATGAAGGTCATTTACATATATACTGAACAGTAAAGGTCCAAGTACTGATCCTTGTGGCACTCCGTTTTTTAACGTTAATGCACGTGACGTTACATTGTTGAGACAAACCGATTGAGTCCTGTCGGTCAAGTACGTCGAGATAAGCCGGCATGCAGATTCAGAGAAGTTAATCAATGTTTTTAGCTTTGAGATCAAAGTGAAGTGGTCCAGATAAAGATAAGTGCAGTTTTTTCTCTCTGTGTAGTATCTACCACGTGAATATTTTATAACTATCACCAATATAATTTGATTTTCTGATACCTAGACTCCTCAGCAAGGAGTCAAATGAGTCTACTGAATCCTTGTCACTATGCCGAGGGATATGCCGGGAAGGACATATATCTCTCCTAAACTCATGGAGATTATACGGATACCAAAAACTAAATAAATGGTCACTGAATTCAATGGAATCTATCATGGGAAACAACTATTTTTCTACGGAACGTGTTTCCAGGGCCACTCCGAGGCCTAAATCCGCACTTTGGTCTTGACCCAAAACTGAAAAAGTCCTCCCAATATTCACTACATGTGCCACAGTTAAGGGTGATCATCATGATCTACAGTCAAAACGCAGGCACAACAAGCAACGAAAAGCACTCAGAGTATTGACGAAATGGGAATGTGCTTACGTTTTGTCCGATACACAAAAGGAGAGTCATATCTAAGAACGTTTCTAGGCTGTCGGCTGTGTTAACCCTTGGAAAATAATCATATCACCTGCTGATCCCCTACCCAGCCAGAAAATAATGACGGTACCACGAAAAAAGCGTTGTGAAAGCACTGTTTTGGGACGCTTTCACAACGCTTGCTTAAAATGTAACTGAAGCGCTGTTTTGTTATGGATTTACAATGCATTGAGAACAAATTATTTAAGAAAAATGAATCGTGCTTGGATAGTGGTATCTAAGTTAGTCTTTAAATCGAGACCTCCATTCCAAAACATGCTAAGTCTAAATAGCTAGGTTTTTAGTGTACTGTGTATAAAAGCAAAAAATCTATCTTAATAACATTTTTAAAGTAACTTTACCAGCATACATACAATAAAACATTTAAATTGTGTGGCTTTCCAATTATTTAAGTCTAACAAATTTAACGATTTTCTATGAAATCTATCTTAATAACATTTTAAAAGTAACTTCACCAGCATACAATAAAACATTTGAATTGTTTGGCTTTCCAATTATTTAAGTCTAATAAATTTAACGATTTTCTATGAAATTAATGACATCTTTTCCTGCAAAAAGTTAGGCATAATTCCAAAATAAGCGAAAACGATTTTTTTTAATTAACATGTGAGTGATTCCGCACATATTCATTTTGTCAAAAATTAGGATTTTATCAAAATTTCTATAAAGAACTATTCTTTTTCTAAAGTGGGAGTTGTCTTTTCGGCGTGTCTCTTTGACATGCGAAAACCCAGTGCTACCTTTACAACATCTAAAAATTGAACAAGCTGGCGTTTTGCAGGAAAAATTCAATATTATGAATGAATGAATACCTTAAAAATAATATATTTCATTCGATTCAATGATTTCTAAATACGATTTTTTTGGGAATTATTACCTTCAAACAATCGAAAAAGAGTCATAAATTTTCTTTTCATAACGTTTGAACAAGCTGGCATTTTGCAGGAAAAATTCAATATTATGAATTCAAAATCTCATTTAAATGAATACCTTAAAAATAATATATTTCATTTGATTCAATGATTTCTAAATACTATTTCTAAATTTTTGGGAATTATTACCTTCAAACAATCGAAAAAGAGTCATAAATTTTCTTTTCACAGTTCTTCAGTGAAGTGGCGAAAGCGAGTCTATTGATAGTCGTTATACACAGAAGTGATGTGGATTGCACAATCCCTAAGGACAATTGTAACAATATGGAATTGGCCACTACACATAACCCAATGTCTCGCTGCCCTTAGAGATATTGCAGGCAAGATTATTGAAAAAGGGGGAAAAACATTTATTGTTTCTTATTATTTGTATAGCCTCCACTAACTTTGTCTCTCCATTTGCAACACCTTGAAATATTGAACTACAACCCTATGAAGTATGTATATACATATACTCTATCAAGTATGTATATATATTTCAGATCGTCGTGAAATTCTAAGACGATTTAGCCATGTCGGTCTGTCTGTTGAAATCACGCTACAATCCGTAATAATAGAGCTTGATTGATAACATTTGTTATAAGGACTTCTTATAACGGGTGATCCAAGTAGCCTTTTTTTGACAGATCACGTGTGAGACGTGTCATGCTGTCATGTTATTTTTGTTAAGTATTGTTTGGCATTTCATCATGGAAAGACTTACGCCTGAACAACGTTAACAAATCGTTCAACTTTATTACGAAAATTCACGTTCTGTGAGGAATGTGTTTCGTGCACTTTGCTCATCTTATGGTCAACATAATCGAGTCATCGAAAATTGGACTCAACGGATGGACCATCTGAGACGTATACGCGGCCAACATTTGATAGACATAATCTTCAAAAAATAAATGCTAAAGAATGTTCTTTCAATTGATAATAAACATTCCCCATTCAATTTGAATTTTCTGTGTTTTTTTCTTTAAAAAAGTAGGGAACCTCGAAACGGATCACCCTTTAGTTGCAGGGCATTTGGGATTGCAGATGGGCCACATCGGTCAATGTTTCGGTAAAGCTCCCCCACAGAGGTCGCTCTCAAATATGTTTTCATGCTATAAAAACCACATTTTCCAAGTAATTTAGCTGAAACTTTGCAGCAAAAATTTTACAAATCGGTTAATATTTTTTATAGTCCTCCTAAATACGTTTATTTAAGTCATAAATGCCTCATTTTCTAAGGAATTTAGCTGAAATTTTTTATTTTATTTAGGCGAGAATTTATCGCAGTGGTCATATTTTGTTATAGCCTCCAAAATACTCTTACCATTATATACCAAATTTTCTGAGGAATTTAGCTAAAATTTGCAGTTTTAATTAGACGTGAATTTATCAGAGTAAAAAATATCCAAATTTGTTCATAAGCTGTTACATTGCTCTACGCAACAAAAAAAATTTTCTCATAGACCCATTTTAGACGGTGCAACTTGTCCCTGGGTCTTTTGTGAATTTTCTTTTGAAATCCCAACGTAAAATAATGCTCATTTAGATGGCGCGAGTTTAGTTACAGCAACCAGGGGACATATTCACGTTTTTATTGGTTCACTCACATTTATTTTATTGAGCTGATTTTTCGAATTCAGTCAGCCATAAAATTAAATGTCAAATTGTCCCTTGTATTTTCATTTCGAGCAACTTTTTCTACCTCGGAAGCTTCTCTACACTTTTCGTTTGCAAACTGGAGTCGCAAGCCCCATATCGCAGGGACAAGTTGGACCGTGTAAATTGGGTCATAGTTGCCAGATGTTTGGGGTGAAAAGAACCTTTTTTTAATGGAACACAGATATTAATATATTACAACAAAATATAATTGCAAACTAGTTTTCTCAAATAAAATATGTGTTTATAAGTACATATATACAAATAAAATATTGGAATTTCCCCAAATACATTTTGTTTAAAAAGCTATTCAAAACTTTGCAGATTTTGCGAATTTAAGCACTCGTTTTGGAATTTAGGTATCATTTTAATAAATAAAGTAATATTACGAACATTTCAAAAGAAAACTTGTTTAAAATGGAGATATTTATATATTTTCTGAATGCAAATAAATATTTGTTTCGTAAATAATAGTCCCAAATAAACAATATTAGGATGAAAACAAATATTTTATATTTTTTTACAAATGTTTTTTTTTAATATTTTATAAACTATATTGCCCCCCTCCCCCTCGATTTACCTCATATTTGTAAGTACACATAATATTCGTATTCGTCGCACTCCGACAAATCCAACCAGTAACAATATTTTGTGAGACTCAATATTTACTTGCAAAGTTATGGACGAAATACTTAGATTGGTCTCGCAATACTTTGTAATTTTTCGTCTATTTCTGCAAAATACTTCGTCCATAATTTTTACAAATATTGAGTCTCACAAAATATTATTACCGTTTCGGATTTGTGGGAATAGGAATGAATACTTTGTGTAAATTTGAAGAAAATCTGGTTGAGAATTTGAAAAAAATAAAACAATTTGAACCGTTTAGTAAAATTTTCATTTTTTTGCGAGATATTACCTATTAAATTTTTCCGAGTGAGTTATAAAACTGCAATTTTCTCTGGAAATATTTAACGGTTTCGACTGAAATTTTTGTAGTTAGGTCCGAAACACTTCCTAAAATCTAAATATATCATGAACTTTAATTACCAACTGACCATATGAAAAATATTGCAAAATATTTTTTGCATATGTGAATAATATCACTTCTGGAGCAGTGATTTGAAATATTTTATGTTTAGAATGCGCCTATGATGACATCCACCAAAATCAGAAAAAACATTTTGTTAGATCGCGCTTTGTAAAAAGTAACAGCAAATTTACGGACACCACCTTTTTGAAAATATTTTTAGTTCGATCTAAACGGTTCAAATTGTTTTATTTTTTCAAATTCTCAACCAGATTATTATCAAATTTAAAAAAAATCTTGATTTTCAAAAAAATTTTGACACACTTGTTTTATTTTTACCCCTATAACATTTTTGAAGAACAAAAAGAAAGCAATATCTTATTTTTTCCATCTATTATTTAAGTCATAAATACCACATTTTCCAGGTGATTAAGAACCATACCCTTACATGTTTTGATATAGATCTTCTACAGAGGTCGCTCTGAAATATCTTCGTCTAAGCCGTATACGCAACATTCGTCAAACAATGTGCCTGAAACATTTTTGAATATATTTTTGACAAAAATTCTTCACAACAAAACACATCGACTATGTTTGTTTATACTAAAATTCTCCACAACGAAAATGTACCGTATGGGCCTACGTTTTGATATAGTCCCTATATAGACGAAGAACTAAAACATCTTTGCTAAAGCCAAATATGTCCGGGTATCAGATTCGGCCCTGCCGAACTTATTACCGTTGCTACTTGTTTAAATTATTTTTCTGTGAACGATATTTTGTTCAGTACAATTTAAGGATGAAGAATACAGTCTCCATTCTGGCATAAATACTTATACACAATACCCAATATGGGATGTTTAAATTGAAACTGCCGTTTAGTTATACACAATTCAATGGTACTTTAAAAAATATTGTGTTACTTCAAATGACTCACGCCAATAATAGCAGCGCCTAAACAGACTAAAATTATGACGCATGGCATTATTAAATGGTGGAGACTTTAAAATATTTTCTAAGATAATAAAATGTGTATTCTGCTGTTGGAAATAATTTAAAACTTTAACAAAACTTATTGATTTTTACAACTGGTTTCGGTGGTGGAAAACAATTTCCATAGCTCTAAGCAAGAACAATTAAAATTGCAAACGACATCAGGACTTATTGCTTAGATCCCAAACCTACTGTACGTTTAGATTCAATATAAGGGAGGAAAATCGCAACAGCAATTTAAGGACTTTTAAAATGGAAGAAAAGTATTAATGTATAGTGAAATATCCTTTAATATGTAGTCTAAATAATGTGTAACAAACCCTAATGTATTAGGGTCAATGGAAAAGTATATAGAGGTATAAGGTGTCCTACATTTGGCTTGTATATTCGAACCTCCCCGCAGATTGTATACATTAAAACCCCATTTCGTAAAATATTCAATCACAGATGCATCAGGTGTGAGTGCGTTCATCAATTGTAGATAACAATCGAGTGATACCGTGTGATCATAGATTACATCAGATGTTGTTCTAGTTTTCAAGGAAATAGCTCTATATCTTATGATTAGAATTTTCCATTAGACCTCACCCTACAAAGACAACATCGAACTTTGTTAAAACCACACTTAGCACTTCAGATAATTGACAGTACTCAGTGGAAAACATGAAATGGAAATAAAAAAGCTTTAACATATATATTCAACAGAGTTAATTGATTTATCAAATAGTGTTTGTTATTATTATTATTATTTTTGTTTTATTTATCGTGTCAATAGGAATACACTTGAAAATCAATAACACGCCAATAGATGAGAAGTACATACACCCACGTGTCCATATCATAATAGATACTAAGTATCTATATACGAGCACATAATATTTGTGGAAAATATTCCATTCGATATTGTTTTTATTATTATTTGCCGCTGATGGATATCATGAATGTCAAAAATATCTTGGAGAGTGAGAAGCTCTGAACATGAGGTACATGTGTTTAAATACATACTTACGAAAATAACACTGCGCTAGTCCGAAAATGTAAAAGAAAGTAGGCCATATGAGTTAATCTAGTATGCTGAATACAAAAATTAAGCTTTACCTACAGAAACCTCAATCAGAAGAAGCTTTACCTACAGAAACCTTCATCAGATGAAGCTTTAGCCATAGAAATCTTCATCAGATGAAGCTTTATCTATAGAATCATCCATCAGATGAAGCTTTATGTAAAGAAATCTTCATCAGATGAAGCTTTATCTACACTGAAAAAAAATTTGTCACAAAATTAAAGAAATGCTCCAAAGACGTCCTTAGTCTTCAAAAATAAGTACATTTTGTACTTAAAATTTTACTTAAAAATAAGTAAATTACTTAATATTATTGAAATTATCTTTATATTAATTACAAAATGTACTTATTTTAAAAACGAATGAGGTCTTTGGAGCATTTCTTTAATTTTATGACAATTTTTTTCATTGTAGGTAAAGCTTCATCAGATGAAGCTTTACCTAAAGAAACCTTCATCAGATGAAGCTTTACCTAAAGAAACCTTCATCAGATGAAGCTTTGCCTAAAGAAACCTTCATCAGATGAAGCTTTACCTAAAGAAACCTTCATCAAATGAAGCTTTACCTAAAGAAACCTTCATCAGATGAAGCTTTACCTAAAGAAACCTTCATCAGATGAAGCTTTGCCTAAAGAAACCTTAATCAGATGAAGCTTTGCCTAAAGAAACCTTCATCAGATATAGGTTTGCCTAAAGACACCTTCATCAGATATAGGTTTGCCTAAAGAAACCTTCATCAGATGAAGCTTTACCCAAAGAAACCTTCATCAGATGAAGCTTTACCTAAAAAAACCTTCATTAGATGAAGCTTTATCTACAGAAACCTTCATCAGATGAACCTTATCCTAAAGAAACCTTCATCAGATGAAGCTTTACCTAAAGAAACCTTCATCAGATGAAGATTAACCTAAAGAAACCTTCATCTGATGAAGCTTTACCTAAAGAAACCTTCATCAGATGAAGCTTTGTCTAAAGAAATCTTCATCAGATGAAGCTTTGCCTAAAGAAACCTTCATCAGATCAAGCTTTACCTAAAGAAACCTTCATCAGATGAAGCTTTACCTAATGAAACCTTCATCAGATGAAGCTTTACCTAAAGAAACCTTCATCAGATGAAGCTTTACCTAAAGAAACCTTCATCATATGAAGCTTTACCTAAAGAAACCTTCATCAGATGAAGCTTTACCTAAAGAAACCTTCATCAGATGAAGCTTTACCTAAAGAAACCTTCATCAGATGAAGCTTTACCTAAAGAAACCTTCATCAGATGAAGCTTTTCCTAAAGAAACCTTCATCAGATGAAGCTTTATCTATATAAAGCTATATCAGATGAAGCTTTACCTAAACAAACTCTCATTATGATGAAGCCTCACCAAAAAAAAGCCCTTCAAGAAGAGATTTTAATTTGTTATTTAAAAAACCAGTAGTTTTTTATATATTGCATTTTTTTTCTAATTTTCATATTATAAAGAATATCTGAAAGGTATTATATAAAAATTCTTTTATAAGAAAATTTAATATATTTTCAATAGCTATTTTTCATATCATTAAATGTCGTAATCATTTCTGGCAACACTGCTTGTAGGCCAAATCAGAACTTCGGTGCTAAATTTCAATATTGCTCGCTTTGGTAAAGCGAAATCAGAAAATAATAAGCAGATGTTGCTATTTAATCATAATAAACTAATATCCTTATTTGAAAAGAAGATATTGATTTTCATGTTAGAGTATTTTATGGGGAGTAAACAAAATATTATATGATTTTATTATGAAAATATCTGTATTCGGGTATAATAACATCACGACATTCAGATAGAAATCCCCACCGACAGACAGACGGACAGACAACCTGTTCAAATCATTGTAACATTGCAAAGAGGAAATATCAAACAAATCTTAAATAATGATCTAAATGAACATTCGTACACTGAGAAAGACAGACACCGCCAGAGACATGACTACATACATAGTAAAGTGTTTGTCGTTTGTTTGTTTGTATTGAGAATTTGATTGAATGTCATTGGCTGAACGGTGATAAGCACCGCAGTCATGACTGAAGGAAGGTGAAATGGAATGGATGTTTTGTATGTATAAATGCATGTATGTGTATTTGTCTGATGATGGCCGCATATCGTCATCTTTGTTGACAAAAAGGAAACTAATGTTCGATAAATGTATCAATGATGATTTTCGATTTTGTATTTTCGTATGTTTGTTTTCTTTTCCATTTCGATTCATTTGAAAAGATGCCGCAAAACATTGTCAAATTTGTTTTTCTGTTTCAATCGACTTTATCATCACAGGAACTAATGATGATGATACTGATGAGCATTTGTTTGAAGCGGTGCGCCATTCCTTTAAGTCGGCATTAAACAAATTGTTAACAACAAATGTAAGTTATGTGATATTATACTATTTGTGATAACAAATCACAGAACAAATAGCGCGCAATCGGATTTGTCAATTGAAGTGTGTCACTTTGGACAAGCCAAAGAAAATTGTTTTTAAATTATATATGTGTTTAGATTTAACAAAGAAATACAAGTAATTAAATTGTTATTAATTAAATTGCATATCCTTGAAGTCGTAGATACTCAGATAACTCTAGAATTTCAATTATAATTTTATATTCTCAGTCTTGCAGTTCCTGGGACTAAATGTACATCTCTGTCCAATAAAATGTAAGGAAATATTTCAGTAGTATTGTCCCTCTTATCCACAGAAAATAAAAACATGGAAATAAATCCAATACTCGAACTAAGCTATTCGATGCCCTATACTATTGACGCATAAAAGAAATTTCATAAAAATTTAAAATTTTGCCAAATAGGAAGATATACATTTATAGGGTACATATCAAAATCTTGGGAACATTTTATAGAATTTTTAATTCATGTCTGCCAAATTTCTTCGATTCTAAAAAATAAGTTGTATATAGAATTCGTTATCGACAAGAATGGAACGATAAAGAGATTTGAGTTTAAAAAAATCATTGTTCGATTTAGGGTTTGCAAAATAATTAACTATATTCCGACATGTAATCTAACAATAAAGGATTGTAATGTAAAGGATTTTTTCACATGAAAAACTGTTTTCTTGAGTAAAGATAGTAAATTGATATACTTTGGATAAATTCAAAAAATAAAGTTTGTACATGATTTTGAAATTTTTATATTTTAAATAGACAATTTAAATAAAAAACCAGTAAGGAAAGGCTAAAGTCGGGCGGGGCCGACTATATAATACCCTACACCACTCTCGAAATATTGAATAACTCTGATATATAAATTTTGTAATTCATGTACAAATTGTTTACATAAATTTACTTTTGGGACATTTTATACTTAAATAATACCCTGTACCACAGTGTTATGTAGGGTATAAAAGCGATTGGATCTAAAGAGCCAAATCGGATGAAATATGTATATGGGAGCTATAGCTAAACCTTTAGCGATTTACTTCAAATTCAAAAATGTTGGTTCATGGATCAAGAAACTCTACCATTCTAAATTGGATGTAAAATACAGCTTCTACAGGACTAAAGAGCAAAATCGGACTAAACATATATATGGGAGCTATAGCTAAATCTTAACCGATTTTCTTCAAATTCGGCAAAGTTGGTTCATGGATCAAGAAACTCTACCATTCTAAATTTCAAAAGGATTGGATGTAAAATACAGCTTCTATAGGACTAAAGGGCCAAATCGGACGAAATATATATATGGGAGCTATATCTAAACCTGAACCGATTTCAACCAAATTCAATAGCGATCTTAACAGCTGTGAAATATTCTAAACTGCAAAATTTCAGAACGATCGGAGTGAAATTGCGACCTGTAGTCGACGAACAACTACATGGACGGACGGACGGACGGACATGCTTAAATCGACTCAGCTAGTGATTCTGAGTCGATCGGTATACTTTAAGGTGGGTCTAGCTGTGTTATTTTCAGGTGTTACAACATCTGCCGTGAAACAAACTTATAATACCCTGTACCACAGTGTGGTGTAGGGTATAAAAACTCTATGCGAAAAAAATGTTAAAGACATATTTCGAAAGATAGAGTTCACATTATTACAAACATACAAAAATGGAATATCTTCCCGGAATATTGTTCTTCGTACGTCCTATCTTGGTCAGATATCATGGAATTGTTTCCTGTTTTTTAACTACGCGATTTCGCGACTATAAAAAAACAAATCTTACTCTACTATATTACTACCCAGCAGAATTTCTCATTACCAAATAATCCGACGAGTAACCAAAGTTCGATAATGGTAAGTACTTATTATTTAGCCACTTTTGTCATTATTTTAACATGGGGATGTCATTGGAGGAAAGTACTTCCCAAAAGCATACAATAAAGTAGCATAATAAGTACTATTTGTAGCATAGGCATGCCACTTAAATATGCGCTTATATTTTCACGATTTTAAGTACTTGAATAATGCATTACCAATATGTTCAAAATAAGTAGTAGATATGGTAGATATGTAGAAATGGTCGTTTAAAGTGATTTTTTGCATATTGTCGCGCATATTTCTCGAAACAAACAATTTCCTCATGCCAGATCCGAATTTCTGAACCCAAACCTCCAGTTGAAAAATTCTTCAATGATTTAACATCTTAAGACATACAGAAATATTTATGGTATTTTTGATTAAAATCTACACGTACTATTTGAAAACATTCCATTTATATTAAAATTTGGCAAAACGATTTTGATAACAAAAAATCGCTTATTTCTGTTAGTATTGGTAAGTTATTATTAATTAGCCGCAAGTATATAATAAGTGAATAATGAGATGTCATTATGCAAATTTCTTTAGAATAAAATTTCTATATAAAATTACATTAAAATATCATTTTATTTCCATAGAAAAAATTCATTGAAACTTCATTTCTATAAAAATTTTTACAAAATTTAATTTCCACAGAAAATTTCGTCAAAATTTCAATTCAATAGAAAATTTCATTGAAATTTCTTAGCAATAGACAATTTCTGTTAAATTTCTTTTCCATAGACATTTTATTAAGAATGAAATTTCTTTAGAAAATTTCGTTGAAATTTCATTTATAGACAATTTCGTTGAAATTTTTATAACAAAAACTTTCGTTGAAATTTTTATAAAAAAAACTTTCGTTGAAATTTTTATAAAAAAATTTCGTTGAAATTTCATTTTTATAGAAAATGTCGACGTAATTCTATTTTTATAGACATTTACCTTGAAATTTAATTTTTATAGGAAAAGTGTGAATCAGAAAAAAAGCTCATTCTCGGATCGCCATGCACGGAGAAAAAGACAGGAACTAAAATATGTTTTGAAGCCAAATTTAAATAAAATATGCTTTGGTGCAAATTTTTTATTTACACACGGGTCAAAATCGCCTTTTTTGATATGTTTGAATCGAAAGAAAATATATTTGTAAAACAAATTTTTAAATATTATACATTTCTGAGCAAATAAATTTTATTTTAAAATCAATTTAATATATGTGGAACGCATTTATTAATATATTACAACAAAATATATTTGCGAACTAAATTTATCAAATAAAATAGGTGTTTAAATACAAATAAAATTATTCTTTAGGAATTTATCCCAATATATTTTATTTAAAAAAGATTTTCAAAACTTTGCTGACTTTTTAGAATTTCAGTTAAAACGTTTCCTTGGTTTCGAATTGTACCTACCAGTTACAATACCATATGCAGCCTTAACTTCGGTTTAAATCAATCATTTTAAAATTTCTGAGTTAGTATTCTAAGTCATCATTTCTTGTCAATCCTCCAAGTAATTTATTTTGATCCACGATTATACGATTTAAATTATTATTATTTATTATTTTTACGAACTTTAAAAATGTCTTAAAAAATAACTTTGAATTTATAAAAAATTTAACACAATTAACGTATTTTCTGAATTCTTAAGTGCAAATAAATATTTGTTTCGGAAATGATAGTCCCAAATAAAAACATACTGGGATGAAAACAAATATTTGTTTTGAATAACATTTTCCCAAATATATACTTTTTGTGTGTACCCAATATTATATGTTTAGAGTGTACCCTAAACATATATATGTTTCAAGCCGAATATGTTTGGGACAATATACTACAGAAGCGATTTTTTTCAGCGTGCATAAATGAAAAAATGTTTGGGTATCTCTTTTAACAATAATTTTTTTGTAGAATTTTTGGTGCAGGTTTTATTAAAAGACGGGGAAATATTTAACTAAACTACAGATTTTTTTCCGACTTATATCAAGAAATCTCATGTTCCCAAAAATAATATGTTTCCAAAAAAAATATGTTTTCAAAGATGTGATTTTTTGCATAGGGTAGTTTTTGAGATATTACTACAAGAATAAGATAACTTCACAATTTTATCCTATTTATGGGGAACAAAATTTTCAAAACAACTGAAATCAAAAATAATATACATAGATTTTTAAAATAGGAAAACACCTTACAAATAGTTCGAATAAAAAAATATGAAAAAAATGTGAACTTCTCTTTTGATATCTCTTACTTTTAAAATGATTTGCGACTTACTTTCTATTTGCGATGTCAAGACCTAGAAATTACAAAATATTTTATTGAAATATATTAATTTTTAAATATTTTAGGCGTTATTAGATTTGACAAAAGATTTTTTTATTTTTCCTGAATTTGCTTTCCTAGCATTTTGTTAGATTTCTTTCATATAAACTTTTCTGAATTGATACCAAATTTGCTATACGATATAAAAAATTTCGTCAGATTTCTTTCATATAAACTTTTCTGAATTGATACCAAATTTGCTATACGATATAAAAAATTTCGTCAGATTTACCCACTTAGAGAAAAGTTTATATTTTCAAAATATGGGTAATTATTTTATTGCGAAAAGGTATATGTAGTATTTTGGTATATAGTATTTTAAAGAAGAAACTTCCTTGAGAATGTTTTCGAGAAAAGAACGAGTCAAAAATGTGTATTAATAGAGCTGCCAAGCTTCTCAAAACAACACCATTTTTATACCCTCACTTTAGTGTGACGAGGGTATATATCATTTGCTACGAAAAAAAGTGTAACACATCGAAGGAGTGATCTGAGACCCTAGGTATGTCCGGCAGATATTCGTTTTGGGTCATTTTAAGTCGAATGAGCAATGTCCGTCCGTCTGTCTGTCTGTCTGTCTGTCTGTCTGCCTGTCTGTCTGTCTGTCTGTCTGCTGGCTGGTGCGCACGATAACTCTCGAAAGGATTAACCGATTGACTTCAAATTTCGTATGTGGTAATATTTTTTTCTATCTCCGGCTAAGTTCGAAGATGGGCCATATTGGTCCACTCCTTCTGGTACCTCCCCCACAAAAGGTTAAAATGTTGTGAAATATTGTTTCTTTAATAACTGCTATTAAACGTATTCGAATCTTCTGAAATTCCACACATAGTATTAGTTTGTTAGTCGCTATCAACTCGAGGAAAACGGGCGAAATTGCCACGCCCCTTTTGGTACCTCCCACACAAATGCACCATTTTGCACTGAAAGTTAAAAGCTTATAACATTAATACCAGTGTTAAGAAATACTTGAAATTTTGTACAGTGTAATGCTTTTATAGTGCCTACAGTCCAGTGAAAAATGGGCGTTATTGCCGCGCCCCTTTTGGTACCTCCCACACAAATGCACCATTTTGCACTGAAAGTTAAAAACTTATAACATTAATACCAGTGTATAAAAATACTTGAAATTTTGTACAGCGTAATGTTTTTATAGTGCCTACAGTCCGTTGAAAAATGGGCGTTATTATCACGCCCCTTTTGGTACCTCTCCCACAAAGGTACAATTTTGCACCAAAAATTAACAGTTTATAACATTAATATCAGTGTTTACAATTACTTGCAGTTTTGTACAGTGTAATGCTTTTATAATGCCTATAGTCCAGGGAAAAATGAGCGTTATCACCACGCCCCTTTTTGTACCTCCCACACAAAATGGCCAAATTATACCACAATTTAATATCTCAACGTTAATATACCAGTCCATATAAACTGTTATAATTCGGCACAGTGCAATGTATTTAAAGTATCTTAAACCCCTTCTGGTACCTCCCACAAAAATTGACAGAATAATTTGTGTAATATTCAATATTACATTACTCACAAAGTGAGGGTATACCTTAGTCGGTTTACCCGACTGAAACTTTCTTACTTGTTATACCCTCACTTTAGTGTGCCGAGGGTATATATCATTTGCTACGAAAAAAAGTGTAACACATCGAAGGAGTGATCTAAGACCCTAAGTATGTTCGGCGGATATTCGTTTTGGGTCATTTTAAGTCGAATGAGCAATGTCCGTCCGTCTGTCTGTCTGTCTGTCTATCTGTCTGTCTGTCTGTCTGTGTGTCTGCTGGCTGGTGCGCACGATAACTCTCGAAAGGAGTAACCGATTGACTTCAAATTTGGTACGTGGTAATATTTTTTTCTATCTCCGGCTAAGTTCGAAGATGGGCCATATTGGTCCACTCCTTCTAGTACCTCCCCCACAAAGTGTTAAAATGTTGTGAAATATTGAATCTTTAATAACTGCTATAATACTTATTCGAATCGTCTGAAATTCCACACATAGCTTTAGTTTATTAGTCGCTATCAACTCGAGAAAAATGGGTCATGTTGCTACGCCCCTTTTGGTACCTCCCACACAAATGCACCATTTTGCACCAAAAGTTAACAGCTTATAACATTAATACCAGTGCATAAAAATACTTGAAATTTTGTACAGTGTAATGCTTTCATAGTGCCTACAGTCCAGTGAAAAATGGGTGTCATATTCACGCCCCTTTTGGTACCTCTTACACAAAGGCACCATTTTGCACCAAAAGATAACAGCTTATAACATTAATACCAGTGTATAAAAGCACTTGAAATTTTGTACAGTGTAATGCTTTTATAGTGTCTTTTGCACTGTGAAAAATGGGCGCTATTGCCACGCCCCTTTTTGTACCTCCCACACAAATGTAACATTTTGCACAAAAAGTTAAGAGCGCACAGCATGAGTACCAATGCACGAAAATGCAACAATATTTTGCACAGTGTAACGCTTTTGAAGTCCCTATAGCCCTGAAAAAAATGGCCGTTATCACCACGCCCCTTTTTGTACCTCCCACACAAAATGGCCAAATCATAACAAATTTAATATCTCATAACGTTAATATACCAGTGCAAAAAACGCTTATAATTCGGCGCAGTGCAATGTATTTAAAGAATCTACTATTCAGAGAAAAATAGGTGTATTTGTTAAAAACATTCTGGTACCTCCCATACAAATTGACAGAATAATTCGTTTAATATTCCATATTACATTACTCACAAAGTGAGGGTATACCTTAGTCGGTTTACCCGACTGAAACTTTCTTACTTGTTTAAGAAAATTTCAACACTTGGACACATTTTCGACATTCGCAGAGCTAGTACATGGTGTGGTAAAAGTCGCGAAGGGATTTGAAAAATTAATAACTTTTCTAATTTAATTTTTTCCCCCTTTTTCTTTTTAGGACTTTTAAAATAAATCTGGGAGATTAATCATGGAAAGTTACAACGTTATCCAACGAACCAAAATCATAGAATTTTATTTAGAACATCATCGATCAATAATTCAAACTCAGCGAGCCTATCGTCGTTATTTTAATGTGCGGAATTCACGTTCCGAAAAAATGATTCGACGCTTAAACTGAAAAAAAAAATTTCATAAAATTAAAGAATTGCTCCAAAAAAAATCCTGAGTCTTTAAAAAAAGTATATTTTGCAATTAAAATTAAGAAAATGTAGTTAGAATTACGTTAATTACCTAATATTAATGAAATTAACTATATCTTAAGTACAAAGTGTACTTATTTTAAAGACTAATGACGTCTTTGGAGCAATTCTTTAATTTTATGACATATTTTTTTTCAGTGTAGTGACGGGAACAAGGCTCAGTGAGGGATCTTCCACGAAGCGGAAGACCACGTTCTGTAATTAATGTAGGAAATATTCAACGAGTTCAGGAGAGTATTGTGGAGAATTCTGAAACATCACAATGGCAATGCTGTAACTGCAAATGGCGAGCAATACCGAGATATGCTCCAAAATGGTTTAAGGCCAGCTCTTTCTGACAATCCAGATATATGGTTCCAACAAGATGGAGCCACTGCACACACTGCTCGAACCACTATGCACCTCCTAAGGGAGATTTTTGGCGAACGTTTAATTTCCAAACATTTGGCATTCAATTGGCCGGCCCGTTAGCCGGATCTAACAGCACCTGATTATTTCCTTTGGGGATATTTAAAAGAGAGGGTGTATGTATATCAATAAACCCAGAACCCTTGAACGGCTGAAGGAGAATATTCGAGCCGAAATAAGAGCGTTGCAGCCAGATACTCTGATTCGTGTCATGGAAAATGCTCTTGAAAGAGCTCAACTTTGCGCGGCTGAAAATGGTGGTCACTTACGTGACGTAATCTTTCACACATAAATTTAAAAATCTACAGATATTATATTTTACTATTTTGTAAGAAAAATAAATTTGAATTAAAAATTAAATAAGTTATGATTTCGTGACTTTTGCCGCACCCTGTATATAAAAATCTGTACCATTTTTATATGTAGTAATGTGTTACAAAATATTTAGAGCCCGGTTTTTAGATTAACAGATTTTGGGAAAACTAAGAAAATCCTCTTTTGAGGATTTTCGAATTTATTTTGGAAATTCTTGGATTTACCGTTACAAATATAACAATGTTAGAATTTGCCTCGTTTTCGGGCATCAGACGTACAACAAAAGAAAATTGAGATATATAATTTTTTAAAGATTTTATGGATTAACTCGTATAAAGATTCCATATATATCTATCTATCCTATCCTTTCCTACGAATCGGTGTTGTGGAATTAATCTTTACAAATATAATAATGTTAAAATAAGCTTAGATTCCTGGTGTCAACATGTACAAACTACAAATGGCCATAACTTCTGTCCCAGCGGGTATATATAATGGAAATATTTTTGCATCCAATAGAAAATTTTGTTGTCTAATCAGAAAGATAATGTCAGAGGAATCGGTATTTAACCGGCTCTAATTTATACCGGTACATAGGCAAGAATCGGGAAAAAATTATCAACAAATTGTGTACGGGTTGACACTAGGAATCGAGGAATTTGTAAAGGTAAATCCCACAATTACCAAAATAATTTCAAAATTTCCCAAAAACTTATTTTTTTCTGTTTTTTTTTTCCTAAAACCTATTATAACGGGTGATCTAAGTAGATATACTTTTTTCAATAGCCTTTTTTTGACAGATCACGAGTGAGTTGTGCCATGCTGTCATGTTATTTTTGTTAAGTATTGGCATTTCATCATGGAAAGACTTACGACTTACAACGTCGACCCACGACCTTGACACCTATGAGCAATATTTTAGCTCTCGTTAAGAGCTATCTTTTTGCCATTGACCGATCCGACGTACCGGAATCATCGGTCCATATTTCTTCAAAAATGATGCCGGTGAGAATGTAACCGTCAATGGCGACGGTTATCGTGCCATAATAACCGACTATTTGATGCCTGAAATTGAAACTCGTGATCTCGGCGACATTTGGTTTCAACAAGACGGCGCCACATCCCACACATCGCATCAATCAATGGATTTATTGAGAGAACACTTCGGTGAGCAGATGATTTCACGTTTTCGGCCGGTCGATTGGCCACCAAGATCATGTGATATCACACCGTTAGACTTTTTCCTGTGGGGATATGTAAAGTCTAAAGTTTATACGGACAAACCCGCTTCGATTCAGGCTATGGAGCAAAACATCACGCGTGTCATTCGCCAGTTACCAGTCGAAATGCTCGAACGAGTCATCGAAAATTGGACTATTCTTCCAAAAATAAATACCAAAGAATGTTCTTTCAAATGATAATAAACATTCCCCATTCAATTTGAATTTTCTGTGTTTTTTTCTGTAAAAATGTAGGGAACCTCGAAATGGACCACGCTATACTAAACATATCCTGTAACATATAACAGCACATAAAAGTGGTAATGGTTTTCATATCCTAGCTTTGCGATTGCCGAAAATGTGACGAAGTTTTGAAATTTTTACTCTAACACTATTAACAAAATTTTTTAACTCGTTCCTTTCTCGAAAATATTCTCCAGGAATGTTAAAAATATGTCTCTTTCTTTTTATAATTTCTTCTGTATCTTCAAAATACTACATATTTCCATTTCGCAATAATATACAGGGTGGGCCTAAAGAAACCAAGGGGTGAAAAAGTTTAATAACTTTTTCGTTTATTTATTTTTTTTTATTTTTTCTTTCAGATTATATAATATACAAAAGGCAAATTTTTTTACACTAAGTATGAAAAATAATGTCTCTTAAATGACCACCGTTTTCAGCTTCGCACTGATGGGCTCTTTTTAGAGCATTTTCCATAACACCTTTCAAAACTTGTGGCTGTAGGGTTCGAATTTCTGCAACAATGTTTGTCTTGAGTTTAAGGATTGTCTCTGGCTTGTTCACATACACTCGCTCCTCCAAATAACCCCAAAGAAAATAGTCGGGTGCTGTCAAATCTGGCGATCGCGCTGGCCAAATAATTTCCGAATTTCTGGAAATTATTCGCTCTCCAAAAATTTGACTTAAAAGTGCCATTGTGTCTCGGGCAGTATGGGCAGTGGCTCCGTCCTGCTGAAACCACATACCAGGTCTGTTTTCAAGAGCAGGACGTAAACAATTTTCTATCATAAACCGATACCGCTCTCCATTTACGGTTACAGCACTTCCATCTTCATTCTCGAAGAAGTAAGGCCCAATGACGTTTTCAGATGTGATCCCACACCATACTGTACACCTGATGGGGTGCAATTGGCGTTGATGAATGGCTCTTGGATTTTGAGAACCCCAGAACCTACAGTTCTGCTTATTAACAAAGCCATTCAAATGAAAATGAGCTTCATCACTCATAATCAAATTTTTAATAAAGTTGATTTCATTTCTGGCCAGCTCTTGAAATTTAACTGCAAAATTCAAAAAGCTGCAAAATTATATAGTCAAGTGTTGTCTATATAATCTGAAAGAAAAAATAAAAAAAAAATTAATAAACGAAAAAGTTATTAAACTTGTACACCCCTTGGTTTCTTTAGGCCCACCCTGTACATCGTATAAAAATTTTTTTTGTTAATTTAAATAAGTAAAAAATTTCAGTCGGGTAAACCGACTAAGGAATACCCTCACTTTGTGAGCAATGTAAATATGCACTGCTATATGTACTAATATTATGAGTAAATTAATTTTGGTATGTCTTGGATATTTGTGTATGGTAGGTCCAAAACGGGTGTGGTGATAACTTTCTTTTTTAAAAATTTTTAGAGGACTGTCGGTACTGTAAAACCATTACACTTTACAACATTTTTAGTATTTCTATGTACTGGTATTAAAGTTTTAAGCTGTTAACTGTGGTGCAAAATATTACATTTGTGTGGGAGGTACCAAAATGGGCGTGGAAACTTCGCCCATTTTTCTCGAAGTTATAACGACTAACAAAATAATAATATGGTTGAATTTCAGTTGATTCTAATAAGTAATATAGATGTTATTAAATAATAAATATTTCACTAAATATTAACCCACTGTGCATAAGATGGGGGTATATTCATTTTGACTCTCTGTTTGTAGCACGTCGAAATATTGATCGTAAAACTCTAAGACGATTTTGCTATGGATTAATTCCATATGAAGCAATCACACAAATTTTGGCTCTTCTCCCAGATTTTAATGACATTTTCCAGATATGTAATTTGAAGTGTGCGGAACAAGAATCAGAATAATTGTTTTTTTGCTTAGTAGGTTATATTGTCAATAATATCTCCAGCAAGTTTCATGATGGTGTCGATTCAACTTCTTGAGAAAAAATAGAAAATAAGTGTGAAATTTTAATTTTTTCGATTTATGAGTAATTCCCTGTGAAGTATTCACACAAATTGTGGCTTATTTCTCCGATTTTGATTGCATTTTCTAGATATGCACTTCGAAGTTTGCAAACGAGAATCAAATAGTGCAATTTGGAGAAGCGTGGCAAGATTGCAAATCATAATTGTTGACCCGTTCTTTATACAACAATATTCTCTAGGGAGTTTTCCTTAAGAGGTATATACATAAATATATTATACTTTATTCTGCCCTCTCAAGCCTACTCCATTAATTCCCAAATCTCCGTGTTTGTGTCTAACACAGATTTGCTTCTTTCCTGAAGCTGAAAACTAACGTGGCAGATATATAGAAAAATATAAAATGTATCAAGCAACACACAAATCTGATTTGGTTAAAAATTAAAAGTACGGCTTCATTTGTATGAAACCGTCAACTAATTAGGAAAGCATTTCCAATTTGTTTTCTCCCCACATCCTTCAATCTCCGTTTTAAGATCCTTTAATTTTTTTAAACATTAATATGTACCCATTGATAATTTGACCATGTAATTAACATGTTCCACCTATTTTAAGCCTCATCTAGCAGCGATACGTGATATAATTCTTGCGGAGAAAATTCCTCGATGGCTTTGGTTGTTTTTTTGGGGGGTTTTCAACGGAAAAATGCCAACGATTTGCCATACGGCGAAATTCATAAATCGATATGCTTGGCACGTAGACTCATTAAGCGTTGTGATAAATTAAGCGTATGAAAGCTTCATTTACTTAAACACATTGAAAAGTGGCAAAACTGGCAATAGCGATGCCGAGGAAAAGCGATATAGAGGAAAAGACACAATACGGGGCGAAGCGAGGAAAACTGATGAAAATTTATGTTAAAATTGACTAGAGACACACTCACCTCAGCTGGATGAGGTCATGGGGAAGACGCGTCAATGGAGATAGATGGCTTGGAAAAATGTAGTTCGCTGCGGTGTAAGTAGATATGTAAGTAGGTAAGTGCATAACAGACCTTATTATCATTAATTATGAAATAAATCCTTGAGCAACAAAGCCCTACTACGTCTATACTTGATAAGATACTTAGTCTTCGATGATGCTGATGACGGGGTGAGGGGGATGTTGACGACGACGATGACGGTATCATCCCAGACTCCATCATCCCTCCCCTCCCTTACAAAATAAACACTATGCTAGGTATCATATCCCTCTCGACAACTGTCGGTCGACAATCGAAAATGATAAATGTCAAAAGTAAGGTAAACAACAATACCCAGATTACAGTTTAACATAACAATAGATAAATACACGCATTTTTTCATTCAAAATAAGCTTTTTATGGTTTTCAACAAAAAATGAGAATCAAACAAAACAAAACTTAAAAAAAGAAATGTTTTTAGGAATTTTCCTTGGCATAGCCAGCACACCATTATCCTTTTAATAAGTGGTATATTTGGAGGAAATACGGCTCATTATTGTTTGCCTTCGGTTTACTTTGGCCACCCAACCACACAACCGGCCGTCGCATCCGCCAATGATAATGAGACCACGTCCTCTTGAGTACACACTTATACATTTTTAAAGAGGGATTTAATATTCCTATCCTGTTTGGGAATACGTATTATTTTTTTGTAAAAAAAATAAGAAAAAACATTGTCCATATAAACGGACCCATTGCTATTGTTAGCATTCCGGTCATGGTTGTCCTAATCATTGAACCAATACTAAAAAGGATTTATGTATAATTGTAAGCTTTTTTAGGAAAAAAACATAGTCCTTCGCGTTTCGTTTTTTTCTGGTTGTTGTTTTGCTTTGCAGTCATACGTATTTTTGAGAATACTACATTGTTCTTGTGCTGAATTCAATAATTGTATATTCCAGATATGAGTCCTTTACATATTGGTGAGTGATGTCAAGAAGTTTTGAATTTTTTGTACATGCTGAAAAAATTATTATCTAGTACATTACAGGAAACATTCAAATGCAAACAATTACTTTTAGAAAATACAATTTTTACCCACCGCCACTCCGTTTGATCAAACGGCTCCTTTTCCCATCTATATAACGATGTAATTACCTACTGTATTTAGAAAATTCTGTACAATGTATTTCCGACAGCTTTTTCATCAATCTTTCTAAAAAAAATCCAAAAATATCTTTTTTGTGAAATTAAAACTAGTTTTGACATTGTTGTCAAAAACCCATGCGTTTTGCTCGAACTAAAGCCTAGGTAATTTTTTTAAAAGCTTTATGGTATATTAGTGGAGTTGGGCTTGTTCATATATAAAAATAAAGAAAAACATCTAGAAAATATAGTTTGATCCTTTAGCATAACTGATATTTTAGCATAACTTAAGAACCATTTATTCTAATTGGTTCCAGAAAGCTTTAAAAAATCCCAAGTAGCCTTCATCTTCTTCTAATAAAGGGTGATCCATCCAAAACGCACGATGTAAATTGTAAATAAAACAAAAAGTTTTCAGAGAATTATCTTCAAATTTGTTATTGTGATAGAAGGATCTATGACAACCATGTGGGAAACTAAATATCTGCCAAATACTCGCCACGGCTTCTGTGGTCCATATTTTCAATGACTCTGAGGCATAATTGTTAATGTGCCGAATTATCTCATCCTTTAGCTCTTGAATTGTTCTTCGCTTATTGACGTACACTTTTTCTTTTAAATATCCTCAAAGAGAAAAGTCCAACGGTGTCAGATCACTTGTTTTAACATCGTCGCGACGCGAGATAGCGCGGTAATTGGATTTCTCGCGCAAAAGAGCCATTGTTTCGTTAGCTGTGTGGCAAGTCGCACTATCCTGTTGGAACCACATATCGTCCAGGTCCATATCCTCAATTTCTGGCCTCAAGAATTCCGTTATCATCTCGCGATAGCGAATAGCATTTACGGTAACTGCTTGGCCGACCTCATTTTAAAAGAAGTACGGCGCGATGACGCCGCCAGGCGATAAACCGCACCAAACAGTCACTCTTTGTGGATCCATCGGCTTTTCAACAATCATTCGTGGATTCGCATTTGCCCAAATGCGGCAATTCTGCTTGTTAACGAATCCACTGCTGTGAAGGTGTGCCTCGTTGCTGAAGATGATTTTCTTTGTAAAGTCTCCATTAACTCCTGTCTGATTAAACAACCATTCGGCGTAGTGACGATGCTTGAAATGGTGATAGGCTTCAGATCTTGAGTCAATTGTTATTAAAAATTTGCATCAGTGATGTTTGTGAGATGTTAAATTGTTGGGAACGACGAAGAGACGAAGTTGGCGGCTCTTCTATCGCGAACAGGATAAATGTTTTCCGCAGAGCGAACTGGGCGAGCATGTACAGGTGTTCCCACATCTCCTACAGACTCGGTTTTCTCAAATTTGCGCACAATTCTGCGATTGTGGACACATTTGGTCGATTATGCTGACCAAAAAAAATACGAAGTGCACTAAATGCATTTTGATTTGAAAGCCCATTTTCGTAATAGGCTTCAACAATCTTAATGCGCTGCTCAATTGTGTAACTATCCATGTTTGAATTTGTCAAGAGCTGAAACAAAGAAATGACAAATTGTGTTGTGCAAAAAACTTGACGTTAAGGTGTGACTCACAAATAACATCGTGCATTATAGTTGGAACACCCTTTATAATACTTTCAACACATCGGGGGTTCAAAGATACCTTACTTTATTGCGAAAAAATCCAACTTTTTTAAAATTTTAATATTATTTTAATAAATTATTTTTATTTTTTAATCATTAAGTCATGAATAAAACAAGTAAGAAAGTTTCAGTCGGGTAAACCGACTAAGGTATACCCTCACTTTGTGAGTAATGTAATATTGAATATTACTCGAATTATTCTGTCAATTTGTGTGGGAGGAACATTAGATACTTTAAATTCATTGCACTGTGCCGACTTATAAGCATTTATGTGCACTGGTATAAATGTTATGAGACATTAAATTGTGGTATGATTTGGGAATTTTGTGTGGGACGTACAAAAAGGGGCGTGGCAATAACGCCCATTTTTCACAGGGCTATAGACACTATTAATACATTACACTGTACAAAATTTCAAGTATTTTTATACACTGGTTTTAATGTTATAAGCTGTTAACTTTTGGTGCAAAAAGGTACCTTTGTGTGGGAGGTACCAAAAGGGTCGTGGCAACAACACCCAAATTTCAAGTATTTTTATACACTGTTATTAATGTTATAAGCTGTTAACTTTTGGTGCAAAATGGTGCATTTGTGTGGGAGGTACCAAAAGGGATGGCGACTTCGCCCTTCGAGTTGATAGCGACTAATAAGCTAATACTATGTGTGGAATTTCAAAAGATTCGAATAAGTAGTATAGCAGTTATTAAAGAATCAATATTTCACAACTTTTTAAGCCTTTGTGGGGGAGGTACTAGAAGGAGTGGATCAATATGGCCCATCTTCGAATGTAGCCGGAGATAGAAAAAAATATTACCACATACCAAATTAGAGGTCAATCGGTTACTCCTTTCGAGAGTTATCGTGCGCACCAGCCAGCAGACAGACAGACAGACAGACGGACGGACAGTGCTCATTCGACTTAAAACGGATTTCCTCCGAACATACTTGGGGTCTTAGGTCACTCCTTCGACGTGTTACACTTTTTTCCGTAGCAAATGATATATACCCTCGTCACACTAAAGTGAGGGTATAATGAGACCATTCCGAAAATAATCAATACATAATTTAAAAAGTTGTAGCTTATTAATTAAATCTACAAACATTATATTAGATTAGATTATAGCTGAGATGTTGTGATGATCGTGTGACCGATCGGCGTTCATTCTTTCCATGTATTCTTGTGATCAAATCTGAAGCGATCTTTACGAAAATTAGTGCAGAGGCGAGGGACGAACCCTATTAAATGGGGCATATCGGTCCATGTTTTCATATAGCTCCCATATAAAGGTCCACACCGATGTCACTCCTTAACACTCTAGACAACACATTTTTCAATCAATCTGGTTGAAATTAAAGAATTTACACTTCTTATTGAACCTAACAGTCCTTAGTCAAAATGGGGCACATGGGTCCATGTTTTGGTATACCCACCATATACATAAAGGTCCCCACCGATGCCACTATTGATGCTCTAGAGAACTCTTTCTTCAATTGATCTTTCCGTCCCTAGTAAAAATGGGGTACATCGGTTCATGTTTTGGTATAGCCCCCATACCACCGATGTCACTTTTTGATACTCTAGAGAACACATTTTTTTAATTGATCTGGTTGAAATTTAAGAATTTATACATTATAGTGCACTTAATCGTTCCCAGTGAAAATGGGTAACAGTGGTCCATGTTTTGATATTGCCCCATTCTAGGGCATTATCATCACCACCATGTGGAAATGAAAGATTCGTTTATAATTAAATCGTCCCTAGTTATAATGGAGTGTAAAATTGATACGTGGAATGGATTTGTTAAAGTAGCTGCAACTTTTTAAATTATTCTTCGGAATGGTCTAATTTTATTCATGACCGATCAGACTTTACGATAAAGAAATAAAACAAGTAAGAAAGTTCGGTCGGGTAAACCGGCTTATGAATCGCCTCACCTTGAGTCCAAAAAAAATATTAGTACATTTATTTTTTTTTTGTTTTAATTAAATTAACAATTTAAAGTGCATTCAATAACTTTAAAGTATGTACTGGTATTAAAGTTATAAGCTGTTAACTTTTGGTGTAAAATGGTACATTTGTGTGGGTGGTACCAAAAGGGGTGTGCCAATAACGGCCACTTTTCTCTAGACTCTAGGTACTATAAAAGCATTGCACTGTACAAAATTCCAAGTATTTGTATGCACTGGTATTAACGTTATAAGCTGGTAACTTTTGGTACAAAATGGTCCATTTGTGTGGGAGGTACCAAAAGCGGAGTGGCAATAATGCCCATTTTGCAGTGTATTTTAGGTACTACTAAACCATTACACTGTACAAAATTTCAAGTCTCTGTATGCACTGGTAATACAGTTATAAGTTATTAACTTTTGGTTCAAAATTGTCCATTTGTGTGGGAGGTACCAAAATGGGCGTGGCAACTTCGCCCCTTTTTTATCGCGGTAATAGTAACTAATAAACTAATACTATGTGTAGAATTTCAGAGGATTCAAATAAGTAGTATAGCAGTTATTAAAGAATCAATAGTTCTCAACATTTTAACCCTTTGTGGGGGAGGTACTAGAAGGAGTGGACCAATATGGCCCATCTTCGAACTTAGCCGGAGATAGAAGAAAATATTACCACATACCAAATTTGAAGTCAATCGGTTACTCCTTTCGAGAGTTATCGTGCGCACCAGCCAGCAGACAGACAGACAGACTGACGGACATTGCTAATTCGACTTAAAATTACCCAAAACGGATATCCGCCGAACATACTTAGGGTCTAAGGTCACTCCTTCGATGTGTTAAACTTTTGGGCAGCAGCAACTGATCACTCGTTCACAATAGTGGGGGCATAAAACCAAGATATTGCTGAAATTCTCTTACTTTTACAAAAAGGACTACAATTTCTACATTTAATTATAAATTTTTTTCCCAAATAGACATTGTTTTCTTTTTTATGCTAGCTTTTATACGTTGGAACAAATGTTATGTTTTTTTTTACTACCAACAAAAAATGTTTTTTTTTTAAATCAAATTTTTTTAATTGTTTTAACGACAGTTAAGACACGTCTATATCTGAGTGAAAGTGATATTTTCTACATCTTTAGCCCTGTATAATTTCCTTTAATTTAAAAAATGTTTAATATTTTTTTCGTGGACACCATACGAGTATTACACCAGAAAATATTATGCACAGACCTTCGACAACAATTTTGTAAAAAAAAGAGTTATTAAGGTTTAGTAAACTAGTGTTATTAATCCTAGAGTTTTACGACAACAATCTATACTTTGTAGGGTCTCAGATTTACATTTCAAGGTGTAGAAAGCGGAATAACAAAGTTAGTATACCCCATCCTATGGTAGATGGTATAAATATGCTTAAATACATACATATATTCTTATTTAAGACGCACGGGGAAAAATCGACATTTTGTATAAAAACCAGCATACGAAAGTCCTCCCTTCAAGGACATACAATTTTTGAAATAAATATTTAAATTAAAAAATAATATGGACCTTACACAATATGTCATCATTAATCATGTTGAAACAGAATATTGTTCCTTCACTGAAGTAAATTCCATATTTTCGAAAAATTCATTTGTTATACGCCTTGCTAACGAACTGACAGAAATGTAATCCAAATCATTACATTTGTTGTGTGATACGCTAAATCACAGCACAATAAGCGTGTTAAACCGCAAAAATATCTATGAATAAATTAAATTAAATAAAAAATAGAAGAAACCAAATGGTCTCCCCCCAATAATGCTAAGTGATGAAAGGAAAATTTTAAAAAAAATCCCACTTAAAAGGGTCACTTTACAAGGATTACAAAGCGTAAAACAAAATATACAAACGCATTGAAATCATTGAAAAAACCCAAGAAAATAATTCATATTTCACCAAAACCCCAAGGCAGAGCTATTCAAATGACTTTGTTTACATTTATAATCGCTAAAAAATTAAGTTTTCCATTTGAAATGCTCGCCCACTTTTAAATTAGCTGCTTATAAGGATATGGACAAAAAAAATAACAGCCACAAACAATAAGCGACGGCCGGTTGGAACTCCGTTGCCCGGCCCTCATAGGAAAATTGCCATTTTGGGGTTGCAAACTCCTCTCGCCTCCGTCGTTGTGGTCGACCATAGAGGCGCCGACTGTGTGAGGATATTTTAAGGGAGAAATGACAAAAACAAAAAATGAAGGGAAAATTATGAACTTTCCTTAGCATTTGGCGGCGTTGCTAAAACAATCAAAAGTAAGTACGAGAAAACGAAGGACCAAAGCAAACAGCAAACAAACAAGCGTTCACGACGAACGCTAAGCGAACGAACGAAAAATCAAGAAAAATATTTATGAAATGGGTGGAATTAAACAACACGCTTAGAATATTAAAGTGGGCGTGAAAAATGCCACACGGTACAACAAAACCAAAACCAACAACTAAAACCTCCAGGACATGAAGAGGAGAGGAGAATAAGCGAAAAATGGTAACAAAAAATCAACAGAATCATCATTTAAAAATAAAGGATTTTTTGTGATTTTTTTCTCTTCAGCGAAGAAAATTTTAAATGAAAGTCTTAAGTTGAGTCGGACAAAAGAAAAAAATGATATTATAATAACCATTGCAAGAAACAGGGAATTAGAAATGTAATCAAGTACGTGACCCCAAGAATTAAAGGGAATTAGAGGATTGTTTTCTTCGCGTCTTTAGAACAAAAACGAAATAAAAGGGTAAATTGAATGGAAAAAACGGTTTTGTATAAAGAAACAGCTTTTTTCTGCAGATATTAAGTGCACAAAGGGCAAAGCATTGGTTATTAAGTACATCCGGAGACAGTTAACTTGATATACGTAATTATAAAAGGGTTTGACGCACCGACATTATGCTAAGATGACTCTAAACGTTTTGTGTGACTGGTATTAATGGTTTTGATTTCAGAAACCTGAAATGATATATGGGCTAATACAAAAATGTCCTGTGGTTCTTCAATAATAATTTTCTGCCAAAGCGAAGGACTGTGGCAAATGTTTTACCCACCGAAGGAATAACCTAAAATCTTCGAAGGAAATCATTAATGCGATGTCTGCCAGGATGACCAACACTCTAATTTTTTTAATATTTTATATGGGCCTTGTTCTAATGGTTGCCTAGCCTGATAAAATGTATCATATCAAATACACTGCGTTGCCAGACGAATTTGGCCCAAAATCTTCAAAATGAGAACAAATGTACCAAAAACTGTTCAACAAAAAAACTCAAAAACTGTACCAATTAAAAAAAAATACTTTACAATAAAATAATAATGAAGAATTGGAAATTATTTTTCGCTCACATATTTGTCGTGTATATTAAATTGTATTTTATAAGAGGCTTTTTCAAGGACAAATATAATCTACACTTAATAATCTACACTTAAAGAAAATCCTTTTACAAAAAAACTCAAAAACTGCATGGGATACCATGAAACAAAAACAACAATTATTTTATTGTAAAGTATTTTTTTTTAATACTTTTGAGTTTTTTTGTTGAAGGATTTTCTTTAAGTGTAGATTAAAGAATACTATTTTATGAAACAAAAACAACAATTATTTTATTGTAAAGTATTTTTTTTAATTCCAATTTTCATGGGCGATACCTTTAGTAAATGGACTATATTTTTTAGACAGCTGAGTGCTTTCACAAATTTGAGTATTATATTTGTCCTTGAAAAAGCCTCTTATAAAATACAATTTAATATACACGACAAATATGTGAGCGAAAAATAATTTCCAATTCTTCAATTTCCAATTCTGTGGTCAGTGTCGCAGTGAGTTAAAAAGAAGATGAGTAAACAACTATTTGATATCCAGTCTGAGGTCAAACTGGACATAAAACCGCGTCTTAAAACGTACATTTGTTTTGACATTACGGGCCAACTTCGACATAATTTTTGGCATTGCATTTTTTGCAGAATTCAATACTTCATACAGGAAGATAGATTGAAGAATAGCTACTCTATTATCGAAGGCACATGTCATTGTTTGTAAGTTTTAACCGAATTATACGAATGAAAATATAGCCCCAAGGTAATGACGGAAGGTATAATATCCGAGGCCTCTGATGACATATTTGGATAGAGCACCTCAAAATAAGAAGAAGTAAGCGAGTTGGTAGCGTACTCGCCTATGAGTTTGTGGGTCGTGGGTTCGATTCCCACCAGAGGCTCTGGTCTGCCATTGCAAAAATCTAGCCACATGGTATACGTAACCCGGCTAGAGATGTCAAACGGGATTGGTTTTCACAAATCCCGGCATTCGGGATTTTTAAATTACAAATCCCGGGATTTTTCGGGATCCCGAAATGTTTCGATATCCCGGGATTTTCGGGATAAATCGGGATTTTTTCATTCTTAGGTATAGGTTTAGGTTAGGGTGGCAGCCGTATTTTTTTTTATACAAGCTCACATAGACCAGTTTAGGTCCCTAGTGTTACCACGGGCTGAAATGTCCCTCATCGAAACCAACCTGTTTGATATACAAATTTGTCGATAGTACGAATATCGGTACTGGAAAGATCTGTTAGGCTGCCTAGAAAAGCCGACCCCAGTATGTCCAGTCGTCGTTTACTAAGAGCGGGGCATTCGCATAGCAAGTGCTCAATGCTCTCCACTTCTTCCTCATCTCCACAGCTTCTGCAGAAGTCATTAGAGTCAATACCCAATCTTTTGGCGTGTTCGCCGATCAAGCAGTGTCCCGTCAGAACTGATACTAACGTAGACAATCTTTGCCTCTCTAGTGCGAGGAGATATTTTGATCTTCTCAGGTCATACCTTGGCCAGATTTGTCTAGCTACCCTGCAGGTGCCTCTGTCCATCTTTCGTTGGACTGCCTGATTGCCTCTTGCCTAAGCCAAAGCTTGCACGTGGATAGTGGCGCACCAATATATGCAATCTCTTGGAGAATTGGTGATGTCTCCCTTTCCTAGCAAGTTCATCGGCTTTGCAGTTCCCCGGAATATCCCTATGCCCAGGGACCCATATGAGGTGTATATTAAACTGCTCAGCCATCTCGTTAAGAGATCTGCGGCAGTCGAGGGCTGTTTGTGAATTTAGGTTAGTTGCCTCCAAAGAATTGATGGCGGCTTGGCTGTCCGAGTAAATTACAACGCCAGTGTTGGTTACTATGTTGCGACTCAGCCACTTGGCTACTTCCCAATTGCCATTATTTCGGCTTGATAGACACTGCAGGTATCTCGTAGTCTGTGACCTATATCCAATCTAAGCTCTGCACAGTGTACTCCGAAGCCCACCTTTTCATCAAGCTTCGCACCATCCGTGTAAAAGTGGAGATGGTTTCTATTACCTGGTATTCTTCCAACCCATTCATCTCTGGCGAGAATCATAGTGATGAAGGTGTACACCGTTGGTATATAGTCCACTCGGTCGGTTACCATAGCACTACACTTTGATATCCTCATGTGACCGTAGTTTTTGTACCTCCACATTGATAGGCAGTTTAATCTTATTGCCGCTTTGGTTGCAACTTCTCTCGCCACAATATTGGCTGTTCTCTGAACCTTTGTTAGTAGGTTGGTGATGGTTAGTTTGTCAGTTGCCGTCCACCATACCACAATGCCGTATAGCAGTATAGGATGAACTACTGCTATATATATCCAGTGGACGATTTTAGGAGAGAGGCCCCACCGCGACCCTACAGCCTTTTTGCAGGAATATAAGACGACGTTTGCCTTCCTTATACGTTCCAATACGTTAAGTCTAAATAACAGTTTTCTATCTAGAATTATTCCTAAAAATTTTGCACTTTCAGAAAAGACTAGATATGTTCCATTTATCCGAGGTGGAGGGTCCACATGTGGGACTTTATTCATCTTAGTAAAGAGAACCAATTCTGTCTTGTTTGGGTTTACGCCCAAACCGCTGCTTCTGGCCCATCTAGCCAATTTGTTCAGAGCCACCTGTAGGATGTCTCTGAGGACGTTTACGAATTTGCCACTCACTGCGATTGCCACGACGTCCGCATATACCACGACCTTGCAGCCACAACGTTCTAGATCTAGCAGGATTTCATTCACCGCTTGGTTCCAAATTAGTGGAGACAGTACTCCTCCTTGTGGGGTCCCCCTGTTTACAAACCTTGTTAGAGTTGTGGGCTCAATACATGCTGTTATGCGTCTTCTGTTGAGCAGACTTTGAATTAGTCTAATCAAACTAGAGATAACTTTTAGATGTGACAGAGCCGCAATTACTGCATCAGAGTGAATGTTGTTAAAAGCACCTTCTATGTCAAGAAATGCCACCATGGTGATATCCTTGAAATGCAGGGACGATTCGATAGTGCTCACAAGTTCGTGCAGGGCTGATTCTGTAGACTTCCTCTTATTGTAAGCATGTTGGTTAACCGACAGGAGTTTTGTATCTAGGTTTTCCAAATGAAATAATCTAAAATTCTTTGCAGACCTTTCAATAGGAAGGAGGATAGGCTAATTGGTCTGAAGTCTTTTGGCCTAGTGTGTGATATCTTCCCCGCTTTAGGTATGAATTCCACGTTGGCATCCCTCCATCGATTCGGGATGTATGAAAGCCTGATACAGCCTACATAGATTTTCTCCAGCCAGGGGATAATGTACTTTAACATTTTCTGCATTTCTGCTGGAGTGATGCCCTCTGGTCCAGGTGACTTGAAGGTCTCAAAGCTGTTAATAGTCCAGCTTATGCTGGATCTCCCAGTCAATAAGCTAGCAACGCTCGCAGTCCACTCGCATTCTTGTTGGAAATGTGTGTCGAGCAGCACATTGAGCGACTGCTCGCTGTTTTTGGTCCAATTATTTGCCTCATCCTGCAAGTAACCCACTGTACAGGGTGAATCTGATAGTATTTTCCTCAGCCTTGCGGCGTCGGAGACCTTTTCCACTTCGCCACAGAAGGTATACCAAGAACGTTTTTGCGCCTTTCTAAGCTCCTTCTATATAATATTTAAAAAGGTCTACTGATCTGGCATCACCGAAATATAAGAGCTTTACTCTACCCTGATGCCATCCTGGATCGTTGCAGATTGGTGGTGTGCCCGGCATTTCTCTACGGATATCGAGGTAATGAGCCATAATGGATGACTGCACATGGCTCCATTTGTCCTTGATGATGGATCCATCCTCACTACTTCTGTCTATAACGGCCATCGCTAGACTCTCCTTCGCCACTTCATTGAAGGCCTTGGTGAGTGTCCTGTTGATGGTGACATTAGGGCCTCTTGCCTTTTTCTAAGGCAGGGGTTCATCAGGTGATCTGATTCTTTTGACTTTATTAGCCATTAACACAGCTGAATGTGTGGCTCTTTCAGCCGGCTGATTGGCCTTAGCCCAGGCAAGTGACTCTTTTTGTTTTTCGGAAAAAGCCGAAACCTCAACAGCTTCCAACGTCGTCAAAACTCTGAGCGCTATTTGGTGCTCATTGTGCTTCCGTTTTGGCGGTCGGACATGACGTTTTCCCCTCACCGTTTATAATGGAGAAGAATTACAAAACATACGTACATTTATTATGTGTATTTTGTAATTCTTCTCCAAATTTCTAATTTTTAAGCGGATTATGTCAATGTTTTTTGATGTTAACAATTTGCTTCATTAGTTTATATTTTGGAAAGAGTGTATCAATTTATCACTTTATATTTTATACGAGCTACATATATCATTATTAAAATATCATTTTAAAAAATCCCGGGATTCGGGATTTTTCGGGATCGGGATGTCCCGGGATTTTCGGGATCGGGATTTCCCGTTTGACATCACTAAACCCTGCCTTTCCCTGGACCTTAAAATTAGAATATAAGATTACTTTGTATTGTAATTCATAAATAAATAAATAAAAAAATAAGAAGAAAATATAAGGTGTATTTTATCGATATCTCGATAGAATAAGATTTTTTAAAATTTTATCGTCCGATAACTCGATAACTACACGGGGCAAACTTGCATTTTTGATATGTTTGAATCGAATAAAATATACTTGGAACACAAATTTGTAAATAATGCACAAGTATACACACTTTTTGAACTGTACTTTAGTAAATTCGACCTCCTGAATACGAATCTGCAGTTGGTTTTTGCCTATCAGCTCCCGTTTTCATTTTATGGGCTAGGGTGTTGAGAACCTGACACCACTTAGAAATACCAAAAATAATTGTGAGCAGAAGAAAGTAAAATATTTTTTGGTGTGTATTCACCACATATATAACAAAATTGCTCGGGATGATTCAAACAAATTGTGAGGCTAAACGACATTTTTGAAAATTAGCTCTCAAAAGCGGCGTGGCAACAACACCCATTTTTCCCTCGACTGTAGGCAATATAAAAGCATAATACTGAACAAAATTTCAAGTATTTTTATACACTGTTATTAATGTTATAAGCTGTTAACTTTTGGTGCATTTGTGTGGGAGGTACCAAAAGAGACTTGGCGACTTCGCCCATTTTTCTCGTGTTGATGGCGACTAATAAGCTAATACTATGTGTGGAATTTCAAAAGATTCGAATAAGTAGTATAGCAGTTATTAAAGAATCAATAGTTCACAACATTTTAACCCTTTGTGGGGGAGGTACTAGAAGGAGTGGACCAATATGGCCCATCTTCGAACTTAGCCGGAGATAGAAAAAAATATTACCACATACCAAATTTGAGGTCAATCGGTTACTCCTTTCGAGAGTTATCGTGCGCACCAGCCAGCAGACAGACAGACAGACAGACAGACAGATAGACAGACAGACAGACAGACGGACGGACATTGCTCATTCGACTTTAAATTACCCAAAACGGATTTCCTCCGAACATACTTGGGGTCTTAGGTCACTCCTTCGACGAGTTACACTTTTTTCCGTAGCAAATGATATATACCCTCGTCACACTAAAGTGAGGGTATAATGAACACTACCTGTAACAGAGAAGAAAATTATGTAAACACACGTTTATTACGTGTATATCAGAAAAGCATATGCACTTTTTAAATACATACATAGTAGGGTAAATTGGATATTTCTGTAACTCAAAAACTAGAGCTACTAGGGAAAATGGTATTCAGTTTTGAAATCCGCGCTAAAAGTACAAATAAAATCAGCTGCAAACCTCAAGGCACCAAAAAATTATTTCTTTTTTGTACACCTGTGTTATGTATTTCTGAACAAATAAATTTTATTTGAAAATCAATAAAATGTATCTGGAACGCATATGTAAGAACTAATTTTCTCAAATAAAATATATTTTTAAATACAAATAAAATTATTTTTTATGAATATCTCCAAATATATTTCATTTATAAAAAAAGATTTCCAAAACATTGCTGAATTTTTCGAACTTTTGTTTTAA
The DNA here is from genome assembly GCA_963930755.1 of Eudasyphora cyanicolor. Lineage (NCBI taxonomy): Eukaryota > Metazoa > Arthropoda > Insecta > Diptera > Muscidae > Eudasyphora > Eudasyphora cyanicolor. The sequence goes on along the minus strand of OZ005738.1, from coordinate 156,388,710 downwards.
TTTTTCCTTTGAGTTAGAAATATACATTCCAGTTAAAAATTGCATATACGTAGTATGTTCAAAATAATTTGCGAATTTTGTATTTTTTCAAAAAGTATTTCTTTATTCATGAATATCTATTTTGTCCCCTTCAAAGTAATTCCCCTCGGATATAATACACTTCTGCCAAAAGTTTTTTCCAATCCTCGAAGCACTTCAAATAATAATTTTTTGTGATCATGTTCAGCTCCTCCTTCGATGCCGTCTTTATCTCCTCAGTCGTGACGTAGCGTCGTCCTTTCATGGGCCTTTTCAGTTTTGGGAACAAAAAATAGTCACAGGGGGCTAGGTCAGGGGAATACGGTGGCTGCGGCACCATTACTGTGTTGTTTTTGGCCAAATATTCGCGCACAAGCAACGATGCGTGTGCAGGGGTGTTATCATGGTGCAAAAGCCAGTTTTTTTTCTTCCACAAATCCGGGCGTTTTTGGCGGAGTGCTTCGCGCAATTTGCGCATAACTTGCAGGTAATATTCTTTATTGACCGTACTACCTTGTGGCAAGAACTCATAATGCACCACGCCCCTGCAATCGAAGAAAACTGTGAGCTCGGGCGTCCGGCACGCTGTTCGTCCGTCGCATCTCCTCGGCCCTCTAAGAACATTTTGTACCACCGATAAACGTTGCTTTGGTCCAGGGTAGCTTCACCATATGCCACAGTCAATATTCGGAATCCGTCAGCGCACTTTATTTTGTTTTTCACGCAAAATTTGAAGCAGATTCTTTGATCCATTTTCTGAAATAGATAAAAATCGAAGACAAGTTAAAACACATCCAAGCACAACAGCTGTCAAAAATTAATTAAACATTCAAAATGGCCGACCTTGTCAGCATAAGTAAGAGACATGAGTACCAACATAACGCTACAAAAATATCAAAAATCAAATACACGTAGCCCGCGGAAATTAAAAATTCCCGATAATTTTTGAATTTACCTCGTATAGCATTAACTTCTGTTTTAAAGCACTTACATTTAATTTCTAACTATTTCAAGTCATCATTTGTTGTCAATCCTTCAAGCAATTTATGTTATACCAAAAAAATGTAATATCTTTTTTTCTAATTAATGAATCCGGTTAATTTTTTTTATTTAGATTTAACAAAATTTTTTTTTCAAAATTTTTAGATTTAACAAAATTTTTTTTCAAAATTTTTAGATTTAACAGAAATTGATAACTGGGAAGCAGTAATGAACAACTTTTTGGTAAGATGCCGCATATGCATCAACGAGCAGGGGGGGGCATTCAAATTCCATTATTTTTATACCCTCACTTTAGTGTGACGAGGGTATATATCATTTGCTACGAAAAAAAGTGTAACACATCGAAGGAGTGATCTAAGACCCTAAGTATGTTCGGCGGATATTCGTTTTGGGTAATTTTAAGTCGAATGAGCAATGTCCGTCCGTCTGTCTGTCCGTCTGTCTGTCTGTCTGTCTGTCTGTCTGTCTGCTGGCTGGTGCGCACGATAACTCTCGAAAAGAGTAACCGATTGACTTCAAATTTGGTACGTGGTAATACTTTTTTCTATCTCCGGCTGAGTTCGAAGATGGACCATATTGGTCCACTCCTTCTAGTACCTCCCCCACAAAGTGTTAAAATGTTGTGAAATATTGAATCTTTAATAACTGCTATACTACTTATTCGAATCTTCTGAAATTCCACACATAGCATTAGTTTATTAGTCGCTATCAACTCGAGAAAAATGGGCCATGTTGCTACGCCCCTTTTGGTAGCTCCCACACAAATGCACCATTTTGCACCAAAAGTTAACAGCTTATAACATTAATACCAGTGCATAAAAATACTTGAAATTTTGTACAGTGTAATGCTTTCATAGTGCCTACAGTCCAGTGAAAAATGGGTGTCATATTCACGCCCCTTTTGGTACCTCTTACACAAAGGTACCATTTTGCACCAAAAGATAACAGCTTATAACATTAATACCAGTGTATAAAAGCACTTGAACTTTTGTACAGTGTAATGCTTTTATAGTGTCTTTTGCACTGTGAAAAATGGGCGCTATTGCCACGCCCCTTTTTGTACCTCCCACACAAAGGTACCATTTTGCACAAAAAGTTAAGAGCTCACAGCATGAGTACCAATGCACGAAAATGCAACAACATTTTGCACAGTGTAACGCTTTTGAAGTCTCTATAGCCCTGTAAAAAATGGCCGTTATCACCACGCCCCTTTTTGTACCTCCCACACAAAATGGCCAAATCATACCAAATTTAATATCTCATAACGTTAATATACCAGTGCAAAAAACGCTTATAATTCGGCGCAGTGCAATGTATTTAAAGAATCTACTATTCAGAGAAAAACAGGTGTATTTGTTAAAAACATTCTGGTACCTCCCATACAAATTGACAGAATAATTCGTTTAATATTCCATATTACATTACTCACAAAGTGAGGGTATACCTTAGTCGGTTTACCCGACTGAAACTTTCTTACTTGTTAAAACTAATTATGCTATATTTAATGAGCTTTAACATGAATAAAAGAAAAAAAGTTATTTGAGTTTCTTAATGTAGCAATATTCATCAGCCACCCTGTACAAGATTTCAATTATATTTTTTACAAATAAATAGTTTTTGTGAAATAAGCCAAAACAAATTTTAGGATGTAAAAATAGTTTTGTTTGGAACAACTTCCTGTCAAATATATAATATTTGTGTATGTCAAATATTATACATTTGGAGTGTACCCTAAAAATATATAACAGGTGGCGCAAAAGTAACCTTTCGATGTTATGTTAGACGCGATTGGAGGTCTGCAGCTAACAGCTGATGCACCGTCTGGACTTTGTACGGAAACATCTTCAAATCTTGTACCGAAATTCGCTGTAGAGACCGTCGACTGATACCCATTTGCGTGGCACGTCGTCTGGTCGAAGTCGACGGCGCTTCCATCACATCCTCGGCTACAGCTGCAATATTCTATGCAGAACGGCTACTCCGGGGTCTGCCACGCCTGGCAGCATCTCGTGTTGTGCCAGTATCTTCGAGGCGAGCGGCTAAACGTTGCAGTGTTTCACCAGTAGGCGTTGGACGGCCAGGAAATTTGTGCCAAAGTCACCGACCGATTATTGGTCAAATAAATAGTCAGCAATATTCCGCGTTCTGGAGCAGTGTAGCGTAACATTGTTTATTAACGTGTATTTCGCATGTGTTTACTACACAAATGTCAAAACAGAACTGACATTAGGGGCCAATCGCAAAATTTATAGCATTTTCTGATAGGAGGATTACTTTTGCGCCACCTGTTACATATGCTTCAAACAGAATATGTTTAAGGCAATATACTACATACAGATGCGAACTTTTTTTCAGCGTTAGGCAAGATATCGATAAAATGTCCGTTCATTTTTCGTCTTATTTTGGGGGACTCGATACAAATGTAGCATCAAATCTATGCTATATTTGTATCGATGCTCGAGTTATATACAAACTGCAAAGATTCAGTTAAAATGCTTAGAAAATGTGGTATTTAAGGGTTAAATGCGTGTATTTTGGAGCGACCTCTATAGGTTGACTATAACAAAATATGAATCGATTTGAAAAATTTTGCCTGCGATGAATTCGTGTCAATATATCTAGAATACAAACTGCAAAAATGAAGTTAAAAAGAACGTTTATAAACTTGAGTTTTTTTTAAATCTATGCAGAATTTACAATAAAAGCAATCAAGAAAATATCGTCGGATAAGAAGATGAGGTGGACGTCCTATAAACAATGACTGGCGAAAGCCGGATACTAGAATGCCTATGGCAGTTTTTAATTTGTTATTAACATTATTAAAATATGAGTTAACTACGCCAAAGCAACGGATTAGACCGGCAGAGAGTCTAGCAATAACACCACTGTATGTCAAATATTGATTTATCCTATGATTCCATGTTGGGAAATATTAACATTCTATTCTTTAAAATTGTAGATATTTGGGTCACGATTGTTCCATACAATCGATTGCATGGAGTCACAAGCTGGGGAAAAAAACAATTCGAAATATTATTTTAGAATGCAGTGAAGTTTTGTTGCGCTTGCTTTCGCCGATTTATTTAAGTGAACAAACTACACAGCAGTACAAACACCTTGCCAATGATTTTCAACGAATGTGGGATATGCCGAATTGTGTGGGAATCTGCGATGCTAACTATACATTCATATCAGTTAATGTTGGAAGTTATGGCAGCCAACACGATGGGGTATGTCCATTAAACTTCAATTTATTTATAATATATTTTAATACAAACAATTTCCATTTCTTAATTTAAATTAAATACAGCTATATTCCATTACTCTCCATTTGGCCAATCAATTATTTTAGGAACAGTACCTGTACCTCCTAGTAAACCATTATCGTCAGCATCCTCTGAAGCCTTTCCTCATTTTTTTATTGGCGATGCGGCGTTTCCCCTGAGGAATATCCTTGGTCTAAGTCAACACCTTTAGAGAGCTCAGAGCTCAGAGACAACACCCAACGCCAAATTGCCAACGTTCCGGTCGAAATGTGTCCAAGAGTGGTGGAAAATTGGGTCCAAAGAATAGATCGCTGTTGACGGGCTCGTGGTGGTCATATGACGGAAATTGAATTTCATTCTTAAAATGTAACATTTGCACTTAACCTGGAATAAATTTGAACTATATATCTTAAATATTCTGTGTTTTATTAATATATAAAATTCTTATGTCCTTAATGGAAAACCCTTTACTTATGTCTATTTCCATTGAAGAGGGACTCAGCCAAATCCAATCCAATCTCTATCTATAAATAAGTCCACGTTTGTAGAGACGCTTATATTGCTGTAAAATTAACCCACAAGGAAGAAGATTGGCAATGATTGTCTCGTGCTGTCGTCAAAGGAATCCTGAAGCAGATTATGAATTTAATTTTTAATGGAGTCAGCCGCGATCTTCATAAAACTCACCTGTAACGCCCAGCTCCTTGCTAATTTGTTTCCAAGCTTCTCGCTTTTTTCTCAGATATCCTATATGCTGGATTATATTTATTGTATAAATACTCGTGCGACTGCACCAATGAAATCAAATATTCGTCTTTCATGTTTATTTGCACGTTTAAACAACAAATAACAAATAAATTATTTTCTTTACTTTTCTCGGTGAACATACAATTGTAATTGTAAACAACATGTAGTATCAGCTGTTGTCAAATTGTACGTAAACGGAACGTCCAATTCTGATTTCAACAGATTCAGCCGCCCGTTTACGTTTCGTTTCCGTTGGCTAATCGTTTACACTGATTTCCATATGACAGATTGAATCAGCTGATTCGTTACGCTACGGGGGCGTTAAGGTTAAGTTTGCCTAACTGGGCCTTAATTCTCTTTTAGAGATTGAAAATCGGTTAATAATTAACAAAGTTATAGGCGTTCAAGTGCAAAAAGGCAAGAAAATCGGGTTTTTACCCGTAAATCCGGATTTAGGCGGTATCCGGCATTTTTCGCAGAACAAACGTTGTTCTACTCGCCAAGACCTACAAGAAAAATAGTATCGCTGTGTTTGGTTTTTGGACTGTCGCACTGTGTAATCCTTTTAAATTAAACTTAATGCATTCCGACTTCAATTATTCTAATATCGTCAAACAGAACTTCAAGTAGATATTTCAATTTAATTCCAATTCATTTAGTCAAATTTTGCAACTTTAATGCATAATTTTTCAAACAAAAAGGAAAAATCAGTGGAGTCTTTGGAAGCGGGAACAACAACTCTTTATTTGCATTCAAGACATCTACGACGATGTCTGGAACGGATGAAAAGTTTATAAAAAGTTCAAAAGTCATCTAAGGCGATTGGTCCTTCCTACTGATGCTACTGCTGCTGATGATGATGAAGCACCAGCTCTCAGTGTCATCCAAAAAGGAACCTTTTGATGTTCAATAGTAAAAACAATATGATTATGTCAATGGTAAATGCATTTATAAAAGGATACTTGGATACTTTTATCACTCCACGAACACTTCGTCTCCATGAGAATGAATACGAGTACATATGTATGTATAGAATCACAAGGAGTGATACGTACTGCTTCTTTTCCATCCTTTTGAAGGCTGTAGTGATTGCTTTTAATACGAAGATATTTGATGATGTCAATGGCAATTACCATAACTATTCCAAAGACTAGCTTTTAATGGCAATGAATGTGTGGGTGGGTGAGTGAGAGAGTGGCGGTTGTAGTTTCAAAGTATAAAAAGGGTTTCACCAAAACTCTATCGACCATTTTTTTGCGCAATCATTAAATATGTACCGCAACTAAACAATTTTGACATATTGTTTGGTTTGTGACTTACTAAAGTCTAGATATGTGATGTGAAAGATATTCGATGTTTTTGCGTTACACAAAAGAACTGTCGAAAAAAACAATCTATGCAAAAATTTGATTTAAAAAATTTCCCTTTTGGTTTTAATGATAATAAAATGAAGAGCAACAACTGCTCTCTAGGGCGAAAAAAGTAAATCCTACCAGCTTAACTATTTGAAGAATGTTTCATTAGATATATGACGTTTTCATCAATATGAAAAATTTATAATCAAACATTGATGAGAGCGGAACGATGACTTCAGTGTTTTTGTGGCTCTCGAAGCCAAAGAAAAACCATAACTGAATCGAAAAAAATAATACTTAGCAATGGAAATTCTCATTATAAATTTTAAAAAATTCTCTAATCGCTATTTACCCCCACTTATAAAAAGTTTAAAGCCATTATAAGAATCAACAAGAAATTATACTTAATTAAGTGTCCTGACATATACTCCCCCAAAATAGTTCCTAATTAGCACAAATCATTTGAGAAACTTGCCACACCGATTGCACGCGCACACGTTTTGCTTACAATGCAAATGCAAATAAATAAGATTCTCTTCTCATTTATTTCCTTCAATGACTAATTACGTCTTTTTTATTTGGGTTTTTTCTCCCTCTTTACAATTCAACTGAAAAAGCTCAGAAAGAAATCGTCACTTAAAATAGAAATGAAATCGTGACAAATATTTTCTTCGTTTTTTTCTTCTTACTTAAATAAATAAAAGTTTTTTTTTCCATTGGCCAAAGAAAAACACCGAGAAAATCCTTAAAAGTATCGAACATCAAAGCGAAAATTAAGCATATTAAAAGCAAAGATTAATAAAGAACAAAAAAGGAATACTGCGAAGGGAGAAAGAAGTTGTCATCCTCTTTCAACTAAAAAAAACGGGGCATAATTAAAGAGCGTTCTTATTTTCCTATTATTTATTTAATGAATAGAAAACCAAAAATGGTCTTATATTTTGTTGGCGTATTAAAATTGTTAATCCTCTTGTTGTGTCTAGTGGAGGGTATCAGTTTCATATAGAAATCGAAATATTGCGGGTATTTTATGAGAATAACAAGACATTTTCAAAGAAAACTTGTTGATATTAAATGGGGAACAAAGACACCAAATTCCGAAGTTTGAAATTTTTATGAATAAAACATAGAAAGATAAATATACAGGGTTTTCCAACAAGAGGTGTTATTTTGAATCACCTGGTATTTCGGTAGCTGTCACTTTTGAAGCTTTTATTCTTTGACATTTGACAAGTAGAAACTAAGCCATTAATAAAAATGGAACGATACACGATTCAACAACGCATTGAAATTATTAAAATTCACTATCCGGAATTCCATCGAAAAATAATCTTGACTGACCATTCCACCTCGGTGGATACGGCAACAAGCAAAATTGTCGCATCTGGGGCTCGGAAGCAGCCTCTCCATCCTCAACGTGTGACTGTTTGGTACGGTTTATGGTCCAGCGGGGTCATTGGACCTTACTTTTACGAAAATGAGGTTGGATCAACAGTTACGTTGAATGGATTGCTCTATCGGGAGATGATTAATGATTTTTTATGGTCGGAGTTGGATGGTATTGATCTGGACAACGTTTACTATCAACAAGACGGCGCTACGTACCACACAAGCAACGAAACCATTGCTCTGTTACGGGAAAAGTTTCCGGACCGTGGTATCTCTCGAAGATGTGATCACAATTGGCCACCGAGATCTTGTGGTTTAACACCGACTTCTTCCTTCGGGGCCACGTGAAAGATAAGGTATACGCCAACAGCCCAGCGCCGAGTCAAGACCTCAAAGATAAAATTCGTGTGGCTATCGAGGACATAGGGCAGCCACTTTGCGATTTGGTTATGGAAAATTTCATGAAAAGGATATGGTCCTGTAATCGTGGTCGTGGTGACAATTTGGCTGATGTTGTTTTTCATTATTAACGGTCCAGCTAGTCTGAGTTTTTTTTACAGTGGGTCAAAGTTTTCAATATTTTGATTGGGAGCATTATACTAAATGAAAAAAATGCTGTAAGTTAATGTCTGAGAGATTTCTTATTGTCAAAGTTATATAGTGGAATTTTATGAGGATCATTTTTGTGGGTATGCACTGGTATTAGTGTTATAAGCTTTTAACTTTTTGTACTCATTGGTCCCTTTGTGTGGGAGGTACCAGAAGAGGGTGGCAATAACGCCCAATTCACTTAATTGAAGGTACTATAAAATCATTACATTGTACAAAATTTCAAGTATTTGTATGCACTGGTATTAGTGTTATAAGCTTTAAAAGTTGTGTACCAATCCTTTTTTGTGGGAGGTACCAAAAGAGGCGTGACATGTTCGCCCATTTTTGTTCAGCTTGTAGATACGGTGAAATAATTACTATGTATGAAATCGGTTTCCCAATAGTAGTATAGAAGTTATAAGAGTTTTAACATGTCACAAAATTTTAACCCTTTGTGGGGGAGGTACTACAAGGAGGGGTTCGACATGGGCCACTTCAAAACATTAAGTAGATTTGAGGAAATTAATACCACATACGAATTTGTAAGTCATTCGGTCACTCATTTTCAGAGATATCGTTTGCATAATGCAGTCAAACGGACAGACAGACGGACATTAATTAAGTCATATCTTTTGAACCCATTGAGCACCCATTCTGAAAATTTTTTATTTTATGGGTAAATATGGGGGTTCATTCAGAAGTAAAATAAAAAAAAATTCAAAATACTTTTTTCAGGATAGTCAAGGTTTAAGGACATTTTCGTTCTATTGGTTTCCTTAACACACATTTAGGTATACTTTTGTACATTATACTTAGAAAGAACGCTAATATCTTTAAAATGGTATTTATTTCATTTAAATCTGACCTTCCGTTCTAATGTTATGGCGACTTGAACATAGCTTAATTTTCAAAAAAAAATGTAGATGCCCCACTTTGGCACCCTCTAAAATCTAAACCGCTATAAATTTTGACAAACGGTAAATTGTCTTTATTTTCGTATCATCGTATCATCACGCAGTATGCGCGTGCAAAATTTCGGCAATATCGAAGTTCATAAAAATTCAGTGTGGGTCGATTTTCTTTGGAACTACCCTTATGGAAAACAAATTTTTCATAAATCGATTTTCAATTTTCTAATTGAAAATTTCACAAAATGTTCTCAAATTATTTAGGTTTTTTAAAGCCCTCACGAATATATATTGAAATTCTTCTATGTTTTTCCCTTCGAGAGTTATATCAAGAATATACTACTTTTGCTAAAAATGGTTCAAATTGGCAATTTTTGACACCGCACACATCGCACGTTTTTAGGAAATATGAACAATTTTGTTCCATGTTTGCTACTGAAAAAATGGGAGATTTGACGGAAAACCCGTCCCGAATCGGTGTCTATTCGCTGTAGAAATTGTTTTTACATTATCCATGAAAAAATGCGGCCAGTTTTAATGTTATCGCTTCAGATCTGCATCAACTATCGATGTGGTGAATGATTACGCAGAGTGATGCAGGATATACATATTTGAATATTTACGATTGCGTGATGTAGTTCTTGCAAAAAAAAAAAAAAAACAAAAATAATCTCAGTTTAGTAGAAGAGCTTATCTACTCCTGCGAAGTTTTTTAATTGCGTCTTCCTTCCCTAAGATATTCCCACTTCAATTCACCAGTCGAAAAGATTCACAACACTAGCTATACTTAAAATCAACATTTTATTCAATATCGTACGAAATTAATTGACCGTATACAATTATAATTCAATTGTCTCTGCGATTACGAAAAAATGCTTAACCAACTATATATAAGAGCTGAAATAATTAACAACCATAACAGAAATTGTCCCCCAGACACGTAGTACTTATTTTCCAAATGTTTAGAGTTTTGTCAGGCCTTCTTCAATGGGGTTTCCAAAATACAATACTGACTAAACAGAGTTTCAATACGTTAAACGCTTCAACGAATAATAAGTTAATATTTTCTGTTGCTTGACAAAGACTTTGAGAAAATTCCTATAATCTCACCATCGCAATAATGACAATATAATTTTCCAAAACATTGAATTCATAAGAACAAGAATCTAATTATATTCGCATAGAGAAGAGCCCAGCCTCCAATTTCCTCATTAAAAAAAAAAACAAAACTAAAGGAAAGGACGAAATAACAAAAATAAATAAACAGAAATTAATCCCACATTAATGTCTAGTGATGAACCAGCCAAACCAAATAATAGCACAGGACGGGATACTCAGCAGAAAGGGCAGCAGCGAATAACCCCTTTATACGCCCAAAGACTCAAAGTGGAATAAGTTAAAGGCTTAATACCCACGAAACAGTTACAGTTAGCAGTTACTCGTGCCGCTAGGAATTCCACGGACTTCAGACAGATTGATAATCAGGAGAACGAATGAACGTCTTAAGTCTAAATATAAAATGACCGTCACGTCAAATATTATGCCTTTTGTTACGCCGTTCTTTATGCGTGAATACACGCGGACATTAAGCGATGCGATGTGAACGTATGCAAAACGCGTAAAAGGATATTTTCGAAATTAAACCAATCAAATAAAAACGCGCGTCTGAGATTTGGGAAATGAAATTAGAAACGGAAAAACTTATAGCGGAAAATTGAAAATTACGCACAATTTTTTCATAGCGAAATGATTTCCACTTTTTTGGGATTTTTTGCCGTTTGAGTAAATTAAGCGAAAGGATTTCCACAGAAATTTAACCATAGTAGGTTTTTGCTGGGGTTTAAGGGAGAGGTTGGCTTGGGCATGCTTAAAGAAATTGTGTTAGCTCCGCATAGTTTTATTTATATTTTTATTTATATAATAAAAACCATTAAATACCAATTTTCTTTAAAAGGTTTTGAAAAATTACTACGGGAAATTAAATGCAATTTGAATTGGGACCTCTCTCTGATCTGATGACAAAGCCAAAGATTTGTGTCAATTAATTGGATTAATTGCACCAAACAATATTGGCCGGTGTGGTATGTCATATGACTTTTTTTGTCCGAGACTTACAAACTTTTTTTGTGTAGATTGAGGCATATATTATTATTATTTTATTATATTTTTTGAAAACAAACCATTTTGCAATTGTACAGATTTATTTATTACTTTTTTTGTAGAACGAACCCTTAGTATTAGGACCATATTTAATGATCCAATAGAGCCTTGATACCCTTTATATTAAAGAAAATTATGAGGGCTATAGATGTTGGGAACATCACTTTCGTGGGGAGACAATAGTTTAGTAAGGGTCGGTAATACAATAAGAACAAATTTTATCGAAAAAAACATGTAAAATTTAAAACAATCGGCAACAAAAAATCGAAATTTTTGATATATTTGAACTGAAAGAAACTATATTTGGAACCAAAATCTTAAATACTATATATATTTGTGAAGAAGTAAATTTTATTTGAAAATCAGGATATTCTGTTTGGACCGCATATGTTAATATATTAGAACAAAATATATCTGCGAACTAACTTTCACAAATAAAATATAGGTAGTTCTTTCTCAAGTGTCACAGGTCAAAAATTAGATCTTTCTCAAATTCTCAGAAAATGTTGCCCTAGTATTTGAGAGTAATAACTCACAATATTAAAAAAAATAAATGAAAATTTGAGGGGCTAGGTCAAAGTTCAGAAAAATTTATTTTTTCCTCTGAAATGGTTTTTATACCCTACACCACACTGTGGTACAGGGTATTATAACTTTGTGCATTTGTTTGTAACACCCAAAAGGAGAAGAAATAGACGTCTGTCTGTCTGTCCGTCTGTATGTGCATGTATTTTTGTAATCAAAGTACAGGTCGCAATTATGGTCCGATCTCGACGAAACTTTACACATATATTTTATTTGGCCCAAGGACGATCCCTATTGAATTTGGTTAAAATCGGTTCAGATTTAGATATAGTCCCCATATATATGTTACCCCAGATTTGACATGTAAGCGCTGTAAAAACTTTATTTTATGTCCGATCTGTCTGAAATTCGGCAGAAAAAGGTTTCTTATTATATGAATGAACACTGTTAAATTTGGAAGAACTCGGTTCAGATTTAGATATAGCTCCCATATATACGTTACCCCCCATTTGACATGTGAGCGCTGTAAAATCTGTATTTTATATCCGATCAGTATGAAATTCAGCAGAAAGAGGTCTCTTATTATATGAATGAACACTGTTAAATTTGGAAGAAATCGGTTCAGATTTAGATATAGCCCCCATATATACGTTACCCCCGATTTGATATGTAAGCGCTGTCAAAATGTTATTTTATATCCGATCAGTGCGAAATTCGGCAAAGAGAGGTTTCTTATTACATGAAGGAATACTGCCAAATCCGGAGAAACTCGGTTTAGATTTAGATATAACACCCATATATATGTTACCCCCGATTTGACCTGTAAGCGCTCTAAAAACTGTATTTTATATCCGATCAGTGCGAAATTCGGCAGAAAGATGTTTCTTATTACATGAAGGAATACTGCCAAAATCGGTTCAGATTTAGATATAGCCCCCATATATATGTTACCCCAGATTTGACATGTAAGCGCTGTAAAAACTTTATTTTATATCCGATCTGTCTGAAATTCGGCAGAAAGAGGTTTCTTATTATATGAATGAACACTGTTAAATTTGGAAGAAATCGGTTCAGATTAAGATATAGCCCCCATATATACGTTACCCCCGATTTGACATGTGAGCGCTGTAAAACTGTTATTTTATATCCGATCAGTATGAAATTCGGCAGAAAGAGGTTTCTTATTGTATGAATGAACACTGTTAAATTTGGAAGAAATCGGTTCAGATTTAGATATAGCTCCCATATATACGTTACCCCCGATTTGAAGTGTAAGCGCTGTAAAAATGTTATTTTATATCCGATCAGTATGAAATTCGGCAGAAAGAGGTTTCCTATTATTTGAATGAACACTATTAAATTTGGAAGAAATCGGTTCAGATTTAGATATAGCCCCCATATAAACGTTACCCTCGATTTCACATGTAAGCGCTGTAAAAATGTTATTTTATATCCGATCAGTGCGAACTTCGGCAAAAAGAGGTTTCCTTCTACATGAAGAAATACTGCCAAATTCGGAGAAAATCGGTTCAGATTTCGATATAGCGCCATATATATGTTACCCCCGATTCGACATGTAAGCGCTGTAGAGATTGTATTTTATATCCGATCAGTACGAAATAAGACAGAAGATGTCTTTTTTCATGAATGACTATTCAGGGAAAATCGGTTCAGATTTATATATAACATCCGTATGTATATTCCTCCTGATTTGGTATCAAAGCGCTATAGAAGTTGTACTTTACTTCCGATAATTAAAATTTTCCAGAAATATGTTTCTCAATTTAGGAACGAATATTGCTTAATTTAGCGATTATCGGTTCAGAATTAGATAATATGTTCCTACCCATTTACCAATTATTCCAAATTATTATCGCAATGACCCTTATCGCATTATTGGGGAGGTGTAGGGTATTATATAGTCGGCCCCGCCCGACTTTCTGCCTTTCCTTACTGGTTTAAGTTAATTTTAATGCTACAAAGCACGAGATATTGAAAATAGAAAATATTGTTGCTTAAAGGATTTTCCGTGCACTTTTCATCAAAAATAAGAATTTTATTTTAAACAATTTATTTCGGTCACTTTTCGTGGAAATAAGAATTTAAATTGCGATATCTGTCAAATCAAATCTATCAAATTTTTTCCTTTAAATTTTTTTATAAAAAATGGTCCATATGTACTCTACCGATGGCGTAAATTTTGGAGTGGAGACGACTTTAGTTCAGAAGTTACTTTATAATAACTGAAAATCTTTACCAAATTACAAAGAAAAAATATTTGAAAAAAAATCAAAAAACAAAATATAGTTAAAAACACATAAAAATATTTTTTCTTTGTAATTTGGTTAAGATTTTCAGTTATTATAATGTAAATGTCATAAGCAGCATTAGCTTTTGTTTTACAGAACTAATTTTTAATTTATATATATTCCAATTAATTACAATTTGCCAATCGATCAATGCAATGTATCGTTACGAAAGATTATACGGTTTCAATTTTAATCAAATTTGTCAAACATATAAAATTTCAAAAAAATGCACTTTGAACTTCTGAAAAACAGAAAACTTGTCTTTAAATTAAGGCATTGATAGATTGTCAAAGAATAAATACCCAGCAAAAACTTGGTAAGAACATGTCATTACCACATATCCTTACCCTCTGCATTACAATTAGTCAACAAATAATGACTTACTGATATTGATATAAATAAGTACTTATTTGTAAGTTAATTAAATTGGATATTTTAAAATACGCGACAACACCAATTTTTAATATTTGATTTAGAAATGTAGTAACATTCTGAGTAAAAAAGCATATTTCGTCATATATATAATTATATATGATACTAGCTGACCCCAGCAGACGTTTCCTGCCCGTCCTGTGTGGGATGTATTGCTTTGTTATTCATTCAAAAATGTATACATCCCGAGTTTCAGGAAAAAGTCATCAAAAAATGTATATTGACCATATGCCCACTAAAGCGCCATCTGCCGGTTAGAATAATACATACAAACTATTATCAAGACAAACCACACATACATATTTAATTTCAGTCAAATCGCTTTGTAAGTGCGAATTATGCAAATAACTTGACCACTCCGCAATTTAACGCTGTGAAAATAGTTCTAAAACACAAATGACCCCAAACCGGAATATATTGTTTAATTTTCAGCCCATTCGCTTTTATGGTTTCGGAGATCATGCGTTACTAACAAACGTACAAAGGATTTTATATATAAAGAATATATATACGCTTATGAAAATCATTATTGGTAAGGTGTTATTCAATCCCTTATTAAAATGACAATAACAACTACTTATATGTGAGGTATTCAAATACTCTGAAAGGCTTAACGTTAAATCGTTGTTTCTTTTCAATTTGGCTTACCCACCAGGTTACCTGGTAATGAGAGGCCCTATGCTCCGCTAGAATCAAATGGAAATTATCATGATGAGCAAGGTGTTATTCAGCCCATTATTAATACGACAATTATAACTACTTATGTGTGGAATATTCGTAGGGGTAGGTTAGGTTAGGTTTAGAAGAGGAGGCGGTCAAATTCCGCTTCATGTCCTTGGACATACACATAAGCCAATATTCGGCCTGTTGTGCGCTCTAATTGTTAATGAATGGTCATTGGAAAGTTATTTTAGGAACTCGCTACTATCAACATAGTCCTTAATCGTTTTCCAGTCTACGCCCCTAAGTTGGATCAAGTCTGGTATAGTATCATTTCCTAAGAAGCGGGATCTATTCTTAGCGAACGCTGGCCACTGGCAGAGGAAGAAATGCTGCAACGTTTCGTCATCCTCCCCACATGCCCTGCATATGCTGTCATCTACAACTAATATCCTATGTAGATGTGCTTGTAAGCACGTGTGTTCTGTAAGGACGCCCATGATCTTACTGGTTTCTACCTTGCTCAAACTCAGCAAGGTCTTGGTCTTGTCCTCGTTTGGGTCACCCCACAAGACTTTCGTTGTCTTCCCAACGTATTCCATAGCGTGATATGGGCGTTATTTGCCCATATTTTTAGTTCAGAACGCGAAACTCCAAGGGTTTTGCGTTCTCTAGGGCTTTGTTTGCAAGTCTCTGGCTCTAGATGCCAAAGCATTTGCTTTCTCGTTGCATGTAGTGCCATGTTCGGAGTAGGCGTTAATCGCCGTTTTACAATCTAAAACTGTCCTCGACTTCACCGTTCTAGACATTATTGCCCTGATAGCCCTTTGGTTATCTGTGAAGGTATTCACATTTGTTGGTCTTGTGTTCGTAAGGTTAAGTAGTTATTTGTTAACTCTTTGTATGCTTACATGGAAGTACTTTCCTCCAATATAATGCCCATATAAAAATAATCTGAAGAGTGGCTAAATGGTAATGCGTTATTTCTTTTGAATTTGACTTACCCGCCAGGTTACCTGATAATAAGAATTTTTGCTGGGTATAGTTAAAAAAAATGGATGAAAACATATTTTTGTTTAGGACAATATCCTCCCAAACATATAATATTTGTTTGTCAAATATTATATATTTGGAGTGTAACCTAAACATATGCGTGTTTCAAGCGGAATATATTTGAGACAATATACTACAGTAGGGACTTTTTTCAGCGTGCAGCATCCTAACGAAGAAAACAATGTCTATTTGACAAAATTTGTGGATAAATATTTAAATTTGGCCCTTATTATAAATACAAGGAAAATTAAAAAAATATTTTTCATATTTTTTTGTTGGCCATTTTGTTTGGTACTAAAAAGACGTGGCAAAAAGCTACCTTTTTTCATGGGGCTATAGGTACTGTAATAGCACAAAACGCCCAATTTTACTAGACTGTAGGTAATATAAAAGCATTACACCGCACAATATTTCACGTATTTGTATGGAATGGAATCAGAGTTAGAAACCGTTAACTTTTTTTTGAAAAATGGTCCATTTGTATTGGAGATAAGAAAGGTGGATGGAACGTCAAGATGGTATCGATAAAACTACTAATACAATGTGTGAAATTGTGTAAGATTATGGTAAGTAGTATATAAGTTTTAAAAGTATCAATATTACAAGAAATTTTGACCCTTTGTGGGTGAGGTACTCGAAGGAGTGTACCAACATGGTCCATCTTTGATCTTAGCCTGAGATAGAAAAAAACACATATCAAATTTGAAGCCAATCGGTTAAACCATTCGAAAGTAAAAGAAATGATTTTAGTTTTTTCGTGCCAGTAAAAAACGATTTTTGAAAGAAAGTAAATAAATTCTTTCTAATTGTTCTAACAGTTACTAAACTTCTCTTTCTACTTCTCAAAAAATCGGAATTTAAAAAATTACCATAAAATTGTTTTTAATATTTTCTTCGTCTTTACACGCTGAAAAAAAAATCGCTTCTGTAGTATATTGACCCAAACATATTCTGCTTGAAATTTACAAATGTTTAGTGTACACTCAAAATGTATAATATTTGACACACACAAATACTATACGTTTGGGAGGATATTGTTCTAAACAAAAATATGTTCCCGTTCTACTATTTTTTTATTTGAAACTAATATTTCCGAAACAAAGATTAATTTATTTATATAATTAATTATTTATTTTGGCAACGAATCAATGTCTTAATTTAAAGACAAGTTTTCTGGAAGATCAAAGTGCATTTTTGTTTATAAATTTTATATGTTTGTAAAATGCAATTAAAACTTAAATCGTAACTATAAATTGCATTGATGGATTGACAAAAAATGATGTATTGAAATATTTATAAATTAAAAATTATTGATGTAAAACAAAAGCTAATGCTGCTAAAGACATTTTTAACTAAAATTCGAAAAACATAGCCAAGTCTAAAAAATCTTTTTTTAAATAAAATATATTTGGAAAACTTCTTAAGCAATAACTTTGTTTGTGTGTAAACACATATTTTATTTGTGAAAGTCAGTTTGCAAATATATTATGTTCTAATATATTAATATATTCATTCCAAACAAAATTTCTTGATTTTTAAATAAAATTTATTTGTTAACAAATATCAAATATTTAAAAAAATCGTTTCCAAATATATTTTCTTCCAATTCAAACATATCAAAAATGCAGATTTTTCCCCGTGTAGGACTCCATATTACACCAGAAAATTTTATGCACAGCTCTTCGACAAAAATTTTGTGTAAACTAGTGTTATAAGTGAATCTATGTATATTTCACTAAGACGGATGGACGGACTTTGCACAAATAACCTAAAGTTCCCTAAAGCAGATTTTCGCCGAACATACATTGGGTCTTAGCTCAGTCCTTCGATGTGTTACACTTCTGGCACGTAGCCAGTGATGCCAGTATATTTTTTGATATTTCCCTAAGTTTACTAAAAACCAGTAAGGAAAGGCAGAAAGTCGGGCGGGGCCGACTATATAATACCCTACACCTACCTAACAATGCGATAAGGGTCATTGCCATAATAATTTGGAATAATTGGTAAATGGGTAGAAACGTATTCTAATTCTGAAACGATAATCGCTAAATTAAGCAATATTCGTTCCTAAAGTGAGAAATATCTTTCTGGAAAATTTTAATGATCGGAAGTAAAATACAACTTCTATAGCGGTTAGATACCAAATCAGGAGGAACATATATATGGAGCTTTAACGTAAATCTGAACCGATCTTCCCTGAATACTTATTCATGTTAAAAGACCTCCTTGTGTCGAATTTCGTACTGATCGGATATAAAATACAGTCTCTACAGCGCTTACATGTCAAATCGGGGGTAACATATATATGGGAGCTATATATAAATCTGAACCGATTATCTCCAAATTTGGCAGTATTCCTTCATGTAATAAGAAACCTCTTTCTACCGAATTTCGCACTGATCGGATATAAAATACAGTTTTTACAGCGCTTACAGGTCAAATCGGGTGTAACATATTTATGGGGCTATATCCAAATCTGAACCGATTTCTTCCAAATTTAATAGTGTTCATTCATATAATAAGAAACCTCTTTCTGCCGAATTTCATACTGATCGGATATAAAATAAAATTTTTACAGCGCTTACATGTCAAATCGGGGCTAACATATATATGGGGGCTATATCTAAATCTGAACCGATTTTAACCAAATTCAATAGGGATCGTCCTTGGGCCAAAAAAAATATGTGTATAAAGTTTCGTCGAGATCGGACCATAATTGCGACCGGTACTTTGATTACAAGAATACATGCACAGACGGACAGACAGACAGACGGACAGACAGACAGACAGACGGACATAGCTAAATTAACTCAGAAAGTGATTCTAAGTCGATCGGTATAATAAACGATGGGTCTATTTCTTCTCCTTTTGGGTGTTACAAACAAATGCACAAAGTTATAATACCCTGTACCACAGTGTGGTGTAGGGTATAAAAATACCTTTTTAGCCCTACACCGATTTTTTTCGCCCTACAAATTACCCAACAACCCAAATTATGTGAATTTAATAAAAAATCTTTTAAAATATACATTTTATCTACTCACAGTAATGTTAGCGATTATTTTAAAACATTACTTTCGGGGCAATGTCCTTCAATAAAGGTTGTTCAAAGGTGATCCACACTTTTGAACATCAGTGTAAAACGGTGACTGCGGCGCAGCTTTGTATACATGAATGTGGGTGTGAGTGAAGACACATAAAAACATAGAACATTAATTGAACATTGAATTAAACAAATCATTAAACATTAAGAAATTAAATTGTGAATTTTTTTTATACAAAAACAAAACAATTAACATTAGAACTAAATTTTAAAACTAAGTGAAATTAAAATACATTAAAATTGTTAACAATAAAACACACACTGTTCACATTTTCACACATACCTGTACATAAATAATATGAATTCCAAAAATTGGAATTACCCAAAGAGTACTAAATTACTCTACCAATAAAACCAAAATCCTTGAAATTTAAAACTACACGCTGAAAAAAAATCGCTTCTGTAGTATATTGTCCCAAACATATTCGGCTTGAAACATATATTTGTTTAGGGTAGACTCTAAGCATGTAATAAGCAAAAAAATGGGAAGATGTTGTTCTAAACAAATATTTGTTTACATCCCAATGTGACTGCTATTTGTGAAACAAATATTTATTTGCATTTAAATATTCATAAAATATATAAATTGTGTCAAATTTTTCAGTAATTCAAAGTTAAATGTTTAGAAATTTTCAATGTTCGTAAAAAAAATAATAATTGAAATCATATAATCTTGGGTCAATATAAAGTACTTAGAGAATTGACAACTAATGATGGTTTGGAATACTCAGAAATTTTAAATGATTGATTTAAAACAGAAGGTAATGCTGCATATGGTATCATAACTGGGAGGTACAATTCGAAACCAAGGAAAAATTGAAACTGAAATTTGAAAAAATCAGCAAAAGTTTTGGAAATCTTTTTTAAATAAAATATATTTGGAAAAATTCCTAAATAATAATTTTATTTGTATTTAAACACATATTTTATTTGAGAAATTTAGTTTGCAAATATAATTTGTTGTAATATATTAATATATGCGTTCCAAATATATTTTATTGATTTTCAAATAAAATTTATTTGCTAAGAAATATAAAATATTTAAAAATTTGTGTTCCAAATATATTTTCTTTCGATTCAAACATATCAAAAAAGGCGATTTTGCCCCGTGTACCACTTGAATTATCATTTTGAAAGGAACCCAACAAACCGACGTAAGAACTAAACATTGGTCACTAAACAAAGGTATTAAATGTTTAATAACTTAAATATTGATGTTGTTTTTACCAAAAATCAGATTTCCCACAGTTCAGTTGTTTTCGAAATTTAGATTTTACGATTTCAGTATCTGACGATTCAGAAGAGGACAGCACTAGTAAGGATAGCTTAATTGTGTTACGTTTTTCAGCAATTCAAAGTTATTTTTTTTTTAGAAATTTTTAATGTTTGTAAAAATACTTTATAGTTATTTCAATTATAATCTTGGATAGCATTACATTTCTTGAAGGATTGACAGCAAATGAAAAATTAGAAATTTAAAATGAGAGATTTAAAGCAGAAGTAAATGCTGCATATGCCATTTTTACTGGAAGATATGAAATCAAGGAAAAATTAAAACTGAAATCCGAATAAGTCTTCAAAGTTTTGAAAATAATTTTAAATAAAATATATTTCGTGAAATTCATTAACAATAATTTTATTTGTATTTTAACTCATATTTTTTTATTTGTGAAAATTAGTTCGCAAAATATATTTTGTTTTAATACATTAAAAAAATAAATGTAATTTTTAAATAAAATATATTTGTTCAAAAATATATAATATTCAAACATATTTGTACCAAATACATTTTATTCCAATACAAACATATCAAAAATAGTGATTTTCCCGGGTATATCAAAGAGCATACAGAGTAGGCCTTACTGACATATATAATGTAACTTATAATTATAATGTAACTTCTGCACCTAAGTCGTCTCCACTCCAAAATTTGCACCATCAGTAGAGAACATATGGACAATTTTTTATAAAAAAATTAAGGAAAAAAATTAGATCGATTCTGAGACATCGAAATTTATATTTTTATTTCTGCGAAAAGTGACTGAAATAAACAGTTTTAGATAAAATTAATATTTTTTATGAAAAATCCACGGAAAATTTTTAAATTTGAAGACCAATTAAAACTTACTACGTAGATATTTTTTGATTTAAACTATATCAAAATCCTAGGCTTAAATAAGAGTTCCCAATATCTAACGTCATACATCCATATCTTAATTAAAACATTTCGAATAATTTAAAAGAAATAGGCAATTGCAGATAATTACCCATACAATCTTGATTTATTACCTTTAAGGCGATTTAAGACATTTTACCATAACTAGGGCATCCTTAAACTCTCTCAAACGACCGGTCAATTTGAGCGAAGACAAACGAAGGATACAATAGAAGACAATCTATAATAATAGATAAATAAATAAAAGGCTTAACATATTTATGACCAATGAATCTAAAAGCATAATATCATATTTATTTTTTTTAGACAATCCCCCCACATACGGGTATGAGTATCACCATGTTTTACTAGCAAATATGGCAATTTGCCAAAAATAAAAATATCTCCCAAAAGAAAAAGTAAAACTTATAGCTACAAAAAACTGATAACATTTTTATATGCTGCTTAAATCCTAAATTACCCTGGCAACCAGAAAGACTGAACTGACCAGCCATCCCTTGTCCAAGTCCCCTTGCATTTGTTATCCGCTCCCCTTCTCAAACCGACCGACCATTTTGGCTTTGGCCAGGGTCAGAACATAATGCGACGAAGACCATTGCCAATTGATAGGACATCTTTGCAAAAGAAGTTGTTAAATTGTTGCTAAACATCTTAGTTGCTCTACTTGAGCTTCTGGCGATTTCTATTTTATCGTAGGACATAAGCAGGACATCACATATGAACACACACGCACACGAGTTAAAACGGTGTCTGAGCGTGTGTGTCCGGCTGTTTGTGTTTCACAGAGTATTCGCCCCAAAAGCGGAAAGCGGAAGTCAAAGATGATGCAAAACGAAGGTGGATGGGCAAATGGGTGTGAGTCTATCCTGTCGCCAGTATCCTTCCGCCTTGCCTCACATGACATGCGGGTCAGTGTGTGTATGCTCGTTTGTTTGTTACATAAGCTGCTTGTATCAATAAAAATTCGATTATTTTCAAACATGGGATTTTCGTTCTTTTTTGCGATATTTTCTCATATTTCCTTTGAAAATTATCGACAAACAAACAACTGGCTATAAACTTCTCTAAAGATGATTTATCGCTGACTTGTAAGAAGGTTATCATCGTATCATATGTGAAGAGTCTGTTTTCAAATAGAGGATAATATTTCATCTTCTTTTGCTTTTCTCTTGCCGTGGTGATTTTTTTATGGGCAACTATGAATTTTAGATGATTTTGTATGCGGAGAGATATTAGCATTTGTTCATCTTATTTTTTTTAATACCAAATCATTTTGTTATGGATGAAAAAGACAGTTTTACTACTTGGCAATTGTCATAAATGGTCAGTCAATTTGTGAATTATGCTTTTTACATAACTGATAAGCAAATAAGATATTTAAAGAAAGTGACAGAAAAAAATGTATGAAACACATGGGTAACTCCAAGACCTGTTGGCAAATTTTCAAGTCGACCCCCTTAGATTTAGCAATATATATTTGGTAATTTGGTAAATATTTGGTAAATTTTTTAGGTCGGAGTTAATAACCTTGTATTAGGATACTAAATGAAATCATAAGAAAAAAATTTTTGTTTCTCTGAATTTTCAAATACAAGATTACTGGCTGATTAAGGAAGAAAGATGCCTTGGGAAAACTTGGAACATATTTGATAGCAAAGAAGACCCTCCAGAAATATTTTTTCTTGAATTACTTGACTATGGGATTTTGGTGTCAATAACCTTATTATTTCGACCGCTCAATTTCAATCAACGAACGATGCAGTTTGTGGAGAAATGTTTAAGTATGAAAAGTGCATTTATGGCTGCTTAAAAATACGACATTGTCGTCTGGTGGACAGCTTCAGCGAAAGGGAGCAATATATATCACTAGTGCGCTGAGTACGACACCAACTGGGGCACTAAAAATTATCCTACATTTAATGCCGCTACAAGGGGCAAAATCGTGTTTTTTGATATGTTTCGAAAGAAAATATATTTGGAACCCAAATTTTTAACTATTATATAATTCTAAGCAAATACATTTTATTTGAAAATCAATAAAATATATTTGGAACGCACATCTATATATATAAAAGAGAGTGTCTGTTTGTGGGTTTGTTTGTTTGTTTGTTTGTTTGTTCCGTAAAGACGTCTAAACGGCTAGACCGATCATCTTGAAATTTTCACAGAATGTACATGTGTAGGGGGTGCTGAAAATAGGGTACTTGAATTTTCGATATATCAAGCGGGCGTGGACCCGCCCATATGGGTCCAAATTTGATATTGAGAAAATTTTTTAGCTAGAGTGCTGAAATTTTGTGTGTATGCATTTAGTGACAGATTATGTGAATTTTTTTTGGGCGGAATCGGACCAATGGGCGTGACCCCGCCCATATAGGCCTAATTTTGAAATTGAAATATTTTCCACAATTCATTAGCGTGAGTTCTGCAAGTTTGTGTATATGTATCTGGTGACAATCTACGTGATTGGTCCAAAAATGGGCGGGTTCGGACCAATAGGCGTGGCCCCGCCCATATAAGCCAAATTTTGAAAATGAGATATTTTGCACATTTTGATATCGAAAGTGCTGGAATTTTGTGTATATGTATATGGTGGCAGTCTTCGTAATTGGTCCAACAATTGGCAGAATCGGACCAATGGGCGTAGCCCCGCCCATATAAGCCAAATTTTTAAATTGAGATATCTTGCACAATTTGTTAGCTAGAGTGCTGTAATGTTGTACGTATGTATCTAGTAGCAGTCCACGTGATTTTTTCAAAAATGGGCTGGATCGGACCAATGGGCGTGGCACCGCCCATATAAGCCAAATTTTAAAAATGTGATATCTTGCAAAATTTGTTACCGAGAGACCTGGAATTTTGTATATATATATCCGTTGGCGAGCTACATGATTGGTCCAAAAATGGGCGGGTTCGGACCAATAGGCGTGGCCCCGCCCATATAAGCCGAATTTTGAAATTGAGATATTTTGCACAATTTGATAGCGAGAGTGCTGGAATTTTGTGTATATGTATATGGTGGCAGTCTACGTGATTGGTCCAAAAATGGGCGGGATCAGGACAATGGGCATTTAGTGGCAGATTATGTGAATTTTCCAAAAATGGGCGGAGTCGGACCAATGGGCGTGGCCCCGCCCATATAATCCAAATTGTGAAATTGAGATATTTTGCACAATTTATTAGCGAGAGTTCTTTAGTTTAGTGTATATGTATCTGGTGACAGTATACGTGATTGGTCAAAAAATGGGCGGGATCGGCCCAACTGGCGTGGCCCCGCCCATATAGGCCAAATTTTGAAATTGAGATATCTTGCACAATTTGCTAGCTAGAGTGCTAGAATTTTGTGTATATGTATATAGTGGCAGTCTGCGTGATTGGTCCAAAATGGGCGGGCTCGGCGCAATGGGAGTGGCCCCGCCCACATAGACCAAATTTTGATATCTTCCACAATTTGCTAGCGGGAGTGCTGCAATGTTGTGTATATGTATCTGGTGGCATTCTACGTAATTGGTCAGAAAATGGGCGGGATCGGACCAATGGGCGTGGCCCCGCCCTTATAAGCCAAATTTCGAAATTGATATATCTTGCACAATTTTTTATCTAGAGTACTGTAATGTTGTACATATGTATCTGGTGACAGTCCGCGTGATTGGTCCAAAAATTGGTGGGATCTGACCAATGGGCGTGCCACCGCCCATATAAGCCAAATTTTGAAATTGAATTATCTTGCTCATTTTGTTAGCGAGAGTGTTGAAATTTTGCGTATATTTATCTGGTAGCAGTCTACGTGATTGGCTTACAAATGGTCGGAATAGGACCAGTGGGCGTGGCCCAGCCCATATTTTGATATATCTTGCAAGTATTATATAGGAAATACATGAACAAAAATGTCCGGTATGCGATAATTACAGCTGCTCACTCCAATACAATCGCAATATGATAATGTGATGCATGACCAATGAAGCAAGAATTTGTAAATTTTATAAGTATACATTTGTATTTTCAGGACTTTCCACTGTATCGGTATTTTTTCATTCCGTGAATTTATTACTAATACCAGTAAGGAAAGGCAGAAAGTCGGGCGGGGCCGACTATATAATACCCTACACCTCCCTAACAATGCGATAATAATTTGGAATAATTGGTAAATGTGGTGTGTGTGTATGTATATCTTATTTTGAACCGGTAATCGCTAAATTAAGCAATATTCGTTCCTAAATTGAGAAACATTTTTCTGGAGAACTTTGAAATGATCGGAAGTAAAGTACAACTTCTATAGCGCTTTGTAACCAAATCTGGAGGAACATATATATGGAGGTTATATATAAATCTGAATCGATTTTCCTTGAATATTCATTCATGTAAAATAGAAACCTGTTTCTGTCCAATTTCGTACTGATCGGATATAAAACACAGTCTCTACAGCGCTTACATGTCAAATTGGGGGTAACATATATATGGGGGCTATATCTAAATCTGAACCGATTTTCTCCGAATTTTGCAGTATTCCTTCATGTAATAAGAAACCTCTTTCTGCCGAATTTCTTACTGATCGGATATAAAATACAGTTTCTACAGCGCTTACATGTCAAATCGGGGGTAACATATATATGGGGACTATATCTAAATCTGAACCGATTTTCTCCGAATTTGGCAGTATTCCTTCATGTAATAACAAACCTCTTTCTGCCGAATTTCGTACTGATCGGATATAAAATACAGTTTCTACAGCGCTAATTTTGACATGTGCAGCGAAGCGCACCGGGCTCAGCTATATTTATATATTACAACAAAATATATTTGCAAACTAAATTTCTGGGTATTCGAAGTTATCATTAGTTGTCAATCCTCCAAGCTTATACGATTCAAGATTATACGATTTCAATTATCATTATTTATTATTATACGCACATTAAAAATTTCTAAAAAATTAACTTTGAGCTACTGAAAAATTTAACACAATTTATGTATTTTTTGTGATTACTTAAATGCAAATAAATATTTCTTTCGGAAATAATAAAACATATTGGGATGTACACAAAGATTTCTTTTAAACAACATATTCCCAAATATATAATTTTTGTGTGTAACAAATATTATATGTTTAGAGTGTACCCTAAACATGTATATGTTTCAAGCCGAATATGTTTGTGACAATATACTACAGACGCGATTTTTTCAGCGTGTACATATTGTAGCAGTGCAATATGCCGCACGTACTGCGATTAGACTCAGGGAACTGTCACTATGGTCAGGAAATGGCTACGGACTTAGTGTTATTCCAGACGGAATGTCTGACCTTCCGGGGACTGTTGATTACACTATGACTGAACCTCTCTTTGACAAGAAGTATGTCACTCGTATACCTAATAGATCGGAATGGAATGGTCGTATCCCAGGACATAGGAGATTCGTTAACTTCTATACAGTCGGTTCCAAGCTCAACAACCATGTGGGCGTTGATGTATTTTCTGAGGAAATTGAGCTATCCATTGCAAAAAAGCTGCCTGATCAAGATAGAGGCACAATTCTTAGCTATTAAAGAGGTAGTGGAATGTCTGAAAAATAATGTTCTGACCAAAGTCGGCATTAATATTTTCTCTGATTGCCAGGCTGCTATTATGTTGCTGGAAACTATATTCCTTATTCAACAACTGCCCTCGACTGCCGCAGATATTTTAACGAGATGGCTGAATAGTTCAATAGTCACCTGATATACGTGCCGGACTACATGGACATACACGCAAAGAAAAAACGTTTGGTGCTCCCGGGTACATTTTACTAAAAATTGGACATTTTTGATTATAAACATAATTTTATAGAACAAATTAGATATCATAATGCAAACAAATTGTTATTTTGCGACAAACGTTTTCTCTTTTATTGATAAACTGACGTTGCTTGTGAAAAACGCAATAACCGTTTGCAGCAAACGTTTCACAGTGTACCAGGGAACTGGGAACTGCAAAACTAGGAACTACCTTACACGCTCCAGGGGAACTGGAATATGTTGGCATTTTATTTTATTTATTTTATATTATTTTTAATAAATAGTTTTTCTTTAGTTATTTCATTTTTATTGACAGTTATTTCATTATTTTGTTTCTCAGAAACGAAATTTAAGAAAACTAAAATTTTCGTTTACGAGTAATGAAATTTCTTTCTGGTCAGAACAAAAAAATTTTTACGCAAAATAATTTTCCGTCACAACAAACGAAATTTCAGTTCCTTCAAACGAGAATTATAGTTGTTTAAAATTTCGTTTCGCAGAAACGAAATCTTTTCTTTGTGTGTAGCGACCAAGAAGCTAATATAGGGTGATCCAAGTAGAGATATTTTTTCAATAGCCTTTTTTTGACAGATCACGTGTGAGTCGTGTCATGCTGTCATGTTATTTTTGTTAAGTATTGTTTGGCATTTCATCATGGAAAGACTTACGCCTGAACAACTTTTACGTGTGTTATTCGCCAGTTACCAGTTGAAATACTCGAACGAGTCATCGAAAATTGGACTTAACGGATGGACCATCTGAGACGTAGCCGCGGCCAACATTTGATAGACATAATCTTCAAAAAATAAATGGCAATGAATGTTCTTTCAAATGATAATAAACATTCCCCATTCAATTTGAATTTTCTGTGTTTTTATACCCTACACCACACTGTGGTGCAGTGTGTTATGACTTTGTGCATTTGTTTATAACACCCAAGAGGAGAAGAGATAGACCCATTATTTATTATACCGATCGACTTGTAATCACTTTCTGAGTCGATTTAGCTATGTCCGTCTGTCTGTCTGTCTGTCTGTCTCTCTGTATATGTATTCTTGTAATCAAAGTACAGGTCGCAGTTATGGTCCGATCTCAACGAAACTTTGCATATATCTTTCTTTAGACCCAAGGACGATCCCTGTTGAATTTGGTTAAAATTGGTTCAGATTTACAGGGTCTCCCATATTCGACGGACCCATCTGGCAACGCCATAACTTTTGACAGAGATGTCAGATCGCTTAATGACATACCGCGTTTGAAGCGTCAGTCCAAGCAGATTTTTACCATGGAACAATACACGCCACGCGAAATAGTTGAAATTTACATTCAACAGAAGAAGTCAATTGTGAAAACTCAACGTGCTTTTAAAATATTAAAAAATGTGAGAAGTGCGCCTTCTAAGAACACCATTAAGCGTTTATACGAAAAATTTTCGACTGGTGAGGCTCTTTCTAATCCGAAGAGGCCAAAGAAAAGTCGACCAAGGCGATCGGCCGAGAATATCGCTGCCGTACGAGCCAGTGTTGAGAGGTCCCCAAGAACATCCCAAAAACGCCGTTCTCAGCAGTTGGGCATGGCTCGGTCCACTTTACAACGGATTATTCGCGTTGATTTGCATTTGTTCCCGTACAAAATTCTATTGACGCAAAGATTGTTGCCTGCGGACAAGCCTCGTCGATTGGAATGGGCCCAAAAAAAACATGGGTCCGTCGAATATGGGCAACCCTGTACATATAGCTCCCATATATATGTACCTCCGATTTGGCATATATGCACTGTATAAGCAACATTTTTGAACCGATTTGCACTTAGAGACAATACAAAATTTGACATGTATCGTGCGCACCAGCTAGCAGACAGACAGACAGACGGACATTGCTCATTCGACTTAAAATGACCCAAAACGGATATCCGACGAACATACTTTGGGTCTTAGTTCATTCCTTCGATGTGTTACATACACTTTTGGTCCGTAGCGAATATATATACATTTGTATCACCAAAGTGAGGTATAATAATGACAATACAATTTTTTAAAATTTTTTCTTGTTTAGGACATCATATTACACCAGAATATGTTTTGCAGAGCCATTCGACAACAATTTTGTATGCTAGTATTATTGGTTTATTCTAAAAAGAAGACACTCCCATTATTTATGGAACCCCGTTTTATTTAAATACTTGAAATTGTGTACATTGTAATGGTTTAGTAGTACCTACAATACAGTGAAAAATGGGCATTATTGCCACGCCAAAATGATCCCAAACAAATTTACCATTTTGTACCAAAAGTTAACAGCTTTTAACTTTAATGCCAGTGCATACAAATACTTGAAATTTCGTAAAGTCCAATGCTTTTATAGTACTTAGAGTCTGGAGAATAGTGGCCGTAATTTCCACGCCCCTTTTGGTACTTCCCACACAAATGGACCATTTTGTACCAAAAGTTAACAGCTTTTAACTTTTATACCTGTGCATACAAATACTTGAAATTTTGTACAGAGTAATGCTTTTTTAGTACCTAGAGTCCAGAGAAATGGTCGTTATTGGCACACCCTATTTGGTACCTCCCACACAAACGGACCTTTCTGTACCAAAAGTTAACAGCTTTTAACTTTAATACCAGTGCATACAAATACTTGAAATTTCGTACAGTGCAATGCTTTTATAGTACCTAGAGTCTAGAGAAAAGTGGCCGTAATTGGCACGCTCCTTTTGATACCTCCCACACAAATGGACCATTTTACACCAAAAGTTAACAGCTTATAACTTTAATACCAGTACATACTTCAAAGTGACTAAATGCAATTTAAATTGATAATAATTTAATTAAAACAAAAATAAATAAATTTACTTATATTTTTTGGGACTCAAGGTGGGGGGATTCATTAGTCGGTTTACCCGACTGAACTTTCTTACTTGTTTTCTAATTGCTTTAACGACAGTCACTATTTCTACGTGGAAGTGATATTCCGATATTTATTACCCTCATCATTTTCTTTAATATGTTATCAAGGTCCTATGGAGCTTATACTTCAAAAAACTATGGTCCACATAGTAAAGGTATCTTCAACGAAAATTAGAATTTTAAAGAAAAAAATTTACCATAAACAAATCTTTTGTTTTGGTTTCATAAAATAGTATGCCTCAATTTAAACAAGAAAAAACAGTTTTTCTGTTTTGGAAAAAAAAATAGTGCTATTAATCGAATTAACCATTGAAATTTTGAAATCACATTACTAAAAGAATAAATTTTAGAAACTCGTATTAATTAATTAATTATAACAATTAGTTTGAGATTTTATTTCTTACAAATCATGAAATTTGATACTTCTTCACCTCATCATCGACATCCTTGCCACTGACAAACTTATCGAACATCTTGAATTTTATACTAGGACACCTTATACGTATCTAAATTTAACCCCATCGAAGAGTGAAGTGACTGACTCACTTCCGTCACCCAACACCACTTAATGGCTGATGCCGTACCTCCATTCCTTCTTGCATCGGCAATGTATTTATTTAATAAATTTTCTTTAAAACGCCTTTTAACCATTAATTAAATTATTACAACATACTTACACTCTACGTTCGTTGTCGTACAATCTCATCATCTTGGCATCTTTTGATAGCACATCACTTCACTTGAGTTCAGTTCAGTTCAGTAGAGATCCTGGTGGGCCACGAAGTATGAGAGTGCAATAACAATAAACTAACTCCTCATGTAGTCCTGCCGCGTCCTTGCCACCGGCCCTCCTTCTGGGAGTTAACATTGGCTGCGAGCAAGTACTCAAAGTGAAGGCTAAAGGAGCAGCAGCAGAAACAACAATAACAACGACCACAGAAAATACGACACAAGATGTCAGGCACGTTGACAGCTGTTAACTGATGCTAATGCAACCCTTTTTCCGTCAAACTCATACACTCGCTAGCCCGCTCCTGGCTTTACCCGATTCCTGTACGGTTCGGTTCATGGATGAAATGCTAAAGGATGACGAGCGCCTGATGAGGACGTTGATGGGTTATGATGGTGTTATAGTCGTAAAGACATAAAGAAAGGATGTTTCAAAAAGGTGTAGAAAGGATAGCAAGTTGTTGTTGTTGTATGGAGTGGAGTGGAATGGAGTGTGTCGCAGGCAGTGGCATTGTCGTTGTGTTGCTATATTCATTGACTATCATCTTGATAAGATTAATCAAATTTTCAACAAGAATCTTTTTATGTATTAAAACAAAAGAAAATGCAAAGTAGCAGAAAATATGCAGCCACACACATTGATTTCAATTACGGAGGTTGGAGGAATTGTGCTTTGCTGGATATATTTACAGTGTAGGTATGTGTCGAATCTAATGTACCTTTTTTCACAGGTGAATGAATTAAATGATTTCACTATACAACAAGACTTAAAAAACTTGTATTTTTTGTGTAGATTGAGGCATACTATTTTATGAAACCAAACAAACAATAATTGTATGACTATTTTTTTTCTTCATTTTTCTAAAATTCCCGTTTTCATGGCAGGTATCTTTAGTATTTGGATCATATTTTTAAGTATAAGACCGATAGAGCAGTTATACCCTTTACATTAAATAAAATTATGTTGGGAACATCATTTTCATGTAGAAACAGTGATTTAGTAATTATCCTTTAAATTTGATTAAATTGTATTTTTTCTTTGAAAATTTTCTTGCAATAGCATTTCTTTAAGAAAATTTAAGTTGTTTAAAAAATGATGTTGGAATAGCATTTTTCTACAAAAATCATTTGAAATTATATTCTTCAAGAAAATTTAATGAAAAGTACAAGCTTATACAAAATTTTACCATAGTTACAAATGTTATTAAATTTGTATTTTTCTCAGATAAATGTTTTTAGAAAAATTTTTTCTAAAAAATTTTGTATTTTTGTATATATTTCGCCGAAATTGCATTCTTCTTTTTTGAAATTTGATAATTTTTTTAAAAATTCGTTGAATTCCATTTCTCTATAAAAATTTAAATTATTTTTTTTTTAGAAAAGTTTTTTGAAATTGAGACCTGGTCAGTGGCTACTTCCCGAATTAAAGGTTATTATTAATGGTCGCTGAAGGAAAATTTTTAGAATTTAATTTCGAAGAAATATTCAATTTAAAAAAAATTTCTACAAATTTGAAATAATTTCTACAAAGAAAGATATTAAAAAAATGTTTTTAATGAATTTAATTTTTGTCGAAATTTTGTAAACTTGTATTTTTATAAAATTTTCTATAAAAATTCTATTTTTATTATTTTTTTTTTTATAAAAATTATAATTAAAAATTAAATTCTGCTAAAATTTGTTATAAAAACGCAATTTCCGCTAAATGTACAATAAATATAAAATTTTGAATAAAATTGAAAAAAATTATTGATATAAACAAGATTTTTTCTGAAATTGTATTTATCTACAATATGTAATTAAATTGGATTTTTTCTAGAAAATTTGAATTTTGAAATAATTTTCAGAAAAAAATAAATTTTCTCTAAAAAATGAATTTTCGACAAAATTGTCAACAAATTAAATTTTGACGAAATGTTATAGAAGAACGCATTTTCAACGAATTGTTTTAAGAAAAATTTGAAATTTTTCAAAATTTTAATTTTCTAAAAAAAAAAAATATAAAAAAAATCTATTTGGACGATTTTTTTTAAATACTAATGCGACAAAATTTTCTATACAAATTCTGTTTTTATTAATTTTTTTTTAAATTAAATTCTGCTAAATTTACAATAATACTAATACAAATATTAAATTTTGCTGGAATCTTTTACAAAAATTAAATTTAGACGATTTTTATTTAAAAACAAATAATACACAAAATTTTTCTATAAATTATTTTATAAATATTAAATTTTTTGAAATTTGTTATAAAAACGCAATTTCCACTAAATTTACAATAAATATGCAATTTTGATTAAAGTTGCAAAAAATATTAATATACCCAAGATTTTTTATGAAATTGCATTTATCTACAAAATTTGTCCGGAAAATATTAATTTTTCCAGAAAAAAGAAATTTCCAATAAAAAGGTATTTTCTACAAAATTTTAAACAAATTAAATTTCGACAAAATTTTGTAGAAAAATACAATGTCACCAAATTTGTCTGGAAAATATTAATTTTTCCAGAAAAAAGAAATTTCCAATAAAAAGGTATTTTCCACAAAATTTTAAACAAATTAAATTTCGACAAAATTTTTTAGAGAAATACCATTTTCGACGAAATTTTGTGGAAAATCCAATTTAAAAATTTTTTTAAAAAATACTAATTTGGCAAAATTTTCTATAAAAATTAAATTTCGCAGAAATTGTCATCGGGATTTTTTACAAAAATTAAATTTGGACGATCTTTTTTAAATATTAAAAATTTTACAAAATTTTCAATAAATTTTTTTTTTATTAATTTTTTATAAAAATTAAATTTTGCTAAAACAGCATTTTGATTAAAATTTCAAAAAAAACATTAATTAAGGCAAGATATTTTATAAAATTGCATTTATCTACAAAATGTGATAAAACCAAATTTTCAACAACATTTTTAAAAAAAATAAATTTAGACGATTTTTTTAATAAATAAAAATTTTCTATAAAAATTGTATTTCTTTTATTTTTTTACAAAAATTAAATTTTGCTGAAATTTTTTACAAAAAGTTTATTTTGGACGACATATAAAAAATACTTATTTGAAAAATTTTCTATAAAAAGTTTATTTTTATTGTTTTTATAAAAATTTAATTTTGCTGAAATTTTCATTGAATTTTTTCAATAAAGACAATTTTTTAAAAAATACTAATTTTACAAAATTTTCTATACAAATTTTATTTTAATAATTTTTTATAAAAATCTAGTAGTTTTGTACAAATTTCTAAAAAATTTAATTTTTGAATTTTCAAAAAAAAGGTATTTTCGACAAAATTGTTAAGAAATTTAATTTTTAGCAAATTCTTTTACAAAAATTCAATTTGGACGAATTTTTAAAAATGCTTATTTGACAAAAATTTCTTTAAAAATTTTATTTTTATAAATTTTTTATAAAAATATAATTTTGCTAAAATTTATTACAAAAATAAAATTTTGCTGAAATTTATTACAAAACCACAATTTCCAATAATGATTAAAATTACAAAAAAATTTTAATTTAGCAAGATTTTTTATGACTGCATTTATCTACAAAATGTTATGAAATTAGATTTTTTCTAGAAAATTTGAATACGAGTAATGGCATCATTTTCAAAAAAAAAAAAAATTAAAAATAAATAAAAATTTTCAACAAAATTTATTTTGGCTAAATTTTATAGAAAAATCGCAATTTTTAACAAACTTTTTTAGAATAATTCAATTTAGACGATATTTACAAAAATACAAATTTGACAAGTCATTCTATAATCATTTTATATTCATTAATTTTTTATAAATATTTAGTTGTGCTGAAATTTTTTATAAAACCGCAATTTCCGCTAAATTTACAATAAAAACGCAATTATGATTAAAATTGCAAAAAATAGGGAAGATTTTTTTATGAAATTGCATTTATCTACAAAATGTCATGAAATAAAATTTTTATGAAATTGCATTTATCTACAAAATGTCATGAAATAAGATTTTTCTCTTTCAATAAAAAGGAAATTCGACGAAATTTTCAACAAATTCAATTTTGACAAAATTTTAGAGAAAACGCAATTTTCACTAAATTTACAATAGTTAATTAATTAAGATATTTGTAGAAAAATACAATTTTGAATAACATAGAAACGATTTGATGCATTTTTATTAATTTAATTAAGATATTTGTAGAAAAATACAATTTTGAAGAACATAGAAACGATTTGTTGCATTTTTCTATAAAATTGCATTTTCTATGAAATGTTCAATTAAATTGAAATTTTTATGATATTTTCAATTATGTATATCTAATTGGGTCGAATTTTTTTAAAGCAGGACTTAGCCAGCAAAATGTGAGAAAAAGCTATTCTGCTATGGATATAGCCACGAAAATTTTGTTTTGAAATGTAAAAAAGTATCTATGAATGGATTAAAAAATGTTTAAAAGCTATGTTTTAAAATAATCCCTTAGTTGTCTAAAAATGCACAAATTGCATTAGAATCGATAAATTCACTACTTTTTTATAAGACCTCCTGAAGTAATTATTAAACATTTTCAAAATTCAAAATCCCAATAAAAAGTCATCAATTAAAATATTTTATATACAACACATTCATAAAAATGGTTACTCACGACTCCCCTGCATGATTGCTACGCCCACTGGGGAGCCGCGCCTTCCCGGTTGGGAAGATCTGATCTAAACACTCCTTAACATAAACATAAACCGAACATACCATGCGACCCATTGTACCGCACAAAAAAGGGTTTAAAAAATGATGTCTCCGTTAAAAATGAAAAGGTTTATTTATAATTACCCAAAGAAGGAATAAGAAGAAAATGTCTATGCTTCTTATGTATTCTTAGCTAATGGCAGGGAGTACAGAAAACACTCAATGATTAGAGCAAAAATTGTATTTATTAATTGATATTTAAGTCAACTGTAATCATAAGTCAGACCTTTGTACATCCATACAAAGGAATAAAACTGTATATACATACATTAACTACAATGAACAATCAAAAGAATCCCTGCCATTAAAATGTGTATAATTTTCTACTGTTCATCATAATGAATTATCGGTATCAAATTTATGCCTACAGCCGGCATACTTACAGGCGGTTGATATTCAACAATATTTGAGTAACATACTTTTAGGTTTCTAACTTCTCAGGAATTGAGTTCGGTTTTTTGTTTTCCTCCTCTTAATTCCCTTTTAATTTAGCCTTTAATTAGCTTTTTAGTGTGTGCTCCAGTGCCGGCGTTTGTCACGGTGCTGGTGGTTAGGGTTGAAACATCTTTTGATATAACTTTTCTAAAATGCAAATCCTTTCTAAGTCTTCATATAAAATTCTTGTCATTTGTTGCGGGTTATTTTCTTTCACATTTTGAAAGTTTGTCGTGTGGTAAACTAATTTCTAATACAAACTACTGCTACTTTATTGAGGAATAAGTACCAGTCCACCCAAACGACAATCTACCAGGAATAATAAAAACTTTTCAAATATAAAATTCCAAGGAAACGTTCGTTTTTTAAAAAGGAAACCTCACACACTTAAACACTGTCATCTGAGATGACAACAAATCCTTCTTTAACAAATGCAGAAATGAGTGGGAATCTTCCAGAATAAGTAGTAGAGGTGCACAAATCATGTGCATTGTTGGTGTTTCTTCGAGAAGTTTCCCAGCGATATTTTTTATGAGCTATTTTACGAGAAATATTAAAAAACAAACATGGCGTAATTTTGTTCAATTTTTATTTAAAAACTTCAGCACAGCGTAACAACATTCCAAACTTTAGGAAATATTTTTTATTGTTCTATGTAATCACCTTTAGCATTGTCGAGTCGAGTCTGCCAGGGAAGGCTTCAAGCCACTCTCGACAAAGAGCAATATTTAAAACATTGCTATATTTAAAACATAAGCTATAGACCGTA
This sequence comes from Eudasyphora cyanicolor, assembly GCA_963930755.1. Lineage (NCBI taxonomy): Eukaryota > Metazoa > Arthropoda > Insecta > Diptera > Muscidae > Eudasyphora > Eudasyphora cyanicolor. The sequence goes on along the minus strand of OZ005738.1, from coordinate 156,351,691 downwards.
TACGGTCTATATGCTTTGACTTTCAGAATATACCACATCGTTGGCCTTACGTCCGGGAAATCTGAATTTGTTGTGGAGAAATCAAGTAGGGTAATTTTTCTTGTAAATAACCTAGTGTTTCATGTGCTTTATTGGTGCCGACTCTAGCTCAAAACGTCCAATGGTTTCTTGTAGAATTCTTTGACGATCATTTCTTCAAGTTTTTTGTATTTGTAATTATACACCGAACTTAGTGAAGAGGGTATACATCGTTTGTTGCGAACCAAAGGTCATGATTTAAGTTAGGGTGGCAGCCTGCTTTGCCAGCTCACATATACCAATGTAGTTCCCTACTGATAGCACGGGCTCAGATGCCCCTTATGTAAATGGTTAATAAACAAAGTTAGCAATACATAGTACGAATATCGTTGCCGGAAATATATGTCAGACTTCCTGGAAAAGTCGACCCCAGTATATCCAGCCGTTGTTTACTCAATAAGGGCAGTAGCTAAGATGATGCTGAATAATATCCACTTCTTCCTCATCACCACAGCTCCTGGAGAAGTAATTGAACTCAATACCTAAACTTCTAGCGTGTTCGCAGTGTGCCGTCAAAACTGACACTAACGTAGATAGTTCTTCCCTCTCTACTGCGAGGAGACGTTGTCAACTTACCAGTTCGTATCGCGGTCAGATTTGTCTAGCTATCCTACAGCTGCCGATGTATGACCATCTTTCATTGGACTGCCTGATTGCTTCTTGGTCAGTGGCGCATAAATATAAGCAAATTGTTGGAGAATTTGCAATTTCATCCCGGGATACTCCAAAGACCACTTTCAACATACGAGAGTCTGCGGCAGTCGTGGTCTGTTCGTGAATTTAGGGAGTGAATTGATGGCAGCCTGAATGTCCGTGTAAATGACTACGTCAGTGTTGGTCACTATGTTGCGACTCCACCACTTGGTGACCTCCCTTAATGGCATTATTTCGGCTTGATAGACTCCGCAGGTATCTGGTAGTCTCTGAGCTATATCAAGACTGAGTTCCTTACAGTGTATTGTGAAGCAAACCTTGTCATCAAGTTTAGAACAATTTGTGTAGAAGTGGAGATGGCTTCTGTTTCCTGGTATTCTGTCTACCCTTACCTCTCTGGCAGGTATCTTAGTGGTGAATTTCCTCTCGAAGGTGTACACCATATAGTCCACTCGATCGGTTACCATAGCATTACGTTGTGACATCCTCATGTGGCCGTAGTTCTTGTACCTCCACATTGATATACAGTTAAATCTTAATGCCGCTCTGGTTGCAAATCCTCTAGCCACAATACCAATCGTCATTAGATATTAGTTGCCGTCCAGCACGCGACAATGCCGTACAACATTATTCGGCAAACTACTGCTATATTCATCTAATGGACAATTTGAGGAGAGAGGCCCCAACGTGACCCTAATGCTTTCGTGCATGAATATAATGCGATATTGGATTTTCTTACACATTCTAGTACTTTGTGTCTTAATGACAATCTCTTATCTAGAATTATTCCTGTATATTTTGCACCTTCAGAAAAGACCAGCTCTGTTCCATTTATCCAAGAAGGGTCCACATGTGGGACCTTATTCTTCTTAGTAAAGAGAACCAATTATGTCTTGTTTGTGTTAACGCCCAAACCGCTGCTTCTGGGCCATCTAGCCAATTTCTTCAGAGCCCCCTGTAGCATATGCCTGAGGACGTCGAGGAATTTACCAGTTACTGCGATTGCCCCGTCGACGGCATAAGCCACAACATTTTAAATCGAACAGGATTCCATTCACCGCAAGGTTCCAAATTAGTGGATACAGTATTCCTCCTTGTAGGGTTCCTTTGTTCACAGAAACCTTTTTCGAGTTGTGGACCCAAGAATTGCTGTAATGCGTCTTCTATTAAGCAGGCTTTGAATTTTCTAATCCTGCTAGTGTTCACCCTTAGATGTGACAACGCCGCAATTACCGCACCTGAATGTTGTTAAAAGGTCCATCTACGATTCGATAGTGCTCACAAATTTGTGCAGGGCAGAGTCTATAGACTTGCCCTTGTTATAAGCATGTTGGTTTCCCGACAGGAGTTTTGTATCCAGGTTTTTAATGAAAGAATCAAAAAGCCTTTCCAGACTTTTCAGGAGGATAGGAAAATTTTTCAGAAGTGTTTTGGCCTAGTTTGCGATATCTTCCCCGCTTTGGTGTCCATCCATCGATTGGGGATATATGAGAGCCTGATACAGCCTTCCGAATGTTCAGCAATTCCGCTGAAGTAAGGCCGTTTGGTCCAGGTGATTTAAAGGGCTCAAAGCTGCTGGTCCACGGTGAGTACCCTGGGAAATGAGTGTTGAGCAGTATTTTTGCTCGCTGTTTCTTGTTCAGTAGTTGATCTCATTCTCCAGGTAACCACGCATCATCCGATACCTTTTCCACTTCCACAAAAGGTGAACTAAATCGTCTTTGTGCTTTGCTTAGCTCCTACTTGTAGATTTTGAGTTGCTCTTTATAGGCATCCCAGTGATTAGTGACGTCAGTAGAGTTGTCTTATTGAATAGATTGCAGGTCTTTTCCCTAGCCTTAAACACAGAAGTCCACCATTGGGATTTATTTTTACCCTTGTAGCTTGGTTTTGTACTCGACTAGATTATACAGACCGGCTTCGGCATTCAGTTCGTACATCAGTTAGAGTCGCTTTATTGTCTTTGTTACAAATAGTTAGTTTGGAGTTAGAATAAAGTCAAAAGATGAGTATCTCTGCTGTTTGTATCCGTGCAACCCCAAATAGGATGATGAGCATTTGTGTCTGCACCATTTATCACCAATTATCCACTAATGTAATAACATCCTTCCCAATGGATAATATAGGATCGGGAGGGGAGTAGGGTAACTGTAAACTGTTGAAAAGAAGTGTTTTTAATGACATTCATTCTTCTAGGGTCACAATTAGGTAATAAGAGATACGTATGGTATAAAGGGAACTAATACGCTTAAATGTGTCCTGGGTGACAAAGGTGGCTTTTGGAACATTCCTGCTTTTAGGGCCACAGAGGGTCACATAGTGTCAAGTGTGGTACAGTGGGAACAAACGTATGGTCCCAGAGGACAAGGGCAGCTCTTGAAACAAAAACTATATAAGAATGGTTTTTTATACCCTCCACTATAGGATGGGGGTATACTAACATTTGTCATACCGATTTAGCCATGTCAGTGTGACTGTCCGTCCGTCTGTCTGTTGAAATCACGCTACAGTCCGTAATAATGGGCCATAATGTTTTGATATAACTCCCCTATAGGGGTCGCTCCAAAATACAGTTTGTATTCTATTTTGAATAGAATCCTAAAGAGGTCGCTCCAAAGTAGGCTTATTTATGTCATAAATACCACATTTTCTAAACATTTTAAGTGAATCTTAGCAGCTTTTGTTTTATTTAGAAAAGAACTAATCACAGTACAATTTTTTTCAGTAAGTTCGCATTTTGTTATAGTCTACCTATAGATGTCGCTCCCAAAAATGTTTCTTTAAGGCATAAACACCACATTTTCTAAGCAAATTAGCTGAATTTTTGCAGTTTGTACTCCATTCTGGCAAGAATTCATCTCAAAACCAGTAAGGAAAGGCTAAAGTCGGGCGGGGCCGACTATATAATACCCTACACCACTCTCGTAATATTGAATAGAGTTATTCATATATAAGTTATTCGTGATATATAAATTTTGTAATTCATGTATAAATTGTTTACATAAATTTACTTTTGGGACATTTTATACTTAAATAATACCCTGTACACGCTGAAAAAAAATCGCCTCTGTAGTATATTGTCCCAAACATATTCTGCTTGAAACATATATATTTTTAGGGTGCAATCCAAATATATAACATTTAACACATACAAATAATATATGTTTGGGAGGATGTTGTTCTAGACAGAACTATGTTTACATCCTAATATTTTTTATTTGCATATGTTATTTCCCGAACAAAGATATATTTGCGTGAATATATATCTATTCTTTAATTGTTGTAAGTTTTCAGCAATTGAAACGTAATTTTTAGAAATTTTTAAAGTTAGTAAAATTTCTTTATAATTGAAAATAATGACTGGGAATAGTTAGAAAATAAAAATAAGTGGTTTAAAATAGAAGTTAATGCTAAGTATGCCATTTTTAATAGGAAAGCATAATTCGAAAACATGGAAAAAATTAAAACTAAAGTTCGAAAAATTCAGCAAAGTTTTGAAAATCTTTTTTTTAATAAAATATATTTGGAAATATTCATAAACAATAATTTTATTTGTATTTAAACACATATTTTATTTGAGAAAATTAGTTCGCAAATATATTTTATTCTAATATATTAACATATGCGTTCTAAATACATTTTATTGATTTTCAAATAAAATTTATTTGCTCGAAAATATATAATAATTAAAAATTTGTGTTCCAAGTATATTTTCTTTCGATTCAAACATATCAAAAAATGCGATTTTGCCCCGTGTACCACAGTGTGGTGTAGGGTATAAAAACGATTGGATCTAAAGAGCAAAATCGGATGAAACATATATATGGGAGCTATAGCTAAATCTTTACCGATTTTCTTCAAATTCGCCAATGTTGGTTCATGGATCAAGAAACTCTACCATTCTAAATTTCAAAATGATTGGATGTAAAATATAGCTTCTATAGAACTAAAGGGCCAAATCGGACGAAACATATATATGGGAGCTATAGCTAAATCTTAACCGATTTTCTTCAAATTCGGTAGTGTTGGTTCATTCTAAATTTCAAAATGATTGGATGTAAAATACAGCTTCTTTAGGACTAAAGGGCCAAATCGGACGAAACATATATATGGGAGCTATAGCTAAATCTTAACCGATTTTCTTCAAATTCGGCAATGTTGGTTCATGGATCAAGAAACTCTGCCATTCTAAATTTCAAAACGATTGGATGTAAAATACAGCTTCTATAGGACTAAAGGGCCAAATCGGACGAAAGATATATATGGGAGCTATATATAAATCTGAAACGAATTCAACCAAATTCAATAGCGATGTTAATAGCTGCGAAATACTCTAAACTGCAAAATTTCAGAAAGATCGGAGTGAAATTGCGACCTGTAGTCGACGAACAACTTTACATGGACAGACGGACGGACATGCTTAAATCGACTCAGCTACTTATTCTGAGTCGATCGGTATACTTTAAGGTGGGTCTATCTGTGTTATTTTCAGGTGTTACAAACATCTGCCGTGAAACAAACTTATAATACCCTGTACCACAGTGTGGTGTAGGGTATAAAAAATTATACAAGTCCGTTTATGTTTTGTTGTAATCTCCGTGTAGAGGTAGCCCTCAAATATGCTAATTTAAGCCATAAATACCACATTTTCCAGATGAATAGATTAGCTAAAGAATTAAAATTAATAGTTTGCTTAAACGAAAAGGATGGTTCCAAGATTTGCTCCATATCCAAAGATTTCTCCAGTAATAGAATTGATTGCATGCCCGAACATAACGTTTTTACTTGTAATATACTCACTTTAATGGAGGAGGGTATATGACATTTTCGGATAAAATTTTTAACTTTTATAAAGCGATAACTTCAATTTATACATAGCGTTTAGTGGGATTTAATTGTACTTTCGAATGTAATAAAATGTAATTTTTAACCCAGCAAAATTTCTCATTAGCAAATAATTCGACGAGTAAGCAAAGTTCGATAATGGTAAGTACTTATTAATAAGCCACTTTTCTCATTATTTTAACATGGGGATGTCATTGGAGGAAAGTACTTCCCAAAAGCATACAAAAAAGTAGCATAATAAGTACTTATTTCTAGCATAGGCATACCACATAAATATGTGCTTATATTTTCACGATTTTAAGTACTTGAATAATGCATTACCAATAAGTTATAAAATAAATAGTAGATATGTAGAAATGGCCATTTAAAGTGATTTATTGCATATTGATCGCAAAGTTTTGTGACGCACACTTCAAAATGTGTATGTATCTTTGAAAGTTAAATTGTATTTTCGTAATTTTTAGCAAAAGTTGCATAATAAAGCACACAAAACCTAATACCTAAATAAAAGATGGATTGAAATCTCAAAAACTACCGGCGATCCCAAAATGATTTTTTTTTGACATATGCGGGGTCATACGGGGTTTCATCTGGTCCACATTTTTTCAATTTAAAAACATTACTTTTTGAAAAAATCTAGATTTCAATTAGTGTTTTAAAAATTCAGATATGCCATGCAGTTTCCAAACAACATCCATCTCGATATTACTAAAGCTGAAGTCTTTAGGAATCTATTTAAAAACAAAATATTTAAATATCTCTCGTAGAACAAAAGTTATTACCATTCGAATGCAAGACCTTTTTGATATTTTTTGTCCAATTTCCAATGTTTAAATGTACATATCTCCCATAGTTTTATAGAGTTTTCAACAAAATTGTATATCCTATTTTTTTCCACAAAGTTTCATGTGAGAGTGAAGTTTCTTGATTCAGAGATAAACACTGTTCGAAGAAAATCAATGCAGATTTAGATATAGCTTTCATTTATTCTTACATACCGATTTTGCATTTAAGCACTATAATATCTTCATATCTCAGTAGATCCTTATACAATTTAACAGATAACAGATTTTTTAATCAAAAAGAAACGTTGTCTAATTTCAAGAAAATTAGTCCGGATATAGATGTAGCCCCAGTGTACGAGTATACATATATTTGATATTGAATCTAATGGTGTTTTCTTTTGTGCCAAAAAATGCTACATTTTTTATGCCTCTCGCCCCTAAAAATGCCTTTTTGTCTTCGATTGTAAAATAAGTGCTGCACTGTGTTTTAGGGTTTCGTTTTCTTTTGTGAAAAATGTCGCACTTGCATGGGGCAAAAATGCAACATTTCAGCCCTGTATTTAATCGAAGGGGTGGACGCTGCCCTACAAAACACATGTTTTTTTTTTGTTACCCTAAATAACCGCGTGTGTCCGTGCGTGCTTTTTTATAATGAAGTTTGGTCAGATGCTTTATTTAGGCGGCGCCGTGGAGTATTCTTTGTTTTTAGTGAGTTAAAAGGCTAGTTTTTTGCATTTTTGTTATCGATTCTGACCATAAAAAATGCAGCAGTACAAGAGGGTGTAAGCGACATTATTAAAATGCTGCTCTCTGACAGGGCAACATCTTTTTTTAGAAAAGAAAACACCATAAGAGTTTTTAAATACATTTTTTTCGACAAATCATTATCATTACATTAATTTGACAATATGTATTTCTTCTTATTCTGTGTCAATAGGCTGGTGTAGGGTTTATTCCCCCGACATTTGGTTGTTTAATTTTTTATTTGACATCCAGTCTCCGCGAACAAATTGATTTGCTGGGTTACATTGATACAAAGTGGTGCTACTCTTTTGGTAACCCACCTCATTGCGGTGGCTGTAACATGTGGCAACAACCGACGACGCTGATGACAACTGAACTGAACCGAACTAAAATCTTAATAAATTGTACATGAAAACTTCATTTTTAAAATTCAAAGCTTTTGCGTTTTTCCATTTATTTTGTTTTGCTTGCATTCGGAATATGCTGGCATTGCAAACTGCAGGAGAAGAGAAAGAACAAACAAACGAAATCGTAAAAGACACAGAAAATATTTACTAAAACGTTTTCTTAAGTAAATACGAAGACAACCGCAACTAAGTACATGTAATATGTTTCAAATAGACTCTATATTTGCACAGTCACTCATACATATAAATATGTATATGTTTGTGTGTGCGGAATAAATTTACCAAGTAGGAAATAGTTGGTTATGCACCTTCAATGATAACTCAGATTCACAAATGTAATAGTTAATAAGAAAACAATGGGAGATAATGGCAACAAATGTCACGCCCTATTTAATAACTCCCACTGTTATCTCCGTATTTGTTGTTTTTTGTCGCATAATGTCCATGTGCTGAAAATGAAATGATGGCTTGAAATAAATCCTTATACAAATCGAAAAGTTTGAACTAAATTTTGTTAAGAAAAAATATTGTTCCTTATAATTTCCATTAATTGAGAATTGCCTTTCTACCAATTTATTTCCATTTCCAATTGGGATCGCCTCGGCGCATTTTACACTCGAATAAACATTTTCACCAATTGTAACCCAAACGTCTAACGAGTCGTACTTACATTTTTAAGAATGCCAAACCAGAGGATTTTCCTTTGGGTAGTTTGGGGAGCCATGCAAGTAGAACGAGTATGAAGAGTTGCAGAAGCAGGAGCAGGAGTCTACCAAACTTCCTAACATTCGCATAACCTGCAGTTGAGTTGCGATGAAACCCAAGAAAATATAAGGACTTAGCAATCTTGACAACTACTTTCCGGTTGACATGTAATTTTCACATAAAGATAAATGTACATTTATATATGTATGTGGCTGTATGTTTTCTTACTCAAGGAAGAAAACATACGACTGTGTGTGTGTGTGTGCGCGCTTGGAAGCTAAGTTTTTATCTTTTTCTTTGCTTTTGATTTGGTCTCTGCTAAAGGGAAGTAAAGTATTTATTTGAAAAGACACTAATGTGAATGTATGCTCCTCCGGAAAAGTAGAAAAAAAAATAGAGAAGTGAAAAGGTATTATAAAGAAATATGGCAACGTCTGAGACTAAAAAGCAAAAATTAAATGTCATTCGTATAGCAGATCAATAAAATGCACTAAGAAGTTAAGAAAATAGATTTGAGAATTTGACAATACAAATGGGAATGGATGGGAACATTTTTTAGTATGTACCTCAAAAAATACTCTTCCTCCCTAAATTAATGAGTTTAAGACAGATGACGTCGAAATTCTGTTCTTAAGACGCCCATAGACGAGTACTGCCGCAGTTCATGCCGATGAACCCCTTGTGTACGTGTGTGATTGACATTTTCGATACACACATAACAATAAAAATTTAATTTTTCCATTTTTTTTCATTTGTCACACAAAACTATTTTAAATTTTCGTTGTTTACATACATACTTATGTATAATAAAATTTCCAATAATCTGGCATATAAAGATGAACAACGTTCATCTGATTGATACGTGTTCATTTTTAAAATGAAAAGTATTTTGATTTTCATACTGCGAACCAATATATTATCATGATGTGTCGTACTCGTCTATGGGGGCTTTATACCAAACTTCAAAACCGTAATGATATTTTCGGCAGTAATTAACTCACAAATCATTCCCAAGATGCTAGGATTTGTTCAGGGCGTTACCAGCTCACATTGGACGAACTAAATAGCTCACTAGCTAATTGGTTCACCGGCTTTTTAGTTCATCATTTCTTTAGCTCCCCATCTCGCTTTAGTTCAACAGCTCTTAATTCATCTTTATCAGTTCAACAGCTCTTTAGTTCGCCAGCTCATTAGTTCACCAGCTCAAATTAGTTCTATAGTTATTTATTTCAACAGCTCATTACGATCAGTAGATCGCCAGTTCAAATCACTAAGGGGATCTAATTGGAACATCAATGTAATGAGTTCAATATACAAAAGCGTTTGTTTAGGTAGAATCCTACATTTATGACAAAAGCACATTACAGCAGATAGAACGAAATGACATGGTTGAAAAAAGAAGACACTGACACTGAACTACTGAGTTGAAATAAACGAGTTTTGTAAACCAGATTGTATCGTTCAGTAAAGTGACTCTTTCAATTGAACTAGTTCGTTCGCGAACTACACAACTCTACCTCACATATACCAATTTAGGTTCCTAGGGCTACCACGGGATCAGATGCCCCTCATCGGAACCAAACTTCTTGATAATTTTTTTCCACTTCATTACATTTATTATTGAATCTTTCATTATTAAACAATGAAAATAACAATAAGTGGACAAATCTTAACCTAGAATACTATTCTCTGTCCAGCGTATCTCTCCTTCTAAGGCGATTATGACCTTCAAAATTTAGTAGTTCTCGAGTCAAGATGTTTGGATGATTCAATAGTTTTCCCACGTAACACCGGCAATATTTTTCAATTTCCTCTTTTACTGTTGGCATGTTGATATCCTTATGGATGTTAGCGTTTCTTATATACCATGGTGCACCTGTAATTAAACGAAGAATATTCGATTGTCTTCTTTGTAATTTGCATACTTTTGAAGCGCACACTGTGGCCATAGAGCTGGATACCATATGTCCAAATGGGCTTCAATACCGTTTTGTATAAAAGAACTTTATACTCTTGATCTTGATTAGTGTTGAGTTTTATTTGAGTACTGACGAAAGCAGTATCGTCCGCAAAAGTAGACGTGTGCGTAAAGCTGGTTATGGGCGTATCTGCCGTAAAAATAACGTGCAGTACACTGATAGAAAACCCGTTCGTCACCATGACGAATCAGTTTCGTCAATATATCTTCATACTGGTGACCAAAAGTTTCGTACATACGATGTTTTTGTACATCAATAGAACGAACACGTTCGTCAAGTCATGTTTTTGGTGATTTCGAAATTCGTCGAGAGAACGATAAGGTTTCATTCCCACGACGAAAAGATTTATTTGGCCATTTTGCTGAAAATATGATCAAACGAAGCAATCAAATTATAGTGTCTGATTAATTCGTCGTGGTGATGAATGGGATTCGTCGTGGTGATGAATGGCATTCGTCGTGATAATGAATGGGATTCGTCGTGGTGACGAATGGAATTCGTCGTGATGATGAATGGGATTCGTCGTGGTGATGAATGGAGTTCATCATGGTGATGAATAGAGTTCGTCGTGGTGATGAATGATATTCGTCGTGATGATGAATGGGGTTCGTCATGATGACGAATGGGGTTCGTCGTGGCGATGAATGGATCATCCTGAGGACGAACGTTTTTGGAAACAGAAATTCGTCATGGTGACGAATAAATTCATCAAGAGGATTATTCCGTACGTTAGCTGACTTTAGACGAAAAAATAATCGTGATGATGTACAAATTCGTCGTCATGACGAAGCTTTTCTATCAGTGTATAGGGCCAAGAATGCTCCCCTGTGGGACACCACCATTTATCTTCTTAGGGCTAGGAAAAATGCCATTTGATTAAACTTGAAAAGACCGGTTAGTCAAATAACTCTTGAAAAGTTTATGAGTATTGATTGGCAGAAGGTTGCTTATTTTGTACAAAAGTCCTTCATGCCAGACTTTGTCAAATGCTTGGGAAATATCTATGAATAACGGCGAACAGTATTCTTTATTCTCAAAAGCACTTTTGATGCAGGTTACGATACGGTGCACCTATTCTACAGTATTACTCGTATGACTTTTCCGAAAACCAAATTGATGGTCAGGTATACAATTGTTATGAGGTGTTATTTTCTTCATGAGAATGGACTCAAACATTTTTGAAAGTATCGATAGTAATCATATAGGGCGATATGGTTTGACTTGAGTTGGATCTTTGCCTGGTTTCGGTATCATCACGATTTCTGACCTCTTCCAAGATAGGGGGAAATGACCTACACGCAGTATTGCATTGAATAAAAATAACAGCATTTTCACGGCTGAAAAGGGAAGATGTTTAATCATTTTCGCTGTTATACCATCTCCTTCGGGCGATTTCATTAATCTTAGATCTTTGACAGATTTTTCAACATCCTTTATTCTAAGCTTGATTGGGCCAGGAATTTTATCATCTATCACGGGCTGATAGATTGGCCGAGGAATTAAATGATTTATCCCGGGCGGATAAATTGGGCGAGGAATCATGTCATCTTTGACTTGCGGATAGATTTGGCGTGGAGTTATGTCGTCTATCACGAGCGGATAGATTGCGCGAGAAGTTATGTCATCTATCACGGGCTGATAGATTGGGAGAGGAATTGAGTCATTTATCCCGGGCAGATATATTGGGTGAGAAATTTTATCATCTATCACGGGCGGATAGATTGGGCGAGAAATTAATTCATTTATCACGGGCGGATAGTGTGGGCGAGGAATTCTGTCAATCACGGGCGGAAATATTTCAGATGTATCACTGTTGGGTGTAAAAACAAACTCGAGTTAGTTTGCGAATGCATTTACATTCTCTTCTGTGTTTTTTGCCCAGTTCCCATTTTCAAGGCGAATTGAGGATTCATGCCCAACAGGGCCTCGCAAAATCTGTTTTCTGGGTTGGAGCCAGAGATTGCAAGTATATTTTTAGATCACTCTCCTCGACTGATTTTAGGGCTGATTTCAATCTCTTCTGGCAATTTCTTAGTTTTTTTCTCAGTGCTGGGGAGCGATATTGTTGCCACTCTCTTCTAACGCTTCTCTTTTCACTGATTAACGGTTGGATGCGTTAATTTGAGTTACCTCGTTTGAATGCGCTTTCTCTCTTCTTGAATGCGCAAAAAAAATATAACAGCAAAGAGAACGAAATGACTCGGTTGAAGAAAGAAGATATGGTGAACTACTGAGTTGAAATGAACTAGTTGTGTAAACTAGATTGTACCGTTCTGTAAAGTGACCCGTTCAATTGTACTAGTTCGTTCACGATCTACACAACACTACCCCACATGGACCAATTTAGGTTCCTAGAGCTACCACGGGCTCAGATGACCATCATCGGAAGCAAACATTTTGATACATAAAGTTATCAATACAGCTTCTCATATCCACTGCTCCTGCAGAAGTCATTGGACTCAATACCCAACCTTTCGGCTTGAGAGACACTTCTTCATTGATAAATGGTAGTATGTGTGCTACTCGTATATAAAGACTAAGTTCTTTACGCTGCAATGCGAAGCGAACTGTCTCATCATTTTTCGAACCATCTTTATAAAGGTGGAGATCATTTCTATTTCGTTCCGCCCAAACCCATTCATCACTGGCTGGTATCTTAGTGGGAAAGTTCCCATCGAAGATGTACGAGGTATGTTCATCAGAAAAGGGCTTCTCGGGCTACATGCATTCGATTAGCGTTATTTATGTTAGCACACTTGTCTCGAACATATGTTCCTAGTTGAGTTTGTTTGTGAGAGACAGTTAGACGTGTTTTGCTTGTTCGGCGATTCGGTTTTAATCTCCTCAATCGTCGCAAAACGCCGTATTTTCATGGGTCTCGTCAATTTTGGGAACAGAAAAAGGTCGCAGGGTGTCAAATCTGGTGAATGTGGTGGTTGAGGCATTAATTTCGGTCAAAAATAATGAACATGTGACGATTTTTTGTTAAAAATTCAGCAATTTTTGAACGAACTGCGCTGGCACACACTTCATGACCAAAATTTACGCAAAAATGGTATGGCATAAACCATCCGATATCCTCTGCAACTTCTCTAATAGTGATTCGACGATTCTCCACAACAATTTTCTTCATTTTCTCAACACTTTCATCGTTTTTTGATGTGATGGATCCCGTACAGCATTGGTATGTAGTCCACTTGGTTCCTGTGTCTCCCCATTGATAGATAGTTTATTCTTAATATCGATCTGGTTGAAGCTTCCCTAGCCACAATATCAATCAGCAGTAGCTGGAGTAGGATTTGTTAGGCAGACATTTCTCTGAACCTTCTGATTGTTGGTGGATCGCTTATCAGTTGCCATTCAGCACACCACAATGCCGTACAATAGTATTGGGCGAATTACTGCAACAAGGTGGGGTAAAAGTAATCGCACAATGTTATTTTGCTGTAAATGAAAAACTTTGGTTCTGCTTGTGAAATTTGTTTATTTAATACATTAGAATTTATTACATCAAGTTGAGAAAATGATATCGTCCAAGTGTCAGCCGCCAGGTTTGATGACTATACGTGCCGTTTCATTCGGGCGACAGGTTCCGCATTCCTGACGAATATTCTTGTTAAGAGCTTCGAGACTCTGAGGCTTGTTGACGTACCCCGCGACTTCAAAAAACCCCATAAAAAGAAGTCTGGAGCGGTTAAATCGGATGATCTGTCGGGCCAGTGAAAATTGCCAAAACGAGAGATTAAGCGACCCGGAAATGCTTCCTTCAGAATATTGTGGCTGCTGCAGTGTGCGCCATTGCACCGTCCTGTTGGAACCACATCTTCCCAATACATCCAATTGAGGAAGAAAAAATCGGTAATCATGGCTTTGTAGCACGCGCCGTCCACAGTCGTAGTTTGACCGATACACGGATTTTCTCTGCCCCAGAAAAGATTATTTTGTTTATTCACGTAACCGCTAAGATGGATATGAACCTCATCCCTCATGATAATTTTTGATGAAAAATCGTCCGCCTCTTCGTTGAGTATAGCTTGAGCTTGTCGATTTGTGTTCTGCGTTTGTTTAAATTGATAATAATTTAATTACAACAAAAAAATAAATTAGTTAACGAGTATTTGTTGGGACTGATGGTGAGGGGATTCGTAAGTCGGTTTACCCGACTGAACTTTCTCACTTGTTTATTTTGGCCACTTTTCAAAATACTGTGGGCACTATACAAGCATTTCTTTGGACAAAGTAAAATTTGTTATATGGTCCAAAGACCTATCTGATAACACCAAATAATAGTAAACACCTCAAATAACAAGAAAAATATATTTTTTAGTAGTCAATTTGTTTGACGTGCGACAACAAGCCTTCAAAACTCAATTTTTGTGAGTAAAAAATTTGTTTGTCTGTTAGTTTAATTTATTACATCAATTTATATCTATAAGTTTAAAAAATGCAACAAACGAAAATGGAAGATATTGGTGAGTAATATAATACAAACATTTTAAATCTGCAAAAAATAGGCTGGTATAAAAAGGGTAGTGGCATTCTCAGGTCGTTAGCGACCAATTTGGATTGGATTATTTAGAAGTTATTAAATTATTAATATTTCACTATATACAGACGAAAGATGCGCCGACGGACATTGCTCAAATGACTTAAAATAAATAAATAAAATAAATAAATAAAATAAATAAATAAAAAAATGAAATTGTGGCCTTTAGACTGAATTACCTTTATTTGGCGCCAAATAAAATATAAACATCTAATTTTTGGCTTAGTTGCTTAATAAGATAAAATAATTTCTTAACATAGGAAATAATTCAAATCGAAGCGGACTTTTATATATGCACTTGTACTCGTATGTTATGTCAAAAATTCGATCTATAGGGATCGCATATACATAATCCAAAATGATTGCGAACACGGCTAAATCGAGATACTATGTCAGTCGGTATGATAAACTATGGGTCTATAGAATATACTATGTGTCATAGAAGCAAATTCCAGAATAATATTTGTATTTCAGTTCAGCCATTTGTCATAATATTAATGTCAGAAAGTTTATTTAAGCGTGTCTTCAATAAAAGAATGGATTTTTTAGTGTAGCTGTTAATAAATAAAATTTGCTTCTTAATGTAGAGATAAAGATAAAAACAGATTCTTTATTAAATTAAATGAAACAATATATTTAATAAAGAAAATACTGTTTATGTTATGTAGTTATGGTCTATATAGCGAGTATGTGTTTTGATTTTCTCCGACTTACTGCCATCGACTCTGTCTTTTGAATAAGAAATCTTTTGTTTATATTTTCAAATATCCATCAGAAGGTAGAAAGAAAAATATTTATAATTGCTCAGCGAGTAATGCAAACCAAAACAAATAAAAGTCCTTTTGAATAAATTGAAATCGGGACGAGCAATAAAACTTCATGCGAAAACTCTGTACTTTTTGGGGTATTTTTGATGGCCCTCATTATGTGGTCTTTTCATTCATCCAATACAGATGATGGTTGGGTATTTTACTAACATCAACGGCATCATCACAATAATCATCATTTAATGATTCCATTTCAGTTGGCTGATTGTCCCATCACACACACACACAGACACCCACACACCCAAAAAAGGCATAGTATTAAACATTTTGGTGCAAAATAGTTAAGACGATATCTAGAAATGCAGTTTCCGTCCAAAAATCAGGAATTTCCTTGACATTTTCATTAGAAACACAAACACACGGACAGTACTATAATAGCATGAATATTATCATAGCCCGTCTCCATCAGCGTCAAAACTAAGTACCCTCATCTCCTGACCATACACCAACCACCTTGCAAAATATCCTTAGAATCTGTGGATGAATAGGTAGGTGGGCGGATGGTTTGGTTAGCAACTACCTTTACCCAAACTATGAATAAATACTCTCAGTTTATGCTTGACTTGAATGGGGTTCTCATAGACACCAAATAAAGGCAACAAACCAAATAAAAGGACCTGTCCCATTGCAGGATGATGTCCTTTGAATATAATAAGTTGCAAGAAGAAAAGGAAAAACCAAAACTTGTGATTGTGCTAAAACCCGCCCTCAATAAATGTTCTGTTTGTAGTTAATGCATTCTTTGGCGTGATGGGATTTATCGAAATTAAGGTTTCCACAAATTTGGAATACCTTAGCTTTTTGTTAAAATATTTTTTCACTCCTGAAAATATCCGTCTCTCTCTCGGTAGATTGTCCTTATGGTGTTTGTTTGTGGTTTCCTGTCCGTCCTCCCGTCCGCCTGTCTGTCTGTCCTTTCATTCGTTTATTTGGCATTGCCTTTGGGCTTTTTGTGATTGTTATTTTTTGGGGGTTAGTTTTGCTAGTCTTGATTTGTTGCTATATCCTTTCATTCAATGAATGTACTTTCGGAAATTTATATACTGCAAGTTTATTTGTTCGTCTATCCTTACGTCTGTCTGTCTGTCTGTGTGTTTATCTTCGGGGGGAGTGGTATGAGACACTCTCTGTGTGTGTAATGTAGTGGGAAATTGCATTAATTATTCTATTAGAAGCGTAATACGTTCTTAATTGCATGATAAACTTTATTGCTTTTTATTATATTTTCTTTCTTTAAGTAATTTATATGTGAAATGGGCTATGCCTTATTCTCTTGTGATAATATTTATTACTGCAGTGGGTGGGATGTTAGAAATGTATAAATATAATTTATTATAATTTGATATTAAATTATACACCATTTTTATTTAAAAAAACATTCGAATTATACATGAGTTGAGATTTGTTTCGACATTTTTAAGTAGATTTGATTCAAGAAGTTCTAAAAAATATATCCATATCTTCCGCGACAGTTCAAATATTGCAAAACTACACAAATTGCGTTTTTTATTTGATGTCCTGAATCCACATTCCGTATTTCATCAAAAAATTTGACAAAAAAATAGTTGAGGATGAGAATTTGAAAAAACCGAATTGGGTAGCAATTTTTTTCAAAAATAATTTTCGAAAAAAAATTTTATAAATTGTTAAAAAAAGTAATCAAAAATGGTCCATTATGTTCTCTTTCAAACGACGTACACTTTGTAAAAATCCGAAAAATTTAATTTTTTTAAATTTTCTATAGTTTACATTTTGGGAAAAAAATGTTTAAAAATAAAAGATAGCAAGATCTTATTTTGCCATTTAGCAACTTTCAATAAACATTTTAGGCAAAAGTAAAATTCATTGGTAATATCAAAATTTCTGACCAGAATGCAATTTTAACGAAATTTTGTTAAAAAGTGATATTTCATAGATTTTTCTGGAAACATGCAATTGTGATAATATTTTGTGAAACATTAATTAAATTTCAACAAAAGATCTAGAGATGTTAAATTTCAAAGATTTTTTCTAGAAAAATGCAATTTCATTTTCGTTAAAAATTTCAACAAAATTTTGTACAAAATGCAATTTCAAGAAAAATATATTTTCAACGGATTTCCTAGAAAATATCCAATTTCAAGAATCTTTGGCACAAAAAACTAAGTTTTCTAGAAAAATGAAATTTTCAAGAATTTTTTTTAGAAAAATTTAATTTCACTGAAATTTTTGAAAAAAAAAACAATGATTTTTTTTAGAAAAATGCAATTTTAACGAAATTTTCTAGACAGAACGATACAAAGCAATTTTAACAAAATTTTGTTAAAAAGTGAAATTTCATAGATTTTTCTGGAAAGATGCAATTTTGATAACAATTTGTAAAGCATAAATTAAATTTCAACGAAAGATCTAGAGAAGTTAAATTTCAAAGATTTTTTCTAGAAAAATGCAATTTCGATTACATTTTCGTTAAAAATTTCAACAAAATTTTGTACAAAATGCAATTTCAAGAATATTTGGTACAAAAAACTAAGTTTTCTAGAAAAAAGCAATTTGAAGAATTTTTTTAGAAAAATTTAATTTCACTGAAATTTCCGAGAAAAAATTTAATGATTTTTTTAGAAAAATGCTATTCTAACGAAATTTTGTAGATAGACAGATACCTTCATTCTAAACGATGCTGTTTCCAAAAATGTAGTTTTTCAGGAGAGCCGATCAAAGTTTGATGATTATTTTGAATTTGTGTGGAATTCCTTTATAATGCAAATCGAATGACCTGTACTGTTATGTGAATAACTGTTGATTGGTTTCACGGATAAACACACAATTTTAACTAAATATAATTTGGAATATTTAGAAATTAAAAATACAAACTCCCTAAAAACATACAAATTTTGACGAAATTTATAAAAAAAATTCAACAACGTTTTAGAGGAATTCTGTAAGGAAATGTAATTTTAAAGACAGTTTCTAACAAATATCAAATTTTAAAGAAATTTTCTACAAAAGAAATTTGTTGGAAAATACATTTTTGATGAAATTTTGTAAAACAAAAAATGAATTTCAACGTAGTTTTGTAGAAAAACGCACTTTCAACAAAACATCGTGTAAAAATGTTATTCAAATAAATTTTCTAGAAAAAAAGAATTTCGACAAAATTTTCAAGAAAAACGCAATATAAAATTTTGAAAAAAATTAAACTTCAACCGAATATTCTAGAGAAATTTAATGTAAAACTAATTTTTAAGGAAAATGAAATTTCATTGCAATTTTCTATAAAAATAAAGTTTTCTAGACTGGTGCAATTCAAGGAATTTATCTGGACTATTGCAATTTTAAAGAAATTTTGTTTGAAAAATGCATTTCTACGGATTTTTTCTTGAATAATGTAATTTCAACGAAAGTTTTAGAAAATTGCAATTTCAATTAAATGTTCTGGAAAATGGACTTTCGACGAAATTTTAATGAAATTAAAATATATTAAATTTTAACGAAATTTTCAAGAATTTGAAAAAAACGGAAGGGTAGCAATTTTTTAAAAAATAATTTTCAAAACAAAATTTTTATAAATTGTTAAAAAAAAGTAATCAAAAATGGTTCATTATGTTCTCTTTCAAAATTCATACATTTTATCGGATTTCTCTAGTAAAAAACAAAATTTTTTAAAGTTTAAATTTTGGGAAAAAACTTACAAAAATAAATAGCGAGATCTTATTTTATCATTTAGCAATTTTTAATAAATATTTTAGGCAAAAATAAAATTTATTGGTAATATTAAAAATTCTGACCCAGAACGCAATTTTAACGAACTTTTGTTAAAAAGTGAAATTTCAAAGATTTTTCTGGAAACATGCAACTTTTAAAACATTTTGTAAAACATAAATTGAATTTCAACGAAAGTTCTAGAGTAGTTAAATTTCAAAGATTTTTCTAGAAAAATGCAATTTCAATGATTTTTTGTTAAAATTTTCAACAAAATTTATCAAAAATGCAATTTCAACGTAATTTGCAGGAAAAATATATTTTCAACACATTTCCTAGAAAAAATATTTTGTAGAAAAAAATTAAGTTTTCTAGAAAAATGCAACTCTGAAGAATTTTTTTTAGAAAAATTTAGTTTCTCAGAAATTTTCGAGAAAAATTCAATAATTTTTTTAGAAAAATGCAGTTCTAACGAAATTTTCTAGACAGAACGATACCTCCATTCTAAACAATGCCAAGTGCAAAAAGGTTGTTTTTCAGGAGAAGCCATGAAATGTTGATAAATTTTTTAATTTATGTGGAATTCCTTTAAAATGCAAATCGAATGACTTGTACTGTTTTGTGAATAACTGTTGATTGGGTTAATGGCTAAACACAAAATTTTGACTGAATATAATTTGGAATATTTAGAAACTAAAAATGAAATCTCCATAAAAACTTGTTAAGTAGCAACATCAAAAATATTTTCTAGAAACATGCAGTTATGACGAAATTAATAATAATTAACATAAAAAAAATAATTTAACATAAAAAAAGTAAAAAAATGCTATTTCAAGAAAATTTTCTAGAAAAAAGCAATTTTAAAAGAATTCTGTAAAAAATGCAATTCCAAAGACGACATTTTATACAAATATTCAATTAAAAAAAATAATTCAACAAAAGAAATTTTCTGGAAAATGCATTTTTGATGAAATTTTGTAAAACAAAAATTAAATTTCAACGAAAAATGCACTTTCAACGAGACATTGAGTAAAAACGCTATTCACATAAAGTTTCTACAAAAACGGAATTTCGACAATTTACAGAGAAATGCATGATAACATTTTGTAACAAATGAAACTTCAACGGAATTTTCAAGAGACATTTTTAATGTCAAAGTAATTTTTAAGGAAAATGTAATTTTCTATAAAAATGCAATTTCAAAAATATATTTTACAAAAATAAACACAGAAAGTTTGTGAAAAATAAAGTTTTCTAGAGCAGTCCAATTTCATAGAATTTTTCTGGACAAATGCAATTTGAAAGAAATTTTTGTTAAAAAAAATGCAATTCCAACGACCTTTTCTTAAATAATGCAATTTCAACGAAATTTTTAGAAAATTTAAATTTCAATTAAATGTTCTAGAAAAATGGGCTTTCGACGAAATTTACGCAATTGTCAAGAATTCAAAAAATACCGAAGGGGTAGCAATTTTCTAAAAAAATTATTTTCGAAAAAAAAATTTAAAAATTTTTAAAAAAGTAATGAAAAATGCTCCATTATGTTCTCTTTCAAAATTCATACATTTTTTCGGACTTCTCTTGTAAAAATCCGAAAAAAATAATTTTTTAAAGTTTAAATTTTGGGAAAAAAATAAATGATAGCGAGATCTTATTTTACCATTTAGCAACTTTTAGACAATAATAAAATTTATTGGAAATATTAAAAATTCTGACCCAGAATGCAATTGTAACAAAATTTTGTAAAAAAGTGAAATTTCATAAAATTTTTTGAAAACATGCAATTTTGATGGCTTTTTGTAAAACATAAATTTAATTTCTACCAAAGTTCTAGAGAAGTTCAATTTTAAAGATTTTTTCTAGAAAATTGCAATTTCAATGACATTTTCGTTAAAAATGTCAACAAAAATTTGTACAAAATGCAATTCCAACGTAATTTCACGGATGTTTGGTTGAAAAAATTAATCTTTCTAGAAAAATGCAGTTTTGAAGAATGAATTTCTTGAATAATGCAATTTCAACGAAATTTTTAGCAAATTTCAATTTCAATTAAATTTTCTTGAAAATGGACTTTCGACGACATTTTTACGAAAATTATATTTTAAAGAAATTAAAAGGATCACATAGGTATCTCTGATTTTCTCAAATCTTCTATATCAGATATTTTCAATTTTGGAATTTTAACATACATAAATGTCTGACGCTTTTATACACACCTAATTTTTGTGAACTTTTGCCAACATTTAAGTGGTATTTTGCATCTCATGAATATTTTGGAAAATTTGGATATGGTATTTATATTATATACAATTACTATATTATATATAATTCTATTAAAGATATCGATATGGTTTCAAGAATTGAGTCATAGAAAAAGGAACTCAAAAATGCGCAATTTTTCTATTTATATTATTTAAATTTTGTAATTTATGAATAAAAAATAAAATTTTTTGAAAACATGCAATTTTGATGGCTTTTTGTAAAACATAAATTTAATTTCTACCAAAGTTCTAGAGAAGTTCAATTTTAAAGATTTTTTCTAGAAAATTGCAATTTCAATGACATTTTCGTTAAAAATGTCAACAAAAATTTGTACAAAATGCAATTCCAACGTAATTTCAAGGATGTTTGGTTGAAAAAATTAATCTTTCTAGAAAAATGCAGTTTTGAAGAATGAATTTATTGAATAATGCAATTTCAACGAAATTTTTAGCAAATTTCAATTTCAATTAAATTTTCTAGAAAAAGGACTTTCGACGACATTTTTACGAAAATTATATGTTAACGAAATTAAAAGGATCACATAGGTATCTCTGATTTTCTCAAATCTTCTATATCAGATATTTTCAATTTTGGAATTTTAACATACATAAATGACTGACGCTTTAATACACACCTAATTTTTGTGAACTTTTGCCAACATTTAAGTGGTATTTTGCATCTCATGAATATTTTGGAAAATTTGGATATGGTATTTATATTATATACAATTATTATATTATATATAATTCTATTAAAGATATCGATATGGTTTCAAGAATTGAGCTATAGAAAAAGAACTCAAAAATGCGGAATTTTTCAATTTATATTATTTAAATTTTGTAATTTATGAATAAAAAATTATAAAATTTTCACAAAATTTATCATCTTTTCGATAACAACGACTTTTTGGGGATACAATAAAAATATATTTAACACATGCCACATACACAAGCACACATATCGATACCACCATCCTAAAACATGCGGAGTCGACTTAGCAAGTTTTTAGGGAGATTGAATTTTGAATTTCTAGATATTCCAAATTATATTCAGTAAACATTTGGTGTTTATCCGACAACCCAATCAAAAGTTATTCACAAAACAGTAAAGGATTTCCACCACACGGGGCAAAATCACCTTTTTTGATATGTTTGAATCGAAAGAAAATATATTTGGAACACAAATTTTTAAATATTATATATTTCTGAGCAAATAAATTTTATTTGAAAATCAATAAAATGTATTTGGAACGCATATATTAATATATTACAACAAAATTTATTTGCAAACTAAATTTCTCAAATAAAATATGTGTTTAAATACAAATAAAATTATTGTTTAGGAATTTTTCCAAATATATTTTATTTAAACAAATTTTCAAAACATTTACTGACTTTCGAAATTCAGTTTTAATTTTTCCTTGTTTTCGAATTAGACCTCCCAGTTATGATACCATATTAACTTCCGTTTCCAAGCCATCATTAGTTGTCAATCCTCTAAGTAATTTATTTTAATCCAAGATTATACGATTTCAATTATTATTATTTTACGAACATTTAACATTTCTAAAAAATTAACTTTGAATTACTGAAAAATTTAACACAATTTATGTATTTTCCGAATACTTAAATGCAAATAAATATTTGTTTCGGAAATAATAGTCCCAAATATTAACATATTGGGATGTAAACAAAGATTTGTTTAGAACGACATCTTCCCAAGTATATAATTTTTGTATATACCAAATACTATATGTTTAGAGTGTACCCTGAATATATATATGTTTCAAGCCGAATATGTTTGGGACAATATACTACAGAAGCGATTTTTTTTCAGCGTGCATAAAGGAAATATACACAAATTTAAAAAAATCGTCAAATTTACTTCGCCTCTCCTAAAAAACTACCTTTTGCACTTAGCATAGTTTCGAATGGAGGTATCGATATACTTTCAATACAGTGAAAGCATAATAAACCTTTCTTTCTGGCCGTAAAATATTTTTGTTCATTCAATGGGAACTATTTATGTGACTTGCGGCAGGCCTTTTCCCTCTCCGAGAAGGGGAAAAATATCACCTCCCCGTGACACCATATGCAACTAGGAAGGATTGCTTCTTGCGCCCCACCATAAAGGAAATATACACAAATTTAAAAAAAATCGTCAAACTTACTTCGCCTCTCCTGAAAAACTACCTTTTGCACTTAGCATAGTTTAGAATGGAGGTATCGATATACTTTCAATAGAGTGAAAGCATAATAAACCTTTCTTTTTGGCGGTAACATATTTTTCTTCATTCAATGGGGACTATTTATGTGACTTGCGGCAGGCCTTTTCCCTCTCCGAGAAGGGGAAAAATATCACCTCCCCGTGACACCATATGCAACTAGGAAGGATTGCTTCTTGCGCCCTTAATTCAAAAGTACTTATTATTTACATAATATATTGATATTATGTATTATATACAAATAACTATTCCATTTTTAATTACTTACCAATTTAGAGGTTGTACCATAGATGATATTCGCTGTTCAAGATGATGCCATTTCTCCTAGGGAAAAACACTCGCGAAAGTATTCTGCTATAAAAACAAAAACAAAAATGTGTTTTCAATTAAGCATCGCGCTACAGTTGACAATCTTTATAATAAATAATAATTCGCATTCCTTACTTAGATAATATTTTTTATTTTTTATATATGTAAATTTTTATGACATTTTAGATAAGCCTACAAAGTCCTTTAATGATAAGAACCACAAATGAAGAGCCGCCCATGTCGCGCAATGGGGAAAGTGGAATGAAATAAAAAGAAAAATACAAATCACTGTCTTCACGCACACAGCCACAAAACAATATACTCGTACATACATAAATACAATCAAATGGTTGCTAATTTATGATTATTATGAGTATTCAAATGTGTAACGAACATTCCGCTCTTCTTCATTCCACAGATGTTGGTTGATTTCCGTTTTATGGCACAGAGATTTGCGAAAAGAAAGAACGATATTATTTATGGCCTACTTTTAGGCATATGCATTTTATATATATGTATATTTACTCGTATGTAATTGTATGGAAAACACTCTTATTCTACGAGTATACAACATTCGGCAGTAAGCAAACCGAGTTATAAATGTATACATAATGGTGATAGACTACTTACTACTATTGTCGCTCGACTGATGGCAACATGGTCGAATTGGTAGTACGCTACATTAGGGAGGAATAGTTATTACATTTAACACTTTGTTTTAAATAATGCGCAATTAACTATAAAGAATATATATGGGGAATTCCACGACAAATCGACGGTTTCAAAAAAATCCGGTTTTGATTTTTCCCATTTTTTAGTACACCTGAAGAAATGCTTTGTTGAGATTTTTCCGATAACTCGTTCAGAAGTTATCGATATTTAAAAAATCGTAAAGATATCACTCTGTGTATCTGGTTTTTGGTCATAACTTCTTAACTTATGGTCCGATTTAAACTGAGATACTCTCTCGGCTATAGACCAACCTGCTTCTATACAGTGATAGAAAGCAAGTATTTTACATGGCAAAATATATTGCAAGTATTTCATTGCGTGCCCACAGACTATATCATGATTTCTGGGGCGTGACCCCAGAAATTGGGTGCAATTCTCATTTGCTCGTGTGAGTCGCCCCGTGATAGGCTTTGAGAGTTTGGTTATCGAATCATCAATCAAAGGCTTTTTTGAAAAGCCGGCCATGTAGACTACTGATGACGGGGGTCACGCCCCAGAAATCATGATATAGTCTGTGGGCACGCAATGAAATACTTGCAATATATTTTGCCATGTAAAATACTTGCTTTCTATCACTGTATAGAAGCAGGTTGGTCTATAGCCGAGAGAGTATCTCAGTTTAAATCATAACGATTACAGACCGAAATAATAACGGGCAACCGTTATGGTCCGATTTGACAAATTTGAAGAAAATGGTATGTGCGATTTTTAAGTTATACCATTTAAATGCCACTTTTTAAATTTTTTGTACTCTCCGATTTTTTTACATTTTAAACTTCTATTAATTCTCTAACATATTAGCTTTGGATGGAAGTGGGCCTAAACTTATTTATATATTTTTTTATTTTTTTAAAATTTGTAAAAAAAAATTTCGCTGCTAGCCACTGTTCTTGTGACTCATCCTCAGCCTCAGCCTAGATGTTCCACGCCAAAGAACAAAATAAAGGAGACACCTCAGGAAGAATTTCCTCCAAAACACCCGCCAGCCCCGCTGAACCCCTTACTCCTGATAAAAATTTCAAGTATTTTTATACACTGGTATTAATGTTAGAAGCTGTTAACTTTTGGTGCAAAATAGTGCATTTGTGTGGGAGGTACCAAAAGGGGCGTATCATTTTTCTCGAGTTGATAGCGACAAATAAACCAATGCTATGTGTGGAATTTCAGAAGATTCGAGTATTTATTAAAGAATCAATATTTCACAACAGTTTAACCCTTTGGGGGGGGAGGTACTAGAAGGAGAGGACCAATATGACCTATCTTCGAACTTAGCCGGAGATAGAAATAAATATTACCACATACCAAATGCGCACCAGCCAGCAGGCAGACGGACGGACGGACATTTCTCATTCGACTTAAAATGACCTAAAACGAATATCCGCCGAACATACTTAGGGTCTTAGATCACTCCTTCGATGTGTTACACTTTTGGCCGTAGCAGATGATATATACCCTCGTATCACTAAGTGAGGGTATAAAAATATAAATAATTTTAGGTCCACTTCCATCCAAAGCTAATACGTTAGAATTTTATTAATAAAAGTTTAAAATATAAAAAAATCGCAAAAATCGAAGAGGACCAACAATTTAAAAAATTACATTTAAATTGTTGATCTTAAAAATCGCACACGAAATTTTTTTTAATATTTTCCTAAATTTTTTCTGAGAAGTACCGAAAAATACCAGCATTTCAAAAAAAATGTTTTCAAATTGGACCATAACTTAAGAAGTTATGACCAGAAACCCGATACACAGAGTGATATCTTAACGATTTTTTAAATATAGATAACTTGTGAACGAGTTATCGTAAAAATCTCACAAAATTCCACAAAGCGTTTCTTCAGGCGTAATAATAAATATGAATAAATGGGAAAAATCAATACCGACAGTTTTTTAAAACCCTCGATTTGTCGTGGAATTCCCAATATATATGTATATATATTAAGCATTATTTGTCAGAAAGACGTTTTGTTTTATTTTTCGATTTCAACAAAATTTAATGGACTTATAGATAAATGCCTAAGTACTTGTAATTTTGATTTTGCAGATTTTTTGTTTTAAACATATTAAAATTAAATTTTTCTAATTTAAAAATATCAAAAATTTCTAATGTCTAAAACTAATTTAATCATTTAGAAATTTTCTAAAATTAAATTATTTGCAAAGCGATTAATGTACCAAAAATACACGCAAATTTAAGTGTACCTCACCCCATGTCCCACAACTGTGCGTAAATATTAAACTAAGACGCTTCCTCTCCCCCCGACTATAACAAATACCACATATTAGCCTAAGGGACTTATGATGAAGTACACACACCAAGGAACAGCATTGAACGAAAAAAAACTCGTGATAAAAAATTTAAATGTTAAATCACTGCTGGTGTTTGCGGCTGTTATTGTTTTTTGCCCCCGCCGATGTTGTTGTTGTTCTTGTTTCTTCTTCTTTGTTGTTCATTTGTTCACACAACAAATACCCCGCCAAATTGCCATTGTTGTCTCCCACGACAACAGCAACAACAATAACGGCAACAAAGCCAACCGAACATCTTTATACAAAAGGCAAGAGGAAAAAAATTTGCATACTCGTATGAGTCTCAATTTCAAAACCAAATGAAGGCAGAAAAAAAAATTGGAAACGCGTGGCAAAAATAAAGACTGCAATGTTACCCTTGCAACCTCTAACCCCCACCCATTCCCCACACACACACGGCACACGACCACAAAGCCACTGAGCAGCACAGCCCACCCCACCCCGGCTATTAAGGCTTATCATCCTTATGTGTAATATGACAAACCACTCCTCTCCTTCTCCCTCCATTGCATCGCAGGGCTAGCTCTGGTTATTGCTGGTAAGTGATAAGAAAGTACATCATGGTGTATTTCCGGTGGCTTTTCCGCTTTATTTCGCAATGCAGTGCCTTTTTTTGGTTTGTCAGCTCCTTGTTATTGTTGTGGTTGGAGTAGTTGTTGGTCCTTGTCACAAATAATAGGAAGACACATACACTGGAATACATTCACGGTCGTTGAATTATGACCGTTGCAGAAAGTCTCAATTGGATAATATATTAGGAACTATATTTTATAAATGTTTCATTTATTTGCAAGCTTAACGTCTGGGTGCTAAATCTGGAGAAGCATACTTATGGGGACTAAATCTTAATCGATTATCTTCAAATCGGGTAATATCTATTCTTAATGCCGGAAATTTCTGTCCATTGAATGTCGGTTGGAAAATGTGGATTCCCTAACGCGTAGATTCGAAATGGAAGGATCTATCTGTGATTTTCTCTAATAGAATATGTCAAAAATTCCCGATTTGACCTTACAAAACTATATACACTTATTTTTGTAATTTTTAATTACATATAACAGTGCATATCTCGTATGAAATGTTCTTCAACTGAAAAATAATACTATGCAAAAAAAGGATTTTTTATGTCCGTGACCAAAAAATGTATTTTTTGTTGAATATTTGAAAAAGTTGATTATTTTAAGAAACAGTTTGTTGCTGCCACGAAAAATAAAAACAAGTAAAAGCGTTAAGTTCGATCATGGATTGCATTCAATTTTATTACTGGTAAAATCTTTGGAAATCATGAAACGGTTAAAGTAAATTATTAAACAAGTACGATACGACCCATTGGCAATCCCAAACAACCTGCAACTTTAAGAAATATAACCAGTAAGGAAAGTCAAAAAGTCGGGCGGGGCCCTAAACCTCCCCAACGATGCGAAAATGTGAATTGCGATAAGAATTTGACAGTGTTCATACATGTAATAAGAAAACTCTCTCTGATCGGAGAGAGAATTTCGTACTGATCGGATATAAAACACGGTTTCAGCGTTTACATGTCAAATTCGGTGAAACATATATATGGGGCTATATCTAAATCTGAACGGATTTTCTCCGAAGTTGGTAGTGTTGATTCACGTAATAATACATCTCTTTCTGCCGAATTTCGTACAGATCGGATGTAAAATACGGTTTCTACAACGCTTACATTTGAAATCGTTTGTAACATATATATATAGGGACTATATTTAAATCTGAACCAATTTCCCTGAATTTGGCAGTGTTCATTCACGTTATAAGAAAACTCTCTCTGCTGAATTTCGAACAGGTCGGGTGTAAAATACGGTTTCGGTTTACAACGCTTACATGTCAAATCGGGTGTAACATATATGTATATGGGAGCTATATCTAAATCTTGACCGATTTTGAGCAATTTCAATAGGGATCCTTTGGGTCCTTGGGCCAAAGAAGAGCACTGTGCTAAATTTCATCACAATTGGACCATAAATACGACCTATACTTTGATTACAAAAATACATGGACAAACAGACAGACGGACATGGCTAAATCGACTTAAAAAGTGATTATACTCGTATGTCGATCGGTATAATAAACAATGGGTCTATCTCTTCTCCTGTTAGACGTTACAAACAAATGTACAAAGTCATAATACCCTGTTCCACAGTGTGGTGTAGGGTATACAAATCGAAAACAATTTTTATTACACCCCCCACCATAGGATGGGGGTATATTTATTTTGTCACTCCGTTTGTAACACCTCTGAATATTGATCTGAGACCTCATAAAGTATATAACGGGTGATCCAAGTAGAGCTACTTTTTTGACAAATCACGTGTGAGTCGTGTCATGCTGTCATGTTATTTTTGTTAAGTATTGTTTGGCATTTCATCATGGAAAGACTTACGCCTGAACAATGTTTACAAATCGTTCAACTTTATTACGAAAATTCACGTTCTGTGAGGAATGTGTTTCGTGCACTTCGCTCAACTTATGGTCAACATAATCGGCCTACTGAGCGTACTATTCGCAACACCATCACCTATCTTGAGACCCAGCATTCATTATTGGATAATATTCCATCGAATAGATCACGTCCAGCACGCATTGAAGAAAATGTAGCGGCCGTAGCTAAAAGTATACACGTAGACCGTGGAGAGTCGATTCGGCGTCATTCGCAGCAACTCGGACTGACGTATGGAACGAATTGGCACATTTTACGTCGAGATCTTTAATTGAAAGCGTACAAAATACAGCTTGTGCAAGAACTGAATCCGCCCGACCTTCCCAAGCGACATCGCTTCGCTCTATGGGCTCTTGGAAAGTTCCAAGATGATCCGACGTTTTCGAGCCTAATTTTGTTCAGCGATGAGGTCCATTTCTGGCTCAATGGGTCTGTAAACAAGCAAAATTGCTGCATTTGGGACGAAGAGCAAAAATGATGCCGGTGAGAACGTAACCGTCAATGGCAACCGTTATCGTGCCATGATAACCGACTAGTTGATGCCTGAAATTGAAGCTCGGCGACATTTGGTTTCAACAAGACGGCGCCACTTCCCACACATCGCATCAATCAATGGATTTATTGAGAGAACACTTCGGTGAGCAGATAATTTCACGTTTTTGGGCGACATCTATAGTCCACCTATAGATGTCGCTCCAAAAAAGGCTTATTTAAGCCATAAGAACCACAGTTTCTAAGACATTTAGCTGAAACTTCGCAGTTTGTATTCTATTTTGGCAAGAATTCATCTCAATAAATGTGTAGATGTAGCTCTCAAAACGGATGTTTTAAACCATAAACACCACATTTTTTAGGTGAAGAGTTTGGCTAAAGAATTTGCGGCCTAAAAATTGCAGCGTCCGTTTTTTAATAATTTACTTAATCAAATTCCTCGTTTCATGATTTGCTCCATATCCAAAGATTTTTCCAGTAATAAAATTGAATGCAATCAATGGTGGAGGGTACATAAGGTTCCGCATGGCCGTACTTAACGCTTTTACTTGTTATATATTTTAAAAGCCAACACCCTAACGAAGAAAACAATGCCAACATGAAAAAATCGATGGATAAATGTAATAATTATAACCCTTTTGGTACATGTAAGAGAATTTAAAAAAATTATGTTTTTAACCACACAATTGAGGGTCACTTAGGTCATTGGGCCATTTAAGTCATTTGGAGCAATGTCCGTCTGGTTGGTGCGCCCGAAAATTCTCGAAAAGAGTAACCGTCTGACTTCAAATCCGGTATATAGAAATGATTTTCTATTTCAAGCTAAGTTCCAAACCACAAAGGGTTAAAATCTAGTGAAGTATTGATTCCTTAATAACTTCCGTACTATTTATCGGAATCTTCCGCAAATCCACACGAGTCGATTTGTCGCTATCACCTTAAGAAAAATGGTCGATACTTTGTGGCTGCAAAGTCGTGGCATATGCGGATGACGTGGTTATCGCAGTAACTGGAAAATTCCTCGATGTCCTCAGAGACATCCTACAGCTTTAAATTAGATAAGCTAAATGAGCCAGAAGCAGCTTTAACCCAAACAAACAGAATCGGTTCTCTTTACTAGGAAGAATAAGGTCCCACATATGGACGCCGCCCGGATAAATGGAATAGAGCTGGTCTTTTTTTACAAAATATTAAAATTTTTTGTGTGCGATTTTTAAGTTTTACAATTTAAATGTAATTTTTTCAGTTGTTTGTACTCTCCGACTTTTGAGAATTTTTTATATTTGAGACTTCAATTAGTTCTCTAACATATAAGCTTTGGATGGAAGTGGACCTAAAATTGTTTATATATTTTTTTCAATTTTTTAAAATTTAAAATTAAAGTATAAAAAATTCGCAAAAATCGGAGAGTACAAACAATTTAAAAAATTACATTTTAATTGTAAAACTTGAAAATCGCACACAAAAAATATTTAGATTTTTTTTTTATTTTTCTTTGGACTGAAGCACATATTCCGAAGTCTTCAACTTCAAAATCACCAATGAGATAGGTAACCTCTCTGATTTACCAACAAACTTTGTGGTCGAATATCGCGAAAACAAGAGCTAACATAGAAAAACGGCTAATGCCACTGGATTCAGCATGGCCGAAATAGGTTTATCCATAGGGTATCCTTTCTGTTAAATTTTTGGACTGCACATTGTTATTAAAGGATCAGAGTCTCTACATGCCCTACTCCACCTACTGGCCATTGATATCGTGGCGAGAGAACTTGCCACCAGGGCGGCATTACAATTTAACTGAAATCGACACCTGTAGGCTAGCTAGACAAATCTGGCCACGATACGAACTGAGAAGGTCAAAGTCCAAAAGGTCTCCTCGCACTATAGATGAAAAGTGGCAGTACGTTAGTGTCAGTTCTGAAGAGAACTGCCTGATCGGCGAACAGGCCACAAGGTTAGGTATTGAGTCCAATGACTTCTGTATGAGCTATGGTTATAAGAAGAAGTGGAGAGCATTGAGCACTTGCTATGTTACATCATCTGGATATACTGAGTTCGGCCATTCTAGGAACTCTGGGAGGACGATTTTGCACCAAAATTTGACGTCTTCTTACTTTGATTCCAGTGTATAAAAATACTTGAAATTCGCGCGGCTTTTACAACACCTTTTGGTACCTCTCACACATAATGGCCAAAATAAAAATATAAAACTTGATTTTTTGCGTTTCCCTTACTTTTACAAAATGGGTCATAACGTGTACATTTATTATACATATATTTGGTTAAAAGTCATTGTTATCTTCGTTAAGATGTTAGCTTCAATAAAATGGAAAAAATCCGATTTTTCCAATTTTTTATGTTTTTCGTGCCAACAAAAAAGATTTTTTTATCATACAAAATTAAACCAGAAAATCTTATACACATCCCGCATTTTTTGCGCCAAAAAATGATCCATTTTTCTGCCTTTCGCCCCAAAAATGCCTTTTTGTTTTCGTTTGTAGAAAAATGCTGCACTTGGAAAGGGTTTCGTTTTCTTTTGTAAAAAATGTCGCACTTGAAAGGTGCAACATTTCAGACCGGTATTGGAGTGTTTTTTTTTTATTTTTTTTAGTAAATTAAAAGGCCAGTTTTTTGCATTTTTGTTTTCGATTCTGACCACAAAAGATGCAGGGTGTAGGCGACATTATTAAAATGCTATTCTCTGACAGGGCAAAATCTTTTTTCAGAAAAGATTATATAGGTTCACAAATGTTGCTTCTATAGTGCTTCGGATGTTAAAACAATTGCTAAAACTATTTGATTACAAAACCAGTAAGGAAAGAAGGAAAGTCGGGCGGGGCCGACTATAAAATACCAAAGACCTCCATAACAATGCGAAAATGGGCATTGCGATAAGAATTTGGCAGTGTTCATAATGTTATAAGAAAACTCTCTCTGCTGCATTTCGTACCTATCGGATATAAAATACGGTTTCTGCAGCGCTTACATGTCAAATTAGGTGTAACATATCGAGCCTTAACGACCAAAAAGACGTAAGCGCCAATCACAAGAATTTAGAGGAAAAGGTTTTTTTTGCGATTATTTTTTGTTTAAATGCATATGTAATGCACACATCTGTTAATATTACATTGAAATTTTGTATAACGGTATATTTTTCAGCTATAAAATTCCAACACATGATGCCATTTGTCATTAGTAAACGATTTCCCTCAAAAAATAAAATAAATCCTGGTGGCGCTTACGTCATTTTGGCAGAAATGGTTGAAACATATAAATGGGGGCTATATCGAAATCTGAACAGATTTTCTCCGAATTTGTAGTGATAAGAAAACTCTCTCTGCCGAATTTCATACTGATCTTATATAAAATACAGTTTCCACAGCGCTTACATATCAAATCGGCGGTAACATATATATGGGGGCTATACCTAAATCTGAACCGATTTTGACCAATAGGTCAAAATCGGTTCAAAAGGGCCAAAAAGTTGCACTATGCTAAATGTTATCACAATCTGACCATAACTACGACCTACAATTTGATTACTAGAATACATAGGCAGATAGACGGGCATGGCTAAATCAACTCAAAAAGTGATTCTATCTCGATCGGTATAATAAACGTTGGTTCTATTTCTTCTCTGTTTGGGCGTTACAAACAAATGCACAAAGTCATAATCATTGAAACATAAAAATATCGCTTGCAAGTACTTATATATAAGTATTGTCGGCTTTGATTCCATGACCAAGTGCTGTATCTTTGGGTCTGCACAGATATACACATGTGCCTTAGCAATGTAATTTCACTTTAACGGGTATTCGGCATTTGTGGTTATTTAAGTTAAGCTCTTTGTGCCACTGACTCTGTGGCGCGAGTGTGTGCGTGTGAAGAGTGTTAGAAGGAAGTTACTTTGTTTCCGTTAAATATGTTGCTTTGCTTCATATTCGATTTTCCATTTGATTTCCGTTCATGATATTTTCTTCGTTCGATTTCCTAGATTCTTTTTTCGCTTCCCTATTGCTTTTCATTGTTTACTGTTCTGATACAAGGGTGGATGTATATTTTTAAGGATATATCTTTTTTTATTTTGTTGGTTGTTTAGTAAATAAATACTCGGATGACTGTGAAACCCATTTGAAATCTATTGGTTTCACATTGAATTCAATTGCCTTTGGATGACAGGGATTTTCTTCACTGATGATGCTACTGATGCTGTTCTTGTTGTTGATGTGCGCGTGTGAACATTTATGGTTGGTGAAGGTTTGCTGCGCTACAAAATGGGGGGAAAATCAGGGAGTAGATCATAAAATTAGGCTTTTTGATTTTTATTGCTGTTACCAAACATATGATGCTCATGTGTAATTGTAACTCATAGTCCTTGTCATCCTATACATACATACGTACACAAAATGTACATATGATACTCGTATTTATTTGTTTTCATATGCGTATATTTTTGAAAATTGGTATTTAAATGTGGGCCATTTAGACATATGCAAGTTTTAAGTAGGATTATGTGCATATGTTCAACTGGCCTATTAATGTAAATATGAAATATTTGTAATAAAGTTAATGCTGTGTTTGGGTATAAATTCCTCAAGGGAATTTTTCTATATAAGTAGTGTACATGTACTTGATTTTCCTAAGAATTATTGTAGTTTTAAAGTCTGCAATAAATTTAAGGGAGTTGGGAGATATTGGATGTAACTGGGCGACTTGTGTACATCCACTCGTTTACAATATATGATTAAAAATTATATAAAGAAGTATAGCACATATTCCAAATAAAAACGAGCTTAGAAAGCTTAAAGCCGGGCGGGACAACTAAATAATAACAAGCATCACTATTCCCCATTTCTTCCTGAGAATAATACATTAAAAAACAATCTACAAAATCTACAAAATTCTAGTTGGATTGTTGCTGGAAACTAAACGAGTGATTGGTCCACTAAGGACAGGGATTGATCCGCATATTGTGCTTTTTATATGAAGACACCTAAGGTTAACTTGACTTTGATGTTGGATGTGGTGAATTACAACCTTGTGACACATCTAAGTGCTGGTATAAAAGAATAGCTACAGTGCCTGATCCTTTAATTAAAATAAATATGTAATCTTTGAACATCGAAAACTGGGCCCACTGGTTATCTACTATCAAAAAGATAACTCAACCGGTCGTCTACAAAACAGTGGATGGCCCAACTGCCCGCCTAATAAGGAGTAGATAATTCAACCGTATCACATCGAAGGAGTATATAACCCAACAGATAGCTGATGATCCATTCAGGAGTAGATAACCCAAATGACCTCCTACTAAGTAGCTTCTAATTAAGCTGCAGTTAGACCAACTGGTATTTAACTAAGTCGTGGATAACCCGGCCGGCCCTCTACAAAGGAGGAGATAACACAACTCGTACCCTACTAAAGAGTAAATAACCCAACATGTCGTATACTAACAAGGAATTGTTTTAAATACGAATAAGTTAAATCGGTGCCTTATTATTAAACCAACTCGGTGGTCAATTATTTCCAGGAATAATTTAGGATAAAGTAAAATACATATTAGCTTGTAAGGTCGGAAGATATTGTTACATGATGTTATATAACACAACATGAACTGATTAACAACATGAATCTTTATTTGAGGTCTGTATATGTATAAAAATCCGACTAATTTGGTCCATTTTCAACAGAGTTCAACCTTGACTCGAAAGAAACTTGTTATTCCTGAAGAAATGTTTTGTTCGTGTACATATATTATAAGTATACTAGCATTTTAATAACCGGCGTTGCCCGAAGATGGCTTGAATATATTTTAAAACCAGTAAGGAAAGACTAAAGTCGGGCGGTGCCGACTATATAATACCCTACACCACTCTCGTAATATTGAATAACTCTGATATATAAATTTTGTAATTCATGTATAAATTGTTTACATAAATTTACTTTTGGGACATTTTATACTTAAATAATACCATGTACTACAGTGTGGTGTACGGTATAAAAACGATTGGATCTAAAGAGCCAGATCGGATGAAACATATATATGGGAGCTATAGCTAAATCTTTACCGATTTTCTTCAAATTCGGCAATGTTGGTTCATGAATCAAGAAACTCTACCATTCTAAATTTCAAAACGATTGGATGTAAAATATAGCTTCTATAGAACTAAAGGGCCAAATCGGACGAAACATATATATGGGAGCTATAGCTAAATCTTAACCGATTTTCTTCAAATTCGGCAATGTTGGTTCATGGATCAAGAAACTCTACCATTCTAAATTTCAAAACGATTGGATGTAAAATACAGCTTCTATAGGACTAAAGGGCCAAATCGGACGAAAGATATATATGGGAGCTATATCTAAATCTGAACCGATTTCAACCAAATTCAATAGCGATCTTAACAGCCGCGAAATACTCTAAACTGCAAAATTTCAGAACGATTGGAGTGAATCTGCAATTTTAAAGCAGATCCAACTTATAGTATGAAAATCCTTAGCTCTGACTACCACACAAATTAACGTTGTATTATTTCTTATTAAAAGTTAGTTGTATACATATATTGTAAGACTTACAGCCGACTTGTCAAAGAATATCAATATTTATCTAAAAGCTAACATGTCAAATAATATCAATTTTAAATTTTACAATTTGAAGATAGACTTAAAGAAGTCTTAAAAATTTTATGGTCGTGGTTCTTGTGTACACAACGGCATATACCCATAAATGTGAAGGGCGATAGCTTTTTATATGTTCATTGAAATGGAAATTGCTTTGGTAAGTGCTGCACTGACCACCTTCTGAGAATTGAAAATTAATAATGTTAGATATCATGAGCGATATTTTTCGAATATAATTTCGTGATTATAAAATACGGTTTTATATCCGTGTTGACCTCAGGCTGGACATCTGATAGCTATTTTCGTATCTCCTTTGAGACCAGTAAGTAATATTAATTATTGTTTGTTTTTCTTGTGTATAGTACTAGGTTAGCTTAGGTTAGGGTGGCAGCCGTATTTGTTTACAAGCTCACATAGAGCAGTTTAGGTGCCTAGTGTTACCACGGGCTGAAATGCCCCTCATCAAAACCAATCTGTTTTATATACAAATTTATTGATAGTACGAATATCGGTACTGGAAAGATCTGTTAGGATGCCTAGAACAGCCGACCCCAGTATTTCCAGTCGTCGTTTACTCAGAGCGGGTCAGTCGCATAGCAAGTGCTCAATGCTCACCACTTCTTCCTCATCGCAACAGCTTCTTCAGAAGTCATTGGAGTCAATACCCAATCTTTTGGCGTGTTCGCCGATCAAGCAGTGTCCCGTCAGAACTGATACTAACGTAGACAATCTTTGCCTCTCTAGTGCGAGGAGATATTTTAATCTTCTCAGGTCATACCATGGCCAGATTTGCCTAGCTACCCTGCAGGTGTCGATTTCTGTCCATCTTTCGTTGGACTGCCTGGTTGCCTATTGCCTAAGCCAAAGCTTGCACGTGGATAGTGGCACACCAATATATGCAAATTCGGGATATCCCTATGCACAGGCACCCATATGAGGTATATATTAAACTGCTCAGCCATCTCGTTAAGCTATCTGTGGCAGTCGAGGGCTGTTTGTGAATTTAGGGATGTTGCCTCCAGAGAATTGATGGCAGGCTGGTTGTCCGAGTAAATGACAACGCCAGTGTTGGTTACTATGTTGCGACTCAGCCACTTGGCGACTTCCCATATTTCGGCTTGATAGACACTGCAGGTATCTGGCAGACTATGATATATATCCAAACTATGTTCTTCACAGTGTTCTATGAAGCCAACCTTTTCATCAAGCTTCGAACCATCTGTGTAAAAGTGGAGATGGTTTCTATTACCTGGTATTTTTCCAACCCATTCATGTCTGACGGGAATCATAGTGTTGTAATTTCTCTCGAAGGTGTACACAGTTTGTATATTGTCCACTCGGTCGGTTACCATAGCACTACACTTTGATATCCTCATGTGACCATAGTTCTTGTACCTCCACATTGATAGGCAGTTTAATCTTATTGCCGCTTTGGTTGCAACTTCTCTCGCCACAATATTAATCGGCAGTATATGGAGTAGGGCTTGTAGAGACTCGGTCGCTGTAGTCCTTAAGGCTCCGCTTATGCTCAGGCAGGCAGTTCTCTGAACCTTTGTTAGATGGTTAGTTTGTCAGTTGCCGTCCACCATACCACAATGCCATATAGCAGTATAGGACGAACAACTGCTATATATATCCAGTGAACGATTTTAGGAGAGAGGCCCCACCGCGACCCTACAGCCTTTTTGCAGGAATTTAAGGCGAAGTTGGCCTTCCTTACACGTTCGTTACGTTAAGTCTAAATAACAGTTTCCTATCTAGAATTATTCCTAAAAATTTTGCACTTTCAGAAAAGACTAGATATGTTCCATGTAGACCCTCCATCCGAGGTGGAGGGTCTACATGTGGGACATTATTCGTGTATACTACTACATATCATATTATTTTATCTTTGTATCATTTAAGACGCCTATGAAGTATACAAATAATATTCAAGATTTTGAAAGCGCGAGAACTGACCACGAGCCAAACTGATATCGGGTTTTCTAATAGGGACATAACAATTTCGTATCACTATGTCAACGCACCCAAAGAGACGTCGTACCGCTCGAAGCGTTGAAAATATCGCAGACGTAAGTGTATCCGTTCAAAAAGTTGATTCCACGTCGTTCTCAGGAATTGGGCATCTCTCAAACCAAGATCTTGGCCTTCATCCTTATAAGATCAAACTGTCTCAAGAACTAAAGCCTCTTGATTATTTGAAACGCCGAAACTTCTCCGATTGGGCTCTGGCAAAGTTAATGTTATGTCCTTAATGGAAAACCCGGTACAACTCTCGAGTCTATACATTTGCAAAATTTCACCTTTGTCTTAAATGAGCCTCAGCAGTAAAATGGTCAAAATCCATTCGGCATATAATCTCATTTCTTGAAGATCAGTATAAACACATATATTTATGGGCTCATAGCTCTTAAGGGAGTACTGAAAGAGTGGAAATTGCTTTAGTCACTGCTACACTGACCACATACTGTGAATTGACTATATTGACAACGTTAGATATGTTACCGCGATATATTTTCAAAAGGCTTTAGAAAACTTCAAGACACGGTTTGACTTTTGGCTGGATATCGATTAATTATTTTCGCATCTCATGTGAAGTTAGTATGTACATATACATTTTTATAATTTGGAAAGAACTTTTAAAATCAGTGAAATAATGAAAATTGTTCCGGTCAATGCTACACTGACCACAGTCAGAGAATTCAAAATTATTTTTCGCGAATATTTTTGCAGTTTATAGTACCTTATATTTACAAAATTTTAGCTTTGTATCTTCATAATAAAATAACAATTACGTTTTGGTAGCGCGGGGACTGACCGCGGGCCAAAAAAAAAGAATATGTGAATAGTTCGTGGTTTGTATAACACCCCTACCTACGTGTGTGCAAAATTTCAGCTTTCTAACTCTTATATGAGCCTCAGCGGTCGGAAAACAAAGACAAAGACCATACATACATAAATACCTTGCCGTTGACGTAACCTTTCATTGGGAATTTATAGAAACCAAATCGGTTCACTCATTACAGAGAACATCAATTACAAAGAAAATCAACTTATTTTTATATATCGTCATCAGAAACGAAAAAGGGCCTATCATCATGTTTGAAAATTTTACAGGAGAAGCAAAAAATAAATAAAATGAAAAGGGATGTCGTTAGGAAAACGGGGTTTTCGGGATAATATATAAACATAATGGTGCATATATAAAATCACACAAGCATGATTTATAACTTTTTTGTGAAAAGTTGAGTGAAATAGGATTTTTATACCCTACACCACACTGTGGTACAGGGTATTATAAGTTTGTTTCACGGCAGATGTTTGTAACACCTGAAAATAACACAGCTAGACCCACCTTAAAGTATACCGATCGACTCAGAATCACTATCCTAGTCGATTTAAGCATGTCCGTCCGTCCGTCCGTCTGTCCATGTAAAGTTGTTCGTCGACTACAGGTCGCAATTTCACTCCGATCGTTCTGAAATTTTGCAGTTTAGAGTATTTCGCAGCTGTTAAGATCCCTATTGAATTTGGTTGAAATCGGTTCAGGTTTAGATATAGCTCCCATATATATCTTTCGTCCGATTTGGGCCTTTAGTCCTATAGTAGCTGTATTTTACATCCAATCCTTTTGAGTTTTAGAATAGTAGAGTTTCTTGATCCATGAACCAACATTGGCGAATTTGAAGAAAATCGGTTAAGATATAGCTATAGCTCCTATATATATGTTTCGTCCGATTTTGCTCTTTAGTCCTGTAGAAGCTGTATTTTACATCCAATCATTTTGAAATTTAGAATGGTAGAGTTTCTTGATCCATGAACCAACATTGCCGAATATGAAGAAAATCGGTTAAGATTTAGCTATAGCTCCCATATAAAAGCTGTATTTTACATCCAATCGTTTTGAAATTAAGAATGGTAGAGTTTCGTGATCCATGAACCAACATTGCCGAATTTGAAGAAAATCGTTTAAGATTTAGCTATAGCTCCCATATATATGTTTCGTCGAATTTTGCTCTTTAGTCCTGAAGAAGCTATATTTTACATCAAATCATTTTGAAATTTAGAATGGTAAAGTTTCTTGATCCATGAACCAACACTACCGAATTTGAAGAAAATCGGTTAAGATTTAGCTATAGGTCCTATATATATGTTTCGTCCGATTTGGCCCTTTAGTTCTATAGAAGCTATATTTTACATTCAATCGTTTTGAAATTTAAAATGGTAGAGTTTCTTGATCCATGAACCAACATTGCCGAATTTGAAGAAAATCGGTTAAGATTTAGCTATAGATCCCATATATATGTTTCGTCCGATTTGGCCCTTTAGTTCTATAGAAGCTGTATTTTACATCCAATCGTTTTGAAATTTAGAATGGTAGAGTTTCTTGATCCACAAACCAACATTGCCGAATTTGAAGAAAATCGGTAAAGATTTAGCTATAGCTCCCATATATATGTTTCACCCGATTTGGCTCTTTAGATCCAATCGTTTTTATACCCTACACCACACTGTGGGACAGGGTATTATTTAAGTATAAAATGTCCCAAAAGTAAATTTATGTAACCAATTTATACATGAATTACAAAATTTATATATCAGAGTTATTCAATATTACGAGAGTGGTGTAGGGTATTATATAGTCGGCCCCGCCCGACTTTAGCCTTTCCTTACTGGTTTAACTATAAAAAAAAGAAAGTTTTTGTTGTTAGGTCGTTTTGAATTTCGTTAATAAATTCGCCATTTTTAATATTACGCCGCTAAAAATTTTTCAGGATGCGTATTTTGATACAGTGTACCGAAATCCATCAAAAACTGAATTTTCATTTTTCTTGTTGTTAAGCCTTTTTTGGTTTCTGATGACGATATATAGATTATTTTAGGTGGATATAGGTTAGGTTAAGTTAAAAAGAGGATGCAGATTTATTCCGCCTCGTGTCTGTGGACTTGATTCGTGTACTAAGTATTTTATGGTCTAGCCTTTATTCCGTCCCATGTTCTTGGGCATACACCCTTAAAGAGTAGTCGGTTTGATATGCGCACTAAATATTTTATGGTCTAGCATTGAAATTTTAGGATCTCTGTACTCTTAACATGGTCTTTAAGTGTTTTCCACTCTATGCCCCTAATTTAGGTCAAGTCTGGTTTGATAAAGCTGGGAAGTGACAAAGGTAGTGCTATAACGTTTCACCATCCTTCTCGCACGCCATACAGACGCTGGTACCTACTATACTTAGTTTATGTACATTTATTGCCGTTTTTCAATGTGGAGCATATAGCATATTTTATGTAGATGAGCCTCAAAGCCTGTGTGTCCGGTAAGAATTTCCCGGAAATGACAATAACTTCAATTTTTCACACTGCACAAAATTCAAAGTACTTTAATGTAGTGATATATAAGTTGAAAGCTGTTTATTTTTTGTCACTTTGCCAATTTTTCGGGAAATGCAGAGCGAATTAGACTGGGTTTACAGATACCAGGGATTGATAATATTGGTGGATGGAGTACATCATTAAACGAATGCTTTAGTGCAATAAGCAATTCAATGAGTTTAAATGAGTTTTCAATATATCGTATTTATTGCTTGTTTTTGATAGGAACATTTCAAGACCAAACAAAATACAATGCATAACTAATAAATACGATATATTAAAAAAACCATTGTATTGCCATAAAAGTGTTTTGTGGATATTAGGTGCAGTAGGTATTCCTTTAGATCTTTACTGGGATAAGTCACAAGGTGTCAATTGACCACCTCCAATGACAAAGCCATGTAAAAATTAAAAGGAGAAATCTGGGAACCGGTCACTATCTTCAAGGGGCCAATCACGTGTCTGGTTTTGCACCCGGCAAATGTCGATATTATACCTATAAAAACATGTAAGAGTTGTCTAAAGACCAAATGCAAAATTGCAATACCAGATTGTGATATGATAATGGAAAACTCAACAGAATGTTAGAATTCCTTGGCAGTGAATAAATTATATCTGTTTTAACTTGGCCAATCTTTTAAGTATGTATTTGATGTACGGAAATATTTTAGACATAATATCGTCATTATGCTCGTGAGAACTTTAACATTCGTAATTAACACATGAAAGGTTATGCGAATAATAGACCACATATCATCTACTTACAAAATGAGTACGCAAATCGGTTTTAAATTCCCTAAATACTTTTGCTTTGTTTTCACCGGGAAATCTTCTTTAACACTTGAACTCTTTTGCTGACAATACCTTTCCAAATAGACTCATAAACTCAGAGTCCTTTTTATGCTTTATGCCAAGTGTGAGTATGCGGCCTCTTCTGTCAATCTTTCGAAATATTTCTTCACCTGTGGTTTTTCGTTTACTTAGCAAAATCTTAAGTTCATTTTTATGCCTAATTCCACACAAACGGCTTATTGACACCATATTCACACTCGAGCGGATTCCAAACGCTCCGCCCTCCAAACTCGTAGACAGCAACAACATGCGAAATACATTGGTATGGCTTTGTAAGGACAAACATATCTCACATCATATTATTGTCATAAAAATCACACAGGATGTTCATCGACACACACCACACCCGTTATCAAAGCGGATGTAACCCTTTTGCCATAATATAACATTTCCTGCTAAACATCCTTAGGATGGGTGCTTGCGTATGGGTTAATGGTTGGATGGATGGTTGGATGGTTGGATTTTAAGCTTCTTTATGACGAGACTCGTGTACTCGTAAAATTGTTGCTTACCATCTCCATCACGAGAATCATCACCCTTTTGCAGTTGCCATCATCTCTTCATCGCAAAAGGAAATTCATTTGTGGAAAATTTGCTAAATGCTCTCATCATCTTTATCATACATGCCATCAAACCATCACTGCCACACATGTCGCCATAATCATTTCAGCTGTTGGTGTTGTCGACGTCGCAGCACAGTGGGGAGGAATAAACAAAAAAATATAGTAGTGTCCTCCATGCTAGAGATGACCGCTGTGGCAGTACTCCATGCTAGAGATGACCACTGTGGCCATCTTCTATACTAGAGTAGATCACTGTGGCCATCCCCCATACTAGAGTTGAACACTGTGGCCATCCTCTATACTAGAGTCAACCTCTGAGGTCTTCCTCTATACTAGATTCGACCTCGGAGGTTGTCCCATATATAAGAGTCGACGTCAGAGGTCTTCCTCTATACTGTAAGTAGATTCGAGCTCTGTGGTTATCGTCTATGCTAGGGACATTTATTGTGGTCAATCGGGTACCGAGGTCTCCATACTAACGATGTCTTTCTGGATAATATTTTCAAAATTTCTAATATTATTATCACTTTTTTTTTGGCAATCGGTTCCATGGTGCAACAGCGTCATTGTGATTATTGGTGTGTATTACAAACACATATCTTTGCAGATAACTCTTCTGTATTACACAGACCCATACTCCTTCGACAGCCATCTCCTCAACCAACTGCCAAGAGTGTTTTCCGTTTGTTGCTTCTTCCATACATCCACACATACACTCCCCATACACATGTCAACACTTTGTATGTGATTTCCGTTTCCTCTAGACTTTGTTGGCATAGTTTGCTCTAACGATGAGGCGGCTTCCGATACTGACGATGATGTGGTTGAGCTTGAATGGGTGTTTAGAAGAATTTACGAGAATGAGGGCGTTAAAGCGGCGTTACAAATTTTATGTTCATATGGAGATTTCCGTTTTGGGTTGTCAGTTTTTGCTATTTCATTCGCACATTCCTTCCTTTGGTGTACTGCTGTGATAACATCTTCATCAGAGCAATTGTCATTCATTTCAATGGCATTCCTTCTTCCCCCTTTCGATGGTTTTTTCCACCAATTTTCAATGACATTACACATATGTTGTTATCCTGTCGGGGTAATATTTATGGGTGTCTGTCCTTGTTCGAATAGTAATGAAATTGTCTTTGATTGTGCATCAAATTGTGGTGTTTATTTTATCACCCGTTGTGTATTCTGGTTGAACTTTAACCCTTGAGGGGAGGGGTGCAAATACCCTTACCTAACTCGACATGTTTAAATAGCATTTCTCTAAACAAATTAGGGTTAATCCTATATTTATTGTTTATTTTGCGGGCTAATGAAATAAAGGACAATAGAAAACAAAATAAAACCGATTAAAATTTCTTGTTTGTTTGATTTAGGGGATGCAGGCATAAATAAATATATATTGTGACATGTAATCTAACAATAAAGGATTGGAATTTAAAGGATTTTTTGCAATTCGAAAACAGATGTCAGGTTCATG
This sequence comes from Eudasyphora cyanicolor, assembly GCA_963930755.1. Taxonomy (NCBI): domain Eukaryota; kingdom Metazoa; phylum Arthropoda; class Insecta; order Diptera; family Muscidae; genus Eudasyphora; species Eudasyphora cyanicolor. Next base: position 156,306,752 of record OZ005738.1, on the reverse strand, counting down.
AGCAAAAATATTAAATCAAAATACATTGGAAGAAATAAAAAAAAACTTGGTTAAAAATTCCGGCATGTTCCTAAAACCTTTTCAGTGCTAATATCTGAATTATAAAGTACTCTAGCGCAATTTTTATATTTAAATCAGTCATACGAAATTGTTATAAAAACCTGTTTGAAAATATATTTCGAAATATGAAGATGATAGGATTGAAAACATTCAGCAATTAAAAACCAGTAAGGAAAGGCTAAAGTCGGGCGGTGCCGACTATGTGATACCCTACACTACTCCAGTAAGATTGGATAACAATGAAATATCCAATCACAAAAATGTGCCTTAAAATGAAATTTGGGCGAAATTTTCTATAAAAAGAAAACTTCGACGAATATTTCCAAAAAAATTTATTTCAGTAATCTTATCTAATAAATATGAAATTTCGAATAAATATTCTAGAACAAATGCTACTTCGATAAAACTTGTTTAGAAAATTCAACATTTGTAATTTTGTTTAGCAAGAAAAGAAATTTTGGAAACAAATCCATAAAATGTACGTTTGCGATTCCAAGCCATTGATATCTGTGGTCACAATCGATAACCGCCTAAGTCGACTCAAGAGAAATTTGAGTTTTATACTAACAATACTCTTCATTTACGTGAAATTCCCACGTCTCAAACATTGTTTTTTTTTAAAGATGTTAAGTAAAAAATATTGACCGAAGTGGTAAAGAATTCCCATTACAAAAAATAATAAAAAGTCGTCTCGGAAGTCGACTTAAGAAAGATTTCCCTTTATTTATGCTATAACATTTTATTAACAATACATTATATTGAACATTGTTTCTTTTTTTTTAATATTAACAAAAACATATTGACCTAAAACGTAATGAACCCCATTACAGAAAAATAAAAAATATTTTTTTCGGAACATGACTTTCGAGTAAGGCTACGAAAATTGTTGCTACCGACCACAATTATAAAACCGGTAAGGAAAGGCTAAAGTCGGGCGGTGCCGACTATATAATACCCTACACCACTCTCGTAATATTGAATAACTCTGATATATAAATTTTGTAATTCATGTATAAATTGTTTACATAAATTTACTTTTGGGACATTTTATACTTAAATAATACCCTGTACCACAATGTGGTGTAGGGTATAAAATCGATTGGATCTAAAGAGCCAAATCGGATGAAACATATATATGAGAGCTTGAGAGATTTTCTTCAAATTCGGCAATGTTGGTTCATGGATCAAGAAACTCTACCATGCTAAATTTCAAAACGATTGGATGTAAAGTACAGCTTCTGTAGAACTAAAGGGCCAAATCGGACGAAACATATATATGGGAGCTATAGCTAGATCTTAACCGATTTTCTTCAAATTCGGTAGTGTTGGTTCATGGATCAAGAAACTCTACCATTGTAAATTTCAAAATGATTGGATGTAAAATACAGCTTCTTCAGGACTAAAGAGCAGAATCGGACGAAACATATATATGGGAGCTATAGCTAAATCTTAACCGATTTTCTTCAAATTCGGTAGTGTTGGTTCATGGATCAAGAAACTCTACCATTCTAAATTTCAAAACGATTGGCTGTAAAATATAGCTTCTATAGAACTAAAGGGCCAAATCGGACGAAACATATATATGGGAGCTATAGCTAAATCTTAACCGATTTTCTTCAAATTCGGTAGTGTTGGTTCATGGATCATAAACTCTACCACTCTAAATTTCAAAATGATTGGATGTAAAATACAGCTTCTACAGGACTAAAGAGCAAAATCGGACGAAACATATATATGGGAGCTATAGCTAAATCTTAACCGATTTTCTTCAAATTCGGCAATGTTGGTTCATGGATCAAGAAACTCTACCATTCAAAATTTCAAAACGATCGGATGTAAAATACAGCTTCTATAGGACTAAAGGGCCAAATCGGACGAAAGATATATATGGGAGCTATATCTAAATCTGAACCGATTTCAACCAAATTCAATAGCGATCTTAACAGCCGCGAAATACTCTAAACTGAGATTATACTCGATTTAACGATGTCCGTCGATTTAACGGACATCGTTAAATCGACTCAGCTAGTGATTCTGAGTCGATCGGTATACTTTAAGGTGGGTCTAGCTGTGTTATTTTCAGGTGTTACAAACATCTGCCGTGAAACAAACTTATAATACCCTGTACCACAGTGTGGTGTAGGGTATAATTATTCGATACAAATTCAATTTCGATGTAAATACTTTTCTATAAACATGCAATTTCGGGGAAATTTTCTAGAAAAAATGCAATGCCGAATATTTTATGCAAAAAGTTTAATATCTGAAAACAAATTCCTTAAATTTGGCGAAATTTTCGAAAAAAGACGAAATTACTTGAAAAATATGGATGTTAAAAGATTTCTTTCGACGAAAATATTTGTGAAAAGATGAAATGTCCAGGTAATTGACTTAAACATGTTATTGCAACGTCGAAATTTTATATAATGCAAATTGAGGGAAAAATTCTAAAAAAGTTCCATTTGGAAAAAATATCCAGAAAAATGCAATATTAACTAATAGTGATTTCGTTTTGTTCGACCTTAGTAAATACACCTCTGTACTCTCTTGACTAGCGGTAGCCACAAAATCAATGTGGGGTGGTTCAGCTGAGCTAAACCCAGACGCTCATTTCTCTCTCACGTCTCTCTCATTGTACACTGATGATTTTTTCCATCTTAGCGAGCTATCGCAATGTTGATTTCTTTATGCATAAATATATATCCAAGGCATATTTTATTATTATTTAATTGGTTTTACCACAATTTTAATATCTATTTAGTATTGTTTTCAATATTTTTTTTTGCCATTGTTCCTATCAGTCGAGTGACTCGATCTGACATTTGTGTTCGCCCAGATGACAGAGAAGAGAGATAGAGATCCAAAATTTACACTCAAATGATTACGTTTTCTTACGAGTTCACTATCGTGGGACTTGTCGTTCTGATGGAAGTTAGTGAAATCCAAATCAGCTGTTTGTCGTCTAGAAACAGGCTGGAAAAACTACATTAGAAAACTACATTTTAAAAAAAATCTGTGTGCTACTTTTTAAACAACCCTCGTCAATTTACTCAATTAAACTGAAAATACTTTTAATAATGCATTCGTTGCCAGCTTTTAGGCATAATAAAAAAATTCACATAAAAATATAAATGTGTTTGCTTTGCTGATAAATTCCACAAATTCTATAGAAAAATATAAAGCTTTATTTCTACGTTTTCCTTCCTAATCACTCCTAATCTTTCACGAGCAAAAGTTCTTCTCTCTTATTCTCAGTACTACACATTGCTATTACGTCGATTCCATTCGAGCGTTTTGTATATTTTTTTATCATCGCCCTCCGTTAAAAAAGCGTGCGATTTCCCGCAATAGTGAATGCGAACAGTGTAACATAATATGCCTACGACAGGAAAAAAATCGATAATACCACAGGTTTTGTGTGGTTGTTGTTACATTTTATTATTATATTTATTGTGATTATTGTTATTATAAAAATATGTACGATGATACCACGCGAGTGTAGCTAGTTTTGTGGGCGGGGAGGCTGAGGGATGATAGCGAAGACAGTTAGTGTCGGTTCATTGAATTAAAGTAGATAAGAGGAGAACACTGAGAGAAAAAAGTGTGTTCTATTTTGTGAAACATTTGTGTTTATTACGAACATTATTTCCAAATTGTTTAAATAGTTATATATGACGAGAACCACGTTAATTATTCGTAAAAATTGCCAAAGGTCTGCGATTTTGATGGAACTTGGTGGGAATGTTAAATATGGTGCTCTAATATCGGATATAAAATGTTGTTGAAAATCTTCAAAACTATTCAAACATTACAATTTTTTTTCCAATTCATTACATTTTTTATTGAATCTTTCATTATTATACAATGAAAATAACAATAAGTGGACAAATCTTAACCTAAAATACTATTCTCTGGGTTATTGCCATTGCGAATAAACCATTGAGACTTTACACGATTTTTTACTTAAACAAAAAGGTTAACAAATCAAATTAAAGAATTCATAATTTCATTTCAGTTTTTGATTTTGATTTGTTTTAATTTAAATCATGTCCAGCGTATCTCTCCTTCTAAGGCGGTCATCACCTTCAAAATTTAGTAGTTCTCGAGCGAGGATGTTTGGATGATTGAATAGTTTACCCACGTAACACCGGAAATATTTTACAATTTCCTCTTTTACTGTTGGCACGTTGAGATCCTTATGGATGTTAGCGTTTCTTATATACCATGGTGCACCTATAATTAAACGAAGAATATTCGATTGTCTTCTTTGTAATTTGCATACATTTGAAACGCACGCTGTACCCCAGAGCTGGATACCATATGTCCAAATTGAGCTGGATACCATATGTCCAAATTGGCTTCAATACCGTTTTGTATAAAATAACTTTATACTCTGGATCTATGGCAGATCTTTGGCTGGTAAGCCACTGAAGTTGATTAGTTTTGAGTTTTATTTAAGTTACTTTAGAGTCTATGTGGCGCGACCACGTCAAACGCCAATCTAAATGGATTCCAAGGTATTTTACATGATCCTTTTGGGGAATCTGTGAATTGAAAATAGAAATTGGAGGACTTGCATCCCTTGGCAGGGTAAAAGTAACATGAGTACACTTTGAGGCATTCACTATTATTCTCCATTTTTTTAACCATTCTTCTAGGATTCGGACGTGAGACTGCAGTTGATCGGACTCAACTGAAGGGTTTTTGTGAGTACTGACGAAAGCAGTATCGTCCGCAAAAGTAGACGTGTGCGTAAAGTTGGTTATGGGCATATCTGCCGTAAAAATAACTTACAGTATAGGGCCATGAATACTCCCCTGTAGGACACCGGCATTTATTTTCTTAGGGCTAGAAAAAATGCCATTTGATTTAACTTGAAAAGACCGGTTAGTCAAATCACTCCTGAACAGTTTATGCGTGTTGGTTGGCAGAAGGTCGCATATTTTGTATAAAAGTCCTTCGTGCCAGACTTTGTCAAATGCTTGGGAAATATCTATGAATAACGCCGAACAGTATTCTTTATTCTCAAAAGCTCTTTTGATGCAGGTTACGATACGGTGTACCAGGCAGGTTACGATACGGTGTACCTGTTCTATAGTATTATTACTTTTTCTAAAACCAAATTGACGGTCAGGTATAATATTGTGAGAAATTATATGAGGTGTGATTTTTTTTGAAAAGGGAAGTTCTTTCATCATTTTCGCTGTTATACCATCACCTCCGGGCGATTTCTTTAATTTTAGTTTTTTGACAGATTTTTCAACATCCTTTATTCTAAGCTTGACTGGGCCAGGAATTATATCATCTATCACGAGCTGATAGATTGGGCGAGGAATTAAATCATCTATCACGGGCGGATATATTGGGCGTGGAGTTATATCGTCTATCACGGGCGGATAGATTGGGCGAGAAGTTATGTCATCTATCACGGGCTGATAGATTGGGAGAGGAATTGAGTCATTTATCCCGGGCGGATAGATTGTGTGAGAAATTGTATCATCTATCACGGGCGGATAGATTGGGCGAGGAATTGTGTCGTTTATCACGGGCGGATAGTGTGGGCGAGGAATTATATCTATCACGGGCGGATAAATTTCAGATGTATCACTGTTGGGTGTAAAAACGGACTCGAGGTAGTTTGCGAATGCATTTACTTTCTCTTCTGTGCTTTTTGCCCAGTTCCCATTTTCCAGGCGAATTGGGGATTCATGCGCAACAGGGCCTCGCACATTTTTTGTGGCCTTCCAGAGACTATAATCTGTTTTCTGGGTTGGATCCAGAGATTGCAAATATATTTTTAGATGACTTTCCTCTGCTGATTTTAGGGCTGATTTCAATCTCTTCTGACAATTTTTTAGTTTTTTTCTCAGTGCTGGGAGGCGATATTGTTGCCACTCTCTTCTTACGCTTCTTTTTTCATTGATTAACGCTTGGATGCCTGTTGGGTTATTGGAGTTATCTCTTTTGAATGCGCTTTTTCGAGTAGCCACTTTAACAACACTGTTTACAACGTCTTGGAATAGGTTTACCGCGGCTTCAATTTCATCCGTTGTACGTAACGATACACCATCGGATAGGTGTGAGCTAACGTATTTTTTATATTTTAGCCACTTGGTATACTTATTGGGCAGACTGTCACACCCATTTTCATGATTGTTGTAAAGCAGTGTCAAAATGGTAGGCGAGTGATCCGATGATAGATCAAGTGATGGACATAGAGATAATTGCTCACGCCTTATATTTTTCATTATAGCGAAATCAATAAGGTCGGGCGTTTTATTCAGATCTGAGGGCCAATATGTTGGGTGACCGCTCGAAGCTACATCTAGTTTAGCAGATGTTATGGCTTTAAGTAGTTGTCTACCTTTTGGAGTAGTGAGGCTAGAGCCCCAAAATGTGTGCAGGGCATTGTAGTCACCTCTACCAAAAACTTTGTGCCAGAAGAACTCCATGAATTGATCTTTGTTAATATTGTGCCTAGGGGGACAATATATCGACGATATCACCAGATTTGTGCCTGTGATACCGATAGAAGTTGCTGGTATATGCTCAGTCCTATATTCGGGCATAGGATAATGTTTGATTTTATTTTGGACAATAAGAGCTGTACCACCAGAGGCTCTCCCGCTAGGGTGTTTAGTATCGTATGTGGAATACTAAACACCCACGTATCCTAAAACAATTTCTGGTTGAAAAATGTGTCTCAGAGACTAATAAAATATCCATACAGTGGTTTCGGAGAATATTTATGTTCGAATGCTCATAACATGAATTCTACGATAAATATATAAACATCTTGTTTTGACTTAGATGCCTAAAGACTTCAGCTTTTGTAATGTCGATGATGATATTTAGAAGAATGAAATTGTGAAGTTATAGTATTCTTTTATTGATATCTTAAAAATTACCGGCGGTCCAAAATATTTTTTTTTGATATATAGGGCACAATATGTGCTATAATCTTGTCCACATTTTTTCAGCTTAAAAATATTACTTTTTAAAAATCTGCATTTTAATTAGAGTTTTAAAAATAAAAAAATTTCCTGCAGCTTCCACCTCGTTATTACTGCAGCTGAAGTCTTTAGGAATCTAGGTCAAAAAACAAAATATCGTCGGTTAAATGCTATTTTGGTCCAAACGCCTTTTTGTGTTTTTTGAGTTAGGAGTTGATAATATGGGTTTTAAGTATGCTCTTTCAGAATATACAAGATTTTTTTTCCTATATCGTCTAGTTTTCGAGATATTGGTACGGTAAATCTATTAAACTCTGATTTACGGGAAATAATTTTGGTATTTTTGTTCTATGTCTCGCCCTATATTTTTTACTCAATATTTTACGTTCTTTCGATCACAATATGTAAATTACTCTCCATCCATACCGACCCTCTTTGTGGTCCATGTAATACAAATACAAAAAAATATTAAAACCAAAGTGGATATGGACCACAATGCCATGTACAAAAATATTTATAACTTGCATGGAATCATACAAACACTTTTGGGAACCCTATGGAATAAAAAGTCCCGTTTTTCTCAAACAATAAAATACGTTTTTCTCCGATCATACTAAATGGCGTATGGAACAAAATAGCATTGAGCCGAAGATATGTAAATATCTCTCGTAGAACTATTTCGTGGTTTCCGTCATATCTTAAATAGGATTAAGGTTCATTCCCTCTTAAAAATCACATATTTTAAAGAAATTAAATTATAAAATATATGAATTTTAGTTTACCTCAAACAAGTCTTAGTACAAATTGTCCGTACGTCCGTGTCGTGATATAGCCCCCATAGAAACTACCATCCAATTTGTTTGCTCGACGCTACGAAGACTACGTTTTTAAGCTGATGTAGACGAAAATTGGAAATATATATATTCTTCTACCTTAATTCAATCCCAGAAATAATGGGCTATATCGGTTCATGTTTAAAAACATATATACCCCCATATAAAAGTCCCTCTTGATTTAATTTGTTAAGCATTATGATGTGCATGTTTGGAGGTTTAGGATATTTATATCCTTCTTTAGGTCCATAGGTACAGTTTACTATTTACATTTAAATTTTTAATTTTTTTTCTAAGTGTAACTACGAAAACTTGTACATCAAATAGCTTGATGACAAGATGTTTTTCTGCAGTTGTTGCTGCTGGCATTTCCAACAAGAGGGGGTGGTTGATTTTCTGGTTTGGTGGGTTGGTCAATTGTTTTGGGTATTCTATGGTTTTTTTACGGGGAAGTCATTAAACGTCACGTCAAAGCTTAAACTAATTTAAAGGTATTAAGTCAGAGATGAAATATCAAGAGATAATCATAGTCAGCGCTAGCAGTATCTTAAAGCTCTGACCATACCCAAAAGCCATCAAAATATTTTTTATATATTTTTCTCCTCTCTCTCTATCGGTCACTAAATGCTTTCTATCTGATAAAGCACAGACAACGAACTACGATTTTTGTAATGTTAATAATAATAATAATAGCAAAGAAAAAGTGGATAATAGAATGGGGAAAATTTAATAGAAATGATTTGAGGGATATTAAACGTCTCTTATCACGAACATTATACACCGACCAGCAGCATTATGGAATTTATGCATTTCGAGGAAAAGTTAAATTTCATTAGATTTTTGTTCAAATGTTGCACAGTCGAATCGTTCAGTTTTTCGGTCGAGAACTCTTCCGTCCCAAGCTCTTTCATATATCAAAAGTGGCAATTTTTTTTCGAAATTGGTAAATTGCAGAATGATTGTTAACTAAAAGGTTTTCCAGCAAATGGTGTTATTTGGTATTCAAATAAAAATGCCATTTTCTGAGATAAATTATCGGATGTTTATTTCATAATAAAGAGGAAGGTATGCCGTTAATAATGAAAAACAACATCATCCAAATGGCCATCACTACCTCGCTTACACTACCATATCCTTTTCATGAAATTTTCCATAACCAAAATGCAAAGTGGCTGCCCTATGTCCTCGATAGCCTCACGAACTCTATCTTTGAAGGTCTTGCATTGACGTTGGGCTGTTGGCGTAGACCTTATCTTTCACGTGGCCACAAAGGAAGAAGTCGCAAGGTGTTAAATCACAAGATCTCGGTGGCCAATTGTGAACACATCTTCGAGAGATAACACGGCTTCGTTGCTTGTGTGGCATGTAGCGCCGTCTTGTTGACAGTAAACGTTGTCCAGATCAATACCATCCAAGTCCGACCATAAAAAATCATTAATCATCTCTCGATAGCGCAACCCATTCACCGTATTTGTTGTTCCAACCTCATTTTCGAAAAAGTAAGGTCCAATGACCCCGCCGGACCATAAACCGCACCAAACAGTCACACTTTGAGGATGGAGAGGCTTCTCAACAATAACTCTTGGGTTTTCCGAGCCCCATATGCGACAATTTTGCTTGTTGACGTAGCCATCGAGGTGGAAATGGGCCTCATCAGTCAAGATGATTTTTCGATGATTTTCGATTTTTCGAATTGTAATAATTTCAATGCGTTGTTGAATTGTGTATCGTTCCATTTCTAGTAATGGCATAGTTTATACTTGTCAAACGTCAAAGAATAAAAGCTTCAAAAGTTACAGCTACCGAAATACCGGGTGATTCAAAATAACACCTATTGTTGGAAAACCCTGTATATTCAACAAAATATTAACAAATGCCTCAGCTTGGCAGATAACACAATGCAACAAAATTTTTGTTTGTTTCCAAAAACTAAAAACTTGTGTAGATTGAGGCATACTACTTTATTGAACCAAAACAAAAAAAATTGTTTTTGATTTTTTTGGTATTTGGACCATATTTTTTAAGCATAAGAACTACGAGTATAAAGCCGATTTTGCCCATTAAATTAAAGGGAATTATGAGGGCTACAAATTTTGAAAATATTACTGATGCATAGAAATAGAAGTTTAGTAGCTATCGTTAAAATATTTAGAAAAATATATTTAAAAAAAAAAAAACATTTCCTGGCCCCAAAAAAAGAAGAACAAGTAAGAAAGTTTTGTCGGGTAAACCGACTTACGAATCCCCTTCCCTTGAGTCCCAAAAAATATTAGTACATTTATTTATTTTTGTTTGTTTTATTTAAATTATTATCAATTTTACATTGTATTTAATAACTTTAAAGTATGTACTGGTATTAAAGTTATAAGCTGTTAACTTTTGGTGTAAAATGGTCCATTTGTGCGGGGTGTACCAAAAGCGGAGTGCCAATAACGGCCACTTTTTTACAGTGTAACGAAATTTCAAATACTGTACGAAACTTCAAGTATTTGTATGCACTGGTATTAAAGTAAATTCTGATAACTTTTGGTACAAAAATGCCCATTTGTGTGGGAGGTACCAAAAGGGGCGTGCCAATAACGCTCATTTTCCTCTGGACTCTTGGTACTATAAAAGCATTACACTGTACAAAATTTCAAATATGTATATGCATGGGTATTAAAGTTATAGGCTGTTAACTTTTGGTGTAAAATGGTCCATTTGTGTGGGAGGTATCAAAAGGGGCGTGCCAACTACGGCCACTTTTCTCTAGACTCTACACGGAGAAAAAATATGTTAAAAATATGTTTGGGTGCAATCATATATATGTTTGGGACGGGCACAATCATATATATGTTTGTGGGTAAACATATTATGTTTGCACACAATCATAATATGTTCGGGGCAAAATTCTAGCATATTAAAAAACGATATGATTGTGTCCTAAAATATTTTTAGCAAAATAATATATTAGAACATATTTTTTAGAGTTTTAGAGAGTATTACTCTCTGAGAGCCCAATTATATGACTCATAATTTTGTGCAAAGAAGGGTAATATGTATGTATATGGTAACCGTGTGTATGAGGAGGAATGGCACCGACACCAAAGGGTATTATTATTATTTGATGATGCTTACTCGCCCGGTCGAGTTTAAGGTCGGGTTTTTTATTGAATATGTGTGGTGAATGTCGAGTTCCAAGAAATTAGTTGTAGTTTTAACACGTACAACAAATTCAAAATAAAAGAAAGAATATGATATCAAAGATGTATTGAGGTTATTCATTAAAAAACACAATTATTTTGGTGCAAAATTAATTTTTTTAAAAAGGAATGTATGTTACTTCAAAACATTTTATTTACAAAACGTTCTATAATACTGACGCCGTTTTATTGCCCCACATAAATTATTTTGCCAACATACATATATATGTACGTATGTATGTGTGCTTTTCATGTTCTTTGAACAAACACACTCCCGCACTAACAAATTGTTTTCATCTGAAATGACCCCGGGTACAGTAGTGAAGAGTGCACTGTACTATTGAAGTTTTGCCTTGCTCTGCACATTGCACAAATTCTTTTAAAGAGACACAACTCAAAATTTAGTAATTTTCAGAAAACTCAAAAACTATTCTGCAGCTCATGAACTACTTTTCAGAAGCAAAGTGTGTATTACTGTTTGTTGTTATTTTATTTCTGTATTTGACGTAGTGAGTGACGATTTACATTAGGTTACTTGTTGCTGTGAACCGTTATAGTTTCATGAAGGAGCGAGAAGAGTAGAAGAGATACAATCATATATATGATTACATACAATCGTATATATGATTACATACAATCATATACATGATTACATACAATCATATATATGATTACATACAATCATATAAATGTTTGCATACAATCATATATATGATTAAATACAATCATATATATGATTACATGTAATCATATACATGATTACATACAATCATATATATGATTACATACAATCATATAAATGTTTGCATACAATCATATATATGATTACATACAATCATATATATGTTTGCATACAATCATATAAATGTTTGGTAACATTACCGCTACCCCAAACATAATATGTTTGGGAGCTGCTCCAAACATATATTTGTTGCCTGCAAAATATGTTTGGGACAATATGTTACAGAGGCCGTTTTTTTTCTCCGTGTAGGTACTATGAAAGCATGGCAGTGTACGGAATTTCAAGTATTTGTATGCACTGGTATTAAAGTTAAAAGCTGTAAACTTTTGGTGCAAAACGGTCCATTTGTGTGGGAGGTATCAAAAGGCACATGTCAATAACGTCCTTTTTTGTCTGGACTCTAGGTACAATGAAAGCATTAAACTGTAAAAAATTTCAAGTATTTGTATGCACTGGTTTTAAGCTGATAGCTTTTGGTATAAAATGGTCCATTTGTGTGGGAGGTACCAAAAGGAGAGTGACAATAATGCCCATTTTTCACTGTGTTGTAGGTACTATTGTACAAAATGTCAAGTTTTTCTATGCACCGGTAATAAAGGTATAAGCTATTATCTTTTGGTTCAAAATTGTCCATTTGTGTGGGAGGTACAAAAAGGGGTGTGGTAATTTTTCTCGAGGTAATAGTGACTAATAAACTAATACTATGTGTAGAAATTCAGAGGATGCAAATAAGTAGTATAGAAGTTATTAAATAATTAATATTTCACTAAATGTTAACCCTTTGTGGGGGAGGCACCAGAAGGAGTGGACCAATATGGCCCATCTTCGAACTTAGCCAGAGATAGAAGCAAATATTACCATATACAAAATTTGAAGTCAATTGGTTACTTCTTTCGAGAGTTATCGTGCGCACCAGCCAGCAGACAGACAGACGGACGGACGGACAGACATTGCTGAAATGACTTAAAATGACCCACATCGTATTTCCGACAAACATACTTGGGGTCTTAGGTCACTCCTTCGATGTGTTACACTTTTGGCTCGTAGCAAATGATATATACCCTCCTCTCTAAGGTGAGGGGTTAAAAAAAGATTATTTGAAATTCTCTTAACTCTACCAAAAGGCCTATAATTTCTACTTATATCCATAGATTTTTTCAAATAGGGATTATTTTCTTCGCTAGGATGCAAAGTTTTAAAAAATAATATTTTTTTCGATATTTTTTTTATGTTTTTTTTCGGATCAGGATTTTTGTTAAAATTACTTTTCCAATTTGTTTAATGACTGTTACTAAACCACTGTTTCTAAGTGAAAGATATATTTCCCAAATTGGTAGCCCACATTAATAGCTTCAATTTAACGTATATAGCGATCATGGAATATGCCATGATCGGGCATATACTCCAAAAGTTATAGTGCAAATACTAAGAGTACCTTCGACGATAATAGTATTTTTAATAAAAAAAATTTAAAAAAAAATGTATCCATAAAAATATTTTGGTTTTGATTTTATATAACAGTATGCCACAATCTAAACAAAAAATATTTTTTAAAAAAAAAAATGTTTTTGTTGCATAGTGTAATTATTGAAAAAAAACAGCAGAACTCTGCACCCCTATCTTTTTGGATGATTCTTTAAACTTAATGTTCTAAATAATAAAAACAGTGAAATGCATGGCATCAGGTGACAACCCTTTTCTTTGGTCCAAAAAAGTTTAGGTAAAATAAAAACAAGTAAAGGCGTTAAGTTCGGCCATGCCGAATCTTATATACACTCCACCATTAATAGCATGTGACCTCACAAAATAACTCAAACCTAAAGAAAATAACACCGAAAAACCACAAAAAAATATAGTAGATGAGAACAGTAGGAATCACAACAAGTTAGACGCTATATATGGGAGCTATATCTAAATATGGACCGATATGGCCCATTTGCAATCCCAAACAACCTGCAACTATAAGAAGTATTTGTACCAAATTTGATCAACCTAGCTCTATTATTGCGGACTGTTGCGTGATTACCACAGACGGACGGACGGACCGACGGACATGGCTAAATCGTCTTAGAATTAAGAATATATATACTTTATGGGGTCTCAGATCAATATTTAGAGGTGTTACAAACGGAGTGACAAAATGAATATACCCCCCATCCTATGGTGGAGGTTATAAAAAAATAATTTCTTAGAGCATTTTTTCACAACAATTATTGGATGTATCTAATGTCAATATTAAAAAAAACAAAACTTGAAATTATTACAGGGTGGAGCGCGCTAATTTACTTATTTGGGAATGAAAAAAAAAAGTTATGAATGTTAGAAAAAATTCTTTTATATTTTAATTATATTGCACATTAAGGGAATTTATAAATAACATGGTTTTAAAAAGTGTATCTGGCAAACGTCGACCTTCGCTATCCACACACTGCTTCATACGTTTTCTAAAGATTTCATAAACTCTAACAAGCATGTCGACTGGCATTCTGCTAATTTCAGCCTCAATATTGTTAATTAGGTCTTCCAAGGTGTTGGGACGGTTCATATACACCTTCGACTACATATACTGTATATCAACCGTCCCAACACCTTGGAAGATCTAATGGTTTTCCAATAGGGATGAAATGATTTTGAAGTGACGTTTCGGCCATTTGTAATATGTCACGATCTGTCATTTGTTTTTCATTGTATTCAGTAGTGTTTACAATTTCATCATGGAGAGATATACGCGAGAACAACGTTTACAAATTATTTAGTTTTCTTATCAAAATAATCGTTCTCCAATTGCAACTTTTCGTGCGCTAAGTCAATTTTTTTTTTAAATCCACAAAAATACACTTTCCAGTCGACCTACGACCTTGAGAACTACGAGCAATATTTTAGATCTCGTTAAGAGCTATCTTCTTGCCATTGACCGATTCCCGATCCGACGAACCGTTATGGAGCTAGAGCAAAATAAACTTTCCCTTCAAATTTGAAAATGTTACTAAGTCCATTTTTTTTCGAAATCCAAAAAAACACTTTCCGGTGGACCTACGACCTTGACAAACATGATCAGTATTTTAGCTCTCGTTAAGAGCTATCATTTTGTAAGTGGTCGATTGTGGCTAAGTGCCACACAGCACATGAAACAATTAAATTGTTGCGAGAAAAGTGTGGAGATTCGATTATTTCAAGAAATTGTGATATTGAATGGCCTCCAAGAAGTTGTGATTTAACACCATTAGACTATTTCTTGTGGGGTTATTTGAAGTCATTGGTCTTTCGAAATAAACCAGACTCTCTTCAAGCTTTACAAGTCAATATTGAACGTGCCATTCATGACATACGACTTGATTTAGTGGAAAAAGTGCTCGACAATTGGGTTCATCGAATTTGTTCCTACAGAAGAAGTCGTGGAGGCCATTTGAATGACGTTTTATTTAGAACTTAATTGTATCGATTGTACTTCACATTAATATTAAGTGTGTTTTTTTCATAACAAATCATATCACCCTTATTGGAAACCCGTTAAGAGGTGATACAAACGGAGTGACCCTCCACCATGCTATGGTGGAGGGTATAAAAATGATTGTGGTATTTTTATAGCTTATGTAGGTAATCATACAGTCGACTCTGCCAGACTTTAGACTTCATTTAATATCTTAAAACTCCATTAAGTTGGTTAGGCATCGTTTTTTGTAAATAATCGTTTAAAACCTGATTCGTTTTGTCCAGCAACCTAAGAATTTGAAATTCGTATTCGTTCCATATAACATATTTTGAATAATCTACGGATTCTTAAAATTCTATTTTCCAAATTCTTAGTGCGTATTTTGCCAGAGTTTTCAACAACTAAGAAAATATATTTACGCACGTTGTGGCTATAAATCATTAAGAAAATATCAAAAGGAAAATTGGCGTTGAAGGTTCTGTGTGTGTTTAGTAGCAAAAATTGAATATTTCTTGAGAAGCCAGGGAAAAGAAGAAAGCAAAACATACAATGAACTAAGATGATCGTGATGATGATCATTCTCATCGCAATCTTCAAACCGTCTGACCGAGTGACGGCTGATTTACCGACTGATGAGAGTGAGAGAAGAATGTGCAGCCGTCCGTCCGTCGTATGAGCGATATTCCAATTTTTGCTTAAATTGAAAATATCACATTTCAAGATTTTTTTCTTCTGACTTTCTGTATTATTGTCGACGTTGCCTTTATTTTCTCAATTTAAAGGTAGATTAAACTGTAGACGAGTAAAGTACATTTAGTCTAAGTTAGTCAAGCGGTAAGCGCGCTTTAATTCTACACCGCAAAATTGTCGCGATCTTCTGTGTTGATCACTAATAATAAAAAAAGAAAAAATAAATAAATGAACCGAGATATATCTAGATTAATGCGGCGAGAAGTGAATTAAATTTGATTGAAAATAAAAATAAAATTAAAAAATTACAATGGAATTGAAAGATAAATTGTAAAGGCACAATTAAGCAAAATGCTAGTACTTTAAGGATATACACACATATATTGTGAAAAGTGATGTGATAATATAGTTACAAGTTCGTGAAATTACATACGAGTATCTAGTATTATATAATATGCCATGAAATCAAAAGAGAAAAAAATAAAATTATGATATTGAATACAGATCTCTGGTTGAAGCTGCGTGAATGCTATTGTATGTCATTATACGATACACACAAGCGGCATTTTAGTGTGACGAAACTTATAGGACGTTATAAATACATAATATACTCACATATACAACGACCATACACGGGGCAAAATCGCCTTTTTTGATATGTTTGAATAGAAAGAAAATATATTTGGAACACAATTTTTAAAATATTATACATTTTTCAGCAAACAAATTTTATTTGAAAATCAATAAAATTTATTTGGAACGCATATATTAATATATTACAACAAAATATATTTGCAGTCTAATTTTCTCAAATAAAATATTTGTTTAAATACAAATAAAAGTATTGTTCAAGAATTTCTCCAAATATATTTTATTTAAAAAAGATTTTCAAAACTTTGCTGTCTTTTCGAACTTCAGTTTTAATTTTTCCTTGATTTCGAAATGTACCTCGCAACTAAATATGGCATATGCAACGTTTTCTTCTGTTAAAAAGCATTAATTTTAAATTTCTAAATATCCCAATTCATCATTAGCTGTAAGTCCTTCGAGTAAATTATTTTATTATACATAAATTATTGTTTTAAGATTATACGAGTTCAATTATAAAATATTTTTATAAACATTAAAAAATTAATTTTGAATCCTGAGAAACTAAACGTTATTAAGGTATCGGTGTATTTTATGAAAACTTAAAAGCAAATAAATCTTTGTTTCGGAAGTAATATACCCAAATTAAAACCTGTTAGGATGGAAACAAAGAATTGTTTAGACCAACACCTTCCCAAATATTTAATAATTGTGTGTACCAAATATTATATACTTAGAGTGTATCCTAAACATATATATGTTTCAAGCCGAATATGTTTGGGACAATATACTACAGAAGCGATTTTTTTTCAGCGTGTATGTAATAAGATGAACTCGATAATGCCGTATTGATTAACCGTATATTTGACATTTTAACAGCTAAAGGCGACTAATGAAATTTGGCATGAAAAAACGTTTGAAAATTAAGAACATTAGACTGGACCATTGAGCACGATTTTCGAGGAAAATCATTATAGCAAGGCAGAAAAAAAATTCGGAAATAATTGTTCGGAAAATTGGAAGATATCAGATTGCCAAAATCGGAGCATAAATCTACTGAAGTTGGGAAGATGGTTTCTAAAAACAAAAGACAGAATTCAGAAAATTCTTGAACGCTAATTTTGTTTCACTTATTTATTAATGTTTTACAAAAATGTTGGCCAGAAATTTTTATTTTATTTGTCAGAAGACATCAAAGGCCAAAATTTAAAACAAATACAAAAAAACATTCAAATTCCAGCAAAAACACTCTTTGACAGTAGGTTGAATGTATAACATTACTTATACGACATGGTCTTCAAAGCAATATCGATACCAGTAAAGAGGAGTTTGTTATTCGTGTTTGTGTTAAACGTTTTCTCAGAGGGAGACTCACATGATATGTTTTTGTATCAAAATTAACAGATTTTTGCTTATAAATGATAAAATAAATAAAATATGGGTTCATAGAAACTACAAATTTAAATCGCGAATTTCTCGAAAACAAGAGCTAACCTAGGAAAGCGGATTTTACCTTGGATTCAGCATACTCGAAATATGTTTATCCACCTCATTATTGCAAAAATAACTAAACAATGGATTTTTGCGGTGTTGGTCTTCATTAGATAATGAGTTTAAAATTTAATCACAATCACAGTCTAGTGGACTTGATTTAAAAATTATTTCCTCAGGAGTGTCAAAAAACGCCATCTTGAAAGTCTGCACACATGTGGGGGAAAATCAGCTTATTAATCTAAAAATATTTAAAAAAAAATTAATTATATCCGAATTCGCGAAAATTAATTTTTTGTGATTATTTTCGCATTTATGAGGTCAGATTGCAAATTTTTGCGAAAAACGATTCAACCATTCGAAAGCCCATGAAAAAATCTTCAACATTCGTGTCACAAAATATTCTTATATTTGGTGGTTGAAGCACAAGAAATAATCAAACAACAACACCTTGGCTTGAAGAGTAAATTTTGGACCAGCGCCCATGCTACCAATATTCAACGAAAATTTCCAAATCTTGGCGGATATATTATTTGTATATAGCACCATTCATAAACAAAATTTGAACAAAATTGGACAACGTTTATTGTTAGGCAGGACATTTTTCATGAATTTCACCCAATATAGTAAAATGTTATGGCCTACATTTCTGTAGAACATTTTTAATGTATTTTTTAAAATTTATTAAAATAGAAAAAAATTATCACAAATCACCGATATGTGGTGGAGCTAGAAGGTAAAAAAGTTCCTCAAAAATTTTAAGTAACATTTTTGAACATATTCTATAAATAAAATGTAAGATTTGCAAGGATTCCTATGCCAATTCATCGTACGAATGTGAAAAAGGGGGACATTTTGATACCCTTCTAAAAAGACCTCCATACGTAAACTTTTAAAAATGCCGATACACGTATGTATATTCTTTTGTTACACCCTCTATCAGAATCTGTTGCCAGAACCTCGTTATTTCTTATCCCCTCACCTTAGAGAGGAGGGTATATATCATTTGCTACTAACCAAAAGTGTAACACATCGAAGGAGTGACCTAAGACCCTAAGTATGTTAGCCGGATATCCGTTTTGGGTCATTTTAAGTCGAATGAGCAATGTCTGTCCGTCTGTCTGTCTCCTGGCTGGTGCGCGCGATAACTCTCGAAAGGAATAAACAATTGACTTCAAATTTGGTATGTGGTAATATTTTCTCATATCTCCGCCTAAGTTCGAAGATGGGCCATATTGGTCCACTCCTTCCAGTACCCCCCTCCCCCACACAAAGGGTTAACATTTAGTGAAATATTGATTAATTAGTAACTTCTATACTACTTACTTGAATCATCTGAAATTCTACACATAGTGTTAGCTTATTAGTCACTATTACCTCGAAAAAAATAGACGAATATGCCACGCTCCTTTTGGTACCTCCCACACAAATGGACAATTTTGACCCAAAAATTAATAGCTTATAACTATATTAGCTGTGCATACAAAGACTTGAAGTTGTGCACAGTGTAATGGTTTAATAGTAGCTACAATACAGTGAAAAATGGGATTTATTGCCACGCTCCTTTTGGTACCTCCCACACAAATGGCCATTTTGTACCAAAAGTTACCAGCTTATAACTTTAATACCAGTGCACACAAATACTTCACATTTTGTACAGTGTAATGCTTTTATAGTACCTAGAGTCCACAGAAAAATTGGCTTTATTGGCCCGCCCCCTTTTGGTACCTCCCACACAAATGGACCATTTTGGACCAAAAGTTATCAGCTTTTACCTTTAATACCAGTACATACCTTAGAGTTATTAAAAGCAATTTAAATAAATAAATAAACTTAATAATGTTTTTTTGAGACTCAAGATGAGGGGATTCTTTAGTCGGTCTACCAGACTGAACTTTCTTACTCGTTTTTAAAATTTTTGGTATACATTTTTCGGGTTTACCAATACAGTAAAATTTTATGGCCTACATTTCTGTAGAACATTTTTATAGAATTTTTTTTTTAGATTTATTAATATAGAAAAAAATACCACAAACGACCGTTATGTGGTAGAGCTAGAAGGATAAAAAGTTCCTCAAAAATTTTCCTCGTAGTGGATTAAGTAACATTGTTGAACATATCCTATATATAAAATGTAAGAGTTGCAAGGATTCCTATGTCAATTCATCATAAGAATGTGAAAAAGGGGACATTTTGATACCATTCTAAAAAGACCTCCATACGTTAACTTTTAATAACGCGATACCCGTGTATTCTTGTTTTACCCCCTCTACCAGAATCCGTAGCCAGAAACTCATTATTTTTTTGTGTTCCACAGTGTAATTATTATTTACAAAAAAATTTATTTATTTATGATCTCACTCCGAAAACAAAACATTCATATCATTAATGAATTCTTACATTGCATCAATGAAAATTTACATTCTTTTTAAGCCAATGTAGGGCTTCATTGAGCAATATTCAATATAAAATTAAACAAAAAATAAATGTAGACTTTATATGAATATAAACAATAATAATGTACAGTGAAATATAGTACACGCTGAAAAAAACACTTCTGTAGTATTATGTCCCAAACATATTCGGCTTGTAAAACATATATGTTAGGGTACTCTCTAAATATATAATATTTGGTACACACAATTTGTATATATTTGGGAAGACGTTGTTCTAAACAAATCTTTGTTTACATCCCAATATTATTTTATTTGGGGTTATTGTTTCCCAAGGTTTAGCTTAGGGTGGCAGCCGTATTTTTTACCAGATCACATAGACAAATTTAGGTCCCTAGTGTTACCACGGGCTGCAATGCCCCTCATCGAAAGCAACCTGTTTGATATACAAATTTATCGTTAGTACGAATATCGGTAGCGGAAAGATCTGTTGGACTGCCTAGAAAGGCCGACCCCAGTATGTCCAGTCGTCGTTTACTTAAAGCGCTCAGTGCACTTCTTTCTCATCTCCACAGCTTCTGCAGAAGTCAGTGGAGTCAATAACCAGTCTTTTGGCGTGTTCGCCGATAAAGTAGTGTCCCGTCAGAACTGATACTGACAGAACTGACAATCTTTGCCTCTCTAGTGCGAGGAGATATTTTGAGCTTCTCTGGTCATACATTTGTCTAGCTACGCTGCAGGAGCCAATTTCTGTCCATCTTTCGTTGGACTACCTGATTGCCTCTTGCCTAAGCCAAAGCTTGCATGTGGATAGTGTCGCACCAATATATTCAAATTCTTCGAGAATTTGTAATGTCGTCCCTTTCCTAGCAAGTTCGTCAGCTTTGCAGTTCCCCGGGATATCCCTATGCTCAGCCATCTCGTTAAGAGATCTACGGCAGTCGAGGGCTGTTTGTGAATTTAGGGATGTTGCCTCCAGAGAATTGATGGCAGCCTGGCTGCCCGAGTAAGTGACAACTCCAGTGTTGGTAAGTATGTTCCGTCTCAACCACTCGGCAACTTCCCATATTGCCATTATTTCGGCTTGATAGACACTGCAGGTATCTGGTAGTCTGTGAGCAATATCCATAGAAAGTTCTTCACAGTGTACTCCAAAGCCAACTTTTTCATCGAGCTTCGAACCATCGGTATAGAAATGGAGATGGTTTCTATTACCTGGTATTCTGCCAATCCATTAATCTCTGGCTGGAATCATAGTGATGTTGTTCTCGGTCCTTCAGGCTCAGCTTATGCTTACGCAGGCTGTTCTCTGAACCTTTATTAGGTGGATGGTTATGGTTAGTTTGTCAGTTGCCGTCCACCATACCACAATGCCGTATAACAGTATAGGACGAACTACTGCTATATATATCCAGTTTACGATTTTAGGAGAGAGGCCCCAACGCGACCCTACAGCCTTTTTGCAGGAATATAAGACAAACTAATATTTGTTTCCGAAACAAATATTAATTTGTGTTCAAGTGTTCAGAAAATACCTAAATTGTGTTAAATTTTTCAGTAAATTTTTAATTTAATTATTTAGAAATTTTTAATGTTCGTAAAAATAATAAATAATAATAGTTGAAAGCGTATAATCTTGAACAAAAATAAAATAACTTGGAAGATTGACAACTAATGATGGATTGGAATACTCAGAAATTTGAAATGATTGATTTAAAAGAGATGTTAATGCTACATATTACTGCGAGGTACAATTCGAAACCAAGGAAAAATTAAATGTGAAATTCGAAAGTCAGCAAATGCTTTGAAAATTTGTATCAAATAAAATATATTTGGCGAAATTCCTAAACAATAATTTTATTGGTATTTAAACCAGGGCTGCGAAGTCGGAGTCGGGGAAATTTGCCCGGAGTCAGAGTGGAGACCGGAGTCGAAAAATTATGGTCGACTCCGACTCCAAGATGGATTGTGCAAAATTTACCATTTATGCGATAGAATTTGTGCACTCAAAAATTTTTTGGAAAACAATTCTGGTACTGAAAAAGGATAAAACATTTGAAGCTTTAACTAAATATTTTTGTGTGTCCAAAATATCTATAAAGTCAACAAAATTATCGACTTTTTATGTAAAGAAAATTTTAGGAAAGTTATGTTTATATGTGATCAATTTAGCAAGAGGAATATGCTGCTAACAAAATACAAATTTTGCAAGACTATACGCTATTCATAAGCAAGTAAAAAGCAGTAAGGAAATACCAATGACTGACGAATCCACTATGTGATATCGTACACCACCTTGTTAGAGCAGAATAAGCTCAGATATAGTAAATATAAATATTATATATAAATAATAATTATAAAACTAAATTTAAACTGAATTTGTTCAAATTCGACAATATGCGTTTTGCATAAATAAACTCTACGCTACATGAATGTGGAATACAGCTTACATAGGACAACAAGGCCAAATCTAAAAAACATTTATATCTCGGGGCAATAATGATTTGAACCGATTTTGACAAATTGCAATAGGTTTCCTCCCTGTTCTGAAAGAGTTTTTATTGCCAAATTTTAGCAGGATCGGAGTGAAATTTTGACCTGTACTCAACGAACAACTTAAGATGGACAGACAGATGGACTGCTAGTGATTCTGAGTGGGACAGTATATTTTAAGGTGTGTCTATGTGTAGTATTTTTTAAAATCTGCCAAAAAACAAAGTTATAACCCCTATGATACAGAGGGTTAGAGTACAATAACTAACGAAAAAACTGGATGCCTGAAGCGAAAATAATTTCCAAAAATTGCGGTATACGGGTATTAAAACAGAGGCAGTGATTGTTGAAAATTTTATCATGATTCCATTTTGAAAGAATTGTCATATTAGCTGCAACGCAAGCGTCGATAAATAAATAATAAAATGTTATTTAATTGCTAGTATTTAATACCTACTTTTTTGTGTTTTTTTTAACAAAACTAATTTATTTCACTATAGTTTTCTCATGAATTAGCGAGAAAAAGTAGTAAATTCATAATAACTTTTATTATACGTATGAGAAAGATGACAGCTATTACAGAAGACAGAGATGCATACATCACAAACAATCAAACAGACACAATTTTTCCTTGAGTGTATGATATGAGTATGAAAGAGATTTTAGTGAGATTGGCAGGTTATTATAAGAAAGGGCAACCCCGACCTGAAATGATTGTGTTAAGGTGAAATTTAAACGGGGACAAATTATTTGAGGATTTCTAGCAGATCTCTTAAACTTGAAGAATTCAAGTAAAAATTTAGGTGTTTGGGCCTTATACAGCTTGTAAAAAATACATAAATTTCTTATATTGTTGCTTATCTTTTGTTTTACATCAATAATTTGTAATTTGTAAATATTCCAACTCATCCCTTTTTGTCAATATATCAATGCAATTTCTAGTTTTCAAAGATTATACGATTTAATTTTTAATTGAATTTTACAAACATATAAAATTTATAAAAATATTGCACTTTGAACTTCTGAAAAACAGAAAACTTATCTTTAAAATAAAGCATTGATACATTGCCAAAATACTTAAATGCAAATTAATATTTGTTTCGGAAATATTTCAAAATAAAAAAAAATATTAGAATGAAAACATATTTTTGTTTAAAGCAATATCCTTCCAAACATATACTATTTGTGTGTGTCAAATATTATACATATATTTGGAATGTACTCTAAATATATGTATATTTCAAGCTGAGTATGTTTGTGTCAATATACTACAGAAACGATTTTTTTTCAGCGTGTACACATAAAAAGATTTTCTCTCGGACGCAAAAAAAAAGTTTTTATTGCATTGTGTTTTCTTATGTCTTCATACGAGTATTCTGTATTTTAGACTATTTTACCAATGAATGTAGTCTGACAAAGAATGAAGGTATTTTGTCCAACCTCCTGACATCTCGTAGGGACCAACTTGCATACTTATTTCTCTATATCGAGAGCTTATATTCAAAACTCATGTTATTAACCAGTAATGAAAGGCAGGAAGTCGGGCGGGGCCGACTATATAATACCCTACACTTCCTTAACAGTGCGATAAGAGTCATTGCGATAATAATTTGGAAAAATTGGTAAAATGGTATACACATATTATCTAATTCTGAACCGATAATCGCTAAATTAAGCAATATTCGTTCCTAAATTGAGAAACATCTTTCTGGAAAATTTTAATGATCGAAAGTAAAAGTACAACTTCTATAGCGCTTTGATACCAAATCAGGAGGAACATATATATGGAGGTTACATATAAATCTGAACCGATATTCCCTGAATACTCATTCATGTAAAAAGACCTCTTTCTGTCGAATTTCGAACTGATCGGATATAAAATTCAGTTTCTACAGCGCTTACATGTCTAATCGGGGGTAACATATATATGTGGGCTATATCTAAATCTGAAATGATTTTATCCTAATTTGGCAGTATTCCTTCATGTAGAAAGAAACATCTTTTTCGCGAATTTCGCACTGATCGGATATAAAATAAAATATTTACAGCGCTTACATGTCAAATCGGGGGTTACATATATAGGGTGATCCAGGTAGAGATACTTTTTTCAATTTTTGACAGATCACGTGTGAGTCGTGTCATTCTGTCATGTTATTTTTCCATTTCACCATGGAAAGACTTACGCCTGAACAACGTTTACGCGTGTCGTTCGTCAGTTACCAGTCGAAATGCTCGAACGAGTCATAGAAAATTGGACTCAATGGATGGACCATGTGAGACGTAACCGAGGCCAACATTTTTTAGACATAATCTTCAAAAAATAAATGCCAAAGAATGTTCTTTCAAATGATAATAAACATTCCCCATTCAATTTGAATTTTCTGTGTTTTTTTTTCTTTAAAAAAGTAGGGAACCTCGAAATGGATCACCCTGTATATGGGGGCTATATCTAAATCTGAACCGGTTTTCTCCGAATTTAGCAGTATTCCTTCATGTAATAATAAACCTCTTTTTGCCGAATTTCGCACTGATCGGATATAAAAAAAGTTTTACAGCGCTTACATGTCAAATCGGGGTAATGTTTATATGGGGCTATATCTAAATCTGAACCGATTTCTTCCAAATTTAACAGTGTTCATTCATATAATAAGAAACCTCATTCTGCCGAATTTCATACTGATTGGATATAAAATAAAGTTTTTACAGCGCTTACATCTAAATATATCTAAATCTGAACCAATTTTAACAAAATTCAATAGGGATCGTCCTTGGGCCAAATAAAAGATATGTGTAAAGTTTCGTCGAGATCGGACCATAATTGCGAACTGTACTTTGATTACAAGAATACATGCACAGACAGACGGACAGACAGACAGACAGACGGACATAGCTAAATCAACTCAGAAAGAGATTCTATGTCGATCGTATAATAAACGATGGGTCTATTTCTTCTCCTTTTGGGTGTTACAAACAAATGCACAAAGTTATAATAACCTGTACAACAGTGTGGTGTTGGGTATAAAAACACAAGTTTTCAGGAGAGCGAGGCATTTAATTTAACACATTTTGCGTGTTTATTAAATAAATATTCCATAATTTAAAAAACAAACACTTAGTGTGTTTTACCAGAAAAAATAGTCTACATAAAAAGCTTTATTCGCGTTTTTAGAGAACATTTCCCTTTATTGTCTTCGTAAATTTTCTCTACGTTTATGTAGAGCTCTAGGTCCTAGCATAGTGCTTTTTATTTCAAATTAAAATTTAATTTAATTAAAAAATAATTCTGGGCAAATACAATAATAAATTAGATCGTACTCTGAGAGCGAACATTACCATTAAAACGAAAATATCACAATCTTTATGGATATTTATTTTGTTTCAATACTCGTAAATTATACTGTTATTGCATTTCCTGACATTTCGCAACTTTTTAAAGAAGTATGTATATTTGTGCATTTCTAATAAAGGTACTGCTCACATTTCATTGATAACCGTATCACGTGCCAATGTTAAGAGGCTTAATAGATTTTACAAATAAAAATATAATTATCTTAAGCGCATTGTCAATGCATTTGCAAATTAAACCCACAATTCCTATTAAGACTTGTCCGCATAATATTTCTCTGAGTAAAAGATTTTCATATTTCCCTATTATATATAGATAATATTATTTATATATTATATATATAGATAATATTATTTTGTCGGAATCTGATGTAAAAATGACAAGTAATATTTTTCATTTTTGTTGTTCATTATTGTCCGAATTACAGTTGTTAGTTTTCTATTTGAAAGATCATCAATAGGAGTTATTTCTTCACTTCTGTGATTATAAATCAAACCAAACGTATATGAGCTAAAGTGCAAAATATTTTTTTCAAAACATGCATTTAAAAACAAAAACTTTGAAAACCACTTCTCAACCACAAAAATGTATCACACTTAGAATCAACACCCATTTGTTGCTCCAAAAAAAAAAGAAGAAATAAGAAAACGGAAATATTAATTATCAATTGCATTGCATTATAAAGCGTATCTTGATCAAGTGCATATTTGCTACACTTGACAGAGAAAATAAGTGAAAATATTTATTTTACGAAAAAAAGACGCACTAAACAATTAAAAAAAGATAAATAAAGGCCAATTTAAATACCCGTAAACTATCTACAGACCGGTACTAAATACATACTGCATTGTCTAAGTCAATGTGCGATTGTGGACGATGTCCGTGTGATTTATTAATTCCGAAAGTGGACAAATGTAACGCCAAAAAGAATATGAGACAGTCTTCTCAAAGTGATCACGAAAAACGTTCCACTTTGGATTACTTTCTTAGTTTGCTTTCCAAAGATGAATAAATAACGAACGAATGAGCAAACAGAGAAAACAAAAAAAAAAGAAATGAAGTTCAAGTGATAATAAAGCTTAATTTAAGCACACAAATCCTCTAGTCGCATCAAATAATTGTATTCTCGGAATCGTATCATAAAAGTAAATTAGTTTGAAGATACTATCTCATGAAATGCTAAAAAATATGTGTGAACTCCTAGTGTTTGTACCCTTACCATATAGGGTAGTAGGCTGTCTATATGTATGTATATGCGAGTGTACCGAAAAGAAATTGCTTGCGAGATGTTAAAACACTCTGCAACGATATGAAATAATTCTACTTACAATATTTCAATACAATTTCATTATTTTCAAAAATCGTTACAAAAATTTCTGCTTAATGACAAAAAAAATATATAAATCACCAGTAAGGAAAGGCTAAAGTCGGGCGGGGCCGACTATATAATACCCTACACCACTCTCGTAATATTGAATAACTCTGAAATATAAATTTTGTAATTCATGTATAAATTGTTCATTCTAAATATCAAAACGATTGGATGTAAACTACAGCATATGTAGGACTAAAGGGCCACATCGGACGAAAGATATGTATGCTATATCTAAATATTAACCGATTTTCTTCAAATTCGGTAGTGTTGGTTCATGGATCAAGAAACTCTACCATTCTAAATTTCAAAATGATTGGATGTAAACTACAGCTTCTACAGGACTAAAGAGCAAAATCGGACGAAACATATATATGGGAGCTATAACTAAATTTTAACCGATTTTCTTCAAATTCGGTAGTCTTGGTTCATCGATCAAGAAACTCCCATTCTAAATTTCAAAATGATTGGATGTAAACTACAGCTTCTACAGGACAAAAGAGCAAAATCAGACGAAACATATATGTATATGGGAGCTATAGCTAAATCTTAACCGATTTTCTTCAAATTCGGCAATGTTGGTTCATGGATCAAGAAACTCTACCATTCTAAATTTCAAACCGATTGGATGTAAAATACAGCTTCTATAGAACTAAAGGGACAAATCGGACGAAACATATATATGGGAGCTATATCTAAATCTGAACCGATTTCAACCAAATTCAATAGGGATCTTTACAGCTGCGAAATACTCTAAACTGCAAAATCAGAACGATCGGAATGAAATTGCGACCTGTAGTCGACGAACAACTTTACATGGACAGACGGACGGACGGACAGACATGGTTAAATCGACTCAGCTAGTCGATCGGTATACTTTAAGTATAGCTGTGTTATTTTCATGTGTTACAAACATCTGCCGTGAAACAAACTTATAATACCCTGTACCACAGTGTGGTGTAGGGTATAAAAATATAGAAGCTACGGCTTTGTTTCATGCAAGAAACCGTCAGGTGTTACAAACATCTGGCGTGAAACAAACTTACCCTGTACCACAGTGTGGTGTAGGGTATACAAATATAGAAGTTACGGCTTTGTTTCATGCAAGAAACCGTCAGCTGGAAAATATCTATATAGTTTTCTAAAAGTTAATGAATCTTTAAGATCATTATAAAGACTTGGCCAACTAATATCTTCACCACAGCTTAGAGCAAATATCACCTCTCATTCCGTTAATACTCTTTAATTGAAATAGTTATATCTGAATAGGTTCAATAGAGGGAAATGACCAATAACATGTTGTATGGATTCCCCTTCATTAAATTTACACATAGAGCATTATCTCCTACTATCTTCCGTTGTATTTCTCACATCATTTAGATAAAATAGATCTCCGCAAGCCTTCATTACGAGTGATATCTGAGTTTGGCTGAAATAAGCATTGTATTATGTTGCTCCAGAAGTATAACCAAAATATTAATAAATCCTGCATACTCGTTCATGCGCTCTTCGTATGCAAATATTATAGCCGTCTTTTTTATTTCTTCGATAAGATGACGTCATAACAGGATGCTTTGTTCAAGTTTGCAGTGACGAGGTATAAAGTATATTTTGCTAGGAGTGGTATAAAATCGTTGTTGCAGTAAATTCAATTTGCGATTATTTTAGCCGTTAGTATAATGGGGAGCCTGCTGTGTCCGAAATTAAAAACAACGATTGCCAGATACTTTAACTGTGTTGTGTATATATAGATATTAATTCTCGTATCCTGTGACTCAAGTGTCAAAATATAATTAGGTGTGTTTTCCGAACTCGTTTTGTTAAATATCTGTATATCCAGCGAAAAAAAACCAACCCCCTATGTGACGAATCCAAGCAAGGCGGTGCTTGAATAATGCATCAAAAATCAGCAACGCTTCGTTACAAAATCAACTCCAAAATGGGAGAATGTAAAGGAAGATGTGCGGCCGACTAAATAACGTGCGGGGGTAAGTAATGCACGTTCTGGGGACGACTACAGCACGCTCTGGGGATGATTTCAAGAACACACCGTGGATGACTTTCTATTCCATATCAACCAAATATGTAAAACAAGTGGATATAGAATCAAAGTGAAAACAAATAAATAAAACTTAAAAAATATATCATCATCATTATATATAAAATCCTTTGTACGTTTGTTAGTAACGCATGATCTCCGAAACCATAAAAGCGAATGGGCTGCAAATTGAACAATACATTCAGTTTGAGGTCGATTCTGTTTTGGAATTGTTTTCACCGCGATAAATTGCGGAGTGGTCGACTTATTTGCAAAATTCGAAAGCATTTCCAGAGCTATTTGACCGAAATTTATCGATAGTACGAATATCGGTACTGGAAAGATTTGTTAGGCTGCCTAGAAAGGCCGACGCCAGTATGTCCAGTCGTCGTTTATTCAGGACGGGGCAGTCGCAAACCAAGTGCTCAATGCTCTCCACTTCTTCCACTTCTTCCTCATCTCCACAGCTTCTGCAGAAGTCATTGGAGTCAATACCCAATCTTTTGGCATGTTCGCCGATAAAGCAGTGTCCCATCAGAACTGATACTAACGTAGACAATCTTTGTCTCTCTAGTGCGAGGAGATATTTTTATCTTCTCAAGTCATACATTGGCCAGATTTGTCTAGGTACCTTGCAGGTGCCGATTTCTGTCCATCTTTCGTTGGACTGCCTGATTGCCTCTTGCCTAAGCCAAAGCTTGCACGTGGATAGTGGCGCACCAATATATCGACAGTTTATATTCAATATCCTCTATCTTAAAAAACACAATTGTTCAGTAGAGCCAAAAAACCGTTTATATCCCTAATTTTAAAGAAAATTAAAATTGTTTCTTCTACAATGTTTATTACACCTATCTACGTGAACTACTAAATAATATTTTTTTTAATATTTGCACCACGAGCCATTTTATGGAACATAGAGGGTATTGCTGTTCAAAAATTCTTCATGTATAAAAAAAGATAGAGGGTTTTGCATAGTAAAAAAAAATTATTTATGAATTCCTCAAATTTTTTTAATATATAATTATACATATTATAATAAAAATAATAAATAATAATAACAATAAATTAATGATTAATTTTTTATTTAAGTATTATCTATTTCTTGGGGTTCATTTTTGAATCCATTTTCAAATTGTCATAGAAAATGGTATTCTTGTGGAATAACAGGTTAGATATAAAAATAGTCATAATTTGAAAACTAAAGCTTCGACTAAAAAAATTTAATCGAATTCGGGTTTAGCATACTCTTTTCACCAAAGAACCATCTTTTAGAAGGAAAAAAAAACAAACAAAAAATAGTCCCAAATTATATGAAGAGATAGAGGGTATTGCATTCAGAAAAAATAAGTGTGTAAGATAGAGAAATTACAAAAATGACCATAAAATCTAAATTTTTGTTTTTTTTTATTTCCAAATTAGTACCATAGATGCGCCTTATTTTACCGAATATTTTAACATAAAAATCTCATTTTTGCAAAAATTGAAGATAGAGGGTTTTTAATATAAGCTCTCGATATGCAAATTCTGGAATGTCGTCCCTTTCCTAGCAAGTTCATCGGCTTTGCAGTTCCCCGGGATATCCCTATGCCTAGGCACCCATATGAGGTGTATACTCGTATTAAACTGCTCAGCCATCTCGTTAAGAGATCTGCGGCAGTTGAGGGCTGTTTGTGAATTTAGGGATGTTGCTTCCAGAGAATTGATGGCAGTCTGGCTGTCCGAGTAAATGACAACGCCAGTGATGGTTACTATGTTGTGACTCAGCCACTTGGCGACTTCCCATATTGCCATTATTTCGGCTTGATATACCCTGCAGGTATCTGGTAGTCTGTGAGCTATATCCAAACTAAGTTCTTCACAGTGTACTCCGAAGTCAAACTTTTTATTAAGCTTCGAACCATCCGTATAGAAGTGGAGATGGTTTCTATTACCTGGTATTCTGCCAACCTTTCATATTTGGCTGGAATCATAACGATGTAATTTCTCTCGAAGGTTTACACAGTTGGTATATAGTTCACTCGGTCGGTTACCATATCCTCATGTGACCGAAGTTTTTGTACCTCCACATTGATAGGCAGTTTAATCTTATTGCCGCTTTGTTTGCAACTTCTCTCGCCACAATATTAATCGACAGTATGTGGGGTAGGGCTTGTAGAGTCTCGGTCGCCGTAGTCCTTAAGGCTCCGCTTATGCTCAGGCAGGCAGTTCACTGAGCCTTTGTTAGTAGGTTGGTGATGGTTAGTTTGTCAGTTGCCGTCCACCATACCACAATGCCGTATAACAGTATTGGACGAACTACTGGTATATATATATCCAGTGGACGATTTTAGGAGAGAGGCCCCACCGCGAACCTACAGCTTTTTTGCAGGAATATAAGGCGACGTTGGCCTTCCTTACACATTCCAATACGTCAAGTCTAAATAACGGTTTCCTATCTAGAATTTTGCGCTTTCAGAAAAGACTAGATCTGTTCCATTTATCCGAGGTGGAGGGTCCACATGTGGGACATTATTCATCCTAGTAAAGAGAACCAATTATATCTTGTTTATGTTAACGCCCAAACCGCTGCTTCTGGCCCATCTAGTCAACTTGTTCAGAGCCACCTGTAGGATGTCTCTGAGGACGATTACGAATTTGCCACTCACTGCGATTGACACGTCGTCCGCATATGCCACGACCTTGCAGCCACAATGTTCTAGAACTAGCAGGATTTCATTCACCGCTAGGTTCCAAATTAGTGGAGACAGTACTCCTCCTTGTGGGGTCCCTCTTGTTAGAGTTGTGGACCCTAGACCTTGTTAGAGTTGTGGACCCTAGACATGCTGTTATGCGTCCTCTGTTGAGCAGACTTTGAATTAGTCTAATCAAACTAGAGTTAACTTTTAGATGTGACAGTGTCGCAATTACCGCATCTGAGTGAATGTTGTTAAAAGCCCCTTCTATGTCAAGAAATGCAACCATGGTGAATTCCTTGAAATGCAGGGACGATTCGATAGTGCTCACAAGTTCGTGCAATGCTGTTTCTGTAGACTTCCCCTTATTGTAAGCATGTTGGTTCCCCGACAGGAATATTGTATCCAGTTTTTCCCTAATGAAATAATCTAAAAGTCTTCCCAGACCTTTCAAGAGGAAGGAGGATAGGCTAATAGGTCTGAAGTCTTTTGGCATTGCGTGTGATATCTTCCCCGCTTTGGGTATGAATACCACTTTGGTATCCCTACATCGATACGGGATGTATGAAAGCCTGATACAGCCTACATAAATTTTTGCCAGCCAGGGGATAATGTACTTTAACATTTTCTGCATTTCTGCTGGAGTGATGCCGTCTGGCCCAGGTGACTTGAAGGGCTCAAAGCTATTAATAGCCCAGGTTATTCTGGATCTCTCAGTCAATAACCTAAGTACGATTGAAGTTCACTCGCCCTCTTGTTGGTCCTGCTGATCCTCTGGTTCAGTTAGAGAGTTTCCCAGAAAATGTGTGTCGAGCAGTACATTGAGCGACTGCTCGCTTTTTTTGGTCCAGTTATTTGCCTCATCCTGTAGATATCCCACTGTACAGGGTGAAGCAGATAATATCTTCCTCTGCCTTGCGGCGTCGGAGACCTTTTCCACTTCTCCGCAGAAGGTATACCAAGAGCGTCTTTGCGCCTTCCTCGATCTTGAGTTGCTCTTTATAGGCATCACAAACATTAGCGACCCCAGTAGATTTAGCTTGTTGCGTTTTACCATTGCACCTTGTTTTTGGACAGGCTCCTTCAAGGGAACTATTGAATGATATGGTGATATGCTCGACCAGATTATCCAGACCGGCTTTGTCATTCGGTTCGTACAGAAGTTTAGAGTTGAGGACTTTAGTAAAAAATATTTATTTGCATATTTATTAAATCATGCCTAAACAAAACATATATACGAATTGGTACACAGTATTACCTTTTTTCTCGGGATTCAGCGCGTCAGCTTAATGGTGGCACAGTCCGCTTCAGAGCATTCTCCTTGATATACTGCAAAATTAAATACCTGGCTTGTGCAATATAAGGAAAGTTTTTTTATCATTCGCTAAAGTATGTTAGGATCATCTGCCATGATTAGTATACCTATGAAGGCTACTCAATTTGGTAATATTTAAAGCTTTCAGAACCAATAAGCATAAGTGGTCCTCTATTTATGCTAAAATATGAGTTTCAACCTTTATTTTTATCTCCTCACCTTACAGAGGAGGTTATATATCATTTGCCACAAGCCAAAAGTGTAAAAATGGGACCTAAGATCCCATGTATGTTTGATGGAAATTCGATTTTAAGTCAATGGGTTACTCTTTTCGAGAGTTATCGTGCGCACCAGCCAGCAGACGGACCAAATAACCCAAGACGGATATCTGCCGAAAATACTTAGGGTCTCAGATCACTCCTACGATGTGTTACACTTTTGGCCCTAAACAAATGATATGAGGAAGTCATTTGCTAAACTAGTTTAAGAGACAGGTGAGGATTATGTTTCAATATATTCGAGTAAATAATATAGAACTAGACAAATGGAACTACAAATATAAGTATACATAAACGCCGCAGAATCTATATATGGGGAAAAACACGTGAAAAGGCCCACTTTTTTCAATTTTATTCCGATCGCGTCAAAACTTGGTGGGGTTGCAGAAGTACTTTGGGTATGCTTCCTAGCGTGATACGTTATGAAGATACAGGGTGTCAAATTTGGAAATTTTGACATTGTATCTCTCGACTGCGTGGGCCGATTTGTTTGCAAATAGTCAATTTTCATATTTTTTTCTCGCGACTTATGTTTTCCTCACGATTTAATTAACATCAATTGAAATCCGAAACACATCACTTGATATTAGAAGAACATCAATTGAAATTCGAAAAACATCAATTGAAATTCGAAACACATCAATTGAATTTCGAAACACATCAATTGAAATTCGAAAAACATCAATTGAAATTCGAAACGCATCAATTGAAATTCGAAAAACATCAATTGAAATTCGAAATACATCAATTGAAATTCGAAATACATCAATTGAAATTCGAATTTTTCCATATGAAATTCGTAATACACCAATTGAAATTCGAAAAACATCAATTGATATTCGAAATACATCAATTGAAATTCGAAAATGTAAACAAAACTGTACATTAGATTGAGTAGAATTTATTTATACACATTTGCTGACTAAATCTTAACGTAAAATGTGACGAACAGAAAACCTATAGATGATCTTATCTTTTATGAATATTTATTCAAAATTAGTTGAAACAAAACATATTTAAATATTTTAATATTAAAGGTTTAACACAGACAAATTGTATCACTTAAATGCCACTGCATCTAATATACAGCATTGTTTTTGTTTTAATTTTTCGAATTTCAAATGATAAATTTCGAATTTCAATTGATGTTTTCCGAATTTCATTTGGTGTATTACGAATCTCAAATGGAAAAATTCGAATTTCAATTGACGTATTCCGAATTTCAATTGCAATTTTACGAATTTCAATGATGTGCTTCGAATTTCAATTGATGTGTTTCGAATTTCAATTGATGTTCTTCTAATATCAAGTGATGTGTTTCGGATTTCAATTGATGTTTTTAGAATTTCAATTGACGTTTTTTCGAATTTCAATTGACCTTTTTCGAATTTCAAATGGAATATCCGAATTTCAATTGATATTTTTCGAATTTCAAATGGAATCTTCGAATTTTAATTGACTTTTTTCGAATTACAATTGAAAATGGTGTAGAGATCGGAAGGGATTTTTAGAATTTGGAACATTGAGAGACACTGTGGGGAAAAACGGGTAAATGATGGTGCATTGGGGCAAAATGAATCAATTTGGCAAAATTTGAACTTAAACTTTAGATATGAAGAGTTTTAATGCTTTTAGGAGCACAGTGGGTCAAAAACATTAAATAATGCATAGTGGGCATATATGCTACAGTGGTTAGTATGTGGTTAGATATGGCAATATAGACAATATTGTAACGTTGCAGAATGTTGGCCATAAATTTCATATAAGTTGTCACTTACGATTGTGTTGGGGCTTTATTTGTGGCAATTATTCATGAACGCATTTTATAAAGATTTTATTTTCATTTGGTATAATTCATAGAACTGTGTCACAAATATAAAAGTAGTTGAAATAAATATTAATTAGATTTAATAAATTATATATAGTAATTCTTTATAATTAATTAGATATGTTTAATTTTATTCAATTTATTTCACCCTTGCGTAGGCTTCGAATTGGATGATCGAAAACTTAAAACAAAAAAACAGAAAATACGGGACATCTTATTTGGTTCACTTTTTAATTTCAATTAGAAAGCATACCTGGAACATCTTGCACAAATTTAGCTATAGAGATAGATGTTTTGTAGAAACTCACCTGAAAATCAAGAAAAATAAATTTTATTAAAATATGTTTGAGAAGAGTGTTGAATTGTATATAATCAGAAGATCTTATGACAGTGCACATAAATATAATAATCCTAGTTTAACAGTTGGAGTTGAAGAATTTTGGACACCTTTTGAATTGTATAATTTCTGTGTTTGCTTTGAGTCGTTTTTAGTCTAATTTTAATAACTTTTGTGTCAAACTACCTTCTATTGAAATACTTATCTTCTGTTGTATATCTTTTCGTCTCACTGTGTGAACTTTAGATAATCTCGTTATTTAATTTTGGCACAATCTTATCATTTAACTAAATTATTATTATTATTCTCATGAGTTTCACAGAGGCCATCCGAGTGTATATCTTCTAATTTAAATAAGAAGGTGTTGCGTTTGTTGTCTTATTTAAGTGCATTTATTTACCTAAATTATTTTGCAAAAAAATAATATATATAATCAGTCGTAAAGATGTAAAAGTTTGCGTCGCACATACACAAGGGTGGTTCTCATCCCGGAGAAAGAAATATCTTAGCATACAAGAAATTTTACTTAAAAAGTTATTAAACTTTTAAATAATCAAACATTAATTGATGCAAAACATCTTCCGGCACTAGGACAGTTAGTATCAGTTCTGACGGGACACTGTCTGATCGGCGAATACTTCAAGAGGTTAGAAATTGAGTCCAATGGCTTCTGCAGAAGCTGTGGTGATGAGGAAGAAGTGGAGAGCATTGAGTACCTGCGTTGAGTACCGCATTGAGTAAACTTCCTCTCGATATAATGGGGTCGGTCTACGTTACTGATATTCGCATTATTGATAACATCGTTTGGATAAGGGCCACTGGGTCCGTGGTAGTACTAGGGACACACATGTTGTCACCAAACCCAGCTAACCTAAAACTAGGACATAGCTTACATATTACAGGGGTCTTTGAATATGTGTCATGCCTCTAGCAATATACAAGCTCTACTTGAGAGACAGTGACCTTATGGCACCAAATGGACGTAGGTCACTTGTCATGAACTTTCCCAGAACTTTCACTTATCGTGTGGATCATGACGTCCCACTGTCTTATTGGATGGTACTCAGAGAGATTGAATGTGTGATTACTTTTACTGGAACTGCTGTAACAAAGAGGAGGATGTATCAATAGACCATCAAGTGTGTTAGCAGGAAACCCTAGGGTAACATTTCTTTGGGTAGTTGAAAAAACTTGGCTCCATCTTTTGAGCTTTTTATAGCTCTCAAATGGGGTTTAACGGAAGGATCTGGGACCTTATATGTCCAAGTTTTTATATAGCCTTCAATAAATATAACCCGTTCTGATTTAAAATAGTTGTGTAGCGTACTGTACGAGCGCATTAAACATGTTTCTCCTGCAATCGTAATGTAACCTTTGCATAACTATGAATCTGAACCTCTAATTCAAATATTGCTAATTCAAATATTGACTTAAACGAAGATAGAGATCGTGCTACCATGAAACCCTAGGGTTACACTTCTTTGGCCAATTAAAAAACTTTCCGCCAACTTTTGAGATTTTTATAGGTATTAACTGCGTTTATCGGGAGGGGCTGGGAAAATATAGGACCACAACTATTCAAGTTTTGACATACTATAAATATATATAACACCGTCTGATTTAAAAAAGGACTGTAGGGTACTGTACGAGTTCATTACACATATTTTAAAACACTCCTCCACCGTGCGGCCTCCTTCAATCTTCATGGAACCTTTGCAGCACCAGGAATCAGAACCTCCTCTCCCGGTGCACAGGGAAGCTAATTCAAATATTAACTTGAGACTTAAACGAAGATGATATCTGTCATCATGTCTGATGATTCTGATGATGTCTATCACGTTTTATTTTTTCAACTTCTGTTGTAAATATGTGTGCGGATTGTAAATAATTTTCAATGGGATCAAACACTGAGAAGCCAAAGACAAACAAATCACACATCCAATTTGCAAACAAAACTGACGCTCAACACAAATTCAAATAATTTAAAAGCGGTCGGATGATTGTCGGATGCCGTGTCTTGTGGCGTTTTGACTCCCTCTTAATGAAAGATAAGGCAAACATTGGTGGTGATGGTGCTGCCTTTACGTCTGCCACCTACCACCCACCACATTTCACACAGATTAAAATAATACGTTTATTCTAATATGTATATAAGTATTTGAATTTAAACAAAAACCTATTCTAACAGTAGTGAGAGATAGACAAATGATAGTTGTAAAAAGTATATAACGGAGTGATATGCAAAATCTGAAATTATCTCAATATTATATTTTTTCAAAGTTCTAGAAGGGAAACGAAACGAGTATGACAAGAATAATGACATTTTGAGTGCGATTTTATCATTGATAGTTGGTTGCTGAGAAATAAATAAGGTTTTGCATCCTAGAAATCAAACAATTATTCATTCTCGAAATTCATTCGCTTTGTAGTAATAAAGGAAATACAAATTTCCAAATACAAAGGCACAGATGTTTATAGCGTTGAAAAAGACAATAAATATTTTCATTATTTTTTGCTGCGCAGTAGATATGGAGTCTCCGACAGAAGTATTCAGCCCGTACTGAAAACTTGCATGAGTATAATGCACCAACCACAACCCCTTCTACGATCATCTTTCCTCCAAAGTACTTCTGCTAGGTTTTACTTCGTGGATTGAATCATGCGCTTCTTCTCATTCGATCAATGATTTGCAGTTCCACAATAGTAAGGGATAAGGAAGGGCGTGTGTCCACCTAACTTACATCGACAAATCATAAAGACACTGTCCAATGGCAATCGATACTGATAGCTCTTCTTTGAATACTTCAAGCCTTTGTCTTGCTCCGATAGCTTAGTCTGTGTGTGAACAATAGTTCTTTACTATATGTCTTCAGGTTCAAAGCACCCGCTCACATGAGAGGTGCATAGATGATTACTTAGCAGGGATGTAACGAATATTCGCATTCACATATGCGAAAGCGAATTATTCGCATATTTTTTACCATTCGCTTTCGCATTCGCAAAAACATTCTTTGGAATATTCGCATTCTCTTTCGCTTCCATTTGTTAAAAGTGTTATATCTCCATATCCGCACATTTTGAAGATATAAATACCAAAGAAAACCTCTGCTACTTCTCTTCAAAACAGTTAAAAAAATATGTTTGTCATTGTTGTAACAGGAGGTCAAAATTTTGGAAAGCATTCCTAATACCTGAATATTCTGGAAAAGTTTAAATTCAGGTCCTCAATTTTGTTGGTGCTAAAGGGTCAAATTATTATTCGCTTTCGCAAAATTGCATATTTCACTATTCGCATTAGCAAGAAATATATTTCAATAATCGCTTTCGCTTAAGTCACTTTCGTTACATCCCTATTACGGAGGCTAGTAGTTTGCGTCTCGCGAGTTTATGGCCTACTGCCTTTCGACTCTAGGAGAGTGAATGTGACATTATTTACAACTTGGCACATATGCGGCCATATTTAGGGAAGCCTCCATGATCTTGTACATTTATTGGGATAAGGAAGTGTGTCCACCTTCCTTTCGTCGAGGAGGAAGGACGGGTCTGGGACTTTTTATTGATGAACTAGAAGTCGAACTTCACTTCCGCCTCCCTGACCATAACATGGTATTTCAAGCAGAAGTTCGAGCAATCACGGAGTGTGTGAACTGGCTCAGTAACACGACAAAGCCTGAATATGCCAACATCTTCACAGATAGCCAAATGGCGATTAAAGCAATAACATCGGAAAGGGTCAAATCCAGAACTGTGAAGAACGATAAATGATTACTCAGCCCATGCATGGTCAATTGCGTATTTGCTGGGTACCAGGACACAACGGAGTGATTGGAAATGAAAGCGCAAACAGCTTGACTTCAAAGGGCAGAGAACTTCGAGTAATAAACTTGGAAAATTGGAAACCTTTCGAAGCCACGAAAAATGTGTTGAAGCACTGGGCAGTGATGGCTCACAAAACTGTGTGGAATAGCGCAACAGTAGGAGCAACTGCAAAGATACTGTGGGGTGACCCAAATGAAAAGAAAACAAGTAATCTTCTGAAACTAAACAAGATCGATATTAGTAAGATGATGAGTGTTCTAACAGGACACTCAAGCTTACGAGCACATCTTCATCGCATAGGACTAGCAGGAAACGACGAATGCAGGGCATGCAGGGAAAACATCGAAACGATGGAACATTTTCTGTGTCACTGCCCGGCTTTCACACATGTAAGATCCCAATATTTCGGGTCCGACATATTACCAGACATGACTCATCTCAGAGAATATGACTGGAAGATACTGAGAAAATTCGTGTCTAGTACCGATTTTCTGTAACTCGTGAGGTATAACAAGATCATAAATAAGGAGCGCACAACAGACCGAGCCACTGGCTTAAGTGTATGTCCATGGACATGAGACGTTTAAACGTCTCCTCTCTTCAACCTAACCTAGAACCACCTTAAAGTACGAGTATGTATACCGATCAACTCAGAATCTCTAGCTGATTCGATTTAACCTTGACTGTTGCTCGCAAAATACAGGTCGCTATTTTACTCTGATCTTTCTGAAATTTGGTATTGAGCACTTTCTTGCATCAGCGACGTAGCCTATTGAAAACGGCCAAAGACGGTTCAAATTGGGGTGTAGCCCCCTTAAATACGTTCATCCCGTTTTGTCATTTAAGCGGAATATATGATTTATTATAAACTGATCTTTAAAATTAAGCACAGTAATGCCAAATTTCATGAAAATCGGTTCAGCTTTATATATAGCTTCCGTATATATGAACATTCCCATTTGGCATTTACGCGGTTAGTTATAGGATAATTGCTTGCGCCGATATAAAACTTAATTTCCAAAAATCAGTTCAGATTTATAGAATGTCCCTATATATGCATATATCCCGGTTTTGCATATACATTTCTAAGCAGAACTTTATTAAATTTAGCATGTACTGTTTCTTGAACAAAGAACGATACTTGGCAAATTTTAAGAAAATCAGTTCAGATTTAGTTGTTGCCTACCTATATCCTGATTTTGCATCGAAATATAATCCGCATTTCTCAACATATATTTATAAATAACGTTGCCAATTCTCGAGTTTATACTTATGAAATGATTTTTTTGACAAATCATTATCATTAGGAAAACAAAATTGATAAAACATGGCAATATTTCTTCTTATTCTGCACCGAAATGGTGGTGTTGGGCATTTTACAGTCAGCTCTGAACGATTTTGGCTCTTTCTTAATTGTTTATTTTGGCAGTTTTCGGTTTTCGACTTAGATGCTTCTCTCTGTTGAATTTGGTACTGATCTGATACAAAATACAGTTTCTAAAGCGTTTATATTGAACATGTATATTGGGGATATATTTGAACCGATTTTCCATTTTTAAACTGGAATAACTCTTCCCTGCTATACTCGTACACAAGGCTAAGTATATAACAAATATTGTCAAAGACACAGAGAGAACAGTTTGGTTGTGTCAGCCGTCATTTTAGCCATCCGAAGCTTTGTTGTTGAGGGTGTCATAATTTTAATAGTTCTGACCATAAAATGATGCGTACAATAGTAACACGATTTGCAGCTAATTCAAAAGTAATGACAACTACAAAAATTTGGTTTGCAACATTTTTTTGGTGATACATTACAGGAAAATTTGTTTCAGGTCTTTTAAGGTAATTTGGGCTAAGTCAGATTGGTTGGCTGTTTCCCCGGATAACCCTTCAAACTGTGTTTATTTTCGTATATATGAACATTCCCATTTGGCATTTACGCGGTTAGTTATAGGATAATTGCTTGCGCCGATATAAAACTTAATTTCCAAAAATCAGTTCAGATTTATAGAATGTCCCTATATATGCATATATCCCGGTTTTGCATATACATTTCTAAGCAGAACTTTATTAAATTTAGCATGTACTGTTTCTTGAACAAAGAACGATACTTGGCAAATTTTAAGAAAATCAGTTCAGATTTAGTTGTTGCCTACCTATATCCTGATTTTGCATCGAAATATAATCCGCATTTCTCAACATATATTTATAAATAACGTTGCCAATTCTCGAGTTTATACTTATGAAATGATTTTTTTGACAAATCATTATCATTAGGAAAACAAAATTGATAAAACATGGCAATATTTCTTCTTATTCTGCACCGAAATGGTGGTGTTGGGCATTTTACAGTCAGCTCTGAACGATTTTGGCTCTTTCTTAATTGTTTATTTTGGCAGTTTTCGGTTTTCGACTTAGATGCTTCTCTCTGTTGAATTTGGTACTGATCTGATACAAAATACAGTTTCTAAAGCGTTTATATTGAACATGTATATTGGGGATATATTTGAACCGATTTTCCATTTTTAAACTGGAATAACTCTTCCCTGCTATACTCGTACACAAGGCTAAGTATATAACAAATATTGTCAAAGACACAGAGAGAACAGTTTGGTTGTGTCAGCCGTCATTTTAGCCATCCGAAGCTTTGTTGTTGAGGGTGTCATAATTTTAATAGTTCTGACCATAAAATGATGCGTACAATAGTAACACGATTTGCAGCTAATTCAAAAGTAATGACAACTACAAAAATTTGGTTTGCAACATTTTTTTGGTGATACATTACAGGAAAATTTGTTTCAGGTCTTTTAAGGTAATTTGGGCTAAGTCAGATTGGTTGGCTGTTTCCCCGGATAACCCTTCAAACTGTGTTTATTTTCGAACTTCCCCAACATAAGTTGAAAAATTTGTGGAAAAGCTTGTTCCAAACTGAAATAGAAGCCAATAAATCAAATTTTGTTCCCCGGCGAATGATATACATACTTGTATAACTTCCTCTCCTCAAGGAAGGAGTGAGTCTATAATTACTCTACACTGTATCGTTCAATCGCCTCCACGTCAGATATACTTGTACCTTGAAATGACAACAACATGACAAGACATCAAATGCTCTTTTTCCTTTAATACGGAATGCGTAGAAAGACAGATAGTGTATCTTAAGAACATAAAATGCGAATTTTTGCTTCCTTTTTTCTTAGACGCACATGAAATTATAGTTACAATATTGGATATACACAGATACAATCACAAGGAATATGTTTATATTTAAGATTATAACAAACAGAACAAAGATTATTTGGACAAAATAAAAATGACATGCAAAAATATAAAACGGAGCCCTGATAACAGAGACAATCAGCAATCAAGATAGAAGCGGCTGCACTACCAGTTCGTGCCACTGTTGTTAATCTTTGACGCGACTCTAATGCAATATCTGACGAGTGAGTGGAGTGATCATTAACGAGACCATTATTCAAACTAACACTTTTCTGATGACTGGCCTCGAGCACAGTCACAGAGCTCGGACTAGCACCAGAATATACAACCGCCAATATCGTCAACCAAAAAGATTTTTGTAAAAATAGTGCAACTATTCACGTAACCATCGAGTGAAAAGTCCTAATCTAATTAATTTCCAAAATTAGTGTGATATAACTTAAAGAAATTATTGTGTTAAGCTAATGTCCCTGAAAAGTGATAATCCTCAAGATAATAATTTAGACATTTTATGTTAAATAAATTGCAAAACTAACAAAATGGTGGAAATCGATAATAACTCCAACCACAACGCGGACACGAGTGAGAAACACATTAGTGATCCTGTGGATGATCGCGATGCTATTGATGTGGAGGCTCGTTTGCTTAAATCTCCCCAGAATGGTGCTGTGCCCAAAAATGGCTTAAAGAAAAATGAAAAATCCGAAATGGATCGTACAACAACAGAAGAAATTAACAAATTTCTACGTGATATGCCCCTCACAGATGATATGACCTGTGGCTTTTGGATATTTAGGGGAAAATTCTTTCAGAGGTAAGTTGGAATAAACTATTGTTGTTTTTCATTACGCAGATTAGTCGATAGTATTAGTGCTGTGGATCAAATAATAATTCTCCGTCAAAATTCCCAAAGATCAGCTCGAAAATTCAAACACTTTATCCCAGATAAAAGAAAAGGGCTCATCGATCGTAGCACGAGGTAATGTCCTTGATGAGTACAAACAAGAATTATAGAAAGTCTAAAGTCGAT
Source organism: Eudasyphora cyanicolor (assembly GCA_963930755.1). Classification (NCBI taxonomy): domain Eukaryota; kingdom Metazoa; phylum Arthropoda; class Insecta; order Diptera; family Muscidae; genus Eudasyphora; species Eudasyphora cyanicolor. Next base: position 156,262,640 of record OZ005738.1, on the reverse strand, counting down.
CGGAGCCGACTATTTTCATTGTTGCTTTACTGTCCTATTTCTATGACAATCTGATGTCGAATCGGAATACTATATATATATATATACATACATATGTGTATATATGTTATACACATGTTAAACTTTAAAAGGAATTTGGAGCGGGGGTTTTAGTATTGTAGATATAGTGGAAAATCTTAAAATCCCATTTTTGTTTGGGGATTTTCAGAATTATTTTCGGAAATGTGTGTACTTTGATTTCTTATGCCAATCCCCACAAACTACAAAAAATTTTATTGATAAATTTCAATTTTTAAATATTTTTAAATTGATTTTTTTTTTTCATTATTTACTGACCCTGTCTTAGGATTTTGTTAATATCAGTGCAGAATATAAAACGATTTTTTTTAATTCCCATTTTAATTGAAGGTGCTTTGATATTTGGACCATATTTTTATACCATACATGGGTACAGGGTAAGATAACTTTGTGAATTTGTTTCTTACCAAGACCTAAACCTATTTTTGAGCAAGGATTTTTATTTTCCAAAGGAGTGGATCAACATGGTAATTTTTATATTAGCCTGAGATAAAAAACAAGTAAAAGCGTTAAGTTCGGCCATGTCGAATCTTATATACCCTCCACCATGATTTGCATTCAATATTGTTACTAGAAAAATCTTTGGATATTGCGTAAATCATGAAACGATCCTTTTTGTTTAAATAAATTATTAAAAGAAATGAAGGCTGCAATTTTTAGGTCGCAAATTCTTTAGCCAAACTCTTCACCTGAAAAATGAGGTATTTATGGCTTAAAAAAGCTACATCTACACGGGGACTATAACAAAATAATGCTTTATTTGCATAAGTATACATTTTATTGAGGTGAATTATTGCCAAAATAGAATATAAACTGTAAAGTTTCAGCTAAATTTCCTAGAAAATGTGGTGTTTATGGCTTAAATAAGCCTTTTTGGGAGCGACATCTATAGGTGGACTATAACAAAATATGAACTAATTAAAAACAATTTTACTGCGATGAATTCTTGTCTTAATTAAATACAAAATGCAAGGATTCAGTTAAAATGCTTAGAAAATATTGTATTTATGGCTTAAACACATATAATTTGGAGCGACCTCTATAGGGTGACTTTAACACAATATGAACCGATATGTGAAATTTTTCCTGTGATAAATTCTTGTCAAAATAGAATACAAACTGCAAAGTTTCTGCTAAATTGCTTTAAAAATGTGGTATTTGTGGCTCAAAAACCGACCTCTATAGGGGAGCTATATCAAAATATTAGCATATATGGTCAATTTGCAATCCCAAACAACCTGCAACTATAAGAAATATTTATACCAAATTTGATCAACCTAGCTCTAATATTACGGACTGTAGCGTGATTACAACAGACGGACGGACGGACATGGCTAAATTGTATTAGAATTTTACTACGATTAAGAATATTTATACTTTATGGGGTCTCAGATCATATTTAGAGGTGTTACAAACGGAGTGACAAAATGAATATACCCCCCATCCTATGGTGGAGGGTATAAAAAAATATTAACACATACCAAATTTGAAGTCAATCGGTTAATCCCATTGAAAGTTATCGTGCACACCAGACAGACAGACGGACTAAAGGGCCCAAAACGGATTACCGCCAAATATTCTTGGGGTCTCTTAGGTCACTTCTTTGACATTTTACCCTTTTGGTATATTTATTTGATATATACCCTCTTTCACAATAGTGGGGGTATAAAAAGGTGATATTGTTGAAATGCTCTTATTTCTAGCAAAGGGCTATAAATTCAACATTTATCTATAGATTTTTTTTCAAGTAGGAATTGTTTTCATCACATTTTTTATACCCTACACCACACTGTGGTACAGGGTATTATAAGTTAGTTTCACGGCAGATGTTTGTAACACCTGAAAATAACACAGCTAGACCCACCTTAAAGTATACCGATCGACTCAGAATCACTAGCTTTAATGACTATCCGTCCGTCCGTCCGTCCGTCTGTCCATGTAAAGTTGTTCGTCGACTACAGGTCGCAATTTCACTCCGATCGTTCTGAAATTTTGCAGATTAGAGTATTTCGCGGCTGTTAAGATCGCTATTGAATTTGGTTGAAATCGGTTAAGATTTAGCTATAGCTCCCATATATATGTTTCGTCCGATTTGGCCCTTTAGTCCTATAGAAGCTGTATTTGACATTCGATCGATTTGAAATTTAGAATGGTAGAGTTTCTTGATCCATGAACCAACATTGCCGAATTTGAAGAAAATCGGTTAAGATTTAGCTATAGCTCCCATATATATGTTTCGTCCGATTTTGCTCTTTAGTCCTATAAAAGCTGTATTTTACATCCAATCGTTTTGAAATTTAGAATGGTAGAGTTTCTTGATCCATGAACCAACACTACCGAATTTGAAGAAAATCGGTTAAGATTTAGCTATAGCTCCCATATATATGTTTCGTCCTATTTGGCCATTTAGTCCTATAAAAGCTGTATTTTACATCCAATCGTTTTGAAATTTAGAATGGTAGAGTTTCTTGATCCATGAACCAACATTGCCGAATTTGAAGAAAATCGGTTAAGATTTAGCTATAGCTCCCATATATATGTTTCGTCCGATTTTGCTCTTTAGTCCTGTAGAAGCTGTATTTTACATCCAATCATTTTGAAATTAAGAATGGTAGGGTTTCTTGATCCATGAACCAACACTACCGAATTTGAAGAAAATCGGTTAAGCTGTATTTTACATCCAATCATTTCGAAATTTAGAATGGTAGAGTTTCTTGATCCATAAACCAACACTGCCGAATTTGAAGAAAATCGGTTAAGATTTAGCTGTACCTCCCATATATATGTTTCGTCCGATTTGGCCCTTTAGTTCTATAGAAGCTATATTTTACATCCAATCGTTTTGAAATTTAGAATGGTAAAGTTTCTTGATCCATGAACCAACATTGCCGAATTTGAAGAAAATCGGTAAAGATTTAGCTATAGCTCCCATACATATGTTTCATCCGATTTGGCTCTTTAGATCCAATCGTTTTTATACCCTATACCACACTGTGGTACAGGGTATTATTTAAGTATAAAATGTCCCAAAAGTAAATTTATGTAAACAATTTATACATGAATTACAAAATTTATATATCAGAGTTATTCAATATTACGAGAGTGGTGTAGGGTATTATATAGTCGGCACCGCCCGACTTTAGCCTTTCCTTACTGGTGTTTTCTATTTTTAGTTTTTTTTTTCGCGTCAGAAGAACAATTTTTTTGAAAAAAATAATTTTTTTTCTAAATTTTTCCCCTTATAATTACCTTTAATTTAAAGAGTATCTATCCCGGCTTTACTGAGCTTGCACTTCAAAATATATAGTTCAAATACTAAAGCCGCTTTACGGGAAATCCTAAAGTATGTTCGGTGGAAATACGTTTTAGGAAATTTTAAGTCATTTGAACAATGTCCGTCCGTCTGTCTGGCTAGCTGTAGCGCACGATAACTCTCGAAAGGATTAACGGATTGACGTCAAATTTGGTATGTGAAAATATGTTTTCTATCTCAGGCTATGTTTGTAGATGGGCTATATTGGTCGACTCCTTCTAGTACCTCCATCACAAAGGGCTAAAATTTAGTGAAATATTGAGTCTCTAATAACTTATCTACTATTTATCGAATCTTCCGTAGTTCCATACATAGTAATATTGTATCTGTTGCTATCAGCTTGAGAAAAATGGGCGAAGTTTCCACTCCCCATGTGGTACTTCCTACACAAATGGACCATTTGGCACCAAAAGTTAACTACTTATAGATTCATACTTGAAATTATGTACAGTGTAATGCTTTTATAGTTCCAAGAGTCCAGTGAGAAGTGGGCGTTATTGGCACGTCCCTTTTGGTACCTTCCACACAAAGAGACCATTTTGTAAAAAGTTAACTACTCATATTTTAATACTAGTGGATATAAATACTTCAAGTTTTGTTCAGTATTATGCTTTTATATTACCTACAGTCAAGTAGAAAATGGGCATTAATACCACGCCTTTGGTACCTTCCACACAAAATCGTACCAACATATAATGGCTCATAACGTTAATACAGTGCACATAAACGCTTAAAATTCGGTGCAGTGCAATGTGTTAACAGTATCTATTGTTCAGCGCAAAATAGACGTAATCGTCATTTGTGGTAGCCCCTACACAAAGCGACTTATTCACTCAAATGCAACATGCAACATCACAAAGTGAGGGTATACCTTCGTCGGTTTATTTGACTTTAATTTTCTTACTTGTTTTTTACACCCTCCACCATACAAGGGGCAAAATTTGACTTCGACGAACTGGGCGAGCATGCACAGGTGTTTTCACATCTCCTACAGAACCGGTTTGCTGTAATTTGCACACAATTCTCCCGATTGTGGACACATTTGGTCGATTATGCTGATCAAAAAGCCATCACGAAGTGCATTTTGATTTTAATGCCCATTTTCGGAAAAGGCTTAAAAACCTTTAACCCGTTGCTCGATTGTGTATCATTCCATGGTTCAAATTAAGTTAGTCTGAAATTGATATATGGCAAATGAAATGCAGAAAGAAACTTGACGTTTGGATGGATCGCATATGAATAGTTTTGGTTACAAAAAAACTCATTATAGCAAATTTTAGCCCGATTCGTTGAAATTTGAGGTGTTTGTGGCGTTACGAATTAAAATCTAGGGGGACCTTTGTATGAGGACCAAAACGTGGACCAATGACAGCCCTTGTTCGTGTGAAGGATTTCCGGTATAAAGTAACTCGAATTACCTATGTTCAGCACCATCAGTTGACATATGTGGTCTCTATGACGTTAAGTAGTCAACTCGGGAGATGCTTATAGAGGCTATTTAAAAAATAAATCCTTATTGCTTATTTTCAATCCCAAGTTACCCGAAGCTATAAGAAGAATCTATATCAAATTGCATTCATCTAGCTCATTGATTGTAGACTGTAGCGTGATTACAACAGGCGGACGAACATGGCTAAATCGTCTTAGAATTTTACGACGATTAAGAATATATATGGTGTCTCGGATCAATATAATAACGGAGTGACAAAATTTATATACCCCCATCCTTTAAGATATACCCCATACAAGAAACCTTACAATTTTATATATTTACAATACATTTTGTAAATATTTATAGGCAGAATAACCAATAAAAATATTTTTAGACAGAATTGCCAATAAAATTTACCTGACAATGTCCCCATTGCCGGACGCACATCTTGCAATGACTAACAATGTACTGACGATGACATTTCTGCCAATGTTACAAGGCAAAAATTGTAAGTTCATACGGTTGTAAGTTTATACTCGCACTGTTTACTTTCTGACATTTTGCTGACACAATTGTAAGATCTGACCACCTTGTGTACATAGCATGAGGAGCCCCGTTCTAAGTGGTTAACAATTCAAATCGAGATGGTCCTTTATACAAGTTCCACATACAATTTCGAACAGATATATTTTGGCTAGGATCAATGACTATTTGTTTATCCTTTACTAAATCTTAGCCTATTCCAATTATCTAAGTTGAAAATAATTTTGAAGTAAATACTTTTTCAAAAATTAAATATAACATTTCTGAAAATAATCTAATAGTTATATTCTTATTCCACAATTTCAGATTTGCCAATCAAACGGCATATGTTATACTCTACGGTCTGGTGGGTTGTATATTCTCAATGACCTATGCCTACTTCAATGGAACGATAACAACGATAGAGAAACGTTTTAAAATACCATCGAAAAATACCGGTTTGATATCGGTGGGTAATGATATCAGTCAAATGATGGTGTCAGCGGTCTTAAGTTATTACGCCGGCAAAGGACATCGGCCACGGTGGATAGGATTTGGTAAGATCACAGAAGAACGCATTAAAATATTTTTTTATAACATCAAACGTTTTCCAGGTCTCCTAACAATTGTGGCCTTTTGCTTATTGACGGCGGCGCCACACTTCCTCTATGGTCCTGGCGAAGATGCTTTAGCCTTAACCAAGGAATTTGGAGCGACACCCGATGAAAATGCCACCATGGAGGCTATCAGGGAGCAGCGTTCGAAGACTTTGTGCCGCCTCAGCGGTGCCACCGAATGCGAGATGGGCGAGGGAAATTTTGCACCTCAAGTTGTGCTGTTCACGGCCCAGTTTATCTCGGGCATTGGAGGCTCTTTATACTACACTCTGGGCGTATCATATATGGATGATAACATCAAGAAATCAAAGACACCAGCTATGTTAAGTAAGTCAATAAAATATAAGATTCAACCGGAATCTTTAAGTTTGTAGGGGGTTTATCAGCATCACAAAGATGTCAAAGATAACGAACAACCGCATTTGAGATAAAGACAATTACTATTTATTATGCTATGTGCCAAAACTAAAGATAAATTAAATTAGATTGTAGATAAGTCATGGGGATAATGCTAAAACTAATGAGATTAATTATGATTTATATTGTTTACAGGTTTGTCATACTTTTTGCGAATGCTGGGTCCGGCCATCGGTTATGCCCTGGCTTCACTCTGCCTGAGGGTCTACATCGCTCCTCAACTTAATCCTGTGATAAAAATTAAGGATCCTCGTTGGCTGGGCGCCTGGTGGATGGGTTGGCTTATCATTGGTGCCATGATTTTCGTGTCGGGTATTTTGCTGACAATGTTCCCCAAGGATTTGCCTAGAGCCGTCGCCCGTCGCAAAGTAGACGAAGAAAGACGAAAACAAAGACTATCGATTAAGGACAAAACTAAGAATGAAAAAGAGCTACTGAGTGAACAGCTGGAGGAAAAACCCGTAGTAGAGCATAAGGCTTCGTTTAGGGATATGATGACGACCTTTAAACGTTTGACAACAAATAAAACGCTAATGTACAATAATTTCTCCTCGGTATTCTATTTGTTTGGATATACACCGTATTGGATATTTGCACCGAAATATATTGAAATTCAATATCGACAATCTGCGTCAACATCGAGGTGAGTAGTTATTTTTGTTATAACCTATATTTTGTTGATGCACAGAACGCTATGTGTTATTATATGACAGGAAAATAGCTCTGTATTTTCTATATCTCCCAGTCCACACACAAAATCCTAAGAGCTGTTTTATTATTATTTGCTGACATTTATTTGGCAATAAGGACTCTTTCAAAATTAATTCAGATGTAGATATAGCCCCAATATATTTATAAGTTCCCTCCAATTTGGTCTTTTCACGCTATTAAAACAGTATTTCATCACATTTTTAAAGTTTCTTGATACAGGGATCCACTTGCCGAGTTTGAAGAATATCGCCTCAGATTTAAATATCCATATATATGTTCCTCCGATTTGGCCTTTAAGCGCTATAGAAGCTGCAGTTTACATGTAATAATTTTGAAATTTGGCGATGTTTCTTTATCTTAAGACCCACACTGCCGAATTTAAAAAAAAATCAGTTAATATTTAGATGTACAATAGGCATATAATTATTACGAATTTAGGCATATAAAATAAAATTTGTTCCACATTAGGAAAAGAACTTTGATAAGTCTTGACAATATTTCTTCTTATTCTGCCCGATAAGGTGGTGTTGGTTATCATATATCCCTTCCTTCCACCCACTGAATTTACAGAACCAACAGACGTCCTCTTCTAGAGAAATACCTCGACATATGAGGCATTTCTCTACACGCGTTTGGAGGTGGTTTATCGCAAACATAGTTCTTTGTCTCAAATGCTCTACTTTTCCTGTAATAGTTGAGTTAATTACAGTAAATGAAAACGTTTATCGTAAACGTAGTTCCTCTTGATGTAAACGACAATTCTTTCATTCCAAAATTTTCATAATTTACGTTGATGGTAAACGAGAAACGTTTAAGAAACATATTGTATTTAAACATGATAGAACATTTTAAGGAGAGTGGAGAGAACAAAGAGCATAACTTGTTCTCATTTTGTGAGAGTCTTTTGTATAAAACGGTTCATATGGTTTGGGATAAATAGACATTGCTTGTAACAAACGCAATAACCGTTTGCAACAAAAAATCCAAAAGGGTTTGTACTTAACAAAAATAAATCATTTATGATAAGTACACTAACCGTTTTTTATAAACGTTTCTTTGGGTTTTGGGATAAACATAAATCGTTTGCGGCAAACATATACCGCATACGTATTCCAGTTGTCTATTTTTTGGTTTGGAAGTAAATAATTTTTTCTTAACGTGAACACCAGACTCGACCACTGAGATCTTCATCTGTACAATGGATTGATCACTTACATTTTCGTTGGTCTCTCTCAACACAGTCATCGGTCGCAGAGGGGTTCATCAATACTAGAGACGACCATAGAGACCGTACCTTAACTACTGTAGACCACAGAGATCCTTATATATAGTAAAGGTGTCGCTCTCTCTATATATAGCGTGATCCATTTCGAGGTTCCCTACTTTTTTAAATAAAAAAGCACAGAAAATTCAAATTGAATGGGGAGTGTTGTGGCAGCTCTTGAATCTCGTCAGGTTGCTCTTCGTCCTAAATGCGGCAATTTTGCCCAATGAGCCAGAAATGGGCCTCATCGCTGAACAAAATTTGGCTCGAAAACGTCGGATCTTCGTGGAACTTTTCAAGAGCCCATAGAGCGAAGCGATGTTGCTTGGGAAGGTCGGGCGCCTTCAGTTCTTGAACAAGCTGTATTTTGTATGCTTTCAATTTAATATCTCGACTTAAAAAGCGCCAAGTCGTTCCATACGTCAGTCCGAGTTGCTGCGAACGGTGCCGAATCGACTCTCTACGGTCTTCGTGTACACTCTCAGCTATGGCCGCTACATTTTCTTCTCTGCGGGCTAGACGTGGTCTATTCGGTCGAATATTATCCAATAATGAAAGCTGGGTCTCAAGATGGGTGATGGTGTCGCGAATAGTACGCTCAGTAGGCCGATTATGTTGACCATAAGTTGAGCGAAGTGTACGAAACACATTCCTCACAGAACGTTAATAAAGTTTAACGATTTGTAATCGTTGTTCAGGCGTAAGTCTTTCCATGATGAAATGCTAAACAATACTTAACAAAAATAACATGACAGCATGACACGACTCACACGTGATCTGTCAAATAAGGCTATTGAAAAAAGTATATCTTCTTGGATCACCCTTTAGTTTCGATTAAAATTCTTTAGTGGTACGACGTGATTTGGTGATTTTTTGTGATGAGTTCTATACACAAGTTTTTCCAATGTTTTTTCTTCTATATTATTGAATTACATTTTATTTTCATATTATTTCCATAAATTAATCTCAGCGAAATTTGGTCTATAAGTAAACAACCATATTTCGGATTATTCAAGCGTATTTAAACATCTAATTTCATGTTATTAATCTTTTCATTTAGGTTTAGGTTATGTCACTCTTGAAGTGAGTGAGCGGTACGGACAAAATTTTTAGTGTTTTTTTCTCCTTTTTATTTTATTCAATTACATTTTACTTAAGTTTGTAAAATAACTTTTTGGCTTGTTTTTCTTTTAAAACTTGGATTTTGCAGAATAAGACAAATTATACGACCGTGTTGACGGAAACTATCGATAGTTTGACAGTTCTTTTATATAGTCATACCGTCATTGTAAAATGTAAAAGAAAAATTATAAAAAATAAGGAAAGGAATTCGCCAATTTTCATAATGAAAAAATATTTAATAAGCAAAAATATCATATTATTATTTCATATTATTTTCTTATTTCACAGTATGGTTACCGGTACTGTGGCTCTGGCCTTCTCAGCCGTAGGTGTACTACTCTCAGGTTTTGTAATCTCGAAATATAAGCCTAGTGCACGCTACATGGCCGCATGGAATGTTATCGTGGGCTTCCTGACGGTAGTGGGTATTGTGAGTTATGCTTTTATTGGATGCCCGGGAAATGAACAATCCATGGTGGTGAATATCCACGATAAGTAAGTTTTTCATACAGATCCATTCATGTACTCGCATACAGCCTACTAAATTATTTAATTTTCTATATACTCTACAGAGCTCTTGATAGTACACCAACCTGCAATTCTGCCTGTGGCTGCGATTATGTTCGATATTCACCAGTGTGTGGTGAAAATAATATGACTTACATTTCACCCTGTCATGCAGGTTGCAAGAAAGAACATATCACGAAAACGGGTAAAAAGGTGAGTATAGGAAATGTGTTTACAAAATGTTTATCTTTTACTATATCCTTCATTCGAAAATGAAATAAATGTTTGTATTTTTTCAGTACTTCTACGATTGTTCCTGTATTCCAAGTGTAAATGCTTCGTTGAGTGTTAAAACCGCATTTGAACGATTGACATCCATGAATTTGACAGATGAAACTGACTTCAGATTTACTTCAGACTCGAGTACGACTCTTTCGGCCCTAGTGAATCCAACAGATGATGTAAGTACACAAAGGAAATAAAATGATAAAGAAAATGCTTTAATTGTGTCTTAAGTACTAAATTAGCAAGTACATATATAAGATAACACTACACAACAAATGAACACGTTTTGAAAAATACACCGACTTGAAAGTATAGGATCGATTCTACTACCAAATGACCGTATAACCCTATACCGGGTTAGGCGAAATTATGACCAATTTTGTTTATGGGCCTCAAAAAATATTGATAACACTGTGCAACAAGAAAATCTTTCCCGAACGATACCAATTGGACAAGATAGTACACCAATAGTATATCAAAACCCCCAAAGGGTTGTGCAAAGTTGGCTCGAATTTTTGTTTTATTGTCCTCTATTTCACCGTGCGACACAATTTTTCACCCGTGAACGAAACTAGAGACCATAGGTGGCAATACTGCATTCCCAGTTTTTTATTTCGTGATCGTTTGTCCTTTTTACAGGACTTTTTATATTTCAAGGATGACATTTTTTAATTATTTTTCTTTCACTTATTACAATGTGAATTGTTAAATATGCATATCAAATGAAAGGGGAGAATTCCCTCTATTTAATTCAATTTTTTTAAAAAATTTCATAGGAGGAATCCTATAAAAAATGTCTTTTTAAACTGTTATCCTTGAAGGATATCAAAGTTGTGGGTATAAATATCTGAAAAAATACACGTTACAGAACTCAAATTGACATAACATATACTAAAATATAGGGTTTTCCAATAATAGTGATATGATTTCTTTGAAAAAAACACACTTATTGTTAATGAAATTCAAAAGTTGTTTATTTAGTGTGAAGTACAATCTATACAATGAAGTTCTAAATAAAACGTCATTCAAATGGCCTCCACGACTTCTTCTGCAGGAACGAATTCGATGAACCCAATTTTCGAGCAATTTTTCCACTAAATGAAGTCGTATGTCATGAATGGCACGTTCAATATTGACTTGTAAAGCTTGAAGAGGGTCTGGTTTATTTCGAAAGAACAATGACTTCAAATAACCCCACAAGAAATAGTCTAATGGTGTTAAATCACAACTTCTTGGAGGCCATTCAATATCACAATTTCTTGAAATAATCGAATCTCCCAACTTTTCTTTCAACAATTCAATTGTTTCATTTGCTGTGTGCTGTGTACTTAGCGCACGAAAAGTTGCAATTGGAGAACGATTATTTTGATAATAAAACTGAATAATTTGTAAACGTTGTCCTTGCGTATATCTCTCCATGATGAAATTGTAAACTCTACTGAATACAATGAAAAACAATTGACAGATCATGACATATTACAAATGGTCGAAACGTCACTTCAAAATCATATCATCCCTATTGGAAAACCCGTTATATATCGCTCACTTACTTCAAGAGTGACAAAACTCACAGTCCATATAAAAAGATAAGTACCATGAAATAAGACGTTTAATCCGAAATATCTTTGTTTACTATTACACCAAATTTCGTTGAGATTAATTTATGGACATTTGCAAAATTCGCATTTCTGTTAGGCAACCTCAAAAGTTTAAAATTTTGAATTGTTGTAGAAGGTTGGAGACGCCGAGTTGATAATCCTTAAGTTTATTTCTATTAGAGACTTCGATCCGGCATATATCCGATTATCGCGGGAACCTTATGTTGTTTTCATATCTTCAATGTTGTCCGGATGTTAATTAACATTCGTTTGTTAATTTCAGGGAATGGATGTTATTTGAGTGTTACCGTATCTATTCTCCACTAGAAGCACTGCAATTCTGTTATTAGTCGTCATGGTGTTATGTCTATTTTTAGCTTCCCTGTTGACTTGGGCGATCAGATGTTGTTGTGGTGGTAGTGTGTATTTTTACTGCAAAAATTCGAATTATGATGAAAACATAAAAATTTTGGTGTTAAATTTCCCAGTGCCCTGGCTGGGAATCGAACCCAGCACCTTCGGAATCCAAGTCTAACACACTAACCACTGAGCTACCGAAGGCCACCTGTCACTCTTGAAGTGAGTGAGCGAAATGTTCTCGCTCTGTTCTAACAATAACAAAAATATTAAAAACAATACTTCCAATCCCAAATGTTGGTCTGCTTGATGAAGTAAAATACTTATGAAAGTAATGAGAATTATTTCTTTATGGGGTTTCTACTTTATCCAGAATATCTACTTTGAGTGAAGTTGTTACATGGTGTGGTTGGTCACTTCTGGCATTCTGGCTGTGTAAAAACAAGACCCACAGTAAGACGAATCAACGGCTACACTTTATGTTAATAGTGTTCAAATTGATGAAAATATCATAAATTTATATATTCAAATTGCTTTAAATAGATCACTAAATTCATCGAATCTAGGGAGTTTTCACATCTTTTTAATGTAAAATACTTGAAGAAACCTGTTCATCGATTTGATATAGCATTCATCTGAGGAAGAAAATCAATAGATAAGAAACGGAGTTATGTGCAATGATGATAGTAAACTGATCCCTGTTTTCAGGAAGCTTCGACTTAGTTATAGCAGTTAAGAAGTTTAACATCTATAACGACTCCATAGCGTCAACGGAGCTTCCTGAAAACGGGGTTAAAACACAATTCCTAACTTTTCACTTGAATTTGATCGCAATAGCCGTCGTTTGCTATTTGTCCATGTTTACAACTATTTATTTAGGGAAAATTCATGGATCAAGTATGGTCAACATTTTTAGCCGGTCAACATTTTTAATTGAATCTCATTGAATGGTTAAGAAACTAAAATTTTTTTTGTTTATTTTTCTTGTGCAGTATTTCCTTGGCTATGGTGGTCAAGCTATTAACGAATCATGTCCCGTAAATTGTTTCACACAATTCGTTACCTTCCTGGCGGTAATGTGTGCCTTGAAATTTATCGGAGCCACTGGAAGAGCTTCAAATTTCTTAGTGTCTGTGCGATGTGTACCCGAAAAGGATAAGACAGCAGCCATGGGTTTCGGTATGATGATGATGTCTATGTTGGCCTTCATCCCAAGTCCAATATTCTTTGGATGGGTCTTAGATCGACTATGTTTGGTGTGGGGTAAAACGTGTACCAACAAAGGCAATTGTTGGTTATACGATCCGGAATCTTTGAGGTAATCTAATATTCTAAATAAACATAGCAATTTTGTACTCAGGCGAAATTTCTTCTATTTCAGATATATTTTAAATATGACAGCCGCTGTTTTCATAACCATAGGTGCCCTATTCGATTGTGGGGTTTGGTACTACGTTAAAGATCTGAAGATATTCGATGACGAAGTAAATGAGGTGGAAATGGAAATTGTCCAAAAGAAGGAGGAGGAGGACATTTTGAAATCTGAAATTTAAGAAAATCTCCTCTTTTTCGCATTTCTCATTTTTCGATAGTTGAATCTTTAGTGTTTATGTTTTTGTTTGAACATTTTGGTGAGTGTGTGTTTGTGTTACAGACGATAGTGTGTGAGTGAGTCCTTTTTAAGGTACGTGTATGAGTGAAAGAGTGTATGTGATTTTGGTTTAATCATTATTTTTTTCAATTGATAGAACAAAGAATCTAAAATCAATGATTATTGTTGTTTATTATTATTAATTAATTTTATACATGTTAAGTTTTACTATATATGTTTATTTGTAATACTATTTTAATTTTATCAAAAAAATAATAAAGAATTGTTTTAAAAACAAAAATAAATCGAAAGAATATAGAGTGTATGTTAGATTTCCTAATTATCTTGAAATTTTAAATTTTTGTGCAAATCATGTTATGACCAGATATTTTGGTTAGTTCTGACGATCTATCGCTTAATCTTTACAGCGTCTGAGAGCGATTTTTCATGGCCATTGTATACTACTCTCCCACCCATGGGGCAGAGCAAACTAACGATCTTATCAAAATTCTCTATATTAGTTATGATTTCTCTAATTAAGAACACATTTCCATACAATAAATTATTTTACGAGAGTTCAAGCGAACTACCTTCATATCAGTTAAAAGAATTATTAACTACTCTCAAGTAGTTTAGATTAGGGAAATCAAAAATTTTGAACACTAGAATTTGATGAGTCATGAAAGTTGATGCTTACACTGAAAGAAAAATCGACATAACATCAATGACATTTTACAAAGCATTAATTGAAACTGACAGTGTTTTTAGGGCAATGCAGAGCATCATAAAGTAACATTAGGCAAACAATTAACATACAATAATTAAATACTGCAAAGACCCCAAATTCCAAAGCAATCGAAAAATTAATGTTAAAATTTTGAGATATTTGGAAATAAATCGCATTGTATTTTTCTAGAGATTCTAAAATGTATATGACCGTTCCGGACATTTCATATGACGTTTAAATAAAACCGATACGTCAAAGTGTTCCAAAATATGTGACATTCAAAACATACGAAGCGGTCCTATAGTTGGCCGACCTAACAAATAAAACACAACAAATTTGGGAAAATGTTTTCTTATTTCTCGAAATAATCTTCATTTAGCTTTATACACTTTTCCTGAAGTAGGCCTCAACTGTAAACTCCACCTCTTCATTGCTGGCAAATCTTTTTCCGCCGAGCAATTTTTTCAAGTTAGAAAACAAAAAATAATCCGAAGGAGCCAAATCTGGCTTCAGCAATTTGAACTTTTGGCCTTCGCAATAATTGGTGTGAGAACTGGTGCAATGTCTTGATTGTGAGCAAACGCGGCACCCATCTTGCGCACAGCTTTCCCTATAATTCAGCTAGCTCACGAACCTTCAACCGACGATTATGCAATACCATGTCTGGTGCGGACATCTCAATTGGTTGACAACTACGGCGTTCGTATTGAAAGTTCGTACGGCCCGTTTAAACTCTGCCACCCAATATTATTTTCTTTTCCAATTATACGTTAGTTCGGCAAATTTTGGGACCGTCCTCGTAAACCTTTTTAACGCAATTAACGAAAATGCAAGTTTCTGCAGCCACAAACGGCGAACCCGGGCTAATTTCGACGAATGTTGTACCACAAAAGATTCGTACGACCCCCTAAAATATATGTTTCGGTTTTTTGGTAATAACTTCTTACATTATGGTTCGATTTGAAAAATCTTTATTTTGAAATGTTGGTTTTTACATTTTCAGAAGGAGATGTAAAAAATATATTAAAGATTTTTAAGTTTTACAGTGTAAATGTCATTTTTAAATTGTCTATACCCTCAGATTTTTGCGAATTTTTTATATTTTAAATTTCTATTAATTCTCTAACGAAGCCTTCAAGCCACAAAGACAGTAGCCACTGTGCGAAATTTTCTTTAAAAATTTTAATTTTTAAATTGTTTAGGCCCACTTCCATCCAAAGACTATATATATTAGAGAATTAATAGAAGTTAAAAATAATACCCTGTACCACAGTGTGGTGTAGGGTATAAAAATCGCAAAAATCGGAGGGTAAGAACAATTTAAAAAATGGCATTTAAATTTTCAGAACTTAAAAATCGCACACAAAAAAATGTTAAATATATTTTTTACATTTTCTTCTGAAAAGTAACGATAAATACCAACATTTCAAAAAAAAAAGATTTTTTAAATCGGAGCATAACTTAAGACGTTATGACCAAAAACCCGATATACAGTGTGATATCTTAAGGATTTTTTAAATATCCATATCAAATATCAATCTGTATTAGTCAATTTTTTAAAAAAGGAACACTGCAATTTTAATCCAAATTTTAGGCCGCATTTTTCAGAGCCACATCTACACGGGGACTACAGCAAAATAAAATTAGATTTGTATAAATTTTATTGAGATGAATTCTGGCCAAAATAGAATACAAACTGCAAAGTTTCAGCTTTCTTAGAAAATGTGGTGTTTATGGCTTAAATAAGACTTTTTGGGTGCGACATCTATAGGTGGACTATAACAAAATAAGAACTGATTTAAAAAATTTTGACTTCGATAATTCTTGTCTTAATTAAATACAAACTGCAAAGATTCCGTTAAAATTATTAGAAAATGTGGTGTTTATGTCTTAAATATGTATATTTTAGAGCGACCTCTACGTATAGGGTGGCTATAACACAATATGAACGATTTGTGAAATTTTTGCTTCGATTAATGCTTGTCAAAATAGAATGCAAACTGCAAAGTTTCTGCTAAATTGGTTTGAAAAAGTGGTATCTATGGCTCAAAACCATATTTTGAAGCGACATCTACAGGGGAGGTATATCAAAAACATTGAACGGTATGACCCATGTGCAATCCCAAACAACCTGCAACTATAAGAAATATTACTACCAAATTTCATCAACAGCGTGATTACAACAGACGAACGGACAGACTGACATGGTTAAATCGTCTTTGAATTTTACGACGATTATAAGTACTTTATGGGGTCTCAGATCAATATTTAGAGGCGTTACAAACGGAGTGACAAAATGAATATACCCCCATCCTATGGTGTATGTTATACAAATGGGAAAATTCAAAACCACAGCTTCTGCTGAAGCCATTGGAGGCAAAATACAATACCTTTTGTCGTGTTCATCGTTCAAGCAGTGTCCCATCAGAGCTGACATTAACATAGACTATTGCGAGGAGATACTTTGACCTTCTCACATCATATCAGGTCTAATATGTCTAGCTACCCTACAGGTGTTGATTTCTGTCCATCTTTCGTTGGATTGCCTGGTAGCCTATTGCCTAAGCCAAAATCATTCATGTGGGTAGAGGCGCACAAATATATGCAAATTATTCGAGAATTTGAAATGTCGTCTCTTTCCTAGTAAGTTCATCGTCTATAGAGTTCCCCGGGTATTCCTATATGAGCTATATGTTAAACTGCTCAGCCATCTCGTTAAGAAATCTGCGGCAGTCGAGGACTGTTTGTGAATTTAGGGATGCAGCCTCCAGAGAATTGATGACAGCCTAGTTATCCGAGAAAATGACAACGCCAGTTTTGGTCACTATGGTGCGACTTAGCCACTTGCGACTTCCCATATTGCCATTATTTCGGCTTGATATACACTGCAGATATCTGATAGTCTGTGAGCTATATCAAAACTAAGTTATTTGACAGGTATCGTAGTGGTAAAGTTCCTTTCGAAGGTGTACAACGTTGGTATATAGTACATTCGGTCGGTTACCATAGCACTACACTGTGATATCCTCATGTGGCCGTAGTTCTCGTATCGCCACATTGATAGGCAGTTCCATCTTAGTGCCGCTCAGGATGCAACTTCTCTCGGCACAATATTATTGGGCAGTAGATGGAGTAGGTCTTGTAGAGACTCAGTAGCTGTAGCCCCTAAAGCGTTGATATTAGGTTGGTGATGGAGAGTTTATCAGTCCACACCACAATGCCGTACAACAGTGCTATATACATATATCCAGTGGACGATTTTTGGAGAGGCCCCATCGCCACACTACAGCCTTCCTGCAAGAATATAAGGCGGCGTTGGCCCTCCTTACACATTTCAATACGTGTCTAAATAACAGTTCCCTATCTAGAATTATTCATAGAAATACTAGCTCTGTTCTATTTAGCCAAGGAGGGTCCACATGTGGCTCTTTATTCAATATAAACATAATGTAGTCTTGGATTTTGTGATGATTGTGGTTAATGTGGACAATATCACAATTATATAGGGGAACAAAACATTGTTACTGGCATTCCGTACTATGGTCTTGGAGAATATATCATCTTTACAGGGGCACCTGTCATATAGATCATAGCATTATTATAAGCCTTTCAGCAAAACTGTAAATATTTTCAACACAATTGTATATTTTTCCCTGCACTTTTTTTATAGTGTCCCTAACAACCTTTAAATCAAATTGAATTTTCCAGCGATTAATAGTTTGTGAGATATGCCATGTTATCACAAAGCTCTCTCGTTATATTAGGTACTACAAATAGTTTTAGAGATATTTTATTTGTAAACAATGACACCCCTACCTTTCGCAGAGGTGGAACTATTTTATTTTCGTTACAAAGCGTTACAATTTAGTGAAATGTTTAATGTTTTATAACTATTGGATCACATAGCTGAATCTTCTTAAACTTCATAGGTAGTAATAATTTATTCATCGCTATCAACTCGCTCTTTTTGGGACATAAAACGATAAAAATTAGCGTAATTACCAAACTATTTTCTGTACCTATCTCAAAAAGGGACCTAATCGTACCAAAATTTAATACCAATACAAACTCTTAAAATTGGTTACAGTGCAGTGTTTATTAAGCATAAAATAGGCATATTTGCTAACAACCTTATAGCACCCACCACTGAAATTGACAAATTGGCCCCATGTCTTCCCATGTTTGGGATGTATTCGCCATTTATCACGGTGAAAATAATTCTAAAACACAGATGACCACAAACTGAACCTATTGTCAAATTTTTAGCACATTCGCTCTTATGGTTTCGGAGATCATGCGTTACTAACAAACGTACAAAGGATTTTATATATAAAGATATTCATATTCTGTATATACATATTAGCAGGTTTAGTAGATTTATGATTTATTAGACAGTTCTCAGTAGTAGACGTGCAGCGCAGCGTATTTACTCTACCTATAAAATCCGCAGATATAATACAACAGTGGTGTAATTTCGACAAAATAAACTTTAATTAATCTTGAATTTATTAACCACTCAAACGATTGTGCTGTGGAAACTAACTTTTGAATTTTGCCCTTCTATAAAATACTAACTGAGTACAATTTCAAAAGAAAAATCTCAATTTCGGTTGACATTTTTGTTAATTCAGAATGTAAAATTTAAATATAAAATGAAAATTTGCCAAATAGAAGCGTAAAATCTCATTTTCAAATGAAATTTTTTTCAATTTCAATTATTATATCATTTAAAAATGCTATGATAATTGAAAAAGTTTGTGAACCAACAAAAACAACCTTGTCGTTGATACCCAATTAATATTACAAAATCGTTTGTTTGCTCCAGCATCAGGGCTAAACGGCTGAACCGATTTTCATGCAACCAGAAGGACAGATAGACCAAATCCTGGGAAGTGCCATAGGATACTTTGATTTTCGATTTTTCGCCAAATGATTTTCGATCACTTGACCGCTGAGGCTCCTTTTAGAGCTAGAATGCCAAAATTTTGCACACGCATAGACAATAGTGTTGTATGGACCACTGGCTACTCATGTATTAATTTTTTGCCCAGTGGTCAGTTCTAGCGCTATGTAAATATGGGTATTCCTTTTTGTCCTTCAAACGACTCTTATAAGATCCAAAGTTAAAATCTGACAAATGCGCGAAAAATAATTTTCGATAACCTGACTGTGGTCAGTGTAGCAGTGACCAGAACAATTTTCATTATTTCACTGATTTTAAAAGTTCCTTAAAAGTTAATAATATAAAAATGCATATGTAAATGTACATACTGACCTTTTAAGAGATGCGAAAACATAAATTCGATGTCCAGCCTGAGGTCAAACCGATCATAAAACCGCGTCCTTAAATTTCTAGAGCATTTTCAAAATACTTACTCCGGTAACATATCTAACGTTTTCAGTTAGGTAAATTCTCAGCCTGTGGTCAGTGCAGCAGTGTCTAACGCAATTTTCACTATTTCGGCACTTTAAAATTCCTTAGGAGCTAAGATCCTACTAATTTATGTGTATATATTGATCTCCAACGGATGCGATACACCAAGCAACTTTTGACCGCTTGACCGTTGCGGATCCAATAAGCGGTAGAAAGCTAGAAATGTTGCTTATGTATACACTTGAGTGTGGTATAACCTACGGACCATCCACATGGTAGATTTTTTGACTGTGGTCTGTTCTCGCGCTATCAAAATCTTTAATATTATTTGTGTACTTACGAACCGTCTTAAATGATACAAAGATAAAATAATATGTAGTTATATACACGGAAAAACAATTTGTAATTCAAAGATTGTGGTCAGTTTAGCAGTGTCCAAAGCAATTTCAATTCCTTCACTGCAATTCAAAATCATTTAAGAGATTTTTGCATTCTTCCAATGCTTTAAAACTCCCAATCTTTAACGAAATGCGTCGTCCGGCCTAAAATCAAGACGGACACAAAAACCGCGTTCAAACAAAATTTAAAGTCTTTTCGACATATATCTTTGCTGGCACAAAAAAAATTAAAAAATCGCAAAAATAAAATGTTCCAGTTTTTAACGAAAAGACAATGCCTATTTGATATGATCCATTTTGAAAAAGAGAAATTCAAAAAACACTTTTTTATGTTGGCCATTTTGTTTGAGAGTTACAAAGAGGATGATGCAGTAACACCTGTTTTTCAATAGACTATAGGTGCTATTAAAGCATTAGACTGCACAAATTTCAATTGTATGCTTTGGAATCGAAGTTATAAATAGTTTACTTTTTGTGCAAAATTGTCCATTTGCGTGGGAAGTACTAAAAGGGGCGAGGTGACAGCGACTAATAAGCTAATACCATGTTTGAAATTTCAGGAGATTCGAATATGTTTGGTATATATAAAAGTTATTAAAGAACCAATATTTCACAAAATTTTAAACCTTTGTGGGGGAGGTACTAGAATGAGTGGACCAATAAGGCCCATTCTCGAACTTAGCCTGAGATGCAGAAAAATATTACGGCATACCAATCGATTAATCCTTTCAACAGTTTACGTGCACACCAGCCAGCAGACAGACGGACGGACAAATATTGCTGAAATGACTTAAAATGACCCAAATCGAATTTCCACCAAACATACTTGTACTTGGGGTCTTACTTAGATCACTCCTTCGATGTGTTACACTTTTGACTCATAGCTAATGTTATATACCCTTCTCTATAAGGCGTGGGAATAAAAATTGCGGTGTTTCCTAGACACATGTTATTGTTGGATCAACAAAATTCAATTGTCAAATCTGATCTCGTTACAACTCTTTTTTTCTGTGTATACAAACACAAAGTACTAAATATTATTACAGTTGTTCCACTAGTAAATGTTTCCAAATACTTTGTAGTAAGTATTTTCTCCCAGCGTTGTAGACTAAGATTTTATATAAACGAATACTTTTTACTTGATACAATAGAATACAATACAATCGGTTAATTAATTTAATATGATAACAATTGATAAGCAATAATTTTGAAAGTTTATAAGGAACACAATTTGTTTGGCTTCTTGACTTGATTTCGGCATAAATGTAAACACACAGCAAAATTGGTCAATGTCACTTACCATTTTCCGAAGGTTGTTGTTCTTTAGCAAAAAGGTAAAATAATACACAATTCACTTTCGCCGCCAGGTTATCTCTATTGATATTATAACCAAGATCTGGCATAAATTCATCTTAGGTTGTAACAAAGAAATTTACCTAACATGCGAGTTATTTGTGTACAGTGTACAACACCTGTCAATCAGTAGGGTACTTTTTGTGGTCTGTGTGCTTGTTTGTACGGTCTAATAAATAATAATGAAATAAAAAATTATAACCATATGACTGATAAGGAAGTTATACTCTTTACCCGTTAAGAAGGTTTTCTATTCATTTGATTGTTACATTTTAAACGACTGCAATTCATTCGCTCACTGGACGTTGAAGCGATTAAAAGATCCGCTACTGAACGGTCCTGCGGATATTAATATCGGTCGTCATTAAATCGCAACCTGTGACATTAAATCTAGCTTAACACCATCAAAATGGGCAAATCGGGCAAGGATTTTGATAATGATGCGGAGGAAACGCGTAAAAAACTTTTGGATACCCAAAAGTCAATCGATGTCGCGGAGCTCAAACGTGTTATGGAAGAAATGCCTTTAACAAAGGACACCACCTGTGGTGTTGGATATCTCAAAGGAGCTTTTCTGCAAAAGTAATTATTTTCTATCGATTTTCTGTGTGTGTTTGTGGTTACAGTGATTTTTATTCATTTTTTTCGTTTCACATGTGTAGATTTGCTAATCAAACGGCTTATGTGATTATTTATGGCATGGTCGGTTGTGTTTTTGCCATGTCTAGTGCCTATTTTAATGCCACAATTTCTACGCTGGAAAAACGTTTTCGAATTCCCTCTCGTAATACCGGAATGATAATGATTGGAAATGATTTGAGTCAAGTGTTGTGTTCAGCATTTCTGGGATATTATGCGGGCAAAAAACATCGGCCCAGATGGATGGGATTTGGTAAGTAGTGGAGAATTAAATTGCTACAAATCTTACAAACGGTCGTTTTTAACAAATCACCATTATTTAATGTGGTAGTAGTAGCTTACGAACAGTGGACACAGAATTGAAAAAAATCAGTTGTTCTTTAAAAATAAAGTTAAGGTTCAAAAATTATAAAAAAAAAATAATATTCCACAAAAATTTCTATTAATAACTAGCTTCCCAACTAAGAAAATAAGGCGTATTGGAAGAAAAATACATGCATAAAAAATATTCTCAAAATTTCTAAAAATTAAAAAAATTTCCATTTCTTATTTTATTCTGCAATGAAGTGATACAGGCATTGTGAATACTACGAAACAGACTCCTGTTCCATTTCATACATAGACTTAAAAGCACTTCCTTAGTCGAATGAACTTCATCCGTTTGTATGTCTGTAGATATATTCTTGTAATCAAAGTAAAGGACGCAATTGTTTTTTGACTAAAGGATGGTTCCTATTGAAATGCGTGAACATTTTTTGGATAGGTATTCCATGAACGAATACAGCCAAATTTGAAGAAAATCTGTTTAAATTTAGATATCGCCCCCATATACATGTTCTTTCCGATTCGACATCTCAGCGCTACAGAAAATTTTATTCTGATCTAAAAACAAACACTGCTAGATTTGAAGGAAACCGATTCAGATTTCGACTTATCCGCCATATATATCTCTACGGGAAATGAAGTGTCAATTACTCAGAGTCTAGTGACCCCAGTACTAGTAGAATTGGGACCACTTACTGATCAATTAACTAGGGTTAAGTGCACTAAACTATATTGCTGGATGTCATCATACGACTGCACCAGACAAATGTGGGTTTATCTACGCCTTAATAGACAACCAGTTGGGTTATCTATTCCCTATATTAAAGCTCCAGTTGGTTCATCTACTACTTGGTAAAATTCCAGTTGTGTTATCAACTCCTTAGTTGAGACCAGTTGGGTTATGTACTCCCCAGAAGAGGACTAGTATAGTTATCTACTCTATAGTATAGGCCCATTTGGGTTATCTTTTCCTTAATAAAATACCACTTGGATTATCTACATGCTTTCTGACGACCAGCTGCGTTATCTACTCCTTTTTTGACGACTAGCAGGGTTATCTGCTCCTCTTTTGACGACCAGTTGCGTTATCTACTACTTAGTAAAATAGCAATTGGTATATCCAAGTTGACGACCAATCGGAAAAACTAGTGCTTATTTAAGGACCAGTTGGGAGATGACAACCAGTTGCGTTACCTAGTAGGTAACAATTGGTTTATCTATTCCTTAGGGGGCAACCAGTTGCGTTGTCTACTACTTAGTGAAATAACAAATGGGTTTATTTACGTCTTAGTAGACAACCGAGCACACAACAGGCCGATCCACTGGCTTAAGTGTATGTCCATGGACATGAAACGTTTAAACGTCTCCTCTATTCAACCAAACCTAACCTAGTAGGCAACCAGTTGGTTTATCCACTCCATAGTATAGAGCGTCAGTTGGTTCATCTACTACTTGGTAAAATTCCAGTTGTGTTATCAACTCCTTAGTTGAGACCAGTTGGGTTATGTACTCCCCAGAAGAGGACCAGTATGGTTATTTACTCTATAGTATAGGACCATTTGGGTTATCTTTTCCTTAATAAAATACTACTTGGTTTATCTACAACCTTTCTAACGAACATTTGGGTTTTCTACTCCTTTTTTGACGACCAGTTGCGCTATCTGCTACTTAGTAAAATAACAATTGGTATATCCACTCCTTACTTGGCGACCAATTGGGCAAACTACTCCTTATTTGGGGACCAGCTGGTAGATCTACTCATTTGATGACAACCAGTTGCGTTACCTAGTAGGTAACGATTGGTTTATCTATTTCTTAGGGGGCAACCAGTTGCGTTGTCTACTACTTAGTGAAATAACAAATGTGTTAATCTACGCCTTAGTAGACAACCGAGCGCACAACAGGCCGATCCACTGGCTTAAGTGTATGTCCATGGACATGAGACGTTTAAACGTCTCCTCTATTCAAACTAACCTAACCTAGTAGACAACCAGTTGGTTTATCCACTCCATAGTATAGAGCGTCAGTTGGGTCATCTACTTCTTGGTAAAATTCCAGTTGTGTTATCAACTCCTTAGTTGAGACCAGTTGGGTTATGTACTCCCCAGAATAGGACCAGTATAGTTATTTACTCTATCGTATAGAACCATTTGGGTTATCTTTTCCTTAATAAAATACTACTTGGTTTATCTGCATCCTTTCTGACGACCAGCAGGGTTATCTACTCCTCTTTTGACGACCAGTTGCGTTATCTACTACTTAGTAAAATAGCAATTGGTATATCCACTACTTAGTTAACGACCAATCGGAAAAACTAGTGCTTATTTGAGGACCAGTTGGGAGATCTACTCCTTTAATGACAACCAGTTGCGTTACCTAGTAGGTAACAATTGGTATATGTATTCCTTAAGAGGCAACCGGTTGCGTTGTCTACTACTTAGTGAAATAACAAATGGGTTTATCTACTCTCTAGTTGATGACCAGTTGGTTTATCTACTCCCTATAATAAAGCTCCAGTTGGTTCATATACCACTTGGTAAAATACCAGTTGTGTTATCAACTCCTTAGTTGAGACCAATTGGGTTATGTACTCACCAGAAGAGGACCAGTATAGTTATCTACTCTATAGTATAGGACCCTTTAGGTTATCTTTTCCTTAATAAAATACCAATTGGTTTGTCTACAATCTTTCTGACGACCAGTTGCGTTATCTACTCCTTTTGTGACGACCAGTTGCCTTATCTACTACTTCGTAAACTAACATTTGGTATATCTACTCCTTAGTTGACGATCAATTGGGCAAACTACTCCTTATTTGAGGACCAGTTGGGAGATCTACTCCTTTGATGACAACCAGTTGCATTACCTAGTAGGTAAGAATTGGTTTATCTACGCCTTAGTTGATGACCAGTTTACCTACTCCATAGTTTAGATCGCCAGTTGGGTCATCTACTACTTCCAGTTGTTTTATCAACTCCTTAGTTGAGACCAGTTGAGTAATGCTCTCCCTAGTAGAGGCCATGTATGTTATATTCTACTTAATAAAATTCCGCTTAGTTTATCTACTACTTATTTGACGGCTAGACGTAGACGACTAGTTGGGTTATATACTCATTTATTAGGCGACCAGTTGAGCTTTTTACTCCTTAATATATGACCCATTGTGTTATCTACTCCTTAGTTGACTACCCGCTGGGTTACTTACTCCTACGTAGAGGACCAGTTGGGTCCAGTTTTCGAAGTTCAATGATTAAATATTAAATGTTTAATTGGTTTCAAATATAAATTACGCTGTGACTGACATTAAATGATCTAACACTGTCTCCCTGGTAGGTCACTTTGGTTATCCACTCTTTAGTAGACGACCGGACCAGTTGAGTTATCTACTCCTTAGTACGAAGTGAGACAAGTTTTCGAAGTTCAGCTGTAACTTATTTAATTGGTTTCATATAGGCTATTGTTAGCTCCGAAAAATGTTATGAAACCCCGACTTGTTTTTCGATCAGTATGAAAATTCTATATATTTTTGGGGCTACTTTCACTTCCAATTCTCAGAATTGAGTCCCCAATCAATGAGCTGAAAAATTTTGTACTGTGTTATTAAATAATTTTTTTTAATACAATGCCAACAATTACATCCTTCGTGTGTTTTTTAATGATTATATGGCTAAAAGTAGATAAGGATTATTGTGCAACATGATGTGCTTATTATCTGTTTATTTCAATGGGTATTTCTATGAAACCTACTATCTTAGAAGACAATTTAATAAAGCAGTCATAAAATATAATTTACATTGATTTCATTGTTCTAGACGTTACTAAAACTAGACATTTTTTGTTTCGATGTTAAAAAACGACGTAGCAAGAATATAATCAATTGTAAATATATGTATGTACATTCGCTGGCTTTTGAATAGGTTGATCTATACACACGAAATTTGGACTAAATATAATTGGAATATTTATAATTTAAAAAATCAATGTCCCTAAAAACAAGCTTCGTCGACTTAGCATACTTTAGAATGATGCATAAAAGAGAATGCGTGTATATAGGAATAAACGGCTAAACCGATCTTCTTAAAAATTCACAAAATGTAGTTGCTCAACCGGTAGCTAATTAACTTGGTGTAACAAGTAGGCGTGGCTTTGCAACTATGACCTAATTTTTTAAATCGATATATCAGGAGAAATATTGTGGTTAGCCTGCTGAAATTGAACATATGCATCTGGTGGCAGTCTAAAAATGGGGGTGAACGACGAACGACGTGAACGAATACGACACCATTTTTGAAAGACACTGCTGCCAGTGTCTTGAAATTTGATGTGAATGTATTTGACAGCGCTTTGCGTGACTCAACAGAATGTGGGATATATAGGACTAGGGGGCGTATCCACACCCATATGGTCCCAATTGTAAAATCGATATAACTAGAGAACCATTGCGGCCAGTGTCTTGAAATTTGAAGTGAATGTATTTGACAGCACTGTGTGTGACTTAACAAAAAATGGGAGATATCGGATAAGTGGGCGAGGAACCTCCCATCGAACTGCATTATTAAAAATTAAATATCGGGACAAGGAGTTGGAGTTTTGTACGAGTGTTTTTGACTACAATATATATGACCCAGCAATGTATGGACGATATTAGATAAGTGGAAGTTGCCCTGTTCACATGATACATTATTGAAACTAACTAAATGCAGAACCATTTTACCAATTATTTTCAAATTTGATATGGATGAAAACAACAAATATCATTAAAATTGGTATGTTAAGTTAGGTGTAATCAGACATATTCTAACTTATGCATCAATAGTGTGGTGGACATCAATGAAAAATAAGTGCAACATAATAATATTACAAAAGGTCCAACGAATGGGTTGTCTCGGCATAAGCGGAGTAATGAGGACCACATCTAGCAGGGCATTGGAGACAATCTTAAATATCCAACCGATAGAAATACAGATTAGATATGAACAAAGGTAGTGACGGTGGATTTAACTGACACAGCATCAGTATCCGACGGAATATCTGAAAGATCAATAGTTGCTGAGTGTGAGACCATGATACCAGACAGAGAATATTGGATTTATGGAACCCTAGCGCAGACACCATCTGGAACTTGCTGTTTTACATATGGCTGGAAACGGGGGAGAGAACGGGGCTGGGACTTTATATCAAGGAACCGGAAACCGAACTCTTATTCCGTCTGCCACACCATAACACAGTCTTGCAGGCGGAAGTCCGAGCAATCAGGTGGCTTGGCGCTAACACAAGACCAACAAATGTGAATATTTTCACGACATCCAAATGGCTCTTATAACGTCTAGAACAGTGAAGTCGATGACAGTTTTAGAATGTAAAATGGCGATTAACGCTTACTCGGAACACGACACTATATGCATCTATGGGTACCTGGTCATTACGGAGTAAGGGGAAACGAGAAAGCAAATGCCTTGGCATCTAGAGCCAGGGACTTGCAAACGACAACCTTAGAGAACGCAAAACCCTTCAGAGTTACGCGTTCTGAACTAAAACAAGTAAGAAAGTTTCAGTCGGGTAAACTGACTAAGGTATACCCTCACTTTGTGAGTAATGTAATATGGAATATTAAACGAATTATTCTGTCAATTTGTATGGGAGGTACCAGAATGTTTTTAACAAATACACCTATTTTTCTCTGAATAGTAGATTCTTTAAATACATTGCACTGCGCCGAATTATAAGCGTTTTTTGCACTGGTATATTAACGTTATGAGATATTAAATTTGGTATGATTTGGCCATTTTGTGTGGGAGGTACAAAAAGGGGCGTGGTGATAATGGCCATTTTTTACAGGGCTATAGGGACTTCAAAAGCGTTACACTGTGCAAAATGTTGTTGCATTTTCGTGCATTAGTACTCATGCTGTCAGCTCTTAACTTTTTGTGCAAATGGTACCTTTGTGTGGGAGGTACAAAAAGGGGCGTGGCAATAGCGCCCATTTTTCACAGTGCAAAAAACACTATAAAAGCATTACACTGTACAAAATTTCAAGTGCTTTTATACACTGGTATTAATGTTATAAGCTGTTATCTTTTGGTGCAAAATGGTACCTTTGTGTAAGAGGTACCAAAAGGAGCGTGAATATGACACCCATTTTTCACTGGACTGTGGGCACTATGAAAGCATTACACTGCACAAAATTTCAAGTATTTTTATGCACTGGTATTAATGTTATAAGCTGTTAACTTTTGGTGCGAAATGGTGCATTTGTGTGGGAGGTACCAAAAGGGGCGTAGCAACATGGCCCATTTTTCTCGATTTGATAGCGACTAATAAACTAATGCTATGTGTGGAATTTCAGAAGATTAGAATAAGTAGAACAGCAGTTATTAAAGATTCAATATTTCACAACATTTTAACACTTTGTGGGGAGGTACTAGAAGGAGTGAACCAATATGGCCCATCTTCGAACTTAGCCGGAGATAGAAAAAAATATTACCACGTACCAAATTTGAAGTCAATCGGTTACTCCTTTCGAGAGTTATCGTGCGCACCAGCCAGCAGACAGACAGACACACAGACAGACAGACAGATAGACAGACAGACAGACAGACGGACGGACATTGCTCATTCGACTTAAAATGACCCAAAACGAATATCCGCCGAACATACTTAGGGTCTTAGATCACTCCTTCGATGTGTTACACTTTTTTTCGTAGCAAATGATATATACCCTCGTCACACTAAAGTGAGGGTATAAATATGGGCAACAAAGCCCATATCGCGCTATGGAATAGTGGAAATGTTGCGAAAACAACGAATGTCTTGTGGGGTGACCCAAACGAGGACAAGACCTAGACCTTGCTGAAATTAAGCGAAATAGAGATCAGCAAGATCATGGGTGTCCTTACGGGACATACATGCTTACAAACACATCTACATAGGATGGGAGTGGTAGATGACATGCGGGGAGGGGCATTTCCACTACCAGAGACCAACGTTCGCGAACAATAGATCCCGTTTCATATGAAATGATACTCTATTAGCTAACTCTTCAAAGAAATAAAAGCCTTAGATGGTATGCCGCCTTCTAGAGAGAGCGTGGCACAGGCACAGACGGTGTCTATTGATTCCTCCCCCTCTTCGTCTCCACAGCTACTGCAAAAGTCATTATGCAAGACCTTCAATTTCCCTGCGTGCCGTTCAATCAGACAGTGACCCGTTCGGACAGACACGATAAGTGAGACGTCAGTGCTCCACAACGACAGAAACGCTTTGGTGCGATTTGAGTTCAGAACAGGCCACATCAGCCTTAAATGAATTCCTGACTGGTTACCACCTGTCATTTGTTGCAGTAAGGACACTATTTCTCAAGAAGAGCTTGCAGGTCGCTAGAGGCATTCCAACATATTCCAGTTCCCCTGGGACGTAAGATAGTCCCTCGTCTTGCATGTTAATATGCCTTGCAGTTCCCTGGTATAACCCTGTGGCCCGGCACCCATATCAGGTGAATATTGGCAGTTTTTGAATTCAGGAATATAGTTTCCAGGGACTAGATGGCAGCCGGACTATCAGAGAAAATATTGATACCGACTTTGTTCAGAGCATTCATATTCAGCCATTCCGTTACCTCTTTAACAGCTAAGATTTATGTTTATTAGGCTATCTTTGTGCAAGTTATACATCAAGTTCCTCTGAAAAGCCACCAAAGCCCACTTTGTTGTTGAGTTTAGAACTGTCTGATCTGATCTGTCAGGTATAAGAGTGAGATGTTTCTTGTCAAAGATAGGTTCAGACATAATGTAATCAAGAGTGCTCCGAAGGTGAGGCATTGTGTCTAGAATGACTCTATGTCCGTAGCCATTTTTTGACCATGGTGGCAGTTCCTTAAGTCTAATTGTAGTACATGCGGCATATTACACTGCTTTAATGTCTAGCGGTATTTAAGGTAGTATAACATTTAGTGCCTCAGCTGGTGTCGTTCTCAGCGTACCAGATGACAATGCCGTAAAACATTATCGGTCTGTCTACTGTCGTATACAATTAATAAACTATGCACGGCTTCAGGCCCCATCGTTTTCATTTTTCCCTTTTATATGTATATAGCGCTACCACACCCTTCTTTGCTCTTTACAAAATGTTGGGTGTGAAATACAACTTCCTGTCTAGTAAAATACCTAAGTACTTTGCGCTTTCAGAGAAGGGAATTTCAATACCCGCCAAGGGGGCAGGTGTAACTGGTGGTAGATTATTTCTCCTGGTGAACAGAACTAGTTCCGTCTTGGTCGGTTTAACACCAAGACCATTATCGGAAGCCCATCTTGCGGTTGTACAAAAGGCCTGCTGTAGGATGTATCTAAGAGTACGGAGAAACTTCCCTCTAACAGCTATGGCCACGTGATCTGCATAGGCAACAATTCTGACACCCATCATCTCCAGAGAAAGCTGAATATAGTTCATGTAGAGATTTAATAGCAAAGGAGACAGAACACCTATTGGGCCGTTCCGCTCCTGCAAATCTATAGATGTCAGTTGACCCTAAGCTAGCTGAAATGCGTCTCTTAATAAGAAGGTTAAAATGTCCTATGCATGTACATATTTAGCAATATGACGATATGACGAAAACAATTAAGTCCTTAGAAACAGCATCTGGAGGTTAATTTCTTATTAAACATAAATACTAACATCCTCCTTCATGTCTTGATTTATTAATATAATTTTGCAATTTTCTTAATTTAGGTTTACTAACATTAGTCGTATTCTGTATGCTAACGGTAACGCCACACTTCATCTATGGTCCCGGAGAAGATGCTCTCAGTTTGACTAAGGAATATGGAGCCGTATCGGACATTAATATATCTCTGCAAGACTTAGAGGAGCAGAGGCAAAAAATCCTCTGTCGAACCGATGGCACTGGGGTGGAATGCGAAATACGTGAGGGAAGTCTATTGCCACAAATAGTACTCTTCATAGCCCAATTTATTGCCGGTGTAGGAGGATCATTGTACTACACTTTAGGAGTTTCCTATATGGATGACAACACGGAAAAGGCTAAAGCTCCGGCTATGTTAAGTAAGTGAAAACCAATGATGTTGAAACTTATTGTCGTAACTAACAGTTGAACTCTATTTTTAAGGTATTTCCTATTTCTTTGGTTTGCTGGGTCCCTCTTTGGGATACACCTTAGCCTCGATTGTCTTACGCATCTACATTGCTCCTCACTTGACGCCAATAATAAATAATCGTGACTCTCGCTGGTTGGGGGCCTGGTGGATGGGTTGGCTGATAATGGCGGTGATGATATTCCTCTGCGGTCTTTTTATGTTCTTATTCCCCAAAGAATTGCCCATGACGGCCGCCCGTCGTAAGATACAAGATCTAAGGGCTAAAGAAGAAAATATGGGCAAATCGGTGGAACGGGTCCAACAGAAAGCTTCATTTTCGGATATGATTAGAACATTCAAAATGTTCTTTAAGAACAAAATCATTTTGTATAACTCTTCGTCGAATGTTTTCTTCTTTTTCGGTTATGTACCATACTGGATATTTACGGCTAAATATATTGAAATCCAATATCGACAATCAGCGGCCACTTCAAGGTGAGTACGACGAGCTGGTCGTCATATAATGATATTTTGATTTCGACAAAGCGATAAAATCCATAAAAAAAAACGTTAAGTTGGTGGTGGTAAGTATTCAAAGAATGAAACCCCCAATTCATATGGTTTTTGTTTGGAATTCATATTTTTTTAAAACCAAACTATTTTATAAGGGAATATTTAACAGGGTATACAAAAATCTCCACACGCTTTCTGTTTAATATATCATTGTAAATTTTAAATTTTTTCAGCATTGTCACCGGCACCGTCGCTGTGGCATTTTCCGCCATAGCTATTCTGCTATCGGGCGCTATCATATCGAAATACAAACCAAGAGCTCGCTATCTAGCCGGTTGGAATATTTTAGTCGATATCGTTACCATGTCTGGCATGTTCGCCTATGCTTTCATTGGCTGTACGGGAAATGATAATGCGCTGATTAGCAATTCTTATGAAAGGTAATGGTTCTGCGCTTATCCCCACTTATGTTTTCCACTTACCCTTTTGATTCGTTCTAGTGTTTTGAATACAACTATGAGTTGTAATAGTATTTGTCAGTGTGATTATGTACGGTATATGCCAGTGTGTGGAGAGGATCAAGTAACGTATATTTCACCCTGCCATGCCGGGTGCAAACGAGAGCACATGGATGCCAGTGGAATTAAGGTGAGTTGGGAAATAAACGACGATGGGAGAAATAGAAGGGCTACATCTTAAAACAACTGTCTATATGTAATTGCGAAGCTTACTACGTGATATCCTACGCCACCCTATCAAACCAGAATAAGGAGAATATTTTGAAGTGTCATCAATGGTGTTTTCCACTTAGATTCAAAATCGGGTTATAGGTACATAGTGGTTCTAGGTATAAATCGGGAAAGATTTTTTTTAATTTGACAATGATCTTTCCTGGTCCAATAAAAATGGTACAATAGATGGTACCTTATATCTCCTGTTGAAAAAATCCTTGAAATGATTGCTATGGAAGACAGAATGGCCCTCGGGGCGTTTCACTGCTGACATATCTATGGAGGTTAACTAACATCTCTTAATAAGAAGGTTATGAGCGAGCCTTACTAGATTATTATCAAATCAAAGTTGTCAGAGTCGTAATTATTGCGGCTGGATTTGTGTTAAGAAAGCTATGTCGCCTTATATTCCTGTAGGAAAGATGTAGGTAGTATATACCCATTGGATATATATATCGGCGGTCCGTCCAATACTAATGTATGGCATTATTGTGTGGTCGACGGCAACTCTTAAGCGATCCACCACCAATCAGTTAATGTATGTTCAGAGAACTATCTGCCTAAGTATAAGCGATGCTTTATGTACTACACCGACGAAGGCTCCACATGTCCCACTCCATCTAGTTCAGATTGATATTGTGGCTAGTGATGTTGGAATCAGAGCGGCGTTATAAATAAACTGTCTATCAATGTGGAGGTACAAGAACTACAGACACATGAGGATATACTAACGATGTACACCTTCATGAGGAATTTTACCACTAAGATACCTGCCGGACAGAAATGGGTTGGCAGAATACCAGGAAATAGGCGGTATTTCCACTTCAAAGCTTCATGAGAAGATTCGCTTTGGGCTATACTGTAAAGAAGTTAGTCTTAAGTGAATATGAAGCCGAAATAATGGCAATCTGGGCAGTCGCAAAGTGACTGAGTCGCACCGTAGTGACCATCACTGGTGTCGTCTTTTACTCAGACAGCCAGGCTGCTATTCAATCTCTGGATGCCGCACGACATGTCTGAGCAGTTTAACATATACATATAACATGGGGATATTCCGGGAAACTGCAAATACGATGAACTTGCTTGGAAAGCGACGACATTACAAATTCTCGAAGAATTTACACTATCCGCATGTAATCTTTGACTTAGGCTAGGTTAAGAGTGGCGGCCTGTATAACAGACTCACTTAGGCTATACAGTCCATTGTTTTACCACAGGAATTGTGTGAAAACATAAGTTATCCCTAGCCCCTACCGTTGAACCAATTTTATTGCTTTAAAAAGCTCAAAAGTAGGCGGATTCCAACATCAGACGTGTTAGCTAACTCCCCAAAGAAATCTGAGCCTAAGGTTGTATGCCGCCTTCTAGATAGAGGGGCACAAACATTCTTCATCCTCTTCGTCTTCACAGCTTCTGCAAAAGTCATTATGCTAGACATTCAATCTCTCTGCGTGCCGTCCAATGATGCAGACGCCCTATACTATATAGTTATATATTAGTAAATTATACACTATACGTGAAACGTCCGGTCCCGACAACGACAGCAGGGCGTTGGCGCGATTTGAGTTTAGTCCACATCAGCCTGGAATATATGCAGTTCCTAACTAGTAACAGCTTGTCATTTATTATCGTAAGGTCTCTATCTCTCAAGAAGAGCTTGCAGGTAGCTAGAGGCATGCCAACATTATACGCCTAGAGCGTATAAGGTAGTTCCTAGTCTTGCAAGTTCATCCGCCTTGCAGTTCCCTGGTATATCCCTGTGGCCCGGCATCCATATCAGATGAATATTGAGCTGTTCAGCCATCTCTTTAAGAGATCTGCGACAGCCGATGGCAGTTTTAGAATTCGGGAGTATAGTTTTCAGGGACTTGATAGCAGCCTGACTATCAGAGAATATATTTATTACGACTTTAGCCACAACATTATTTTCAGCCAATCCGCTACGTCTTTAATAGCTAAGATTTCTGCCTGGTAAAAACTAGTGATCTGGCAGTCTTTTTGCAAGTGACAGTTCAAGTTCCTAAGATAAGCCAACAAAGTCCACTTGGTTGTTGCGTTTGGAACCGTCTGTATAGAAGTTAACGAATCTCATATGTCCTGGGAAACGACCATTCCCTTTTGATCGATTAGGTAGTAAGATACTTCTCAAAGAGTGGTTCAGTCATAGTATAATCAACAGAGCCCGGAAGGTCAAGCATTGTGTATAGAATGACACTATGTCCCTGACCAGAGTGACATTTCACTAAACCTAATCGGAAAAAATGCGGCATATTGCACTGCTATAATGCCTATACCATATAGTAGCATAACATTTAGTGCCTCTGTTTGTGTCGTTCTCAGCGCAACAGTGATACATATAGCAGCCATTCGTTGAACCATGTTTAGTATCGCGCAGAAGATGGATTTCTGCAGACGACAATGCCGTACTGCATCGGCCTGACTACTGCCGTATACAACCAATAAACTGTACACGGTATCACATCCCATAATTTCCCACTGCCCCTTTTTCATGTATATGGCTTTACCACAGCCTTCTTTGCTCTTTCCAGAATGTTCGGCTTGAAGTAAAACTTCCTTTCTAGTAAAATACCTAAATATTTTGCGCTCTGAAAGCGCAAAGGGTTCCCTAATCCTAATCGGAGAACATGCGGCATATTGCACTGATATAATGCCTATACCATTCATTAGTATAACATTTAGTGCCTCAGTTGGTGTCGTTCTTAGCGCACCAGTGATACATATAGCAGCCGCTGGGATGGATTTTTGCAGACGACAATGCCGTATACCATTATCGGTCGGACTACTGCCGTATACAACCAATATCCTATACACGGTATCAGAACTCAACATTTCTCACTTGCCCTTTTACTGGTATATGGCTTTACCGCAACCTTCTTTGCTCTTTCCAAAATGTTCGGCTTGAAGTAAAACTTCCTGTCTAGTAAACTAACTAAATTTGTTGGGCTCTGAAAGAGCAAACTTCAATAACCCCCAAGGAGACAGGTGCACCTGCTGATAATTTATATCTCCTGGTGAAAAGAACAAGTTCCATCTTGGTCGGGTTCACACCAATACCATTATCGGAAGCCCATCTTGCAGTTGTATGAAGGGCCTGCTGTAGGATGTCTCTGAGAGTATCCAGAAACTTCTCTCTAACAGATATTGCCACGTCATCCGCATAGGCAACAACTCTAACACCCATCATGTCCAGAGCGTTCCCCTGCTGACAAATCTATGAAGGTCAGTTGATCCTAAGCTAGCTGAGGATTATTAATCTCACTAAGGTTTTAAGGACGATTGACGATAGACTAATTGTTCGGAAATCGTTAGATGCGGTATCGGACGGCTTTCAAGCTTTTGGAACGAAGACAACCTTATTTTCTCTCCATGTTGATGATATATAGGCCTGATTGGTATAAGAAGTATAGAGCTCCCTGTGTCAGAGAGCCTATATAGCACCCATTGCCTGTAGGTTTGCCGTGACTCGTTGCACCATTTCTCCTTTACCCTGTTAGTTTGCACCATCATTTCAGATATTTTTTTAAGAGACGTGTTAAATTGTCTCTACATTTCCCCCATTCTGCCTTCTGCACTTTTAAAATCAAAAATTGCAGCAAGTTTAGTCCTTTAAAGTTATTTTAGTAATTAAGAATTCAGTCAGAATTTATTTTGGATCGAGACGATATGTTTCAGTAACATTCTGCCAAATACAAAAAATGTAATAGAAACAAATACAAAAAGTGGTGCAAGTTTCAAAAAATTGCTGGGTAGAATTTACTGCAGTTTCGATAGACACCACCCTATAATCGTCAGAATTCAATAGCAATAAGGTATGTCGTTTACTTAAATCAGTTTAAAAAACTTATAGTAACTTAGTAGTAACTTATAGTTAGAACTACCAACCAAAGCCAATAGATTATTAGTTAAATGAATGGGAAAAAGGGCCGTTTGACCAAAATATTAAAATTCATCACACTCCAACTCGGACAGTTCTTAGCCAATCTCATTGAAATTTTGTATCATAACTACTATCCAGTAGGACTAAACTTGGTGCAAGTTTCATTCCGATCAGAGGACATCGGTTTTCAAAATTTACTCCCTTGACATTAATATACAGAACATTTTGATGAATCTCCTATAAATTTGTTGTGGCCAAACCAGTATATTAAAATTCGGACGTTATAACTAATAGATATATTTGTTATTTCCAGAGCTATTACGATTGTTCATGCATACCCACGGTTTCCAATGAAACCCTACACACAAATCCACTTTTCGAGCGACTCACATCTGAGGATATCAATAACTCAAGTCTAAATGTTACAAATGTAAGTATGTGTACGGATAATTTTCCACAAATAATAAAATTGTCATATTTATATACTACCTCAATACGGTGTTAAATTGATCATTACTTTTTAATTCATTATAAAATATTATTATTTGTTTTCAATACCTCTTCAGCTTTCGTTGGGAATGGGTGGTCAGGCTATGTCCGGCGCTTGTCCCGTCAAATGTTCTCAACAGTTCATAACTTTCTTAGCGGTCATGTGTGTCATAAAATTCTTTGCTGCCACGGGTCGGGCCTCAAATCTCTTGATAACAATGCGATCTGTTTCACCGGAAGACAAATCGGCCCTAATGGGTTTTGGCATGATGTTCATATCATTGGTCTGCTTCGTTCCAGCCCCTATATTTTACGGTTGGATATTTGATAAGAATTGTCTGGTATGGGGTAAAACTTGTTCGAATAAGGGCAATTGTTGGTTGTATGATGCCGCCAGTTTGAGGTGAGTTGTTGAGTCGCATATCATATGTATATTTTCTCTTCTAATATTTTTCTCAAATTTCAGAATAACTTTGAACTTAGTGGCGGCCTCCTTTGTGGGTATTAGTACATTCTGTAATGTTGGAGTGTGGTATCATGTGAAGCATCTTAAAGTTTTCGATGACGAAGATGAAAAAGCAAGAGAAATGCAAGTTATTTCGAAAAATGGGGAAGAAAATGCGACTCAAAATGAATAGATGCTATCCTGTTGCATAGATGCTGTAAGATACCAAAATTGTAAAAAATACGAATTTATTTCTCATGTATATAGCATATTGCTACAGTACCAATCAACGAACAAATATTCAATTTTATAAATATGTATTAAGCGAACTAATAATGAAACGCAGTGGTCTGACTCTTTATTTCTTACAATTGTTTGGTTAACGGCTCCTAGTTTGTCCGCAAAATAACAGAAAAGATATAATAATTAATCAAGCTGAATACAATAGTTGTTGCCGTTTTTCTAGTCTAGCTCTTGTTTTGACATAATTGGTCAGAATTAGTTATCTCGGATATAACTTGAAGCAGAAGGTGTCAGTATACATGTATATGTATGTTTAAAGATCGAAATAAAGACGAACCTGGAGAATTATTTCACTAAGAACAGTCGGAAACTGGACTCACTGCTTTAAAACAATTTGCAATCAAAATACTCGTATGTAGTTGGTCCTCTTTATTTATTAATTTGAACTGAAGCGTATATTCTCAAGCCTCCCGCTTACAATTCGCCCCCGAAGTAACTAATATCTCGAAAACCTTTGGAATCGATGTGCATAAAATGCTTTCCTAAAACACCCTTATAGAATTTCAAAAATCATAAAGTTTGAGATTTTTTTAATTACCTCGAATGTCGTACACAATTTTAGATGAATAGACTCACCTGAAAATAAAAAAATAATTTTGATTTAAATATGATAAAAAATAAGGTATTAAAATAGAATATATGTGTAATGCCAGATTACATTGTAATGTAATTTTTTAAAGAATAATGTAAAATAACGCTTTTTGTGGTGAAAAACATTTGTATGGTATTTTTTATTAATTTCAATTTTCATGGAAAGTGCCTTTAGTATGTATTTGGAACCTATTTTAGAAGTATAAGTTCGATAAAAAAAATGTATACCAATTAAATTAATTTAGAAACAGAAGTTTACTAGCCAACCTGATGGCGGTAATGGTTTGAAAACATTACTTTTTTTACCTCTAGAAGCTAATGTGTCGCCTAGAGGCAAATTAAACCTTTTGAATTATGTAAAGGTATAATCAAAGTATATATTTTGAAAACATGACAAATATAGCTAAATATAGATTTTTTTATTTTCCGTCAAAGTTAAAAAAATAGTTAACAAATTGATAATTTTTAAATAGTGATTTACCTGCAGAAACAATTGTCTATCATATGCCATTAAAATTATTCAATTATTTTATTCGGTTCAAAAGATATGATTTTTGCAACGAAAAAACTCGAATGGCGCGACTGTGCGTCGGTTGAAGGTTCGTGAGCTAGTTAAAGTCGTAGACATTTCAAAAAGTGATATACACGTATGATGAGAAAGCTGTGCGCAAGATGGGTGCCGCGTTTGCTCACAATCAAGATAATGCACCAGTTCTCACATCCTCTATTGCTATGGCCAAAGTCTATGAATTGAAGTTCGCTTCAGCACGCACCTTATTCGCCAATTTAGCTTCCTGGGATAATTTTTTGTTTCCAAGTTATGAAAAAATGTCCCGGCAGAAAAAGATTTGCCAGCAATGAAGAGGTACAGACTGCGGTTGATGGCTTTTTTTGGGAGATAAACAGTTCTTAGTATAAACAGGGTATCAATTGAAAATCATGTGTGTCTACACCCAGGAAAATAATTGGTTGGAATTCGATTGTAACAATAAAAAATAGTACTAGCAACAAAAAGTATATTGCCTGCACCGTCTGTCGGTTGTATTTAATAATAAATAGTTGAAACAACAATAACAACATGGATACGATCAAATGAAAATGCTTGCAACTAAATCGATGGTTGTATCAATCGAATTAAGATTGTTTTTTCATTGACACTCGGGTAGTTGTGGTAACCAATTTTAAATTTCCATTATAGTACCATATGATCGATTTTTGGTTGTGACAACCAATGTTTTATTCTTGACAACAGAAATTGTATCAATAGACCAAAGATTATTATTGCAACGAATAATTGGTTACTACAACAGAAAAAATATTAGTAAATAATCGTTTATTGGCTATCCCAATCATTTCCCAAATTTAGAATAATTAAATGTATTTTGGGAAATATAACCGAAAGATTGGTTGCTGTTCTTTTGCTGATACATGACAAACAAAAAATAAAATTACTCGACATAAATAAATCTTCAACATTTGGTTCAAGAACGGAACAGGTAATAAAAAAATTTCGTGTGGATAATAATGTGTGGAATGCAGAATATGTTGTGCAAAATGTTTCACATAAATAAAAAATAAAAGCAACAATTTTGTGTTTTTTTTCGTGTCCTAAAATGTGTATCAAATATTTCCACATCTCATAATAGTAACGAATTTGTAATATGGGGATTTTTAATTTTGTTATGATTTGTTTTGTTTTTTGTTCAATAAATAAAATAAAAATGAATGAAAACAGTTTTTAATTAATTGTCGGTAGTATATGACTGACAAATTGTCAGAAAAACCAATTTTTTTAAAACAGTTGGTTGTGGCAACTACAACAGATAATTTTAGCCACCAATTTCGTAGTTGGCGCAACCAAATATGATTGTTGTCAACATGGAAGTAGAAGTATACCACAATCAAAATATTGGTTGTCCTGATGGAATCGCATGATAGTAGACAGAACTACCAAAATTCGGTTGAGGCAACCAAACTGTATTCTGTGTGTACTAGGGATGTAACGAATATTCGCATTCGCATATGCGAACGCGAATTATTCGCATCATTTTAACATTCGCATTCGCTTTCGCAAAAGTATATTTCAGTATTCGCTTCCATTTGTTAAAAGTGTTAAATCTCCTTATTCCCTTCACACAATTTGAATATATTAATACCAATGAAAACCTCTGCCACTTCTCTTCAAAACAGTTGAATAAAATAAAAATAAAAATATGTTTGTCCTTGTGGTAACAAGAGGTACACATATGGAAAACATTCGTAATCCTGGAAAAGTCAATTCAGTTCCTTAAACTTGTTGGTACTAAAGGGTCAAGCTATTATTCGCATTCGCTTTCGCAAGAAATATATTTCAATTTTCGCTTTTGCATTCGCTAAAGTCACTTTGGTCAGTTCATAACAGTTTAACCTTTTAGTACCAAAAATTTAAGGACATGAATTGATACTTTTCCAGAATATTCAAGGATTAAGAATGTTTTCTGTATTTTGGCATTATTTTACCACAACGATATACACATTTGTTTCCACTACTTTGGAGAGGAGTAGCAGAGATTTTATTTATAAGTATTAATTTACATGAATTACAATACAAAGTAAATGTATA
This sequence comes from Eudasyphora cyanicolor, assembly GCA_963930755.1. Taxonomy (NCBI): domain Eukaryota; kingdom Metazoa; phylum Arthropoda; class Insecta; order Diptera; family Muscidae; genus Eudasyphora; species Eudasyphora cyanicolor. The sequence continues at coordinate 156,221,350 of OZ005738.1, read as the reverse complement.
TTCTAATTCTACGGTACAGGGAAAAGCCGCGTAACAAAGACCATGTGGTTAGCCCTGATGGGAATCGAACCCACGACCCAAACTTATGGGCGAGCACGCTACCAATTCACCTACTGAGGCAGAGATTTTAATTAGTATTAACATCTTTAAAATACGTTAATAGGTTAAAAAGATATGACAATTTTTTCAAAGGAAATTTTGAGAAAAATCTCTAAGATAGGTCAGTTAGGAGCTATGTAACACAAAAAATACAATTAATGTTGAAAAACTACAAACGACAAAACAGAGTCTTACATACTCGAAAAATTATTGTACCAATTTGTACCCCCTCACCTTAGAGAGGAGGGTATAAATCATTTGCTACGAACCAAAAGTGTAACACATCGAAGGAGTGACCTAAGAACCTAAATATGTTCGGCGGACATCCGTTTTGGGTCGTTTTAAGTCAAATGAGCAATGTCCGTCCGTCTGCCTGTCTGTCTGCTGGCTGGTGCGCACGATAACTCTCGAAAGGAGTAACCGATTGACTTCAAATTTGGTATGTGGTAAAATTTTCTTTGATCTACGGCTATGTTCGAAGATGGGCCATATTGGTCCACTCTTTCTAGTACCTCCCCCACAAAGGGTTAACATTTAGTGAAATATTGATTATTTAATAACTTCTCTACTACTTATTTGAATCCTCTGAAATTATACACATAGTATGAGTTTATAAGTCACCTTTTGGTACCTCACACACAAATGGACCATTTTGTACCAAAAGTTACCAGCTTATAAATTTAATACCAGTGCATACAAATACTTGAAATTTTGTACAGTGTAATGCTTTTATAGTACCTAGAGTCCAGAGAAAAATGGACGTTATTGGACCGCCCCTTTTGGTACCTCCCACACAAATTGACCCTTTTGTACCAAAAGTTAACAGCTTATAACTTTAATACCAGTGCATAAAAATACTTGAAATTTTGTACAGTGTAATGCTTTTATAGTACCTAGTGTACAGAGAAAAGTGACCGTTATTGGGGCGCCCCTTTTGGTACCTCTCACACAAATGGACCATTTTGTACCAAAAGTAAACAGCTTTGAACTTTAATGCCAGTACATACTTTAAAGTTATTAAATGCAATTTAAATTGATAATTATTTAAATAAAACAAAAAAATAAATAAATTTACTAATATTTTTTGCTACTCAAGGTGAGGGAATTCATTAGTCGGTTTACCCGACTGAACTTTCTTAGTTGTTTTTTAATCAAAAGATATCATTTTCAAAATAAGTGTTTATACCCGACACCGCACTGTGGTACAGGGTATTATGATTTGGTGCATTTGTTTGTAACGCCTAAATAACAAAGAGATAGACCCATCGTTTATTATACCGATCGGCATAGAATCAATTTATGAGTCGATTTAGCCATGTCCGTCTGTCCATGTATTCTTATGATCAAAGTTCAGGTCGCAAATATTAAGCTTTCTTTACAAATATTGCTACAGAGGCATGCCTTGGACTAGGGACGGCCCCTATTGGAAATGGGGCATATCGGTCCATGTATTGATATAGCCCCCCATATAAAGTCCCCACCGATTTCACTTCATAACGCTCTAGAGAACAGATTTCTCAATTGATCTGGATGATTTAGATCTGATTAGGAATTCATACTAAATATTATACCTAATCGTCTCTAGTAAAAATGGGGAACATTGGTCCATGTTTTGTTATAGCCCCCCATAAAAAGGTCCCCGATGTCAGTTCTTACGCTTTAATCAATTTCAATCTGGCTGAAATTTAAGAATTTATACTTTATGTTGAACTTAATAGTTCCTACTGGAAATGGGAAACAACGGTCCATATTTTGATATTGTTCCCAAATAAAGCTCCCTCCCGATTAGACTTATTAGCGTTCTGGGGGACGCATTTTTTTATCCATCACGCGGAAATACTTTAATACCTAATGTACTTTATATTGTATTAAACCATCTCTCGTGAAAATGGAGTGTATCGATCGGTCCGTGTATTTATAAGTATTAGCCCCTCATGAATGTCAAGTTTTTTAACATGTGTGTCTGGAATTTAGGAATGTACTATATTTAACCTGCAACTGTTAATAGTAATAATCCGTACATTTGTTGGCAAACAATGGTGGACGGTATTATACAGTCGGCCCCGCCCGACTTTAGTCTTTCCTTACTTGTTATCCATTAATTTGCTTGGTTCTACCCTATAATAGATTCAGGGGAAAAACTAAAGAAAAATCAGTTTTTATGGATTTTAAATTTTTTTTGGGAATTGTGGGATTTACATTTGCCAATATAATGATGTTAGCATTTATCGCGTTTTCTGATGTTAATACATATAAAAAACAAAAAAATCATTGAAATATATTCATTGAAAAAAATTATGGAGTTATTATGGTCCTGTCTGTATTTGAAAATTGAGATTTTTCCTCTTTCTTCGATCATGTCCAAGGAATTGGTATATATCGAAGCAATGTTTATTATGGAAAAATTTTAAAACATAAATTATCCAATTCCTCTTCTCTAAACATGACCAGTTTTGTCGATATCGGTCGTTTGGTCAAGAATCGGCGGAATTATTTCCTTTTTCTTCGAATTTCTCCCACAGTGAAACAATGGATATATTGCGAAAGAATTTCACTGGCAGTCGAGATATTGCAATTTGACACCATTTGACCATCTTCCCAGAGTTATGTGAACATTTTGACAATAAGTCCTAGACGATTCCGGAGCAGAAGAATACATGATAAGCGTTATGAACGACACATTTTATTCCCGAACTATGCCAGGGACCACAAATACTGGTATGTTTATATCCTATCTTTAGTGTAACGAGGCCATATGTCATTTACAACAGGCCATCTCCTCTACACTTTGTTCTCACTGATTATCCTCTCTTTTTTTCTCACTCATTCATAATACGTAATATCCGAAGACTTTCGCAGCAAACGTTTCGTGGTAAAATTTCTGGAAAATAAATGAACCTATACTTAATTCGCCAAATTTATTTTTCAGTTTATATTTGTTTATTGTCGCCTCACTGCCTGTTGTTGCTGTTTTTTATTATTTTTTTTTGCCATCCGTGGCGGCGTCTGCACTTGCTTCTGTCATTTAAAAATGCTCATAAATTCATATCAAATTATAAATATCCACCAACAATATCTTAACGACTATAGAACTGATTAGGAGCCCAATGCAGTGAACTTTAAAAATTCTCTGAAATCAATAACAATGAGAGAGTCAGAACGTGGGAAAGAGCAACGCATATCGCTAATCAATAATCGTAAAATTAGTTATCAGGCGAATGTAACCTTTAAGATAGTTAAAGTTATAATAAATTGTTTTTTAAAACATATAGAAGACAACGAATTTAAAGCAAGCTACTTATATTTCTGATAAATGATAGATGTATATGTTGGCGGTAAACATATTTGCAGAGCGTAGTGTAGTGTTTTTTGCCACCATTACGCATTATTATTGTGAACATAAAAGGTCTGATAGATGATTATATAAATACAGGGTTGCCCATATTCGACGGACCCATCTGGCAACGCCATAACTTTTGACAGAGATGTCAGATCGCTTAATGACATACCGCGTTTGAAGCGTCAGTCCAAGCAGATTTTTACCATGGAACAATACACGCCACGCGAGCGCTCTGAAATAGTTGAAATTTACATTCAACAGAAGAAGTCAATTGTGAAAACTCAACGTGCTTTTAAAATATTAAAAAATGTGAAAAGTGCGCCTTCTAAGAACACCATTAAGCGTTTATACGAAAAATTTTCGACTGGTGAGGCTCTTTCTAATCCGAAGAGGCCAAATAAAAGTCGACCAAGGCGATCGGCCGAGAATATCGCTGCCGTACGAGCCAGTGTTGAGAGGTCCCCAAGAACATCCCAAAAACGCCGTTCTCAGCAGTTGGGCATGGCTCGGTCCACTTTACAACGGATTATTCGCGTTGATTTGCATTTGTTCCCGTACAAAATTCAATTGACGCAAAGATTGTTGCCTGCGGACAAGCCTCGTCGATTGGAATGGGCCCAACGAGTCATCGAAATGGCCGATGATGACGAGCAATTTTGGAACAAAATTATCATGTCCGATGAAGCCCATTTCACATTGAATGGGACCGTAAATAAGCAAAATTGCCGTATTTACGCCACTGAAAATCCTCAGGAGATTCAAGAATTGCCTCTTCATGACGAAAAAGTCACAGTTTGGTGCGGCGTTAGTGCGAAAACGGTCATTGGGCCGCTTTTCTTCCAAAACGAAAATGGCCATGCTGTTACCATCAACCAGGAGCGTTATCGCGACATGATGACCAATTTTGTGATGCCAATTATTCGTCGAAAGCGTATGAGGCAGTTCTGGTTTCAACAAGACGGCGCTCCACCGCACACAAGTCGCATAACAATCGATTTTCTGAAGAATTTGTTTCCGGGCCGTTTGATGTCGAAAAGTGGTGATTTGGACTGGCCACCGCGTTCGCCCGATTTGACGCCGCCTGACTTCTTCTTGTGGGGATATTTGAAGTCAAAGGTTTACGTTAACAAGCCAAGGACCGTAGAAGAGCTCAAGGACAACATTCGTGAAGAAATAGCCGCTATTCCGGCCGAAATGTTGGCGAAAACGATGGAAAATGCTGCAAAAAGGGCACAATACGCCATCAACGCCAGAGGCGGCCATTTGAGAGATATCATATTCAAAAATTGATGTAAACAAATCTACTTGGAACAAATTAAATGATTAAGATTGCCAACCGCCAAATTTTTATTTTTTTTAAAAAAACATGGGTCCGTCGAATATGGGCAACCCTGTATTAACACTTATTATAAGTAACAACAACATGGTTCCCTCGAAACCATATTGTGGTCATAATGTGTCATAATATGGTCCCTTTGTATCACTTTGTATTCATCTTTACCACTGTGTAGCGTCAAGTTGTACAGTGTTTATTATACTGTAAGTAGAGTGCCTTATAATGTTTGTGCGCTGATAAGAAATATATACTCATAAGTAACTCCATAGCATTTTCTATAACGTTATTTCTACCAATTCAGTCGATGAATGAACCTTAAGATTAAATGATATTCGGTGGTGGCCTTATAATTTAATTAAAAGACATATGAAGGACTGATTAAATTCGCGAAAGTTAAATCGAAATTAATGCCATAATGACCAAAACAGACAATAACGCGCAAAATGATCGGGAAGCGAGTAAAAAACTTTTGGATACCCAAAAATCGATAGATGCCGTAGAACTGAAGCGAGTCCTGAATGAAATGCCCTTAACCGACGATACCACTTGCGGTTTTTGGTGCTTTAAAGGGACTTTTCTGCAAAAGTAATTAATTGTCTGGTTTTATATTATGATTTGTTAGTAATATGGTTCCCCACTATCCGTATGGTAGATTTGCTAATCAAACGGCTTATGTGATTATTTATGGTCTAGTCGGTTGTGTCTTCTCCATGACCAATTCATATTTCCATGGCACGATATCAACGCTGGAGAAACGTTTTAAGATTCCCTCCCGCACTACCGGCATGATTATGATTGGCAATGATTTGAGTCAAGTGTTGTGTTCGGCATTTTTGGGTTATTATGCGGGTAAAAAGCATCGACCACGTTGGATGGGTTTTGGTAAGTAGAATGTATAGAGTAATTAAAAAATATTGTAAATAAATCATCCCTTCCCTAATGGACTTCCAACACGAACCAAACTTCACAAAATGTTCAAGGCAGACCCAGTATATTCAGACAACTTTCCCTCAATGCGGAACACTAACAAAACAGGTGCCCAATGCTCTGCACTTCCTCTTTGGACTCGATTCCCGAACTTCTGACGTGTTCGCCGATCAGGCAATGTCACAACTGACGCTAATGTAGACAGTCCTTTCATCTCTAGTGCGAGGAGATACTTTTACCTAGGTAGATTTGTCTAGCTACCCTACAGGTGTCAATTTCTGTTTAAATCTCATTGTATAACTTGACTGCCTCTTGCCTAAGCCAAAGGTTGCACGATGACAGTGGCGCACCAATATATACAAATTCTTCGAGAATTTTTAATGTCGTCCAATTCCTAGCACGTTCATCGATAAAGCCATGGGAGGAGATATTTTTTGTCTATCCAAGTATCGCGGCCAGATTTGTCTAGCTACAGCTTCATAACTTGACAACAACTTGTCTAAGACAAAGCTTGCACTTGGACAGTATGAAAGCAGGTGCTCTGTATTCTCTACTTCTTCCTCATCTCCACAGTTTCTGCAGAAGGCATTGGACTCAATTCCCACACTCCAGGCGATTTCGCCGATCTGGCAATGACCAGTCAGAACTGACGCTAAAGTAGACAGTATTTTCTTCTCTAGTGCGAGGGGATATTTTTACCTTTTTCGGTCGTATCATGGTCAGCTACAGGTGTCAATATCTGTCCATCTCTAATTGGACAACTACTGCTGCCTCTTGTCTAAGCCAAAGCTTGCATGAGGAAAGTGGTACACCAATATATGCAAATTCTTTGAGAACATGTAATGTCGTCCCTTTCCTAGCAAGTTAATCGACTTTGCAGTTCCCCGGGATATCCCTATGCCCAGTTACTCCTATGAGGTATGTGTTAAGCTGCGCAGCCATTTCGCTGTGAGATCTGCGGAAGTCAATGGGTGTTTGTGAATTCAGGGACGACAGCGCCAGTGTTGTTCCCTTATTGCTACAATTTCGGCTTGATAAACACTGCAGGTATATTGTAGTCTGAGAGCTATATCTAGACTAAGTCCCTTACGGTGTAAACTGATGCCAACCTTCTCATCAAGTTTTGAATCAGCTGTATATATTTCCAGGTTTTCTGCCAACCTTCCCCACGATATTGTACACCTTTGGTATACGGGTCCGTATAGACCAATCATATCACTACAATGTGATATCATTATGTGGCCGCAGTTCTTGTACCACGACATTGATCTTCTCTTGGTTTCCGCTTAACTCCCATCGGAGCATAGGGCCTCTACAAAATTTCTCCATTCCATTTTGTTGTTCGCTAACGTTTTAATTTCGTTCAGGCTTCTTCTCCATGTAGCCTTTGGTCGACATTTCATTTGATAGACAATATAATCTTACTACCTCCACAACGCCAATCAGCAGTAGATGGAGGAGGACTTGTAGAGACTGTGTCGCTGTAGTCGTTAAAGCTCCGCTGATGCCCAGCGAGTAGTTCTCTGCACTGTCATCAGTTGCCTGGGTATGGATCGCTTATCAATTGCCATCCACCAGACCACAATGCCGTACAGAAGTGCAATTGGCCGAACTACTGCTTAGTATATCCAGTGGCTGCCTTTAGAAGAGAACCACCAACGAGTGTCTACAGCTTTCTTCCGGACATATAAGGCGATGTTGGTCTTCCTTACGCGTTCCAATACATTAAGTCTGTAGAATAATGTACTATCTAGAATTATACCTAAACAATGTACAGTTTCAGAAAAGTCTATCTCTGTTCCATTTAGCTGCGAAGGATCCACTTGTGGAATCTTATACTTTAGAGTAAATATAACTAATTTCGTAGCCTTGGGTGGCTTCTGGCCCATCTAGCCAATTCATTTAGAGCCAACTGCTGAATGTCTCTGAGGATGTTGGGAAATTTGCCAGTTTTGCGATTGCAACGTCGTCCGAATATGCCTCGTCTTTGCAGCCACAATTTCTAGGTCTAACAGGATTCCATTCAACGCTAGATACCAAATTAGAAAAGGCTGTACTCCTGTTCCAGTTCCATTTAGCCGAGATGAATCCACATGTGGAGTCATACAGCCTGTTTATGTAACTTGAAAATTTGCTTTCGTTCGCCTGCCAGACGACAAACACGTACGAAGCATAATCATTTCAGTGTAAATTTTGGTTTCTCTATCTCTCTATGTTGTCATCTGGGTGAAAACAAACACTTTATTTTATTTGTCGACTGATAGGAACAATGGCAAAAAAAACGTTGTTAAAAGCAAAAATAAGTACAGGGTTGCCCATATTCGACGGACCCATGTTTTTTTTAAAAAAATCAAAGAAAAAAATAAAAATTTGGCGGTTGGCAATCTTAATCATTTAATTTGTTCCAAGTAGATTTGTTTACATCAATTGTTGAATATGATATCTCTCAAATGGCCGCCTCTGGCGTTGATGGCGTATTGTGCCCTTTTTGCAGCATTTTCCATCGTTTTCGCCAACATTTCGGCCGGAATAGCGGCTATTTCTTCACGAATGTTGTCCTTGAGCTCTTCTACGGTCCTTGGCTTGTTAACGTAAACCTTTGTTCCATGGTAAAAATCTGCTTGGACTGACGCTTCAAACGCGGTATGTCATTAAGCGATCTGACATCTCTGTCAAAAGTTATGGCGTTGCCAGATGGGTCCGTCGAATATGGGCAACCCTGTAGATATTAATATAATTATGGCAAAAAGAATTAAGTAATAAAAACAATTAAGCATAGAGAAGTCAACATTGGCAGATCGCTAAGATGGAAAAAAAATCATCAGTGCACAATGAAAGAGACGAAAGAGAGAGAAAAATAAGTGACAGTCTTGCTCAGCTGACCCACTCAGGGTTGATTTTTTGACCACCGCAAGTGTAAAGAGTGTGGTGTATTTGTGGTGTAGGTGTATTTGCTCAGATCGACCATACAAAAATGTGTGCTTTTTTATAACCGGAAGTAGCGAAATTATTTATCTGGCAATTACATTATTTTCCAATTGGTAAATTGCTAACATCATTGACGTAAGGCCAGACGAACGAACCAACAAAACAAACCTTAGAGAAACCAAATTCCTGACGAAAGTGAGTGACTGGTTTTCGTTCGCAGAGACTTTCGTTGGAAATACAGAAACAGGCCGTTATACTTCTTGGTCTTGTTTAGCTTAATGATACAACTACTGCTTCTGGCCCATCTTGCCAATTTTTTCAGGGTCACATGTAGTATGTCTCGGAGAATGTTGGGAAATTCTCCAGTTATTACTATTGCAACGTCGTCCGCATATGCCACGACTTTGCAGGCACAATGTCGTCAACGCTAGATTTCAAATTAGTGGAGACAGTACTCCTCCCTCTGGAGTCTAACTATATATAGTTAGAGTTGTGGCCCTGAGACTTGCTGTTATGCGTCTTTTGGTGAGCAAACACTGAATTAGTCTAATCAAGCTATAGTTCAGCGTTAGATGGGACATCGCAGCAATTACCGCTTTTGAGTGAATGGGCACCAAAGTGAATTCATTGAAATGTAGGGAAGATTCAAAAGCGGAAATAAAATTTTCAACAGCGGAAATAAAACAGGGCTGTTTCTGCTGGTTTTCTTTAATGAAAGAATCTATGACTGTTTCCACACCTTTCAGCAGGAACGAGGATAGACTAATTGGCTTTAAGTCCGTTGGCCTAGTTGTAATATTCTTCACGCTTTGGGTATGAATACCACTTTGACGGTCTTAAGTCAGACCCAATTCAGAAAATTTTTAATTTATCGTTGTGTTAAATTTGTGTCCCATTTTTATACCCTCCACTAAAGGATGGGGGTATATTCATTTTGTCACTCCGTTTGTAACACCTCAAAATATTGATCTGAGACCCCATAAAGTATATATGTATACATTCTTAATTGTCGTAAAATTCTAAGACCATTTACCATGTCCGTCTGTTCTAATCACGCTACAGTCCGTAATAAAGAGCTAGGTTGATCAAATTTGGTAGAAATATTTCATATAGTTGCAGGTTGTTTGGGATTGCAAATGGGCTATATCGATCAATGTTTTGATATAGCTCCCCTATAGAGGTCGCTACAAAATACGGTTTTTGAGTCATATACGAGTATAGCACATTTTAAAGCAATTTAGCAGAAACTTTGCAGTTTGTATGCTATTTTGACAAAAACTCATCAAAGAAAAAATTTTACAAATCGGTTCATATTTTGTTTTATTCACTCTATAGAGGTCGCTCCAAAATATACGTAATTAAGCCATAAATACCTTATTTCCTAAGCATTTCAATTGAATATTTGCAGTTTGTATTTAACTAAGACAAGAATTCATCGCAGTAAACATTTTTTAAATCACTTCATATTTTGTTGTAGTCCACGTATAAATGTCGCTCCCAAAAAGGCTTATTTAAGAAATAAACAACACATTTTCTAAGAAATTTAGCTGAAACTTTGCAGTTTTTATTCTATTTTGGCAAGAATTCATCTCAATAAAATGTATACAAATAAAATTATATTTTGTTGTAGTCCCCGTGTAGATGTAGCTCTCAATAAAGACATTTTAAGCCATAAATACCACATTTTTCAGGTGATGCGTTTGGCTGAAGAATTTGCGGCCTAAAAATTGCAGCGTTCGTTTTTTAATAATTTACGTAAACAACAAGTACGAAAGTTCAGTCGGGTAAACCGACTTATGAATCCCCTCACCATGAGTCCCAAAGAAATATTAGTAAATTTATTTATATTTTTGTTTTAATTAATTTATTATCAATTTAAATTGCATTTAATAACATTAAAGTATGTACTGGTATTAAAGTTATAATTTGGTAACATTTGGTGTAAAATGGTCCATTATGTGTGGGGTACCAAAAGGGGCGTGCCAATAACGGCCACTTGTCTCTAGACCCTAGGTACTATAAAAGCACTGCACTGTACGAAATTTCAAGTATTTGTATAGGTAGAATTGTGTAGAATTTCAGAGGATTGAAATAAGTAGCATAGAAGTTATTAAATAATCAATATTTCATAGTTAACCCTTTGTGGGAGAGGTACTAGCATATAGTTAACCCTTTGTGGGAGAGGTACTAGAAGGAGTGGACCAATATGACCCATCTTCGAACTTAGCCGGAGATAGAAGACAATATTACCACATACCAAATTTGAAATCATCCGGTTACTCCTTTCGAGAGTTATCGTGCGCACCCGCCAGCAGACAGACAGACGGACATTGCTCATTCAATTTAAAAGGACCCAAAACCGATATCCGCCGAACATATATCATAGGTCACACCTTCGATGTGTTATACTTCTGGCTCGTAACAAATGATATTTACCCTCCTCTATAAGGTGAGGGGATAAAAAGGATCGTTTCCTGATTTGCTCCTGATATTGGTTGTTGGTGGACATTTTTCTTTCCAACGTTTTTTTTACCCAGCCGAAAGCAAATATAGGCTATTTAAATTGTATAATTAATTTTCAATGGGTTATAAAAATAATTCTTCCAAATCGACAATTTGCAATCTTCATTAAGTATTTTTAAAACTTTTTTTTCTCTTCATCAGGTTTATTAACATTAATCGTGTTCTGCATGTTAACGGTAACGCCTCACTTCATCTATGGCCCCGGAGACGATGCTCTAAGTCTGACTAAGGAATATGGAGCTGTATCGGACATTAATATATCTCTGCAGGACTTAGAAGAACAGAGGCAAAAAATTCTTTGTCGCACCGATGGCACTGGGGTCGAATGCGAAATACGCGAGGGAAGTATATTGCCACAAATTTTACTTTTCATAGCACAATTTGTGGCCGGTGTGGGAGGATCATTGTACTACACATTAGGAGTTTCCTATATGGATGACAATACGGAAAAGGCTAAAGCGCCGGCAATGTTAAGTAAGTGGGCTACAACTACATATAAAAATAAAATATGATCATGTAAAAACACTATCTATTTTGCAGGTATTTCCTACTTTTTCGGTTTGTTGGGTCCCTCATTGGGCTATACCTTGGCATCACTATGTTTGCAAGTCTACATTGCTCCACAGCTAACACCGATCATCAATAATCGTGATTCTCGTTGGTTGGGCGCCTGGTGGATGGGTTGGCTAATAACTGCTGGTCTTATTTTCTGCTTTGGCCTCTTCATGTTTATGTTTCCCAAGGAACTGCCCATGACGGCAGCACGCAAAAAAGTCCAAAGCTTAAAGGCGAAAGAAGAAAATATGGGCAAATCAGTGGAACATGTTGCGCAGAAGACTTCTTTTAAGGATATGTTGCGAACATTCCGAATGTTCTTTAAGAACAAAATTATTTTGTTTAATATGTTATCGAACACATTCTTTTTCTTTGGTTATACTCCGTATTGGATATTCACAGCGAAATACATTGAAATCCAGTATCGGCAATCGGCGTCCACTTCAAGGTAAGTGGTATTTTGATATCATTAGAGTGATAAGGTCAATTTAATGCTAATTATTGATAAGCAAATGTGTGGGCTAGTTTTTGGAAAATGAAAGCCACTGCGTTCAAAAGTCATCTTGTGCACCCGCCAGACAGACATGCGAACATAGCTCAAATGCCTTAAAAAGTCCTAAAAGGAATTTCCGTTGAACCTACTTAGACCCCAACAATTTTCATTATCATTTTTTAGTATTTTTTTATAACATTATATTCTTATTGAGGACTTGACTGAAAAAATACTACTTTTATGTGGAACTATGTGGCCACACTTCGCAGCGATGGACCTGAGGCTCTGATTGTAATCGAAACCAAGACGACACTCTTAAATGCCCTCCTACTAGGCTCCTCATACCCACACATTTTCCCTGAATAACTTGCCTGATTAACATATAATTAGTCTCAAAATCATAATTGGCATTTATGACAAAAAAGTGACTACATGAAATTTCGATGACCATTTCAACCATTTTATGTCGCTTATCGCCTTCCTTCTAATTGCTCTGGTTATCAATTCCTTTGTTTTCATCTCTTCCACTTTTAGCATGGTCACTGGCACAGTGGCATTGGTATTTTCCGCTGTCGGCGTTTTACTTTCGGGTATGATCATATCGAAATTCAAACCGAGAGCTCGTTATTTGGCTGCCTGGAATATGTTCGTGGATATCGTTACTTTGGCCGGTATGATTGCCTACGCCTTTATTGGCTGTTCGGCCAATGATAATTCGCTGATAAACAATTCTTATGATAGGTAAGGGATTCGAAGAAAAAAATTATAATTAAAAACTCAATTTCAAGTTATATATCTCTAATCGTTTCAGTGTTCTGAATACAACTCTGAATTGTAATAGTATTTGTCATTGTGATTATGTGCGTTATATGCCCGTTTGTGGAGAGGATAAAATGACGTATATCTCACCGTGTCATGCCGGTTGCAAACAGGAATATATGGATGCTGATGGAGTTAAGGTAAGGTGGAAATAAACATTGTCCATATTAGACATTCCATGACATATTGGACAAATTCTGTCAAGTCAGCTTTTTGCTTCAAAGAAAAGCAATACATAAGCATGAAAAAAACCAACAAGGAAAGGTTAAGCCGGGCGGTTTGAGGGCTACAACAAATATAATCTGACTAAATTTTCTTGCCAAAATAGAATACAAACTGCAAAGTTTTAGCTAAATTGCTTAGAAAATGTGGTGTTTATGGCTTAAACAAGCCTTTTTGGGAGCGACATCTGTAGGTGGACTATAATAAAATATGAACTGATTAAAAACAAGTAAAAGCGTTAAAAGGGTATAAAAATGTTGCTGTGATGAATTCTTGTCTAAATGAAAAACAAACTGCAAATATTCGCTTAAAATGCTTAGAAATTGTAGTGTACATAATTTAAATAAGCCTATTTTGGAGCGACCTCTATAGGGTGACTATAATAAAATATGAACCGACTTGCAAAATTTTTACTGTAATGAATTCTAGTCAAAATAGTATACAAACTACAAAGTTTCAGCAAATAGCTTTAAAAACCTCGTATCTATGTCTCAAAAACGGTATTTTGGAGCGACCTCTATAGGGGAGCTATGAGCGATATGGCCCATTTGTAATCCCAAACGACCTGCAACTATAAGAAGTACTTCTACCAAATTTGATCAACCTAGCTCTAGTATTACGGATTGTAGCGTGATTTCAATAGAGTGACAGACAGTCGGACAAACAGACGGACATACATTGCTAAATCGACTTAGAATTTCACGACGATCATGAAAACATATACTTTATGGTGTCGCAGATCAATATTTCAAGGTGTTGCAAACGGAATGACAAAGTCAGTATACCCCCATCCTATGGTGGAGGGTATAAAAATATGGCCCCAATACTAAAGGCACCTTCCAAGAAAATAGGAAATTTAAAAACAATTTTTTTAACCGATTAACTGAAAACCTATAGCTGATTTTTAAAGATAGACCGATTAACCTTTTCGAAAACGTCCTCCGAGACATTCTACAGGTGGCTCTGAACAAGTTGGCTAGATGGGCCAGACGCAGCGGTTTGGGCGTTAACCCAAACAAGACAGAATTGGTTCTCTTTACAAGGATGAATAATGTGCCACATGTGGACCTTCCCCCTCGGATAAATGGGACAGTCTTTTCTGAAAGTGCAAAATTTTTAGGAATAATTTTAGATACGATTATTCAGACTTAAAGTACTGGAACGTGTAAAGAAGGCCAACGTCGCCTTATATTGCTGCAGGAAGTCTGTAAGGGTCTCGGTGGGGCCTCTCTCCTAAACTAGTCCATTGGATATATACAGCAGTAGTTCGTACAATACTGTTATACGGCATTATGTTATGGTGGACGGCAACTGACAAACTAACCATCACAAACCTACTATCAAAGGTTCAGAGAACAGCCTGCCTGTGCATAAGCGGAGCGTTAAGGACTACAGCGCCTGAGTCTCTACAAGCCCTTCTCCATATACTGCCGATTAATGTTGTGGCGAGAGAAGTTGCAACCAAAGCGGCAATAAGATTAAACTGCCTATCAATGCGGAGGTATAAGAACTACGGTCACATGAGGATATCAAAGTGTAGTGCTATGGTAACCGACCGAGTGGACTATATACCAACGGTGCGGACCACTATGATACCAGCCAGGGATGAATGGGTTGGCAGAATACCAGTAAATAGAAACCATCTCCACTTCTATACGGATGGTTCGAAGCTTGATGAAAAGGTTGGCTTCGGAGTACACTGTGAAGAACTTAGCAGTGTCTATCAAGTCGAAATAATTTCAATATGGGAAGTCGCCAAGTGGCTGAGTCGCAACATAGTAACCAACACTCGGACAGCCAGGCCGCCATCAATTCTCTGGAGGCCACTTCCTTAAATTCACATACAGTCCTCGACTGCTGCAGATCTCTTAACGAGATGGCTGAGCAGTTTAATATACACCTCATATGGGTGCCTGGCATTTTAGCCCCTCATCGAGCTGAAGGAAAAAAACGGCTGCCACTCTAACCTAAACCTATAACCTGTGCGGTTTTTAATAAACATGTCCAGGTTTTTGATTATCAAGATATCCCACTTTTCCTCTACTAAAGGGTAGATAACCCAACTGGTATTCTATCAACGACTATATAGCCCAACCCGTCCTCTAGTAAGGGATACATAACCCAACTGGCATTTTATAATAACCAACTGACCGGACTAGATTACCCAACGCGTGTTCTAGGTACTATGAACTAGGAAACTTAAATCGTCTTCAACTAAGGATTAGAAAAGGGTAGATAACCCAACTGATCGTCTATCAGCGTTCGTCGCCCAACTCGTCCTCTACAAAGGGATAGATAACCTAACTGACATTTTACTAAGTAGTAGATAACCAACTGACCGGACTAGATAACCCAACACGTTCTCTACTATGAACTAGATAACCCAACTCCTCTTCAACTAAGTATTAGATAACTGAATCGAGCGACTACAACCCAACTGGTCGTCGACTAAGGAGACGATAACCCAACTAACCGCCTACAAAGGAGAAGTAGATAACCCAACTATCCGCCTACAAAGGAGTAGATAACCCAACTAATCGCCTACAAACGGGTAGTAACACAACGATTTTTGTTCGTTAATAAATACTCGTATATAACCAAAAATCTATATATATAAAATACAATGCCGTACGTTTGAACACACATCACTCAAGAACGGATCGTCATGATTTTGGGCTTGATGAGTTCGTAGTGGCTCCAGAAGTGACACTGTACTGACACTCGATTGGTCAAAGAGGCGCGAAACTGCCAACAAAACTTTATAGCACGATGAAGGATCGTACGATTTTCACAATCTTTGTTTAATGGATTCATATTGGCCTAAGGAAGAGCACTATGGAGAATTATTTACGATTGGTTTAAGAGGCTTCGAGCGGTCAGCACAATCTCATAGCTCGAAAATACATAGTTCGATTTTGAAGATTTTAGGTTAGAAGGGTTCATAGTGGTCCAAGAAGTGACATTATTTGTGAAATGAAATGATATAGAATGACAGAATTGGTCAAGGGGCGTGACACAGCCAGCACAGCATTATAGCTCGAGAACGGATTGTTTGATTTTCACAATTTTGGGCTTAATGGATTCGTATTGGCCTAATGAAGAGCACTATGGAGAAAAATTGGTGAAAAAGTCTTTGCGCGGCCAACACAATCCAATAGCACGAAAATGCGTCGTTAGATTTTGAAGATTTTGGGCTTGAAGGGTTATAGCGGCTCCAGAAGTGATACCATGTGAGGACTTTTATGGTTGATCAAAGGACGCGAAACTGCCAACAACCTGCCAACTTAGTGGATTCGTATCGGTACAGGAAGGACACTATGGAAGAACATTTAGGATTTGTCAAAAGGTCGTGGAACTGACCACACACAACATCATACTTCGAGAGCAGATCATTAGGTTTTCATGAATTTGCAGGAGGCGTGGCAAGGTCAAGGAAGCATATCATGGTACACCTCATAATAAGAGAACGGATCGTTTGATTTTCACAATTTTGTATATCGGCCCAAGAAAAGACATAGTGGAGGACATTTTCTGATTGGTCAATGGAGCGCAGCATCGTCCCTACAATCTCATAACACGAGAACATTCGATTTTCATAATTTTGGGCTTGATGAATTCGTACCGCCAGAGAGTCCTGCTTAATGCAGGACTCTCTGGCGGAGAATTTATGATTGGTCAATCGGACGTGGAATTGCCCACATAACCTGATAACTCAAGAACGGATCTATCGATTTTCACTATTTTTGGCTTGGCGAATTCGTATTGGGCCAAGGAACTCCAATGAACAGTAAAAATAAAAAAAATTAACCACATTTCATATAATTTAGTGTATTTGCAAAAATAGTTTTGTCTCGAATGCGTAACTCGATAGATTATCTTTATCTTCCAATTTATTTTAAAAGTTTTGTGTTATTTTTCAAAACAACATTTCAGAGTTATTACAATTGTTCCTGTATACCAACTGTATTGAATGAGACCCTAAACACAAATCCTCTCTTTGAAAGGCTGACACTTACAGATATCAATAATTCGACTATGAATGGCACAAATGTAAGTTTTTTAAAGGACAACCCACAAAATTCATAATAATTGTACTCTATTTCTCCCATAGCTTTCTTTGGGATCGGGTGGTCAAGCCATGTCCGGCGCTTGTCCCGTTGACTGCTCATATCAATTCATCAGCTTTTTGGCCGTAATGTGTACCATAAAATTCTTTGCCGCTACGGGACGTGCTTCAAATATGTTAATTACAATGCGTTCAGTAGCTCCCGCGGATAAATCAGCCATTATGGGTTTCGGAGTGATGTTCATATCCGTATTCTGTTTTGTACCGGCACCCATATTATTTGGCTGGATATTTGATAAAAACTGTTTGGTTTGGGGCAAAACCTGTACGAATAAGGGTAACTGTTGGCTATATGATTCGGCTAATTTGAGGTAAGATCAAATTGATGTTTATGGTCAAAAACTAGCACAATATAATATGGATTCAACATTTCAGAATAACATTGAACCTTGTGGCGGCCTGTTTTATATGTATTAGTACTTTTTGCAATGGTGGCGTTTGGTATCATGTGAAAAATCTTAAAGTTTTCGATGATGATGCGGCCCCGGTCCAAGAAATGAAAGTGATAACGCGAGATGGAGATCAGAGCAAGACTGAGAATGAGTAGATACAGTGTGTAAAGGGCCAGGAAGTCTCTTGATGTCTTACAAATAACGAATTTATTAATTTATATGTATAATATAATGTTGTCCACGTTTTAGTAGAATTAATAGAACATCTTTAAGTCAATCAATGCCTTTTTTGTTGCCGTATTATATTCTATTCAAAACATTTCTAAACAGAGAGGAAATTAGAAACAAAATGTTGTGAAGCTTTATTAAATAAATAAGAAAATTGTAGTCGAGTTACCCAATCTCATTCTCACAGATTAATTTTTAAGAAATCTTGAATAATTTTACCTAAGATATTTAGTTATTTTAAGATTTTTCACTATGAAAACAAATTGTTTCTGTAGTATATTTGCTGCAAAAATATTTTTTTTGGGAAAATTAACTTTTTTCCTACAAGAACACAAATTTTAAACTTAAGTTCTATAATACCACTTGTATTATCTATTTTTTTCGAATTCCCCTACTGTGCGAAGGAACCACGAATTACTCGTTTTTTCGAAATTCCTCCACTGTACCGCGGTGGTTACTACCGGCCTTACAGTGGATACAAATTCAATTCAACAACAATTCAATTATCTAAAAGTTCTTTATCAACTACCCCAGTATTTTGCTAAACATCTAAATAATGGCGCTCTCTGTCGAGTGAACTGGGTACTTACCTGTGTCAAGAGGAGGTTCATGAATCCGTCAGGGGTTACTCAACAGCAAAGACAATAACCGGATATGGATGTATTTTTTGTCGTTATTTGAAACACACGTCGACAACAAATAGCTAAAACAAAATCTAATCTCAGTAAACGGAATTTGTGAACTTTAATTTATTTCAGCTTTGTGTAGTAGAAAAATATATTTTTATATGTATACATAAATGCAATGTCAGAAATCAAATTATCCAATAGGGAAAATTTTATCCGCATAAATGGAGACTTGTTTTGATTGCAAACAAAAAAAAAATAATATTTACGTGGCGACATCTGTTCGACGACATATAAAAGCACTCTTTCCAATATTTAAGGTTGCCGTCTTTGCTAATGTGCATTTGCATTGCTGGCAAAGACAAAAATAATAAAGATGCGGCAGATAGTTTGCACACAATATACCTAAGATGGCGCTGTTTCATTGGGGCCCAATCTTTTACTCGAGAAACAGATGTCGTTAGTGCATAAGGTTCTAATCTTTTTTTTTCAAAGAACGGCTGTACTTCCAAAGACAAAAATACTAAAGATGAGGCAAATCAAATTACCCGATAGGGATAATTTTAACCGCGTAGATGGAGCTTGGTTTTTCTTGGAACACATGTGTACAGTACAGTGTTCATTTCTAATAAAATACGAATTATTTTTCACCAGTTTTAACGATATTTCTACTTTTACTTCAATTTCTTAATAACACCAAGTCCCGGAGATCTAATTAGGTCTGAGATTCGGTAGTTCAGCCGTTCTTTAAAAAAAGATTAGACCCTTATGAACTAACGACATCTGTTACTCGAGTAAAAGATTGGGCCACAATGAAACAGCGCCATCTTAGGTATATTGTGTGCAAACCATCTGCCGCATCTTTAGTATTTTTGTCTTTGGTACTTCCGAATCTCCCACATAATTATATCTCCGGGACTTGGTATTATTAAGAAATGGAAGAAGAAATATCGTACTTATGTACTGTACACACGTGTTCCAAGAAAACCCAAGCTCCATCTATGCGGTTAAAATTATTTCTATTGGGTAATTTGATTTGCCTCATCTTTAGTATTTTTGTCTTTGTTGCTGGTATCTATAAATTAGTTTAGGCAAAGACAAAAATTCTAAAGATGAGGCAGATGGTATGCACAAATATAACTTAGAGGGCGCTGTTTCACTGGGAACTAATCTTTTACTCGAGAAACAGATGCCGTTACTCTAAACTTTTTTTAAAGAACGGCTGGACTACCGAATCTCCCACTTAATTATCAGGCATCTCAGAGTGCAAAATCGTACAAGAAATCGAAAAGGTTTTTAGATTCTACAGAAAACATAAACCGAAAAATAAATTTCGGTTTAAAACGTTCACAAAATCTCAAAAATTATAATAAAGATTAAGTATGAATAATATTTTCGTATGAAAATGTTAATACTTTTGGTCTTCGAAGTTTTATATCCCCTAAAGCAACCATAAAACAGAAACAAATAAGTGAAAATGCAACACTGAAACTAAACAAAGAAACAATAAAAAAGAAGATTCGATCAATGAAATGTAATTTTTATTTTAATGTAAATATAATAAAAATACTTATAATATATTTGTAGGATCTGATGATTAAAACACGGCAACTTTGATGAATTGTTTGATTGTGTTTATTAATTCAAGTAGATCCTTAAAATTAGTTTACAAAATTAATGTTTTGTAGGAGTTAACTATTAACAATATAAAATTAACGTTTCATGCCTTGTTAGTGCAAGAGTTGCTAATAGACTGACTTCTCAATCGTCTTCGTCGTATGTCATAATATCGTCATCTCTCCCTGCACATCATGCCTGTCTCTCCCCTAAAATATCCAAGTATGTCAGTGAATCAGACCACTCTATATGGGTCATTACATCTGTCCTCCTCTCGAACACTTAAGTCCACAATCTAGTTAGTGCCCCACGTAAAGGTAGACAAATTTAAATCAGATCGTATTTTCTAGAAAAATGCAATTAAGACGAAATTTTCTCATATAATTTAATTTTTGAATTTAGACAAAAAAATGCGTGTAAAAAAAATTCACGAATATTGCTATAAAAATTTAACTTTTTTTACAATTTGCATACAAATTCTATTTCGGCAAAATTTGGAATATCGGCGAAATTGCAATAATCAATTTCGACAAATTTAAACAAAAGTTCGTTGAAAATAAATCTTCAAGAAAAAAAATAAATTTTGTCCAAATGTGGAATAAATAAATTCAATTTCCACTAAATATTCTTAAAGAAAATTTAACAAAATTTTCCAGAAAAATTTAATTTAAACAAAATTGTCTAAACAATACAATTAGATGAAATTTTCTGTAAATGTATTTTTGACGAAATGTTGTATCAAAATTTAATTTTGATCGAATTTGTATTAAATTGCAATTTAGACAAATTTGTCAATTAAAATGCACATCGACAAATCTTTCTGTTGAAATTTTCTCTAAAATACAATTTCGACCTACTTTTTGTAAAAATTCTATCTCTACGAAATATTTTTTTACATGCAATTTATATATTTTCAAAAAAATCAAGACAATCTTTCTATAGAAAAAGAATTTTGATGTAGCTTTCTATAAGTATTGCATTTCGATGATATTTGCTCTAAGAATGGAATTTTGAAGATATTTTCTATAAAAAAATATAATTTTGACGAAATTCTCAGAAGGAATTACATTTTAAAAAATCATTCCATAAAAATACTATTTCAACGAAATTTTCTATTAAAATGTTTTGATTACGAAATTTTCTATAAAAATTTACTTGTGTTTTTTTGTAGCAACGCAATTTCGGCGAAATTTTTAGTAAGGATTTAATTTCGACAAATATATCTGTAAAAATTCACATTTCGTCCACATTTTCTTTAAAGATGCAAGTAACACAAAATTGTTTGTAAAAATTAAATTTCGTGATATTTGCAAAAAATTATATTTCGAACATTTTTGGACAAAATTTTTGAGACAGATTTTACTTTGTTTTAAAGAGGACACAATGCGGCATTTTTGGAGAAAAAAAATTTAAGAAAGTTTTTTTGAACGATTTTCTTTATTTTTTTTTAATTTCTCGCACTCTCACGAATCCAGAACAGTATTTCAGTAAATTTTTATAAGACTCAAAAGTTGTCTGACAATTTTCGTCGGTTTTTGCAAAACACTGCACAGTGGTACGAATTCAAAAAGGGGAAATAATTCGATTCGATTTCTTAACCAAACAACCGATTGCTACCAAACTTGGCATGGTAGATGAAGAGGTGTTAGAGAAGTTAAGTTTTATATTTGAGCCCCCTATGCCAGACAGGGGCGGAGCTAGAGGGCCTCAAAGTTGGCCACATCGGGTGAAGAACATGCAATTCCAGTCAACAGTACACGGGGCAAAATCGCCTTTTTTGATATGTTTGAATCGAAAGAAAATATATTTGGAACACAATTTTTTTATATTTCTGAGTAAATAAATTTTATTTGAAAATCAATAAAATTTACTTGGAACGCATATATTAATATATTACAACAAAATATGTTTGCAAACTAATTTTCTCAAATAAAAATGTATTTATATACAAATAAAACAAGTAAGAAAGTTTCAGTCGGGTAAACCGACTAAGGTATACCCTCACTTTGTGAGTAATGTAATATTGAATATTACTCGAATTATTCTGTCAATTTGTGTGGGAGGTACCAGAAGGGGTTTATCAAATACACCTTTTTTTGCTGAACATTAGATACTTTAAATTCATTGCACCGTGCCGACTTATAATCATTTATGTGCACTGGTATAAACGTTATGAGACATTAAATTGTGGTATGATTTGGGCATTTTGTGTGGGGGGTACAAAGAGGGGCGTGGCAATAACGCCCATTTTTCACAGGGCTGTAGACACTATAAAAACATTACACTGTACAAAATTTCAAGTATTTTTATACACTGGTTTTAATGTTATAAGCTGTTAACTTTTGGTGCAAAAAGGTACCTATGTGTGTGGGAGGAACCAAAAGGGGCGTGACAACAACACTCATTTTTCCCTGGACTGTAGGCAATATAAAAGCATAATACTGTACAAAATTTCAAGTATTTTTATACACTGTTATTAATGTTATAAGCTGTTAACTTTTTGTGCAAAATGGTGCATTTGTGTGGGAGGTACCAAAAGGGACGTGGCGACTTCGCCCATTTTTCTCGAGTTGATAACGACTAATAAGCTAATACTATGTGTGGAATTTCAAAAGATTCGAATAAGTAGTATAGCAGTTATTAAAGAATCAATATTTCACAACATTTTAACCCTTTGTGGGGGAGGTACTAGAAGGAGTGGACCAATATGGCCCATCTTCGAACTTAGCCGGAGATAGAAAAAAATATTACCACATACCAAATTTGAGGTCAATCGGTTACTCCTTTCAAGAGTTATCGTGCGCACCAGCCAGCAGACACACAGACAGACAGACAGACAGACAGACGGACGGACATTGCTCATTCGACTTAAAATGACCCAAAACGGATTTCCTCCGAACATACTTGGTGTCTTAGGTCACTCCTTCGACGTGTTACACTTTTTTCCGTAGCAAATGATATATACCCTCGTCACACTAAAGTGAGGGTATAATTATTGTTTAGGAATATCTTCAAATATATTTAATTTATAAAAGATTTTCAAAACTTTTGTTCTTCAATTCATTATGTTGTGCGTTCGTTCCGTTTCGTATGTTTTTATTTCGGAAGATGGATGTTCATGCGAAGTATATAGGTTCAGTGGTAAGTTGGAAAAAGCACATATATATGTAAATACACAAGAATATAAGCGGATGTGTATAACATCTTCAAATTCAGGATTTTTTGTTTTGGTTAATGTAAATACTTTCTGTTGCTAACAGTTAAGGGGAAATGTTTTGATCATATACTGTTGGCGTTAAATTGTTCTGTTATGAAGTGAACATAGCAGAACGATTTACATATAGTGTTAAGATTGCCATGTTAAAGATAACTATGCGGAACGGCAGAAAACAGCTGCTGTTAAGTCCACAAATAAGTATGTAACATCAATTTGGACAGAATTTTAGTATCAACTTTTTTAAATTTTAAAGAGCAGATAAAATAATAAAAAAAAAGAAATATTAAAAATTTGGCTTTTTTATCCATACATTTTTCTACAAAATTTCCTGGTATTTAGAATATGCTTTTTATTGCAAATGTCGTCAACATTTAATTTTCTTTGAACAAAATTTAGTCGAAATTGCATTTTTATTGAAAATTTGATGGAAATTTTTTTTTTCTGGAATAATTGTAAGTAAAAATTTAATTTTTTGCAGATTCAAAGTTGACTTGCAAGATTTTGTGTAAATTTCATTGAAAGAAGGTCGACATTGATTTTTTTGCAGAAAAATTAAATCGAAGTTAAATTTTTTGCAGGAAAATTTCATCAAAATTGAATTTTTGCAGAAAATTTCTTTCGATTTTTTTTTTTTTAAATTTGTAAAAATTTTTTTAATTTCTTAGAAAATATTCTGCAAGATTTTGTCAAAATTAAATATTTGTAGAAAATTTGTGTGAAAAATAAATTTTTTACACTGCGCAACACCAATTTTTGGTCATGAAAATCTCAACATAATTCTGAAAGTTGACATGAAACAAAACAAAACTGTGTACTCAGTTTTTAATTTTCTGGTCGAGTTCGCATTACAAGGACATGGCATTTTTTAAGGATATAATTATTTATTTATTTATTTACATGAATTACAATACAAAGTAAATTTATATTCTAATTTTAAGGTCCAGGGAAAGGCCGGGTTACAAAGACCATATGGCTAAATGTTTTCAGCGACAGACCAGAGCCTCTGGTGGGAATCGAACCCACGACCCCCAAACTCATAGGCGAGTACGCTACCAACTCGCCTACTGGGGCGCTCATATAATTATTAAACAAATTATATTTTGAGAATCTTATTGTTCAGTTATTCATATCCGAATTTTAGCATTCTATGTTGATTATTTTGTTTTTTAGAACAATTTTAATCCAATTATTTTAATTCAATGAATAGCTGAACAGTAAGATCCGCAAAATATATTTTGTCGAAATTTTCTACCGTGGATCTTAAAGGATAATGAAGGACCAAAATTTGCAAGTCCATTTTTGCAACTTTTTAGCTTCACTTTCTAAAAACAAAGATAGTATTTAGGTAGTCCAAAGTGTGCCCTTTCATTTGACACCCATATCGTCTTATTAGGACTATCCTTAAAAAATTCCATGCCATTTTAAACGCGAACTCGACAGGAAAATTGATAGACATTTCCATGGTCATTAATTTTTATTCAATTTTGTCCTACGGTGTTATATATTAAAGAGTCTTCAAGATTGAATTATTACTGAAAATTTGTCTAAAATTAGTTTTTCTACAAAATTTCATGAACAAAATTCAAAATTCGTTTCATAAAAATTGTAAAAATTGCATTTATATAAACATTTTTTGTGTATTCTAGTTGTCTATAGTTGTAAATGTTTCTGGTACGAGTATATGTACGAGTATGCCCACGAAAAAGCGATAAATATTTCCTGGATTTTTCTATTGCAACTTGTAGCCATCTATTATTAATTGCTTATAAGTTCCTTTCACATTTTGTTCTCCAACTGTAATCCATAGATGGCACGGATGCGTTCCTTAGCAAAGACTTTAACCTGTACTTATGTTGTTTTCGTACAGATGTCGTCCTGGCAAATGTTCATTGGTGTCTACAAGTCGTTTTGTAAAATTGAAAATAGTTGTTCGCTTTATCATTGGCTTAGATTTTATTTACAATTAACTGATACAAAAAATCGGTTTTGTATGTACATATATTGTTCAGCTCATGTCCACAGTGAGAACAACTTGAAATAACATCAATAAGAGATCAATTTTATTTGTATTTAAACACATATTTTATTTGAGAAAATTAGTTTGCAAATATATTTTGTTCTAATATACGAGTATATGTATATTAAAACATGCCCTCCAAAGAAATGTTATTGATTTTGAAATATTGTATTAATATATGTATGTTCAAAATATATAAATATTAATATCACTGTCCAACAGCATTTTTGGAACAGAATAGCGACACTATAATTTTGAAAGGGCATGTGAGTAGATAATTTTTGTAGATTAAGCATATGGTCCCGCTGGTCTGAGTTTTTTTTACAATGGGTCAAAGTTTTAAATTTTTGGTCGAAGGGAGCATTATATCATTATATAGTGGAATTTTATGAGGATCATTTTTGTGTAAAATCGTAACCCCCCAGCTCACATCTTAATGGGTCAATTTGAAGGGTCAAGTTTCAAAAATGACATTTAAGGATTAAAATATTTTACGAACATTTTTGCCGGAAAATTTTAGCGGGGGTCGCCAAAGACACTAAAGTTGTAAATATAGATTTTTACTCTTAATTAGCAAAATTACAAGCCAACTTATACAAAAATTACTATAACGTAAATTTAAAGGCCATCCATATTATTCTGAAATGGCGTGTTGAATAGATTATTTTCGTAGAATAAACTTATGGTCCAGCTGGTCTGAGTTTTTTTGTTTTGGAGTGGGTCAAAGTTTTTATTTTTTGGTCGAAGGGAGCGTTATGCTAAATTAAAAAAATACTGTAACATAAAGTCTGAAAGATTTCTTAATATCAGGATCATTTTTTTGGAAGATTTTAACCCCTTAGCTCCCTTCTTAATGGGTCAATTTGGCACCTTTTTTAAAAAAAAATAAAAAAATCCCTTTCAAAAAGGACATTTAAGGATTAAAATATTTTACGAAAATGTTTGCCGTAAAATGACACGCCAACTTATACAAATAATATAATATAAATTTTACCTGTTTATTTTGAAAGTGGCGTAAACGCCATTCTGCTTTACTTGAATGCGAACATTTTCAGTGAATATTGAAACATTGAAGTCTTGAGAGGAACTGGATGTAAATAATATATATCTATTATTTACATAGCCTTTTATCGATACTAATCATTGTTCAAAAACAGAATGGCGTTTACGCCACTTTCAGTATAAACTGTTCATTTAAAGTCGTGATAAATAAAAATATGTTTAACGTAGTCTTGTTACTAAACTTTTATTAAGAAATGACGAGAAATATTTGGTAACAAGGGAGCTATAGGGTTAAAATCTACCACAAAAATGATCCTCATAAAATTGCATTACATAAATCTGACAATAACAAATCTTTCAGACATTAAGTTACAGCATTTTTTTATTTAGTATAATGCCCCCTTCGACCAAAAATTGAAATATTTATATACATAATTATTTTAATTAAAAATGTTATATGCTAAAAACTGTTTTATGCTGTTATTCCCTTTAATTAAGTTACAAAACACACAACTCGAGTTGTGTCGTTTTTACAAAATGAATTTTATTATATATTGTAGAATATATCGACTTATGCTGACCATTTCGAAGGATGATTTCGAAATTTACAATATTCAGTAGTCAATATTAGATTTTGCAATAACAGCATAAGTTGAGTTATGCTTATGTGCTAGGCCTTAGTTAAATTTGGAATAATAACACAACTCAGATAGGCTGTTACGAAAATATTAAAAAATGCGTGTTCCAAATATATTTTATTTCAGTTCAAACATATAGTATACATAATAACAATATATAATAATAACAAAATTTATTTATTTATATGAAGTACAATACAAAGTAAATTTATATTCTAATTTTTTAAGGTCCAGGGAAAGGCCGGGTTACAATGACCATATGGCTAAATGTTTGCAGCGACAGACCAGAGCCTGTGGTGGGAATCGAACCCACGACCCCCAAACTCATAGGCGAGTACGCTACCAACTCGCCTACTGGGGCGCTCTAACAAAATTTATTACATATTCCCATTGAATAATTTAGGGGAGAAAAATTTAGAAATATGTTCGACTACGTGGCAAATTTTAAAAAAATCGGTTCCGATTTATATATCCCGTTTTTTAATATGTCTGTATGTATTAAGAAAATAGCAGCTTTTTAAACTAAGAATGAACGTTGTCAAATTTTGAGAAAATCGGTTCAGATTAAGATATAGCCCCGGTATACACTAATATCCCGATTTTGAATCTAAGCGATATAAATTAGATTAGTTTGACACTTCGTTATCATTAGGAAAACAACATTGATAAGTTTGACAATATTTCTTCTCTTTGTGCTACGATAGAATGGCATAGAGTATCATATCATATCTGAAATGAAACTTTCTGGATAACTTTTTCGAAGAATAACAGCTCACAAATTTTCATTAATATTGGTGCCACCCTCTGCCAATTACACCATTTTTACGAAAATTCCAAACTTTCTAACTGGGACAAAAGTCATAGCTTTTTATCCCCTCACCTTATAGAGGAAGGTATATATCATTTGCTACGAACCAAAAGTGTAACACATCGAAGAAGTGACATAAGACACTAAGTATGTTCGGCGGATATCCGTTTTGGGCCATTTTAAGTCGAATAAGCAATGTCCGTTCGTCTGTCTGTCTGCTGGCTAGTGCGCACGATAGCTCTCGAAACGAGTAACCGATTGACTTAAAATTTGGTACGTGGTAATATCTTCTTCTATCTCCGGGTAAGTTCGGAGATGGGCCATATTGGTCCTTTCCTTATAGTACCTCCCCCACATAGGTTTAACATTTAGTGAAATATTGATTATTTAGTAACTTTTATACTACTTATTTGCATCTCTGAAATTCTACGCATAGTATTAGTTTATTAGTCACTATTATCTCGAGAAAAGTAGACGAAGTTGCCACGCCCCTTTTGGTACCTCCCACACAAGTGGACAATTTTTAACCAAAAGTTAATAGCTTTTAACTTTATTACCAGTGCATACAAATACTTGCAATTTTGTACAGTGTAATGGTTTAATAGTACCTACAATACAGTGAAAAATGGGCATTATTGCCACGCTCCTTTTGGTACCTCCCACACAAATGGACCATTTTTTACCAAAAGTTACCAACTTATAAATTTAATACAAGTGCATATAAATACTTGACATTTTGTACAGTGTAATGCTTTTATAGTACCTAGAGTAAATAGTTTATCTTTTATCTATATATATAAAAATTAAATGGTGTTCGTTGGTACGCGATGGACTCGAAAACTGCTGAACAGATTTTGCTGAATTTTTGCATGAGAATATCTTTTGATGTGTGGAAGGTTCGTAGTTATGTTCGGTTTTGATTGGACAAAGGGGCTTGGCATCTGCCATACAACGTAAAATTTAACAGTGGAATATCTTGGGTACTATTGGTTCAAAATACTCGAAATTCGATATGTGACCTTGGTACCAGTACCTATTATGGAGCCAAAAACCGGTGTGATAGTGACAGTGGGCGTGGCACCGCCCATACAACCTAAAATTCAAATATGAAATATTTCGAATACTATTGGAGCAAAATTCTCAAAATTGGGTATATGTGACCTTGGTGCCAGTACGCGTTATGTAGCTGAAAACTAGGGTGATAGTGTTATCGGGCGTGACATCGCCCACCCAACCTGAAATTGGTGCGGTAAGAGTCTCCAAATTTGGTATATGCGACATAGGTACCTGTATGCGTGATGGAACGATAAATTTGTGTGACAGTTATATTAGGTGTGGCACCGCCCACACAACCTGAAATTTACAAATACCATATTTTGAGTACTATTGCAGTAAGATCGGCGATATTTAGTATTTGAGCGTGTCGGAGCCAATAACAGGTGTGATTGTGACAGTAGGAGTGGTACCGCCCACACTACCAGAAATTCAGAAGTGCAATATTTTAATTGCTTTGGACCAAAATTCTCGAAATTTGTATGAGGAACCAGATCGAGTGCTGGAGCAAGAATCTGGCGTGATAGTAACAGTGGGCGTGGCATAGCCCACGCAACCTGAAATGTGAAACATGTCATTTGAATATATAATATTTCCTGCACAATTGCAGCTAAACTGTAAAAATGGGTGTATAACCTTCGAACCACAACCAATGATTGAACCAGAAACTGGCATCGTATTAAGAGTGGGTACTTCTACACAACCTGAAATTTCAAAATTTAATCTGTGCATACGACACGCTTAATGAAAACGAAATAACTGGAGACCATTATATCTAGATTGTCGCTTGACCATGTGAATTTAGTATTCAAGTCTCTTCAAAGTTAGCACGTAATTCAACAAAATTGGTAGATATCGGATTAGAGGGCGTGACAACGCGCATGAGGCATCGTTATAGGAAAAAATAAATGCTATAGAATTATTGCACTAATTGGTATGACTGTATTTCACGGCAATCTATATGCCCCAACAGAGAATGAGCGACGTAGCCTCTCAAGGTGATTTGATGGGTATTGCACTACACGAAATTTATGCATTTAAGTGCAATATGGATGACCCGAAAACACTGCCGTAATATCAAGAGCATCAACATATCATATGGTTCTATTTCACTGAAACGCACTTTGAGGGCAGCGAAGCGCACGGGGTCAGCTAGTAACATATGTATATATCAAAAATTGGTGATTTTCCCCCGTGTAATTATAACAAAATTTATTACAAATATCCACTGACTAATTTAGGGGAGAAAAATCTAGAAAAGCGGAAACCAAAGTGTTCGATTTCTTGGCAAGTTTTAAGAAAATCGGTTCAGATTTATGTATCCCGATTTTGTAACTAAGGCTATATACCTATAATCCGCTTTTTAATATATCTTTATAGAACTACGAAGATAACAGTTTTATAAACCAAGAATGAACACTGACAAATTTTAAGAAAATCGGTTCAGATTTATATTCCGATTTTAAATCTGAGCGCTATCGGTTGTCAAATAAATCAGCTACCAACTCAAATTGGTTTGTAGGTATTGACATTAAAAGTCGAGAGTAATTCCAAAATCATTATTTTTGCAAATGTAAATCCCAATTTTCCCAAAACTACTTCACTGCCTAAAACATTTTTGATTTCTTCCACGATGGAGAAGAGTGAAAACAATACTAATAAAAATTTCCGTTCAGTTCTTTCTTTGAAAATCAAATAATTTTTTTTATAATTCTAAAATACGACATATCCAAAGCCCGTTCTACAAGCACGCCAAGTTTTGCGCAATCGCTTGTCTGGTTAGGAAACTGCAAGTTATTTCATTTTTTGCTGACTTCCTTTTACAGTGCACCTTTTCAACACCCAATGATACAGCTACCGTCTTTTGTTACCCCTTAAATTACTATTTGTTACACCTTAAATTCTTAACAACAGCACAGTGAAATTTAGTAAGTGCATCTAAAGTCGAACGACGTTTTCTGAACCCACATTCAAAATCTGAAATATTATTTTTGTTTAGTTTAAAATTAATTTTTTCTTAAAACTTTTTCGAAAAACTTTTCCAGCAATGATAGAATGCTAATATCTACTTTAAATTTTTTCCGCTTTATTAAATACTATGCCCAAAAATATGTGAATGTCACTTTTTGCGCAAAAAAAACTATTCTGATCTTGGTACATGTATAGAAAATAGATTTTTGGACTATGTCCGTAAACTAGGCAATCCATAAATTAAAATTGATTAGAAGCCTTCATAACTGAAATTAGTAAAATGAATTAAAAGAGTGAATAGTTCCTTTCCATCATTCATGTTCATGTACCTACAACCACTTACCAGCAATTATGCTAAGAAAACAACAAGACTCAAGATAAACAAAATATTATGATGTACTCAAAAACTCTGGCGAATGAACAGCATCATGTCATCGCACTAATCCATCACTTAACAAAAGACATGAAAAATCTTTTGTGTCACCCAAAATGACACCCTCAAAAGTAAACCAGAAGTAAGGGCAACCGCTACTCCACCGCTACTCCACCACAAGAGCTCTGCTCTGCCAGCCATGTCTAGCTAGTCTGTGTCTGTGCCTGGAGTTAACACTACTTAAAGGGTTCACCAACTAAACATAGAGCTATGTTGTTCGAACTGGCACGAAACTTGTCGAAAGACGCTACGATGGATGAAACAAAAGCTAAACTATGACACAATATGACAAAAGAAGGAAGAAACAACAGCGCCACAACACCCACCAGTCATCCTAAGCAGACAGCCAGCTGAAGGGCGAAAGGATGATGAAAGGACAGACGTACACACACACACACATTCAAATGAAGCAAATTTTCGTAAAAGATGAATGCAGTTGAAAACAAAAGATTATGTCTCTGTGCAATGTTGTTAAATAGTTTACAGACGAAAAGAGTATTTTGGTGAAAGGATAATAAGAAAGGGTGAGGCGAAAATGTTTAGGATTATTGTTTAGTGGAAGGTGTTGAAGTTATGTCGAAAGACAAAGTTGGAACAGTATTCGTCATTACTTTTTGGTCGCTGGTGAAATCAAATAGAAAAATCGGTTTATGAGATATTAACGAAGTTCTATTTATATTTGGGAGGACCAAGTATGGAAAAGGGTGTTCTATTAGTGTGTATAAATTTAAATAAAAATAATTTTATGAGTTTACACATAGTTCCCAATAGAAATTTCACTTATTGGAATGATAATTCTATATCATTACTCGACTTTAAATTGGAGCGGTACACTAACAAAATTTGGGATAGGATCAGTTTGTATCTTTTATGTCTAAATATCTTTAATATTTATTTGTCTTTGGATATGTTGAATTACCACCTTGCGACACATCGAAATTCGGGTCTAAAACAATATCTTAGTGCCTATCAGACAAAGCATAAATCATATTTGAAACCTTTGTATAATATTTAATCGCTGAACTTCGACAACTACACCCAACTGGTCCTCTACTAGATAACCCATGTATCTCTACTGATGATTCGATAACCCAACTGGTCGTCATCTATGGACTGGATAACTTAACTGTAGCTCTACTGATGAGTAGATAACCCAAATGTGTCTCTACTGATAAGTAGATAACTCAACTAGTAGTCATTTAAGGAGTAGATAACCAAACTGACCGTCTACTAAGGATTAGATAACGCAACAGTTCCTCTGCTACGGAATAGATAACCCAACATGTCCACATGTCTACAAGTACTAAGGAGTAGACAATCCAACTGTTCGTTATCTGGATAAATTAACTGTATCTCTACTATTCAGTAGATAATATGAGGATAGATAACCCAAATGTGTCTCTACTGATGAGTAACCCAACTAGTCGACATCTAAGGAGT
The DNA here is from genome assembly GCA_963930755.1 of Eudasyphora cyanicolor. Taxonomy (NCBI): domain Eukaryota; kingdom Metazoa; phylum Arthropoda; class Insecta; order Diptera; family Muscidae; genus Eudasyphora; species Eudasyphora cyanicolor. Next base: position 156,188,540 of record OZ005738.1, on the reverse strand, counting down.
AGATAACCCAACTGGCGGTCTACTAAGGATTAGATAAAGCAATGGTTCCTCTACTAAGGAATAGATAACCCAACATGCCCTCTACTAAGGAGTAGTCCATTCAACTGTTCGTTATCTAAGGAGTAGATAACCCAACTGTATATGTACTGATGAGTAGGTAACCCAATTGTATCTGTCCTGATGAGTAGATAACCCTACTTGTCTTCTACTAAGAAGTAGATAACCCAACTGGCCTTCTACCAAGGAGTAGAATTCCCTGATGAAGTCATATGATCACATATCACATCCAGCAACAGTGTTTAATTCAATTAACCCTAATTAACACATAACAATCAATCTCTACGTAATCAGATCATTTACATGTCCCAATTTTGCAATGCTCAGTAAACTTAGGTGTATTGTCACTTCATTTCCTGTTGGGTAGTGTTTAAATATAATTTGAGACTTATTGGTGCTGCGGCTGTCTCGGATGTGGCACATTCTGGATGTCATTTACATGTCCCAATTTTGCAATGCTCAGTAAACTTAGGTGTATTGTCACTTCATTTCCTGTTGGGTAGTGTTTAAATATAATTTGAGACTTATTGGTGCTGCGGCTGTCTCGGATGTGGCACATTCTGGATGTCCCAATTTCTAGCAATAGAGTCGTACCTGGATAATGATTCACAAAATGATGTGTATTCCAAAGATTCCGCTTTGTTCATATAATTAAATGGTTTCACGTAACCCCAGAGAAAAAATCTAGAGGCAGAATATTGCGTTAAAACAATATTATGGAACCATAATTTTTGGCATAAATTTGCAAGCGTTTGTCTACTCATGATAAAATCTAAAATCAAACTGAGCACAATTGATAACAACGTTGTCGGACTTTGCCGGTTTGTGCATTGTCGGCAAATGGAACCTCTAGAAACATACTCTATATATGGACTTATTTACTTTCTATGGACCAGAGAATTTTTCTCATTAAATTTCGTGGCCACTTTGAATTTCGATGTCGTCTGTCTTGATAAACAACTAGAATTTCCCTTTCAAAACTTTAAATGGTCATATTTCCTTGAATAAGGGTCCTCGCGGAAAAAGACCGCAACTTCGTTATCACCTTATTTTAGTGAACATTTTGAATTTCCAACAGTAAATGGTCATATCTCCTTGATTAAAGGTCCCAGATGAAAAAGAAAAAAATCGGCATTATCTTTTGTTGGTGAACATTTTGAATTTCCTTAAATTAGCATAGACTAAAAAGACAAAAACTCGGCATCACCTTATTTTGCAGAACATCTTGAGTTTCCTTTCCAACACTTTAAACGGTCATATGCCCTTAAATAAGAGCCATAGAGGAACAAGAACGAACATGCAGTATCACCTTATTTTGGTGAACATTTTGAATTTCCTTTCCAAAACTTTGAACGGTCATTTCTTCCTAAATATGGGTGCTAGAGGAAAAAGAACAACAACTTGGTATCACTTTTTTTTTTCAAAAAATCGAATTTTCTTTCCAAAATATTAAATGGCCTCCTTAGAAAAAGAACGAAAATTTGGTATTTCGATAAGAATTTCCTTTCCAAAACACTTTGATTCCAGTTCTCCATCCACAAAAAAAACTTCTGACATTATATCAGATAAAGCTACCGCTCCTATCTGCACAAAATATAGTTCGGTTGTCTGTCCTATCAACCCTTAAATCGTTAATACAGAATGTCAGGCATTCGGCATCGCTTTTTAGAAACTTCATTCGCCATTACATCGATTAGCACTTGTTCCGCTAGCTGACTCTAGGGATCGCTGCATATTCCTACATAATTTCATCTGAAGAGGGATATCATATTTTCTTTGGTGCTATTGTTGACAGCTCTCTCGCTTTAACTCATACTTATGAACCGTAGGGAAGACGGTTATATCGAGGATGTCCTACATTTGGGCACACCCCGACTAATGCCTTTGCAACACTTGTTGCTGCACATAGTTCTTAACTTTTAGTCATTTACCTATGTAGATCCACAGGTACACCATAAGCTCCCACTAGACCATTACGCCTTTGCCTACTTGGATTCCTTTTGATTTCATTTTCTTCTTTATCTGCCTACTATGTAGTACTGCTTCGCTATTGAGTTTCGCAGGATCTCACCAGATGGTCTGGTTTGAAATCTTGTAGATCCACCCCAGTGGGATATTAAAGACCTAAGAAAAACTAAACTGCACATTAATATTTTTTAAATATATTTACATCCATCGTCTGTCTCCACATTCTTGTTAATTTTGAATATCCTTGCACCATCTTCAGTTGTCCTCTGCATAATCGTTCTGCTATGTGAAACAACGTTAGCAGAATTCAGGTGGTTGGTTAACTAACTTGTTATTATTCGCCGTCCTCTACTCCCTTACTTTTAATTGTATCCCAACCCCTAAAATGCACACAAACTTCATTAAAAGATGGCCCATTTGATAGTGAAATGTCAACACAATTACGAATACAATTAACTGTCTCCAAACACTGTGCCGGCTCCATCTAATGACAAATCAGCATTGAAATCCACACAAAGGAACGTGGTAAAAGATTTCCCTTCAAAATAAACTAAACTCTCCCCCGTACCGAATAACTAACGAGGCCACCCTTCTTGGAAAGTAGAAAATCTTTTCCTCAACCCTAAAATCAGGTTTAGCATAAACGTAAACACTGCTTGTTGCGACGTTGCACAGTGGGGGAGTTGAAAAGACGAAGGATCTTTTATTATATAATTACCTAGGACTTAAAGGTTAAACGGAAAAGGAAGTAGTCGTTCAACTAACTTATTTATTCTAATTCAAAAAGTTATTGAGTCAGTAACAAATGACATGGACCTGAATGCTGATCAAAGAATCAAGTAAAACTTAAACAATTAAACGTACTCAAAGACATGCGACCCCTATTGAGAGACCCTTCGGATCCGTTCAGTCTGACCTTTAATGCTTATTAATAGAGGTATTGACGACTTCAATGTGAACAGGATGATTCAAGGCTATATTACTGGTTCTGACAGATATAGTTATAAAAAGCAATATTTATTTTAAAAATTTTATTTATAGTTGTAGCTCGAAGGACCAAATTCCAAACTGTAAACATTTGGAAATTGTTTTGTTTTTAGAAAAATTTCCTTATTATACGTATTTTAGTTGTACCGTCGAGTTTAAACTGCACAAAATAATTTATGAGTGTAGAGTAGTTATTTTTATACGTCTCACCATTTATATCTAGGAAATCCAAAGATATTTCCATTTACAAAAGTTATCTATTTCGAGACTCTTTAGCTCGAAGGACCAAATTTGTTATTTTGTACCCCACTGTGCGCTCGTGCGGTGTGTCCCCAAAGAAGAAGAAGCGCAACAAGCGTTATCATATCAGCGAGGATTTGTCTAAATGACTGCGATACTCAAAATCACTCAAACTTTGTAGGAAATGCAGTGCCAGTCAGAATCTAAGATGACAACACTATGTTGTGTGCGACAACTTCACGACATCACATCGCATCGCATCATTCGCTTTCTTGTTCCCGTCCTCATATTGTAGATGTGAATACAAATGTTAATGACAAAGGAGGAGGACGAGTAACTTAAAGTTCTTAAGGATATTGTTTTATGATTGCCCGGGTTGTTGCTCTAGCATGGAACGGTGAGACATTCACTCATTCACTACTTACCAACAAAACCACCACTTTCTGTAGTTGTTTTTGGGGTTTACATACTTTGAATGAGGGGGGAGAGAGAGGCTGAAGTTTATGTGTTTATAGGTCTTTTGTTTACCTAGCGAGTTTCGGTTAATCGTGATTTTCTTCTAAATGTTTAGATAATAAACAATGTAACTGGGGAAAGGGGGAGCTATTATGTTTTCTATTACATCCATAACACCTTGAAATAGCTCCTTAGGACATTTGTCCGCCTTGTAGTATTAGCACTGAGGACTAAAGCAATGTTTCTTAACACCGTTCGAAAGAAGTTGGGGTGGACGAGAAAGTCTATTTAATTTAGATAGTAATCAGATATGCAGAAGAAAGCTATAGTTAGCTTGGAATTGAAAAGATTCCACATGGGAACAAAGCTTTAAAAAGAAGTTTATTGCTAAAATTGAAAAGTTCTAAAAAAATGACTAATTTTCAGGCAGATAAACTCAAAGTTTCAGTGTAGCAACCGATTAAAGTATTCCCTCATCTTTAGAGGTAGGTATATTGTGGTATTTGGTATGTGTTGTGACAGTTGTCAAAACTGAAGAATATGTTTGTCCATTGTTTATCAGACTGCAGTTAATACAAAATAATGTTATTTTCTACTGAATCATATAATGAGAACTTTGTAGGGCAAGTTCTTCTTATGAGGTTTCATTTTGATATCTAAAAAACGAATATTTAATAATGGAAATTATCGGATGTATATTTCATTATAAAGAGCACACAATCGATTCAAGGCCTTAAAGAGGAAATTCGTGAAGTTATCGAAGACAAACAGCCGCAAATGTACGAATAGCAAGCGTAGCCTTTTGACTGATATTGTTTTCCATTACACTGTGAAAAAATACACGAACTTGACAGTAAAAGTTCGATTCTACTACCAAAGGGTAGTATAACATTATGCTCGGTTTGGTGAAATTGGTGACCATTTGTATGGGCCCAATAGATTCTGAAAATCAGTGGGCCCCTCGAAAAAGTGGTACAGTTTTTGTCCAACAGCTAATTCAGACTTGGTGATATGCAATAATGTAGCTAAGAATACGCTGAAAAAAGATAGATATCGCTTTTTGCCAAAATAAATTATGCGGCACTTTTTTTGAAAATATGAAGGAAGAAAATATTTTTCTTTCACTTTCTTCAATATAACTAACAGGGACTTACAAGGGCTATGGTTAAAACAATAAAAAGCTTCTCTCCTTTCAAGGCTGCAGGACCGGACGTAATATTTCCAGAGCTTCCTCAGAATGAGGTGGATCTGGTATCAACTCATCTGGCTGGAATTTTCACTGCATGCCTTACTCATGCATATACCCCAAAAAATTGGCAGGAATCAAAAGTGGTCTTCATACCCAAGCCTGGCAAGGCGAGATGTACAATCCCAAAGGCTTATCGACCTATTAGCCTCACTTCATTCCTATTAAAAACAATGGAGCGAATAGTTGACGACATGTTCAAAAGTAAAATAGCAGATGAGAAGCTAAAATTCAAACAACACGCATATGTTAAAGGAAGATCAGTGGAAACAGCTCTACATGAGGTAGTTCACCACATTGAACAGTCCTTCAGTTAAGAAATGTACACACTTGCCGTTTGTATAGACATTGAAGGTGCTTTTAACAACGTTTAGACCGATACACTTTTCCAGTCCTTAGACGAGAGTTTCAGGTTGACCGTGCGCAGAAAAACTGGATCAACAATATGCTAAGGAATAGATGGATTATTTGTGGGTCATATGACGTCAACATTAAAGACAAGATAAATCGTGTTATATGTAGAGGCATTTTATCGCCTCTCCTATGGGTTACGACGATGTACAGTCTCCTTAAAGCCCTCACCAATGAAGGACTTAAGCCAGTCTGTTATGCAGACGACGTTATAATACTTGTAAGGGGCACACATCCAAACCAACTATGCAGAAGAGCTGAGGAGGTACTTAATATAGTATATAACTGGTCACAAACAAGGGGATTAAATATTAACCCAGACAAAACAGAAATATGTCTATTTGCAAGGAAAAGAAAGATTCATCCTTTTACCGTGCCTCGATTCCTAGACAAGAATATTTCCATTTCTAAAAAGGTAAAATACTTGGGAGTAATCTTGGATCAGAAACTGATTTGGAAAGATCTCATGGAAGAAAGAGTTACCAAGGCCCACAGATGTTGGTCGTTGTGCAGAAGAGCTATAGGTTCAAAATGGGGACTACGTCCAAATATGACACAATGGCTTTGCATGAGCGCGATTAGACCAATAATAACCTACGCCTCTGTAGTGTGGTGGACTTCAATGGCAATGAAGTACAACGTAATAGCATTGCAAAAAGTGCAACTTATGTGCTGTCTAGGCATAAGCGGTGCAATTAGTACCGCACCAACAAGAGATTTGCAGAATATACTGCATATCCAAGCAATAGATATCCGTATAACGTATGAGGCAGCCCTCACAACAAGACGTCTACAAGTGATGGGCGAGTGGATAAATCGAGACCACAAATCGTACCATCAGCACATATTACTATCACTATCACGACCGCATTCCTGAAGTGCGGCTTACAGCTACCTGTGATTCGTTCGTGCCAGACAGACGCTCCTGGGAAAACGGAACACTAGCTCATGTGCCAGAGGGAACGAGCTGATACACGGATGAGTCCAGGCTAGGAGGAAGGACGGGTCTGGGACTTTTCGATTGCGAGATAACTATGTAGTGGTAGTTGAAAGTTTACATTTGACTAAACACACATGGGACGGCGACCGAGTAATTTTTAAATTCCAAAAAATCGTGTTCAAGAGAAAGTAGTCAGAACCCCTACCGATCACTGATCCCTGCTATTTGTGGCACTGTGTTATTGATGTTATTTTGTGATTTTCACACTTTGGAGTTGAGCGAAGATCAAAGGGTTTCCTTCTAAGTAAAGGGAGGTATTTGAATAGTCAAACGAACAATAAAACGACCCCCAAAACCCAATACCAACCAATGCATTTCATTTCACAGGTGGTTAATCAGCTCTTCGGATGCATCATGTTGTTTTTGGCCTGCGGTCCACTTGTTATTATTTATAACGGATTTTCCAATAGGGATGATATGATTTTGAAGTGACGTTTCGGCCATTTGTCATGATCAGACATTTGTTTTTCATTGTATTCAGTAGAGTTTACAATTTCATCATGGAGAGATATACGCAAGAACAACGTTTACAAATTATTCAGTTTTATTATCAAAATAATCGTTCTCTAATTGCAACTTTTCGTGCAATAAGTCAATTTTTTTAAAATCTGAAAAAAAACATTTTCCATTTGCTATTGACCGATTGCCGATCCGACGTACTGTTAAGGAGCTAGAGCAAAAATAAACTTTCCGTTCACATTTGAAAATGATGCTAAGTCCATCTTTTTTTAAAATCCAAAAAAAAAAACACTTTTCAGTCGACCTACGACCTTGACACCCATGAGCAATATTTTAGCTCCCCTTACAAGCTATCTTTTTGCCATTGACCGATTGTGGCTACGTGCCACACAGCAAATGAAATAATTGAATTGTTACGAGAAAAGTTTGAAGATTCGATATTTCAAGAAATTGTGATATTAAATAGCCTCCAAGAAGTTGTGATTTAACACCATTAGACTATTTCTTGTGGAGTTATTTGAAGTCATTGGTCTTTCGAAATAAACCAGACTCTCTTCAAGCTTTACAAGTCAATATTGAACGTGCCATTCATGACATACGACTTGATTAAGTGGAAAAAGTGCTCGAAAATGGGTTCATCGAAATCGTTCCTGCAGATGAAGTCGTGGCGGACATTTGAGTGACGTTTTATTTAGAACTTAATTGTATCGATTGTACTTCACGTTAAATAAAAAACATTTGAATTTCCTTAACAATAAGTGTGTTTTTTTTCAAAGAAATCATATCACTCTTTTTGGAAAACCCAATATTTATATGTATATCGTTTGCTGGTCAAGCTGCCTACCCCCAGAAATTGCTTCTTAAATGTCTTTAAGTGTAAAATTGTTTTTTATTGTATTTTTGAAATTTTCTATGCTCACGTTTTCCAGGGCCCTAGTGATATTTAATCGACCTTGCCCAATTTTGATGAAATACCATTTCTATGACAAATATTATATTTTACGAAAACAAATTATTATTTGTATACCCTACACCACACTGTGGTACAGGGTATTATGACTTTGTGCATTTGTTTGTAACGCCCAAAAAGAGAAGAAATAGAACCATAGTTTATTATACCGATCGACATAGAATCACTTTTTGAGAGAGTTTTCTTATGTATGAACACTACCTAATTCGGGGAAAATCGGTTCAGATTTAAACATAGTCCCAATATATATGTTACACCCGATTTGTTATCCGATCAGCACGAAATTCGGCAGAGAGAATTTTCTTATTACATGTATGAACACTGCCAAAACTAAACTGCTGTTTCTACGTGAAAGGGATATTTCTAAAATTTTTAGCTATCATAATTTCCTAAAATGTTGTGCCTATTCCGGCACTATCGGGCTTATAAAAAGATAAAAAATAAAAAAAGATAAAAAATACCTTCCATGAAAATTTGAATTTTAAAAAAATTAAGAAGATTTAATTACAAAAGAAAATGTTATGCATATACCTTCGAAAAATGTTTGGTAAACTAGTTAATTAAATTATCTTGAAGTTTATAATAATTTGCTTGTCTACTATTTTTTCCCCAATTGTTAAACTGACAATACCTAAAATAATTTGAAAACAATAGTCGCAGCTTTAGATAAATACTTTGGTGCATAATAGCTCTGTAAAATATCAATTTCATTTCTTTAAATTTTACCACAAAAATCACTTGAGAAATATTTTGACTTCCTGTTGTTTTCTTCATTTTGAGTTTTGGGTAACATACATTACACCATTGCTAGAATGCGAAAAAAGAAACACTCCAATTTAAAGAGAAGCTTAAGAATTCTCCTGGGGGAAGTCTCCCATAGGGACGCGAATCCCAGTTAACCCATTCCAATTAAATGCAAACGCACAAAACATCCATTTCCATTTGTATCTAGTTTCAGAGGGGAATTATTTGAACATCCAAATAGAAATCCCGACAAATACCCAACAACATCATTTTGCATAAATTCCAAGGAAGTCAGTAACATTTGAATATTTTTGCAGTTAACTTGTTTTTTTTTCGCTGTTTACAGCTGCGAAGTTCGCTGTTACAATAGAGTCTTGAGATATTGCCTGGTTTGGGAGATGACACTGATTCGCTCATGCCAAGAATGCTGTGAAGTGAAAGATGAGGTTTTCGTAGAAGTGGCAGTGGTGGTGGAGATGCCAAAAGATCTGTGTCTCAGCAAATTTCATTAACCAAAGTCGTCTGCAACAAAGTTTATTATATCCTTTTGTTTTTCACTGATACTGCCGCTATTGCTATTTCTGTTGTTTTTGTTTGGCTTTAATTGCATACTTTGTATCGTATTACACGTGTCATAAAGCTCTAAGAATGAGCTTAAACGCTTATGTCAACATCTTATAATGACACTGACTGACTGATTGTCATCCTTAAGTACACTGCATTTAGAAAATATGAACTGTTCCTTATATGCCGGAGTTTGTTTATTTGATTGAATTCTGTAATGATTGTGTACGTACAAAATAGGAAAGTTTACATTTAAATATGTATAACAAGCAATAAAATTATGTTTTAAAAATAGGTTTGTCAAATCGTAATTCTATTAAATTATAACAGAACACATTTTACATACTTCTTAAATTTTAATAGATCTAGCCTTTGAAAGACGAAATTCAATTACAAAACAAGTAAAAACGGCATTGTTTATTATTCATTTCACAAAATGATATACGAGAATAAAATGGGAAGGTCTATGAAATATTGAAATAAGCGAAGGCGGGATGGAAAGATGGATATAAATAAACTAAAATTACCAAATTTTTCCGCTCAGTTCATATTTGTAGTTTCTATGGCGTTAAGAAGTCAAATCCGAGGAGGATATTTCATGTGGGTTATATCAGAAAAGAAACCTTTGACAAGTTATTTAAAATACTGAGTATGAAAACTTGTATATGATTGCAGAAAAATATGCAGTTAATTCGAGAAGGAGGTACCAGAAGGGGCTTAAAAATAAGTATATTTTGCGCGGCACAGTTGACAAATTAGGTTATATTATAAATAACAAGTAAAAGCGTTAAGTTCGGCCATGCCGAATCTTATATACCCTGCACCATGGATAGCATATGACCTCACAAAATAACTCAACCCTAAAGAAAATAACACCGAAAAACAACAAAAAATAGTAGATGAGAACAGTAGGAACCACAACAAGTTGGATGCTATATATGGGAGCTATATCTAAATATTGACCGATATCGCCCATTTTCAATCCCAGTAACCTACAGCTATACGAAATATCTATACCATCTATTTCAGCCACCTAGCTCAAGTACTATAGATTGTAGCGTGATTACAACAGACGGTCGGACGGACGGACGTACAGCCGGACGGATGGACAGACGGACATGGCTAAATCGTCTTAGAATTTTAAGACGATTAAGAATATATATACTTTATGGGGTCTCAGATCAATATTTAGAGGTGTTACACACGGAGTGACAAAATGAATATACCCCCCATCGTATGGTGGAGGGTATAAAAAGTTATAAGCTGCTAACTTTTTGTACACACTGGTCCCGACAGATAAACTTTTACTATATGTGGAATTACAGAAGATTCAGATAAATAGTATAGATGTTATTAGAGAATAAATATTTCACTAAACTGTAACCCTTTGTGTGGAAGGTACTAGATGGAGTGGATCAATATGACACACCTTCGAACTTAGCCAAAAAAAATATTACCGCATACCAAATTTGAAGTAAATCCATTACGATCGTGAGCGATAGTCAGACAGACAGATAGACGGCCATTGCTCAAATGGTTTAAACGAATATTCGCCAAACATACTTAGAGTCTTATGCCCCTCCTTGGCTAAATGCTGTTGTACGGCATTGTGGTATGGTGGACGGTAACTAATAAGCTTACTAACTTACAAACCAATTAACAAAGGTTCAGAGAACTGCCTGCATATGCATAAGCGGAGCGGAGCGTTAACGAATACAGCGACTTAGTCTCTAAAAGTCCTACTCCATCTACTGCCCATTTATATTGTGGCGAGGGAAGATGTCTCCAGAGCGGCATTTCGTTTGAACTGTCTATCAATGAGGAGGTATAAGAACTACGGCCACATGAGGACACCGAGTGAACTATATACCAACGGCCTACAACTTCGACAGGAACTTCACCACAAAGAAGAAGAAAATACAAGCATATGGGTAATTCCACAAAAAGGTCTACCGTGATCAAAAAAAAGTAAAATTATTAAGTCACATTAATGTAATTTATTATTATACAAAAATATTCCAATTTTAATAAAATGAAAAAAAATTCACATGTATTTACACAACATTTTAAGAAAAACAATGGAGTATTGTCAAATTGTAGTATTGGTTCATTTACGTATTTTTATTGCTCATTTCTTTAAAATTACCCTCGCAAATAAAGGCTTATATAAATAATCTTTCTAAGAGCAAAAGTAATCTTAAATGTAGGTGGCGAAGCAAAAAGAATGAGAAATAATGGTAATTTTAGGCTTATCTCAACTACAAATTCTATTGTTACGTTCGACACCGAAAAGAAGCATTAGTTATAAGTAGACTAGAAATTTTCAAAGAAAGTGCATCAAACTATTGTTACAATTAGAATTTGTATAAAATACCAGCATTAAAAAAAATCTGTTTAACAAATTATGTAGAATTTTTTCTGTATCCATTTGATGTTTGTCACGATCGACACCGTAAGTGTAAAGTCCGCCCGCCCGTCCATCTGTTGTAATCACGCTACAGTCTACAAAAATTGAGCTAGATGACTGAAAATTGGTATAGATAGTTCCTATAGCTACAGGTAACGTGGAATTGAAAATGGACACTATCGATCCATTTTTTGATATAGCCTCCCATATATAGCATCTCCCCGATTTGACTTCTTAACTCCATAGAGACCACAAATGTCAACTGATGGGGCTGAAAATTGGTAACTGGTGTTTACTTATACCCGGAATCCTTCGCCCGAACGACGTGAGTCATAGGACCATTTTTTTATATAGCCCTTATACAAAGGCCCATCTAGATTTGTCTTCGTAACGCCATAAAAACCTCAAATTTCAACGAATTGGGCTGAAATTTGGTGTAATGAGTTTATTTGTACCCGAAACCATTCATATGGGTATATAAGATTCGACATGATCGAACTTAATCCGCCTTTACTTGTTTTATTTAAAAATAGTCATAAAAAACTACCGAAGATATTTCTATCAAATAAAGAGCCTTAAAAACCTTTATTATTTTTTAACCTTTTAAAATTTTTATCTTTGACATTTTCTTTGTGATTTCTCTTCTTCTACTTTTGTCGCGTTCGAACCGCTCCTTTTTTGTCCTTATTTTCTAATCAATATTTCGACTGAAAAATACTAAAACACCATTGATAGTACTATTAACGATCTATAAGATAATGTAAAAGATGAACATTAAATATGTTTTATTCTGACCTTTTTATCACTTTGAATGTGTTTTTAATAAAACATAAATATGTTGGCTCGATATCAGGCACTTCTTTTGCAGATTAAGTGTCGACTTAATGCAATATTGCTCAATTCAATAATCCTTCTGAATCATTCGAACACTTGGGCGTATTACTTGTGTAGAGTTAACCATACGCATGGTGGAAGGAGTTGAACTACAAAGCATTTCAGCGGTCACTGGTCATTTACTTGTATATTGAGGATGATTTACGCTTTTCCATTACACAGAACGGAAATTATTTGATAACATTATGTTAAATAAACACTTCCGTTGCACTCTCACACTCAAGCATGAAAGGAAATTCCTTTGCTTTCATTTTTTTATACAGACTTCTTCCGCCACACAATGGTACCTACAATTCGCACATGTGTATGAGAGTATATGCATGTTTTCATTTTAATTAATTTAAACCAGTTTTTGACACTTAACGATGGCTGAAATAAAAGTCACTTTTCAAGACACTGATTTATTAATGGCAACGACTACGAATACCCACTCAAACACATACAAATTGTTTCAATGAGAACGAGAGAGCGGCACCATTGAAGGAAGACCCTATTTTCTCATTACTTATACTCACATATACAGACTGCACAGCGACTTCTGCCAATGCATTGAGTGTCGTGATGAGAAATTGTGTGTGCGTGTATGTGCGAGTTTTATAAACTGCATATGATATGGCAGAGAACGTATGAGTATAACTTCATAATTTTCGAAGGCACGTTTGTTTTCATTAAACCTCTTTAACATGCCATCTACAAAATAACTCGACAGGGTTTATATCCTTATGAACGAGGGTCGTGTGTTATGCTAAATAAGCATTTTCATGTTAAGTGATCACAGTTCGATTGGCTTATGTCACGTTTTTAGCGCAGCTTGGTATAAAGGTTTAAGTGTTGTTAAGAAGCCACACAAAATATTTTGATAAAAATATATACTCGTACTAGCTGACCCCAGTAGACGTTGTCCTGACCGTTATATCTGGGATGTATTGGGTTGCTAATCATTGATATTTCATTAAAAAATTCATACTGCCGAGCTTCAGGAAAAAACCACAAAAAATTATATTGACCATAAGTCTACTACAGCGCCATCTACCGGTTAGAATCATACATACAAACATTATCAAGGCAAACCACACATACATTTTAAATTCCAGTCAAATCACTCTGGAAATGCGAATTTTGCAAATATCTTGACTTTAAAACGCAGAGGTATAGCCATAAAAGAGTATTGTGGGCACCTATAGTAACTTTTTACAAGGAATCTTTTTGTCGAATACTTCACCTAAAATATCCATCGATTTCTACTACTTTTGATATATAGTTATTTTGTAGGGAGATTATCAGGGGTAAGGGGATCAGCGGGGGTGGCGGGTGTTTTGGAAGAAATACTTCCTGAAGTGTCTCCTTTATTTTGTTCTTTGGCGTGAAACATCTAGTCCGAAGCCTTCAAGTCACAAGCACAGTGGCTAGCAGCGAAAGTTTTTTTTTTTTAATTTTAAAAATTAAAAAAAAATTTAAATAATTTTAGGCCCACTTCCAAGTTTAAAATATAAAAAATTCGCAAAAATCGGAGATTACAAACAATTTAAAAAATGGCATCTAAATAGTAAAACCTAAAAATTGCACACAAAATTTTTTTTTCATATTTAAAAAAAAAAACTGAAAATTACCGAAAAATACCAACATTTAAAAAAAAAGATTTTTTAAATCGGACCATAACTTAAGAAGTTATGACCAAAACCCGAAACACAGAGTGATATATTAACTATTTTTTAAATATAGATAACTTCTGAACGAGTTATCGGAAAAATCTCAAAAAATTCCCCAAAGCGTTTCTTCAGGTGTACTAAAAAATATAAAATCAGTAAGGAAAGGCAGAAAGTCGGGCGGGGCCGACTATATAATACCCTACACCTCCCTAACAATACGATAAAGGTCATTGCCATAATAATGTGGAATAATTGGTAAATGGGTAGGAACATATTATCTAATTCTGAACCGATAACCGCTAAATTAAGCAATATCTTTCTTAAATTGCGAGACATCTTTCTGGAAAATTTTAATGACCGGAAGTAAAGTATAACTTCTATGGCGCTATGATACCAAATCAGGAGGAACATATATATGGAGGTTATATATAAATCTGAACCCATTTTCCCTGAATACACTTTCATGTAAAAATACCACTTTCTGTCGAATTTCGTACTGATCGGATATAAAATACAGTCTCTACAGCGCTTACATGTAAAATCGGGGGAAACGTATATATGGGGGATATATATCTTAATCTGAACCGATTTCTTCCAAATTTAATAGTGTTATTCATATAATAAGAAACCTCTTTTTGCCGAATTTCATACTGATCGGATATAAAATAACATTTTTACAGCGCTTACATTTCAAATCGGGGGTAACTTATATATGGGGCTATATCTAAATCTGAACCGATTTCTTCCAAATTCTGCAGTGTTAGTTCGTACAATCAGAAACCTCTTTTCGCCGAATTTCATACTGATCGGATTAAAACTACACTTTTTACAGCGCTTACATGTAAAATCGGGGGTAACATATATATGGGGGCTATATCTAAATCTGAACCGATGTTCTCCGAATTTGGCAGTATTCCTTCATGTAATAAGAAACCTCTCTCTGCTGAATTTCACACTGATCGGTTGTAAAATAATTTTTACGGCGCTTACATGTGAAATCGGGGGTAACGTATATATGGGGGCTATATCTAAATCTGAACCGATTTCTTCCAAATGCACAAAGTCATAATACCCTGTACCACAGTGTGGTGTAGGGTATAAAAATTGGAAAAATCAAAAACGAAATTTTTTTGAAACTATCGATTTGTCGTGGAATTCCCCATAGACTTTATGGGGTCTCAGATCAATATGTAGTGGTGTTACAAACGGAGTATACCCCCATCCTATGGATGAGGGTAT
Source organism: Eudasyphora cyanicolor (assembly GCA_963930755.1). Taxonomy (NCBI): domain Eukaryota; kingdom Metazoa; phylum Arthropoda; class Insecta; order Diptera; family Muscidae; genus Eudasyphora; species Eudasyphora cyanicolor. The sequence continues at coordinate 156,173,249 of OZ005738.1, read as the reverse complement.
AAAAAAATCTATAGATAAATTACACTACGCAACAAAAAAAATTTCTTTTTGTGTCCTAGAACTAAAAATTATTTTTTTGTATAGATTGTGGCATACTGTTATATAAAATCAAAACCAAAAATTTTTTTATGGATACATTTTTTTAGAAACAATTTTTATTAGAAATACTATTATCGTCGAAGTTACATTTGCAAAAATGGAGTATATGCCCGATCAGGTCGACTTATATGTTAAATTGAAGCTATTAATGTGGGCTCTCTTAAAAGCAGTGGTTTAGTAACAGTCATTAAACAAATTTGAAAAAGTAGATTTTTTCAAAAAAAAAATCCTAAATGTAGAAATTATAGCCCTTTTGGTAGAGGTAAGAGAATTTCAAAAAATATATTTTTTTTAATTTCTGTTTAAATTGCGATTTTATTTATTACTGTTATTTATATTAAGTACATTTACAAGTTTCATTAGAAGTAATTGTGCGTTCTTTGTTGACGTTTGAAAATTTCGTACTTGGTTTCTCTAATGAGGAACCACGTATAATCTCCCATCATTCTTTGTTCACAGTGCCCTTGGTAACGCCGCTCGATGGACTTCAATTCTTGGTGAAACCTTTCGCCATGTTCGTCACTTACGTCGCCAAGATTCTCGGGGAAAAAGTTTAAATGAGTCCAGTAAGATTTATATGGCACGAATTACACAAAATACTAGGTGTCCCCGGTTCGTTCATATTTTTAACTCGTATACCAAAATATTACACATATATTTCTATTCTATTATTTTACTAAACGCACGTCGATTTTTTTAATTACATATTTTCCGCAGATGTAGCAGAAATTGTCGGGATCATTTACACATTGAAAAGTTCTTTGCCTTTTACTCATACTTCGAAATATAACTTTGTAATATTTTTCAGTAAATCGACTTATCTCTTTAAGGCGCTGAATTACACTAATTTATTAATAAGAAATTTCATTTATAAATTCCGGGTTTATGGTTCATAAGTTGCAGTACCTGTAGCTGACATATAGTTTGCTTCGAAAGTAGACACCCAATATTTTCAAGACTGCCGCTACTACTTTGTATTGCGTACATATAAATGTACTACCTGTATATACGACTGGGATGTCCATGCCCCTAAAAGGCGTAACTGAATGGAAACCTCATAAATAAAAAACCACAAATATTGTTGAATGACCCTCTATCTGAGCGGATCTCATCCAATATAGCTCTCACATTGCATATCATGTTTTATGAAGGGTTACGAACGGCCATAAAACCTCGTCCTCTCTATAATTTGATAATGTCTGACATCAATCCTCATAAAATAAAATGCAAGTGCAATGTCTCTTATATGTCTCTCTCACATATGGCGAATTCAATATAAGCAAAAACATCATTTAAAAACGAAAAAATATGAAACAAGATTTTTTGAATTTCCCTAACATTTACAAAATGGCTCATAACTTTTACATCTATCCATAGATTTTTTTAAAAAGACAGTGTTTTTCTCGTTATCATGCTGGCTTTTTAAAAATGTGATAAAATAATTTTTTCAATTTTTTTGTTCTATTTTTTATGGTTTTTTTTGTACCGGAAAAAGTGTTTTAAAAAAAAATCTTTTTTTTTCTCATATTTTTGACGACTGTTACTAAACCAAAGATTCTCCGTGAAAGTGATTTTTACTGCATATTTAGTCCTTATAATTCCCTTTAATTTGAGGCATAACAATCAGGCTTATACTACTAAATTATGGTCCAAATACTGAATGTACTTTTCATGAAAGATGGAATTTAAAAAAAAATATTAAAAAAAAAATTTATATAAAAAATTTACCATAAACATTTTTTTTAATATTTTTTTCGTGTTTGTGACATCTAATTTTGTTGCATAGTGTTATGTTACATATTGTAAAAGTAAGGGAAATTAAAAAAAAATATATTTTTTCATATTTTTTATTTTGGCTATATTGTTAGGGAGGTACCAAAAGGGGCGTGGAATTAACGCCCATTTTTTAATTTAAGGGTAATATAAAAGCATTACACCGTACAAAGTGTTAAGTGTTTGTATGTGCAGAAATCGAAGTTATAAGCCGTTTACTTTTTGTGCAAAATTATCCAGTGTTATTGGAGTTACCAAAAGGAACGAGGCAACTTCGCCCTGTTTTCTCAAGATTGTGATAGATTCTGAGTAGCAGTATAGAAGTTATGAGATAATAAATATTTCACGAAATTTTTACCGTTCGTCATCCAGTCATCCGTTATCCTATGTTATTGGAGTTACCAAAAGGGAGGAGGCAACTTCGCCCTGTTTTCTCAAGATTGTGAAAGATTCTGAGTAGCAGTATAGAAGTTATGAGATAATAAATATTTCACAACATTTTTACCGTTCGTAGGGGTGCGTGGTACTCGAAGGAGTGGGCCATCATAGTCATTCTTTGATCTTAGCCTGAGATCGAAAAAAATATGATCACATATCAAATTTGAAGTCAATCCATTATTGTCGAAAGTTGTCGTGCGCACCAGCCAGACGGACAGGCTGACGGACATTGCTCAAATGGCATATAATGGCCCAAAACAGATTTACGCCAAATATTCTTGGGGTCTCTTAGGTTAGCCCTTTGAAGTGTTACACTTTTGGTCCGCAGCAACTCTCGTTCACAATAGTGGGGGGTAAAAAAAACCGGATTATGTTGAAATTCTCTTTTTCTACCAAAAGTGCTATAATTTCTACATTTATCCATAGGCATAGGCCGTCGTTAAGATGCAATCTTTCAAAAACTGGAACAAACCATTTTTTTGCTATTATTTATGGATTTTTTCGTACCAAAAGAAAACGTTGTTTTGTTAACAAAATAATTTTGTTTCTTTCATTTTAAAAATGTCTATAAATTCCTTTAATTTAAAGTGTTCCCGGCTTTGTCGAGCTTATACTTCAAAAAATATGATCCAAATACTTAAGACACCTTTCAAGAAAATGTGAATTTCAAAGAAAATGTTTTAACGTGTTTACGACACCATATTATCCTAAAAATGTGTTGCACAGCCCCTCGACAAAAGTTTTGTTGCATAGTGTAAATAAGTCGACATATTTTATGATGTATATTCGTTTTTGTTATTGTGTCTTTATAATGAGGAAAGTATTTTCCAAGCTAAATTTCTTTAGCAAACTTTAAACTTCAATATACAAACAATTGCGGATGCAACAAAAGATGATCGATGAGCCAACGTTTTTACACAAATTTCAAAAAGTTCAATATTATGTACGAGTACATACATAACAAGTAGTAACATACATTTAACAAGTAGTAATTTTGGTTTCAATAAAAACTGTTTTCTCTAGAGAGTCAAGAATTCAAATCTAAAGATATGGCGTCTTTGTTGAAAGGTGATAGATAGACCCAAATAAAATACCAACCGCTAAACATTATCTGAATCTGCTATGCCGAATCTGTGGTATCTTTATACGGAACTTGTGTTAAAACTTAGACAACCTATGCAACCTATTTTCAATAGGGATATCCTCAAGCTAAGGGAAGTACTTTTGTTAGGGCATTACTGCACCTAAATTCAGAAATTCACGGCAATACCATGTATCACAGTGTTATATAGGGTACAGGCCTGTGGTGACCCTCTAGTAGTATTCCTTGTGCCTCCTCTTTACCATCATTATTTTACTTCCATCCCTACAAAATTTGTTTGTATTGGAGGCCTTTTTGGTGTAGTTTAAAACGAAATGCCAACAGAGAGGGAGGCGAAAGGCGATCAGAAGGAACCACAGCAAAACTGACGGCGAAGCGACAACTTGATGTTGGCCTCTTTGTGCTTTCTTTTGCCATCATATTCGGTGTCCTTAGCCATGGTACGTATAGTTGGTGTTGTTGCTTGAAATCGTTATTTTATGCCTTTCAGCTCTTGGTCACTGTTATGTTTTGGACGGTCTGGCAATGGCCGTTCGGTCGGCTTGGTGGCTTTGCTTGGACTGCTGGTGGTTGATTCAGTGTTGTTAGTCCTGTCAACTTATAATTTTTGTTGCCACCATATCCTGCTGGTGTTGCTGTCGCTGGTTGTCCTCGTTGTTTCTCTGTTGTAGCTCTGTTGTTGTCATTAAGTGTTGGCATATTTTTATTACAGTTTTAAGTTGTTGGTCTGTCCTGTCCCGATGTGTCCTTTGTCCTCTGAACTCTTGCTTGTTGTTTTGGTCGGGTCTGGTCGATTTGGGTGTATGGCGACAACAAGTGAAATTGTGTTGATGTGTATTAATTATTAACTTGGTCTGCACTGGACGGTACGTCTCTCATCGGAGAAACCAAAAAATGTTTAGAAATAAATGAAATGGCCAAAACTTACTGAATCAATTAACACACTTGTTAAATGCTACTCGGGTTGGGAATATTTATTTTGCATTAGTTTGCCAGAGTGAGTGCTTGTTTTTTAGTTGTCTCCTGTTGAACGTGCCTTGTGACACTTTAGTCATAATTCTTTTTCGCACATAATTATGCTCAAGGGCAATGTTGTGAGTTGTAGAGGTTTTCAAAAGAGTCCATTTATTTAATTCAAATGTTTGTTAGTGGTTCGTGGATTTCGAAATATGAGTAAGAGGCGAACTTATTCTGATGGTAATTCCGACGACTCTCAGTCTCAGAAATCGTTCGAAGACGAAATGGAACAATTACGGAAATTAATTGATTATATTACAACCTGTACCACATACATTAGATCATATATTCGTTTCATTGAATGTAATATAAACCATTTATTTCAAAAAATGGAAAACCTTATTGAAAAACTCTTGGACTCATATATTAAGATGGACTTAACATTTGAATTAAATATTTAAATGTTGGCCCTTCTTGAGATACTGCACGATTTCCAGACATAATTCGGTTGTCCAAATGCGTTCCCTGTTCCTGGATACTGCCCAAATAACTGAATTGCTGAACATCATCAAGGTCTTGGCCTTGTTAATCCGCAATGATTTTGTTTTGGCTCTGTTTATTCTTATACATACCTGCTATTCTTGCTGCTTCGCTGACGCCTGACAGTTTTGTCTAAGTGAAGAAAATGAGGGACTAAGAAGACATATGTCATCTGCATAGTCGAAATGCTTCTTAAGAAGAGCTTGCAGGGTTCTAGAGACATGACCACATGTTCCAGTTTCCTGGAGCGTGTAAGGTAGTTTCCAGTCTTGCAAGTTCATCTGCTTAACAGGTCCCTGGTATGTTCATGTGGTCCGGCAGCCAAATCAGGTGAATATTGAAGTGTTCAGCCATCACTTTTATAGATCTGAGACATTCGGGGAAAGTTTTTGAATTTAGGAATATAGTTTCCAGGTATTTGATAACATTCTGACTATTAGAGCTAGAATACATTGTTGTCCTAAGATTCCAAAATTAAAAAATTATATTAGGGCAGTTTCAGAACAGTGAATGAGATTCTAATTTTTGTGTTAAGCTTATAAGATCCATTTTCAACTGTAGTTGAACGTTAAGCTCAATAGTCACATCTATCGCTCCTTGCGTGTTTCCTTGTCAAAAAAGTCTTATCTGCCACTTACTTTGGTAAAAAATCACATTGAACAAAGTTGTAGGCTTTTAAGATTTTTTTTCCTTAGTATCTATGATTTTTTGGTTATGATTTATGATTTTTCTTCTTTGTTTGTGCGATATTACGAAAAAGTTCTTGCAAACATCACAGGCCCTAATTTAATAATTATAAAAATAAAAACCAGTAAAGCTGGCCTGGTGTCGGACGGAGGGAAATATACAATACACCACTAGGGCAGCAGAAAAAAAGAAATATTGTCAAGTTGCATCAATGTTGTTTTACTAATGATAATGATATGCCCATTTTTTATTTAATAGGGCTCAGACTAAAAATCGGTATATAAATATATACCGAATATAAATCTGAACCGATTTTCTTTAAATTTTTTGTGTAGGGGCTATAGCTAAATCTGAACAAATTTTCTTAAAATTTGCCAATGCGGATTCGATGCTTATTTTATTCGGATTCTATAGCCATTATATGCAAAATCGGGATACAGGTATATATGTAGATACATTTGGAAGAGTTTATAATCGGCGCAAAGAACTATCACAATAAATATAACAATATCAGTCAAATGGCCGCCACGGCTACGCCTTCGATCCATATTAAAAAGTGATCCTGAATTTCATCGATTCAAATATCTTTATGCCTCGCATCTTGAACGAGGAACGTGAGAGTCAACGAAAGTACAATTCTGAACAACAACCACCCACGGTTTCCTGGTTTCACCTTAGACAGCCCTTTTTATTTATTCTGCACCCGTTATAGCTATCTCCGGTATATCGAGAATTAGCAGTTGTTGAACCAACAAAAAGACGTGTTGGCCTCTTAAAGCGATAAGTCACTTCGTGACGTTATGCCGGTCCAGCGCCTATCTAATCACCAGCGCCTGTGAGCGATATGCGCTGGAGAATACGGACTTGCCAATTTGACGTCCTGACAACTATGACAGGGTGCCCCTCCCCATATCTTCAGAGGATCATCTACATGAGGACACCGTGATCTTGCCCTTGTGGTGACACGATTTTTTGTTGTCGAAGCAGTACCTTAAAAAGTGTTATCATCGTAGCCTAATCACTACCTCATGAGTAGGCTATACATCCACATTAGGTCAGGAGTGATTTTTATGATCTAGAGCGAGAGGTTCAATGGTAGAAGAAAGTACCTCTATCTCCCCGTGTTACATCCACTCTAGATGCAATCGAAGCCACATCCAGTCAGAAGCAGTGGCAGCTACTTTCACTCAGACGCAGTCGCAGCAGCAATAAACAATTACGGAGTGAATGAAGTGGCATCGGATCGCACGACAGGCTACACCCGTTCAATTGTCCTACCAACCCCAATCAGTTAGTTCCCAGGCTCATATGACTACATCCTATACAAATTGTCTCCGTTCTGAATATGGAAACCAACGCAACAGAATCTTTGCAATAAAAACTAAACTATCAATAACTAATGGACAAAAGGGCACTGTTATTGCTACAACAAAAATATTCCAAATTTTCGTTCTTCTTGCTCTATTCAACAAGTTTTAGCCGATCTGGAAAGATATTTCAAAAATTCCACAAAAACAATTAATCAAAGTATCGTCCTTATTGGCCGACGGCTTTGAATTAAAGACTTATAGACATTTAAAGTTGTTCGTAATCTTTCTCTTATTTGATAAATAAATATCATAACAAGTTTAGCGCCTTTTACTTAGTGAGTTATAACCATTTAAAGTTAGGGAAAGAAATTTCAAAGATTTCACCTAAAATGAGTATCCACTCAAAGTAGGTCAGACGCCAACTCCAACCAATTAATTCCCAATCAGTTCAGGTGGAATTTGGCAGCTCAGTGGTAAGTGTATTAAATTTGGATTCCGAAGGAGCTTGGTTCGATTACAAACCAGAGCTCTGGAAAATCCTAATATTGTTTTCATCATAATTTAAATTTCTGGACCACAACAACATTTGATCGCCCAAGTCAACAGGGAATCTAAAAATAGACGTTGTATCTGTACTGAACCTGGAAACCAACGCAACAGAAACTTTAACACCTAATGGACAACTGGACACTGTTACTGCTACAACAACAATATTCCAAATGTTCGTTCTTGTTGCTCTATTCAGCGAATTTTGTAAATTTAATATTGTAAATTTTTCTCTTATGTAACAAATAAGAACCAAAAAGAGAATTGTTCCAAATGCAGCTTTTTATCTGTGCCTTTTTTAACGAATATACTTATCTATATACGATACATATATATATATATATGTATTTAAAGTTGTTGAGAGGATTTTACTTAGTGAGAAAGAAATTTTTAAAAATTCAACCAACAAAGTGATTCAAAAAAAATGTCCTAGCTACAGGGGTTTTCAATAAGAGTGATATGATTTCTTTGAAAAAAACAACAATCTTATTGTTAGGGAAATTCAAAAGTTTGTAATTTAATGTGAAGTATAATCGATACAATTAAGTTCTAAATAAAATGTCATTCAAATGGTCTCCACAACTTCTTCTGCAGAAACGAATTCGATGAACCCAATTTTCGAGTACTTTTTCCAGTAAATCAAGTCGTATGTCATGAATGGTACGTTCAATATTGTAAAGCTTGAAGTGAGTCTGGTTTATTTCGAAAGTAGTCTAATGGTGTTAAATCACAACTTCATGGAGGCTTTTTTTATTTAAAAAAAATTGACTTAGCATCATTTGCAAATAGGAATGGAATGTTTATTTTGGCTCTTGCTCCTTAACGGTACGTCGGATCGGGAATCGGTCTAGGGAAAAAAGATAGCTCTTAACGAGAGCTAAAATATTGCTGTCAAGGTTGTAGGTCGACTGGAAAGTGTTTTTTTTTTATTTAAAAAAAGGGATTTAGCGCACGAAAAGTTGCAATTGGAGAACGATTTTTTTTTTTTGCGGGTGGGTAGTTGAAAATGCATTGTTGCAAGCACGAAGAGTCGTCACTCATCGCGATATGTCGGGCTCTCCAAATTCTTTCTTCCATGTGGGACATGATTCCACCCCCTTCAACGGTGGTTCCCGTTGAAGCCGTTTGCCATTTTCTTCCCTAGGCCTGCGTCCAAGCCCACGCTTCGTATTCTTACTCCGCTGCGTCCAAGTCAACCTTATTGCTTTTTAGTATGCTTTCGCAATACCTTGCCGTGGTGGACCAATTTTTTTCGCTTTCTATGATTTTATCCATGACAGTTTCTACGGTCAAAGGGCATAGTATCATTTCCACCTGTTGTCTATTAGCTTCTCATCTCGTGCACGTGAAAAAAGTATGTTCTGCGTCGTCCAATACATCATTTCTTTCGTACAAACAATAAGGTGAATTACACTTATTCATTTTAAAAAGGTACTTTCTGAAATACCCATGTCCCGACAGCATTTGTGTCAGGTAGTAATTTACTTCTCCTGCGTTTCTACCGATCCATTTTCTATGTTCGGGATTAACCTCGCCGTCCACCTTCCGCTTGTATCTGCGGTCCATCGTTCTTGCCAGACTTGCATGGTTTCCCTTCTGACTATCTCCTCTGATTGGTTTACCGCATTTGATTGTCTGAGCAAACATAATTTCATCCTTTCTAGAATATCCAGGTCAATCGGTATCATGCCTGCTATTAGTATTATAGCGGCACCAGATACTGTGCGGTACGCGGATGTAATACGCAGACCAGCTGTCCTCTGTGCTGCAAGTAGAGCGTTTGCTCTTTTCTTTATCCTCATTTTATCTCCCCAGAGTTCACATCTATAAAACATGATACTGTTGCTTGCTTCCATGAGCAATTTACGCTTGTTTGGCAGAGAACCCCCAATGTTTGCCATTAGGCGACTTAGCTGTGCCGTTATCCTCGCAGATTTATTCATTGCATACTGTATTTGATTGTTATAGGTTAGTTTTGAGTCCAGTCTTACTCCTAGATAATTTACTGCTGACTTGGTTGGTATCGTTACTTCCCCTATTCGTATGTCTATTTCCGTTTGTATATGTCGGTTGGTAATAAGCAATATCTCCGTTTTTTGGGTGGCAAGTTGTAGGCCATCCTCTATCCATCATGATTTGGTCAGTATCATGACCTGTCTGAGTTTCCTTTCGACTTCCTCTGTGTTTCTACCTTTGATAACTGCTGCTATATCGTCTGCATACCCTACGAGGTATGAACCTTGTGGCAGTTCGATTCTCAGTATTTCGTCGTAGGTAATATTCAATAGGTCTGGCCCTAAGATAGATCCTTGTGCTGCACCCGAAGTAACTCTTATTCTTCTCTGCCCACTTTTTGTGTTGTATATGAGTTCTCTGTCTTTCAAGTAGTTTCTGACGATTTGAAGTATGTATTCCGGAGTGTGGAAATTTAGCTCAAGAGCGTCTGCCCACCGTAAAATATTAAAAGCATTTTTTACATCTAATGTAGCTAAAAGCACTAGAGGTTTCGTGAAGTGAGACATTTGCTGAGCTTCTTCGACTGCATCAATTACATCTCTTAGAGCTCCAAGTGTTGACCTACCACGTCTGAATCCGTGTTGTCTCGGTGATAGTCCGCCTCGTACGCATATGGCTTCATTAAGTCGGGGCTTTATCAGCTTCTCCAGGAGCTTCCCCGATGTATCTAAAAGACACAGGGGTATGTACGCTGATGGGGATTCTATGTCTCCCTTTCCCTTGCTTATGAGAACTAGTTGTTGCTTCTTCCATACCACTGGGAATATGCTTTTATTCAAGCAGCTGTTGTACATATTTAGTAAAAATTCTGGGCGCTTTGTGGCTATCTGTTTTTTTACCTCAGCGACTTGTAGTTCTTGCTGTGTAAACATTGGAATGTGTATCGTATCTGATGGGTCTGTTCTAACTTCCAGGATTTCATTTGATGGGAATAGGGTTTTTACTATTTCCTCCATTTTTTCTTCGCCCATCGCTGGTGTCGGGGATTTCGAACGTAGTTTCCCCATTACTATTTTGTAACCAGTGCCCCAGGGATTTTTATTTATGTCTTCGCGCAGTTCGTCCCACATTTGTTTTTTGCTGTCGGAAATTGAGTGCTGGAGCCTTTTCTTTGCTTCTTTGCATTCTATTCGCTCTCTAACTGCTTCACCACGGCTTCTAGCTCTACGTCTGTATCGAAGGCAGTCTCTGCGTGCATTCGCAATTGATTCGTTCCACCAATGGACAGGATTTTTAGATGGATTCCCTAGTTTTATCTGAGGCATAGATTTTTTACAGCTTTTTTCGACGATGCTCATTACCTTTTCAACTATTTGTTTTGCGTCTGTCAGTGTTGACACTACGGGCGAGCGTCTGTCGATTTCGGCTAATAATGCTGTAGTATTCAGTTTTCGTACATTCCATTTTCTACTGCGTGTACATTGTGTGTTTGGCATTTCATTTCTTAAGCTGTTTGCATCAAACATGTACGAGATATATATTGATGATCACTGGCAGTGTACGTTTCAAGCACCACCCAGTTTTTTATTTTTCTCGCGGCTGTTTCTGAGACTAATGTTATGTCTGGTATGGAACCTTCACAACCTGGTCGTCTGAATGTTGTTACATTGCCAATATTTGCAACTATGGGTTCAGACCTTGCTGCCATGTCTACTATTTTCCTGCCTCTAGAATTAGTTGTTGCCATTCCCCATTCTGAAGCGCGGGCGTTGAAATCACCGGCAACGACTATGTTCCCTTGCATATTGCGAACGCAGTCTTCAATTTCATTGAGTTTGTTCTGAAATTTCTCCATCTTATCAGTCGGTTTAAGGTAACAGCTGACTATTGTGACGTTGTCTAACTGTGCCCACACGAAGCAGTTTCCTTTTCCGCTCCTTTTTGGATATTTTTTGCTTGTGTCTGGGATCCATATCGCTGCCGTCGTTGTATCATTTTCTAACCAAAATCCGCTTGTCTTCGTTTTGTATTGCTCGCATATTATAGCTAAATCTATTTTTTGTTCGTGTAGGATTTGCGGCAGGAGTGCATCTGCCACTTTTGATCTATGCATATGCAATTGTAGTATCTTCAATTTGATTTGCTTCTAACGCTACATCCTCTTGTTCCAGACACATGGTCGACTAGTGTTTTACCTTCTACGAGACATAAACTGCATTTTGGGGGATTTTGGCACTGCTTCAAGATGTGACCCTTTCGCCGCATCTAATACATAATCCCATGCCATTTCTGTCCGGTCCTTTACATTCCCACTGCGTATGCCCAAGTCCGAAGCACCTATAACAGCGCTTTGTTTCTTCGTACTGCTTTATTCTGCAGTTTGGCCATCCGATTTTAATACGTGCTTCCTTTAAAAGTCAGTTCCCCCCTTTTGTTGGAAGTGTAACAAAAGCTCTTCTTTGGTCCCAGATGTTCGGTTTTGTCAGGTTAACCGTAACCTCCCATGCAACTATTAGTTTTATTGCAAACAGCATTTAGAACTTCTTCTTTGGTAGAACCACTTTCAATGTCGCGGATCTCTAATGTAACGTTAGATTTTAGATCTTTAACATCTGCAGTGTCTTTTAGAGAATGTTTAATTGCCTCACAAAGCTGGTCTTTTTTTCCTCCTTTTTCTAGTTCCAGGAGGATGGCCCCAGTTTTGGTTTTCCGAATCGATCAGACTGCTACTTCGGCTTCCTCTGGTTTCACCTTTTCCCTGAGGTCTATCAGGACCCTTCTTTTTCCATTTCAGCGTTCCTATAGTCGCCTATCACTACAACTAGTTCTTAGAGCTCAGATATTCCGTTTTGCACGTCCCTGTTGATATTTTTCTGCTTATTTATGGCGTGTCTTATTTTACGTAATACACTTCGGCATCTCTCTATTGTCTCCTCTTCGGATGACCTCGTCCTCAGAATATACTCTTGCCTGGGTGAGCTGTATGTAGGGTTATCATTTTGGTTATCCGCAACTGTTTTCTCCCTTGTTATTAGCGGGGTTTGATCGTATTGCCTTCCGCGGTTTATATCCGAATTGTCAGGATCTGCTCCCGCTACGCTTTGAGATGGTAATATCTGACTGCTGTCTTTAGCATTTCTGGTCAGTGACGCAGAGTATAATTTTGGTGGTTCACTCCTGGTAGTCACATGTGGAACACTTCCTCTGTTAATGGGGGACCTCAACATTTTTCCACTGGGGCGGAAAGGGTTCGGTTCTCCGATATTTCTATCATGATTTTGTATATTTTTTATATTTTCTTGCTGTTTTTCTTCGTCGTTTTGTTGGTCTGTGGTTTTTTCGTTGGTTTTGTTTTTTGTTGTTGGGTGAGACGAGCATGGGGCAGATATTCTGCCCCTGCCAAAGCATCATCGCGGGATGATGTTTTGGGTGGATTACCAGTTCCCGCCTGGAGACCACCTGCAGAGTTTATTTTAATATTATTTCTCATCATGGTTTGTTTAAAATGTTGGGGGGTGGGTAACCTTTAGTTTGGATTACATCGAGTTGCCTAGGCTACAGCCTCTACCCTCCTACCTGGAGACATTGGCCCTAAGATGCAGCCCGTAAGCCCCTGCATCGCGACAATATTGTTACCCGCGGCGGGGGATTATTTTGATAATAAAACTCAATAATTTGTAAACGGCGTTCTTGCGTATATCTCTATGATGAAATTGTAAACACTACTGAATACAATGAAAAACAAATGACAGATCATGACATATTACAAATGGCCGAAACGTCAGTTCAAAAACATATCGTCCCTATTGGAAAACCCGTTACTTAAAGTTTGGGAAATAAAATTCAAGAACACCACATAAGTACATAAATGCAAATTTTCCTTCTTTTTGTTATTGGGCTCTTATTTAACAATGGCCATTTAAAGTAGTGGACTTACCTTAAAATTCCGTTTAAAGTTTTGAAAAAAAAAGAAAATAATATCAACATAAACACTGATCCAACGTTGCGTCCTTTTCGTCCTAGTGATCTTATTTAACGAATTAAAGATATTTAAATTTTTGAAAGGAGTTTTAAACGTATACCACAAAAGCGTTTCTAAAATTTCGTTTCTTTGCTGTAAAGAAATATAGTCGTTTAAAGTTTTGGATGGAACTTTCATAAACTTCCAATAGGAACCTATATAGTGATGTCATTTATCTTCTTATCTTTTTACTCTTGATTCTTATTTAAGGATCTATGACCATTTATCGTTTTGCAAAAAGTCCAAAGTTTTGTGGTTTTTGCTTTTTGGCTCTTATTTAAGGAACGACATTTTAAAAAATCCCCACAAACGTGCTCCCAAACGTACCAACTTTTTTCCCCTATAGCTTTCATTTAACGGTTTCTATCTGTCTAAATTTTGGCAAAGATATAAAAAAATTCCACCAAACAAGTCATACAAAAATGCCGTCCTTTTTTGTTTCAACTATTTAAAGCCGAAAGTGCCAATTAAGTTTGCGAAAAGAAAAAAATCTGGTAACACTTGCCCGACAATTAGAAACTCGCCAAGATTCTAATTCTTTTTGTTCTTTGGCTACATGACAAAGCAGCACTTGACTGATCCATCATCGCTGATTGCACTTCTGCCACTTTCTCTTTCTCCCGTTTTTTTCTAAAGTTACATCTATAAAGGCAAATGCTGAAAAGCAAAGAAATAAAAAATGATAAATTATTGTAAATGCTGTCATGTTGTCTGACATTTGTCTGCAGTGATTTAAAAACTACTTAAAATGTTAATAACATTGTGGAACTAACTTTGTTGTGTGCCATCCATCTCTCTCCTTTTTAGTCTCGCTTGATGTGTTTGTTGTGCGTAAACGAGTCGACGTGTAGCTGTAGCTGTGTGCAGCATGTTTGAGGGTAAATAAACATAAACAAGAAACATTTTACATTGACATTGAAAACAAAAGCACAAATATGCAAACATAAAATACGAAGGACGCATATACGAACAGACACACACGCATGAATACCCACAAGGATATTGCACAGTCTGACACTCATTTGCTTCTTATTTACATTCATTTATTTACATATAGTGTATAGAGAACACAACACAGCAACAGCTATGCGAACAAACAAACGACACATAGTGGGGGAATTTTGAAGGAAAATACCCAAACCAAATTGGAAATGAGATGGAGCCACGCATTCGGGATCTATTCCTACATTATTGTTGTATGGTCTCATTTTATTCATGACCGATCAGGCCTTACGATAGAATAATACAAATTGATAATTGTGAAATTTTCGATGTTATAAGTAAAAAAATAAAATTTTCTCCAAAAATATTTTTTTTCGCAATTTATTGTGTCATTTTTTTAAGGCTACTTAATTTACTATTATATAAAGCTTTCCTGAACCAATTGTTTCCGATAAATGAGATGGAGCCACGCATTCGGGATCTATTCCTACATTATTGTTGTATGGTCTCATTTTATTCATGACCGATCAGGCTTTACGATAGAATAATACAAATTGATAATTGTGAAATTTTCGATGTTATAAGTAAAAAAATAAAATTTTCTCCAAAAATATTTTTTTTCGCAATTTATTTTGTTAAGGCTACTTAATTTACTATTATATAAAGCTTTCCTGAAACAATTGTTTCCGAAAAATAGTTATGCCAAAATATATTGTTTAACCTCTTTTATTTCACATGTTTATCTTTATTTTGATAGATAGACATGTTTCATCCCTCAAATTTTCTTTCTTTTGGAAAAAAAAATCAAAATATGTTTTTTTTTGCCAGAAATGTCCAAACAAGTTAAGAAAAATATTTTTGACATTTATTTTATTTTCTTAAAAAATTGAAAGCAATCGAAAACACTTTGGTCTTCATTTTCTAAATACAATAGGTAACTAAATAGTTTTTGTGTCCAAAACCAAAAACCTTTTTTTTTTTGTGTAAATTGAGGCATACTACTTTGTGAAACCAAAATAAAATTATTTTATGTTAATTGTAATTTTTTTTTTAAATTTGTTTTCTAAAGTTCAAATTTTCATGTAATTTATTATTTGTATTTGGACCATATTTTTTGATGTGTAAGCCCGATTAAAGCCGGGTTACCATTTAGGTTAAAGGACATTATGGGGATTTGAAATGCTGAAAACATCTCTTTCACGTAGAAACGGAAAACCATAAAAAAATCAAACGCCCGCCATGTTAGTTTACTCCCAACATAAGGGGAGCCTAAGGATGCATGTATTCTTCTAGAGAGAGCGGAGCACATATTTAGAAGGTGTTCTATTGATTCCTCCTCCTCTTCGATTCCACAGCTTTATTGAATACAGTTCCTGATTACTGACCATCTGTCATTTGTTGCCATAAAGGTACTAACTCTGACGAAGAACTTGTAGGTCTATAGAGGCATTGCTACATATTACAGTTCCCCTGGAGTATGAAAGGTAGATCCTAGTGCCATTCCTTGTTCCATTTTTTAAAACCTACCATCCCAACGAAAAAAATTGCCTATTTGCCTAAATTTAATGGAGAAATGTATAAATTTTAAACCATATTGTAAAAATAGGGAAATTCAAAGAAATAAGTTTTCATATATTTATTTTGGAAATTTTGTTTGGGAGGTACAAAATGGGCCGTTTCACAATGCCCATTTTTATCCCCTCACCTTAGATAGAAGGGTATATGTACTCGTATATCATTTGCTACGAGCCAAAAGTGTAACACATCGAAGGTGTGACCTAAAACCCTAAGTATGTTTGGCGGAAATCCGTTTTGGGTCATTTTAAGTCATTTGACCAATGTCCGTCTGTCTGCTGGCTGGTGCGAACGATAACTCCCGAAAGGAGTAACCGATTGACTTCAAATATGGTATACTGTAATATTTTTCTCTCTCTCTCTAAGGCTATGTTCGAAGATAGGCCATATTGGTCCACTCCTTTTAGTACCTCCCCCATAAAGGGTTAACATTTAGTAAGCTTGATTCTTTAATAACTTCAATACTAACTACTCGAATCTTCTGAGTCCAAAGAAAAGTGGGCGTTTTTGGTCCGCCCCTTTTAGTTACCTGCCTCACAAATGGACAATTTTGCACTATAATTTAACAGTTTATAACTTTTAATGAATATAAATAGTACTGAAGATGATCAGATTCTTAAGTCGGCTTACCCTTCTGAACTTTCTTACTTGTTTTCATTTATGTATATAAATGGTATCACGGCACTTAAAAAATATGGTCCCACTCTTAAAGGCAATCGGAATATAAAAAAAAACAAACAACTTTATCACAACAAAATTTTTTGCTTTGGTTGCCTCAATCTACACAAAACAACATTAGGATCTCACGCCAAAAAAATATTTTTTGTTGCATAGTTTAATGGAGAATCCATGTGGTTTATTCGACTTAATTTTGTACCCAATATCGTCGGTTCCATTATAAAGGGTTTTCCAACAAGAGGTGTTATTTTGGTATTCAAAGAAAAATGCAATTTTTTAAGATAAATGATCGGATGTTTATTTCATAATAAAGAGGAAGGTATGCCGTTAATAATGAAAAACAACATCATCCAAATGGCCACAACGACCACGCTTACATATCCTTTTCATGAACATGGCGTAGACCTTATCTTTCACGTGGCCCCAAAGGAAGAAGTCGCAAGGTGTTAAATCACAAGATCTCGGTGGCCAATTGTGATCACCTCTTCGAGAGATAACACGGTCCGGAAACTTTTCCCGTAACAGAGCGATGGTTTCGTTGCTTGTGTGGCACGTAGCGCCGTCTTGTTGAAAGTAAACGTTGTCCAGATCAATACCTGCCAAATCCGACCATAAAAAATCATTAATCATCTCTCGATAGCGCAATCCATTCACCGTAACTATTGATCCAACATCATTTTCGAAAAGCACCAAACAGTCACACGTTGAGGATGGAGAGGCTTCTCAACAATAACTCTTGGGTTTTCCGAGCCCCAGATTCGACAATTTTGCTTGTTGACGTAGCCACCGAGGTGGAAATGGACTGATGAGTCAAGATGATTTTTCGATTTTTCGATATTTAATAATCTCAATGTGTTGCTGAATCGTGTATAGTTCCATTTTTAGTAATTGCGTAGTTTCTACTAATCAAATGTCAAAGAATAAAAGCTTCAAAAGTGACAGCTACCGAAATACCGGGTGATTAAAAATAACACCTCTTGTTGGAAAACCCTGTATTGTTATGATTTGATAATTTTTATCATCAAGAAGAAATTCATATACTTTTTTTTTGAAAAAACATACACAATCTATAAATTAAATTCACATTTTAATTTAACACTATTTTCAGCCTTTTTTTATACCCTCCACCATAGGATGGGGGGTATATTCATTTTGTCAATCGGTTTGTAACACCTCTAGATATTGATCTGAGACCCCATAAAGTATATATATTCTTAATCGTCGTAAAATTCTAAGACGATTTAGCCATGTCCGTCTGTCCGTCCGTCTGTGGTAATCACGCTACAGTCCGCAATAATAGAGCTAGGTTGATCAAATTTGGTACAAATACTTCTTATAGTTGCAGGTTGTTTGGGATTGCAAATGGGCCATATCGGTCAATGTTTTGATATAGCTCCCATACATAGCATCTTACTTATTGTAATTCCTACTGTCCTCATATACTATTTTTTTGTGTTTTTCGGTGTTATTTTCTTTAGGTTTGAGGTATTTTGTGAGGTCACTTGCTATCCATGGTGGAGGGTATATAAGATTCGGTATGGCCGAATTTAACGCTTTTACTTGTTTAATTTAAAGTTTCTCCTTTTTTGCGTTCAGATGAGTGCATAAGAATGATAGGTTTTCTTTTGAAATTGTGCAAGATATTCAAGGTAAGGTTATGAATAGAAATTCATAATTTCACATCAGTACAATGCAATGCTTTTGCAGTAACTCCAATTCAGTGAAAAGTTTTCATGTTTGTTGTACCAATAACCTCAATTTGTTATGTTAGAATACTTTAGCAACAACTATGGTCCACTTTGTCTCACAATGCTTCTGCGATAAGTGTTTTAAATTTTGTTGGCATCGTCTTTAGCAAACCAAAAGGCAAATTCGATAATTAGTTCTCCATATTTTCTTTATCAATTATCTAAATATGACATAGGTATTTTATATTTTATATGTTAACTTCAAATTTTGTATTTTATATCACTTTTACAATGACAATAGTCTGACAAAGAATGGGGTGCCTTCCGTTTTAAAAAGTCAATCAATATTTAAATAATATTGTTGATCAAGAAACTATTATACAATATTTTTTCTAATTCCCCCAATGTGCGACTGTAACAAAACAATTGTGACTGATGACATGTCATCAACTTTCTACAACAAACAATCACTTGTCGTGTATAGTTCATATCACTCGCTTGCCCTCTCTCACTCTGCCTCGCTCTTTCATTCGAAGTGAGCAGACAGCAAACCAGCCAGTATCGTCGATTGTCACAGTATATGATGGCAACGGCAAGACGACAAGGACGACGACGACGACAACAACAAAGAGAGTATACAAAACTCTATTTAACATACCATTAACAACATTATTCATCAAAAGTTGTTGGTATTTTTTAAATGTTTTTGCATTTGTATCTGTCTGGTTGTGGCTCCTTGGCCTTGCATGCGTGTGTCTGTCTGTGGGTGCTTGAGTGATAGCTACCACTACTACTACATATTACTCTGTACGAACCCTCGTCGCCCCTGCATGATTACAAATAATTGCAGTAGTATTTAACACGTACTCAAATCACACCCGAGAAGGAGGAAGTATTGAAAATAAATGTTTTTTCGCCGTGTTAAGCGTTAATAAATGATATGCGTTTTTAACGTCAGTGAGAGAAAAGTTGAGGTTTAAAAAGTTTTTTTCTCGAATGTCTGTACAGAAGACATACGCATTTGGAAGACTAATTGTAAAGTTGCAGAACATTCAGATACATAAATATAATTGAACCCCCTGAAATTTGAAGGTCTGATGGTCGTTTACTAAATGAAACACTGCATTTCTGAGATTATGTCTGTTGGTAAAACGAAATATTTTTGGGGTACGAATATATAAAGTGGTTTTCAGACTTTTCATTTTCCGATAACAATTAAAACGTTATCAGAACTTCCACCGCTGTTATCAAATGTGATCTGTCTGGTTTGCTATTTCATCATAAATAGACTAAGGACAGAAGAACACTTGCAAGAACAAATTTTGCAAGTTCAGTTCGGGCTGAATGGACAATAAGCAACATTTCCGTATTTGGAGCAAAAAGAATACACGAGAGGTTCACGAATCACCGTCACTTAAAGTTCGCTCTTTGGAATGCTTTATTTGCCCGTGGAATCGTTGGTCCTTACTTATTTGACAATGAGACAGTCAGTGCTATAGGTTAGGTTAGGTTGAAAAGAGGAGACGTTTAAAACGTCGAAATGTTTTTCCTGCATGCAAGATGTGCCTGTAAGCTTGAGTGTCCCGTTAGAACACATATCATCTTACTAATCTCGATCTTGTTTAGTTTCAGAAAACTACTGGTTTTCTTCTCATTTGGGTCACCCCACAGTATCTTTGCAGTTGATCCTACAGTTGCTCTATTCCACACAGTTTTGTGAGCCATCCCTGCCTAGTGCTTCAACTCATCCTTCGTGGCTTCGAAAGGTTTCCAATTTTCCAAGTTTGTTACTCGAAGTTCTCTGCCTTTTGAAGCCAAGCTGTTTGTTCGTTCATTTCCAATCACTCCGTTGTGTCCCGGTACCCAGAAAATACGCAGTTGACCATGGACTGAGTAATTATTTGAGTCAGCGCTATATAACTGTGCTTGTAGGTTATTTGTTGTCCCAACTGAGTGGAATTTTGTCTGAAGACATGATTTTTCATATTGATTGTTAAAGTATGTCTTTAGTACGATTGGTCGAATCAATAATGGGTGTCATATCAGAAGAGTGTGAGTGACTGTTATCTAAATTGGCAGAAAACGCGTGAATTATTTCATGTTACCCACAATTTATAAATTTAACTATTTACCATCGATAGAATATTGCCATGGGGCAGGTTAAATAAACACCTGATTAGAAAAATTTCCTTGAAAAATAAATCTTCCTGCGTAGACTTCACAATTTTTTCACTGGGAAATTTTATACGAACATAAAACATTTCTATGTGTACAAGATTGTTCATCTCCAGTGTATTTTAAACTATAAAATTTACATTCGTAACATTTTAACGGTTTTTCATTATGAAAATTCATTTAAAATTCAATAAGGTTTTCTAAGTTAACAACCTATTTGCTTTGTTCAAGGATTTATGGATTCCGTTATATGCATTTTTATATACACCACACTGTGGTACAGGGTATTATGACTTTGTGCATTTGTTTGTAACACCCAAACGGAGAAGAGATAGATCCATTGCTTATTATACCGATCGACTTGTAATCACTTTCTGAGTCGATTTAGCTATGTCCGTCTTTCCGTCTGTCTGTAGATGTATTCTTGTAATCAAAGCACAGGTCGCAAATATGGGCCGATCTTGATGAAACTTTACACATATCTTTTTTTTGGCCCAAGGACGATCCCTATTTAATCAGATTTGGATATAGCCCCCATATATATGTTAGCCCCGATTTGACATGTAAGCGCCATAAAACATTTATTTTATAACCGATCAGTGTGAAATTGGCAGAAAGAGGTTTCTTATTACATGAAGGAATACTGCCAAATTCGGAGAAAATCGGTTCAGATTTAGATATAGCCCCCATATATATGTTACCCCCGATTTTACATGTAAGCGCTGTAAAAAGTGTATTTTTAATCCGATCAGTACGAAATTCGGCAGAAAGAGGTTTCTTATTACATGAATTAATACTGCCAAATTTGTGGGAAATCGGTTGAGATTTAGATATAGCCCACATATATATGTTACCCCCGATTTGACATGTAAGCGCTGTGGAAACTGTATATCCGATCAGTAAAAAAATTGGCAGAAAGAGGTTTCTCATTACGTGAATTAACACTGCCAAATTTGAGGGAAATCGGTTCAGATTTAGATATAGGCCCCATATATATGTTACCCCCGATTTGACATGTAAGTGCTGTAGGGACTGTATTTTATATCCGGTCAGTACGAAATTTGGCAGAAAGAAGTTTCTTTTTCAATGAATGAGTATTAAAGGAAAATCCGTTCAGATTTATACAGGGTTGCCCATATTCGACGGACCCATCTGGCAACGCCATAACTTTTGACAGAGATGTCAGATCGCTTAATGACATACCGCGTTTGAAGCGTCAGTCCAAGCAGATTTTTACCATGGAACAATACACGCCACGCGAGCGCTCTGAAATAGTTGAAATTTACATTCAACAGAAGAAGTCAATTGTGAAAACTCAACGTGCTTTTAAAATATTAAAAAATGTGAGAAGTGCGCCTTCTAAGAACACCATTAAGCGTTTATACGAAAAATTTTCGACTGGTGAGGCTCTTTCTAATCCGAAGAGGCCAAATAAAAGTCGACCAAGGCGATCGGCCGAGAATATCGCTGTCGTACGATCCAGTGTTGAGAGGTCCCTAAGAACATCCCAAAAACGCCGTTCTCAGCAGTTGGGCATGGCTCGGTCCACTTTACAACGGATTATTCGCGTTGATTTGCATTTGTTCCCGTACAAAATTCAATTGACGCAAAGATTGTTGCCTGCGGACAAGCCTCGTCGATTGGAATGGGCCCAACGAGTCATCGAAATGGCCGATGATGACGAGCAATTTTGGAACAAAATTATCATGTCCGATGAAGCCCATTTCACATTGAATGGGACCGTAAATAAGCAAAATTGCCGTATTTACGCCACTGAAAATCCTCAGGAGATTCAAGAATTGCCTCTTCATGACGAAAAAGTCACAGTTTGGTGCGGCGTTAGTGCGAAAACGGTCATTGGGCCGTTTTTCTTCCAAAACGAAAATGGCCATGCTGTTACCATCAACCAGGAGCGTTATCGCGACATGATGACCAATTTTGTGATGCCAATTATTCGTCGAAAGCGTATGAGGCAGTTCTGGTTTCAACAGGACGGCGCTCCACCGCACACAAGTCGCATAACAATCGATTTTCTGAAGAATTTGTTTCCGGGCCGTTTGATGTCGAAAAGTGGTGATTTGGACTGGCCACCGCGTTCGCCCGATTTGACGCCGCCTGACTTCTTCTTGTGGGGATATTTGAAGTCAAAGGTTTACGTTAACAAGCCAAGGACCGTAGAAGAGCTCAAGGACAACATTCGTGAAGAAATAGCCGCTATTCCGGCCGAAATGTTGGCGAAAACGATGGAAATGCTGCAAAAAGGGCACAATACGCCATCAACGCCAGAGGCGGCCATTTGAGAGATATCATATTCAAAAATTGATGTAAACAAACCTACTTGGAACAAATTAAATGATTAAGATTGCCAACCGCCAAATTTTTATTTTTTTCTTTGATTTTTTTTTAAAAAAACATGGGTCCGTCGAATATGGGCAACCCTGTATATAACCTACATATATATGTTCCTCCTGATTTGGTACCAAAGCGCTATATAAGTTGTACTTTACTTCCGATCAAAATTTTCCAGAAAGATGTTCCTAATTTTTTTATATAAGAGCTATTTTAGAGACCTCAAAGGCTTCAGCGGAAATGAAAATTAAAACATTACTTAAACCAATTATTCCAAGGTAGTACCAATTATTCCAAGGTAGTACCTACCTAATATACCCTGCATATATTACTTATATTGTGTACGACCAAAAGTCGGACTATTTATTGTGTTAAGCCTAATAATAACCACAGTAAATGCAAATATGTGGAATATTATTATTAGTTCAATTTTTAATTCCACACATTATATTAAACTCCTCTTTGGAATAAGCCTTGACGTGGCGTGGGAGCTAAGTACTTTCGTAAAAGAAAGTAAACTAATTATTCCAACTATTCAAAAAGAAATTCTTAATGTACATTGCCGAGGTGGTGAAGGGTATTATATAGTCGGCCCCGCCCGACTTTAACCTTTCCTTACTGGTTAAAACAAAGGGCAGTGTCAATGACGCCCATTTTTCACTGGACTGTATTTTGATGCAAAAAGGTCCATCTATCGCTTTCACTGTAGTTAAAACAATTAGAAAAAATTAGCTTTTTTGGAAAAAATCGCAAATATTAGTTATTTTTTTCTATTTTTATGGACAAATTAATTAGTAATGACTCCCATACTGTAAAAGTATGGTCCATTTGTGTGGGAGGTACCAAAAGGGTACCAAGTTCCTAGGTGGAACATAGGGCCACAACAAAATTTTTCCAATCTCTTTTTCTTAATGCTAATGATTTTATTTCATTCCACGTTACATTCGCCTGCCTTAGTTCGTCTTGAACTTGCCGTCTCCATGTTTGAGAGGGTCTGCCTCTTCGTAGGCTAACCTGCGGGCTCCATTCAAGGGCTTCTTTGGCAATATTACCTTCAGGCTTCTTCAATATATGACATATCCACCGCCACTTTCTGCTTTTAAGTTCAGCATTAGCACTTCACATAATATCTATTGTTTGTATTGGCTGAAATCAAAGTTATAAGCCGTAAACTTTTTTTTTGTTTTACCTGTACATTCGTTTTGGACAGGCTTCTTCAAGGGAACATTTGAATGATTTATTGTTGTGCTCAACCAGATGATTCAGACCGGCATTCGGTTCGATTAAAATTTAAAATTTAATTTTTTTTAAATATTCTTATACAAGTGCCACATTGCATTCCACACATTTCAGTTGACGGCAGTTGCAGATGATCTGAGAAGTGGTCGTCCAGTACATTCCAACCAGAAAAGTAGCTCTAGCCAGACAGTAGCTCTTGAGACAAAGAAAAGAGTTGTGAAAAGGATTTCCGAAATTAATATGGAGGGTAGCTCTTGGGCAAACAAAAAATGATTCATAGCGATTTTCGTACTATAAGGGGGTTAAAATTGTACCGATATAAAGTGGAACAAAAAGTGTTTCTTAAAAGCTGTTTTCTGAAATTCGTAAACAAATACGTAGGGTGCACAGTGAGAAAAAATGGATTAATGTGGTACCATCGCAAAAACCGAACGGTTAGTGATAGAAACTCGAAACTCTTAGAATAATCCCCCTAAAGGGAAAATGTCTCGATCTCTTATTTAATAGTCAACATTTTGAATTTCCTTAGCAAAACTTAAAGTCGCTGTAATTCCTTAAATAATACCCAAAATTGTGAATATGACATTAGTAATACTACAATCGTGGAATTTGGTGTGAGTGTAGCCCAATGATCTTGGACATTGGACATGGGATGATTTTTCGAAATTCGTACTTTGAGGCACTCAATATCGTATCACCTTTATGAGCTCCCCTACTACATATTACAAATGAAAGTGAAAGGGCGGGTTGATTTTTTTCTTTTTAATCGTATAGCAAAAACGTAAACTACATAAAATTCTAAGAAAGTTCTCCGAAGAAACCATGTATCTAAAATAAAATCCTAATCCGCATCTCTCGACTTGAAAATTTATATGCCCACCTTTGCCAAATAAAATAAATGTTAGAAAAAATAGATTTTTCCAAACAGAAATAGAATTTTCTCAATAAAATTGTTTAGTAAGGTAGTTCTTTTGCACTTTATATCTCTTTTACACTCAAAATTGTTTTCATTAAAAAAATATTCACCCAAGTAAAAAAGTTTGTATACAATTTTATATTTAACATTTTTATAAGGAACATAAACAAAAAAAGTTTCTTACAAAAAAAATTGCACTCAAAAAATTGTTTTCAGTATTTATAAAATAACCTTTTTTTGTTTCGATAAACAATTCTTAACTATTAATACCCTACACCACACTGTGGTACAGGGTATTATAACTTTGTGCATTTGTTTGTAACACCCAAAAGGAGAAGAAATAGACCCATCGTTGATTATACCGATCGACTTAGAATCACTTTCTGAGTCGATTTAGCTATGTCCGTCTGTCCGTTTGTCTGTCCGTCTGTCTGTCTGTCTGTCCGTCTGTGCATGTATTCTTGTAATCAAAGTACAGGTCGCAATTATGGGCCGATCTCGACGAAACTTTACACATATCTTTTTTTGGCCCAAGGACGATCCCTATTGAATTTGGTTAAAATCGGGTCAGATTTAGATTAGCCCCGATTTGACATGTAAGCGCTGTAAAAACTTTATTTTATATCCGATCAGTATGAAATTCGGCAGGAAAAGTTTCTTATTACATGAATGAACTCTGTTAAATTTGAAAGAAATCGGTTCAGATTTAGATATAGCCCCCATATATACATTACCCCCGATTTGACATATAAGCGCTGTAAAAATGTTATTTTATATCCGATCAGTGCGAAATTCGGCAAAGAGAGGTTTCTTATTACATGAAGGAATACTGCTAAATTCGGAGAAAATCGGTTTAGATTCAGATATAGCCCCCATATATATGTTACCCCCGATTTGACATGTAAGCGCTGTAAAAACTGTATTTTATATCCGATCAGTGCAAAATTTGGCAGAAAGAGGTTTCTTATTACATGAAGGAATACTGCTAAATTCGGAGAAAATCGGTTCAGATTTAGATATAGCCCCCATATATACGTTACCCCCGATTTGACTTGTAAGCGCTGTAAAAATGTTATTTTATATCCGATCAGTATGAAATTCGGCAGAAAGAAGTTTCTTATTATATTAATGAACACTGTTAAATGTGGAAGAAATCGTTTCAGATTTAGATATAGCCCCCATATATACGTTACCCCCGATTTGACATGTAGGCGCTGTAGGGACGGTATTTTATATGCGAGCAGTACGAAATTCGACAGAAGGAGGTCTTTTTACATGAATGAGTATTCAGGGAAGGTCGGTTCAGATTTATATTGACTGTTCCTCCTGATTTGGTATCTAACCGCTATAGAAGTTGTATTTTACTTCCGATCATTAAAATTTTCCAGAAAGATGTTTCTCAATTTAGGAACGAATATTGCTTAATTTAGCGATTATCGTTTCAGAATTAGATAATATGTTTCTACCCATTTACCAATTATTCCAAATTATTATGGCAATGACCCTTATCGCATTATTAGGGAGGTGTAGGGTATTATATAGTCGGCCCCGCCCGACTTTCTGCCTTTCCTTACTGGTTTTTATATAGAACGCAAATTAGAAGAGATGTAACTTGGAGGAGATGCAACTGCCTTCTTGATAATTGAATATTTTGATTAGTCTCAATACAAAACCTGTATTGCATAAACTATAATATAACAAGTAAGAAAGTTTCAGTCGGGTAAACCGACTAAGGTATACCCTCACTTTGTGAGTACTGTATTATGAAATACACGAATTAATCTGACAATTTGTATGGGAGGTACCACAGGGGGTTTAACAAATACTCCTATTTTTCGCTAAACAGTAAACTTCAAATATATTGCACTGTATCGAATTGTAAGCGTTTATATGCACTGGTGTATTAATGTTATGATATATTCAATTTTGGTATGATTTGTCCATTTTGTGTAGGAGGTACCAAAAGGGGCGAGGTAACTTCGCCCATTTTTCTTGAGGTGATAGTGACTAATAAAATAATATTATGTGTAGAATTTCAGAGGATTCAAATAAGTAGTATAGAAGTTATTAAATAATCAATAATTCACTTAATATTAACACTTTGTGGGGGAGGTACTAGAAGGAGTGGACCAATATGGCCCATCTTCAAACTTAGCCGGTGATAGAAAACAATATTACCACATAACAAATTTGAAGTCAATCAGTTACTCCTTTCGAGAGTTATCGTGCGCACAAGCTAGCAGACAGACAGACAGACGGACGGACATTGCTCATTTGACTTAAAACGACCTAAAACGGATATCCGCCAAACATACTTAGGGTCTTATGTCACTCCGTCGATGTGTTACACTTTTGGCTCGTAGCAAATGATATATACCCTCGTATCACTAAAGTGAGGGTATAATAAAACATAATATATTCCAAAAAAGAAAATAATTTAAGCGAAAGAAGAGGAAAAAAAATTTCAAGTCGAGAGGCGCGGATTAGGTTTTGATTTTAGACCCATGGTTTCTTCGGAGAATTTTTTTAGAATTTAATGTAGATTTCGTTTGAATTTCAACCCGCCCTAGAATTCATACTCCTAGTCACCTCTTTGCATTGACATATATTTACATATACCGGTTTGTATCTATTTTTAGGGCTTTTGTTTAGTGCCAGATGACAGAATAAAAGGCGACATTATAATAATCAAAATATTTGTAATAAAACATCACAATGTCTTTTTAGGCAGTGCTCCCAATTCTTATGGGAACTCATTAATATTTTATTGAATTTTCGTAACAGTCATACATAAATCAAATTAGCATATTGATTTTATTACCATTTTTACACAAATGAATTCCTTTTTGTAATGTTTTCATCTTTTATGAAGCCATTAAAAGTAAATATTTGCAAATGAATTCGATTGAAACGCGAACTAAAACTGACATTACCGACTCTTCCCACCTTGAGGAGGAGTGTTGTAACATTTACCAATATCAATATGAAACGACTTTATATCTTTGTAGATATTGAATGACACACACACATAAGGACATTAACTTGTGCTATTGTATGCGTAGTATTACAAATACTTACTTATTTCTGTAAATAACCAATTGATTTTATAACTAAACAGACAATTCATACGGAAAAAAACGCAGATCCTATATGAAATGTTCAAATACTCGTTCATGAAAGAGAAAAAGTCATAACCACACACACAAAGAGGCGGAGGAAGGACGAGGGTACAGTGATAAGTTGGTTAACCGAAACCGATTCAACATTGTTTGTTCCACTGGTAATAATACTTTTTGATTATTATAAAAAATTTATGAATAATATTATAAACATTTTATCTTTATATATAAAATCCTTTGTACGTTTGTTAGTAACGCATGATCTCCGAAATCATAAAAGCGAATGGGCTGAAAAAATAACAGTATATTCAGTTTGGGGTCATTTGTGTTTTAAAATTATTTTCACCGCGGTAAATTGCGGAGTGGTCAAGTTATTTGCAAAATTTGCATTTCCAGAGCGGTTTGACTGAAATTTTAAATGTATGGGTGGTTTGTCTTGATAATAGTTTGTATGTATGATTTTAATCGGTAGATGGCGCTGTAGTGGACATATGGTCAATGTAAATTTTTGATGATTTTTTCCTGAAACTCGGGATGTATGCATTTTTGAATGAAATATCAATGGACAACAAACCAATACATCCCAAACAGGACGGGCAGGACAACGTCTGCTGGAGTCAGCTAGTATTATATAAAATTTATGAATACTCGTAATTTGGTGGGCTTGTTACAACCGCTGTGAGTTAAAGTAAGTTATATTAACGATATATTTGGCTATGCATAATAAATAATTGTTTTTTTAGCGTGGGTCTATGTACATGAGATGAAAATAATGCCCAGATTTGACTAATGCAAGTGAGTAATCGGATAGGTTTTGTATACTTACTAAAAGGCTTGGTTGTTTCTTTAGAGTAAATAAAATGTTATTTAAAATAAATAGGAGATTTCTTTAGCTGAAACACTATAAAATGTTCTTTGTTTTAAAGAAACATTTTGTAAAATATAAATATTGATCAATAGGCTTAATAAAAAATATTTCTAGCAGACAATGGGAAATAAGGTTTGGATCATTTGCTTAGAAATTATATTAACTTGTACGACTATACCCTTTGTGGTACAGCTTTGTTTAGTTCATTTTCAACGCCCTGGAACCTTCGACCCACCTTAGGGTATATCGAACGCTCCTTCGTCTGTTGAACATTTAAGTGCTGTGTGAAAAGTACATATCACAATTTTGATCAGATTCCAGCGAAGGAATGTTTTTAAAGCTTTCCAAAAGATCATTGAAAATTATGAACTAAAAAAAAAAAATTGTACAGATGTATACATTTTCGAATAAACCGATATTTCTGATATACATAATCTATTTTTTAACTGACTTATGAAATGAAGTATAGAGGAGTTTATAAAAATATCGCAAAAATTACATTTTGCATTACATCGTATAGATATTTTTAGTTATGGTCATCATAACTGCATTTTTATACCCTACACCACACTGTGGTACAGGGTATTATGACTTTGTGCATTTGTTTGTAACACCCAAAAGGAGAAGAGATAGATCCATTGTTTATTATACCGATCGACTTGTAATCACTTTCTGAGTCGATTTAGCTATGTCCGTCTATATGTCCGTCTGTAGATGTATTCTTGTAATCAAAGTACAGGTCGCAATTATGGCCCGATCTTGACGAAACTTTACACATATCTTTTTTTTGGCTCAAGGACGATCCCTATTTAATTTGGTTAAAATCAGTTCAGATTTGGATATAGCCCCCATATATATGTTAGCCCCGATTTGACATGTAAGCGCAGTAATAACTTTATTTTATATCCGATCAGTATGAAATTCAGCAGAAAGAGGTCTCTTATTTTATTAATGAACACTGTTAAACTTGGAAGAAATCGGTTCAGGTTTAGATATAGCCCCCATATATACGTTACCCCCGATTTCACAGGTAAGCGCCGTAAAAAATTTATTTTATAACCGATCAGTGTGAAATTCGGCAGAGAGAGGTTTCTTATTACAGGAAGGAATATTCGGAGAAAATCGGTTCAGATTTAGATATAACCCCCATATATATGTTACCTCCGATTTTACATGTAAGCGCTGTAAAAAGTGTATTTTTAATCCGATCAGTACGATGAGATTTAGATATAGCCCACATATATATGTTACCCCCGATTTGACATGTAAATGCTGTAGAAACTGTATTTTATATCCGATCAGTGCGAAATTCGGCAGAAAGAGGTTTCTTGCTACTCAAAGGAATACAGCCAAATTCGGAGAAAATCGGTTCTGATTTAGATATAGCCCCCACATATATGTTACCACCGATTTGACATGTAAATGCTGTAGAAACTGTATTTTATATCCGATCAGTGCGAAATTCGGCAGAAAGAGGTTTCTTATTACTCGAAGGAATACTGCCAAATTCGGAGAAAATCGGTTCAGATTTAGATATAGCCCCCACATATATGTTACCACCGATTTGACATGTAAGCGCTGTAGAGACTGTATTTTATATCCGATCAGTACGAAATTCTACAGAAAGAGGTCTTTTTACATGAATGAGTATTCAGGGAAAATCGGTTCAGATTTATATATAACCTGCATATATATGTTCCTCCTGATTTGGTATCAAAGCGCTATAGAAGTTGTACTTTACTTCCGATCATTAATATTTTCCGGAAAGATGTTTCTCAATTTAGGAACGAATATTGCTTAATTTAGCGATTATCGGCTCAGAATTAGATAATATGTTCCTACCCATTTATCAATTATTCCAAATTATTATCGCAATGACCTTTATCGCATTGTTGGGGAGGTGTAGGGTATTATATAGTCGGCCCCGCCCGACTTTCTGCCTTTCCTTACTGGTTATAGTAAACATTATCAAAATTGCAATTTCTAATAAAGTTTCGCCAAAATTGCCGTTTTATAAAAAATTTCGTCAAGATGCATTTGTCCTCTTTGTAGCAAATTTCGACAAAATTGCACTATTGTAGAAAATTTTATAAAAATTATACAACCAATAGAAATTTACGCCGAAATTATTTTTTTATTAACCTTAATAAAAAATTAAATTTTTTGTTTAATTATTGGCTTATAGCTTCGCTGAAACTGCGCCTAAAAATGTCACCAAAAATTATTTTTTTAAAATTGGGTTGCATTTTATTTTTTTGTAAAATACTTCTTTTATACCCTCCAACATAGGATGGGGGTATACTAACTTTGTCATTCCGTTTGCAACACCTTGAAATATTGATATGCGACCCTATACAGTATATATATGTATATTCTTGATCGTCGTGAAAATCCAAGACGATTTAGCCATGTCCATCGGTCTGTCTGTTGAAATCACGCTACAGTCCGTAATAATAGAGCTAGGTTGATCAAATTTGGTAGAAATACTTCTTACAGTTGCTGGTCGTTTGGGATTGCAAATTGGCCATATAGGTCAATGTTTTGCTGTAGCTCCCCTATAGAGGTAGCTCCAAAATATGGTTTTTGAGCCATAGATACCACATTTTTAAAGCAATTTTGCTGAAACTTTGCAAAAATTTTACAATTCGGTTAATATTTTGTTATAGCCCTCCAAAATATACGTATTTAAGCCATAAATACCACATTTTCTAAGCATTTTAACTAGCAGTTTGTGTTTTACTTAGACAAATATTCATCACAGCAAAAGTTTTTTTAAATCAATTCATATTTTGTTATAGGTCACCTATAGATGTCGCTCCCAAAAAGGCTTATTTAAGCCACATTCTAAGAAATTCAGCTGAAACTTTGCAGTTTATATTATATTTTGGCAAGAATTCATCTCAATAAAATTTATACAAATAAAATTTTATATTGTGGTAGTCCCCGTACAGATGTAGCTCTCAAAAAAGCTATTTTGGCTAAAGAATTTGCGGCCTAAAATTGCAGAGTTCGTCGCTCCCAGTAAGGCTTGCTTAAGCCATAAACACCACATTTTCTAAGCAATTCAGCTGAAACTTTTCAGTTTGTCTGCTATTTTGTCGGGAATTCATGTCAATAAAATTTATACAAATCAGTTTATATAATAGAATTGAATGCAATCCATGGTGGAGGGTATATAAGATTCAGCATGGCCGAACTTAATGCTTTGACTTGTTGAAATTGTTTTTGGGTGAAGAAATTTGTTAAAATAGCATCTTTATAGTAAATCCAACAAAATTAATCTTTATAACAAATTTTGAAAAAAAAAACGTTTCCTAATAGTTTTAACAACAGTTACAAAACTTCTGTTTCCACATTGATTTTTAAAATATATAGGTATGGTAATTCTTAATTTTTCTAAATTTGTTGCAACAAAATAGGACTAGTCGTTCTCCAGTTATGTCTAACAAAAGACCCCCAAACGTGAAAAATTCCCCTATATTACTTACTATCTTCATAGCGATATACAGGGTGGCTGATGAATACTGCTACATTAAGAAACTCAAATAACTTTTTTTTCAGTGTATGGAATTCAGTTTTCTTTTATTCATGTTAAAGCGCATTAAATTTAATTAAATATAGCTTAACTGGTTTTAAAAATAATGGTATTTAAATGCCCCCTGCTCGTTGATGCATGTGCGGCATCTTACCAAAAAGTTGTTCATTACTGCTTGGAGAGTTGAGACGGGAATAGCCGCAATTGTTTCTCGAATGGATTGCTTTAGTTCATTCAAATTTGTTGGTTTTGCTTTGTAGACTTCCTGTTTGCAATAACCCCACAAGAAAAACTCAGGTGCAGTAAGGTCAGGCGACCTGGGGGGCCAACAGAATGTGGAGTTTCTGGATATCAGCTTATTGGGAAATTTTCGCCGCAATTCTGTCATAACAGGCCGGGCTATGTGAGTAGTTGCACCATCTTGCTGAAACCACACAGAGTTGAAAGAAATTCTCATTCGGCGTAATTCTGAACATGCTCAAGTAACGGTCTCCAGTAACTGTAACGGTGTGACCGTTTTCTTCGAAGAAGTAGGGCACGACAATGCAGCGTGATGAAACTGCACACCACACTGTGACACGAAGTGGATGCAATTCCGTCTCATGGAGTATCTGTGGGTTGGAAGCACTCCATATTCGACAATTTTGTTTGTTTATGTTGCTGTTTAAATCGAAATGGGCCTCGTCAGACACAAAAAGACAGTTCAACATGTTTCCGTCCTCTTCCACCATTTGAAGCATCTTCTGGCAAAATTCCAAGCGAATCGGGAAGTCTGCTGAGTTCACTTTGTTGGCCATTTGAATTTTATATGGGAATAACTCCAAATCTTTGTGTATAATTGACTGCAATGACTGTCTGCTTATACCCATTTGAACAGATATGGTTCTTGTCGAAACTCTAGGATTGTTTTGTATGGCATCAGCTACAGCAGCGATTGTTTCCTCCGTCCGAACTGAAGGGTTTCGATGGTAAGGTCTTCTGTTGACTGTCCCATGTTCGGAAAAATTGATAACAAGTCTCTTTATGGTCCATCTGCTCGGAGGATTGCCGCCAAACGTGCCCCTATATGCTCTTTGAACCGAAACTACGGACTTCAGTGCGTAATAGCGGCGGACAATCAAAATTCTTGTTTCAGTGTCCCAGCAATCCTTTTTTGTTAAATTTAAAAATCAATCTGCAAAATAAAAAAAATTAACCATATTAATTAAATAGAAAAAAAGTTATTAAATTGTTTTGTTGGTAGCAGCTTTCGTCACCCGCCCTGTATATAGATTCCTGGACGTGACCCATTGAAACGACGGGACAAAGATTTTGGCTGTCGCACAGTGTTTTAGGTATATTATAACCGAATACAATATACAGCGTAGATCTGTAGAGGATGACGAGTGAAGAATTCATCCATTTCCAAGAATTGAAAATAGATCATACGAGGGCTGCTATATATATTTCTGGCCTAATAATGAAAATGCGAATAGTTTTCATCAAAAATGGTTTTATTATTTTTCAAAGTATTCTCCAGCATGATTTATACACTTTTGCATGCGCTCAAACCAATTGTCGAAGCACTTTTTCCACTCCGATTAAGACACCTCCAAAATATGGTTTTTGAACGCTTCAACAGCATCTTCTTGCGACGAAAATCGTTGACCACTCATTTTTTTCTTGATGCGCAGAATTAAAAGGAGGCATTGGGTGCCAAGTCTGGGCTGTACGGCGGATGACCCATTAATTCGACGTTTTGGCCGGTCAAAAAGGCGCTGGTTTGAGCCGATGTGTGAGAGCTCGCATTGTCATGGTGCACAATGATTCGTCTTCTCTTGTTTGCCACATGACCAGTTGTGCCGAAGAAACAGGCGACCATTTGCTTCGAAGTGCTTCTTTCCCGAACAACTTTCGTTGGTTTTGGCTCGTCTTCGAACACCCACACGGTCGATTGCTGTTTTGTTTCGGGCTCATGCGCATAGATCCAAGATTAGTCACCTGTGACGATCTTATAAACGTCTTTTGAAGCACCGCGATCGTATTTTTTCAAAATTTCTTTGCACAAATCGACACGAACCTTTTTTTGAGCGATTGTCAAATTGTGCGGGATCCAACTAGAACAAACCTTTTTTACGGCCAGGTGTTCATGCAATATCGAATGTATGCTGGTGGAAGAAATGCCCAAGGATGCCTTCATCTTACGGTATGTCACATGACGATCTTGCATTAACAGTTCACGCACGGCATCAATGTTCTCTGGTACAACGGCCGTTTTTGGACGATCTTCGTCTCTGAGCGAGCGTCGGCCACGATTGAATTCAATAAATCAGTTTTTCACAGTGCTATAGGATGGTGCTTCATCGCCATACAAAGATTTAAGTTCATCGATGCACTCTTGTCGTGATAATCCATGTCGAAAGTTGTGAAAAATTATCGCACGAAAAAATTATTTTTTTTTTTTAATTTTTTTTTTAAAAATTTTTCTTTAATATTACATTTTCTTGGAAGGTGCCTTTAATATTTGCTCATGCTCGATAATGATGGGATACACGTTGAATTAAAAGATATTATGAGGGCTTAAAATTTTAGTATTGACACTTTCATATGGAAACAGATGTTTAGTAACTGTCGTTCAAACAATTAGAAACAATTTGATTTTTTTTTTCAAAAAAATCGTTTTTGCTAACACGAAAAAACCATAACATATAGAAAAAAATTCGCCAATTGTTCTCTTCCATATGTTGAAAGCTTGCATCCTAACGAAGAAAAAAATCTATGGATAAATGTTGAATTTATAGCACTTTTGGTAGAAATAAGAGAATGTCAACAAAATTCGGTTTTTATACCCAACCTATTGTGAACAAAGGCAATGACAATTTAAAGTATAGACATCCCAGTGTATTTGCAACTTTTTTCCACAAGATGGGGGAAAAGTCAATTTCGCGTACGTTTGTATGCGAGTGAGAATATTTTTAGGTAGCCATCTACAGAAAGCTTTTTTCATACTTTAAAAGTCAACTGAGATTGGGTGTCTATACCTTCGATTGTCATTGCAAAGGTATATATCAGCTGCTGCCAACCAAAAGTGTAACACATCGATGGAGTGACCTAAGAGACATCTAGAATATTTGGCGGAAATCCGTTTGGGCCATTTTCAGTAATTTTAGCAATGTGCGCCAGTCTGTCCGTCTGTCTGTCTGGTTGGTGTGCACGATAACTTTCGACAGGATTAACCGATTGACTTTGGTATGTACCAATATTTTTTCTATCTCCAGCTAAGGTCAAAGATGGACTATGATGGTCCACATCATCGACCACCTGCCTCACGAAGGGTCAACGTTTAGTGAAAGATTGATTATCTTATTACTACTATACTACTACCCAGAATCGTTCACAATTCTACACATAGTATTAGTTTATCAATTATCTTTAGAAAAATGGGTGAAGTTTTCGCGCCCCTTTTGGTAACTCCCATGCAAATGCACCGTTTTGCACAAAAAGTTAACGGCTTATAACTTTGATTCGTGTCCACAGAAATATTTGCAATGTAATGCTTTTATAGTATCTACAGACCCATACAAAATTGCCTTTATTGCAACGCCCCTTTTGATACCTCCCATACATACAGATGGACCACTTTGAACAAAAAGGTAATAGCTTATAACTTAGATTCCTGCACATATAAATACTTAAAATTTGTTACAGTGTAATGTTTTTATAATACCCATAGTATATTAAAAAACGGGCGTTATTGTCACACCCCTTTTGGTACCTCCCAAACAAAATTGTCAAAATAAAAGACATGAACAATTATTTTTTGTTTAATTTCCATATTTTTGCAATAAGAGTCATAATTTATACACTTATCCATAGATTTTTGTCAAACAAACACTGTTTTCTTATTTAGAATGCTTGCTTTAAAAAAAATGGAACAAACCATTTTTTTGCAAATTTTTTCCGAATTTTTTAACGACTGTTACTAAACTTCAGTTTCGATATGAAAGTGATGTTTTCGTAATTTTTAGCACTCATTATTTCTATTAATCTCGACTTTATCGAGCTTATACTTAAAAAAATATGGTTCAAATACTAATGGTACTTTCTATTGGAATTGGTATTGTAGAAAAAATTTTAAAAAAAAAAATACCATAAAAAATGTTTGTGTTTGGTTTCGTAAATACAAAAAAATCAGGTCTCGGACAGAATAAGTTGGAATAATCTTGTATGTAGAAGCCCTATGTTCCCAAGTGGAATAAAGAAAGGAAAAAAACTTATCATACTACCGCCCTAGACATTATGTATACCCACATACACATATTCTCAAACATTCAATGGTAACCAAAGTGTTCTAACATGAAAATTGTTTTTGTTAGAAACCTCGGGGAAGAGGATACGAATACTATTGGCGAGCGGAGGAAGTATTCTGCTCTCTGTGTGGGTGTGCGAGCATATATGTACGAGTGTTTGGTTAAAGTGATACAATGTCATACCTTGTGTCTGTCCAACCTTGTCATCCCACACACACATATTTTCACACGCATATGCGACTGCCTGAGTGTCTGAATGTATGTATGTTACGAAATCGTAGCGTAACGTAATCATGTAATAACAGTGAAATGATATTTTGATTGGTAACATTGATTGCAGAGAAACCAAAAAAAGATAAAATAAGCAGAAAAGT
Source organism: Eudasyphora cyanicolor (assembly GCA_963930755.1). Lineage (NCBI taxonomy): Eukaryota > Metazoa > Arthropoda > Insecta > Diptera > Muscidae > Eudasyphora > Eudasyphora cyanicolor. Next base: position 156,136,073 of record OZ005738.1, on the reverse strand, counting down.
ATGAAAATAATCGCACGGAATCAAATAAAATGAAATCAGCAGCAGCAACAAACAAAAAATGAAGACATTTGATTCAAGTGTTATTGGTGCTGTGATTTCCCTTGCATGGCCGGGGGCTTGGGAGGTATTCAAGATGACCCAAACGAGGAAGTCAAAAACAAATGAGTCATCAAAAATTATGTTTTCTTGGAATTTTCGGTATTTGGACAATTTGTCAGTAATGTTGCACGAAATTGTTTTTTTTTTCTGAGCGTATAAAATTAGACACTCGGGGATAGTGCAGAAGGAAGGGGTAAGGATTTTGGGCTATTTATTTTTCTCATATCCGATATAGATTTTATGATTTTCCAAATAAAAAATCCTATATCGATATCTGAACCGTAGCTTTTTGGCAAAAGTAACAAAGTATGCGGCTTTCCAAAAGAGCACTCGCAAAGAAAAGAATTCGTTTCTGCGAAACGAAATTTTAGATAATTTCGTTTGCAGGAACTGAATTTTGTTTGTTGTGATGAAAACTTATTTTGCGTAAACAATTTTTTATTCAGACCAAAAGAAATTTCAATCCTCGTAAACGTGAATTGTAGTTGATTAAAATTTCGTTCTATGAAAAGAATTTTTTCTTTGCGTTCATTAAATAATTTCCGTTTTCATGGAATCGATCACTTTCATTTGTTTTCTATTATAATTTCGATTTCCCAGTTATATTCATGTTAAAATATTATTTTCATTAACCATTGTTTTCACAAAGCCTCATAGTTTGCCGCCGAAATTAGAGTCCATTACAAAACTGTTTCTATAGGGATTCAGTATACCTCTCGGTTGGGGCTAACCCAAACTCCACCTAAGCTTAATTGTATGGAATTATATTGAACACTTTTGGCTTCAATATTGGTACACATGTAATTTGCATTCGTCCTTGTATTTTTGATAAACGCCTATTGGTAAACCACAGCCTAGTGAAAAACTCATTGTAGTTCGCAACCTTCGCTAATAGTTCAACGTTTTGCCTTAAGCGTACACATATGCATTTTTATAGAGGAGGTGTAATGAAATACGGTTACTTTAATTAGATTGGTTAGTGGGCATAAAGAAGCATAGTTTTGTGCTCATATGAACATGAGATAGCCACTGAGTCCACTGAGAAAATTTATCTGTTCACAGATTGTCTCTTCTTTTGTAAACAGTCGGTAAATTTGTCATTGGCAATGGTGAATTTCCACATTTTGACATATCCTAAACCTATAATATCAGATACAGTATAAGTTATATTGGAAACCAATTATATGTTTACTATTTAATGGATGAATAAACCAGCTGGTCATATACTAATGAGTACATATTGTCAAGTTTTATCAATGTTATTTTCCCAATGATCTGTATATTTTTATCCCCTCACCTTAGAGAGGAGGGTATATATCATTTTCTACGAGCAAAAGTGTAACACATCGAAGGAGCGACCTAAGACCCTAAGTATGTTCGGCGGATATCCGTCTTGGGTCATTTTAAGTCGAATGAGCAATGTCCGTCCGTCTGTCTGTCTGTCTGCTGGCTGGTGAGAACGATAACTCTCGAAAGGAGTAACCGATTGACTTCAAATTTGGTATGTGGTAATACTTTCTTTTATCTCCGGCTAAGTTCGAAGATGGGCCATTGGTCCATTCCGTCTAGTACCTCCCCCACAAAGGGTTCGTATTTAGTGAAATATTGATTATTTAATAACTGCTATACTACTTATTTCTATCCTCTGAAATTCTACACATAGTATTAGTTTATTAGTCACTATTTCCTAGAGAAAAATGGGCGATGTTGCGACGCCCCTTTTGGTAGCTCCCACATAAATGGGCCTTTTTGTACCAAAAGTTAACAGCTTTTAACTTCAGTACCAGTGCATACAAATACTTGAAATTTCGTACAGTGCAATGCTTTTATTGTATCTAGGGTCTAGATAAAAGTGGCCGTAATTGGCACGCCCCTTTTGGTACCTCCTACACAAATGGACCATTTGACACCAAACGTTAGCAGCTTATAACTTTAATACCAGTACATGCTTTAAAGTTATTAAATGCAAATTAAATTGATAATAATTATTATCAATTTAATTTCAAATTATAATTTAATTAACACAAAAAATAAATAAATTAACTAATATTTTTTGGGACTCAAGGTGGGGATTTCTAAGTCGGTTAACCCGACTGTTTTTTGTGAAGCTAAATATAAATATGAACCGACGTTCTTCAAATTTGGCAACGAAAAATCGGGATTTAGGTATGTATTGGGGTTAAGTATAAAACTGAACCGATTCTCTTAAGATTTGCTAACTATCGTTCTTTCTTCAAGAAATGTTTATGTGCTATATTTGACAAGTTCTATTCAAAAATACAGATCCTATATCACTTATATTCAAAATTCGGATATAGGTATATATTAGGGCAATCTATGAATCTGCACCGATTTTTCTAAAAAAATTTATTATCGGCGCCAACAACTATTGTTGAAATGTAGTAAGGATTTTATACAATTTGTGACTTCTATACCGCGTAAATGCCAAATCGGGATGTACATAGGTTTAGGTTAGGGTGGCATCCGTATTTTTTTACAAGCTCACATAGATCAGTTTAGGTCCCTAGTGTTACCACGGGCTGAAATTCCCCTCATCGAAACCAACCTCTTTGATATACAATTTATCGATATTGCGAATATCGGTACTGGAAAGATCGTCTAGGCTGCCTAGAAAGGCCGACCCCAGTATGTCCAGTCGTCGTTTACTCAGAGCGGGGCAGTCGCATAGCAACTGCACAATGCTCTCCACTTCTTCCTCATCTCCACAGCTTCTGCAGAAGTCATTGGAGTCAATACCCAATCTTTTGGCGTGTTCGCCGATCAAGCAGTGTCCCGTCAGAACTGATACTAACGTAGACAATCGTTGCCTCTCTAGTGCGAGGAGATATTATGAACTTCTCAGGTCATACCTTGGCCAGATTTGTCTAGCTACCCTGCACGTGACGATTTCTGCCCACCTTTCGTTGGACAGCCTGATTGCCTCTTGCCTAAGCCAAAGCTTGCACGTGGATAGTGGCGCACCATTATATGCAAATTCTTCGAGAATTTGTAATGTCGTCCCTTTCCTAGCAAGTTCATCGGCTTTGCAGTTCCCCGGGATATCCCTATACCCAGGCCCCCATATGAAGTGTTTATTAAACTGCTCAACCATCTCGTTAAGAGATCTGCGGCAGTCGAGGTCTGTTTGTGAATTTAGGGATGTTGCCTCCAGAGAATTGATGTCAGCCTGGTTGTCCGAGTAAATGACAACGCCAGTGTTGGTTACTATGTTGCGACTCAGCCACTTGGCGACTTCTCATATCGCCATTATTTCGGCTTGATATACACTGCAGGTATCTAGTAGTCTGTGAGCTATATCCAAACTAAGTTATTCACAGTGTACTCCGAAGCCAACCTTTTCATCAACCTTCGAACCATCCGTGTAAAAGTGAAGATGGTTTCTATTACCTGGTATTCTGCCAACCCATTCATCTCTAACGGGAATCATAGTGATGTAATTTCTCTCGAAGTTGTACACAGTTGGTATATAGTCCACTCGGTCGGCACTACATGTCGTGCTATGGTAACCGTCATGTGACCGTAGTTCTTATACCTCCACAATGATAGGCAGTTTTTTTATTGCGGCTTTGGTTGCAACTTCTCTCGCCACAACATTAATCGGCAGTATATGGAGTAGGGCTTGTAGAGACTCGGTCGCTGTAGTCCTTAAGGCTCCGCTTATGCTCAGGCAGGCAGTTCTCTGAACCTTTGTTAGTAGGTTGGTGATGGTTAGTTTGTCAGTTGCCGTCCACCATACCACAATGCCATATAGCAGTATAGGACGAACTACTGCTATATATATCCAGTGGACGATTTTAGGAGAGAGGCCCCACCGTGACCCTACAGCATTTTTGTAGGAATATAAGGCGACGTTGGCCTTCCTTACACGTTCCAATACGTTAAGTCTAAATAACAGTTTTCTATCTAGAATTATTCCTAAAAATTTTGCACTTTCAGAAAGAATAGATCTGTTCCATTTATCCGAGGTGGAGGGTCCAGATGTGGGACATCATTCATCCTAGTAAAGAGAACCAATTCTGTCTTGTTTGGGTTTACGCCAGGGACGTATCCCGGGGGACCGGGCCCACCCGAAATGTTTTAAACATAGGCATAAACTGTTTACAATTTTCAAAATCACTCAAAAAAACACGAACAATATTTGGAAGGCCACACGATGGGAAAATATGATGAAATAAGCGCGCATAGGACTTTCAAAACAACTTTTAAAAATCAGTTTTTTGGGATTGTTGTTTTATTGCGGATAAAATTTAATGAAAATACCTTCAAATTTTATGAAAATATCTCTAGGTGATTCCGAGTTATGACCATTCAAAGTTTGTCTTTTTTACTCATAAATGCAAATAAAATTGCGATGATAAAATGTATATACTAAAATGCTTGTAGAATTCTCGTTAGTTGGTGAAATGCGACCGGACTTGTAACATATTGTAAGGTTATATTCATCTTAATTTTTGTGTATAAGACGCATTTTTAGCGTCTTTAAATGAAGAGATATTTCAAATCAAAAATACAGTTTTTTTTTGTTTTTCAAAAAAATTATCCACAGTAAATGGAATACAACTTTTTTGGATCACGTGGGATCACTACCACATGACATAGAGAAGAGAAGTGATTTAGTGGTGAATCCAACAGTACCAAGTTTATCTGCGACTTTTTGCGACTATGGCAGTTTTTTGTATTTTAAATATGTCCTTTAAATATATAGAAAAAATGTGTGGGAGCTACATCGAACTATGAACCGATTTTCCCGAAACATATGGACCGATTTTCTTGGTCCAAAAAATAACTTTTACGAAATTTCGACAAAATCGGACAATAAATACGATCGGAAGATGTCCGGCTGCAAGTTTGTAGTGTCCCACGATCACAAATAGTGATCTTATAATTTTAAAAGAATTTAAATATAATTAATAATTATTATTGTTTACTTCTTCTACAAAAACTATAAAAATATAGTAAAACGCTTCTGTAGTTTGTGTATATTAGGGTGGATCGATTATTTTCTGTTTTTAATTTAACTTTCCTTTTATTACCAGTCGACGACCCATTGTGTAAGAGCATTATTGGAACACTTCAGCTTTCAAAAATATTGCAGACTACGATTTTATCCTATTTATGTTGTTTTGGTTTCAATTTCAAAAACATTGCCCTGTTTTGTAGACTTTTAACGCAATGTTGACAAAAATAAGTTTGAATTTCAATGGTCAATATATTTAAAACGCACCAACACATAATCAAGTAACTCAAATAGATTTTGAACTAAATATTGTCAGCTCTAATTTAAAATAAAGATCACTGAAGTTGGTACGATATTCCGATTTTCACACTATTTTCCACAAAGTCGCTTTTGTAGCCTCACTGTGCGATATATGGCAACAGTAAAATAAAATCTGGGTACAGCTATTTCTTCTCCAAAGAATTCTCTTGAATATGGTCCAAACCGTAGGACTCTATCTCTAACGGTATAGTCATGAGATAGAAAATATTGCTATGCGCGCGTATTTACCCCTTTTTTCCCATTGTGGGCCGTTAAAAAAACAATACAAAAGCGTAAAAAATGGTAACAGTAAAAGTAAAGAACTAAAAATAAGAAAAGTGCATGGTTTCCTCGCTAAAACTTTTTAAATTATGCATCGATTTTCCTCGGAATGGTCTCAATTTATTCATAACCTTTCAGAGTTTACGATAAAATCACAAAAATATGACAATTATGCGTTTCTTGGTGTTTTTATGAGGATTTTATTTAATAACTATTAAAATTTTCTCAAAAAATATAATTTTTTGCAATACTTTGTAAGATATCATCGAACCGCTGATGGAATATTGTATTGTGCGAAGTTGAAGGCTACTTAATTCTGAAGTTTGTAAAGCTTACCTGAACCAATTCGGATGAATAGTTCTCTAGTTATGCCACAATATGTGGTTCAACCTGTCTTTTTTCTTAGCCTAAAGGGTTGTCTCTTTAAATTCTCGCGATAAGCTGTGATATGGAAATAAATTAGTGGTTGAACCACATATAGTGGCATAACTCGAGAACCATTAATCCGATTTGGTTGACGAAAGTTTTTAAGAATTAAATATTAAGTAGCCTTCAACTTCATGTAATACCTTTTTCCATCCGTTGAGCGGTTTCGACGATATACGAGTATTACAAAATATTGCAAAAAATGAGATTTTTTGATAAATTTATAATATTTTAAAAATAAAACTCCCATAAAAGAATATAAAAATGAACAAATGTTATATTTTTATGATTTTATCGTAAAGTCTGTTCGGTCATTAATTAAACAAACCCATTCCGAAGAAAATCGATGCATAATTTAAAAAGTTATAGCTAATTTAGTAAGGTTTTAACTTTAAAACTTTCTTATCGATGTAAAATTTACAAAAACAAACTTTAAAAGCTAAGATTGGAGATTTTGACGTTTTTTGAAGTCTAGAATCAGAATCTATGCATTAAAACAGACACCCAAGAAAAAATGTTGTTTTTGTCGACCGGTGTAACATTGGTTGACTTTAAATTTATGATAACGAGATATGGCGAAAATTAAGTTAAAATTACATTTATGATTTCTTATCTATCTACCTTTTTAACATGTAGGTTGCAGTGATGGAATGAGTTTACACAACCGTGTATGTAAATTTGACTTTATATTGGGTGTGGTAATAAGTAGTACGGTTTTGGCCATTACACAGAACTTATCACGGTATTTGCAAACGATTAACCTAGATATAATAAAGTCTTACGAAATCATAAAATTGGCAACGACTAAATTAAGTGACATGCATAGAAATTCAGATGCGAAGTTTGATTAACTGTTTGAAGAATCCACACAACTTGCAAGAAGTTTTGGAATAGAAGCTGCACTACCTACATAGAAGAGTAGGCACTCAAAAGTATAGGGCTAATATTCCTGGTGCCAAGACGTATTTTAGGACAACATTGTTCATACCATATCTGGACGATATGGTAACTTTTAGATGTGACAGTGCCGCAATTACTGCATCTGAGTGAATGTTGTTAAAAGCCCCTTCTATGTCAAGAAATGCCACCATGGTGATATCCATGAAAAGCAGGGACGATTTGATAGTGCTCACATGTTCGTGCAGGGCTGATTCTGTAGACTTCCTCTTATTGTAAGCATGTTGGTTCACCGACAGTAGTTTTTTATCTAGGTTTTCCCAAATGAAATAATCTAAAAGTCTTTCCAGACCTTTCAATAGGAAGGAGGATAGTCTAATTGGTCTGAAGTCTTTTGGCCTAGTGTGTGATATCTTCCCCGCTTTAGCTATGAATACCACTTTGGTATCCCTCCATCGATTCGGGATGTATGAAAGCCTGATACAGCCTACATAGATTTTCTCCAGCCAGGGGATAATGTACTTTAACATTTTCTGCATTTCTGCTGGAGTGATGCCGTCTGGTCCAGGTGACTTGAAGGTCTCAAAGCTGTTAGTAGTCCAGCGTATTCTGGATCTCTCAGTCAATAAGCTAGCAACGCTCGCAGTCCACTCGCATTCTTGTTGGTCTTGCTGATCTTCGGGTTCTGTTGGTGAGTTCCCCGGGAAATGTGTGTCGAGCAGTATATTCAGCGACTGCTCGCTGTTTATTGTCCAGTTATTTGCCTCATGTTGTGATGTTGATATTTTCCTCAGCCTTGCGGCGTCGGAGAACGTATACCAAGAGCGTCTTTGCGCCTTTCTAAGCTCCTTCTTATAGATCTTGAGTTGCTCTTTATATCAAACATTAGCGACCCCAGTAGATTTAGCCTTGTTGCAGGACTTTTATCCAGACCGGCTTTGTCATCCGGTTCGTACAGAATTTTGAAGTTGAGGACTTTCCTGAAATTCTTCTCATACAGGTCCCACTTTGTCTTCCTCACGTTTCTGTGGACGGCAGGTTCAGGCGCTTTTTCAGCGATCTGAGAATGAGTGGTCGTCCAGTACATTCCACCCAATAATTTTGTGTGTCAGCCGGTCAGTAGCAAACGCTACGTCTAGTACTTCTTGTCTGTCTTTAATTGTAAAGGTCGGTTTATTACCTATGTTACAAATACATAGGTTGGTAGTTAGAATAAAGTCAAGCAGCGAATCACCCCTATTGTTTATATCCGTACTACCCCAGATAGTATGATGAGCGTTCGTGTCTGCGCCAACAATCAGCTCGACCTCGCCAGACGTTGCTTTTTCTACTACTTCCCTGAATACAGCAGTCGGTACTACAGCTTCATAAGGCAAGTAACTGGAGATAACCCAATACATGCGATTGCCAATCTCCAAAGTAGCGGATGTTTGGTCTTTACCACTTAAGTTAGCCAGGAGAAAGATACTTAGATCTTTCCTGGCCAAAATGCAGGTTCTTGGAGTGCCTTCACAGTTGGCCACAATCAGTTTAAAGTTGGGTGTCCTGATACCCTTCCTTCCACTACGTAGGACTCCTGTATCAGAACGATGTCTACTGCACCTGTGGATAGGCGCAGCAATAGAGCCGCTGAGGCTGCTTTAGCGTGATGGAGGTTAATCTGTAGAATTCTTACCATCATTGGTAAATGACAGATTAACATCCACCCCGACAAGGGTGTTATCGAACTCTTCGTCCGTATCATCGAGAAGCGAGTCCCCGCCAGATGCGTCAAAGAGTCCCGAGACTGCCCTCAGCCCCTCTGTGTCAGAAGTAGAGCTTTCGTCCTCAGAGAAGGACGTTATAGATCGTCTGTTAGAGTTGGAATCACCAGAAATAATGGGCGTGGGTGCCTCCGCACTTCCAGAAAGCCGTGTATCAACCACGGTGGACGACTCGGCTTCCGCAGTGGAAGCTATATCCTGATTGTATACCTTCAAGACTATAGTCTCGAAGCCATATTGTAGGGTTGCACTTGCACGTTGTATATGGGAGGTGGATTCAGCGCTAAGGATCAAATCCATTACTTTTAAAATATGAGTCATGAGATTGCCTTTAAAGGCAGCTACTAAAGCACTATCTCTACGTGAAAGTGATTTTCGCATGTGCCCTCATAATTTGTTTTAATTATAACTGTAGCAAAGCCCACGGTCCATTTCAATATGTATATAAATATGGTCCAAATACTAAAGGAATCTTCCATGAAAATTGGAATTTGGAAGAAAGAATTTTTAAAAAACTTAACCATATTTTTTTTTTGGATTTCATAAAATAGTATGTCTCATTTGTGCTATTCTCCTTGTAAGGTTATACCGCCTAGCTGAGAACATGGAGTAACAAGTCTATAAGACAGTGGTTGTCTGTTTAAAGAATTGCCTATGTGCTGCGCGTCACTTCCCCTTACTCTCACTTTACATAGCGCTATATTAAATCGTGTTGTAATATAATTAATTTATTGTAGGTGCGATTTTAGGCATAATAACTGCACGAATAAGTCAATAAGTGAAATCGAAAGGAAAATATGTAACGCCCTAATTTTTAGACAAGCGTCAGTCTGTTATGATATTTGCAAGCCTAAAGAAGCATATCGTTTTAAGTCGCAGTTATAAAGTTTTGTAAACGGAATTCAAATTCAATAATGTTATTGCTTTGTATTTGAGTGGAAAATCACCTCCAGCCATTTATTAATGAGATACGATTTTTTACCATATTCCCCGGACGTAAACCCAATGTATGGTTTAGGTTTCAAGTTAGTTTGGCAGCCAACGTTGCCAGATATCATAGACCAATGTGGGTCCATAGTGATACGGTGGGAACAGTAGCAAAGCAGGTGTTCAATGCTCTTCACTTCTTCCTCATCACCAGAGCTTCTACAGAAGCCATTGGACTCAGTCTTTTCTTCTATAGTACGAAGAGACATTTGCACCTTCTCAGTTCGTATCTTGGAGTGGTTTAAATATCATCCTATTTATCACATTCATATTCATTAAAATGAAACAAAAAACGTGCATGGCAAACCCCAAAGTGTCGCTGGGTTATTCTGCATATAACGCTTTTGCCAAGTGCAAAGAATTTTTGAAAAATACTTCCACAATTTTGTCTACATGAATATGTAAACTACCATATTACAGTTGTGGTTTCATGAAACATAATGAGTTGGGGTTCAGTTTTCGTTGGCTGTTTTGCGGTCTCTACAAAACTAATCATTTGGATTTTACACAAAAATTTCCATTGTTTGTGCGATGGCAATGCCGACCAATAACATAACCATTCCATGTCATAAGCCTCCGCGGGAGTTCCGCTCACCGCCAAAACCCCAAACAATGTGTTACAGAAACAAAGTCCACAAAAACCGTTTGAACTAACTTCAAGCTAAAAGTCATTTAGAAAGGAGGATAACAATGTTATGATTTAAGCTCATTATAAACCATTTTCACTTGTTTTCACGGTTTTTGTTTCCGATTTGCCATTTGTTTGGGCCACGAACTTTATATAGGCCACTCGAAAACAACTTGCCCCGAAGTTTTTTTTTTGAGTTTTGTTGTAAATCGCACCAAAGTCCGTAACCTAGATTGGGCAGATGGCAGTAAGGAGGAGCACGGAGGAATGGTAGAGGCCGCAATGGCAAACTGGCAGTTAGTTAATATGGCGGTGCAAAAAGTGAAAATTACAAACCGTAAATTAAATCTCATTACCACCAAAATACGGCGGAAATGCAGCGACAAGCAACCCGCGACCAGCGAAATAATCAGTATCTGCAGTGTGACTGCAGCAGTCAGGCTATGGGATCTTTGACGGGCATATGTTTAATATGCTCTGCTATTGCTATCCAATCCAATATTTCACTATGATACACAGTGGGAGAGTTTCGAAAAAGTAAGCATGAAAATCGACGATTTCAATGAGATTTTAGATTCTTATAGCGGAGTTATTCTTGAGCTAAAGTTTGAAATTTGTAGCTTTTATCTGGTGAACCATATAGATTTTTTTCATTTGTTAGTTTTTCCTCAGATCAAGTGTTACTGGTATCAAACTGTCATTTTATATTATTTTTTTAGTATTGTTTGGCAATTCATGATGGATTGACTCATACCGTAACAATGTTTACAAATTAATTAGCTGTAAGATAAAGAAAAGATATTCCTGAATTTAGAGCAACATATGGTCTGGATCATCGACCTTCCGAGCCCACCTTTGCCAATATCATTCTCCAATTTTAGTTTCAGGGCAGCGATGCTGGATAGAGTGGAAATTGGACCTTTCTAATGGACCACATACAGACACATATACCAACATGTGAATGAAATGATCTTTACAAATCTTACTTCGTATGAGTCGTATCGATAACTTTATTCCAAAGGATGTTAAGTCAAAAAGGTAGTTTTTCAGAACAACCAATCAAAGTTTTATGAAATTTTTAAATACGTATGTAAGTCCTTTATAATGTCAATCCAATGACCTCCACTGTTTTGTACATGACTTTTGATAGCATTAATGGATAAACAACGAATTTTGACTGAATACAAAATTCGTTGCTGGCACTAAAAAACCATAAAAAATAGAAAAAAAATCGCAGATAAAAAAAGTTAATTCATTTCTTTTTGTCGTAGCGAAGAAAACAATGCCGTTTTGCAAAAAGTCTATGAATAAATATCAGCATTCGGAAAAAAAACTTTAAGGTACAGTACGTTAGCGTACTTCATGGCGAACAGTACGCAAACACTTTCCTTACAAGAAGTACAGAATACACTAAAGAAATCTTTAGTGATTGTGTATGTGTACGCAAACAGAATATCGTACATTAAGATTTTGAGATGACGTTCGCAGACACTATGATAACGTAGGGTTCTTTGAACGCAAACGCTACCTCGTAGTGGTTGTGGTTTTTTTTATGAGAACGCAAACTGAATACACTACGTTTACGGGACACCACAGGTCGCAAATATGAAGCGATCTATATGAAAATTGGTACAGAATCATATACTAGACTAGGGACGGCCCCTATTGAAAATGGGGAACATCGGTCCATGTTTTGATATAGCCCCCATATAAAGGACCCCACCGATTCCTCTACTTAACGATTCTGTACCAATTTTCATAAAGATCGCTTCATATTTTGCGATCTCTGGTGTCCCGTATAAAAAAGAACAGAACGCTAATCGCTGTGTATTCTTTTTGCGTTTTCATAAAAAAACCACAATCACTACGAGGTAGCTTTTGTTTGCGATCGTCATCTCAAAATCGTACAGCCTGTTTCTGTAACTTAAAAATTTGCTTTCGTTCGCCTGCCAGACGACAAACAGCTGATTTGGGTTTCACTAACTGCCATCACATCTATAAGTCGCACGATAAGGAACTCGTACGAAAACGTAATAATTCCAGTGTAGGTTTTGGTTTCTCTATCTCGCTTTGCTGTCATCTGGGCGAACACAAATGTCAGATTGAGTCACTCTCTTTTATTTGTCGACTGATAGGAACAATGACAAAAAACGTTATTTAAAGCAAAAAATAAGTAGATATTAATATAATTATGGTAAAAACAATTAAATAATAATACAATTTTATAAATATGTATTAGGCCGGGTCGATTTGTGGGGAGGCAAAAAAAAGTCGCCATTGCTCAGTGAAAATCGTATTCTAGGGATCAAAATAAGAAACTTTGCCGAAGGAACCATACCTCTAAAACGAATTATGATGTCCCGGAATTTGGGTCGAACTTTTGGGTAGGGGAAAATTTTGAAAAATCCCACTTTGACCCATTTAGAGTGCTCCAATCGAGTCCAAATGTATGGAACCCCCAGGGGATTCCAGGGGGTGTGCTTGGACTTGATTGGAGCACTCTAAATGGGTCAAAGATTTTTTCCGGGACATCAGAATTCGTTTTAGAGGTATGGTTCCTTCGGCAAAGTTTCTTATTTTGATCCCTAGAACGAACGATTTTCACTGAGCAATGGGCGATTTTTAAATCGACCCGCCCTAATATGTATACATATGTAAGCATAAAGAAGTCAACATTGGCAGCTTGCTAAGATGGAAAAAAATCATCAGTGCACAATGAGAAAGACGTGAGGGAGAGAGAAAGAAATGAGAATTTTGGTTCAGCTCAGCTGACCCAGCAAGAGTTGATTTTTTGGCCACCGCTAGTGTAAAAAGTACAGAGGTGTATATGTTAAGGGTCGACCATACAAAAATGTGTGCTTTTTTTAGACCGGGAGTTGTGAAATTTTTGATCTGACAATTACATTATTTTCCAGTTGGTAGATTGCTAACGTAATTGACGTAAGACCAGGCGAACGAACGAAGGAACCTTAGAGAAATCAAATTCCTGAAGAAAGTGTGTGACTGCTTTTCGTTAGCAGAGACTTCGGTTGGAAATACAGAAACAGGCCGTTAATGTGCGGTATTCTGTTTGCGTACACATACACAATAATACACAAAAATAGATAGCATTTGCGTTGAATGATCGAACCGTACGTATAGTGTACTGTTTTTTTCCGAACACTGATAAATATATAAATTATGGCCCGTATTGCAAAAATAGGAAAATTCAAAAAAATAATTTCTCATATTTTTTATGTTGGCTTTTTTGTTTGGGAGTTACCAAAAGGGAATATAGGTACTGTACTGAAACATTTTTAAGTATTTGAATGGACTGGAATCAAGACAGACTGACGGACATTGCTCAGTACCTATAGTCCTGTGAAAAATGGTAGTTATTGCAACTCCCATTTTGGTACCTCCCAAATAAAATGGCCAAAATAAACAAGTAAGAAAGTTCAGTCGGGTAAACCAACTTATGAATCCCCTCACCTTGAGTCCCAAAAAATATTCGTAATTTTTTTTTGTTCTAATTAAATTATTATCAATTTAAATTGCATTTAATATATTTAAATTATGTACTGGTATTAATGTTAAGAGCTGTTTCCATTTGGTACAAAATGGTCCATTTGTGTGGGAGGTACCAAAAAGGGCGTGCCAACAACGGCCACTTTTCTCTGGAATCTAGATACTATAAAAGCATTACAGCGTACAAACTTTCAGGTATTTAAATTCAATGGTGTTAAAGTTAAAATCTGTTAACTTTTGGTACAAAAAGGTCCATTTGTGTGGAAGGTACCAACAGGGGCGTGCCAATAACGGCCACTTTACTCTAGACTTTAGGTACTATAAAAGCATTACATTGTGCGAAATTTCAAGTATTAGTATGTACTGGTATTAAAGTTGAAAGCTGTTAACTTTTGGTACAAAAGGTCCATTTGTGTGGGAGGTACCAAAACGGGCGAACCAATAGCGCCAACTTTTCTCAGGACTCTAGGTACTATAAAAGCATTAAACTGTACAAAATATAAAGTATTTGTATGTACTGGTATTAAAGTTATCAGCTGGTAACATTTGGTACAAAATGGTCTATTTGTGTGGGAGGTACCAAAAGGGGCGAACCAATAGCGCCAACTTTTCTCAGGACTCTAGGTACTATAAAAGCATTACACTGTACACAATTTCAAGTATTTTTATGAACTGATATTAAAGCCATAAGCAGTTAACTTTTGGTGCAAAATGCTCCATTTGTTTGGTAGGTACCAAAAAGGGAGTGACTACTCCGCCCATTTTTCTTGACGTGTAGCGACTAACAAACTAATATTTACTATGTGTGAAATTTCAGGAGATTCGAGTAAGTGATATAGAAGGTATTAAAGAATCAAAATTTCACTAAAAGTTAACCCTTTGTGGGGGATATACTAGAAGGAGTGGACCAATATGGCCCATCTTCGAACTTAGCCTTACTTATAAGTTCGATATAACTTATAGAGCAAAATATTACCGCATAGCAAATTTGAAGTCAATCGGTCAATCCTTTCGAGTGCTATCGTGCGCACCAACCAGCAGACAGAACGGACGGACATTGCTCAAATGACTTAAAATGACCCAAAACGGATTTCCGCCGAACATACTTAGGGTCTTAGGTCAATCCTTCGATGTGCTACACTTTTGGCTCGTAGCAAATGATATATACCTAAGCAAATGATATATAGCTCCTCTCTAAGGTGAGGGGATAAAAATACGAAAAATAATTTTTTGAGTTTCCCTTACTTTTACAATATTGGTCATAATTTCTACATGTATTCATAGGTTTTTTTCAAAAAGGAATTGTTTCTTTTGCTAGCTTTCAAAAATGTAGCACATATATTATTGTGATGTTTTTATATTTGTTATGTTTTTTCGTGCCAGAAAAAAAAGATATTTAAAAAAAAAAAAATTTCCTGGTTGTTTTAACCACAGTTACTAATTTTCTCTTAAGTAAGGCGATGTTTTCAGTATTTCTAGCCCTTTAAATGGTATTCTGTCTTCCTTCAGTTTGTACTTAAAAAAATATGATCCAAATACTAAAGAAAACTTCAACGAAAATTGGAATTTAAAAAAAAACAAGTAGAAGGGTTGTGTTCGGCCATGCCGAATCCTATACACCCTCCACCATGGATTGCATTTAATTCCATTACTGGAAAAATCTCTGGATATGGAGCAAATCTTGGAACCAAATTATTAAAAAAAGGAACGCTACAATTTTTCGCCAAATTTTAGGCGTCAAATTCTTTAGCCACACTCTTCATCTGAAAAAAGTGGTATTTATGGCTTAAATTAGCACATTTAAGGGCTACCTCTACACGGGTACTACAACAAAATATAAACTGACTTGTATAAATTTTGTTGAGATGAAATCTTGCCAAAATATAATACAAACTGCAAGGTTTCAGCTAAATTGCTTAGAAAATGTGGTGTTTATCGCTTAAACAAGCGTTTTTTTGGGAGCGATATCTATAGGAGGACTATAACAAAATATGAACTGATATAAAAAAATTTTACTGCGATGAATTCTTGTCGGGATTAAATACAAACAGCAAAGATTCAGTTAAAATGCTTAGAAAATATGCTATTTATGGCCTAAATACATATTTTTTGGAGCGACCTCTATAGGGTGTCTATAACAAAATATGAACCGATTTGTAAAATTTTTGCAGTAATGAATTCTTGTCAAAATATAATACAAACTTCAAAGTTTCTGCTAAATTGCTTTAAAAATGTGGTATCTATAGCTCAAACCCCGTATTTTGGAGCGACCTCTATAGGGGAGCTATATCAAAACATTGACCGATATGGCCCATTTGCAATCCCAAACAACCTGCAACTATAAGAAATATTTCTACTAAATTTGATCAACCTAGCTCTATTAATACGGACTGTAGCGTGATTTCAGCACACAGATGGACAGACGGACATGGCTTAATTGTCTGGGAATTTTACGACGATTAAGAATATATATACTTTATGGGGTCTCAAATCAATATTTAGAGGTGTTACAAACGGAGTGACAAAATTAATATACCCACATCCTATGGTGGAGGGTATAAAAAATCTTTACCATCAACAATTTTTTTGTGTTGGTTTCATATCTATGCAAAAAAAGTCTCTAGGTCTCGTCAAACAAAAATTTTCTTGCATAGTGGTATTAAACCGCTAAATCGAATGGCACTAGTAATTTTTTCCTGTGACATGGCGTTTTTGAGATATTTAGCCAAAAAATTTGCAGGGTCAACAAAAAGGTTAGTAAACCTCAATTTTAGTATAGAAGTTTTCGGAAAAGATGTCAAAGAACAAAATAAAGGAAACACTTCATGAAGTATTTCTCCTAAAACATTCGACAACCTCGCTCATCTCCTTGTCCCAGAAAATCCCCTTCCAACAATAAAGATATATCAAAAGCCGTAGAAATGGATGGAGTTTTTGGGTGATGAATTCGACAGTAGGATTTCATTTCTTGTAAAAAATCGCTATAGGTTACTACAATGCACTTTAATGGCAATGCAGTGATTTTTATACCCTACACCACACTGTTTGTACATTTGTTTGTAACAAAAAAAAGGAGAAGAGATAGATCCATTGTTTAGTATACCGATCGACTTGTAATCACTTTCTGAGTCGATTTAGCTAAGTCCGTCTGTCTGTCCGTATGTCTGTAGGTGTATTCTTGTAACCAAAGTACAGGTCGCAATTATGGCCCGATCTTGACGAAACTTTACACATATCTTTTTTTTGGACCAAGGACAATCCCTATTTAATTTGGTTAAAATCGGTTCAGATTTGGATATAGCCCCCATATATATGTTAGCCCCGATTTGACATGTAAGCGCTGTAAAAACTTTATTTTATCCGATCAGTATGAAATTCAGCAGAAAGAGGTCTCTTATTATATGAATGAACACTGTTAAATTTGGAAGAAATCGGTTCAGATTTAGATATAGCCCCCATATATACGTTACCCCCGATTTCACATGTAAGCGCCGTAAAAAATTTATTTTATAACCGATCAGTATGAAATTCGGCAGAAAGAGGTTTCTTATTACATGAAGGAATACTGCCAAATTTGGAGAAAATCGGTTCAGATATAGATATAGCCCCATATATATGTTACCCCCGGTTTTACATGTAAGGGCTGTAAAAAGTATATTTTTAATCCGATCAGTACGAAATTCGGCAGAAAGAGGTTTCTTATTACATGAATTAATACTGCCAATTTTGAGGGAAATCGGTTGAGATTTAGATATATCCCACATATATATGTTACCCCCGATTTGACATGTAAGCGCTGTAGAAACTGTATTTTATATCCGATCAGTAAAAAAATTGGCAGAAAGAGGTTTCTCATTACGTGAATTAACACTGGCAAATTTGAGGGAAATCGGTTCAGATTTAGATATAGCCCCCATATATATGTTACCCCCGATTTGACATGTAAGTGCTGTAGAGACTGTATTTTATATCCGGTCAGTACGAAATTTGACAGAAAGAAGTTTCTTTTTTTACATGAAGAAGTATTCAGGGAAAATCCGTTCAGATTTATATATAACCTCCATATATATGTTCCTCCTGATTTGGTACCAAAGCGCTATATAAGTTGTACTTTACTTCCGATCAAAATTTTCCAGAATGATGTTCCTAATTTTTTTATATAAGCGCTATTTTAGAGACCTGAAAGGCCTCAGAGGAAATGAAAATTAAAACATTACTTAAACCAATTATTCCAAGGTAGTACCAATTATTCCAAGGTAGTACCTACCTAACATACCGTGCATATATTACTTATATTGTGTACGACCAAAAATCGGTCTATTTATTGTGTTAAGGCTAATAATAACCACAGTAAATACAAATGTGTGGAATATTATTATTAGTTAAATTTTTAATTCCACACATTATATTAAACTCCTCTTTGGAATAAGCCTTGACGTGGCGGGGGAGCTAAGTACTTTCGTAAAAGAAAGGAAACTAATTATTCCAACTATTCAAAAAGAAATTCTTAATGTACATTGCCGAGGTGGTGTAGGGTATTATATAGTCGGCCCCGCCCGACTTTAACCTTTCCTTACTGGTTTATATATATCGTATATATCCATACAGTTTGCTGGGTAAAACATTTTAGTACAAAAGGCTTCGGAATAGATGTTCAATGTCAAGGAAAACATTAAAGGGGATACTCCGAAAAGTATTTCTCCCAAAAAACCCAACACGGTTGCTCATCTTCTTGCACCCAAAATCCAAAAATAATTATACTTATATATCGAAAGTCGTAGAAATCGATGGAGTTTTTGGGTGATGAATGCTCCATGTGAAAGAAAAAAATAAAGGAGACCCTTCATGAAGTATTTCTCCCAAAACTACCGTCGCCCCTGCACTTCTCCTTACCCCAGAAAATCACTCTCCAAAAATAATGATATGTAAAATACAGCGACTTTGGGGCTGTACCAGAGGGAATTTGTGTAATATTATGTCTTTGAAAGGGTCTAGTTTAATGATTCAAGAAAGAAAGCAGCTAAATCTATTGTATACGTAATTTATGCTACAAAGCGATTTTTTAGTCTGGCTTTTATCATGGCAGACTTGGCAAAAGATTTAGAAGGTCCAAATTAAAAACTTAAGCTTGCCTATACTTGTTCTAACATTGTCACAGCTTTGGTTGGCAATATTTTTTCAGTGTATACTTACATCTTTTTTTATCAGTTTATGATAAATCATCCGAGATGTCCTATTTTGATACCCTGTAGGTACAAAAATGCGTGGAGAATACCATCAGTATTTCAAACTTAAAAATCGAATGAAAGGTGATATTCCTCGAAATTCCTCCACTGTACATCACAATAGCTGGAGCAGAGGAATTTAACACTGCTTGGATGCTGTACTCATTTGCCATTGTTTGTTACCAGATGTGGCGACTGCTGCTACGCGTCCGGCAGCTCCTGTCCACTGCCATTGTTGTTTGTGGTCATTTGAACCTTTTTAATTTAACCGCCATCATCAACATGCCTTTTGACCACCACAACCGCCGTCATTTGCAGCGACCCAGCTTCGTCCCTATGTTGACTGACCCACCATTGCCTCGTTCTCCTCCGCACTTTGCCATTAATTGGGTTAACACCTTTTTATAGCCAACATATCATTGTTGTAACAATGCGATTAGTGTTCATTCAAGTGTTGGCGGTGGCTTCCATTTAATGTTCCAAGCGATGCCATGCAATTATTTAATGGTTTCCGGTATAAATTCGTTTTTGTTTGCTCTGAAAATAAGGTCAATTTAGGTTAATTTTATGTAAATGGTTTTTAATAGATTTTATGGACCACACTCGCAAACACACACACACACACATTGTATCTTTTGGTATTGTTAGAATTTGGCTCATTGTATTGTGGTCAGTTATGCTGGAGATTATGTGGAAATAAATTTAAGTAGAGGTCATGTAATGCATATTAACATTCATTGGCTAGACCGATGGGAGATATGGCAGTATGTTGCGATTAAAATGAGCAATTGATATAGCCGATAATGAAAAAAAGAAAGAATATTTGGAATTTTTGCAAAATGTAAACTGTGATATTTAACCGCAGGATTTTTATTTGTTATATTTCACGCGTTACTCATGACATATGTCAAAGCCAAAAATGTTCAGTTTGCCTGTCATTAAATCATGATATTATTGAGCTTTATCATAAAAATGTTTGCTCTGTGAAAAATCTCTTTTTATCGAAAAATTTACTTAAAAAATCTACCTTTGTCTAGATCATAGCACCAATGAACATAAACGATCTTAGTTAAGAGTCTAGAAGGAGGATAGCACTCAACAAATAGTTGGTCCGAAAAGTGTCGCATTCGTTGAAAATACAAAAAATTGGGAAAGAATCTGTATGGATAGGTTATTAAGTGCATTAACGATGAGTTAAGCCTCAAGAAATCGATTCATTAAGGATTTTTGTATGTGGACTCTATCGAAATATGGACCAATGAGGACCATTCAAAATGTGTTTGCCTCTAAATGAAATCAATATCAAATAATAAACTGTTCGCGTTTGTTATTTATGTGTCCAGATCAAAATATATCAGGCTAAGTTCGGGCGGAGTCGATGTAAAATACAGTTTGTATATCGCTTAGATGTCGCATTTGAATGAATATATATGTTTTTGGGCAAAACCAAATGTAAAGCAGTTTTCGGCAGTATTTCTGCTTGGTTCAAAAAGTTTTTTTGTCAACGTGGCTAAAACAAATCGTAGGTATATATGTCTTTATGGAATTTTTAACAATTTCAATGTGCTTCATCTTTGATGTGAGCGAGTGCGTTGTTTTAAATTTGATAAAGATCTGAGCAATCTGGCAACCTCTACTTTGCGAACAAACTTAAAATGGACAATCGAACGAACGGACAGACATAATTAAATCGAATCAGCTGCAAAATTAGTAGGTTTTACAAACTTCAGGTCTCAAACTTATTTCTAATATCCACTACAACAGCGTGATGTATTAAAGAAAAGTGGTCGTTGACATCAATAACATAAGTTGAGGTGGCCTCTAAAAATGTGTCGTCCTCTGACAATGTTTTCTTAGGAACAGGAAAGTTTCCTCCCTTTGGCCAGTTCTTGCAACATATTGTTCTTTACAAACTACATATTCTTTACATTTGATGTATAGGGGATGTTTAGTAAATATTAGGATAAAATGTTTCTAAGAATTAACGCAAACGCCAAAAAATTTTCAAATTCCACTTAAACCCCTCTATACTGTTATTGTGGTTGCTTCGACCACTAGGTCGTATAAATTAATGTTATTCATACGACGAAGATATCACACACTAGGCCAAAAGACTTCAGACCAATTAGCCTATCCTCCTTCCTATTGAAAGGTCTGGAAAGACTTTTAGATTATTTCATTGGGGAAGACCTGGATACAAAACTCCTGTCGGTGAACCAACATGCTTACAATAGGGGGAAGTCTACAGAATCAGCTCTGCACGAACTTGTGAGCACTATCGAATCGTCCCGGCATTTCAAGGAATTCACCATTGTGGCATTTCTTGACATAGAAGGTGCTTTTAACAACATTCACTCAGATGCAGTAATTGCGACACTGTCACATCTAAAAGTTAACTCTAGTTTGATTAGACTAATTCAAAGTCTGCTCAACAGAAGACGCATAACAGCATGTCTTGGGTCCACAACTCTAACAAGGTTTGTAAACAGAGGGCCCCACAAGGAGGAGTACTGTCTCCACTAATTTGGAACCTAGCGGTGAATGAAATCCTGCTAGATCTAGAACGTTGTGGCTGCGAGGTCGTGGCATATGCGGACGACGTTGCAATCGCAGTGAGTGGCAAATTCGAAAACGACCTCCGAGACATTCTACAGGTGGCTCTCAACAAATTGGCTAGATGGGCCAGAAGCAGCGGTTTGGGCATAAATCCAATCAAGACAGAATTGGTTCTCTTTACTAGGATAAATAAAGTCACACAGGTGCACCCTCCACCTCGGATAAATGGAACAGATCTAGTCTTTTCTGAAAGTGCAAAATTTTTAGGAATAATTCTAGATAGAAAACTGTTATTTAGACTTAACGTATTGGAACGTGTAAGAAAGGCCAACGTCGCCTTATATTCCTGCAAAAAGGCTGTAGGGTCGCGGTGGGGCCTCTCTCCTAAAATCGTCCACTGGATATATATAGCAGTAGTTCGTCCTATACTGCTATACGGCATTGTGGTATGGTGGACGGCAACTGACAAACTAACCATCACCAACCGACTAACAAAGGTTCAGAGAACAGCCTGCCTGAGCATAAGCGGAGCCTTAAGGACTACAGCGACCGAGTCTCAACAAGCCCTACGCCATATACTGCCGATTAATATTGAGCCGAGAGAAGTTGCAACCAAAGCGGCAATAAGATTAAACTGCCTATCAATGTGGAGGTACAAAAACTACGGTCACATGAGGATATCAAAGTGTAGTGCTATGGTAACCGACCGGACTATATACCAACGGTGTACACCTTCGATAGAAATTACATCACTATGATTCCCGCCAGAGATGAATGGGTTGGAAGAATACCAGGTAATAGAAACCATCTCCACTTTTACACGGATGGTTCGAAGCTTGATGAAAAGGTTGGCTTCGGAGTACACTGTACAGAGCTTAGATTGGATATAGCTCACAGACTACCAGATACCTGCAGTGTCTATCAAGCCGAAATAATGGCAATATGGGAAGTAGCCAAGTGGCTGAATCGCAACACAGTAACCAACACTGGCTTTGTCATTTACTCGGACAGCCAGGGTGCCATCAATTCTCTGGAGGCAACATCCCTAAATTCACAAACAACCCTCGACTGCCGCAGATCTCTTAACGAGATGGCTGAGTAGTTTAATATACACCTCATATGGGTGCCTGGGCATAAGGATTTCCCGGGGAACTGCAAAGCCGATGAACATGCTAGGAAAGGGACGACATTACAAATTCTCGAAGAATTTGCATATATTGGTGCGCCACTATCCACGTGCAAGCTTTGGCTTAGGCAAGAGGCAATGAGGCAGTCCAACGAAAGATGGACAGAAATCGGCACCTGCAGAGTAGCTAGACAAATCTGGCCAAGGTATGACCTGAGAAGATCAAAATATCTCCTCGCACTAGAGAGGCAAAGATTGTCTACGTTAGTATCAGTTCTGACGGGACACTGCTTGATCGGCGAACACGCCAAAAGATTGGGTATTGACTCTAATGACTTCTGCAGAAGCTGTGGAGATGAGGAAAAAGTGGAGAGCATTGAACACTTGCTATGCGACTGCCCCGCTCTGAGTAAACGACGACTGGACATACTGGGGTCGGCTTTTCTAGGCAGCCTAACAGATCTTTCCAGTACCGATATTCGTACTGTCGACAAATTTGTACATATCAAACAGGTTGGTTTCGATGAGGGGCATTTCAGCCCGTGGTAACACTAGGGACCTAAACAGGTCTATGTGAGCTTGTATAAAAAATACGGCTGCCACCCTAACCTAAACCTACGACAACTAATTCAGTGCTGCACAAATTGAAAGGATTGTTTTTTGTTGTTTGTGTTAAGTTTTGGTCTTTGGTGTATTCCGACATATACAGGGTGGCTGATATGTATTGCAACCAACTTCAGGTTGCTATCATTTCTAAACCGCTAGTCTGATAGCTGACAGATTTATTTCAGTGACAGTTCATTTTATTGTTTACAAGCTTACTAAAGCATTTTGATCTATTGCATTCAGAAAAAAGTTATTCGTGATGGAATTCAAGCGTTATAGTGTGATTGCTTTATATTTGGGTGGAAAAACACAAGTGGCTATCGTTAGAGCCATCCAGCATTTAAATGTGATTAAATCTTTTGTTTCTCGTACCATTGCTCGTTACCGTGATACTGGAAGTGTTGCATCGCGTCCAAAAAGTGGACGAAAAAAAACGGTAACAACACCAGAAATGATCCGAAAAGTGAAGGCCAGATTTGATCGAAATCCACGCCGCAGTGGTAGAAAAATTGCTCGTGAGCTGAACATATCGCGAAAACGGATACAACACATATTAAAAATGAGCTTGGACTAAAGCCATTGAAGTTCCAAAAAGTGCAAGGGCTCACCGATGCACAAAAAAAGTTAGACTGGAAAGAGCCAAGGAGTTGCTTCGCTTGCACGAAAGTGGTCAGTTACCGAATTTGGTTTTCTCCGATGAGAAGCCATGCTAAATTGAGCAGTTTGTGAACAAACAAAATGATCGGGTTTACTTGCCAAAGAGGTCAGCTGAAAATGTACACCTTCGATTGGCCACCAGAACTCAAGCGCCGCCGATGGTAATGGTGTGGGCCGCCGTAACGGCCGATGGTCGCTGCCCGCTCGTATTCATCGACCATGGGGTCAAAATAAATGCCGAATATTATCGGGAAAATGTCCTAAATACAGTATTGAAGCCCTGGGCAGACAAACATTTCGGCCGCAGACCATGGACATTCCAACAGGACTCAGCACCATCGCACTCAGCACGCGTCAACCAAGAATGGCTTAAAAAGGAGGTTCCTCGCTTCATTTCTACCGCACAATGGCCACCAAGATCTCCGGATCTCAATCCGTTGGACTTTTGCGCATGGGGCATTTTAGAGTGTAAGGTTTGCACTAAAAAATACCAAAGTATCGATCATCTCAAGACCGCGCTTCGCCGGGAATGGGCCAAAATACCGCAGAGCCACTTTCGTGCAGCGTGTAATGGCTTTGTCGGACGTTTGCAGGCCATAATTCGTGCCAAAGGTGGCCATTTCGAACAAATCTAAACTGTTTCTAAAGTTTTATGTTATTTCCGGCATTTTTTGCCGGAAATAACATACTGGCATAGTTGTATATATGTCCAGGAACATGAGGCAGAAAAAATCTGCCTCCTCTTTCCAATCTATGATGTCTTTAGACATATGGTCACCGATAATTTTTTCGCTAGTTCAACTTTATCTTAATTAGAAATGATGACAGTTTTTTACGAAGGTGTAGTCTCTTACAAGGTGTAGTCTCTTACAAGGTGGCATCTGAAAATTGTCCTTAGGAAAAGTTGGTCTTTTGCTACATTGCACTAGAAAATGCATTTATTTAAAAAAAGTTCTGTATGGAAATTGCTTTTTTGTAGGGAAAGGTTGTCTCTGACAATTTCATCTTAAGTCGACGGAGTCTCTTACAAATTTTTCTTAGTTGAATTTAACTAGTTTTTCTGATGAAAATTTGTATTTGGTAATTTTACGTAAATTGTGTCTGGCAACTGTTGCTTAAGAAAATATGGTCACTGGTGACTTTTGCTATTAAAAAGCTAATTTCTGATGTCCTTCCCTTTGGGAAATTTCCTTATATCAAACTGATCCCTGATGACCTTTCGCTGACGAAAGATATTTTTTTTATATTTATTAGTCTCAAAGAATTTTCTTTGGGAAATTCTGATCATGAAAATGTCTCCTAAAATTTTCGAATTGTTACTATATACAAGTAAATTACAATACAAAGTAAATTTATATTCTAATTTTACGGTCCAGGGGAAAGCCGGGCTACAAAGACCATATGGCAAGTTTTTGCAGCGACATACCACAGCCTCTTGTGGGAATCGAACCCACAACCCCCAAACTCATAGGCGAGCACGCTACGCCCTCACCTACTGGGGCGCTCAATTTAAATACTTATTTGATATGTATTTATGTTAAGTGAAAATTCTTTATCTATTTTTGATGTTTCTTTGATAAACAAATTGGGAATTATTTTGTTAAAATTACATTAGTTTTTTTCTCCTAAGGACGAATCCCATTGAATTTGGTGAAAATCGGTTCAAATTTAGATATAGTCCCCATATATGTATAAGTTGCTCCCGATTTGGTATCAAAGTAGTATTTTATATTTGATCATTGCGAAATTTAGCAGAAAGAATATTATTAATTAGGAAAAGAATATTGTTAAATTTGGGGAAAATCGGTTCAGATTTAGATATAGCCCCCCATATATAAATATTACTCCCGATTTGACATGTAAAGACTGTTGAAACTGTATTTTACATCCGATCTTCATATAATTTGGCAGAAATTATGTTTTTGATCCAAATTGATGAAAAATTGTTTAGATAACGAGTTTATATAGATATATCTATTTGTTCCTTTCGATTCTTGATCTGTCAAAGAATACGGTGCGTGTTTAGATTATTGTTTAGTTTATGTATTACGATTAACATCTTTAACTCCTACTTGGAGTAAGCCTTGATGAGCAGGTGCAGCTAAGTGATTTGTTAACTGTTTCGAATTATAATCGCAACGCCCCTTTGCGTATTATTATAGAGGTGTAGTGGATTATATAGCCGGCATCACTCGACTTTCTGTCTTTCCTTACTGGTTTTTACTTGATAAAGCCAAATTTTTTGAAATCAGAAAATATCTTATAATTTTATTTATATTCCCATTTTTGCACCCCTTTACATCCAATAGTATAGCCACTAAATCCCTTCTTTAATTGTGTAAACAAGAAGTCGTTCACTTAGTAATATGTTGCGTGTACGCAACAATGGCATTTTAATTAAATACCTCATACGCCACCACCACCACTCAACATAAGACCATTAAAAGTATCATAACACTTTATTTAATGTAATATAACGTTAAGAATAGTAATCATAATTCTTCTCCTACTACCCGCTTTCACGCACAGATATAATGAGTTTTGTGAGAAAATAAGTTTAGAGAACTATCGTAAAAATCACTTAAACTCATCTTCTCATCACAGTGGCAATTACAATAATAAGTTCATCATTCTCAGTGAACAACATTGTTACAACAATCTATGCACACACACTAGCACACCTACACCTACTCTTGTTATGCTCAACACTTGCAATATAAACTTTACTACAAACCCGCAAACACACAGCCTTGCTGATGCTTTTTCTCTCCTAGCCTAGATCACAGAAAATTATAGCTGTGATGAACATAGAAAGTTGATGGTGACGGTGATGGAGGAGGAAAGTGATAATGATGATGCTACTGCTACTGCTACTACAACTACCGCTGCTCATGATGCCTTTGTCGTTTTCGATGCCTGCAAGGCAACAAAGTGTTAACTTTAATAACAGCGCCAGCAACATTTACATTAACATTTCAGCAACAATGATGCACCACCCTGTGATGGTTTAGAGTGCAGCAGTTACAGCAACACTACTTAACGCACCTATCCACTCAAAGCAATTGCCTGTGAACTGAAACGCCCCATTTAGTTGTGATGAGGTGGGTGGTTGAGGTATCCAAGTGTTTAAGTGAATATACGCACACACATTTATGTATTGCGAAAATGGCAAAATATAACATTTGCAAATTTCAAAATAAGTAGAGTCGAGTAGTAATGAAAGTATTAACAAAAGGCAGCAAGTTTTTCGTTTGGTTACCTCTCTCTGATTGCCACACACCTAACAATACAGGCCATCGGCAGTGTTTACAGTGGCCCACAGGAAAGCTAGTCAGAAATATTTTTGGGATACAACAAAATTTTTTTGTTGAGTCCGAGACCTAACATTTTGTATACCCTACACAACACTGTGGTACAGGGTATTATAAGTTTGTTTCACGGCAGATGTTTGTAACACCTGAAAATAACACAGCTAGACCCACCTAAAAGTATACCGATCGACTCAGAAACACTAGCTGAGTCGATTTAAGCATGTCTGTCCGTCCGTCCGTCTGTCCATTTAAGGTTGTTCGTCGACTACAGGTCGCAATTTCAATCCGATCGTTCTGAAATTTTGCAGTTTAGAGTATTTCGCAGCTGTAAAGATCCCTATTGAATTTGGTTGAAATCGGTTTAGATTTAGATATAGCTCCCATATATATCTTTCGTCCAACTTGGCCCTTTAGTCCTATAGAAGCTGTATTTTAAATCCAATCGTTTTGAAATTTAGAACGGTAGAATTTCTTGATCCATGAACCAACATTGCCGAATTTGAAGAAAATCGGTTAAGATTTAGCTATAGCTCCCATATATATGTTTCGTCCGATTTTGCTCTTTAGTCCTGAAGAAGCTGTATTTTACATCCAATCATTTTGAAATTTAGAATGGTAGAGTTTCTTGATCCTTGAACCAACACTACCGAATTTGAAGAAAATCGGTTAAGATTTAGCTATAGCTCCCATATATATGTTTCGTCCGATTTGGCCCTTAAGTTCTATAGAAGCTGTAATTTACATCCAATCGTTTTGAAGTTTAGAATAAAGAATTTATACATAAATTACAAAATTTATATTTCAGAGTTATTCAATATTACGAGAGTGGTGTAGGGTAATATATAGTCGGCCCCGCTCGACTTTAGCCTTTCCTTACTAGTTTTTGTATATACTCGTATTAAGGAATACTATTTTATGAAACCAAAATCGATGAAACCCATCTTTTGTACTAAACATAAAATAATTGAGCTAAAATAATTGAGCTAAATGACTGAAATTTGGTGTCGATAATTTTTATAGCTACAGGTAATTTGGGATTGAAAATTGACAATATTGGTCCATTTTTTGATATAGCCCCCATACACAGCATCTCTCCGATTTGACTTCTTAACGTCATAGATACCAAAAATGTCAACTGATCGGGCTGAACATTGGTAACTGGGACTTATTCATACCCGGAATCCTTCACACGAACAACGACAGTTATAGGTCCGTGTTTTGATTTGAGATTTGTCTTCGGAACGCCACAAAAAACTCAAATTTCATCGAATTGGTCTGATATTTGGTAAAATCACTTTATTTGTATTTGTCGAATTTTGAGCTAAGGATTACGTACTTGATAAACATTGCTCTATGTTGTATAAGCTATTCAATTTTGAGGACAGACAGGTAAGGCCATGTTGCACTGATCTCTATGGACTATTAAATAGTAACACAGTTCAAAATTTTAAGTGTTTTCTGAATGCACATCTCCTCTACTAATTCCCAGTACAATTCAAGGCGATTTGCTCAACAGCTTAAAATCTCTGATATTTATAACATTTTCTTACAATCGGTTCCACTGTTTACTTTTCCACCGTACACTGCTCACCACCACCATTGTAAACTTTTCACCCATAAGAATACTTCAACTTCATCTCCAACAACAGACATAATTCAAAACCAGCAAAGTTAGTTTTTAGTAAAATGAAAACATGAACATTAAACTTGAATAAAAATATGGACCGTATGGAAACACACAGACATACTTAGTACATACTTAAGGTCCGAGCAGAAACTCACAAAGAGAAAAGACAATGTTTGTCGGGCTTTCAGAGCGCCACCTAGGAGAGCCTCGAGCTATTCTCATCATTACAAAAGGATGTGCACAGTACTCCAACAAGACTGTAAATAAACGAAGTTTGATAGATGGCATAGTGGCAGCAGCAGTAGAATAACGAAGGCAGCAACACTAGTGCGACAAGTTCTGTGTAGTTCTGATTTAGTGAAAGTCGGAAAAGGAATGGAAAGGGAATGTAGCAGATGTAGCTAAAGTATGCAAAAATAAAATGTTGCAGTTTCATTATGACAATGGACAACCGCCCATAGTGATGATGATAATAGGGCTGGTGTTTAATCTGTTCTCCTACTGATGCAACTACATAGTGTTTTTTGATGATACTGCTGTTACAGGACAACAGCTCCAACACTAAACAAAAGCAGCAAAAGTACAATTTCAACTGTCATCAACGCTATTATCATTAACATTAACACAACAGCCATTGAGGTCCCTACAATATATGCAGTAATTGGTCTTTGAATTAATATCGATATGAATTTTTTTTATATTGAAGAAATTGGCCAATTTTACCAACTTCGCCACCAAAAGTCAT
This sequence comes from Eudasyphora cyanicolor, assembly GCA_963930755.1. Classification (NCBI taxonomy): domain Eukaryota; kingdom Metazoa; phylum Arthropoda; class Insecta; order Diptera; family Muscidae; genus Eudasyphora; species Eudasyphora cyanicolor. The sequence continues at coordinate 156,106,353 of OZ005738.1, read as the reverse complement.
ATTACAAGTTTTTTGAATTTTTTGAATTTTGATCGTCATTATGTTTAACTGAGAGTGAAAAGCTTACTAATTTTTTGTTGTTGTAGAAAGTGTGTTCTATAATGACCATCTAAGAAAGAATGCCACATCTCCATTTTTGTGGTTTTGAGATATTTTGCTTTAACGTTTTTTTATCTTACGCCTCTTTAAAGTAAATATTTTTGAAAAATTTAAAAAATTATTTAACAAGTAAGAAAGTTTCAGTCGTGTAAACCGACTAAGGTATACCCTCACTTTGTGAGTACTGTAATATGAAATATTACACGGGTTAATCTGTCAATTTGTATGGGAGGTACCAGAGGGGATTAACAAATACTCCTATTTTTCGCTAAACAGTAGATACTTCAAATATATTGCAATGTACGGAATTGTAAGCCTTTATGTGAACTGGTATATTAATGTTATGATATATTCAATTGTGGTATGATTTGGCTATTTTGTGTGGGAGGTACCAAAAGGAGCGTGTTGATAACGCCCATTTTCAAAGAGCTATAAGTTATTTAAAAATATTATACTGTGCAAAATTTTGTTGTATTTTCGTGCATTGGTATTCACGCTATAAGCTCTTAACTTTTTGTATAAAATTGTACATTTGTGTGAGAGGTACCAAAAGGGGCGAGGCAATAACCCCCGTTTCTCACAGGACTGTAGGCACTATAAAAGCAAAACACTGCACAAAATATCAAGAATATTTATGCACTGGTATTCAAGTTATAAGCTGTTAACTTTTAGAGCAAAATAGTACATTTGTGTGGGAGGTACCAAAAGGGGCGTGTCAACTACGACCAATTTTCACTGGACTATAGGTACTCTAAAAGTATTACACTGTACAAAATTTCAAGTAATTGCATGGAGTGATATTATAGTTATAAGCAGTTAACTTTTGGTGCAAACTGGTCCATTTGTGTGGGAGGTACCAAAAGAGGTGCGGCAACTTCACCCATTTTTCTCGAGGTGATAGTGACTAGTATACTAATAGTATGTGTAGAATCTCAGAAGATTCGAATAAGTAGTATAGAAGTTATTAAAGAATCAATATTTCCCTAAAAGTTAACCCTTTGTGGGGGAGGTACTAGAAGGAGTAGTCCAAAATAGCCCATCTTCGAACTCATCCGGAGATAGATAAAAATATTACCGCATACCAAATTTGAAGTAAAACGGTTAGTCCTTTCGAGAGTTATCGTGCGTACCAGGCAGCAGACACACAGACGGACGGACGGACATTGCTCAAATGACTTAAAATAACCCAAAACGGATTTCAGTCGAACATACTTGGGGTCTTAGGTCACTCCATCGATGTGTTACACCTTTTTCCGTAGCAAATGATATATACCCTCGTATCACTAAAGTGAGGGTATAAAAATATATTATTTTGTTTAATTTTATTATCGTAACAAACAGGGGAATTTTTTGATGATACTCGTAGAGTCCATTTTCGCAAGCTGATAGCGGCCAAGAATCTAATATTATGTCTTTAATATTTGAACCCCTCATCAGGGAGGTACTCTAAGAAGTGGAACAATATAGTGCATCTTTGACCTTAGCCTGAGAGAAAGAAAAAATTTTGACACATACCAAATTTAAAGTCAATCGGGTAATCCTGTCAAAAAGTTAAGCATTTGTTTCTCCGCCAAGGGTTTAGTGACCTCTTGACAACTGGTCCAATGTCAAAGTCATAAATTTTGCACACATACAGTTTAGGAAGTGACTAAAACAATTTTCAATTTTTCAAAAGTGACACAGGATCTAATTATCTATAAATTAATGTGTAAATACAGATCTTCAATGAGATGCGAAATCAACTATTTTAGGGCCATCATGGGATCAAATCTACTACAATAACTAAACTGAAATTTAAAGTATCGATTAAGAGCTAAACACGTATATGATGTGCTAGCTATGATACTTTCACACATTTCAATTTCCAGTTTGTGGTCAGTGCAGTAGCTATCGAAAATATGTTCATAACGTTTGAGTTTTTGAGAGCATCTGGTATTATTTTCAGAAGTTTGATGGACTTTCAAGTAGACTGATCGTAAATATTCAACTACTTATAATTTTACATATAAAGGGTCCGCCAAATAACTTTTTTTTGAAAATGCTATAAAAAAACTACTCAATATTTTCTCAAATTTCTTTTTTTATTTGAAAGTACAATCCTTCCGGTTATTAATGGAAAATAATTTCATTCAAATGGCTGCCTCGGCTGGCCATGCAGTAGCCTACACGATCGGTCCAATTTTTAAGTACATTATCGATTGTGTGCAGCTGTATTTCACCAATGGCTTCAAGAATATTGTCCTTTAAAGCGTCAATTGTCTCTGGCTTGTCGGCGAAACACTTATCTTTGAGGGCACCCCACAAATAATAGTCCAACGGTGTCAAATCGTAGCTCCGAGGTGCCCAAACGACATCAGCTCTGCGGCTGATAATGCGATCTTCAAAAACAGGGCGCAAAACATCGAGTGTAGCTTCGGCTGTGGGGCACGTAGCGCCGTCCTGTTAAAAACAAATGTTGCCAATATCCTCCTCTTCAATTTTTGTGAACAAAAATTCGTTCAACAGGGCCCGATAACGATCGCCATTGACTGTAACAGTGACTCGTTTTGGGTGTATCGGCTTTTCAATGTATGCGTGCGGGTTTTCTGTAAGATCATCGCCAAATCCAATTGCAGTGAAAAAATAGTGCACATTTTTGTAGAAATTTCAAACTGTATGCAGAAAATTCTTATTGGATGCGTCTACAGACCACACCGTAGTTTGTCATATGATGCGCTAAGAATAGTAATTCAAAATTTGTCAGTTGAATACGACGACGTAATTATTGCAGGAGATTTTAATTCGAACGTTTTAGCGGAATCGCATCTATTGGATTCTTTCAAATCCGTTTTATTACATAATGTTAATTCGGTAAATCCTACACATTTCACAACCTCCGCCAATACACTTTGTTGCTGGCTTGAACAAGGTCCTACTCTATGATCAATTGTCCGTGCCATGTTTTTCTAAGCACGATTTGATTTTAATTTCGTACGATGCTAGGACTTGCATTGAAACCCAACAACATAAATTTTATGACTTCCGTAAGCTGAACTATGATTTGTTACAATCTGAATTTTTTAAAGTTAATTGGACCAGTGTATATACTCTAACGTCTGCTGACGAACAACTGTCATTTATAAATGAAAATGTGCAACATCTCTTTCATTTAACTATACCACTACGAACATCACGAAGGCAACATACTGGGAAATGTTGGTTTAGTACACATATTAAATCCTTAATAAATAAAAGAGATATTTGTTATCGACGCTGGAAACGCTTTAAAACATCACAATTATATGATGAATACAGTGCTCTTAGAAAAGAAGTCACTAAAGCAATAAGTTTGGCAAAATCACAGCACTACGCAACTAAATTTAACTCTGCGATGAATTCAAAAATAAATGGAAGACAATTAGGGAAATTGGCATTTGTAAGAAATGCGATGTACCTATTCGAGCTGATCCTAATGAAATAAATGAATACTTCGTAAAAAGCTTGCGTGATATGCAGTCATCCTACTCAAATATTATGTTTTCAAGGGTATCAAATTTAACCGACTATGGTAATTTTGAATTCCGTTGTGCTAACCCATCTGAGGTGATGGATAGTTGTATCTCAGTGAAATCAAATGCAGTAGGTCTCGACAATATTCACCCGTGTTTTATTAAGATCCTGCTACCACACTTATTACCTCATATTACACATGTCTTCAACACGATACTTACGACCAGTCAATAGTCTGGAAACACGCAAAGATATTGCCACTTCCCAAATCTAGGAACAGTAATGACTTTCGCCCAATTGCCATTTTGCCATACCTATCTAAAGCTTTCGAAAAAATAATGCATTCCCAGATAAGCAAGTATCTGACCGAACATAACCTATTAACGGATAAACAATCTGGTTTTCGCCCAAAACACAGCTGCATAACTGCCCTCGCACATGTAACAGATTGCATAAGACACAATATGGATAACAATAAAATAACATTCCTCACCCTACTCGATCATTCCAAAGCTTGTGATTGTATTGATCACGAAATCCTATCTTCCAAGTTACGAGAAAAATTCTCTTTTACCAGAACTGCTACCAATCTAGTGTCGTCATATTTAAGCAATCGCTTTCGATCAGTTGTTCTAAATAATGTTTCCTCCAGACCACTGCACTTGGAACGCGGCCCTCAAGGCTCGGTATTAGGACCGCTTATTTTTTCATTGTATATTAATGACCTTCCACTACAACTCCAATTCTGCAGTATCCACATGTATGCCGACGATGTACAGATATATTTAAGCTGTTCTAAAACATCAATCACTGATTGTGTTTCGAAAATCAACAGATATCTTGAAAGAACAACTGGGCATTGGTAAATAAGCTGTTTCTAAACCCTAACAAATCAAAGTGCATAGTTGTGGCAAAAAAGTCGCAACTTTCTTCTTGTGTTTTACCCATTGTCATCGGAGGTCAACAAGTAAAGTTTGTAAACAACGCTAAAAACCTAGGAATTATTTTCAATAACTCCCTCTCATGGACTGACCACATAGCAACTACAACAGGCAAAGTCTTTACAATGCTGCGTACACTATATCCGACATCGTACTATACCCCTCAACACATACGCATTCTTCTTGCGAAAACATATCTGCTGCCATCACTTCTATATGGGTGTGAACTATTTTCAAGCTGTGACGCTAAAAGTATGTCAAGGCTAATGATAACTTTTAATGCCGTTTTGAGATATGTTTATGGATTACGACGGTACCAGAGTTGCTCTGGTGTTCAAAAATGTCTATACGGAGTTGACTTTCTACACCTGCTTAAAATAAAGACTTTAACCTTCTTGCACAACATAATATACACCAAGGCACCATCATACCTATACAACATAATTAGATTCGGTCGTTCAAGCAGAGGATTGCGGATCATTCCAATTAGACATAAATTGTTAATATCCGAACGTCACTTTATAGTTAATGCTATTCGTCTTTGGAACTCGCTTCCATTTCCCATACAACTTATAGGCAATGCAACGTCCTTTAAACTTTCACTATATGCTCATTTCCAGTAATTTATTTTATTTTCCATTCAATGTTTTTTATCCGTAAAACGTTATTATTATTGCAACTATTATTGTTATTAAGTTAAATTAAATCATACTGTAACAATTGTAATTCACATACTATAATTTATAGGAACGTAGCGTCCTGTTGTATGTGAAAACGAAATAAATAAATAAATAAATAAATAAATAATAAACAATGGATCTATCTCTTCTCCTTTTGGGTGTTACAAACAAATGCACAAAGTCATAATACCCTGTACCACAGTGTGGTGTAGGGTATAAAAATGGAACAATACACGATTAAACAACGCATTGAAATTATTAAAAATCGAAAAATCATCTTGACTGATGAGGCCCATTTCCACCTCGGTCGCTACCTCAACAAGCAAAATTGTCGCATTTGGGGCTCGGAAAACCCAAGAGTTATCGTTGAGAAGCCTCTCCATCCTCAACTTATGACTGTTTGGTGCGGTTTATGGTCCTGCGGGGTCATTGGACCTAACTTTTTCGAAAATGAGGTTGTATCAACAGTTACGGTGAATGGATTGCGCTATCGAGAGATGATTAATGATTTTGATTAATGATAACGTTAATACCAGCGCATACAAATACTTGAAATTTTGTGCAGTGTAATATTTGTATAGTATCTACAGTCCAGTACAAAGTGGGCATTATTGCTGCGACTCTTCTAGTACCTCTCACACAAGTGGTAACACTTTTGTGAAATGTTAAAAACTCTTAATTTATATGACTTTGTGCATTTGTTTGTAACGCCCAAAAAGAAAATAAATAGAACCATAGTTTATTATACCGATCGACATAGAATCACTTTTTGAGTTGATTTAGCCATGTCCGTCTGTCTGTCTGTCCATGTATACTTGTGATCAAAGTGCAGTTCGTATTTATGGTCCGATTGTGATGAAAGTTAGCACAGTGCTCGCTTATTACCCAAGGACGATCCATATAGAAATTGGTCAAAATCGGCTTAGATTTAGATATAGCCCCATATACATATATGTTACCACCGGTTTGAAACTGTATTTTATATCAGATCAGTGTGAAATTTGTCAGAGAGATCATATTACATGAATGAACACTTGGGGAAAATCGGTTTAAATTTGGATGTAGTCCCCATATATCCAATTACACCCGATTTGACATGTATGCGCTGTAGAAACCGTATTTGCTATCCGATCAGTACGAAATTCAATAGAGTAAGTTTTCTTATTGTATGTATTAACACTGCCAAATTCGGGGAAAATCGGTTCAGATAGAAACATAGTCCCAATATATATGTTACACCCGATTTGACATGTAAGCGCTGTAGAAACCGTATTTTATATCCGATAAGAACGAAATTCGGCAGAGAGAGTTGTATTATTATTATTATATAAATGAACTCTGCCAAATTCTTATTGCGATGCCCGTTTTGCATTTTTAGGGAGGTGTAGGGTATTACATAGTCGGCCCCGCCTGACTTTCTGTCTTTCCTTACACATAATTTTATAAATTATTGTCGTTTCCAAAAAAGTTGCTCCATTAGCCTAAAAAAACGTTAAATGTTAGTTAATAAAAAAATTGTAAAGATGTTGCGATGTCATACAACACTTACTGTTTTTGAGAGATAAAGAAAATAATCGTACATTGGGGTTCTACAAATTTTATGAAGTTGCAACCAATGATATTCTACAGGTTTGGAAAAGCACACAGCTTCCAGTAATAAGAAGGATTTTAATTCGTAAAAAGCTAGAAATGCTTGTAGAACGGTATCGCGATAACATATAGAATCCATCACATTATATAGGGAAGCAATGGAATGAACTATTCGTTACCCCCGATTTCACATGTAAGCGCTGTAAAAACTGTATTTTATATCCGATCAGTATGAAATTCGGCAGAAAGAGGTTTCTTATTATACGAATGAACACTGTTAAATTTGGAAGAAATCGGTTCAGATTTAGATACAGCCCCCATATATATGTTACCCCCGATTTGACATGTAAGCGCTGTAGAGACTGTATTTTATATCCGATCAGTATGAAATTCGACAGAAAGATGTCTTTTTACATGAATGAGTATTCAGGGAAAATCGGTTCTTATTTATATATAACATCCGTATATATGTTCCTCCTGATATGGTATCAAAGCGCTATAGAAGTTGTACTTTACTTCCGATCATTAAAATTTTCCAGAAATATGTTTCTCAATTTAGGAACGAATATTGCTTAATAAGTTATTATCGGTTCAAAATTAGATAATATGTCGCTACCCATTTACCAATTATTCCAAATTATTATCGCAATGACCCTTATCGCATTGTTAGGGAGGTGTAGGGTATTATATAGTCGGCCCCGCCCGACTTTCTGCCTTTCCTTACTGGTTACAATATATATTAGGCAGTTTATTTTAATATAAGTATAATATCGGATATCTTAATGACGAAAAACCCTGTTCTTGGAAGTGATTTGTAACTGGTCCAGCTCTTAAATGGAAACAGCTAGAACCCAAATATTTTGGGCATCACTCTAAAACATATCAGTCATTATTTGTAGGGGGTACATTTGCAAGTTTTTTTTGAGGCACTTTAATATATAAATATGAGAGCTATATCTAAATTCGAACCGTTTTTTTGTAAACTCGGCAGTATTTATGATTAGTTCAAGAAACTTCTTTGGCTCCAATTTCATACACTCTGGTCGAAAATTGTGGCTGCTAAATATGGAGGCTATATCTAAATCTGAATCGATTTTCACCAATAAAAATAGGCATCCTAACAAATTTCGTAGCTATCGGAGCATAATTGCGACCTGTAGTTTGAGTGCAATAATAATATGTATGTACACACAGACAGAAGGACATATCTGAATCGATTCAGAATGGGATTTCAAGTCGATAAACAATGGGTCTATCCATTCTCCTTTTGGGTGTTACAAACAAATGCACAAATTTTATAATGTGGTGTAGGGTATAACAATTAAAACTGTGCGAAATTCATTGTTAGTATCTCAACTAAATTCCTTAGTTCTTGTTTACAATCGGAGATCTACTGAATACAAAATTAGCCCTAATTGAAAAACTTTGTATATATCTGTAGATTATTGTTGCATTAGTCATGTGATTTTTAAATAATTTCGATTACGAGATTCATGAAAAACGTAGATATTTAAAATATATTTTCAAATAAAAATTGTCAGACTTCTATGATTAGATTAGTATGGAATTTCTTATAATGCAAATCAAATGACTTTTACTGTTTTCTTATATTGCAAGTCAAATGACTGTTACTGATTGGTGCATAACTTTTGACTGGGTTGACGGATAAAGACCAAATTTTGACTAAGTATAATTTGGAATATTTAGAATTACAAAATGCAATATCTCTTAGAACATGCTAAGTTAGCTTATCATACTTTTGAAGTTATCAATATAGGAAAGACTACATGTTATTGCAAATGTGTAATTTTTGTGGATCATTATTCGCCGACCTGTTGCTGTGTTGTGTGTGTATTGTCCACATTGTAACCCATCTTCTTCGCTTCGAAGCACTCTGCCGAATTTTCCATACAATTGTTCCCACCGCATTTTACATGCTTTTATTTTCATCACACTCTACTGTTTTTTGCTTCATTTTTTTTTTCTAAACTTTGGCACAAAATATAAATGTCTGCAAAGTTGTTTCCTATAGGGATGTGCAATTTGTGTCATCAACACTAACATTGTCTTGCAATTCGAGTGCGTCTCTGTGTGAGTAACATGACTACACATTCACACATTCACATATGGTATCGGCTTTTGTGATGAGTACCTTATTTCATTTTTGTTGCGAACATGCCATTATTGTACCACAAAAGACAACAAAACTATGTATAAGCAGACGCATTTCGGATGGGACAGTGGGAAAAATAATAAATAAATAAACAATAGTTTGAATTTAAAAATACTACTGTAATGAATCTACTGTGCCTTAGTTATATTGTCAATAAAAAACTGATTAGCTTTTGAACTTAGATTTTTTTGCTCAAGTTAAACTTACCATTAATCACTTCCACATTTATCACCTTTAAATATTCCGTCCCACTGTTTACCATAGATGTGCTGATACACATTCTGAGTATCAGTTTTTCTGGCAGTAGTCATAGAAGCTAATGGTGGTACCAATTGGCTTCATAACTTGTACATTGTATATTGTTGCTTTTGCCGCTGCACTTCCCCGCACCGCTACGCCTTTGTTTGCTTTATTCACTCATTGTATGTTGCACGTTGCAAGTACTCCTATCGCAGCTAGACTCAGCGTGTTGTCTGTTGTTAGCGCCCCAGCGACATCAGAACAACATGAAGATGCAACATTCCGAAACAATTCCCGCCTGTGAATACAATGATTTTGGGATAGACTCCGACCGACATCTGTCTGGCAGTGCCACTATCAGTGGCAAATAAGTAGCAATGGCGGCATTTCAAGTTCGTTCGTCTAACAGTGGGTAACAAGTAAATTGAGCATTTCGCTGTTTTGGCGCTATTTTCCAGTCATTGTTTCTGGAGTGAAGGCAAAATGCCAAAAAAAGCGTTTCAGTTGATGACAATTTACAATTGTTATGAATGAAAATGATAGTGGAGCCTTAAATCACATTGTATTTTACTAAAGGGATGCAATGGTTTCTGCAACACGTAAAAGGAGAAACAAAAACGACAGTAGATGATATGCTTCGCAGAGCATTTCATAATTCATGTAAAGAAGTTTTTTTTTATTTACGTGCAGTTTTGTATGCTGGGAAAAAAAAACTTAAATATAAGGCCCGATATATGTTAAATAATTTAAAAAGATGTGGTTTAGACCCTAAGTGTTTAAACATATCCCGAGACATGTTTTAATGTGATATATGCCAGAAATTGTAGAAAGGAAGAAATGCAGATCAATTCGATTTTATATTCTAAACTATTTTCAAACATTTATTTTGAGGTTTACACAAATAATACATTATCTATGTATATGTCCAGTAGAAAGATATATCGTCATCAGAAACACAAGTATTTTCAAACATTTATTTTAAGATTTATACAAATATTATATGTCCTATAGAAATATATCGTTGTCAGAAATGAAACGGCTCATTTTTGAAAATTTTAAAAGGGAAACAAAATAAAATGAAAAAAATAGTGGTTACAAAAACGGGGTTTTAAGGATAATACCCATACATTAGATGCATATATAAATTCACACAAACATCATATAAACTTTTTTTTTCAAATTGTTGCAAATAAGCATTTTTAACTACGAAAAAAAAAAATAATATAATATATAATAATAATTTGATGTTATGTCCTTTTGAATTTCGTTAATAAATTATCCATTTGTGATAGTAAGGCGATAAAAATTTGTCAGAATGTTTATTTAGAAGCAACGAACAATTAATTAACTATCAATGACCTTGAAAAATAACCATAAAAACCTCAAATTTCAAGGAATTTAGCTGAAATTTGGTATAATGAGTTTAATATACGTTTTATTTTTACCTTTTTATCACTTTGAATGTGTACAACGGTCACATTCGACACCGTGGGATTGCCCATATGTATAGATTCATTCATTTAATAAGAAACATCATTCTGCGGATTTTCGTTATAAGTGCGTCAAATGGTAGGGATCTGTGCTCGCGGGCAGTTCTGACTACCGGGAAAACTTATATCGGCGAAAAAAGTTACACGTGTCCCGGCGTTTCGCTGGGTCATGTCTAAGGATCGACATATATCGATTAGTAAGTATCATATAGCGTATTTTTCACGTTTAGGGGTCTTCATAACTCGAGAACGAATGCAATAAATTTAGAAAAATTAAGAATTACAATTCCCAAAAATTTGTTTACTGGACATCCACCTGGAAACAGAATTTTGGTAACTGTCGTTAAAAGTATCAGAAAAAATTTGATTTTTTTTTCCAAAAAAATAAAAAAGTTTTTTGTTGGCGCGAAAAAAACCATAAGAAATATAAAAAATTTGTTAAGGTGGCGCAAAAGTAATCCTCCTATCAGAAAATGCTATACATTTCGCGATTGGTCCCTAATGTCAGTTCTGTTTTGACATTTGTGTAGTAAACACATGCGAAATACACGTTAATAAACAATGTTACGCTACACTGCTCCAGAACGCGGAATATTGCTGACTATTTATTTGACCAATAATCGGTCGGTGACTTTGGCACAACGTGAATTTCGTGGCAGATTTCCTGGCCGTCCAACGCCTACTGGTGAAACACTGCGACGTTTAGCCGCTCGCCTCGAAGAGACTGGCACAACACGAGATGCTGCCAGGCGTGGCAGACCCCGGAGTAGCCGTTCTGCAGAGAATATTGCTGCTGTAGCCGAGGATGTCATGGAAGCGCCGTCGACATCGACCAGACGACGTGCCACGCAAATGGGTCGACGGTCTCTACAGCGAATTTTGGTATAAGATTTGAAGATGTTTCCGTACAAAGTCCAGACGGTGCATCAGCTGTTAGCTGCTGACCGCCAATCGCGTCTAACATACGCTCAAGCCATCCTTAATCACCACCAAGAGGAAGATGATTTTTCATCAAAAATAATCATGAGTGATGAGGCCCATTTCCATCTTAGCGGGTATGTAAATAAGCAAAATTTACGCTTCTGGGGCACTGAAAATCCGCGTGTAACCCACGAAGAGCCATTACACCCGCTCAAAGTCACTGTATGTGTGTGTATGTATATGTTTTTCTTCGAAGACGTCGCGGGCCAAACGGTTACTGTGAATGGTGAGCGCTACAGAGCAATGATCAACGAGTTCTTTTTGCCGCAACTTGATGAATTGGGATTGGAAAACATGTGGTTCCAACAGGACGGTGCAACGGCACACACTGCACGTGTCACAACCGATATGCTGAAGGATGCATTTCCCGGGCGTCTAATCTCCCGTTTTGGCGATTTGCACTGGCCAGCAAGATCGCCTGATTTGACCGCTCCAGACTTCTTTTGTGGGGTTTTTTGAAGTCGCGGGTTTATGTCAACAAGCCTCAGACTCTTGCAGCTCTTAAAGACAATATCCGTCAAGAATGTGAGGACCTATCGCCGGAAGTTTTGGCCAAAGTGATGGAAAATGCCATAAGAAGGGCTCAAATGACAATCAACTGTGGCGGCGGCCATTTACATGACATCATATTCTCGACTTGATGTAAAAAAAATTAAAAGACCAAATAAAAATAATCCACAAGAAGAATCAAAGTTTTTAATTTTTTTTTAAAGTACAGCCAAAAAACATCGAAAGGTTACTTTTGCGCCACCTGTTATTATAAACTTTTGGTTAGGATTTTTTTTCATTTTCTTGAATAGAAAACCTTCCTAGAATATTGTGTGAAAATTTGAGGTGAATCGGAGCAGAACTAACGAAGATACAGCAGTCTAAGCAACCGCGCCTCATATGTGACTCAGTACATCAGAAATATGTACTTTAAAGCGTTTTTCCCACAAACCATGTTTTCAAAGACGGTGCCCCTCATAACTAAAAAACGACTTAACCGATCCTTTTGAAATGTTTAACACTATTTCTTTACATAATTTACGAGTTAACTCTGTCAGCTTTTATTTTAATTCTTTTTATTTAGCAATAACTAATTATTCTATTTTTTCTCGCAAAAATCACATTTTTCGCTTCAAAGTGTTTCCAAAAATTGAAAAGTTTAAATTTCGAAAATAACTCGACAGCTTTGCCTGGCAATAACGATTATCAAACTAAATATTTTATTTTTATATCAGATAATACGGTATCGAGTTCTGAAGGGCACCGCAATTCAACTTTTTTCCGTGACGCTTCAGCATAAATGCTGTCGTTGCCATATTTTTTTATGATAACTTTACACATTAAACTTTGAAAGTTATACTTTAATGTACTACTATTTCAATCAAAAACTGTTAACCTTTTCGTCACAAAAAATCATAAAAATGTGTCTTTTTTGCACGAATAAATGTTACCCCCCTTTAAATGCAATTTAAGCTGATAACATTTTAATTACAACAAAAAATAAATAAATTTACGAATTTTTTTTGGGACTGAAGGTGAGAGGATTCTTAAGTCGGTTTACCGACTGAACTTTCTTACTTGTTTTAATATTAATACATCTTTGTTTTTATTTTCAGTCCACATTCACATCCTACCAGAAATGCTGGCAAGCCACTTGTTGAACTATGGAGTTTGAAAAAACTAATCACTGCAATCTAGTCAGAAGCAATAAAGGTAATTTCCCTGTTACAAATTTTGTATGTTACAACGCAGAGAAATATATATGGATGTAATGTTCACATTTGATCATTGCAATCAGTGGTCGACTTTAATATGGAGAAGACCTCACTGGACGACTCTAATATAGAGAATACCTCAGTGGTCGACTCTAGCATAGATAATTTCTCATTAGTCGACTTTAGGATAGAGAAGATCTTAGCGGTCTACCCTAGTACAGAGAAGACTTCAGTGGTCGAATCTAGTATAGAGGAAGACCTCAGTAGACGACACTAGTAAAGGGGAAGGCCGCAGTAGTCGACTCTATTATAGAGAAGACCTACGTGGTAGACTGTAGAATAGAGAAGAACTTAGTGGTCGGCTCTAGTATAGAGGAAGACCTCGCTGGTTGACTTTAATGTATGGGAAGACATCAGTGGTCAACTCTAGTACAGAGAAAGACCTCGGTGATCGACTATAATAAATAAGTAGAGGAAGACTTCAGTGATAGACTCTAGTATAGAGGAAGACTTCAGTGATAGACTCTAGTATCGAGGAAGACTTTGCTGGTTGATTTTAGTGTAGAGGAGGACCTCAGTTGTCGATTCTAGTGCAGGGACGACCCACAGTGCTCTGTCTTCATGTATCGATGTGACAAAAATAGAAGGAGTAATTGCAGAACTATGAAATTTGGTACCAAGCTGTATTTGGTTATAGTTAAGAAAAACTTTAAATTTGGATCCAATCGGACCGCGAGTGTCATAACCTTTTGCAAATTATTCCCGGTCCTTAAAAATTCACCAGACTATAACACTAAATTGGAGCATTCTATATTTATGAAATTTAACTTGTCATAATATTTTATATATATCAGTTGCGGTGCAAAATTTCGACAGGATATAGCGAGTCCTTTTGGTACCTACCACACAAAGGGTTCAAAGGACTTAAAAATAAATATATAAAGAACGCTCAAGAGTGGCGCTGAATTTCGACCAATGTTTGTAAAGCGTAATAGGCTTTGCTGTGAGTAAATGTGTGCACAAATTTTGGGAGGAATTGTTTCAAGATCCTTCAACATAGCCCCCTAGAAGATCTTGAAAAATGGGTTTTTGGTCCAAATATCGTGCGACCCATCAAATTAAAGGGAATTTTGCGTAGATTACAAATATGGGAGAAAAACTAGAAGACTCAATAGGGAAAATTTCTGTATGTCATACGTCGGGTACGTGGACCATAGTGTTTTTGCGTAGCATTGTACTGTATTGTTTCGTTTTAAAAATTTAATGCATGTATTTGTCATACGAGTTTCCTTCGTTGAATTCTAAAATAATATTATCATCTTTGTCAAAAATTTCATAAAAAATACCGCATAGATATATTTTTGTTTAAAGGATACTTGATATATTACTCTGACAAATATTAGCAATGACAAGATTTTTAAACCGTATTGAACTTATAATAGAATCAGAATTTATTGTAAGGTACGTCATTAAACCTTTGTTTGAGTTTTTTTGGACAATTTTTTCCTGGTATGAAACACTAGAGCTTCTCGAATAATTTTGTGACTGGCTTCTTCAGATAAACAACCTTAAATTAAATAAATGTTTCCGGAAATAGAATTGTCAATATTTATATACCTACTGGCAAATTAAATTAACTAATAACATCGTAACCATGAATTATTACTTTATGTACACTACTGACATATAATATCATCGGAAACGCGCCAAATTATTATCCTTGTTGCTATTAGGAGCTCCTTAAATGCATTACAGTTAATTTTTTGTCGCAAGAAAATTTTAGACCTAAAGCCAAAGTACTTTGTCGTAATTTTGTGCGCGAATAATTGGAACTTTTATATTTTATTTTTAAAAAGGATGTGGCATTAATAATTTTTGCGAAAAAAATTTAGATCTTTACGTGTTATTTTTCAGATGACGTAAATATTTTTTTTTGATTTTTCGACATAAAAACACAATATTAAATGGATTTTTTATCTTAATTGGTTTTTGGGAAACTACCTAAAAACATTTTTAGACCTAAAGCAAAATTACTTTTTCAAAATTTTGTGCGCGAATAATTTGAACTTTTATATTTTATGTTTAAAGAGGGCATATCAATAATAGTATCTGGCAAACAAAAATTAGGGATCTTTACGATTTTTTTTCCGATGCCATACAATATTTAATATTTTTTGATTTTTCGGCATAAAAGCACCATATTAAAAGCGATTTTTTATTTTTTTCTCAACAATAATTCATAAGTATGAATTTTTATATTTTTAAGAATTCTGTCAGATTTCTAGCGCAAAAAAATATGGGGTTGGTCAACACGTTAAGCGTGGGCGTCTGTTTTTGGAACACCCCTCAACATTATATTCGAAAATAATGTTTTTAGACATACAAAATATATATTTTCTTAAGTTTGTTCACTTTCATTTTACATTTTTATATTTTTTTATTTAATAGTAACAGTACATACATAGTTTTTGAAGAATACAATTTTAGGGATCTGTTCCAACTTATTTTTCTCATTCCAATTAAAATTTTAAATTTTTTCATTTTAACAAAAAATACGAATTTTGCAAAGCAATTTTGAATAGCACTTTTGCAATTTTCTGCCGACTTGGCATTTTTGTATTATTCGGAATTCGATTTACTATCATATACAAAAGGTTTGGCTTAATTTCCCTAATAAACGAATTTTATACAGCTATTTTACAACATACATTTATCGTAGTTTATTTTTTGTTCGATTTCCGTATACAACAATTGACTTTGGCGCCCTCTCGCTGCGTCAAAAAGAGGTAAATTAAAAAAATATTGTTATTATTTATCTTAATTGGTTTGTTAGGATATGATGAGTACCAATTTTACCATTATTTGAGCCAGTACATTATTATCGATTTTTGTCAATGGGACAGAGCACCTCAGTGGTCGAATTTATTATAGAGGAAGACATCAGTCAAATACTCTTTTATAAAGGAAGTCCTTCGTGGTTGACTCTAGTATGGAGGTAGACCTCAGTGATCGACTCTAGTATAGAGGAAGAACTCAGAGTCTCGACTGACTAGCGTCGACTCCGGTCGATTCTAGTACAGAGAAAGACCTCAGTGATCGACTCATGTATGGCAGCAAATCTCAGCTGTTGACTATAATATAGAGGGAGACCTCAGCCGTCGGCATTATTGTAGAGAATTACCTCAGTTCCCTCACTCATTCAAGTATACAGAAAGACATCAGTTCCCGATTTCCGATTTCCGATACCCGTCAACACAAAGTGGACACATTCATTCGAAAATAATGTTCCCATAATTTCTCTCGCTATTATCTAAATATTTTCATATTTTTTATTTTATAATACTTATCCCATGACAATACTCTCATAAAGAATTAAAATTGTAATATAAAATTTACTAGTTAATATTATCTTAATATCTGACTATTATAAACGTCCTTACATATGTGAAGCAAAGAGGCCATATTTTATGGTTACCTCCAATAAAAGCAACGACGTATAGTGATGATGTACAATAATGTAATTGTTGTTTTATGGTTGCGACAACCGTTGTAAACAAAATATGATCCTGGTCTAGACGACTGAAAATTCACAACTATTTTTTTTTGCAATTTTTTTACAATTGTGAGTGTGTGCGCGTGTGTGAGGCCCACCTTCAAACATACCCAGAGATAGAAAAAAAGATTTCCACATACCAAATTTGGAGTCAAACCTTCACTCCTCTCGAGAGTTATCATGCGTACCAACCAGCAGACAGACAGACAAACAGACGGTCGGACGGGCATTGCTCTATTTACTTAAAATTATTAAAAATGAATTTCCGCTAAACATGCTTGGGGTCTTACATTACTCCTTCGACGTATTACACTTATGGCCCGTAACATATGATACATACCTTCGTCACACTAAAGTGAGGGTATAAATATGGTACATATCCTAAAGCCACCTTCTAAGAAAATGGGAATTTTAAAGAACAATTTATTAAGAAAAAATTACCATTAAAATTTTTTTAATATTTTTTCTTGCTTAGGGCTCCGAGTATTACATCAGAAAATGTTATGCACTGCCTTTCGACAAAAATTGTGTTGCATAGTATAACCGGAATATAAAGCAATGACTTCGGATTAAGGACCATGAAGCAAAGAAAGAAAGTGCAATTTGAAAGATGTTTTCTAGAAAAACTATTTTGACGAACAACGACATCAAAATTAATTTGTTATTTAATAGCTAATGCTTTCAATGTTATGCCTTTGAAGTACTTACTGTTCGACTCAAAATAGCCGTTATTGCAATCTTCTTCCTCCACACAGATTTGTAAACTTATACAATATTCCTTTCTCCATATCTTTTGAAGTAATCATCTTTATGTTTCCGAATTCTTCATTTTATATTATTTTGCCAATTACTGAATTCTATTAAAGAATATTACGTTTTTGGAAAGGGAATTGTACGGGCTTGTTGCTTATTTTTCTTTGCAAACATGCAGCTACACTACATGAAAATATCATGAATAAACAAAATCCACGAACATAAAATAATATATTAAAATTTCTGTAAATAGGTTGAGGTACTAGACAAATTTTAATATTTTATTAATGATATTTATGGAAAATTCTTATAATTTTTGTGCGGAAAATATTCTGTTATTATTTCAATATTATAGAATTCGAACAGAGTCACTAGATCTCAAATTAATTGTCAATCCCCAATTCTTATATTTAATTGGTTCATTCAATCTATCACAAGATATTAACTTTATTCTGACATCTTGACTTAAAGTTGTTTCAAATTTGTTTGTTTTTACTCTCCGCCATGCAACTTTCGTGAAGTGAAAGTTTCACATTTTCTTGCAGCGATTTTCGTGCAACATAGGGTGCCATTTCAAGTGAAACGGAAGCGGACATAAGATACGTGTATGTGTCTGTCTGTGTGTGTGTGTGTGGAATGTCGTGTGTTTGGTATTTCAATGTCCTGTCATGTGGCTTTTCATGCCATTTCGTGTCACAGTTTGTCTCGACAACATTTGTTATTATATCCTTGAACTTCTCTGACCGGATATTTGATATTTGTTTCGTTGCCGGAGTGATGTTTGTCTCCAAGAAAACAAGAATTTTGGTGATTCTATATGAAAGACCACCGAAAGGATGCTAGGAATGTGTTTGCTTGTAAATATTTTTGTTGTTATTTATTGTTTTGTCTGTTTATGTCAAAGGGTTATTTATTTTATTTCGCTCCAAACGACGGCCAATTAATCAAATCTTGTGGAATTGTAAGGCCTATCATGTTATATGCATGTACGAGTATACATATGTATTATTTACAAAAAAATATTGTGAATGAACGAACCATGTAATTGAATATCGTTGCTCTTAGAACTATTGCATTTAGACAACAAACGAACACAAATCGTATACAAAAAGCGCAATTGAAATCATCGAAAGACATTTGATATCTCCAACTCCTATGGCAACTACTAAATGAAAAATAAAAAAAGAGACATTATTCTACACCTTTTCAAGTTTGCAATGTGAACAAGTAAATTTATATTGGTAATTGTAAATTTGTATTGAGAGAATATAAAATCATATTGGAAAATGTAAATTTGTAATGAGAACATGTAAATTCATAGTAAGATGTGTAAATTCATATTGGAAAATGTAAATTTCAATGAGAAAATATAAATTCATATTTCGAAATGTAAATTTGTAATGAGAACATAGAAAAATATATTGAGAAATATAAATTCGTAATGAGAAAATAACGAAGAATATAAACTCGTAATGAGAATTTGAAAATTCATATTGACAAATGTAAAATTGCAATGAAAACATATAACGCATAATAAGACAATGTAAATTCGAAATGAGAAAACATAAATTCATAATGAGAAACTGTTAACTCAATTTATCGAATATTATAAAATTCGTTCGGGGTAGCACTTGTTTTAAGGTAAGGTCCTTATTCTCCAATGCGTAAGCCCACATATATATTTGGTCTAAAGCCACATATTTCGGCTGTCAGGAGAAAACTTCGTGTTCTTACGGTACAGTGTTGGGCTGTATGCGAAAAAATAATTCAATATCTCGAGCACATTTTGAATGAGTTCTGGTCAATATGAATGGCGGAGATTGTGCAAGAGATTAAGTTTAAATGATATGCACGTTGGACAATAATCAATTGGAGTTTATAATCTTCTATTTTTATGTATTATTTCTTAATTCTCAATATCTTATCAGTAACTGAATTAAATGTTATCAATATGAATTTATATTTTCTCATTATTTTTTTTTATATTTTCCCAATACGACTTTATATTACTCATTATGCATTTATATGTTCTCACTACAAATTTTCATTTGCCAATATGAATTAACACATCTTACTATAAATTTACATGTTCTCATTATAATTTACATTTTCCAATATGATTTTATATTCTCTCAATACAATTTTACATTTGTCAATATAAATTTACACGTTCTCATTACGAGTTTATATTCTACGTTATTTTCTCAAATTGAATTTATAATTCTAAATATAAATTTCTATGTTCTCATTACGAATTTACATTTCGCAATATGAATTTATATTTTCCCATTGTAATTTATATTTTCTCATTGCAAACTTGAAAAGGTGTAATTCATTTAAGGTATTTATCGAATCAATGGCACCAAAATTATAAAAATTATATATAATTCGTACAATAATTTAAAAACATGTAAGAAAATCTTAGTGGCATAAAACGACTGGATTATACCCTCACATCAAATAAAAAATATAAGAAAAAATTAATATACTGCAATATGTATGCGTGATATTACAGTATAGAGCATATAAGAACTTAAATATTTCACGTTAATCCTATGTGCGAGAGGTACCAGCGGAAGCCAATTTAACCCATCTACGAATATAACCTATATTTGAGGTATCACATTCAAAATTTTAAGGCATTTTGTTGCTCCTAGCGAGAATTATCGTTTGCACCAACTAGCCCAGTGCACCAAACAGATGAGCATTCATATCCAAAATTACTTTAAATATCCTGAAATGGACATCCCCCAAGATATACTACTTCGTTTTTTTTAAAGGAGGAGGGCTCATTCCCAGTTAGAAACACTTAACCTTGTTGAATATGCGCTACTGTTGAGTACGATGTCCCCGTCACCTACGTATATGTTATCATCTTCACATATGAGCTGAAAAGGTCCTTCTATTTTGTAGAAATGAGACAGCTGTTTAGAAGACTTGTCCGTAATGCTGTACCTGCGAAGCCACGTCGATTTTTAGAACTAAAATACTTCTTCGTTTCTTGCTTACTCAAATGCTTCCAATTCTCGCAGAGTTCCAAGCAAGACTGACTGTGTGGCATGCACAAGAGATCGTCATTTCGATGATTTTAAGAGCCAAAAAATAGGACATGACAAATTTGCCCCGAGATGAAAATATATAAAACAACTGAGTAAAACTTCAGAACATTTTTTATTTTAAGTATTTTTTAGAATTTCTTCAGGATATAATTTACACTCCTATTTGTCTTTTTCAAATGAAAAATAGAAATGTTAGATTTGTTCGTAAGCGTACCATACACTGTGGATTTGTTGTACAACATCATGTTCTCTCAGATGTTGTGTTCGACGATTGTTTGCCTTTACATTACTCAAGCAATCTGACCAACATTATTTTATGAGAGGCAGCAACACGGGCGGTTGTGCGTGTACAGCGAAAAAAGAACAAAATGCCGTCGGCAAAAATGAAAATATGCAACCAAAAAATTAGGGTATTTTAAATTTTTTTAAATGAATAATAAGGGAATTTTTGACCTTTTTGAACGAATTTGTTTATACCCTAATTCCATATGAATGTGCATCGTGCGTTATATTTTTTAATGTGGTATACAAATGTACCTGATACAAATGTTACCTGACTTTCAGTATATTTGTTTCATATTTTCATAAAATGGAATATGTGCAGAAACAGAGAAAAGTAAAAAATGTCATGCCAATTTCGTTATTTCTTAATTACTTTTACAAGTATTGCCTATCAAAAAGTATGCTTGGGAGAGACAGAAACAAATTCTGTATATTTTTGAAGGAAATGGAAGGAAAGTGTTCCTTAAATAAATAAGCTTAAAAAATCTACGAAAAATATTTATGTACACATTTATCTTCCACAAGAAATGGCCTATTGTCTTTAAACCAACATAAAAAATAAATTTATTCAAAATGAAGCGAAATTTATTTTATTTATAATTCAGAAAATCCAACCAAAATTTCCGATCTCTTTCCATTTTACTTTTACGCGTCTTTACTTAATCAAATGTCTTTTTGCCGACCGCACTTTGTTCTCTTTTCGTATTTCCACCACAAGTTTCTTTTGAACTGACGAAATGTTGTCATACCTGCCATTACACTGTGGATTTGCATGAGCCAACATGAAAATATCAAAATAGTTTTGATTTTCGTCCAACATGAACACTAGGCCGGGTCGATTTGTGGGGAGGCAAAAAAAGTCGCCATTGCTCAGTGAAAATCGTATTCTAGGGATTAAAATAAAAAACTTTGCCGAAGGAACCATACCTCTAAAACGAATTCTGATGTCCCGGAATTTGGGTCGAACTTTTGGGTAGGGGCAAATTTTGAAAAATCCCACTTTGACCCATTTAGAGTGCTCCAATCGAGTCCAAATGTATGACCGACCCCCACTAACTTTGGAGGCCCGACCCACCCATGCCAGTGGCACACCCCCTGGAACCCCCTGGGGGTTCCATACATTTGGACTCGATTGGAGCACTCTAAATGGGTCAAAGTGGGATTTTTTCCGGGACATCAGAATTCGTTTTAGAGATATGGTTCCTTCGGCAAAGTTTCTTATTTTGATCCCTAGAATACGATTTTCACTGAGCACTTCACTGAGTGGGGGTCGGTCATACATTTGGACTCGATTGGAGCACTCTAAATGGGTCAAAGTGGGATTTTTTCCGGGACATCAGAAATTCAGAATTCGTTTTAGAGGTATGGTTCCTTCGGCAAAGTTTCTTATTTTGATCCCTAGAATACGATTTTCACTGAGCAATGGGCGATTTTTTAATCGACCCGCCCTAATGAACACTCATCATGCAGCTCCTTAAACTGTGGATAAATCCATGGATCACACAAGTTGTAGGAGAAAACTGATGTGTGTAAGCGGGCCTTTATAACGAAGGTCTACATAATTCAATGTTTAAAGCTGATTTCATGTAAATGTTGACCTCGGCTGCGCCTCAAATTGTTCATACTCTGGGTACAATTATGTCATACTCTCCAACATATTGGCCTGTAACTCACGAAGAAATTCTTCAATATTGGTTTCCAGTGCGTCAACCATTGCGGGATTGTCCCTATAGACATCAGTCTTAACATAGACTCACAAAAAATAATCTAAAAGCGTTAAATCTGACGATCCAAACAACCGGCCCCAAACGTGAAATAAACGGTTCATCCAACTCGCCTCTCAATTGGGCCATTGCTTCGCTTGCTGTGTGGCATGTGGCCCCGTCTTGTTGAAACCATATGTCAGCCAAGTCCAGCTCTTCACTTTTGGGCAAAACAAGTAAAAGCGTTAAGTTCGGCCATGCCGAACTTAACGCATTCAATTCTATTACTGGAAAAATCTTTGGATATGGAGCAAATGGTGGAACCATCCTTTTTGTTTAAGCAAGTTGTTGAAAAACGAACGCTGCAATTGTTAGCCAAAGTTTAGGCCTTAAATTCTTTAGCCAAACTCTTCATTTGCAAAATGTGGTATTTATGGCTTTAATTAGCATAAATAAAGTAAATAGTAACACGGGGACTACAACAAAATATAAACTGACTTGAGATGAATTCTTGCCAAAATAGAATACAAACTGCAAAGTTTCAGTTAAATTTCTTAGAAAATGTGGTGTTTATGGCTTAAACAAGCATTTTTGGAAGCGACATATATAGGTGGGATATAACAAAATATGAACTGATTTAAAAAAATTACTGTGATTAATTCTTGTCTAAATGAAATACAAACCGCAAAGATTCGCTAAAAATGCTTAGAAAATGTGGTATTTATGGGTTAAATAAGCATATTTTGTGGCGACCTCTTTGGGTGACTATAACAAAATAAGAAAAGATTTGTAAAATTTTACTGTGATGAATTCTTGTAAAAAAAAGAATGCAAACTGTAAAGTTTCACCAAAATTGCTTTAAAAATGTGGTATCTATGACTCAAAAATCGTATTTTGGTGTGACCTCTATAGGGGAGCTACATCAAAACATTGACCGATATGGTCCATTTGCAATCCCAAACGACCTGCAACTATAGGGTGATCTAAGTAGAAATACTTTTTTTTGACAGATCACGTGTGAGTCGTGTCATGATGTCATGTTATTTTTCTTAGGTTTTGTTTGGCATTTCATCATGTAAAGACTTACGCCTGGAGGGTATGAAAATGGTCGAGGTATACGACTAAATGTTCATTGATCTTTTTTGCATTTTGTTAACTTAGGACAACTGTGAAAATAAAATAAAGTAGAGCCCCAATTGTGTTTGGTTCAAACTTCTTTCACAAGCAATATTTTCAAATTTCATGTTCGTGTCACAACACCTCACACATGTTTATAATATTCTATTACAATTCAAATTATCCAGATCATAGGGCACATGGGTTGTGGCAAACACACAGCAGTTTAAAATTAACTGTTTCATGACATTTTCATTAATAAACTCAGCGTTACCTAATAACATCGATAGCAGCAGCAGTGGCAACAACAACAACAACATAAGAGGAGAAGCTTAAGACAAGACACACTCCTTAAATGCAATGCGGGAAAATCACTTTTCCAACTTTGTAAACTAACAAAATGTGAAAAAAGAGGGAAAACAAAAAAGTTTTCTTCTTTCAGATGAATCTTAAAGATAAACATCTTTAAATCAAGAGAAAAACAACGAAAGTGCGTCGTTCAAACGAGAAAGAGGGCAAAGGGCGTTCGACTACAATATCTCTATACGAATGTATTGGCATCATCGTCATCACACAACACAAGTAGGTGTGAGTAATAGCCCCTGTCTAATGTTGAGAACATTATGAATGAACTCTCTGAACTGAACTATACATGTCTCCTGACTATGTCATTGAATATATTTGTCTATGTGTGTGAGTGTGTGTGTGTGATGAGGGGCACTTCCGACATATGACATTTGTACTCATAAAGCTTTGACAAGCTAAATTGTTATTTTTTGCGATAAGCAACAACATCAAACACCTCCAAAGGCAACAGCAGCAGCATAGCCTGGGGGTGCGGAGAGTGGCGTGGCATTAAGTGGAGTGGTCAAACGCACAAAACAAAACAAAGCAATCGCAGTTTATTTATTTATTTATGTTAGGAGGGCAGTTATTTTTTCCACTTCTTCCTTTTTTTGCCGTAGAAAAGTTGTTTTTTCCATTTTTTTTCTTCATAGAAAAAAATCTGTTTTCCCATCTCTAAGATCTTTGCTGATGCCGCCCGCCAACTCCTAAAGTATGAATAGGCAAGCGAAGCAAGGAAATGAAAGCGACAGTAACTTCGAACAAGTGCTCGTACTACATACTCATACTGCTCGTATACTAGAGTTTTATGAGTTTAGTGCAGTCAGTGAATCGAAAGTGAAAGGCCAAAAACATATTTTGGTGCGTTTTTTTCTTTCTCACTCACTTTGTTTTTTTTTAGTTTGCTTCTCACCACAAAAACTATTACAAAACTTTCAGCGTTTGCGGTGGTGGAACAGTGGGCCTCAAAAAGAAAATATAGAAATTATTTTTATTTATTCGAATAAAAGTGAGAACTGAGTTGGAGAGTGATAATTGAGTGAAATGTGAATGTTGTTTTATCCCCTACACCATTCTGAGGAACAAGGTATTATAATTGCGTTTTATGGCGTATTTTTTGGGACACCTAAACATATTGCAGCTAGTCACATTTTAAATTAAAGGTGAATTTTAAAATTTCTCGGGCTACGTGCAATCGATTAGGGTTTTCTTTATACCCTCCACCATAGGATGGGATGGGGGTCATTTCGTTTGTAACACCTCTAAATATTGATCTGAGTCCCCATAAATTATATATATTCTTAATCGTCGTAAAATTCTAAGACGATTTAGCCATATCCGTCTGTCCGTCCGTCCGTCTGTTGTTATCACACTACAGTTCGAAAGAATAGAGCAAGGTTGATCAAATTTGGTAGAAATATTTCCTATAGTTGCATGGCGTTTGGGATTGCATATGGGTCATATAGGTCAATGTTTTAATATAGCTCCCCTATAGAGGTCGCTCCAAAATACGGGTTTTGAGACATAGATACCACATTTTTAAAGCAATTTAGCAGAAACCTTGCAGTTTGTATTCTCTTCTGACAAGAATTCATCACAGCAAAAATTTTACAAATCGGTTCATATTTTGTTATAGTCACCCTATAGAGGTCGATCCAAAATATACGTATTTAAGCTATAAATACCATATTTTCTAAGCAGAAATAGATACTTCTTATAGCTGCAGGTAACCACATTGAAGTCAATCGGTTACTCCTTTCGAGAGTTATCGTGCGCACCAGGCAGCAGACAGACAGACAGACGGACGGACATTGCTTATTCGACTTAAAATGACCCAAAACGGATTTGGCTCGTACCAAATGATATATACCCTCCTCTCTAAGGTGAAGGGATAAAAAGGATCGTTCCATGGTTTGCTCCATATCCAAATATTTTTCCAGTAATAGAAATTGAATGCAATCCATGGTGGAGGGTATATAAGATTCGGCATGGCCGAACTTCACGCTTTTGGCTTGTTCGGCGATTCTGTTTTTATACCCACCACCATAGGTTGAAGGTTTGTAAAATTATAAGACAAATTAGTCACGTTCGTCTGTCCGTTCGTCTTTTGTACACGCTGAAAAAAAACGCTTCTGTAGTATATTGTCCCAAACATATTCGGCTTGAAACATATATATATTCAGGGTACACTCTAAACATATAGTATTTGGTATATACAAGAATTATATATTTGGGAAGATGTCGTTCTAAACAAATCTTTATTTACATCCCAATATGTTATTATTTGGGACTATTATTTCCGAAACAAATATTTTTTTGCATTTAAGTATTCGGAAAATACATAAATTGTGTTAAATTTTTCAGTAATTCAAAGTTAATTTTTTAGAAATGTTAAATGTTCGTATAATCTTGGATTAAAATAAATTACTTAGAGGATTGACAAATAATGATGGCTTGGAATACTCAGAAAATTTAAATGATTGATTTAAAACGGAAGTTAATATGGTATCATAACTGGAAGGTCTAATTCGAAAACAAGGAAAAATTAAAACTGAATTTCGAAAAAGTCAGTAAATGTTTTGAAAATTTTTTTAAATAAAATATATTTGGAAAATTCCTAAACAATAATTTTATTTGTATTTAAACACATATTTTATTTGAGAAATTTAGTTTGCAAATAAATTTTGTTGTAATATATTAATATATGCGTTCCAAATACATTTTATTGATTTTCAAATAAAATTTATTTGCTCAGAAATATATAATATTTAAAAATTTGTGCTCCAAATATATTTTCTTTCGATTCAAACATATCAAAAAAGGTGATTTTGCCCCGTGTAATCACGCTACAGTCTACAATAATTGAGCAAGTTAACTGAAATTTGGTATATTTAGCGACCTAAGAGTATAAAGGCGCTAAGTTCAATATTTAAAATTTTGCAGGAGAGGCAAAATACTCACTCTATATGAATGTTTTTATAAAGGGGTATATGGATTTAGCGCTTTGACGATTCAGCTTTTTAAGATGACAAAGCATGATATTTTAGGCTTTTTTTTCAAATCGATGTATATCCATCATATCTTACGTTCCGCTTCAAAAAATACATTTTGGCAAAAAGTGGACTTGGCGCCTTTTCACTCTTAGCTCGCGATATACGAGTACTTCTTAAAGCTTCAGGTAACTTGAGATTGAAATTGGGCAATATCGGACGATTTTTTAATATAGCCTCCATATGTAGCATCTCCCCGATTTGACTTCTTAACGTCATAGAGACCACAATGTCAACTTATCGGGCTGAAATTTGGTAACTGGGGTTTATTTATACCCGGAATTCTTCACACGAAAAACGGTAGTCACAGGTCCTTGTTTTGTTATAGCCCCCATACGAAGGTCCCTCTAGATTTTACTTCGTAACGCCACAAAAATCACAAACTTCAATGAATTGGGCAGAAATTTGGTATAATCAAAACCATTCACATGCGATCCATGGTGGAGGTTATATAAGATTCGGCATGGCCAAACTTAATCCGTACTCTCTTAATCCTTACATGATTAACCGAAGTGATTATATCTACAGGGTCGCTGATATGTATTGCAACCAAATTCAGGTTGCTATCATTTCTAAACCGCTAGTCTGATAGCTGACAGATTTATTTCAGTGACAGTTCATTTTATTGTTTACAAGCTTACAAAAGCATTTTGATCTTCAGATTCAGAAAAAAAAGTTAGACTGGAAAGAGCCAAGGAGTTGCTTCGCTTGCACGAAAGTGGCCAGTTACCGAATTTGGTTTTCTCCTATGAGAAGCCATTCCAAATTGAGCAGTTTGTGAACAAACAAAATGATCGAGTTTACTTGCCAAAGAGGTCAGCTGAATATTTACACCTTCGATTGGCCACCAGAAATCAAGCGCCGCCGATGGTAATGGTGTGGGCCGCCGTAACGGCCGATGGGCGCTCCCCGCTCGTATTCATCGACCATGGGGTCAAAATAAATGCCGAATATTATCGGGAAAATGTCCTAAAGACAGTATTGAAGCCCTGGGCAGACAAACATTTCGGCCGCAGACCATGGACATTCCAACAGGACTCCGCACCATCTCAATCAGCACGCGTCAACCAAGAATGGCTTAAAAAGGAGGTTCCTCGCTTCATTTCTACCGCACAATGGCCACCAAGATCTCCGGATCTCAATCCGTTGGACTTTTGCGCCTGGGGCATTTTAGAGAGTAAGGTTCGCACCAAAAAATACCAAAGTATCGATCATCTCAAGACGGCGCTTCGCCGGGAATGGGCCAAAATACCGCAGAGCCACTTTCGTGCAGCGTGTGATGGCCTTGTCGGCCGTTTGAAGGCCATAATTCGTGCCAAAGGTGGCCAATTCGAACAAATCTAAACTCTTTCTAAAATTTTATGTTATTTCCGACATTTTTTGCTTTTGAACAATAAAATTTAAAAAAAAAGTTAAAAAAATATAGCGCTTTACTTTGTTGCATTACATATCAGCCACCCTGTAAATCTGAACGGATTTCTTCAAAATTTAGCAACGTTTACTCCCAATTCTTCCTTCTTCCAATTTTCGTAACAGGTGTCTGTAAAATAGATAAATAGGAAGGAACATATATATGGGGGCTATTCTAAATCTGAACCGATTTCCACTAAATTCAGTAGTCTTTATTAATGGGAGAAGAGACTTGTCTCTGCCAATTTTTACCTCTATCTGTTATAAAATACACATTCTATAGGCCTTAAAACCGAATCGGAAAGAACATATTTATGGGGGCTGTATATGAATCTGAACCGATTTCAACATAAATATAATATAAATATATAGGAAAATATATATATATGGGCGCTACATATAAATCTAAACCAATGTTCACCAATTTCAATAGGGTCGACATTGAGCCAATCAAACCATAATTAGGACCTGTACTTTGATTACAAAGATACATCTACAGGCGGACGGACGAACATGGATAAATCGACTCAGGGAGTGACTCCAAGTCGATCGGTATAATAAACGATGGGTCTATCTCTTATCCTGGACCACAGTGCGGTTAGCGAATAAATACAATTTATGAATAAGTTTGGGGTAACTACATGTATTCCTTGCATCAACCAGTTTTCCTGTTTATTTAACAGCACTTTGACTCGGTTGACTTTTATTGGAAAAAGTCTGCTTACTTAGCGTGTATTACATATCTTATAAGATGCTTAAAAGTTCACAGAATCTGGTCTTTTGTGGTGGAGCTACCAGAGAGAGAGCCGAAGAAAATATTTCTACCTACAAATTTGAGATACTTTTTGAGAAATAAAGTCTAGGTCGAAGTGTGGTGTAGAGAATGTTTTTAAACAAAAAATATGATACTCAGTTTAGAAATGTACTCCATTTTGCCACACTGTCACCGTTTGCCGTGGTTGGCGAGAAAGAAAAAAAACATCGTGCAGGAGTCAGCATCCTGGCCGAGTTTGTGTATGTGTGTGTGTGAGGTCACTCGAGCGTATGTTTAACAAGTCTATTAAGTTCATATCTTATCTTATGATGACAGCACTTTCATTGCTTTGCTCTATTAGCTTTTAATGCGTATATGAGTGAGTGAGAGTGTCTGTGGGAATGGGAAGGCAATTGGGCGGGGTGAATGTCCGTCCGCTTGTCCGTCTTTCTGCGACGGATGGGTAAAAAAGAAACTGCAAACGACTTCATAAACTTTTACCGAAGTAGGCGTTTCTTCATTTACTTGCCCTCGGACTAGCAGGCGTCCAACTGTCGCCTTTCCTACTCGTACCACCGACAATTTAATCAGCCGCATAGTTTGATACTTAGATAGAAAAAAAGCGACAGGAGCGGAAAACATAAACTTTTCAACATCTTGTTTTATCCACAGAATTTTCTGCACATATCAGAGGTTCGGAACTCCTCCTCCTTCTCGTTCTCCTTTCTGACGGTCCTTTGCAGTCCTGCCGCGTAATGTGACTCATTTGTGAAACACTGACAGTGAAAACACATAAAGTCAAAGTCAGACATCAGCAACACATGTCAATCATTTGTTTTGTTAGCACAACTTTTCCTGGGCTTTAAGCGTTTTCACTACTACTCGCCCAGAGAATAAGATATGATCTTTTGATATATGTTTGCGAGAATTATATACGAGTATATTTTTCTACTCCTCCTACACTACTACTTATACATGTCGTGGCGGCAGCCAATGCATTCGATTGATTGGCGCTTTGGAAAAGTTCAACATTCATTTCCGTTTCCTTTTGTCGTTGTTGCTGTTGAGAAATTGATTACTTTATAGTTTTCAGAGCACTCACTCGTGCATAAGTATTGCCTCTTCGTCTACTCATCTATTTGTTCGTTGGTTCGTTCGAGTTCTTGTGATTTATTTGTATGGGATTTTCGGTTAATACTGTCTATAAGACTTTTGTTATCATTGGTGATTTATCTTTGGCGCCAAAATACATTTATACATGTCGAACATGATATTGCTAGATTGGAATTCAATACGTTGCGATGGGTGGGTGGGATGTGTTATTTTGGAGGATTGCTGCAAAATGTGGTGCTACATTTACCTATTATTCTCGTCATTATCAGGAAGATGGAGAATTTAGAGCGTAATTTTGGTGGATGAATAAAAATTGATATTGATAAGTACAGAATACTGTCAACACGTTTGTATATGATTATAAATGGTAAATGAATTTTAATATAATATACCTACAAGGCGGAAATTGCTACATACTACATATGTTTGAATTGAAAGAAAATATATTTTAATCGAAATTTTGAAATATTATGTACATATATTTTAATCGAAATTTTGAAATATTATGTATGTATTTGGGTAAAAATAAAACAAGTGCATCAAAAATATTTGGAAGGTCAAGATTTTTTGGAAATTTTGTATTAATCTGATTGAGAATTTGGAAAAAATAAAACAATGTGAACCGTTTTGCCAAATTTTATTTTCTCCGCCAGATATGACCTACTCAATTTTTCAGAGTGTGTTTAGAAAATTACCCTTTTATCTTGAAATATTGAACTAATTCGACAGAAATTTCGAAATTAGGTCCGACACACTTGCTCAAATCTTAATATATCATTCGCTTTAATTACCAACTGATCATAAGGAAAATATTGCAAATTATTTTTTGCACTTGCGAATATTTTCACTTTCTGGAGCAGTGATTTGAAATTATTTATATGTTGAATACGTCCTATTTTGACATCCACCCAAATCAGAAAAAACATTTTGGTAGATCGCGCATGTAAAAAGTTACAGTAAATTTACAGACTCTACGTTTTCTAAATTATTTTTGGTTTATGATTGCAACACACAAAGGACCTTTCGAATTCTGTCAAAATTTACACCATAGCCAAATGCATTAGTTATGAGTCCAAAAACTCTTTAGTTTTTTTGAGCGAATCAAGTTTTTGATGTCGCGGGTCTCCAAACTGTGGATATATAATTTGCAATATCTCCATCAATTCTTCTGAGAAAAATCCCTTTCATGTCATATCTAAAAATACATGTTTCCTTAACCCCCTGTGAGCCAATTTTTTTTTTGGTTTTAAGTTGGATATTTTTGGAAAACGCTTTGTTGACTGGACTGTTCGTCCTGCGGATGTATAAGTTCGCGATTATATTAATACATACAACACATTAAGCTTTCTTTCAAAGCATAAACCATTCAAAACCATTACAAACCCACAAAACCCAGTATATTGCTGCTAAGTTTTCCTAAACATTGAAACTAAAACAAGTATCAAAGTTTCTGTCGGGTAAACCAACTAAGGTATACCCTCACTTTGTGAACAATCTATCTATATATATAAAAGAGAGTGTCTGTTTGTGGGTTTGTTTGTTTGTTTGTATGTTTGTTTGTTTGTTCCGTATAGACGTCTAAACGGCTAGACCGATCATCTTGAAATTTTCACAGAATGTACATGTGTAGGGGGTGCTGAAAATAGGGTACTTGAATTTTCGATATATCAAGCGGGCGTGGACCCGCCCATATGGGTCCAAATTTGATATTGAGACAATTTTTTAGCTAGAGTGCTGAAATTTTGTGTGTATGCATTTAGTGACAGATTATGTGAATTTTCAAAAAATGGGCGGAATCGGACAAATGGGCGTGGCCCCGCCCATATAGGCCTAATTTTGAAATTGAAATATTTTCCACAATTCATTAGCGTGAGTTCTGCAAGTTTGTGTATATGTATCTGGTGACAGTCTACGTGATTGGTCCAAAAATGGGCGGGATCGGCTCAATGGGCGTGGCCCCGCCCACATAGACCAAATTTTGAAATGTCGATATCTTGCACAATTTGCTAGCGAGAGTGCTGCAATGTTGTGTATATGTATCTGGTAGCAGTCCACGTGATTTTTCCCAAAATGGGCGGGATCGGACCAATGGGCGTGGCACCGCCCATATAAGCCAAATTTTGAAATTGAAATATTTTCCACAATTCATTAGCGTGAGTTCTGCAAGTTTGTGTATATCTGGTGACAGTCTACGTGATTGGTCCAAAAATGGGCGGGATCGCACCAATGGGCCTGGCCCCGCCCATATAAACCAAATTTTGAAATTGAGATATCATGTACAATTTGTTAGCGAGAGTGCTGTGATTTTGTGCATCTCACGCAGTCTACGTGATTACACAAAAAAGGGCGGCACCGCCCATAGGAGCCTAATTTTTAAATTGAGATATCTTGCACAATTTGTTTAAGTGAGCGCTGCAGTTTTGGGTATATGTATCTGATGACAGTCTACGTGATTCGCCCAAAAATGGGCGGGTTCGGACCAATAGGCGTGGCCCCGCCCATATAACCCAAATTTTGAAATAGAAATATCTTGCACAATTTATTATCGAGAGTGCGCAAGTTTTGGGCATATGTATCTGATGACAGTCTACGCGATTCACCTAAAAATGGCCGGGATCAGACCAATGGACGTGGCCCCGCCTATATAAGCCAAATTTTGAAATTGAGACACATATATTGCACAATTTTTAGCGAGAGTGATGTCTGGTGGTAGTCTACGTTATTGGTCCAAAAAAGGGTCGGGATCCGATCAATGGCCGTGGCCCCGCCCATATAAACTAAATTTTGAAATTGAGATGTCTTACACAAATTTTTAGCGAGAGTTCTGTAATTTTGTGCATATGTATCTGATGATAGCCTAAGTGAATAGTCTAAAAAGTGGCGGGATCGGATCAATGGGCGTGGCCCCGCCCATATAAACCAAATTTTGAAATTGAGATATCATGCACAATTTGTTAGGGAGAGTGCTGTTATTTTGTGCATCTCACGCAGTCTACGTGATTACACAAAAAGGGCGGCACCGCCCATAGAAACCTAATTTTGAAATTAAGATATCTTGCACAATTTGTTTAAGTGAGCGCTGTACTTTTGTGTATATGTATCTGGCGGCAGTCTACGTGATTGGTCAGGAAATGGGAGGGATCAGACTAACTTGCGTGGCCCCGTTCATATAAGCCAAATTTATTATCGAGAGTGCTGCAGTTTTGGGTATATGTATTTGATGACAGTCTACGCGATTCGCCCAAAAAATGGGCGGGATCAGACCAATGGACCTGACCCCGCCTATATAAGCCAAATTTTGAAATTGAGACTCATATCTTGCACAATTTTTTACGAGAATGCTGTAATTTTTTGCATATGGATTTGGTGATAGTCTACGTGAATGGTCCAAAAAGGGTTGCGATCGGACCAATGGGCGTGCCCCCCCCCCCCATTATAAGCAAATTTCTGAAATTGAAACACATTGAACAATTTGTTAGCGAGAGTGTTGCAATTTTGTGAATATGCATTTGATGATAGTCTACGTAATTGGTTAAAAAATGGACGGAATCGGAAATCTGAAGTCTGGGGCAACGAAGTGGACCGGGTCCAGCTAGTATATATAAAAGAGAGTGTCTTTTCGTGGGTTTGTTTGTTTGTTTGTTTGTTTGTTTGTATGTTTGTTTGTTCCGTATAGACGTCTAAACGGCTAGACCGATCTTCTTGAAATTTTCACAAAATGTACATGTGTGGGGCGTGGTGAAAATAGGGTACTTGAATTTTCGATGTATGAAGTGGGCGTGGACCCGCCCATATGGGTCAAATTTTGGTATTGAGAAAAATTTTTAACTAGAGTGCTGAAATTTTGTGTGTATGCATTTAGTGTCAGATTATGTGAATTTTCAAAAAATGGGCGGGATCGGCTCAATGGGCGTGGCCCCGCCCACATAGACCAAATTTTGAAATTTCGATATCTTGCACAATTTGCTAGCGAGAGTGCTGCAATGTTGTGTATATGTATCTGGTAGCAGTCCACGTGATTTTTTCAAAAATGGGCGGGATCGGACCAATGGGCGTGGCACCGCCCATATAAGCCAAATTTTAAAAATGTGATATCTTGCACAATTTTTTACCGAGAGACCTGGAATTTTGTATATATATATCCGTTGGCGACCTACATGATTGGTCCAAAAATGGGCGGGTTCGGACCATTAGGCGTGGACCCGCCCATATAAGCCATATTTTGAAATTGAGATATTTTGCACAATTTGGTAGCGAGAGTGCTGGAATTTTGTGTATATGTATATGGTGGCAGTCTTCGCAATTAGTCGAAAAATGGGCGGAGTCGGACCAATGGGCGTGGCACCGCCCATATAATCCAAATTTTGAAATTGAGATATTTTGCACAATTTGTTAGCGAGAGTGCTGGAATTTTGTGTATATGTATATGGTGCCATTCTGCGTGATTGGTCCAAAAATGGGCGGGATCGACTCAATGAGCGTGGCCCCGCCCTCATAGACCAAATTTTGAAATTTCGATATCTTGCACAATTTGCTAGCGAGAGTGCTGAAATATTGTGTATATGTATATGGTGGCATTCTACGTAATTGGTCAGAAAATGGGCGGGGTCGGACCAATGGGCGCGGCCCCGCCCCTATAATCTAAATTTTGAAATTTTGATATTATGCACAATATGCTGGAATTTTGTGTATATGTATATGGTGGCAGTCTGCGTGATTGGTCCAAAAATGGGCGGGCTCGGACCAATGGGCGTGGCCCCGCCCACATAGACCAAATTTTGAAATTTTGATATCTTGCACAATTTGCTAGCGGGAGTGCTGCAATGTTGCGTATAAGTATCTGGTGGCATTCTACGTAATTGGTCAAAAAATGGGCGGGACCGGACCAATGGGCGTGGCCCCGCCCATATAAGCCAAATTTTGAAATTGATATATCTTGCACAATTTGTTAGTTAGAGTGTTGTAATGTTGTACATATGTATCTGATAGCAGTCCTCGCGATTGATCCAAAAACGGACGGGATCGAACCAATGGGCGTGGCACCGCCCATATAAGCCAAATTTTAAAAATGTGATATCTTGCACAATTTGTTAGCGAGAGACCTGGAATTTTGTGTATATATATCCGTTGGCGATCTACGTGATTGGTCCAAAAATGGGCGAGTTCGGACCAATAGGCGTGGCCCCGCCCACATTGACCAAATTTTGAAATTTTGATATCTTGCACAATTTGCTAGCGGGAGTGCTGCAATGTTGCGTATATGTATCTGGTGGCATTCTACGTAATTGGTCAAAAAATGGGCGGAATAGGACCAGTGGGCGTGGCACAGCCCATATTTTGATATATCTTGCAAGTATTATATAGGAAATACATGAACAAAAATGCTCGGTATGCGATAATTACAGCTGCTCACTCCAATACAATCGCAATATGATAATGTGATGCATGACCAATGAAACAAGAATTTGGAAATTTTATAAGTATACATTTCTACTTTCTGGACTTTCCACTGAATTCGGTATTTTTTCATTCAGTGAATTTATTACTAATATCAGTAAGGAAAGGCAGAAAGTCGGGCGGGGCCGTCTATAAAATACCCTACACCTCCCTAACAATGCGATAAGGGTCATTGCGATAATAATTTGTAATAATTCGTAAATGTGGTGTGTGTGTATGTATATCTTATTTTGAACCGATAATCGCTAAATTAAGCAATATTCGTTCCTAATTTGAGAAACATTTCTCTGGAGAACTTTGTAATGATCGGAAGTAAAGTACAACTTCTATAGCGCTTTGTAACCAAATCTGGAGGAACATATATATGGAGGTTATATATAAATCTGAACCGATTTTCTCCGAATTTGGCAGTATTCCTTCATGTAATAACAAACCTCTTTCTGCAGAATTTCGTACTGATCGGATATAAAATACAGTTTCTACAGCGCTAATTTTGACATGGGCAGCGAAGCGCACCGGGCTCAGCTAGTGTAATATATAACATTACACTAATTAATCTGTCAATATGTCTGGGAGGTACCAGAAGGGGTTTAATAAATACACCTATTTTTCGGTAAATAGTAGATTCTTTAAATACATTGCATTGTGCCGATCTGTAAGCGTTTATGTGCACTGGCACATTAACGTTACGAGCTATTTAATTTTGGTAAGATTTGGTCATTTTGTGTGGGAGGTATAAGAAGGGGCGTGGTGATAACGCAGGTCACAGGACTGTAGGCACTATAACAGCATTAATTACACTGTACAAAATATCAAGTATTGTTGTATGCACTAGTATTGAAGTTATAAGCTGTTAACTTTTGGTGTAAAACGGTCCATTTGTGTGGGAGGTACCAAAAGGGGCTATACAATAATACCCATTTTTTACCGGACTATAGGCGCTACAAAAACATTATACTGTACAAAATTTCAAGTATTTTTATGTCCTTGTATTAAAGTCATATGCAGTTCAATTTTGATGCAAAATGGTCCATTTGTGTGGGAGGTACCCTAAGGGGGCGTGGCAACTTCGGCCCTTTGTGTGGGAGGTACCAGAAGGAATGGAGCAATATGGCCCATCTTCGAACTTAGTCGGAGATAGAATAAAATATTACCGTATACTAAATTTGAAGTCAATCGGTTACTCCTTTCGAGAGTTATCGTGCGCACCAGCCCGCAGACAGACAGACTGACATTTCTCATTCGACTTAAAATTGTCCAAAACGAATATCCGCCGAACATACTTTGGGTCTTAAATCACTCCTTCGATGTGTTACACTTTTGGCCCGTAGCAAATGATATATACCCTCGTATGACTAAAGTGAGGGTATAATTATGTTAAAAACAAGTAAGAAAGTTTCAGTCGGGTAAACCGACTAAGGTATACCCTCACTTTGTGAGTAATGTAATATTGAAAATTCCACGAATTAGTCTGTTAGTTTGTATGGGAGGTACCAGAAGGGGTTTATCAAATACACCTTTTTTTTACTGAACATTAGATACTTTAAATTCATTGCACTGTGCCGATTTATAAGCATTTATGTGCACTGGTATAAACGTTATGAGACATTAAATTGTGGTATGATTTGGGCATTTTGTGTGGGAGGTACAAAGAGGGGCGTGGCAATAACGCCCATTTTTCACAGGGCTATAGACACTATAAAAACATTACACTGTACAAAATTTCAAGTATTTTTATACACTGGTTTTAATGTTATAAGCTGTTAACTTTTGGTGCAAAAAGGTACCTTTGTGTGGGAGGTACCAAAAGGGGCGTGACAACAACACCCATTTTCCCTGGACTGTAGGCAATATAAAAGCGTAATACTGTACAAAATTTCAAGTATTTTTATACACTGTTATTTATGTTATAAGCTGTTAACTTTTGGTGCAAAATGGTGCATTTGTGTGGGAGGTACCAAAAGGGACGTGGCGACTTCGCCCATTTTTCTCGAGTTGATAACGACTAATAACCTAATACTATGTGTTGAATTTCAAAAGATTCGAATAAGTAGTATATCAGTTATTAAAGAATCAATATTTCACAACATTTTAACCCTTTGTGGGGGAGGTACTAGAAGGAGTGGACCAATATGGCCCATCTTCGAACTTAGCCGGAGATAGAATAAAATATTACCACATACCAAATTTGAGGTCAATCGGTTACTCCTTTCGAGAGTTATCGTGCGCACCAGCCAGCAGACACACAGACAGACAGACAGACAGACAGACAGACAGACGGACGGACATTGCTCATTCGACTTAAAATGACCCAAAACGGATTTCCTCCGAACATACTTGGGGTCTTACGTCACTCCTTCGACGTGTTACACTTTTTTCCGTAGCAAATGATATATACCCTCGTCACACTAAAGTGAGGGTATAATTATACCCTCACTTTAGTGTGACGAAATTTAGTGTGAGGAAATCCGTTTTGGGTCATTTTAAGTCGAATGAGCAATGTCCGTCCGTCTGTCTGTCTGTCTGTCTGTCTGTCTGTCTGTCTGCCTGTCTGTCTGTCTGTCTGTGTGTCTGCTGGCTGGTGCGCACGATAACTCTCGAAAGGAGTAACCGATTGACTTCAAATTTGGTATGTGGTAATATTTTGATCTATCTCCGGATGAGTTCGAAGATGGGCCATATTGGTCTACTCCTTTTGGTACCTCCCACACAAAGGGTTAAAATTTAGTGAAATATTGATTCTTTGATAACTTCTATACTACTTACTCGAATCTTTTGAAATTCTGCACATAATATTAGTATATTAGTCGCTATCAACTCGAGAAAAATGGGTGAAGTTGGCATGCCCCTTTTGGTACCTCCCACACAAATGGACCATTTTGCATCAAAATTTAACTGCTTATAACTTTAACACAAGTGCAAAAAAATGCTTGAAATTTTCTACAGTATAATGTTTTTGTAGCGCCTATAGTCCGGTAAAAAATGGGCATTATTGTACAGCCCCTTTTGGTACCTCCCACACAAATGGACCATTTCGTACCAAAAGTAAACGGCTTGTAACTTTAATACCAGTGCATACAAATACTTGAAATTTTGTACAGTGTAATGCTGTTATAGTGCCTATAGTCCTGTAAAAAGTGGGCGTTATCACCCCGCCCCTTTTTGTACCTCCCACACAAAATGACCAAAATTACATAGCTCGTAACTTTAATATACCAGTGCACATAAACGCTTATTGTTCAGCACAATGCAATGTATTTACCGAAAAATACGTGTTTTTGGAAAACCCCTTCTGGTACCTCCCACACAAATTGACAGATTTATTGGTGTAATGTTATATATTACATTACTCACAAAGTGAGGGTATACCTTAGTCGGTTTACCCGACTGAAACTTTCTTACTTGTTATAAAGTGTTATTTGAACACACAAATATAAACATTTTGTATGGTTTACAATAATTTAGTAATATTTTGCGTCCTTGATGAAAAGATTAGTCATACAATACCTTGAAAGAAAGCTCAATGTTTCGTCTGTTTTTTATTCGCGAATTCATACATGCACAGGACGTAAAGTCCAGTCAAAAAAGCGTTTTCCAAAAATATGCAACTTAAAATAAATAAAGTAAATTGCCTCACAGGGGGTTAATGAAATATATTTTTAGATTTAATGTGAAAGGGATTTTTCGCACGTCTCTTTTGTCGCTGGTTCAGCATCGGGATCTTGTACTATCGACAAACGGGTCGGTTCGGTTAAGCACTGGACTTTATGTGTCTGCGGCATACGGTTCAGCATCGGGACTCAGTACGATCGGTAATCGGGTGCTGCATTCTGGTTTCTCGGGATCGGCGGCGTTTTCGGTATACTCTTCGTCTTACAAACCATTTCTCTAATTTCGTACTACTGGAATAACTACGAGTTGAACAGTAGGCCGAAGTCTCTGTAGGTTGAACAGTAGGCCGAAGTCTCTGTGGTTTGAACAGTAGACCGAAGTCTCTGAGGGTTGAACATTAGCCCGAAGTCTCTGTGGGTTAATCAGTAGAGCGAAGTCTCTGTGATACCAATGTATTTGCCTGAAGGCGTTAAAAATGTCCAGCTACAAGACTTTCGAAGTCGAGCTGGCCGTTCGCGGCGCGTTGCTTCGCATTGTAATTTGCTCACGATCGGTGTGATGGCTCACTGCCGACTAACGGCAAAATGTGGAATACTTATACGGGCCACTAAACAGAGTGCATGAGAATTACACCAGATATCACAAAAATGAATACACACTGGAATAAAACACGTGCAGTACTGAAAGCATGTGCAAGCATGTTACCTCGTTGGCTGTAATAGAAATGGAGTATGTATGTATGTTTGCTGTAATCAATTTATACTGTGACGGTGTAATAGCGTAGCCCTTAAGTGTGTGGTAATTTTTGTATACCAGGGTGGCTCCTAAAAATAAAAAAAAATAAATTATGTACGAAGATTTTTACATATAAAAATCGTCACGTTACAGTGGCCCAAAATGGCCAAAGGGATTAAAGTTCATTATAATATTATTAACTATTGTGAAATTATATTTTTTTAAATACTGTATAAGTATATCAATGGAGAATATTTTTTTTTGTTTTTTTTTTTTTAATACGTTGTTCAATTGTGTTCTGTTCCATTTTAATTTCCCCAAGTCTTTTTTACAAAATACTGAAAAAAAAATATATCGAGAAAGTTATGAGGAATTCAAACCCCTTCTGTCATTTTGAGCCACCCTGTGAGTACAGAAAAAAAATATTCTCCATTAATATTCTGTATTTTAAAACAAAATAATAATTATGTCTTATAAAGATACTCGTATAATGAACTCAAACCACTTTGGTCATTTTGTACACTAAACATATGTATATTTCCATTTAGAAGTAAACATATTTTGCATTTAGAAGTAGAGTATGTTTGGGACAATATACGACTCAAACGATTTTTTCAGTGGTATTATAATGTGGAAAATTTTTTGGGAATTTTTGCAAATATACTGCGCAACAACATGAAACCAGTAAGGAAAGACAGAAAGTCGGGCGGGGCCGACTATATAATACCCTACACCTACCTACCAATGCGAAAATGGGCATTGCGACAAGAATTTGGCAGTGTTCATACATGTAATAAGCAAACTCTATATGCCGATTTTCGTATTGATCGGATATAAAACACGGTTTCTACAGCGCTTACATGTCAAATCGGGTGTAACATATGTATTGGGACTATGTTAAAATCTGAACCGGTTTTTCCCGAATTTGGCAGTGTTCATACATGTAATAAGAAAACTCTCTCTGTTAAATTTCGTACGGATCGGATATAAAACACGATTTCTACAGCGCTTAAATGTTAAATCGGGTGAAACATATATATGGTGGCTATATCTAAATCTGAACCGATTTTCCCCGAATTTGGCAGTGTTTATTCATGTAATAAGAGAACACTCTCTGTTAAATTTCGTACTGATCGGATATAAAACACGATTTCTACAGCGCTTAAATGTTAAATCGGGTGAAACATATATATGGTGGCTATATCTAAATCTGAACCGATTTTCCCCGAATTTGGCGGTGTTTATTCATGTAATAAGAGAACTCTCTCTGTTAAATTTCGTACTGATCGGATATAAAACACGATTTCTACAGCGCTTAAATGTTAAATCGGGTGAAACATATATATGGTGGCTATATCTAAATCTGAACAGATTTTCCACGAATTTGGCAGTGTTTATTCATGTAATAAGACAACTCTCTCTGCCAAATTTCGTACTGATCTGATTTAAAATACAGTTCCTACAGCGCTTACATGCCAAATCGGGTGAAACATATATATGGGGGCTATATCTAAATCTGATCGGATTTTCTCCGAATTTGGTAGTGTTCATTAACGTAATAATAAAACTCTCTCTGCCGAATTTCATAAAGATCGGATGTAAAATGTGGTTTCTACGGCGCTTGCATGTCAAATCGGGTGAAACATATATATGGGGACTATATCCAAATCTGAACCGATTTTAACCAATTTCAATAGGGATCGTCCTTGGGCCAAAAAAGAGCACTATGCTAAATTTCATCACAATCGGACCATAAATACGACCTGCACTTTGATTACAAGAATACATGGACATACGGACAGACAGACGGACAGACAGACGGACAGACGGACAGACAGACAGACGGACATGGCTAAATCGACACAGAAAGTGATTCTGAGTCGATCGGTATAATAAACAATGGGTCTATCTCTTCTCCTTTTAGGTGTTACAAACAAATGCACAAAGTCATAATACCCTGTACCACAGTGTGGTGTAGGGTATAAAAAGTCCGAAAATAATATTTACATTTTATGACCTACATTTTCCCGAAGTAATTTTCATCTAAATCAAATACGAATGCAAATTCCATCCGCATCTTTTGTAAACGGCGGTCTCTACGAATTGAATCTGTGGTATAGGATGATCCAATCTGTGGATAAATGTAGGAATTATAGCTTTTTGGTAGAAATAGGAGAATTTCAATATAATCCGGTTTTTATAATCCTACTAGGCCAAATATGTAACCAAAAATAGTTGCCAAAAATCCGTTTTGGGCCATTTTAAGTCATTTGAGCAACGTCCGTCCGTCCGTCTGGTGCGCACGATACATTTCAATAGGAGTAACCGATTGACTTCAAATTTCGTATGTGGTAATATGTGTATAACTACACGCTGGAAAAAAATAGCTTCTGTAGTATATTGTCCCAAACATATACGGCTTGAAACATATATGTGTTTAGGATACACTCTAAACACATAATTTTCAGCACACACAAAAAGTACATATTTGGGCAGATGTTGTTCTACACAAGTTTTTGTTTACATCCCAATATGTTTTTATTTGGGACTATTATTTCCGAAACAAATATTTATTTGCATTTAAGTATTCAGAAAATACCTAAATTGTGTTAAATTTTACAGTAATTCAATGTTACATTTTTAATGTTTGTAAAAATAATAAATAATAATAATTGAAATCGTATAATATTGGATCAATATAAATTACTTGGACGAATGACAACTAATGATGACTTGGTATACACAGACATTTTAAATGATTGATTTAAAGCAGAAGTTAACTCTGCATATGGTATCATAACTGGGAGGTACAATTTGAATCCAAGGAAAAACTAAAACTGAAAATCGAAAAAGTCAACAAAAGTTTTGGATTTTTTTAAATAAATATATTTAGAAAAATTCCTAAACAATATTTTTTTGTAAATAAACACATATTTTATTTGATAAATTTAATTTGCAAATATATTTTGTTGTAATATATTAATATATGCGTTCCAAATATATTTTATTGATTTTCAAATAAAATTAATTTGCTAAGAAATATATAATATTTAAAAATTTGTGTTCCAAATATATTTTCTTTCGGTTCAAACATATCAAAAAAGGTGATTTTGGCCCGTGTACACCACACTGTGGTAGCGGGTATGATAAGCTTTTTTCATGGCATATATTTGTAAAGACTATAAATACTACAGAAAGACCGACCTTAAAGTATACCGATCGACTCAGAATCATTAGCTGAGTCGATTTAACCGTGTCTGTCCATCTTATGTTGTTCGTTGAGTACAGGTCGCAATTTCACTCCGATCGTGCTGAAATTTTGCATTTAGAAGCTTTTCTCGCCTGGAAAAACGCCTATTGAAATTGGGTGAAATCGGTTCAGATTTAGATATAGCTCCCATATGTATATATGTTTCGTCGATTTGGCCCTTTAGCCCTATAGAAGCTTTATTTTACAGGCAATTGATTTGTTTATTGATCTATGGACGAACATTGTAGAATTTAAAGGAAATCGGTTCAGATACAGATATAGCTCCCATATATACATATGTTTCATCCGATTTGGCCCTATAGAAGCTTTATTTTACAGCCAAATGTTTTTAAATTTAGCTCTGTAACTTTCTTGATCCAGGGGCCAACATTACTTAATTTGAAGAAAATCGGTTCAAATTCAGATATAGCTCCCATATATATTTTTCTTCCGATTTGGTCCTTTAGCCCAATAGAAGCTATAGTCTACATCCAATTGTTTAGCATGGTAGAGTTTCTTTATCCACGGACCAACATTGCCGAATTGGAAGAAAATCGGTTTAGATTTTGCTATATCCCCAATATATATGCTTCATCCGATTTGGCCCTTTAGCCCCTATATTTGAACTATATTTTTTTAAGTAAAAGCTCGATAATGCCATATAAATTAAAGGAAATTATGAGAGTTACAAATGCTTAAAATTGTACATCTATATATATAAATAAGAATGTGTGTTTGTTTGTTTGTTGGTTTGTTTGTACCGTATAGACGTATAAACGGCTGGACCGATCTTCTTGAAATTTTCACAGAATGTACATGTGTGGGGCGTGGTGAAAATAGGGTACTTGAATTTTCGATATATCAAGTGGGCGTGGCCCCGCCCACATAAGACAAATTTTAAAATTGAGGTATCTTGCAAAGTTTGTTAGCGAGAGTGCTGTAATTTTGTACATATGTATCTGGTGGAAGTCTACGTGATTGGTCTAAAAATGGGCGGGATCGCAGCAATGGGCGTGGCACCGCCCATATAAGCCAAATTTAACAAATGTTATATCTTGCACAATTTGTTAGCGAGAGTGCTGGC
This sequence comes from Eudasyphora cyanicolor, assembly GCA_963930755.1. Classification (NCBI taxonomy): domain Eukaryota; kingdom Metazoa; phylum Arthropoda; class Insecta; order Diptera; family Muscidae; genus Eudasyphora; species Eudasyphora cyanicolor. Next base: position 156,061,691 of record OZ005738.1, on the reverse strand, counting down.
ATTTTGTGTATACGTATCTGGTAGCAGTCTACGTTACTGTTCTAAAAATGGGCGGAATCGGGTCAATGGGCGTGGCACCGCCCATATAAGCCAAATTTTGAAATTGTCTTATCTTGCACATTTTGTTAGCGAGAGTGCTGTAATTTTGTGCATATGTATCTGGTGGTAGTCTACGTGATTGGTCCAAAAATGGGCGGAAGCGGACCAATGGGCGTGGCACCGCCCATATAAGTCAAATTTTGGATTTTAGATATTTTTCACAATATGTTAGAGAGAGTGCCGTAATTTTGTAGATATATATCTGGTGGTAGTCTACGTGATTGTTCCAAAAATAGCCGGGATCGGCGTGGCCCGGCCCATATAAGCCAAATCTTAAAATTAAGATATCTTGCACAATTTGTTAGCGAGGGTGCTGTAATTTTGTGCATATGTATCTGGTGGTAGTCTACGTGATTGGGAGGAATGGGATCAATGGGAGTGAAATTGAGATATCTTCAAAATTTTAGATTTTAGCGAGAGTGCTCTTATTTTATGGAGATGTTTTTGGTGGAAGTATTCGTGATTGGTTCAAAAATGGACGAAATCGGAAATCTAAATCTGGGGCAACCAAGTGGACCGGGTCCAGCTATATATATGTATATACATGGATGTGTGTATGTTACGTATGGACTCCAAAACGTCTGGATCGGTTTTGATGACATTTTCAGGAATGTTCAGATAAGCCTATAGGGTGACATAGGCTTTATAAGTTCTTGATTGAGGGGGCGTGGGTCCGCCCATATAAGCCAATGTTTTTTGTGATTCCTACTGTCCGTACCTACGAATAAATTAACGAGATTCCTACTGTCGCTATCTACATGAACAATGTTTTGATAAATTGACGGTATCGGAAATCTGAAGTCTGGGACAACGAAGTGGACCGGGTCCAGCTAGTCTATATATATAAAAGAGAGTGTCTGTTTGTGGGTTTGTTTGTTTGTTTGTTTGTTCCGTATAGACGTCTAAACGGCTTGACCGATCATCTTGAAATTTTCACAGAATGTACATGTGTAGGGGTTGCTGAAAATAGGGTACTTGAATTTTCGATATATCAAGTGGGCGTGGACCCGCCCATATGGGTCAAATTTTGGTATTGTGAAAAATGTTTAGCTAGAGAGCTTACATTTTGTGTGTATGCATTTAGTGTCAGATTATGTGAATTTTAAAAAATGGGCGGAATCGGACCAATGGACGTGGACCCGCCCATATAAGCCAAATTGTGAAATTTCGATATCTTGCACTATTTGCTAGCGGGAGTGCTGCAATGTTGTGTATATGTATCTGGTACGTAATTGGTCAGAAAATGGGCGGGATCGGAGCAATGGGCGTGGACCCCATATAAGCCAAATTTTGAAATTGATATATCTTGCACAATTTGTAAGCTAGAGTGCTGTAATGTTGTACATATGTATCTGGTGACAGTACACGTGATTGGTCCAAAAATTAGGAGAATCGGACCAAAGGGCGTGGCAGCGCCCATATAAACCAAATTTAAAAAATGTGGTATCTTGCACAATTTGTTAGTGAGAGACCTGGAATTTTCTGTATATGTATATCCGTTGGCGATCTAGATGATTGCTCTAAAAATGGGCGGGTTCGGACCAATAGGCGTGGCCCCGCCCATATAAGCCAAATTTAGAAATTTATATATTTTGCACACTTTGATAGCGAGAGTGCTGGAATTTTGTGTATATGTATATGGTGGCAGTCTACGTGATTGGTCCAACAATGGGCGGCATCGGAACAATGGGCGTGGCCCCGCCCATATAAGCCAACTTTTGAAATTGAGATATATTGAACAATTTGTTACCGAGAGTGCTGTAATTTCGTGTATATATATCTGGTCGTAGTCTACGTGATTGGTCAAAAATGAGCGGCATCGAAACAAAGGGCGTGGCCACGTCTATATAAGCCAAATTTTGAAATATAAATATCTTGCACAATTTATTATCGAGAGTGCTGCAGTTTTGGGCACATGTATCTGATGACAGTCTACGCGATTCGCCAAAAAATGGGCGGGATCAGACCAATGGACGTGGCCCCGCCTATATATAAAAAAATCGAAAAAAAAAAGTTTGTTTAATTTTTTCAAAGTTTGTAGCCAAACGAAGAATACCATGCTAATTTGAAAAAATCTATGGATAAATGTAGAAATTATAACCCATATTGTAAAAGTAAGGGAAACAGCAAATAAATAATTTTCATATTTTTTATTTTGTTTGGGAGGTACAAAAAGGGGAGTGGCAATAATGCCCATTTTTTCAACTGTACAAAATTCCAAGTGTTTGTTTGCGCAGGAATCGATGTTATAAGCTGTTAACATGTTGTGCAAAATGGTCCACTCGTATGGGAGGAACCAAAAGGGGTGTGGCTTAACGCCCAATTTTCACGGGATTGTAGGTATTGTAAAAGCATTACACTCCTCAAAATATTAAGTATTTGTACTGGCTGGAATAAAAGTTATAAGCCGTAAACTTTTTATGAAAAATGGCCCCTTTGTATTGGAGGTACCAAAAGGGGCGAGGAAATTTCGACAATTTTTCCCAAGTTGGTAGCGACTGAGGAACCAATACTAGGTGTGAAATTGCGGAAGATTCCAGTAAAAAGTATAGAAGTTATTTAAGAATCAGTATTTCACTAAATATTGACCCTTAGTGGGGGAGGTAGTCGAAGGGTTGGTCATGTTGGTTCATCTTTGACCTTACCCTGAGATAGCAAAAAATATGAACACATACTAAATTTGAAGTCTATTGGTTACTACTATCGGACGGACGGACATTGCTCAAATGGCTTAAAAAGGCCCAAAATGGATATCCGTCGAATATATTTGGGATCACTCCCTTCGATGTGTTATACCATTAACACGCAGCAACAACATTTGTTTGCAATTTTTCTATTTTTTATGGCTCTTTTCGTGACCAAAAACGATATTTTTTAAAAAAAAATATTTTTTTTCTAATTGTTTCAACGACGGTTACTTAACTTCTGTTTCTAAGTGAAAATTAAGTTTTAAGTATTTGTAGCCATTATAATTTCATTTAATTTAGATTTTTTACTGGCTTTATCGAGCCTATACTTAAAATAATATGGTCCAAATACTAAAGACATCTCCCAAGAAAATCCGATATTTAAAAAATTGCCATACATTTTTTTTATTTATTTCTTGTTTAGGACACCATATAACACCAAAAAATATTATGTACAACCCGTCGACAAAAATTTTGTGGCATAGTATAATTACACCATTTTATATAGGATTCATAGGGTCAACCCTTTCAGTTATAGCAGTCTTAAAATAATGTCCATGATATTTCTATATGATTGTGTATACAGATACATTTCCTTTGATCCTAATTTTTCTCCGCCATGTCTTTGCACAGTCATCACTCTTTCAACTAACTTAACAAACGACCATTAAAAGGGGGAAGGACGTTTGGCCTGAATTTTTCAATAGGTCATTTATAAACATCCCCTCAATTATCGGATGACCTCATAAGTGTTATTGAAGTACGTATCGACTACAGTAAATGCCAACATCAATTCACTTCTTCGCCACAATCGACACCAGCAACAACAACAACAACAACGCCCCTTAGTCTTTCTACGTAATGTAACATTTTTCAAACTATTTCAGCAATTAATCAATTGACAATTTACTTAGATGTTGCAGACGGAAGAACAACTTTTACTTTTCCGTCCGAAAAAAAGAGGAAAAGAAACAAATCCACTTAAATAACATTGTTTTGCTGGGCCAAATTATTTTCCAGCCACAGAAACCACACTCGAAAATAACCACAAACAAATCAATTATTAATAAAAAGTAAGAAGCACTTACATAACGATACGATACGGTAAGCATACATACATACATACATACCCCTATGCAGGTTTGTAAGAGTGTTTAAAGAAAAAAGTAAGAGAAACATGAAAAGAGAAGCAAACAGACATCACAAGGACAACATATGTATGTGTAAACACCCGCAAGGATAATAAGAATACTGTACTTAAATATCTAGACTAAGGGATATGAAGTTTCGGTTTTCTCTGAAATAAATCCGGTTTCTGACGTTAATATACTTTTTCTACACTATATATGCATTTTGGAACAAATGCTGAAACGAGATGCATTTCAAAGCATTCAGATCGGAACAAAATTATTTGCTCTCAGGAATTTACCAAATAAGGCTTCAGTCGGACGGACAGATGGACGTCCGACCGACTGAAGCCTTTTGGAATAGACTCAAATTGGTTCTGCTTCAGATATGGTCTTCATTCTTGTATGCTGTCGGTTCAGATTCAGGAATATACATATGTAATTATAAGGGCAATTTTATGTCAAGTGAGTGAATTTTTAAATCCGATGTCTTGTGATCGATATGAAACTTGCACCATATATATTCCTATTGGATAGTAACTATGACGCAAAATTTCAATCAGATATGTCAAGGACTGGCCGAGTTGAAGGGTGTTGAATTTTAACATTTTGGTCATCCATTCATAACTAACACTGTGCAACAAACATTTTTTGCGAAGGGCTCTGCAAAACATTTTCTGGAGTAATATGTTGTCCAAAAAACGAAAAAAAATATTTTAAAAAAATTTTGTGGAAAAGTATTTTTAAATTTCATTTTCCTTTAGTATTTGAACATATTTTTTGAAGTATATTCTCCATAAAGCCAGGATAGGCGGTAAATTATATTTATGAGCACTACAAATGTTAGTTTTTATACCCTACACCACACTGTGGTACAGGGTATTATGACTTTGTGCATTTGTTTGTAACACCCAAAAGGAGAAGAGTTAGATCCATTGTTTATTATACCGATCGACTTGTAATCACTTTCGGAGTCGATTTAGCTATGTCCGTCTGTCTGTCTGTCCGTCTGTCCGTCTGTCTGTAGATGTATTCTTGTACAAAGTACAGGTCGCAATTATGGCCCGATCTTGACGAAACTTTACACATATCTTTTTTTTTGCCCAAGGACGATCCCTATTTAATTTGGTTAAAATCGGTTCAGATTTGGATATAGCCCCCATATATATGTTAGCCCCGATTTGACATGTAAGCGCTGTAAAAACTATATTTTATGTCCGATCAGTATGAAATTCAGCAGAAAGAGGTCTCTTATTATATGAATGAACACTGTTAAATTTGGAAGAAATCGGTTCAGATTTAGATATAGCCCCCATATATACGTTACCCCCGATTTCACATGTAAGCGCCGTAAAAAATTTATTGTACCCCCGATTTTACATGTAAGCGCTGTAAAAAGTGTATTTTTAATCCGATCAGTACGAAATTCGGCAGAATGAGGTTTCATATTACATGAAGGAATACTGCCAAATTCGGAGAAAAACGGTTCAGATTTAGATATAACTCCCATATATATGTTACCCCCGATTTGACATGTAAGCGCTGTAAAAACTGTATTTTATGACCGATCAGTGCGAAATTCGGCAGAAAGAGGTTTCATATTACATGAAGGAATACTGCCAAATTCGGAGAAAAACGGTTCAGATTTAGATATAGCTCCCATATATATGTTACCCGCGATTTGACATGTAAGCGCTGTAGAGACTGTATTTTATATCCGATCAGTACGAAATTCGACAGAAGGAGTTCTTTTACATGAATTAGTATTCAGGGAAGATCGGCTCGGATTTATATTAAAGCTCCATATATGTTCCCCCTGATTTGGTATCAAACCGCTATAGAAGTTGTATTTTACTTCCGATCATTAAAATTTTCCAGAAAGATGTTTCTCAATTTAGGAACGAATATTGCTTAATTTAGCGATTATCGTTTCAGAATTAGATAATATGTTTCTACCCATTTACCAATTATTCCAAATTATTATGGCAATGACCTTTATCGCATTGTTAGGGAGGTGTAGGGTATTATATAGTCGGCCCCGCCCGACTTTCTGCCTTTCCTTACTGGTTTTCAAACAAAATGTGTTTTGCTGGCACGAAAACAACCATAAAAAAATCTAAAAAACGAAGAAAATAATGCCTATTTGATCTATGGATAAATGTAGAAATTATAGCACTTTTGGTAGAAATAAGATAATTTTCACATAAACCGGTTTTTATACACCCACTATTGTGAACAAGGGTATACGAGTATATCAGATGCTGCGGGCCAAAGGTGTAACACATCGATGGAATAATCTAAGAGACCCCAAGAATATTTGGCGGAAATCCGTTTTGGACCAATTTAAGTCATTTTAGCAATGTCCGTCAGGCTGTCCGTCTGTCTGGTTGGTGTGCAAGATAACTTTCGACAGGATTAACCGATTGACTCCAAATTTGGCATGTTTCAATATGTATAACGGGTTTTCCAATAAGGATGATATGATTTTGAAGTGACGTTTCGGCCATTTGTAATATGTCATGATCTGTCATTTGTTTTTCATTGTATTAAGTAGTGTTTACAATTTCATCATGGAGAGATATAAGCAAGAACAACGTTTATAAATTATTCAGTTTTATTATCAAAATAATCGTTCTCCAATTGCAACTTTTATATTTTAGCTCCCGATCCGACGTACCGTTAAGGAGCTAGAGCAAAAATAAACTTTCCGTTCACATTTGAAAATGATGCTAAGTCCATCGTTAAGAGCTATCCTTTTGCCATTGACCGATTGAGGCTAAGTGCCACACAGCAAATGAAACAATTGAATTGTTGCGAAAAAAGTTTGGAGATTCGATTATTTCAAGAAATTGTGATATTGAATGGCCTCCAAGAAGTTGTGATTTAACACCATTAGACTATTTCTTGTGGGCTATTTGAAGTCATTGGTCTTCTCTTCAAACTTTACAGGTCAATATTGAACGTGCCATTCATGACATACGACTTGATTCAGTGGAAAAAGTGCTCGAAAATTGGTTTCTTCGAATTCGTTCCTGCAGTAGAAGTCGTGGAGGCCATTTGAATGACGCTTTATTTAGCACTTAATTGTATGGATTGTACTAGTACTTTACATTAAATAAAAAACTTTTGAATTTCATTAACAATAGGTGTGTTTTTTTTCAACGAAATCATATAACTCTTATTGAAAACCCGTTAGTATGTTGGTCCACTCCTTCGAATACCTCCCACACTAAGGGTTAACATTTAGTGAAATATTGATTATCTCATAACTTATATACTACTACTCAGAATCTTTCACAATTCCACACATAGTATACATTTTTTGGTCGATACCATTTAGAGAAAAATGGGTGCCACGCCCCATTTTAGTACCTCATATACAAATTGACCATTCTGCACAAAAAGTTAACGGCTTATAACTTTGATTCGAGTCCATAGAAATACTTGACATTTTGTGAAAAATAATGCTTTTATTGTATCTATAGTCCCGTAAAAAATGGGCGTTATTGCCACGCTCCTTTTGGTACCTCCCATACAAATGTACCATTTTTAAAAATAATTTAACGGCTTATAAATTCGATTCGAATGGGCGTTATAGCCACGTCCCTTTTGGTATCTCCCAAACGAAATTGTCAAAAAAAAAATAATTTGGAATTTCCCCATTTTTACAATATGGGTCATAATTTTTACACTTAGACCTAAAAAATTTTTTTGTATTGATTCAGGCCTACTATTTTATGAAACCAAAACAAAAATTTTTTATGGTAAAGTCTTTTTAAGTTTTTTTTTAATTTTTCATTGTCCTTGCCTTTAGTATTTGGACCATATTTTTTGAATTACGAGCTCGATAGAGCCATAGAGCATTAATTAAAGAAAATTACAAGGGCTAGAAATTCTGTAAACAACACTTTCACGTAAAAATGGAAGTTATGTAACTGTCTTTAAAAAAATTAGAAACAATTAGAGATTTTCAAAAAAAATTTTTGCCTGGCACGAAAAAAACCAAAAATAGGAAAAAAATTCGCAAACAAATTGTTTGTTCCATTTGTTGAAATCTAACGAGGAAAATAATGCCTTTTTGTAAAAAGTACATGGATAAATGTATAAACTATGACCCATATTGTAAAAATAGGGAAATTAAAAAGAAATATTTGTCATATTTTATATTTTGGCAATTTAGTTTGGAGGTACCAAAATGGGCGGGGCTATACCACCTATTTTTTTAATATACTGTACATGTACATTATACTGTACAAAATTTCAAGTGTTTGCATGTGCAGGAATCGAAGTTATAAGCCGTTAACGTTTTGTGCCAAGTAGTCCATTTGTATAAGAGGTACCAAAAGCGGCAAGGCAAAAACGCCCATTTTTTACGGGACTGTAGGTTCTATAAAAGTGTTACACTTAACAAAATGTCAATTATTTGTATAGACTGGAATCAAAATGATAAGCCTCTAACTTTCTTTAAAAAATGGTCTATTCGTATGGGAGGTACCAGAAGGGGCGTGGCAACTTCGCCCATTTTTCTCAAGATGATAGCGACATATAAAATATTACTATGTGTGGAATTGCAGAAGATTCGGATAGGTAGTATAGAAGTTATAAGAGAATCAATGATTCACTAAATTTTAACCCTTTGTGAGGGAGGTACTAGAAGGAGTGGACCAATATGGCCCATCTTCGAACTTAGCCTGAGATAGAATAATTATAGTTACATTCCAAATTTGAAGTCAATCGGCTACTCCTTTCGAGAGTTATCATGCACTCCAGCCAGACAGATGGACGGACATTGCTCTAAAGACTTAAAATGTCCTAAAACAGATTTTCGGCGTCTTAGGTCACACGTTCGATGTGTTACACTTTTGGCCCATGGCAAATGATGTATACCCTCCTCTTTAAGGTGAGGAGATAAATATAGACACATACCAAATTTAAAGTCAATCGATTTTTGGAAAAAAGTAAAATTTTTTCTCATTATTTTAAAGACATTTACTAAACCATTATCTCCACGTGAAAGTGTCACTACTAACATTTGTAGTCCTCATAATTTTTATTAATTTAGTATATCCCGGATTTATCAAGCATATTCTTCAAAAATGTGATCCAAATACTAAAGGCAACTTCCACGAAAATGGTAACTTAAAAAAAAAATTTCAAAAAAAACAATTACCATAAAAAAATTTTACATTTTATGCACAGCCCTTCGACAAAAATTTTGTTGCAATATAATAATAATATTAGTATGAATATTTTTCTTTGAAAAATGCATAACTTGACTCGTCGTACGATATTGTTTCCGAAGAGAAATTCTGCATTTTGAGAACGCATCTTTACCAAACATTTTATGTTAAATTAAAATATTTTGTAGTAATAACTATGAAACCATAGCTATGTAGGCATTGTCGGAATCTGATGAGTTGGGCGTGTTTGATTCTGGAATCTACTCTTAGGGTCCTAGAAGATTTTGCTCTATTAAAAACAAGTTTAGAGTCTGTTCTTGGGCCCTTAGCATATTTTGGTCCATTGTAAATAATTTTGTTTCTAAATATATACCAATTGCATTAGGCACTTAATGTTTACCCCTTAATATTTTTTTTGTTCAAGTTCACATTGCTCATTTAGAAAAAGAGCCTTACAACTCAAAATAATGTCGTTTTGAGTTGGTCTTACTAAATTGTCCTACATTTCAATATCTATAAGGTGATCCATGATTGGGCTGATTCCTGAGGAGGACAACAATATTTGGCACACTTCAAAAGTTATGGCATCCCATTCTGCCAAACAGTTATTTTTGTATAGATCATTTAAATCAAACTTAAGTGAAATGTCGAATTTTGAGTTGTGACGTTCTTTTTCTAAATAGGCGATATAATAAACAAGATGCACTGTACAACTGACAGTTTCGGTTTCACCATACCTAATGCACAAAGTTTGGAGTGTCATCGTACATACCTACTGGGTCAGAAAAAAAACACTGACCACAAAAACTGCACAAAAAGCGAAGCTATAGACCCAAAAACATACTTACGCTAAATGTTGAATGCTGTACGAAACATACTTATGAACATTCGAGTAAAAGACAGACAGACGGACCGAACTGAACTGACGATGCAACATTTGTTATAGAAGTGAAATACTTTTTTCGTGCTGTCTGAGAACATATTTCGGAGAAGTTTTTCGGGATATAAATCTTTAAAAGCAGACCATAAATCTTTGAATGAATGTACGTACATATGTATGTATATGAATACGTATTTTGGCGGTGAGTATATTCGTATATATACTACGTGAATCCTAGCCAACATGCAATCGCATAAAGAAGGACGCGGATGTGTGTGTGTATAGGTAGCAGAGATGTCCTTTCATATGAATAGATACACTCGCAAATATATATGTATTTGTGTGTACTCATATTGAAATATTTTGAAAGTGTACTACATTTCAGTGGGAAAATGTTAGTTTAAAGTTTTGTAGATGCATTTTTTGTTTGTCAAGAAACTAAAAACTATTGCTAAGTTCAGTGTGAACTGTAACATTGGCAATATGGTCCATTGAAAGCGATTTGGCTGGCAATATAGTTTTTTATTTTTTGGCTGAATAACATTTTATTAAACATAAAAGACGTTTTTTGAACGATAGGGTTTTAAGGAAATGAAATATACAATTTGCAGCTTTTTGATGGGCTATCTAGTGTGAGTTATTTTTACTAGAATAAATAATGAAGTAAACAGACAACTTTTCTGACTTTTATATTTTGTTCTGCCAAAAAAACTCTATTACCAACCAAATCGCTTTCAATGAACCATATGGTTTTACTGGCAATTGATGGTAATGTACGACATTTGTAAATTAAAATGTTTGCTACTTATTAATAAAAATTAGCGCCACATTTTTTCATAGTGGTAACATAGAACTTTATATATAACTAGCGGACCCGGCGAACTTCGACTCGCCCCAATTTAACGCCTTCAGATAAACTCCAGAGTGATAATAAAACACAGATAGTTAAAATTTTAATGCGATTTGTTTAAAAGGAATCGAAATCAGTAGAGAGCGATGTGATAAACAACAAACAACGAAGACGGAAGACAGGCAACGTACAGATGACCGTGCGAAAAACAGGGAAATTCGAGATTAATTCCACAGACTTCCTACGATTGGTCTTGAGATTTATTGATTGTCATCGCAAAAGCCAATCTACAGGGAACTGAATCCGCTTGAATTGGAATGAAAGATCAGTTGGAATAATCGGAATTCGTGGGATAAGGACTTTCTCTTGAATTTTCCCTTGATGATCGTCGCCTGAATCACATTGTCCATCAGTTTCATAATGGACAACCGCGAACTATGCACAATTTCGGATGATTCAGATTCCTCAACATGATTATGATCGATTCCACCTTCAGCTGTAAATTATGCGGCGGAGCTCCTGGCACATCAAGCGACGTCGATTTTACTTTGAATAATAAAATTCATGCTATCGACGTCCTTATTCTTCGCTGCTAATATTGCCCGTTCACTAATCTAATCGAGATTTGGAAACACTTTTGTGATGAGTTCCTCCTTCGACGATGTGAACTCGTAAAAATTTGCCGGGATCAATATCAATCCAGTGGAAACATCAACAGTAATTTGGCCATTGCCAAGCGCCAACAGTTGTTTCGAGAATTCAAGAGCCGATGAGTCGTTCTGCAACGCGACTCTCATGTTCGTGGTCAATTTCAACTTCTTGACATGCCGCCACAAAGACCACGATTTCAGGCATGCATTAATTTCATCGGCAGTAGATTTCGGGATGACGGGAAGCGTTTGACGAAAATCTCCGGGCAGCAATATCATAGACTCACCAAATTGTCTCAAATCACGTCGTAAATCCTTCATCGTTCGGTCAACTGCCTCCAGAGCTCGTTTATGCGCCATCGTGCATTCATCCCAAATTATGATTTTGCAATGCCCGCAATCCAATAAGATAACCTTACCTCTTATACTCAATCTTATTATCTGAAAAAATGTTCGAATTGATAAATATCGCGTTGAATTTTAATTGATCGTAATGCTTGTACCGTTTGCCGATGTGATACGCGAAATCAGTGTAACAATACGCAAAACTCGAATGAATTGCAGCAAGAAAAATAGCACATACTCGTACATATGTTTAATAGAAAACTTTTTTGTTTAATAGAAAATTAATAAAAAAATTTGGATTGAAAAAGAGAGCAGTAGATAGGAACAGTAGGAATCTCGCAAGAAATAGCATTTTTCTATTTTCCCAATTTTCCGACTTTTCCGGAGGGTTTTCCCAAAATTTTCTTTCGTAACAACCTTCTCCTGGCAAATACGAACAACGGAAAAAAAAATTGAGCCAAATCGGTCCAGCCGTTCTCAATTGATGAATTACTATACATTTTTCACACCATTTTTATATATATAGATAACAATGTTGAATCCTTATGCATCATCTTCATCTTCCAAATAAGGTTTTTTAGACAACTTTTTAAGCCCATTTATAGCTATTGAAGATATATCGAAAATTTCCCTCTTGAATGTCAGTGTTAAGTCCAGAAATCACTTTTAAAATATATCACCAACTCAACATTCGCATAAACTATGCGAGGAGACAGAAAGAAACCAAGACCAAAATGGACATCTGCCAAAGTATGAGACCGCAAAATTGGAATGGGAAAGTATGTGGCGCAAAAAAAGACTCAACCAGCCAAGAGTGTCTTAACTGATGGCGGTTTTACAGAACTGTGAAATGTGCTGTCATAAGAGCAGGAACTACATTCAGGCACAGGAATGACAGCCAACTCAACACCAAAGTCCAATTGTGTGGAGTAGTGTTGGAAAATTTCCGCTTTCCCATTGTACTTTTTTTCATTCACATCGCATATCTTTATGAGACTTTTTTGGGTGAACAAATGAGGCGTTCCACAGAAAATTGTTCATAAGAGTTTTTATACCGTCCACCATAGGGCGGGTGAAATAATCAGGGATCCCATAAAGTAATACAAAGGTCGATGCTTAAAGTAAGACCGCAAATTTTCAACAGATCGGGCTGAATTTTTAGCGATTTTAATTTAATCAGTTACCTGACTTTTCACATGTACCACGATCGCTATAGGTTCATCTTTTGATATAAGCTCTATGTATAAGTTCCCCCAAATTTAGGAATGCCTCATTTAATGTGATAGTCGATGACACTAGAATTCTGACCACCCTAAGAACCCTAAGGTTCATGGTGTCACATTTGATAGACTCTTTAGAAATAACGCGCATGGCACATTAATCTGCAAAAAAAATTAGAAGTAGGAACAACCTCCTCAAGTCGGCAGCACTTGGGGAACAGACAAGGAAACCTTGTTGACCTCTTACCTAGTGTGGTCACCGAATGTGAGCGAGACGCAATGGAAAAACATACAGACCTGCCATTAGGCCGCCCTAAGAACTTGCAAAAGGGAGCCTCCTCATGTCTACTATGGACCACTTACATGAAGAGACGATAATTGTGCGACTACACAATTGTTTTCTGCCGAAGCCGTGTCTGCTTTGTTGCTACCGTCCCAGCCATCCCAACCACCTTCTGTGGATAGGCTTCCACCTCCCAGGCAGATCAAGAAAGACCGTCATGATCTAAAGCGTGAGGTCTAACGGTGCAAGAGATAACGCCTAGTTCAAAGAATTGACTCGGCAGTCCTGGCTGACATACACTCTGACGCAGTCGATGAAGCGACGACAGAGTCAATGTCGTACTAGGAGATCACCCTCCATCAGTGGCCTCGGAGGAATAGGAATTACCACGGCAGATAATAGTACTTTTGTCCCAATTAAGATCAGGAACAGTGTAGCCACTTCAGTTCATACCGGACAAGGATTGATGGCAATAAATCGAACACTTGCCGCGCTTGTAACCAGGAATCACACGACACCTTTTCAACTGCCCTGCCAAACCTACTCAACTCATTTTCAATCCCAAACGACCAAATGTGATCAACCTTTTAATTTACGTATGTGCAGTCGCAATAAAATGGAAATACTAATGAAATAATAATAATGTGTAGTTCGAGTAAATTTATGTTTAACATTATATTATTAATTAAATTCGTTTATAATTATTTTTTAATCTTTTAATCTTTTTATGTATCTTATTTTGTTAATCAAAAAGTATTTTCTGTTTACAGATACTCGTAGTACGATTATAATCTTCGATTTAAAATGCAACCCACCCTACTGTCATACGTATATTTGTAAATACGTCGCTATTCATACGCCGCCAGGAAAAAACGCAAAAGTCCTGCAGATGTGTGTACACAGTGCATACAGCAATTAGCACTTTTTTGGCCGCCATAATGTCACTCTCTTCGAAAAAGATATACACCGAAGTGAGAAACAAACAAGACAAGGTGGACAGACTAGACAGATACACCGAAAAGGAGACATGCAAGAGAAGTAAACCAGAAATGTGTAATATCCTGAATAAGGCTATTGTGGCAGGATGGCAGTGAGGGGGGAATCGCCCGAATATGAGTGATATTATGATGTAATAATGGAAGCTGCAAACAGACTGGAACTCTGCAAAATTTTGAATAGTATGGCAAAAAGACTGAGACAGGATGGATTGCCAGGTAAGTAAATTCACTGCAGATAACATATAGTAAAAATATAATAATTACAGAAATGGTCGCCATCACTTAATTAAATAGATAAGTTCAAATATGTGTTATTTTTTAGTTCAAATTAGCACTGGGGTAGTTCCTAGTCTTGCAAGTCATTTGCTTTCCTTAGGCCCGGCACCCATATATGGTAAATATTGAACTGTATAACCATCTCCTTAAGTGACCTGCGATAGTCGTGGATAGTTTTTGAATTCAGGAATATAGTTTCCACAGACTTAATAGTACCCTCACTGTCAGAGACAATTTTATACCGACTTTGGCTAGCACATTAATTTTCAGCCATTCCGCTACCTCTTTAACAACTAAGATTTCTGCCCGGTAAACGCTACAGTGAACAGGTAGTCTTTTTGCAAATGAATAGCCCATTTGGTTATTGAGTTTGAAACCGTCTGTATAGAAGTGTCACCCATGACCTGTCATACGACCATTCCATATTTTTGGTATAAGAGTGATATACTTCTTGTGTAAGTATTGCAATCAAAAGTGTCCGGAAGGTCAGTCATTTTATCTAGAATGACACAATGTTCCATTAGACAGTTCCTGACCATAATGACAGTTCTCTAAGTCTAATCGCAGTACATGCGGCATATTGCACTGCTATAATATCTAGCGGCATTTAGTGCTCAGTTGGTGTGGTTCTCAGCTCATATAGAAGCAATTCGCTGAACTTTGTATACTATCGCGCAGAAGGTGGATTTCTGTATATCTGTACACCCGATGACAATGCCATACAGCATTATCGGTCGGTCTATTGTCGAATACAATCAATTAGCTATACGCGGATACAGATCCCAGCGTCTTCAAGTTGACCACATACTTCTTTGCTCTTTCCAGAATATCGTAATCTTAGCTTTAGGTTAGGGAGGCAACCGTATTTTTTTTATACAAGCTCACATAAACAAGTTTAGGTCCCTAGTGTTACCACGGGCTGAAATGCCCCTCATCGAAACCAACCTGTTTGATATACCAATTTATCGATATTACGAATATCGGTACTGGAAAGATCTGTTAGGCTACCTAGAAAGGCCGACCCCAGTAGGTCCAGTCGTCGTTTACTCAAATCGGGACAGTCGCATAGCAAGTGCTCAATGCTCTCCACTTCTTCCTCATCTCCACAGCTTCTGCATAAGTCATTGGAGTTAATACCCAATCTTCTGGCGTGTTCGCCGATCAGGCAGTGTCCCGTCAGAACTGATACTAACGTAGACAATCTTTTCCTTTCTAGTGCGAGGAGATATTTTGACCTTCTCAGGTCATACCTTGGACAGATTTGTCTAGCTACCCTACAGGTGCCGATTTGTGTCCATCTTTCTTTGGACTGCCTGATTGCCTCTTGCTTAAGCTAAAGCTTGCAAGTGGATAGTGGCGCACCAATATATGCAAATTCTTCGAGAATTTGTAAAGTCGTCCCTTTCCTAGCAAGTTCATCGGCTTTGCAGTTCCCCGGGATATCCCTATGCCCAGGCATCCATATGAGGTGTATATTAAACTGCTTAGCCATCTCGTTAGAAGATCTGTGGCAGTCGAGGGCTGTTTGTGAATTTAGCGATGTTGCCTCCAGAGAATTGATGGCAGCCTGGCTGTTCGAGTAAATGACAACGCCAGTGTTGGTTACTATGTTGCCACTCAGCCATTTGGCTACTTCACATATTGCCATTATTTCGGTTTGATAGACATTGCAGGTATCTGGTAATCTGTGAGCTATAGCCAAACTAAGCTCTGCACAGTGTACTCCGAAACTAACCTTTTCATCAAGCTTCGAACCATCCGTGTAAAACTGGAGATGGTTTCTATTACCTGGTATTCTTCCAACCCATTCATCTCTGGCGGGAATCACAGTGATGTAATTTCTCTCGAAGGTGTACACAGTTGGTATATACATAGTCCACTAGGTCGGTTACCAATGCACTAGACTTTGATATCCTCATGTGACCGTAGTTTTTGTACCTCCGCATTGATAGGCAGTTTAATCTTATTGCCGCTTTGGTTGCAACTTCTCTCGCCACAATATTAATCGGCAGTATATGGAGTAGGGCTTGTATAGACTCGGTCCCTGTAGTCCTCAAGGCTCCGCTTATGCTCAGGCAGGCTGTTCCCTGAAACTTTGTTAGTAGGTTTGTGATGGTTAGTTTGTCAGTACATGACGAACTACTGTGATATATATCCAGTGAACGATTTTAGGAGAGAGGCCCCACCGCGACCCTACAGCCTTTTTGTAGGAATATAAGGCGACGTTGGCCTTCCTTACACGTTCCAATACGTTAAGTGTAAATAACAGTTTTCTATCTAGAATTATTCCTAAAAATTTTGCACTTTCAGAAAAGACTAGATCTGTTCCATTTATACGAGGTGGAGGGTCCACATGTGGGACTTTATTCATCCTAGTAAAGAGAACCAATTCTGTCTTGTTTGGGTTTACGCCCAAACCGCTGCTTCTGGCCCATCTAGCCAATTTGTTCAGAGCCAACTGTAGAATGTCTCGGAGGACGTTTTCGAATTTGCCACTCACTGCGATTGCAACGTCGTCCACATATGCCACGACCATGCAGCCACAACGTTCTAGATCTACCAGGATTTCATTCACCGCTAGGTTCCAAATTAGTGGAAACAGTACTCTTCCTTGTGGGGTCCCTCTGTTTACAAACCTGTTAGAGTTGTCGACCAAACATGCTGTTATGCGTCTTCTGTTGAGCAGACTTTGAATTAGTCTAATCAAACTAGAGTTAACTTTTAGATGTGGCAGTGCCGCAATTACTGCATCTAAGTGAACGTTGTTAAAAGCCCCTTCTATGTCAAGAATTGCCACCATGGTGAATTCCTTGAAATGCAGGGACGATTCGAAAGGGCTCACAAGTTCGTGAAGGGCTGATTCTGTAGACTTCCCCTTATTGTAAGCATGTTGGTTCACTGACAGGAGTTTTGTATCCAGGTTTTCCCTCATGAAATAATCTAAAAGTCTTTCCAGACCTTTCAATAGGAAGGAGGATAGGCTAATTGGTCTGAAGTCTTTTGGCCTAGTGAGTGGTATCTTCCCCGCTTTAGGTACGAATACCACTTTGGTATCCCTCCATCGATTCGGGATGTATGGGGGATAATGTACTTTAATATTTTCTGCATTTCTACTGGTGATGCCGTCTGGTCCAGGTGACTTGAAGGGCTCAAAGCTGTTAATATCCCAGCATATTCTGGATCTCTCAGTCAGCAAACTAGCAACGCTCGCAGTCCACTCGCATTCTTGTTGGTCTTGCTGATCTTCGGGTTCTGTTGGTGAGTTCACCGGGAAATGTGTGTCGAGCAGTACATTCAGCGACTGCTCGCTGTTTTTTGTCCAGTTATTTGCCTCATCCTGCAAGTAACCCACTGTACAGTGTGAAGCTGATGGTATTTTCCTCAGCCTTGCGACGTCGGAGACCTTTTCCACTTCTCCACAGAAGGTATACCAAGAGCGTCTTTGCGCCTTTCTAAGCTCCTCCTTATAGATCTTGAGTTGCTCTTTATAGGCATCCCAAACATTAGCGACCCCAGTAGATTTAGCCTTGTTGAATAGCTTGTTGCAGGTCGTTTTCATAGCCGTTAACTCAGAAGTCCACCATTGGGGTTTACTTTTACCCTTGTACCTTGTTTTTGGACAGGCTTTTTCAAGGGAACTATTGAATGATGTGATGATATGCTCGACCAGATTATCCAGACCGGCTTTGTCATTCGGTTCGTACAGAAGTTTGGAGTTGAGGTCTTTCTTGAAATTCTTCTCATACATGGCCACTTTGTCTTCCTCACATTTCTGTGGACGGCAGGTTTAGGCGCTTTTTCAGCGAGTTTGAACTCAATATAATGGTGATCTGAAAATGAGTGGTCGTCCAGTACATGCCACCCAATAATTTTGTCTGACAGCCGGTCAGTAGCAAACGTTACGTCGAGTACTTCTTGTCAGTCTTTAATTGTAAAGGTCGGTTTATTACCTATGTTACAAATACTTAGGGTGGTAGTTAGAATAAAGTCAAGAAGCGAATCACCCCTATTGTTTATATCCGTACTACCCAAGATAGTATGATGAGCGTTCGTGTCTGCGCCAATAATCAGCTCGACCTCGTCAGACGTTGCTTCTACTTCTACTACTTTCCTGAATAGAGCAGTCGGTATTACAGCTTCATAAGGAAAGTAACTGGAGACCACCCAATATATGCTTGTATACCTTCAAGGCTATAGTCTCGAAGCCATATTGTAGGGTTGCACTTGCACGTAGTATATGGTAGGTGGATTCAAATTGACCTGCTGCTTTTTACCATCGCCTCACCCACCTTGTTGATTCTCCAATTATGGGCCGGCAGACCAGGATTGGAATCTTTTATTATTTCTAATATGTCAGCTGGGTTGGAGGGCTCGTCTGTAACCCAGGTGATGGCTCTAGGGTGACTAGGGATGTTGTTCTTTTCGACAACATCCAACTGGGCACTCGGCCACATCTCACCCGCTCGACTCAGAGCAGCCTTATACAGGTCTACTGATCTGGCATAACCGAAATACACTTTACTCTCCCCTGATGCCAGCAATGGTGTTTTAATTCAGTAATTAGTTTTGAATTGCCGTTCATAAGTTGCGGATTTTTCCTTTTTCCTTAACATCTTGAGGATCGACTAATCTTCCAGAAGCGTTTGTTCCCACTTCTCATACGCTCTAGCAGATTTTAGCATCATTTATTTTTAATAATGTTTTTTATCAATGAAATTGCTAATAAACTTTGCTCATTGGTTATAAAAAGGAAATTGTAGGGTGTCGCTGGTGTGTGAGTGTTTTCGTTTACATTTCATCCTTTGTCCAATCTATCTAATCGCGTGTTTGCATCTAACTGTTGCAGTAGCATGTGGTAGTCGATTCCACCCGACTTTAGCCTTTCTTTACTTAATATTAATATTGTACTCGTATATATATTTTTTTAATATTACCATTAATTTGAAACTTTTAAAAATTAAGCAATTTCTCTAAATTAAAATGAATATTATACACAAAGCGGAAACTATATGTCGTTCATTTCCACGAATGAATCATGTCTAAATTATTGCAAGCAATTAGATTTAGCACACATCTTGCTGGACGTATCGGTATATACTAGTAGTTTATGTTTGCAGAATAGTGTTACAAATATAAAACTACAGATAGAAACCACAGAAAAATGACAGCCCATTAGGTCGAATCGTATGCACCATACAAGCCAAAGGAATTTTAATGTCTGCTAAAGTTTTAAGGAAGTGTTTTGTAATGGTCTTAAAGATACTATTATTTTTTTTGTAATTTTCTATTGTATAATAAATTCTGTATATTTTATATATCATCTAAGTCAATATATCTATAATTTTATTACAACAATACATTTCCTAGAAATGTTACAGCCCATATAATATGGTACACATGCCGTTTTGTACACTGAGGAGAACCTCAACAATTACAGGTTTGTTTACACAACAAATTCCCCTCTAAGTACAGAGTACAATTCATTTTTCCTTGCAATTTACCGCATTGCATGTAGAAATAGGGCGCAAATAGGTATATAAGTACAGAGGTACAGGTGTACATGCCAGGAACGCCAGACATTCACTTGGCGCCAAACTTTGGAATTATAGCGGTCATAACACTTGTTAGAGTTGATGCATATTGTGTTCTTCAATAGTTTTCACTAGAAAACAGTCGACATAGGCTAAATGGAATATTGTTTACAGCAAAATCATACATATAAAACTCAACAGAATAACAAACACGAGCCCACGAAACGAACTGCAAAAAAGGTCTCTAATCATATGGGGTATTCAAACAATTCTAGGAAAACCTTAGTTTGTTGTTATATTCAACACGGATGCACATGGATGGATGGTTGGCTGGGTGGATGGGTGGATGGGCACGTGCCGATTGGCGCTGCGGTTGCTCTAATTGCACTTAAATTAATGAGACCTACTGGAGGCCAGCATACAATCCAAAGAAAGAGAGAGAGAAAATGCCGAATTGCAGAAAGGTTTATTTGACGTTTTAGTGTTCAATTTAAAGGATTTGTTGTAATGTATAATTTCCCAAAATAGCAATGGAGACCCAAATTAGGGAAAATAACATTGGAATCTGAGAGTTGTTTAAAGATAAGCCAATGGCTACAGTGGGGCAAATTTTATTATTAAACTAACTGCTCCTGCTGATGTTATTCGGTACTTTCCCGTTAATAAAATGTACGTAAAATATGTAAGAAAGTTCAGTCGGGTAAACCGACTTATGAATCCCCTCACCATGAGTCCCAAAAAGAATATTCGTAAATTTATTTATTTTTTTGTTTTATTTAAATTATTATCAATTTATATTGCATTTAATAACGTTAAAGTATGTACTAGTATTAAAGTTCAAAGCTGTTTACGTTTGGTACAAAATAGTCCATTTGTGTGAGAGGTACCAAAAGGAGCGTCCCAATAGCCATCACATTTCTCTGGACTCTAGGTACTATAAAAGCATTACACTGTACAAAATTTCAAGTATTCGCATGCACTGGTATTAAAGTTATAAGCTGTTAACTTTTGGTGTAAAATGGTCTATTTGTGTGGGAGGTACCAAAAGAGGCATGCCAACTACGGCCACTTTTCTCTAGACTCTAGGTACTATAAAAGCATTACACTGTACAAAATTTCAAGTATTCGCATGCACTGGTATTAAAGTTATAAGCTGTAAACTTTTGGTGTAAAATGGTCCATTTGTGTGGGAGGTACCAAAAGGAGCGTGGCAGTAATGCCCATTTTTCACTGTATTGTAGGCACTATTAAACCATTACACTGTACAAAATTTAAAGTCTTTGTATGCACTGGTAATAAAGTTATAAGCTATTAACTTTTGGTTAAAAATGGCACATTTGTGTGGGAGGTACCAAAAGGGGCGTGGCAACTTCGCCTATTTTTTTTCCAGGTAATAGTGACTAATACACTAATATTATATGTAGAATTTCAGAGGATTCAAATAAGTAATATAGAAGTTGACATCAATATTTCACTAAATGTTAACCCTTTGTGGGGGAGGAACTAGGAGGAGTGGGCCAATATGGTCCATCTTCGAACTTAGCCGGAGATAGAAGAAAATATTACCACGCTTGACTTAAAATTTTACCAAATTTTAAGTCAAGCGGTTCATCCTTTCGAGAGTTATCGTGCGCACCAGCCAGCAGACAGAGAGACGGACGGACGGACATTGATCATTCGACTTAAAATGAACCAAAGCTGATATCCGCCGAACATACTTAAGGTCTTAGGTCACTCTTTCGATGTGTTACACTTTAGGTTCGTAGCAAACCTAAAGGTGAGGGGATAAAAAGGATACATTTTATGTGCTTAAAAAATTTTTGTTAGTCTAATTTCACTGTGCAAAAAAAATTTTTTTTTTCTGTCCGAGATCTAAAGACTTTTTTTGTGTAGATTGAGGCATACTATTTTATGAAAACAAAACAAAAAATCTTTTATTGGTAAAATATAGTAGATGAGAACAGTAGGACACAACCAGTTAGATGCTATATATGGGAGCTATATCTAAATATGGACCGATATGGCCCATTTGCAATCCCTAACAACCTGCAAGTATAAGAAGTATTTGTACCAAATTTGATCAACCTAGCTCTATTATTGCGGACTGTAGCGTGATTACCACAGACGGACGAACGGACGGACAGACGGTCATGGCTAACTCGTCTTAGAATTTTACGACGATTAAGAATATAAAGGGTTTTCCAACAAGAGGTGTTATTTTGGTATTCAAAGAAAAATGCAATTTTTGAGATAAATGATCGGATGTTTATTTCATAATAAAGAGGAAGGAATGACGTTAATAATGAACAAGTAAAAGCGTTAAGTTCGGCCATGCTGAATCTTATATACCCTCCACCATGGATAGCATGTGACCTCACAAAATAACTCAAACCTAAAGAAAACAAGTAAAAGCGTTAAGTTCGGCCATGCCGAATCTTATATACCCTCCACCATGGATAGCATGTGACCTCACAAAATAACTCAAACCTAAAGAAAATAACACCGAAAACACAAAAAATATAGTAGATGAGAACAGTAGGACACAACCAGTTAGAAGCTATATATGGGAGCTATATCTAAATATGGACCGATATGACCCATTTGCAATCCCAAACAACCTGCAAGTATAAGAAGTATTTTTACCAAATTTGATCAACCTAGCTCTATTATTGCGGACTGTAGCGTGATTAACACAGGCGGACGGACAGACGGACATGGCTAAATCGTCTTAGAATTTTACGACGATTAAGAATATATATACTTTATGGGGTCTCAGATCAATATTTAGAGGTGTTACAAACGGAGTGACAAAATGAATATACCCCCCCATCCTATGGTGGAGGGTATACAAATTTATGAGGGCGACAAATGTTGGGAATGACACTTTCAAGTGGAGATAGTTGTTTAGTAACTGTTGTAAAACAGTTAAAAAAACTATATTTATTTATTTATTTGAATTACATAATTTTCTTAGGGAAATACAATTTTATTCCGAATGTATAATTTAGTTCAAGTGAAGGAGTAAATATTTATTATATATTTATATTATGAAATATAATACTCTTGATACTATATATTGCTCTATATTTAAAGGAAAAAATAATTTAAATTAAAAATTGTTCAGCGCAACAATCTGCCTGCAGAATGGACATAATGTGAGTGTAAACATTTTTATTAATTTCGTCAAATGGTTTCAAAATTGTATTTTCTCTATTCATATATTTCTCAAAGTCTGTAGTAAAAGTTTTTGGTTGAAGTTTAAAAATGTTTGAGTCTATAAACTGTACGATATGCTCATATGACTTCTGTTTTTTATTAGCCATTAGTATGAACGCAAAAGAGCAAACCTACAAATAAGTAATTAACATAAATGTAATTATCAAAGATGAAACGATTTGCAGACAATGTAAAGTTTGAAGAACAAAAATATTGAGCTTAGGACGGAAAGCGAAACATTTAAAAAAACTACAAATTAATAATTAACATAAATGTATTTATCAAGGATGAAACAATTTGTAGACGATAGAAAATTTTTTAATCGCGCGATTTAAAAAATTATTCATTGAATTTAGGACAGACGAATTCTTTTTTAATCTATAATATTTTGTATATGTTAGAAATTTGAATATTAAATGTCTATCTTGAGAAATATAGAGTTTTAATAATTGCTTGTATCCACTGCTTGGGACCACCGAAAAAGTCGCATCCATCATATAGTGACGATCAAATCGCATCCATCATATAGTGGCGATTATTAGGATCAATATTCCTTTAGATTCATTTGGTGATGGATGGTGAGAAAAAAATTTGTAGGAAATATCTTCTACGATATTGTTAGGAAAAATGTTTCCGTGCTGTTACTTTGCCACATCAAAAATATGTCATAAATGAGTAATTTTTAAATAAATATATTACGTTGCATTTTATTAAAAAAAAAACAATTGAGCGGCATTTTCATCACTTTGGGTGTTAAGACCGCGGTTAGTTAAAGACATAAGTCCCAGTATACATTTGGTGTTATGTCCGCGTTTTTTTGGGTGTTATGTCCGAGAACGCTCTGCGGACATTACGCCCAACAAAGTTTGGGAATTATGTCCGAGTATACTGAAGGACATAAGTCCCAAAATCGTTTTGGGCGTTATGTCCTTAGGATTTAAGTCCGGGCACCATTTATATCATCCACCATAGGATGGGGGTATACTAACATTGTCATTCCGTTTGCAACACCTTGAAATATTGATCTGCGACCCAATAACGTATATATGTTCCCGTTCGTCGTGAAATTCTAAGACGATTTAGCAATGCCTGTCTGTCTGTCTATCCGTCTGTCTGCTGAAATCACGCTACAGTCCGTAATAATAGATCTAAGTTGATCAAATTTGATAGAAATACTTCTTATAGTTGCTGGTCGTTTGGGATTGCTAATAGGCCATATCGGTCAATGTTTTGATATAGCTCCAATATAGGTCGTACCAAAGTACAGTTTTTAAGACATAGATACTACATTTTTAAAGCAATTTGGCTGAAACTTTGCATTTTCTATTCTATTTTGACTAAAATTCGTCACAGTGAAAATTTTGCAAATCATTTGATATTTTGTTAAAATCACCCTATAGAGGTCGCTCCAAAATAGAATTATTAAAATTATAATACCACATTTTTTAAGTATTTTATGCGAATCTAGGCAGTTTGTGTTTTTTTAGATAAGTATTCATCACAGTAAAAAAATTTTAAATCAGTTCATATTTAGTTATAGTCCATAGGCCGTAAGCACCACATTTTCTAAGAAATTTAGCTTAAACTTAATGTGTTTAGTATAAACTCTACCATAGGATGCGGTTACACTAACTTTGTCATTCCGTTTGTAACACCGTGAAATATTGATCTGCGACCCTATAAAGTATATACATATATTCTTGATTATCGTAAAAATTCTAAGACGATTTAGACATGTCCGTCTGTCTGCCTGCCAGCCTGTCTATCCGTCTGTCTGGTGAAATCACGCTACAGTCCGTAATAATAGAGCTACGTTGACCACATTTGGTACAAATACTTCTTATAAAGGGTTTTCTAACAAGATGTTTTATTTTGGTATTCAAAGAAAAATGGCATATTTTGAAATAAATGATCGGATGTTTATTTCGTAATAAAGAGGAAGGTACGCCGTTAATAATGAAAAACAACATCAGTCAAATGGCTTTTTATGAAATTTTCCATATCCAAATCGCAAAGTGGCTGCCCTATGTCCTCGATAGCCTTACGAATTCTATCTTTGATGTCTTGAATCGACGCTGTCTTGAAATGACGTAGACGTTATCTTTCACGTGGCCCCAAAGGAAGAAGTCGCAAGGTGTTAAATCACAAGATCTCGGTGGCCAATTGTGATCACCTCTTCGAGAGATAATACGGTCCGGAAACATTTCCCGTAACAGAGCAATGGTTTCGTTGCTTGTGTGGCACGTAGCGCCGTCTTGTTGAAAGTAAACGTTGTCCAGATCAATACCTTCCAACTCTGACCATAAAAAATCATTAATCATTTCTCGATAGCGCAATCCTTTCACCGTAACTGTTGATCCAACCTAATTTTCGGAAAAGTAAGGTCCAATGACCCCTCCCGACCATAAACCGCACCAAACAGTCACACGTTGAGGATGGAGAGGCTTCTCAACAATAACTCTTGGTTTTTCCGAGCCCCAGATGCGACAATTTTGCTTGTTGACGTAGCCACCGAGGTGGAAATGGGCCTTAACAGTCAAGATGATTTTTCGATGGAATTCCGGATCATTTTCATGCATTTCAAGGACCCAATCAGCAAAGACACGACGTTGTTGATGAACGGCCGGCTTGAGTTCTTGTGTTAACTGAACTTTATAAGCCTTAAGGCCCAAGTCTTTATGCAACATACGGTGTAATGGTGTTTGTGGAATGCCCAATTCCAAAGAAAGACGAGGAATGGACAAACCTGGGATTTCTTCAACAGTTTGGGCTACAGCAGCAATTTTCTCAGTTGTTCATAAGCGACGTGCACGGGTTTTATTCTTCGCATTACTAACTTGTTCCAACAGCTCGAATTCTTCCACCAATTTCTCCGATCCGACGACCCAAAAATGCTTTAGTTTTGCTAACTGTGACTGCAAGATTTTCACCATTTTTGTAGTGAATTTTAATAATTTCAATGCGTTGTTGAATCGTGTATCGTTCCACTTTTAGTAATGGCGTAGTTTCTACTTGTCAAATGTCAAAGAATAAAAGCTTCAAAAGTGACAGCTACCGAAATACCGGGTGAATTAAAATAACACCTCTTGTTGGAAAACCCGTAGTTGCAGGTCGTTTGGGATTGCAAATGGACCAATGGTTTTTAAGCCATAAAAAGCAAATCTTTAAAGCAATGTAGCTGATACTTCGTAGTTTTTATTCTTTTAAGACAATAATTCATCACAGCAAAAATAGCAGTAATCGGTTTGTATTTTGTTGTAGTTCCCCTATAGAGGTCGCTGCCAAATACGCTTATTTAAGCCATAAATACCACATATTCTATTCAATTTAGCTGAGACTTTGCAGTTTTTATTTTATTTATATAGAAATTCATCAAAACTAAAATGTTATTATGTAACATTAGAGATTGCTCCAAAATACGCCTATCTAAGCCATAAATACCTGAATTTATAAGCAATTTTGCTGAAACTTTGCAGATTTTATTTTAATTACTGTAAAAATTATCCAATTGGGTACATATTTTGTTAAATATTATAGAGGCCGCTCCCCACTTCGCTTATTTAATTCATAAATACCACATTTTCCAGATTATTAGGATATATTTTTTGAAGTGTGTGCTTCACCTCTGTACAACGAAGTTTACCATATTAGTCTATAGGTTGATATAGTCTTCATATATAGGTCTCTTTTAAATATCTTTGGTTAAGCCATAGAGGGATTGTTTTCTTAACAATCTAGCTAAACTTTTTCATATCGTTCCATCATTTGCTTAATTTCCAAACATTTTTCCGATTATAAAATTAATCGCAATCCATGGTGGAGGGTATATAAAATTTAGTGGACAATTGTTTATTTAATAACTTACTCGTATATACTACTTATCCCAATCTTCAAAATTCAACACATAGTATTTGTTTATTAGCAGCTATCAACTCTAGAAAAATCGGTAAGGTTGCCACGCCCCTTTTGGTATCTCCCACAGAAATGGACCATTTTGAACCAAAACTTAAGTAGTTATAACTTTAATAAAGTGCATACAAATACTTGAAATTTTGTAGAGCGTAATGCTTTTATAGAACCTAGAGTCTAGTGAAAAGTGGGCGTTATTGGCACGCCCCTTTTGGTACCTCCCACACAAATGGACTATTTTGCATCAAAATACTTGATACAAAATACTTGAAATTTTGGACAGTGTAATGGATTTATAAAACCTACAGTCCTGTTACAAAGGGACGTTATTGCCATGCCCCTTTGGTACGTCCAACACAAGCCGTTTGGGAGGTACAAAAAGGGGCGTGGCTACTTAGCCCGTTTTAGTATAGAAGTTATGAGATAATAAATATATCACTAAATGTTGACCCTTCATAGGGAAGGTACTTGAAGAAGTTAACCAACATAGTCCATCTTTGATCTAAGCCTGAGATAGAAAAAAATTAACATGTAACAAATTTGAAGTAAATCGGCTACTCCTGTCGAAAGTTATCGTGCGTACCAACAAGACAGACAGGCGGACAGGCTGACAGACATTGCTATAATGACTTGAAATGGCCCAAAATGGACTTCCGCCATACATCCTTGGGGTCTCTTAGGTCACTCCTTCGATGTGTTACATTTTTGGCCCTAAGTATCTGATAAAACCGGATTATAAAGCGTGATCCATTTCGAGGTTCCGTACTTTTTAAAGAAAAAAAAACACAGAAAATTCAAATTGAATGGAAATGCTTATTATTGAAAGAACATTCTTTGGCATTTATTTTTTGAAGATTATGTCTATCTATTTTGGCCGCGGCTACGTGTCAGATGGTCCATCCGTTGAGTTTCGATTTACTCGTTCGAGCATTTCGACTGGTAACTGGCGAATGACACGCGTAAACGTTGTTCAGGCGTAAGTCTTTCCATGATGAAATGCCAAACAATTCTTAAAAAATAACGTGACAGCATGACACGACTCACACGTGATCTGTCAAAAAAAAGGCTATTGAAAAAAGTATCTCTACTTGGATCACCCTATATTTAAATTCTCCTATTTCTACCCAATAAGCTGTATTTTCTACATTTATACATATATTTTCTTCAAATAGTCATCGATTTTTTTGTTAAGATGCTAACTGTAACAAACAATTTTTTCTTAATTTTTTTTATTTTTTTTATAACGATTTTTTGTGGAAAATCCAATTTTTTCTAATTGTTTTAAGACAGTTACTAAACTTTTATTTCCACTTGAAGGTATCATTATTAATATTTGTAGTCATTAAATTAACCTACCCAATGTAAAATGTCGGACTTATATGCCCCACTGTACTGCTACTCTTTATGCATGATTAAAGTCATAGCAGATTGCACATTTTATAAGCTGTTATAAAACCTGCTTTTGTGTTCGGATTTGTAAACTCCACTTCGTGTCAGTGCCGCCATAAGAGGATCTTTGTGAGCGTTTGCGTGAATCTGTTGGAAATAAATGACATACAAAAATTCTCGGAATTTGTTTCATTCAACTTAAATGAACTCTTTTAACGTTTTTCAGCAGTACTTTTTCTACTTTTTTTTTATTCAACATTTATGACATGCATATCATATACGAGTACATATGCATGTATAATGGTGTTTTTCATTCTTATTTTTACTGTTTGTAGCAGTATATATTTAATATTTTTGTTGATTTAATTGTGGCAATGTGGATGATTGCAGTAGTGCGGAATATTTGCTTGTTATTGCAAGTTTATTTCAGTTTCTTAATGTGTTTATGACACTTACGTTTGATAGAAAAAATAATAATTTTATTTTTGACCCTAGTATTGTGAAATATGATCGAGTTTGAATTGCTCTACAAATGATATGTATTGTGTCTTTTAATATATGCCTGAAATCGATAAAACATGTCTATATTTAATATTTTTTAATTAATGTTCTATTTTACCCCATCTGAGATGTTTGTACTCTTTTTACCCATTTTCAACTCACAGCATAATTAAGTGTCGTATAACAGTATTCAAAAAAAAATATTTTTTTGTGCCCGAGACTTGAACATTTTGTAGTGTAGATTGAGGCACACTAGACTGGGTCACGAAAAAGTTATCAAATGCGAGGCGGAATTTTAAAGCTTACCTCGAAACAATTACAAAAACATTTTTTTTAATTTTTTCCAAGCTCGCGAAATCGGCCAAAAATATTTTTTTTCGTATCGGGTCACCATAAAAAGTTATCACATACGAGGCGAAATATGGAAGCTTACCTCGAGACAATCGCACATTTTTTTCGAGCCCGCGGAATTGCCCTAAAATAGTTTTTTATCGTAACCTTTTTGGTTTGTAGCTTGATTGTCACATGGGATGCATCAATGTGTTAGTCTCGGTGAGTTTTACAGTACCTAGATGTCCAATGCTATTTTCTAATGAAAATTTACCTTAATTGCTTTTGAATAAAAGTGCGTATACCTTCCACTATGGATTGCATTCAATGCTATTACTGGAAAAATCTTTGGATATGGAGCAAATCTTGGAACCAAATTATTAAGCCAAATTCTCTAGCCATACTCATCATCTGAAAAATGTTGCATTTATGGCTTAAATTAGCATATTTGAGGGCAACCTATACACGGGGACTACAACAAAATATAAACTGACTTGTATACATTTAATTGAGATGAAATCTTGCCGAAATGGAATACAAACTGCAAAGTTTCAGCTGAATTGCCTACAAAATGTGGTGTTTATGGCTTAAACAAGCCTTTTTGGGAGCGACACCTGTAGGTGGGCTATAACAAAATATGAACTGATCCAAAAAAATATTACTGTGATCAATTCTTGTCTAAATAATATACAAACTGCAAAGATTCGCTTACAATGCTTAGAAATGTGGTATTTGTGGGTTAAATAAGCCGATTTGGGGCAACCTCTATAGGGTGACTATAACAAAATATGAACCGATTTGTAAAATATTTACTGTGATGAATTATTTTCAAAATAGAATACAAACTGCAAAGTTTCAGCAAAATTGCTTTAAAAATGTTGTTTTTATGGCTCAAAAACATAGGGACAGACAGACGGACATGGCTAAATTGTCTTAGAATTTCACGACAATCAAAAATATATTTTTGAAACAAATTTTTTTTTCTATGAAAATTTTTTTTTCTTTTATTCCAATTTTCTTGGATGTTTCCTTTAGAATTTAGAGCATTTTTGAGGTATAAGCTCGATAAAGCCGATATACCATTTAAATTAAAGGACATTATGAAGGCTACAAATGCTGAAAACACCACATTGGCGTAACAACGAGAGTTTAGTTTATGAAAACAATTAGAAACCACATGGAATGGATAAAATTCGCCAAAAGTTATTTGCTCTATTTTTTGAAAGCTTGCATCCTAACGAAGATAAAATACATATTTAAAAAAAATTAAATTTTCTGCCTCTAGTATAGTAGTTATGGGATAATCAATATGTCACTAAATGTTGACCCTTCGTGGAGCAACATAGTCCATCTTTGACCTTAATGATCGGTTAATTCTGTCGAAAGTTATCTTGCGCACCAACCAGACAGACAGACGGACAGGTTGACGGATATTGCTGAAATGACTTAAATTGACCCAAAAAGGATTTCCGCCAAATATTCTTGGAGTCTCTTAGGTCACTCCATCGATGTGTTACAGCTTTGCAACACAGCATCTGATATATACCCTTGTCCACAATATTGGGGTTATAAAAATCATATTATGTTGAAATTATTTCTACTGAAAGTGCTATAATTTCTACATTATCCACAGATTTTCTTCATATAAATATTGTTTTCTTCATTAGGACTAGAGTGATCAAAACCGGTTTAAAATAAACCGGCCCACCGGTTTTTTGCTTCCACCGTCCCCGGTTTTTCTCAAAATCATGAATTTCGAACAACCGGTGCAACCGGTTTTTTTCGTTTGTTTCCACCGGTTTTCCGGTTTTTTTATTATCACTAATTTAAGTTAAATTAAAAATTATTTACAACTTTATATACAAAATATCACAAATTAAGATAATAATATGAAAGATCTCCTTATATGGCCTAAAAAGACTCGGCAACTTTGCTAGAATCCGAAGCCATTCACCAATTTCTATACAAATTACAAAAATTTAAAGAAAATAAATGATTCATACGCGCAGGAGTTATGTGAAAAGTAAACGCATTCTCCCACTTCCAAACCGAAAGAAAAACAAGTAAGAAAATTTCATTTGGGTAAACCGACTAGTGTATACTCTTATATATTTATATGTATACTCGTATATACCCACTTGCACTAAAGTGTGTATATAAAATATATATGTATAAAGATGTAATACCTCTATTAAATATTCTATTTAATATCCCGAAATATTAATATTTTCTTGACTGAACTACATAAGGGGAATTTCATGTCAATTGAGTTAATTTTTAAAAGGGATGTCTTCTGTCGGGATGAAAATTGCACCAAGTATCCCTATCAGATAGTAGTTATGAGACACAATTCCAACGAAATCGGTTAAGGACTTTCCGAGTTGGAGGGTGTCAAATATTGACATTTTTGTCAAACGGTTGTTTTTCCCATCTGAAATGCTAAAATGTTTGGTTGAACGTTAATTTTTTTTCAGAGGTTTATATTTATTTTGATAGATCAACAGGTCCCATCCCATTAATAGGTCACAAAGCTTTTAAAGGAAATTATCTAAGCTTTCTTTTGAGCAAAAAAATCAAAAATTAAAACATAGGTTTTTACCAAAATTTAAAGTTAAAGTTTAATTTTGCAAAAAAGTAATGAAAATATATTTGCTAATTTTTTTAAAAGGTTGAAGAAAAGACTATCGATAACACTTTTGGAAAATGTTTCTAAATACAATAGCTAATTAGTTATAAGTATGAGATAAAAGGACCGTTTGACTCAAATGACAATATTCATCACAATCCAACTCATAACTACTATCCAACAGGACTAAATTTGGTGCAAGATTCCTGATCAGAAGACATCGCTTTTAAAAATTTAATATTAAAAAATTGCCTTTTTTGTTTTTCAAACGGCAATTTTCATAATGTTTTGTTATGCAGAAAAAAAACCGGTTCTACCGGTTTCCCCGGTTTTCTTCAAAGAAAAAAACCGTCCACCGGTTTTTTTATAACTTAAATAAACCATCCACCGGTTTTTTATTTTTTCAAAAAAACGGTTTTTTGATCACTCTAATTAGGACGCTATATTAAAAAAATTGTGACAAACAATTTTTTGGATTTTTTTCTTTTTTAGGGTTTTTTTCGAGCCAGCAAAAAAGTTTTGTATTGAAAAAAAATATCTTATGGACAGTTACCAAACTTATGTTTCCACACGATATTGTCATTAGTAACATTTGTAGTTCTCATAATTTCCTTTACTTTAACGTTTATCGAGCACATACTACAGAAAATATGATCCAATTACTAAAGGCACATTCCAAGAAAATTACAGTTTTAATTTCATTCATATCAGTATGTTTCCATTAGGTGGCGTATGAATAATTCTAACCAAGCACACACACATATCATACGCACCATTGCCTGGGGGCGACATAATTGCCATACGATTTGGTTGCCTGCGAGTTGGTAGTAATTTCGAAAACCATTGACATCTTGATTCATTCTTAGAAAATAATTAAAATCATTTGTGTATTTTCTATTGTTGCCATTTCATAGGAACGTTTTCTGGCGCACGATATGCATAACATTTCTCACTAAATGAGACGGAAATCTCGAAATCAAATTCTCCGGAAAACATTTGCTAATAGTCATGTCAATAGGTTTTTTTACGATTTTTTTTTCAAACAAATATGCTTCTGAACCTAAACGAAGAAATGCATGATGCTAGTGTATACATGAGTTTTCAATTCGAATAGCAACAAAATTATACATTCAATGCTGTAGTCGACAACACACTTATTCCCATAATCATAGAGTAGTGGCACAAGCCTAGAAAACATACAGCAAATTTCAGTCCATCAAAGAACTTCAGAACCTACTCCGTTGATTTCGCCAACGCGTAATTGTTTACATTTAGGAGTCGTTCGTCCAGCCATGTATTATGGCGCACTGATGTCGGTCGTCGCGGAGCATAATAACCGGTGCGTGATCCCGTCCATGTTTATCTGCTGTTCAAATGCCACACAACAATGGTCAGTCAGTCATTCGGGCCGTCAGACATGCATGCATGTCTACATTCTTTCCATGTCCCATGGATACAAGTATATGGGGTCGAGCTATCGTTTCCACCTTTCAAACGGAATGTTAATTGTACGCCACCGCAGTGGGACTGCTCGAAAAGTATGAGTTAATTAAATGAAAAAGCCAAATAGTAGCATTGGCACCTATGTTGAACATAATCAACATTTCTTGGAAAATTTGATTGGATTTTTAAATAAATAAAAAAATGTTGCTATTGTTGTTGCCTGTTAGTGATATTACTTGCCTCCAGCCATTTACTTTTCAATTATAGTTTATGGCTTTCATTAAGTCAGTCATCACTTACTATGTGATTGAATGATTGTTTAAATAAACATTAAGAATCATTTAAAGAATATGTTATGCCAAATGTCATGTTCTAAAATGTTATTCTATTGAATGAAATTAAAAAAAACTAAGAAAACTTTTAGTCAAGAATGAAATCTAACACATGAACACAATAAGCTGACCATTTTAAAATCCCAATATTTTGATATAAGATTTATTTATTTATTCATTTATTTACTTATTTATAAAGTATATTTATATTTTAAATTTTGCGTTCCGGGGAAAACCCGGTTGACACGGACCATGTTGATTTATTTGCTTTATTTTTTAGCAACACACCAGTGCCCTATGGTGGGAATCGAACCCACGACCCCCAAACTCATAGGCGAGCACTCTACCAATTCACCTAGTGGGGTGCTATTTGATATAAAACTTATTTAATAGCTTTATACCCAAAAATTATGTCCATGATATCGCAAAAAGTAAAGGCCTAATCACCTGAATTGTGGTAAAGAGTCAAGTTTCAGCTTTACAAAACTTAGATGCAAAATTGGGAGATATTGGGATTGGGATAAAGGAGATTTTTGTCAAATCTGACAGTGTTACATATGTTAAATAAGCGTACCACATTGGATTAATATATGGTGAATTCCAGGAAAAGTTGACGGGTTCCAAATAATTTAGATTTTCCCATTTTTTAATATATATTTAAAGTTTTTTTTTATAAAATTTGCCTGAAGAAACTCTTTTGAGATTTTTCCGATAACTCTTTCGGTAATTATCGATATTTAAAAAATCGTAAAGATACTACACTAAGTGTCGGGGTTTTGGTCATAAATTAGGTAAGGTCCGATTCAAAAAATCTTTTTTTTTTGAAATGTTGGTATTTTTCAACACAATTCAGGAAAAAAAAATATTTTTTTTTAGTTCGATTTTTAACTTTTGAAATTTAAATGTCATTTTTTAAATCGTTTGTACTCTTTGACTTTCGCGGTTCTTTTAAATTTTAAACTTTTTTTAATTCTCCAACACATAGGCTTTGGATGAAAGTGGCCCTAAAATTCTATATATTACCCCTGATTACAATTATCCCGACTAAATGTCGCAATACGTCCCTGTACGATTACACGTTGATTACACTATGCAACCAACTTTTGTCGAAGGGCTGTGTATAACACTTTCTGGATTCCTATTTTCTTGTTAGTTGCCTTCAGTATTTAGACCCTATTTTTTGAAGTATACGCTCGATGAAGCCAGGATACATTTTAAATTAAAGGAAATTATGAGGACTACAAATGTTAATAATGATAATTTAACGTGGAGAAAAAAGTTTAGTAACTGCCGTTAAAACTATTAGAAACAATTTGATTTTTTGATAAAAAAAAAATAGAAAAAAAGCAATAAATTTGTTCGTTCCAATTTATTAATTCTCTAATATATAGGCTTTGGATGGATTTTTGTCGAAGGGCTGTGCAGAAAATTTTCTGGTGTATATGGTGACCTAAACACGAAAAAAATTTAAAATATTTTAATGGTAAATTTGTTTTTAAAAAAATTTTTCTTTTAGATTCCTATTTCCTTTAGTTGCCTTTAGTATTTGGGCCCTTTTTTTGAAGTGTACGCTTGAGGACTACAAATGTTAACAAGTTTAGTAAAACTATTAGAAACATTTTGATTTTTTTCACAAAAAATCGTTTTTGTTGGCACGAAAAAACGTATAAAAAATTAAAAAAAACTTGTAACGATTCAAACAATGCATATTAAAATGAAATCTATGGATAAATGTGGAAAATAAGCACTTCTGGTAGAAATACAAAAAATTCAACATAATCCGGTTTTTATATTCCCACTATTGTGAACAGAAGTATATATCAGATGCTGCGGGCCAAAAGTGTAACACATGGATGAAGTGAATTAAGAGACCCCAAGAATATATGGCGGAAATCCGTTTTGGGCCATTTTAAGTCATTTAAGCAATGCCCTTCAGCCTGTCCCTCTGTCGGTCTGGTTGGTGCACACGATAACTTTCGAAAAGATTAACCAATTGACTTCCAAATTTGTTATATGTCAACATTTTTTTTAAGGGTAAACACTGTGAAATATTGATTATCTAATAACTTCTATACACAGTACATAGAATCTTTCACAAATTCATACTCGTACATAGTATTATTTTCTTGGTCGCTTTCATCTTGAGAAAAATGGGCGAAGTCGCCACGCCCCTTTTGGTACGTCCGATAAAAATGGAACATTTTGCAGCTTATAACTTTGATTCCAGTCCATACAAAGGCTTAACGTTTTTGGAGTTGAATGCCTTTACAGTACCTATAGTCCCGTACAAAGTAGGCGTTATTACCACGCCGCTTTTCGAACCTTCCATACAATGGACCATTTTGCACCAAAAGTTAACGGCTTTAGTTTTTAAAGCAACAAACAAACATTCACCAAAGCAGCCGAAGGCTTTGGGCTGCGACGAAATAAAGAATATCAGCAGGAGAAGGAGGGGCACCTTTTAAATATAATAAGGAAGGAGGAACGAAAAACTTAAAGAAAAATATAAGTAGAGTAATCATTCGATAGAATAAAAAAATGAGAAATAAATTAATGAAAAATCTATGTGGCCATTTCGGAAAATTAGAAATAACGCCAAAGAAAGACATGAATGCAGGATAGCTTAAACAATGTATTGATACTGTAGTGGGCGCGACTCTTCAGGCACAACGGACTATTGTGGACGCTCATTGGACCATTGTGGACCTGCTAAGAGGACAGATTAGGGAACTGACAACTAGGTTGGCTGCCTTAAAGACACCAACCCCACAGGGAGAGTCGTATAAGGAGACATAAATCACGAACACTTTAGGCAGGCCCGAGTTTGACGGCAATAAGGAAAAGTACATATGTATCGTAGCATGCCACAATGACTGGTATGGAAAATGAGAATGACTGGTATGAAATGTTCTACATAATTATTGGCCATACAATTTTACTATTTATATGCGTCAGAATACACCAAAGCTCAATACAAAAACCAAAAAACGGTCAAATTCCAGACAAAAACGATATTTACTTATATCGTTATTGCTTCGACCATTAGGTCGTATGACTAACATTGGTGCACGAACAGGTTAAGGAGGGTTTTTTACTGGAAGTTTTGGTGTTTGTGTTAAGTTTTTGGCTTTGGTGTGTTCTGACACATATAGTAAAATTTTATGACAAACATTTCATCCACGCCCTCCTAATTTTTAGGGATGTTTTTTAGGATTTGTTGAAATAGCGCCAAAAATTACAGAAATGTGGGGAGCTAGAGGGTTAATACTCGTATGCTCCACAACAAATATTGGCCTTCATATTTTTAGGTTTACTGGCCTAAAATATTAAAGTTGCTGAACATATCCTAAACCAAAAAATATTATTGTTACAAAATGAAGAAATACTATAATTTTTGAGGTACAATGTGGTCTTTTTGAGCTATTTAGGGTGCCTAGACAAGTTTAGATTGTATTGGTATGTTCACAAAAGTTGTTCAGATTTATCGTGGCTCCCATTTAGCCAAATATTGATAGTAATGTTTTAAAAAAAGAGAAAACAATATTTTTTTCTTAACTTTTTCATAAAAAAGGGTGGGAAATTTTTTTTTGCATACATTTTTATCAAGCTGACGACACCTTTTTCGAGGGCCCACTGATTTATGAGGCCCATAAAAAAATAGGTCACCAATTTCGCAATCGCTTTGGCTCTTACCCAGGAAGTTGATTCCAACAATCAAGGGTATGGAACTTGGCGAAAGAAGTGAATCTAGTGGCCAAATTAATCCTCAGTATTGGCTTTTCCTATGGGTCAGAATTTGAATGTTAAGCAACGCCCACCGGAGCCTATGGATACCGATCCATCTTCCTCCTTCAATAATGACAATAAACAACGTGTAAATGGACACGGAGGGTTTCGGCATCTAGGTTGGAGATAATTTTAATCAGGGGTATTATGACCAAAATCAGAGAAGAAATGGTGGCATTCTGTCAGACCAGAGGCCGAGAAACGGCCAATATGATCTGGAAGAACAGCACCAGACCAGCAAATTGTAGAGAATTCAGATTACATTGATTGAACTCTGGATCAGTCCTATGAGGTTCTGGCAAACGGGGCTGAGGAAGAAATTGAAGATCTTAATTTTTTAGGCAAGGTTCCCTGCTACCTTCGATGACAGGGATAATAGCAGGATCAGTGATCAGACACCTCCAAAAATTATATTAAATCATTCGAAGGACTCCATAAAGCATTGCCGATCAGCCCATTCATAGTTACATCCATTCATGGCCAATAGAATTGAAGAAATGGTTGGAGCAGAACTATTTGGGGTATTTACCGACTTTTTATTCTTGCAGCATTAGAAACATATGACGGAATTATAGGGCTTGACTTGCTAAAGACTCTTAGCGCTCTGATAGACCTGAGGAGATCGAAAATTATTCATGACAATGCCCGAAGAAACGCCTTGTTATTGACTTCCGGGAGTTAAATTTCCCATTTACAGTGATAGTATCCTATTCGTGATATAATGGAAATATTGTGGGTAAGTGCTTGGGAGGAAGTAAACTCTTTCCCACTCTAAGTATACCTCAAAATCAGCTTTTTCTGTATGGGTGATGTTTCTTATTTTTGGAAATCTTTAAGGGATAAGCCTTGATGAGTAGGTGCAGCTAAGTACTTTGTTAAGTAAAACGAAACGAATAATTCCAAATAATTATCGCATTGTTAGGAATGTGTAGGGTATAATATAGTTCACCCCGTATGACTTTAGTCTTTCTTTACAGGTTTTTATTATTTTATATTTTAAGAGGGAAAATAATAATGAATGGTTTTGTTTTGAGGTTATGTAAATTTTGCCATGTGCATAATTTGCACAATCAGCAAAATAAAATGAACCTCCAATTACGAAATAGATTAGTAAAAGTCCTTTTAATTCATATAAACTTCCGCCACATCTGTACCGCGTACTGGGTGTGTCTTGACGATAATCGCTGAGACAAAAGTGTCTCGTTCTTCGCCTACAGGAATTCAATCTTTAAATAAGTATCCTTGGTTTTTAAGCGCACCACAGCAGTACCTCTGAAGAATATTGAAATGAATTTAAGAAGCTAACACTATTAAAATTGACAAGAACAAAATTTGCAAATTTTGGCAAAACTTGAAAAATTGTGAATGCAATTTCAGTCATTCAAAACAAAAAAAACACTTAAAATCGCATTTCAAAAAGCTAAGAGCTATATTTTTTCGCGGAAAGATCACACATGCACCATGCTCACGAAAAGTTCTTCCTCTGAACTATTTTTGGTAACTGACCAGTAAACACACACTTAAAAAAATTGGACTTTATCCCATATATGTACATACGTGTATGTACTTTGTTCAGCCTGTTTTGTATTTCCCATGAATTTATTCGTCCTATCACAGCATTGTGTTTTGTATTTTTCTATTTCTGATACAATTTCAAATTCCACGAATCTCTTAATATATTTCCACTCTAAATTGAGTTAATGGCAGTCTTAAATGTGTATAAAACAATTTCGAAATAATGCTTTTCTTGGAATTCAATTGAGGTGAACCACACACCTCTATTAAATTGGAATTTCAATTTTCAAACGCATACGTACATGCTACTACATACACGCATATGTTTATATACATGTGTGTGTCAGTGTGGTGTATGTGACCGTATGCCATCCACAGTTATTACCTTATTCCATTTATGTGGTCAATTTTTGACACGTCATCATGACGGCTGAATAATGGAATTTATTACTTTAGGATCCCGTATCGTACTCTCTTGTAAGAGTATATGTCCGAGCGACAAGTATGTGTGTAGTTAGCGATACTGATATGGTTCTGGCTTCACTCCTTTTCCTATGAATTGATGATTGTCAGCAATTTTAGCTGCTAACTCAGTTGGATCCCTTTCCGGCAATTCTTGGATTGGATTGTTTTTCGAAAATGAGTTTATTGATGTCGTGACCATAGTTGGAAATATATGTACGGGAAGTATATTGTTCATATACATACATAGGTTACAACTAGTACAGGGTGTTTTTTTTACAGTTTAAGAACTTTAAGTTGGTAACCATGTTTTATTTGGCAACCGATTTAACTGATTATAGTAGATTTTTGTTTACATTGGTTTGTCATTTCATCATGTATCGACTTATGCGAGAGCAGCACTTGCAAAGTGTTAATATTTTATATCAAAACTGGCTGACCCCAGCAGACGTTGACCTGCCCGTTCTGGGTGGGATGTATTTGTTTCTTATTCATTGATATTTCATTCAAAACTGCATACAGTGTTGCCAGAAATGAAGATTTATCGTCATTTTGACGATTTCAGGGCCAAAAAATAGGACATGACGTTTTGACGATTTTTGTCCCGAAATGACGATTTTTTAATTGGTAAATGGGTAGAAACATATTATCTAATTGTGAAACGATAATCGCTAAATTAAGCAATATTCGTTCCTAAATTGAGAAACATCTTTCTGGAAAATTTTAATGATCGGAAGTAAAATACAACTTCTATAGCGGTTTGATACCAAATCAGGAGGAACAATCAATTTAAATCTGAACCGATCTTCCCTGAATACTCTCATTCATGTAAAAAGACCTCCTTCTGCCGAATTTCGTACTGATCGCATATAAAATACAGTCTCTACAGCGCCTACATGTCAAATCGGGGGTAACGTATATATGGGGGCTATATCTAAATCTGAACCGATTTCTTCCAAATTTAACAGTGTTCATTCATATAATAAGAAACCTCTTTCTGCCGAATTTCATACTGATCGGATATAAAATAAAATTTTTACAGCGCTTACAAGTCAAATCGGGAGTAACGTATATATGGGGGCTATATCTAAATCTGAACCGATTTTCTCCGAATTTAGCAGTATTCCTTCATGTAATAAGAAACCTCTTTCTGCCAAATTTTGCACTGATCGGATATAAAACACAGTTTTTACAGCGCTTACATGTCAAATCGGGGGTAACATATATATGGGGGCTATATCTGAATCTGATCCGATTTTTTCCGAATTTAGCAGTATTCCTTCATGTAATAAGAAACCTCTCTTTGCCGAATTTCGCACTGATCGGATATAAAATAACATTTTTACAGCGCTTATATGTCAAATCGGGGGTAATGTATATATGGGGGCTATATCTAAATCTGAACCGATTTCTTTCAAATTTAACAGAGTTCATTCATGTAATAAGAAACCTTTTTCTGCCGAATTTCATACTGATCGGATATAAAATAAAGTTTTTACAGCGCTTACATGTCAAATCGGGGCTAACATATATATGGGGGCTATATCTAAATCTGAACCGATTTTAACCAAATTCAATAGGGATCGTCCTTGGGCCAAAAAAAAAAGATATGTGTAAAGTTTCGTCGAGATCGGACCATAATTGCGACCTGTACTTTGATTACAAGAATACATGCACAGACGGACAGACAGACAGACAGA
This sequence comes from Eudasyphora cyanicolor, assembly GCA_963930755.1. Lineage (NCBI taxonomy): Eukaryota > Metazoa > Arthropoda > Insecta > Diptera > Muscidae > Eudasyphora > Eudasyphora cyanicolor. The sequence goes on along the minus strand of OZ005738.1, from coordinate 156,020,356 downwards.
CAGACAGACGGACATAGCTAAATCGACTCAGAAAGTGATTCTCAGTCGATCGGTATAATAAACGATGGGTCTATTTCTTCTCCTTTTGGGTGTTACAAATAAATGCACAAAGTTATAATACCCCGTACCACAGTGTGGTGTAGGGTATAAAAATCTCAAAAGTTTTGTTAAGTTGTAAAATTGGCAGAGGAAATTACAGTGACATTTTTTAGATAAAGTAAGGGCTACGTCAAAACGTAAACCTAGGTCATTATTCCAACGTATCGTTCCAGCTAAAATTAAACACATATATAATTTTTAAGTTAAATTCGAAGGAAATTTTTTCTTTGTATATATACCAAAATGTTGACCAATGAGGTTAGTATTCGTATGAGTGATTATGGGTAAAAGCAAACACAAAAAAAACTAAATTTCAGTGTCCCTTTGAGTTGTTTTAGATAATATTAAATTGTCAAAATTCAGTCTAATCAGTTGGTACTAGTGATTTCTAATGCGTCGAGAAGTTGAACTTAAGGCGGCGGTGGGGGGGGGACTGTATAAAACAATGGCTCTACACTGGACCTTGTTGACGTGAATGGTAATATGCATTTTGTCAAACGTAAAGAAATAAATAATATATGAGCAAGACTATTTTCGGACGTTAGAAATTCAAATGTATGAGATATGTTTCCGCCAAATGAATTTATTAATGTCGTTCAAGAATGTGAGATCCGCCAACAAACTTCATTTTAAGTTCACTTAGAGGAACCCCTAAAATCAGTCAAAATCAGTGAGTACCAGTTAATACATATCTATCTCCGAAAAATGTCCTTCGTCATTAAAAACCAGTAAGGAAAGGCAGAAAGTCGGGCGGGGCCGACTATATAATACCCTACACCTCCCTAACAATGCGATAAGGGTCATTGCCATAATAATTTGGAATAATTGGTAAATGGGTAGAAACATATTATCTAATTCTGAAACGATAATCGCAAAATTAAGCAATATTCGTTCCTAAATTGAGAAACATCTTTCTGGAAAATTTTAATGATCGGAAGTAAAATACAACTTCTATAGCGGTTTGATACCAAATCAGGAGGAACAATCAATATAAATCTGAACCGATCTTCCCTGAATACTCATTCATGTAAAAAGACCTCCTTCTGTCGAATTTCGTACTGATCGCATATAAAATACAGTCTCTACAGCGCCTACATGTCAAATCGGGGGTAACGTATATATGGGGGCTATATCTAAATCTGAACCGATTTCTTCCAAATGTAACAGTGTTCATTCATATAATAAGAAACCTCTTTCTGCCGAATTTCATACTGATCGGATATAAAATAACATTTTTACAGCGCTTACAAGTCAAATCGGGGGTAACGTATATATGGGGGCTATATCTAAATCTGAACCGATTTTCTCCGAATTTAGCAGTATTCCTTCATGTAATAAGAAACCTCTTTCTGCCAAATTTTGCACTGATCGGATATAAAATACAGTTTTTACAGCGCTTACATGTCAAATCGGGGGTAACATATATATGGGGGCTATATCTGAATCTGAACCGATTTTCTCCGAATTTAGCAGTATTCCTTCATGTAATAAGAAACCTTTTCCTGCCGAATTTCATACTGATCGGATATAAAATAAAGTTTTCACAGCGCTTACATGTCAAATCGGGGTAACATATATATGGGGGCTATATCTAAATCTGAACCGATTTTAACCAAATTCAATAGGGATCGTCCTTGGGCCAAAAAAAAGATATGTGTAAAGTTTCGTCGAGATCGGACCATAATTGCGACCTGTACTTTGATTACAAGAATACATGCACAGACGGACAGACAGACAGACGGACAGACAGACAGACAGACAGACAGACAGACAGACAGACGGACAGACAGACAGACAGACGGACAGACGGACATAGCTAAATCGACTCAGAAAGTGATTCTAAGTCGATCGGTATAATAAACGATGGGTCTATTTCTTCTCCTTTTGGGTGTTACAAACAAATGCACAAAGTTATAATACCCTGTACCACAGTGTGGTGTAGGGTATAAAAATGATTTTTTGTGAAAAATCATTTTTTTCTAATTGCCTTTAGTACAGTTACTTAACTTCAGTATACAAGTGAACATTTGTAAAACGCATAGGATGGTCAGTTGGCTTCAACTCCTAAACCAATTGGACTTTGTATGGCGTCATACCAACGTCTTTATGCAAAATTCGTCTCAATGATGTTTCCGAAATGTTCAATTGTTGAGAACGACGGTGAATTCATGTTGATGGCGCTTCACGCACACTTTCTGCACAGCAGCAATATTCTCGGGTATACGCACTGTTTTTGGCTTTTCACGCTTTGGTTTATCGATGAGGATGCCAATTTCTTTCACTTTTTTCACAAGATAACGAACATAAGGAGCTGACGGTGCTTCTTTTCTTCCAAAATCCGTACGCAATTTTCGCACACTTTCTGCAACATTACCATGATTTTCGAAGTAATGTCGCAATATTCGCAATATACACATATTCGTTCAGCGGAAGGATAAAAAACTAATTATCTGTCAAATCAGACATGAGCTAAGCGTTACCATTCACGAAATAAGCACTAGTTGAAAAAAACGTTAGATGGCGGACCCTTTAGTTTCAAATGCAAAAATAACCATAATTTGAGCGGCTTGAAAAATTTTATTTTCTATAAATTGTATACCTTCGCTTTAAAGAGGAAGGGGAACTTGCATTTATTAGTTTGTACTCTTATCAACTATTGCAATTAGAGAATCTAACTACATGATTGACCAGTTCAAACAAAGGATATCAATTTCATGACTAAGTAGAAATTATTTTACAACAACACAATAATAATCGTCGTCAATAAATGCATTTCATTGTCTGTTCTTGTTTTGAGATCATAAAAAATGCATTAACAAGTCAACAACAGTCGACCCTTTTTGAGTGGGGACACTCAATTGAATTACATGTACTCTGGGGACAGAGTTGTGCAATATGTACATTCGTCTTATGATGTTTTCAACAAAATTGGAGAGTGTAAAAGAGATTTATAAATTTTCTAAAAAAATTATGTTTCCTTGAAATTTTCTTAAAAAAAATTTACAACATTTTCTAGAAAAGTTCAATTTTAAAAACAAAAAATTAATTTTACAACTTTTTCTAGAAAAGTTCAATTTTAACAAAAATTCTAGAAAAATGCGGTTGTGACGAAATTTTCTTGAAAAATTAAAGTTTTTTCAATGAAATCGTTTATAAAGTACGTATGAGATATTTGGTACCAGTGAAAAGATAAATTAAATAAATTTTCTAGGAAAGTATTATTTTTCTCAAAATAAAAAAAACAACATTTGAAGTAATTTTATAGAAAAATGTAATTGTGGACAATATTTTGTTAAAACTGAAAAAAAAATCGTTGAAATTTTATAAATTTTGTAAAGAAATCAATTTGGAAAAAATTTTCTAGTTTGTCGAAATTTTTTAGAATACTTTAATTTTCACGAAAATTTTAGAAAAATTCGATTTTTTCGAAAAAAAAATTGAAAATTTAATTTGTTTGTTGAAATTTTCCAGAAAAATTATATTTCGATGAATAGAAAAATGCATTATTAACAATATTTTCTAATAAATATAATTTTCTGGGAAAAAATCGTGACGAATATACAGTAAAAGGCCCTTTCTAAAAAATTTTGAAGAAATATTAAAAAATTTTGAAGAAATATTAAACATTTTTTTATTTGGTTTGCAAGATTTATTTTTAAAGAAATTTTTCTAGTAATTTGCTATTTTAGCAAATTTTTTGTTAAAACTTTCGAGGAAAATTTCTATAAAAATTAAATGTGGCTAACTTTTTTTATGAAAATGAAATATCGGCGGAATTTTTAAAAATACAACTTTAATGAAATCTTTTATAAAAAAGTATAATATATGATTTAATCGTACCTTAAAAAAACTAAATTAAATAAATTTTCGATGAAAGTATTATTTTTCTAAAAAAAGAGATAATTTTGCAGAAAAATTCACTTTTGGATGATTTCGTCTTAAAACTGCAATTTCTACGAAATTTCAATTGTGACAAAATTTTCTAGGAAACTTAAGTTTTAACGAAAATTCTAGAAAATTCGATTTTGTCAAAATTTTCGAAAAAAATTAATTTTGACAAAAATGTTTACAAAAAAACTAGAAAATTGCATTTGCATGATGAAATTTTCCAGAAAAATTAAATTTTGAAGACATTTTGTAGAAAAAGACATTATTAACAATAAGTTCTAATATTTTTTTTTTTTGAAAAATAATATCTTTACGTTCTTTTTTCTAAAGAAAAAGTTGAAGAAATTATTAGAAAATGACTTCAAACGTTTATTTTGAAATAAATTTTCTAGTAAAATGCTATTTTAGCAATTTTTTTATTAAAACATTCGAGGAAATTTTCTGTAAAAACTAAATATGTCAAACTTTATTTTATAAAAATTAAATAACGGCGGAATTATGAGATATTCGTAACTATTTTTCTTAAAAAAATAAAATTTGAGGTAATTTTGTAGAAAAATTCAATTTTTGAGAATTTCTAGTCAAAACTTCAATCTCGACGAAATTTTGTAAAGAAAATTTATTTTGACAAAATTTTCTACAATACTTCTATTTAACGAACATTCTACTGCGATTTGGTATACATTTTCTAGAAAATGATAATTTTGACTAAATTTAAAAAAAAAAATAGAAAATTACTTTTGCACGTTGAAATTTTCCAGAAAAATTAAATGTTGATGATTTTTTTTTAGAAAAATGCATTATTAACAATAATTTCACTTAAATGAAATTATCTTGAAAAAATCTTAAAATTACATTTTCTAAAAAGAATTTTGAAGAAATAATACAACATAAAACTTTCGAGGAATATGTCTATACAAATTAAATGTGGCTAAATTTTATTTTATGAAAATACAACTACAATGAAATCTTTTATAAAAAAGTATATGATATATTCGTACCTTAAAAAACAATATTAAATAAATTTTCAGGGAAAGTATTATTTTTCTAAAAAAATTGAGGTAATTTTTTAGAAAAATTCAATTTTTAGAATTTTAGTTTCGATGAAATTTTATAAATTTTGTAAAAAAATCAATTTTGACAAAATTTTCTAGAAAACTTAAATTTTAACAAAAATTTTAGAAAAATGCGATTTGGTCGAAATTTTGTAGAAAAATGTAAATTTGACAAAAATTAAATTTTGAAGAAATTTTTTAGAAAGGGACATTGTTAACCTTTTGCTCCAATAATTTTTTTTTTTTTGAAAAAAAAAATTTGCTAATTTAGCAATTCGAGGAATTGCTAAATTAGCAATTTTTTTATGAAAATTAAATATTGGGTGAATTTTAAAAAAAATACAACTTCAATGAAATCTTTTAATAAAAAAACGAGATACGAATACGAGTACACCTGGAAAAAATAAATTAAATAAATTAAATAAATTTACTAGAAAATGTTGTCAAAATTTATAATTTTTCGTCGAAATTAATGTTTTAAGAAAAAATTCTCCAAAATTGAATTTTTCTGCAAAAATTACTTCAATTTTTTTAGAAAAATTAAATTTTGGAGAATTTTTTTTTAAAACATTAATTTCGACGAAAAATTATAAATTTTGACAACATTTTCTAGAAAACTTCAATTTTAACGAAAATTCTAGACAAATGTAATTTTGTCGAAATAATTTAACGAAATTTTCTAAAAGAAATTAGAAAATTGCATTTGTATGTTAAAATTTTTCAGAAAAAATTAATTTCGAAGAATTTTTTTAGAAAAATGCTTTATTAAGAATATTTCCTAACAATTAAAATATGCTGGAAAAAAATCTTGACGGAATTTTCAGTAAAAGTACATTTTCTAAATAAAAATGTTGAAAAAAATTTTCCAAACAAAAATATAGCAATTAGTTTGAAAAATTTTTTTTTAATGTAAAGTGCTATTTTCGCGAATTTTTTGTTAAAACTTTCGAGAACATTTTCTATAATTTTTTATAAAAAAGCAATTTCGGCGTAATTTTTAAAAAATACAACTTCAAGGAAATCTTTTATAAAATAGTATGAGATATATTCGTACCTTGAAAACGACAAATAATGAAATATTCTACGAAAGTATTATTTGTCTAAAAAATAATTGAGGTAATTTTGTAGAAAAATTCAATTATGAAGAATTTTTTAAAACTGCAATTTCGACGAAATTGTCGGTAAAAATTGCTCATAAATTCAATATGTTTATGGAACTAAAGACCTCAAAGTATTGAAACGTTGGTTATAAAATGTTTAAATGCATGTTACTTTCTAATATAAGTTATTTTAAAACTTGTATACAAGTTTTTTTTATTTTTATTTTCAGGTCAGTATAGAAAAGATTTCTTATCATCATCTGAAATTGAGTCTGATATTCAAGGTAAATCATTTAAATTACTTTCTAAACCGTAATAACGATAGAAGTATGTGATAATGTAGTAGTGATGTTTTTTCCTGGGACATCACGTTTTTGAGATATTTAGCTACAAAGTTTGCTGGGTAAACATAGATATATATAAGGAATAGAACTTCCATGTCAAGAAAAAAAATTAAGTGGGCGCTTCAAGAAGTATTTCTCCCGAAAACACAGAAACCCCTACTGTATATCTCCTCGTTGAAAAATCGTAGAATTTACATACATATTTTGTGAATGTATATAAAATAAGCCAATTTTCTCAACCTCTTCCACGCAAATGCAGCCGTTTTATGTGATAATACCCCATTCACACATTGGCAGAATTATATTATAGCTTAATATCTCCTCATTTTTGTATAACTGCTCTGAAGATCTTAATTCTGTACACTGAAATTTTCCTAATCAAATATCTAACCTCAGATAAGTTGTTTCATCAATGAAAACAGAATTTGTCATTTTTGTTTGTCAACTCTGCAGTCACACAAAAATTGCAATTCGTTGAAAATTACTCTTATAGTTCTATGATTGAATAGACAATAACAACACATTCTTCACATGATTTTTGTTCTTTGTGTTTTCATGACTCAAGTGACAAGCATTCATAAGTATTTTATAAGAATTTCCCATTTTGGCGGTAAGATTTTAAATATGTACATAACCAACACGACAATGTCCTGTCGATTTACTTTACCGCACCATGAGTCGTATACAAAATTCAATGAAGACCATACCGCCCAGTTGAGTGGCGGCGACTATCTCCTACTCTCGGAGTATTGCCCAAAGCCAATGGGTAAATAATATTTGACATTATTTACCAATAGTTTCCCCATTTTGTGCCTTTGTTTCCTTTGAACTATGACTTCGTGTCTTTATTGTCTATAAATTATAAACGTCCTTTGAAGAAGGACTAAATATAGCGTGAGAGTGAGTGCGTATGTATGTGCTAGTGTCTATTTGTAGATGTGTTTACTTATCAGTCGTCTATCTGTCTAAGAGTTTTCGTGATGGGTAATTGTTGAGACGTTTAGACGTATTCGTTTGAAGAACTTGATGTACTGTGGTTAAATAGGACTTTAAGTAAAATATTTTGAATATGTCCCATGTCTGTGAAGATTTAGTTACGGGTATGCCACAAATTCGGTTTGGTTTGCTAGGATAAGTTATATTGAGTTGGATTAGAATGTCATCGTGTATGGCTGCCAGAAGGAAAAATATGATATTACCAGGTCCTTCCTGTTAAACCGATTTAATTGCCGTAAACAACTTTGGAATTGGCGGACGCCAACTGAAATCATTTTTGCTAACTGCCACATAATATCGGATTCTTCAGTCATATCTCTAATACATTTGCGATAGCCGAGTAAGGTTTTTATTCTGTTGCGCTACCTCTATACACAGACAGAAAAAACTGAGTAATCCGTACACCAATCAAGCCGTATCGGTGCCAAAAGTACGGTAAGTGTGGATTTTCTTAAACTAAGTACAAAATACTTCATTCAAGTACGGGTTTTTAAGCGCTGAATTCTTATTTTTTTTAAGCCGAAATATTCTTCCTTCAATAATAAAGCGATTGATTTAAGAATTTTATGGGTTTGATTTGAGTGCGAAATGGGCTTCAATGAACCCATTTTGGATATAATTAAATTTGATAAGTACTTAATTTAAGCCTGATCAATACTTGATTTAAGCTTGATCATACGTGATTTAAGCGTGATTTAATTATACTTAATTTAAGCCTGATCGTACTCAACTAAAATCATTTTGATGTGGTTTAATTTTTCCCCTATATTCCCATAGAATGCGAAGTTTTTTCAAAATATATATTTTGTTTTTGCACTTAGTTAGGCTCAAGATCGTTTTTGTTGTTTTCAGTATATGATATCAACTTTGTTAAAAATTAAAGAAGAAGTATAGTGGCATGTATTGGGGGTGGTTGTAATGGTTGGATAGACAGATCTGTTTCAAGAGCTACCAAACTCACATTGTCAATATCCCTATTACATCGATTACTTCAGTCGATCATTAGAATATATACGCACAGTTCACAGTTCATTAAACGAGAACTGTTTTTTTTCAAAACGATGTGGCAAAATATAATTACACTGTGCTCGGAATGGACACTTTGAAAATGTAACAGAAAGGAAACCCAATGGATACACCTATTATGACTATGCTGAATTCAGTGGTATTAGTCACTTTTCTAGGTTAGCTTTTGTTTTCGCGATATTCTGCCACAAAATTTACTGGGAAATCAGAGAGATTGATTGCTTCAGTGGAAATTTTGAAATGGAATACTTCAGAATACATGATTCAGTCCAAAGAACGAAATAAAGGGAACCTTTGGCAAAATTATTTCTCTCAAAACAGTTGTCCACCCTTCTCACCCCCTTACGCCTGAAAAATTGCAATCTAATCTTACCATATGTCAAACGTCATACAAATCGTCATCATTTTTAGATCGTGTCTGCTATAAAAAAAATCATGAATTCCCTTTCAATATATTTAGAAAAATCATTATTTCATTTCATTTTTTCATAGGTTTTGTCGGGTGGCTTTGTAGTTTCCATTGACACTAACAGAAAAATAATTTCAAAAATTTAAATTAAAAACTAATATCAATAAATATTTTCTGCTACGAGTTGAAAAATACAAAAATTATGTTATAACTCGAAATCTGCTGATTTCTCATAGAAACGTTGAGAAAGACTAATAGTATTTTTTGCGAGGAAATATTTCTCAAAGACGCCATCTTAAAATATCGACGATATTTATTTCTTTGTATACCCAACACCACCCTGTGGTCCAGGGTATTATGAATTTGTGCATTTGTTTGTAACACCCAGAAGGAGAAGAGATAGACCCATCGTTTATTATACCGATCGACTTACCCTCAATTTCACAATCTCCAGTTAGAACTAATTCACAGTTAAAAAATAAAAATTTCATACAATTTGGCACCTATAACTGTAGGTTAGCTCTAATTGTATGATAACCGGAGATTGTGGAATTGACCGTTAGAATCACTTCCTGAGTCGATTTAACTATGTCCGTCCGTCCGTCTGTAGATGTATCGTTGTAATCAAAGTGCTGCCCGTATTTATGGTCCGATTGTGATGAAATTTAGCAAAGTTATCTTTTTTGGCCCAAGGACGATCTCTATTGAAATTGGTCAAAATCGGTTTAGATTTATATATAGACCCCAAATATATGTTACCCCCGATTTGACATGTAATCGCTGTAGAAACTGTATTTTATATCAGATCAGTACGAAATTTGGCAGAGAGAGTTCTCTTATTACGTGAATTGCCAAATTCGGTGAAAATCTGTTCAGATTTAGATATAGTCCCCATATATATGTTACACCCGATTTCACATGTAAGCGCTGTAGAAACCGTATTTTATATCCGATCAGTACGTGGGCAGAGAGAGTTTTCTTAATTAAGGAACTAATACTTCGCATTGGGGTTAATCGGTTCAGATTTAGATATAACCCCATATATATACTACGTTCCTGCCATGCATTATTTAACGCTATTAAAACTGTATTTCACGTCCGATCTTTATATTATTTGGCAGAATTTAGGTTTTTGGTCTGTTTAGATTATGTATTGTCATTTGTTCCTTCTGATTATTGATCAATGAAAGAATACTGCGCATTTTAATGTTATCGTTTCAGATCTAGTTTATTATGCTCAACATCATTGGAATAGGCCTAGATGAGGAGGTGAAGCTAAGTACTTTGAAAGATAATAATTATTCCAAATTATTATCGCAATGCCATTTTCGCATTGTGAGGGAGATGTAGTGCATTATATAGTCGGCCCCGCCCGATTTTCTGTCTTTCTTTACTGGTTACATATGATAGTATTTGAATGCATTTTTTTAATGGGGAGAGAAGCGGGGCGATTGTTTAGAAAAATGGCTAATACCATTGGATTCAGAGTGGGCAAGATTGATCTATCCATAGGAACTACTTTCTTTTACAATTATGGACTAAAACAGTGGTAGTTGATAGAACAACGAAAAGTTTAGCTATTATTATTCGACGGATTAAGTTCGGCCTTGGCGAATTTTTTATATCCTCAACCATGTATCGCATGTTAATGGTTTCGGATACAAATAAACTCATTATACCAGATCTTAGCCCAATTTTTTGAAATTTAAGTTTTGCGGCGTTACGAAGTCAAATCTAGGGGGATCGATATTGCCCATTTAAAATCCCAAGTTACCTGCAGCTATAATAAGTATTTATACCAAACTTCAGTAATCTAGCTCAATTATTGTAGACTGTAGCGTGATTACTAAAGACGGACAGACGAAATGATGGACGAACAGATGGACATAGCTAAGAAAAAAGCTAAGAAAACCTTAGTACGACCGTACCTAAATTTTTTTAGTACGCTTTCGGCTACAAATAAGAATTTTTTACTTTAATTTCGTAAGGCATTTTGGTGTTCTTTTTGTTTATGTCCTCTCGTGCTAGTCGGAAAGGGTGTACTCATCAGGACTTTAATAGCATTTTCAATCGATCCTGATATTTATTACGACGCTCTCTGGTATAACATCTGTAGAGATCCTTCTCAATATAGAACATTTCCCCTGTCGTAAAAGGATTCTCGTTTGTTGATTTTTTTCGAATTGAAGACATTTCTGTCTAGGGCGGATCTGTGTTGACTATTCTAGTTACCTAACTAGTTACTCTTGGATCTCATCAATAAACGTTTCTAAATATATATTTATATCTAATACATCTTCAATAATTCTTTAAGGCTTATACCCCTTTATTAATGCTAGTTCTCTCATATATAGGGTGATTCAAAACACACGGTACACAAGTTTTTTTTAAATAAAACAAAAACGGTTTTGGATATCAATGAAATTCTTTATTCCTGTGAAAGTACGTTCGATTCCATTGCTAAAGTCTAGACGCTGAACCCAGTTTCGATGGTTTTCAAGCATAAATCGGCCGATACTGCTGCAATTTCACGTTCGATATGCGTACGAAGTTCATCAATCGTCGCTGGCTTGTTGGCATAGACCATAGACTTGACGTAGCCCCACAGGAAATAGTCTAACGGCGTCTAATCGCACGACCGAGGCGGCCAATCGACTGGACCATTTCGTGAGATAACACGTTCTCCAAACTTGGTTTCCAATAAATTGATTGTGGCGTTCGCTGTGTGGCTTGTGGCGCCGTCCTGTTGGAACCACATGTCCTCCAAGTCCATATCAACCAATTGGGGCCAAAAATATTCGGTTATCATTGAACGGTAGCGATTCCCATTCACAGTAACGTGCCGGTCTTGATCATCACGGAAGAAGTACGGCCCAATAACGCCGCCGGCCCATAAACCGCACCAAGCCGTAATTTTTTCGGGATGCAATGATGACTCATGGAGTACGTGTGGATTGCCGTCTGACCAATAACGCATATTTTGTTTATTGACGAAGCCATTCAGCCAGAAATGAGCCTCATCGCTGAAGATGATTTTTCGATGAAAATCCGAATCATTTTCAAGCTGTTGCTCAGCCCACTGACTCCTAATTTCGGTAGAAATTTTTAATAATTTCGACTCGTTGTTGGCTCGTATATCTTTCCATCATGAAATGGCAAACCTTACCGAAGAGAAATGTCAAAAGAGCGGCAAAATATGGCGTCGTTGTCTGTCCCTGTCGGTCTACTTTTGTAGCGTCCCTGTTGAAAAATCCTTTACTTATCCCATGAAAAAACAAGAAATTCCTTCCCATTTTTATTAACTATTCCACTCATTTCCTCCAGTTAAACTACTGTACCTTAGCCAGTGTTCAGTCTTTAACACTTTAGCTTTTGGCCATTCTCTGTATCAATTGCAGTCGGCTTATGATGTGCGTTGTGTATTGACGGTTTTGTACGTTCTTTGTGCCCGTATATTTGCTGGCTTGTGGTTTTTTGCCTTGTTTGTTGCCATATTCTCTCTCCTTCTTTCAATAGCCGTGTTTTTTTTTGTATTGTTGTTGGATATTGATATTTGATAGTTTGGTTAGCATGATGTGGCTTGTCAGTGGAATGGCAAAAACAAATAATGGTACTTTTCAATACTTTATTAAGTATTTATAAGTCATAAGAACATATCGATATCACGAACATTCCCCATAAACGATGGCAATTCGAACACTTATGACACGAACATTAAATGTTGAATATAATAATATATAGCTTTCTGTGTCTGGAAAATTATTTAAGTTGCGAACTTGTGTTAAGACGTATGTATGTTCATGGTTTTATAAATAGATTTTTCAATGATCTTTAGAAAAATATTGCTTTACAGATCGACGTGACGTTTATTTGGATCTAACTAACATAAACTTAGAACCAGTAAGGAAAAACATAAAGTCGGGCGGAGCCGACTTTCCGCGCGACCGGTGGCGGTTTTTGCCGTCTACAGTCTCCACAAACAGTTTTATGCACCGGTAGACGAACATACGACTAATCCCCAGCAGGCGGAGAGTTTTGAAAATGTCACTTTTTTATTCCACACTTAAAAAGCGCTATAACGGTTCTCATTGTATGACCACTCCATGGTGAAACGTGAAACAATTTTGAATTCCCGTTACAAACTAACGCTACAGAGGTTAGTAATAGGGTGTGTTCAATTGTGTAACAGTATTTATGTCCCTGCAGTAATCTTACCATATAATAATATAACCATATTGAAAATTCTTACCTAAATGCTGACCATTCAAGTTTTCCACGTCTGTGAATGGAATACCAAACTATATCACAAAATAACATGAAAAACTTCGGGTGAAAAATCATGATAGATAGTGTTGAAAATTTCAGCTGCTTTCAGAAGTATCCAGTTGTATTGTGCCTTATTGAGATGGCCATCTATTTGACAAAAAATTTATTTCACAATTACCATTAGGAGCTTCAGTACCTCCAAATGTGAGGATTGAATATTAATAGATTTAATTTGCTTATGCACAATTAACGACGTGTGGAAAAATAACCATTTAGTGATAAGCAAAAATAATAGATGATTCGTCACAGTTTGTGTTAAAATCAATTGTTTTTTTGGAATATCGGCTTTTCACAAAATGTTGAATATGTTCATGCAGTGCTCGAACTATTGTTTTCGGTAATCTGGTTAACTTCCCACATGTCTTGACTTCATTTACCATTTACATAAACATTTTTCATTTTGCCACACACGCGCACATATACGCAACAGTTCGGAAAGAAAAACATTTCAACCATCGTTAATAAAAGAACGCGGAAAACACGTTTATTTTTGTGTTGTATACACACATCTGCATATTTTGTGTTATGTACACATATTATTCCAACATATAACAAATACAAAATTTATAAAGCTGCACACTCACAAAATGAGAACATGTTATGCTCTTTGTTCTCTTAACTGTTTTTAAAATATTCAATCATGTTTAAAAACAATATGTTTTCGTAAACGTTTTTCGTTTACCATAATCTAAAAATGGAAGCAGGTGAAACCACGTTTGCGATAAATGTTTTCGTCCACTAGAAATATTTGATCCGTTTCGGGAAAAGTAGAGCGTTTGAGACAAAGAACTATGTTTGTGATAAACGACCTCCAAAGTTTTTTCTTTGCGTGTACCAAATTCAGGGAAAATCTGTTCAGATTTGGAGTTAGCCCTTATAAAGGGTGATCCAAGTAGATATACTTTTTAATAGCCTTTTTTGACAGAACACGCGTGATTCGTGTCATGCTTTTTTTGTAAAGTATTGTTTGGCATTTCATCATGGAAAGACTTACACGCCTGAACAACGTTTACAAATCGTTAAATTTTATTACGAAAATTCACGTTCTGTGAACGTTCGCTCATCTTATGGTCAACATAATCGGCCTACTGAGCGTACTATTCGCAACACCATTACCTAACTTGAGACCCAGCATTCATTATTGGATAATATTCGACCGAGGAGACCACGTCCAGCACGCAGTGAAGAAAATGTAGCGGCCGTAGCTGAGGGTGTACACAAAGACCGTGGAGAGTCGATTCGGCGCCGTTCGCAGCAACTCGGACTGACGTATGGAACGACTTGGCGAATTTTACGTCGAGATCTTAAATTGAAAGCATAGAAAATACAGCTTGTGCAAGAACTGAAGCCGCCCGACCTTCCCAAGCGACATCGCTTCGCTCTATGAGCTCTTGAAATGTTCCAAGAAGATCCGATGTTTTCGAGCCAAATTTTGTTCAGCGATGAGGCCCATTTCTGGCTCAATGGGTATGTAAACAAGCAAAATTGTCGCATTTGGGGCGAAGAGCAACCTGAAGAGATTCAAGAGCTGCCACTTCATCCAGAAAAAACAACGGTTTGGTGTGGTTTGTGGGCCGGTGGAATCATCGGTCCATATTTCTTCAAAAATTATGCCGGTGAGAACGTAACCGTCAATAGCGACCGTTATCGTGTCATGATAACCGACTATTTGATGCCTGAAATTGAAGCTCGTGATCTCGCCGACATTTGGTTTCATCTATCAATGGATTTATTGAGAGAACACTTCGGTGAGCAGATAATTTCACGTTTTGGGCCGGTCGATTGGCCACCAAGATCGTGTGATATCACACCGTTAGAGTTTTTCCTGTGGGGATATGTAAAGTCTAAAGTTTATGCGGACAAACCCGCTTCGATTCAGGCATGGAGCAAAACATCACGCGTGTCATTCGCCAGTTACCAGTCGAAATGCTCGAACGAGTCATCGAAAATTGGACTCAACGGATGGACCATCTGAGACTTAGCCGCGGCCAACATTTGATAGACATAATAATAATAATAATAGTGATAAACTTTCGCCATTCAATTTGAATTTTCTGTGTTTTTTTAATTAAAAAAGTAGGGAACCTCGAAATCGTTCAAAAAATATCGCGAATTTTGTATTTTTTCAAAAAGTATTTATTTATTCATGAATATCTATTTGGTCTCCTTCAAAGTAATTCCCCTCGGATATAATACACTTCTGCCAACGTTTTTTCCAATCCTCGAAGCACTTCAAAAAATCATTTTTTGTTATCCGTCTCCTCAATCGTGGCGTAGCGTCGTCCTTTCATGGGCCCTTTCAGTTTTGGGAACAAAAAATAGTCACTGGGGGCTAGGTCAGGGGAATACGGTGGCTGCGGCACCATTACTGTGTTGTTTTTGGCCAAATATTCGCGCACAAGCAACGATGTGTGTGCAGGGGCGTTATCATGGTGCAAAAGCCAATTTTTGTTCTTCCACAAATCCGGTCGTTTTTGGCGGATTGCTTCGCGCAATTTGCGCATAACTTGCACGTAATATTCTTTATTGGCCGTACTACCCTGTGGCAAGAACTAATAATGCACCACGCCCCTGCAATCAAAGAAAACTGTGAGCAAAACCTTTACGTTCGACTGAACTTGGCGCGCTTTTTGCGGTCTTGGTTCATGAGGCAGCTTCCATTGGGATGATTGAGCTTTAGTTTCCACGTCGTAACCATAAACCCATGATTCGTAACCATAAACCCATGATTCGTCACCGGTTATGACCCTCGGTTCAACATCTCCTGAGCAATGTTAACGCGATGCTGTTTTTGGGCCAAATTGAGCAATTTTGTCACGAATTTAGCGGCGACCCGACTCATGCCCAAATCATTGGTTAAAATCGAATGACACGAGCCAATCGATGTGTTTAGATCAGATTCAGCAACTTCTCTAATGGTAATTCGTCTATTGGCCAATATTATTTTATTCGCTTTACCAATGTTTTGGTCTGTTGTTGACGTGCTCGGGCGTCCGGCACGCTGTTCGTCCTTCGCATCTTCTAGGCCATCTAAAAACATTTTGTACCACCGATAAACGTTGCTTTGGTCCAATGTAGCTCACCATATGCCACAGTCAACATTCGGAATGCGTCAGCGCACTTTATTTTGGTTTTCACAAAATTTGGTACAGATTCTTTGATCCATTTTCTGAAATAGATAAAATCGAAGACAAGTTAAAACACATCCAAGCAAAACAGCTGTCAAAAATTAACTAAACATTCAAAATGGCCGACCTTGTCAGCATATGTAAGGGACATGAGTACCAACATAACGCTACAAAAATATCGAAAATCAAATACACGTAGCCCGCGGAAATTAAAAATTCGCTATATTTTTTGAATATACCTCGTACGTGATGAGTTGGTGAAGCTAAGTACTTTGTTAACTGAAACGAAACCAATTATTTAAAATTTTTACCTCTTTTTCGCATTGTTAGGTAGGTGTAGAATATTATATAGTCGGCTCCGCCCTACTTTCTGCATTTCCTTACTGGTTTTTAATGGGATACCCTGAATTATATTATTCCGAAAGGTACTGGTGCCATCTCCTGAATGTACCACCTCCAACGGCAAATCCATGTTAAAGTTACCGACTGATTTCATACAAAAGGGACAATCTGGGAAACGGCCCTATCTTTAAAGAACCTATCACGTGTCTGGTATTGGACAGTTCCAATTTCCGATAGGATGACTACCAAAAACTTCCCTTGGATTTTAGCATAATAACTCTATAGTTGCCCTTGGTCTCCATATACAATGTACTCAAGATTTAGTTTCTTTTTTACTTTTAATAAAATGTTTTCCACTTCAGACAAATCATACTCGTAGTAAGATTTTACAACAGACCAAGAAACAGAAATGAATAGAATTTATTACATTTTCCATAAGTTTTTATTGTTTATTTGGTTTGTGTTTATATTCCTAAGGAGCATTTCACAGACATTCAGCTTTTCACTTTTCGTATTTCATCCCATATTTTTGGAGTGGAGGGAGACACACCAAAGTCGAGAAATTGTGAATGTTCCGCTTTCAATTTGATATTGAAGAACTTTTGATTTATTTTATTGTCTGCAAAGTTGAAAAATAGTTTTCATTCCGAGTGCCATTGTTAGACGGAGTGAGTTCGTCCATAGCAGTTTTATGGCAGTATTTTCCTACAATTGGTTTTTATGTTAAAAATTATTACTAATTGGGGATGAAAATAACTGGCATAACTCCATAGTCTCCTGTTTGTGGATCGATTTGAATTTATTTCGATAGTTTATTATTGAGCTCTGGAGGATGGAGGAGGGGTGGAAATTGAAATGTTTTTTTTTGTAATACGAAAGCATTGGAAATGTCTAGCTCCGGACCTGAGTTGATTGTGTACTTATATAGACTAATGTTTGATAGTTAACTAGTTGTAATTTATGATTGTGTATTGTTACGACCACAATTAAAATATTTAACTGTTTACAGCTCATTTGAGGCATTGGGAACAACTGAAATGGACCATTTTTTGACAATAAAATAACGGGTCCGCCAAATAACTTTTTTATTGGAAAATGCTATAAAAAAACTACTGAATATTTTCTCAAATTTCTTTTTTTTATTTGAAAGTACAATCCTTCCGGTTAATAATGGAAATGGCTGCCTCGGCTGGCCATGCAGTAGCCTACACGATCGGTCCAATTTTTAAGCACATTATCGATTGTGTGCCACCAATGGCTTCACGAATATTGTCCTTTAAAGCGTCAATTGTCTCTGGCTTGTCGG
Source organism: Eudasyphora cyanicolor (assembly GCA_963930755.1). Lineage (NCBI taxonomy): Eukaryota > Metazoa > Arthropoda > Insecta > Diptera > Muscidae > Eudasyphora > Eudasyphora cyanicolor. The sequence continues at coordinate 156,002,337 of OZ005738.1, read as the reverse complement.
CGTAATACTTATCTTTGGGGACACCCCACAAATAATAGTCCAATGGTGTCAAATCGCAGCTCCCAGGTGGCCAAACGACATCAGCTCTGCGGCTGATAATGCGATCTTCAAAAACAGGGCGCAAAACATCGAGTGTGGCTTCGGCTGTGTGGCACGCAGCGCCGTCCTGTTGAAACCAAATGTGGCCAATATCCTCCTCTTCACTTTTTGTGAACAAAAATTCGTTCAACATGGCCCGATAACGATCGCCATTGACTGTAACGGCCACTCCTTGCTCATTTTCGAAGAAAAATGGCCCAATTATGCTTCTGGACCAAATTCCGCACCAAACAGTGACTCGTTTTTTGTGTATCGGCTTTTCAATAGATGCGTGCGGGTTTTCTGTGCCCCAAATGTGACAATTTTGCTTGTTTACATACCCGCCAAGATCAAAATGTGCTTCATCTGAAAAGATGATTTTTTTGGCAAAATCGGCATCTTCTGTAAGGCTATCGCAGGCCCACTTGTTCAAGCGTATACACAACCATATTCGTTCAGCGGAAGGATAAAACTAATTATCTGTCAAATCAGACACGAGCTAAGTGTTACCATTCACCCTTTATATTCGAAATGTTTGCCAATTTGAAAGCGGAGTTGTAACTGTGACAAGAAAGGCATTAATAAAAGAAAGTATGTCTTGACCCCAACGAGAAAAGATGAACTTTTCTATTAGAAAATATCATCGTTGATAACTTTTCTATAAGAAATGATCACCGTTGATGACTTTTCTATAAGAAGAGATCATCGTTGATCACTTTTCTATAAGAATAAATCATTGTTGATGACTTTTCTATAAGAAAATATCATCGTTGATAACTTTTCTATAAGAAAATATCATCGTTGATGACTTTTCTATAAGAAAATATCATCGTTGATAACTTTTCTATAAGAAAATATCATCGTTGATGACTTTTCTATAAGAAAAGATTATCGTTGTTGACTTTTCTATTAGATACGATCATCGTTGATGACTTTTCTATAAGAAAATATCATCGTTGAAGACTTTTCTATAAGAAAATATATTCGTTAATGACTTTCATATAAGAAAATATCATTTTATATAAGAAAAGATAATCGTTGATGACTTTTCTATAAAAAAATGATCATCGTTTATAACTTTTCTATAAGGAAAGATCATCGTTGATGACTTTTCTCTAGGAAAATATTGTCGTTGATGACTTTTCTATAAGAATATACGTCGTTAATGTCTTTTCTATAAGAAAATATCATCGTTGATGACTTTTATATTTATAAAGATCATCGTTGATGACTTTTCTATAAGAAAAGATCATCGTTGATGACTTTTATATAAGAAAAGATCATCGTTGATGACTTTTCTATAAGAAAATATCATCGTTGATGACTTTTCTATACGAAATAATCATCGTCGATGACTTTTCTTTAATATAAGATCATCATTTATAATATTTCTATAAGAAAAGATCATCTTTGATGACTTTTCTATAAGAAAAGTATATCTTTGATGAATTTTCTATAAGAAAAGATCATCTTTGATGACTTTTCTACAAGAAAAGATCATCATTGATGACTTTTCTATACTTAAAGATCATCATTAATGTCTTGTCTATAAGTAAAGATCATCCTTGATGACTTTTCTATAAAAAATATCGTCGTTGATGACTTTTCTATAAGAAAATATCATTGTTAATGACTCTTCTATAAGAAAATATCATTGTTGTTGAATTTTCTTTAGGAAAACAGCATCGTTGATGACTTTTCTATAAGAAAAAAATCGTCGTTGATGACTTCTTTAAGAAAAGATCGTCGTTGATGACTTTTCTATAAGAAAATAACTTGATAACTTTTCTATAGGAAACGATCATCGTTAATGATTTTTCTATAGGAAAATATCATCGTTGATGACTTCTCTATAAGAAAAGATCATCGTTGATGACTTTTCTATAAGAAAATATCATCGTTGATTACTTCTCTATAACAAAAGATCTTTGTTGATAACTTTTCTATAAGAAAAGATCATTGTTGATGACTTTTCTATAAGAAAAGATCATCGTTGATCACTTTTTTATAATCAAAATCATCGTTGATGACTTTTGTATAAGAAAAGATCATCGTTGATGACTTTTCTATAAGGAAAGATCTTCTTTGATGACTTTTCTATAAGAAGAGATTATCGTTGATGACTTTTCTATAAGGAAAGATCATCGTTAATGAGGAAAGTTCTATAAGGAAAGGTCAAAGTTGATGACTTTTCTTCAAGAAAAAAAAATTATCGTTGATGACTTTTCTATAAGAAACGGTCATGGTTGATGACTTTTCCATAACAAGAGATCATCGTTGATAACTTTTCTTTAAGAAAATATCATCGCTGATGACTTTTCTATGAGAAAATATCTTCGTTAATGACTTTTCTAAGATAATATCATTTTCTATAAGAAAGGATCATCATTGATAACTTTTCTATAAGAAACGGTCATGGTTGATGACTTTTCCATAACAAGAGATCATCGTTGATGACTTTTCTTTACGAAAAGATCATCGTTGACGACTTTTCTATAAGAAAATATATTCGTTAATGACTTTTCTATAAGATAATATCATTTTTTATAAGAAAGGATCATCATTGATGACTTTTCTGTAAGAAACGGTCATGGTTGATGACTTTTCTTTAAGAAAAGATCATCGTTGATGACTTTTCTATAAGAAAATATCTTAGTTATTGACTTTTCTATAAGAAAATATTATTTTCTATAAGAAAGGATCATCATTGATGACTTTTCTATAAGGAAAAGTCTTCGTTGATGACTTTTCTATAAGAAAAGATCATCGTTTATTGACTTAAGAAAGACTCTGTAAGAAAAGTTCATCGTTGATGACTTTTCTATAAGGAAAGTTCATCGTTGATGACTTTTCTATAAGAAAAGTTCGTCGTTGATGACTTTTCTATAAGAAAAGTTCATCGTTGATGACTTTTCTATAAGAAAAGTTCATCGTTGATGACTTTTCTTTAAGAAAAGATCATCGTTGATGACTTTTCTATTAATAAAGCTCATCGTTGACGACTTTTCTATAAGAAAATATCATATAAATGTTGATGACTTTTGAAGACTTTTGAAGACTTTTCTATTACAAAAGACCTTCGTTGATGAATTATCTGTAACATAAGGTCAATAAGAAATGATTATCGCTGATGACTTCTTTATAAACTGATCGTCGTCGATGACTTTACCGTAAAAAATACAATTGTTGGTAATACTTTAATAAGACAATATCACATCTTATAAACTTTTCTATAATAAAAGGTCATCGTTGATGACTTTTCTATACAAAAGATCACAGTTAATGACTTTTCTATAAGAAAAGATCGCCGTGTATGACTTGTCTTTAAGAAAAGATCATCTACCTCTATACTAGAGTCGACCACTGAGGTCTACCTCTACAGTAGAGTCGACCTATGAGGCCTTCCTCTATACTAGAGTCGACCTCTGAGGTATTCCTCTATACTATAGTCGACCTCTGCGGTCTTCCTCTATACTAGAGTCGACCTCTGAGGTCTTCCTCTATACTAGAGTCGAGGACTTCCTCTGTACTAGAGTCGACCTCTGAGGTCTTCCTCTTCGGAATCTACGCAATTGTTTCTATATCTGGCAAACATTTTGGTGGAATTATACCTCCACAAAGTGGGTCGAAATGTAAAGAAAGGTAAATTAAAAAATTTGTGTATATTTAGGTGTATGAAATTTTTCATAAATAAAAGCCTACGTGCCGATATCGTGTTCGAATTTTGCAAAAATTTCAAATGTGATTTTCTCGAAACAACAACAAAATTATACGCTACTCTTTTATTGAGGGGACTTGGGAGAGCACCACCTTCAAAAACTCTCCTTACGTTTTCGGTTTCATGAACTGCATAAATAAAACTGGAGCGTGACAATAAAAAGACACCTAAATGATTAACACTTTTAGAGGACTTTCTATTAACAACCCCCTGCTACCCCAAAAATCGATATATGTCACCATATTCACTTACGATTGAAATCGAATTTCTAAAAGAATAACTGTTTAATATTCCCCAGAAATAACCACACTAATGGAAAAATATAACTTTTCCCGTAAACAACATACGTGTATAACCTGTTGTTCTTTAGGAGTTAAGAGAAACGAAAAAAAACGAATGTACCACAAAAAAAATCAATGGTCCTTTCATCTTTTTTATTTACGAGAAATTACTAAAATCAACAAATTTTACAGTTTCAAGGGGAAAAAATCTCACTTTTTTCTCAAGAAGTACACAAATATGCGGAAGAGACGAACTGTTCCGCGTCTGCTGCTGCTGCTCCGACTCCGCACTCCTGTTCCGACTTTACCCTTCAGAAAATATGCTTACGTTCTGCACGAATTCAACACACACACAAAAACCAATACAAAGTATGCGGTCTGCAACAATTCTGATGGAATTAAAAATCACAAAGTGTAAGCTAAAAACATACATACATACTACCTATGCTATATAGTATACATTTGTAGTGGTGTAGAGTATGTCAGTATATATATATACTTTATGTATAAATATTTCATTGTGTGTACTTGAAGCATTACAAATCTCAGGAGATGTCTGAGCCGCAACCAAAATAAAAACGGAAAGAATAAAAAACACGACAGGAGTTAGGGCAAAAAAATCCCATATCATAAATGAAAAAAGTACAACGCGAATTTTGTGCAGACAAGCGTTACGTTACTTTTTAAAAATGGCATACAGATTCTTTTTTGAAGGTAACGAAAGCAAAAAGAGTGATCGCAAAATTTGCTGGTGTGCAGTGACTTTGTGGAGCGCTATAAATGTAGACGATACAAAATTTATTTGGTTTAGAATAATATGAGCTTTGAATACAACATTGATTAATTTTTTCTTTACAAGGGGGGAAATCGGCTTTTATGATATGTTTGAATTCGAAGAAAATATATTTCCAACAGAAAATTTTAAATATTATGTATTTATGAACAAATAAATTTTATTTGAAAATCAAGAAACTTTATTTGAAGCGCATATGTTAATATATTACAAGAAAATATTTTTGTGAACTAATTTTTTCAAATAAAATATGTGTTTAAATACAAATAAAATTATTATTTAGGAATTTCGCCAATAATATTTTATTTAAGAAAGATTTTCAAAACTTTGTTGACTTTTCGATTTTCAGTTTTCTTTGTTTGTTAATATATCTTTATTCAATATTATACGATTTAAATTATAAAGACTTTTGAGAACATTAACAATTTCTTAAAAGTGGACTTTGATATTACAAAAAACTTAAAACAACCAAAGAAATTTAACTAACATTTAAATTTTTTTATTAAATTACTGAAAACTTTAAACTTGGCATACAATCGATATACGAATATTTGAATTTTTTAATCTTTTAGTGTTAATAATGACACTATCACGAAGAAACAGAAGTTTAGTAACTGTCGTTAGAAATATTAGAAGAAATTTATTTGTTTTCCAAAAAACTTTTTTTTATTAGCACGAAAGAGCAAAAATCGTTTTGGCCCATTTTATGCCATTTGAGCAAAGCCTGCCCTTCGGTCTGTCTGACTGGTGCGCACGATAACTTTCGGCAGTGAATTATTGAATTATTTATTACCTCACAGCTTCTATACTACTATCCAGTACCTTTCTCAATTCCACACATAGTATTAGTCTCTTGGTCGCTATCATCTTGAGAAAAATGTGTGAAGTTGCCACGCCCATTTTGGTACCTCCCATACAAATAGACCTTTTTGCGCAAAAAGTTAACCGCTTATAACTTTGTTTCCAGTCCATACAAATACTTAAAATATAATGTAGTGTAATGCTTTTATGTATAGTACCCAAAGACTATTGAAAAATTTTCATTTTTGCCACGCCCCCTTGGATACTCCCAAACAATATAAAAAATATGAAAAATTATTTTTTTTTAATTTCCTTTGCTTTTACAATATGTGTCATAATTTAAACATTTATCCATGGATTTATTTTCAAATAGGCACTGTTCTCTTCGTGAGGATGATAGCATTCAAAAACTGGAACAAAAAGTTTTTTTCTGCGATTATTTTATTATCCCCTCACCTCAGAGAGGAGGGTATATATCATTTGCTACGAACCAAAAGTGTTACACATCGAAGGAGTTACTAAAGACCATAAGTATGTTCCGCGGGTCATTTTAAGTCGAGTAAGCCATGTCCGTCCGTCTGTCTGTCTGTCTTTCTGTCTGTCTGCTGGCTGGTGCGCACGAAAACTCTCGAAAGGAGTAACCGATTGACTTCAAATGTGCTAATATTTTCTTCTATCTCCGGCTAAGTTCGGAGATGGGCCATATTGGTCCACTCCTTCTAGTACCTCCCCCACAAAGGGTTAACATTTATTGAAATATTGATTATTTAATAATTTCTATACTACTTATCTGAATCCACTGAATCTCTACACATAGTATTAGTTTATAAGTCACTATTACCTCGAGAAAAATGGGCGAATTTCCCACGTCCCTTTTGGTACCTCCCACACAAACGGACAATTTTGAACCAAAAGTTAATAGCTTATAACTTTATTACCAGTGCATACAAAAACTTGAAATTTTGTACAGTGCAATGGTTTAATAGTACCTACAATACAGTGAAAAATTGGCATTATTGCCACGCTCCTTTTGGTACCTCCCACACAAATGGACCATTTTGTACCAAAAGTTACCAGCTTAGAACTTTAATACAAGTGCATACAAATACTTGAAATTATGTACAGTGTAATGCTTTTATAGTACCTAGAGTCCAGAGAAAAGTGACCGTTATTGGGAAGCCCCTTTTGGTGCCTATCACACAAATGGCCCGTTTTGTACTAAAAGTAAACAGCTTTTAACTTTAATACCAGTACATACTTTAAAGTTATTAAATGCAATTAAAATTGATAATAAATTAAATAAAACCTAACAATTAATAAATTTACTAATATTTTTCGAGACTCAAGATGAGAGGATTCGTTAGTCGGTTTACCCGACTGAACTTTCTTAATTGTTTTTTTTCATGGTTTGGTAGCTCGAAAAAGCGGTTTTTTGGAATTTTTTTTCTAATTGCTTTAATGGCAGTTAGTAAACCACTATTTCTAAGTGAAAGTGATAATCCCAACATTTGTTGCCCTCATAATTTGATTGTCTTTAATTTAAAGAATATCAATGCTCTATCGGACTTATACTTCAAATATGGTCCAAATACTAAAGAAACCTTCCATGAAAATAGAAATTTTAAAGAAAAATTATTTAAAAAAAACTACTACAAAAATTTTTTTTGTTTTGGTTTCATAAAATAGTACGCCTCAATCCACACCAAAAAAGATTTTTTTTCTGAGAATTGGACGTGAAAGCAGCCCCAAAAATCAGAACATCTGCATCATTGGCTCAATTAATAATTTAATGGCCATACGATTTGTTTGCTTAAGGTGGATATTTGGCACATTTTCTATATTTTTTCTCGGTATACCGTACGGAATATCTATTTTGGGTCTGAAGCAAGGTTTTAGATATTGTATAGGAGAAAAAAATGCAGAACAAACCTACCCGAAAAAAGTACATCCAGTGCCTTAAAAATCGCACAACATTACGCTTCACAATGTTTAAATAATCAACGTTATAAGCCGTTAACTTTTTGTGCAAAATGGTCCATTTGCATGGGAGGTACCAAAAGGGGCGCCGTCAACTTCGCCCATTTTTCTAATGATGATAGCATTTAATAAACTAATACCATGTGTGTAATTGTAAAAGAAAATTCTGGGTAGTAGCATATAAGTTATGGGATAATCAATATTTCGCTAAACTTTGACCCTTCGTAGAGGAGGTACTCGAAGAAGTGGAACAACATAGTCCATCTTTGACCTAAGCCTGAGATAGAAAAAAATATTGACACATACCAAATATGAAGTCAATCGGCTATTCCTATCGAAAGTATAGGGGTATAACAAAGAATTTTGTTGAAATTCTCTTATTTCTACCAAAAGTGCTATAATTTATTCATTTGTCGCAGATTTTCTTCAAATAGGCATTTTAGGCAAACAATTTTTTTGGCGATTTTTTTCTATTGTTTATGGTCTTTTCTGCGGGTTTTTTCAAGAAATAAAATTTTTTCTGATTGTTTTAACGACAGCTACTAAACTTCTGCTTCCACATTAAAGTGCCATTGCCAGCATTTCGTCGGCTTAATGCTATTTTGGTCCATACGCCATTTTTTTTCGCTGAACATTAGATACTTTAAATTCATTACACTGTGCCGACTTATAAGCATTTATGTGCACTGGTATAAACGTTATGAGACATTAAATTGTGGTATGATTTGGGCATTTTGTGTGGGAGGTACAAAAAGGGGCGTGGCAATAATGTCAATTTTTCACAGGGCTATAGACACTATAAAAACATTACACTGTACAAAATTTCAAGTATTTTAATACACTGGTTTTAATGTTGGTGCTTTTTGCAACAAAAGTTAACAGCTTAAACTTTTGGTGCAAAAAGGTAGCTTTGTGTGAGAGGTACCAAAAGGGGTGTGGCAACAACACCCATTTTTTCCTGGACTGTAGGCAATATAAAAGCATAATACTGTACAAAATTTCAAGTATTTTTATACACTGTTACTAATGTTATAAGCTGTTAACTTTTGGTGCAAAATGGTGCATTTGTGTGGGAGGTACCAAAAGGGACCTGGCGACTTCGCCCATTTCGAGGTTATAGCGACTAATAAGCTAATACTATGTGTTGAATTTCAAAAGATTCGAATAAGTAGTATAACAGTTATTAAAGAATCAATATTTCACAACATTTTAACCCTTTGTGGGGGAGGTACTAGAAGGAGTGGACAAATATGGCCCATCTTCGAACTTAGCCGGAGATGGAAAAAATATTATCACATACCAATCGGTTACTGCTTTCGAGAGTTATCGTGCGCACCAGCCAGCAGACAGACAGAGAGACAGACAGACAGACGGACGGACATTGCTCATTCGACTTAAAATGAACCAAAACGGATTTCCTCCGAACATACTTGGGGTCTTAGGTTACTCCTTCGACGTGTTACACTTTTTTCCGTAGCAAATGATATATACCCTCGTCACACTAAAGTGAGGGTATAATAAAAGTGGATATGGAGCAAAATGCCATGTACAAAATTTGTTATAACTTGCTTATTTTTGAATATAATGCCATAGAAATGCATCTGAATAATACAAATACTGTTGGGAACCCTATGGAATAAAAAGTGTACAACTCTTCAGTTCCGTTTTTACTTAAAGAATAAATTGCGTTTTTCTCCGATCATACAAAATGGCGTATGTAACAAAATAGCATTAAGCCGACGATTTGTAGTCAGCATAATTAGAAAATTTTAAATATTAAAGAAAAATTACCATAGACATTTTTTTTATTAAAATTTTTCGTGTTTAGGGCTTTTCTTTAATTTAAATGGTACCCCGGGTTTATGGAGCTTACACAAGGTGGCGCAAAAGTAATCCTCCTATCAGAAAATGGTATAAATTTTGCGATTGGCCCCTAATGTCAGTTCTGTTTTGACATTTGTGTAGTAAACACATGCGAAATACACGTTAATAAACAATGTTACGCTACACTGCTCCAGAACGCGGAATGTTGCTGACTATTTAATAATCGGTCGGTGACTTTGGCACATCGTGAATTTCGTCGCAGATTTCCTGGCCCTCCAACGCCTACTGGTGAAACACTGCGACGTTTAGCCGCTCGCCTCGAAGAGACTGGCACAACACGAGATGCTGCCAGGCGTGGCAGACCCCGGAGTAGCCGTTCTGCAGAGAATATTGCTGCTGTAGCCGAGGATGTCATGGAAGCACCGTCGACATCGACCAGACGACGTGCCACGCAAATGGGTATCGGTCGACGGTCTCTACAGCGAATTTTAGTACAAGATTTGAAGATGTTTTCGTACAAAGTCCAGACGGTGCATCAGCTGTTAGCTGCTGACCGCCAATCGCGTCTAACATACGCTCGAAAGGTTACTTTTGCTCCACCTGTTACTAACAACAAATATGGCCCAAATACTAAAGATTCATTTAATGAAAATTGGAACCTTACCTTAGCTGCATGTGTCACAAACAACTACAACAACTAAAAATTCCTCTTACTCTCCCATCAGTGTCAAGTAGGGTGATGGCATCAACGCAACCAAAAAAACAACAGTAGCTTCGCTTTAAATTGCAGGGTTTACCACATTGCGTAATTTCGCATGCACAAGATTCTCCTTTGGCTGACATTTCTTCGTTTTGTTGCTGCTGTTGTTTTCAAGCGCCTTGGCTTTGGCTGCAGGATATCAAGGAGAATGGCACACGAGTGTTTGAATGGCACGTGTTGTTGTTACTTTTGTTTGTGGAAACCATAATTTAGTTGTCACTTATACTTGTTTTGCCACCGTCTTCGAGTGGCCGCAAAGAGGGTGGGTGGCATTATCTTTGGCCACACTCCGCTCCACGTCACGCCGCATAAGAAAACATTGTGGGCACCAATGAGCCGTATTGTAAAACGCAAAAAAACGGGGAGCAAATGGAAAGTTTAGCCAACAAAAGTGCATTAAATATTAAACAGCAAATGTAGACAGTCGGAATGATGGCACTGCCACCACAATGGACAAACGGAAAACCGGGAGCTAGACGAGCAGATAGACAGCCCCAACTATATGCACACACTGACGGTACATAGCCTGTGTTTGAATGGTTGGACAAAGACCGAAATTCTCAAAAGGTAAATTAAATTAGTCCAAATGCCATTACGTGCTACGACACCTGTCTGGTGCTGAAAAGTTCCCTTCATGAAGGTTGTCATTGTCGACTCATTCAACCCACACCATCGAACTGTGGACTCTGGAGCGGATATCCAATTCAAATTTTAAAACCGCACCACATCACATGAAATTAACGTCTACCACTTCGCTCGGTTGAGCACGCCAACCCCCAACATTTGCCCGCAATTGTTTCCCTTTGTGCAAAGCTGTACTTCTTCTCCATTATTTGCTACTTACTTTGAAAAAAGAAAATTCAGTTTTTATGAAAAGTATGAGTGGCGAATAATTGTAATATCAATATTACCGGTAGTTGAAATATATACTACTATTGCGACAAGTAAGGTACACCATGGTTACATGGTAAGTAACAACTGACAAATGAAGATGCTATTGCCATTTATCATTTGGTTATTACACGGGACTTTTCTCAGAATGCCATTCATACCCATGGGATAAAACGTCAGTTCTTTTAAGAAGAGGGGGACAAGAAAACATCTCATGTTTCGGCAAATTTAAAGTATCAATCCTGGGACATTTTCTGAAATTAAAATAATAGATTTGGCAAAAGGTACGTCAAGAGCATTACACTGCACAACATTTAAAGTATTTGAATGCTCTGGCATTAAAGTTATAATCTGTTAAGTTTTTCTAAAAAAATTTCCTTTTGTGTGAGAGATGCCAAAGGTGGTGAAGCATTTTTTGTCAAGGTATTCCTGCCCTTTAAAATAAAGGAAATTATGAGGACTACAAAGGTTTAAACTGACACTTACACTTGGAAACAGAAGTTTCATAACTGTCGTTAAAATAATTACTTATAGAAAAAAAATCGTTTTTGGTTGGCACGAAAACAATCATAAATATGCCGAATCTTATATACCCTCCACCATGGATTGCATTACATTTTTATACCCTCACTTTAGTGTGACGAAGGTATATATCATTTGCTACGGAAAAAAGTGTAACACGTCGAAGGAGTGACCTAAGACCCCAAGTATGTTCAGAGGAAATCCGTTTTGGGTCATTTTAAGTCGAATGAGCAATGTCCGTCCGTCTGTCTGTCTGCTGGCTGGTGCGCACGATAACTCTCGAAAGGAGTAACCGATTGACCTCAAATTTGGTATGTGGTAATATTTTTTTCTATCTCCGGCTAAGTTCGAAGATGGGCCATATTGGTCCACTCCTTCTAGTACCTCCCCCACAAAGGGTTAAAATGTTGTGAAATATTGATTCTTTAATAACTGCTATACTACCTATTCGAATCTTTTGAAATTCCACACATAGTATTAGCTTATTAGTCGTTATCAACTCGAGAAAAATGGGCGAAGTCGCCACGTCCCTTTTGGTACCTCCCACACAAATGCACCATTTTGCACCAAAAGTTAACAGCTTATAACATTAATAACATTGTATAAAAATACTTGAAATTTTGTACAGTATTATGCTTTTATATTGCCTACAGTCCAGGGAAAAATGGGTGTTGTTGCCACGCCCCTTTTGGTACCTCCCACACAAAGGTACCTTTTTGCACCAAAAGTTAACAGCTTATAACATTAAAACCAGTGTATAAAAATACTTGAAATTTTGTACAGTGTAATGTTTTTATAGTGTCTATAGCCCTGTGATAAACCCCTTCTGGTACCTCCCACACAAATTGACAGAATAATTCGAGTAATATTCATAACATTACTCACAAAGTGAGGGTATACCTTAGTCGGTTTACCCGACTGAAACTTTCTTACTTGTTTTGCTGCAAAAGACTTTGGAAATGGAGCAAATCATGTTTAAGCAATTTTTTAAAAAACGAAAGGTGCAATTTTTAGCCGCAAATTCTTTAGCCGAAGTCTTTACCTGAAAAAATGTGGTATACATTTTATGAAGACGAATTCTTGCCAAAATAGAATACAAACTGCAAAATTTTAGCAAAATTTCTTAAAAAATTTAGTATTTATTTCTTAAATAATTGGGATCGACATCTATAGATGGACTATAAGAAAATATAAACTGATTTAAACAAATTTTAATGCGATGAATTCTTGTCTTAATTAAATACAAACTGCAAATATTCAGTTAAAAGGCTTAAAGAACGTAATATTTATGGATTAAATACGTATATTTTCGAGCGACCTATGCCTTATTGAAAGGGACCTTCGTATGGGGGCTATATCAAAGTATGGGCCGATATGCCTCATTTTAAATAGGCATCGTCCCTGGGTTAAGAAATGCCTTTGTACAAATTTCCATTAAGATTGCTTCATTTGTGACCTGCGGTGTCGAATATAAAAAAGATCAAAACGCCTAACGTAGTGATACTGTTAGTGTTCTGTTCAAAAGATGCCGTTCTATGAACCGTACATTATCGTAGTGGTACCGTTCGTCGAGTACGTTATATAGTGGTAGCGTTCGCTAACAGTAACACTCAAAAAATGGATAATATTAGTGTTTTCTGAAGGAACCGTTCGTATAACGTTCTGTTTTTTTTCTAAATACTGGATTATGGTCGGAAAAAAATGTCAGTGGAAACACTGCTAAGTAGCAACACAACGGAAATTTAATATTAAAAAATTTTTGGCAGTATTTATATTTTGTAATAAAATGCGCTCAAACGAAAGTCCACCAAGTTTTTTTTACCATTTTTTATACATTTTTCGCATAATAGTTGCAAATGTTGTTTTTGAACATATTTGCTAAGAATATGGAGAAATAAAACGATTTGGAGAAAAAAATTAAAAAATAATTGCTTTCGTCAAAAAAAAATTAAAAAAAATTTTGGACGCCCAATCGATTGTCTACCACTGTACCTTTGAATCCGCTGATGTGATGAAAAAAATGTATTAGAAGAAGTTGAAGGACATTTAAAGAAGATTTATTTGCATTTAATAATTCAGAAAATATATCGATGCTTAAAGTTTTTCAACAATTCAAAGTTCTTTTATTTATAAATTGTTACTGTCCTTTACTTAAAGGAAAGGCTAAAGTCGGGCGGTGCCGACTATCTGATACCCTACACCATTGTAGTAAGATTGGAAGACAATGAAATATCCAGTGTATACTTCAACTAAAATTTGTTTACACAATTTACATTTGGTACGTCTCCTCTGCCTCTGTAGCCAAATCGGACGAAACATATATATGGGAGCTATAACAAAACCTGTAGCCGTTTTTTTTCAAATTCGGTAATGTTGGTCCATGGATCAAGAAACTCTACCATGCTACATTTCAAAACGATTGGTTTTAAACTACAGCTTCTATAGGGCTAAAGGGCCAAATCGGACGAAACATATATATGGGGGTTATATCTAAATCTGAACCGATTTTCTTCAAACTCGGCAATATTGGTCCATGGATCAATAAACTCTACAATGCTAAATTTCAAAACAATTGGATATAAAATACAGCTTCTATAGGGCAAAAGGCCTAATCGGACGAAACATATGTATGGGAGATACAGCTAACTCTGAACCGATTTTCTTCAATTTCAGCAATGTTGGTACATGTATTAAGAAACTCTACAACGCTGAATTTCAAAACAGGACCGTTTTTTGGGTTTTTGTGTTAAGATTTGGGCTTTGGTGTGTTTCGACACATATCGTCGGCTTAATGCTATTTTGGTCCATACGCCATTTTTGCGTTTTTGGAGTTAGGAGTTGATAATATGGGTTTCAAGCATGCTCTTTCAGAATCTGCAATAATTTTTTTCCTATCTCGTCTAGTTTTCGAGATATTGGTAGGGTAAATCGATATAACTCTGATTTAAGGGAAATAATTTTTATATTTTTGTTTATTATCCCCATTTTTCTATCGCCTTATATTTTTTACTCACTATTTTACGTTCTTTTGATCACAATATGTAAATTACTCTCCTTTCATACCGACCTTCTTTGTGGTCCATGTAATACAAATACGAAAAAATATTAAAATAAAAGTGGATATGGACCAAAATGCCACGTACAAAAATTGCATGGGAATAAAACAAATACTGTTGGGAACCCTATGGAATAAAAAGTGTGCAAGTCTTCAGTCCCGTTTTTATTCAAACAATAAATTGCGTTTTTCTCCGATCATACAAAATGGCGTATGGAACAAAATAGCATTAAGCCGACGATATAGTAAAATTTTATGGCGAACATTTTTGTAGAACATTTCATCCCCGCCCTTTCCCTTTTAAGCGGTGTTTTTTACGATTTGTTAAAATGGGGCCAAAAATTATAGTTATGTGGGGGAGCTAGAGGGTTAATATGTTCCACAAAAAAGTTGGCCTTAATATTTTCTATAATGTTGCTGGACATACTCTATACCAAAAAAATATATTTTTGTTACATAACAGTGAAATACTTACATTTTTGGGGTACAATGTTGTTTTTTTAGCTATTTAGTGTGCCTAGACACGTTCAGATTGTATTGATATGTTCACCAAAGTTGTTCAGATTTACGTTGGCTACAATTTTGCCAAGCACTGCTAGTGAAAAATTACAAGTCCCCGGAAGTTATGCTGAAAAAAGTGAAAAAAAATATTTTTTTCCTTCACTTTTTCAAAAAAAAAGTAAGGGACAATTTTTTTTTTTCGCGAAAAATGTTAAGAAATTTTATTCAGCATATTCTTTGCTACATTATTGCCAAACATAGTTAAGCGGTATCACCAAGTCTGAATTAGTTGTTGGACAAAAGCTGATGACACCTTTTTCGGTGGGCCCACTGATTTTCAGAATCTTAGGAGGCCCATAAAACAAAATTGGTCACCAATTTCGCCAAACCGAGTATAGGGTTATACTACCCTTTGATAGTAGATTCGAACCTATACTGTCAAGTCCGTGTATTTTTCATTTGTTGCAATAGTGTAATTAGTTATAAAGATGGAAAAATGGGCTGTTTGACCAAAATTTAGAAAACACCGACCAACTCGGACAGTCCCTAGCCGATCTTGTTGAAATTTTGTGTCATGACTACTATCCAATAGGACTAAACATGGTGCTGGTTTCATCCCGATCGGTTTCAATAATTGACTCATTTGACATATCATCCCCCATAGACATATATGCTGAAAAAATCGCTTCTGTAGTATATTGTCCCAAATATATTCTGCTTGAAACATATATACATATGTTTAGCGAACACTCTAAATACAGGGTTTTCCAATAAGAGTAATATGATTTCTTTGAAAAAGCACACTTATTGTTAAGGAAATTCAAAAGATTGAATTTAATGTGAAGTACAATGGATGGAATTAAGTTCTAAATAAAACGTCATTCAAATGGCCTCCACGACTTCTTCTGTAGGAACGAATTCGATGAACCCAATTTTCGAGCACTTTTCCCCTAAATCAAGTCGTATGTCAAGCTTGAAGAGAGTCTGGTTTATTTCGAAAGACCAATGACTTCAAATAACCCCACAAGAAATAGTCTAATGGTGTTAAATCACAAATTCTTGGAGGCCACTCAATATCATAATTTCTTGAAATAATCGAATCTCCAAACTTTTCTCGCAACAATTCAATTGTTTATTTATTGTGTGGCACGTAGCCACAATCGGTCAATGGCAAAAAGATAGCTCTTAACGAGGGCTAAAATATTGCTCATGGTGTCAAGGTCGTAGGTCGACTGGAATTTTATTTTTTTTGGTTTAAAAAAATTTACAGCATTATTTTCAAATGTGAACGGAAAGTTTATTTTTGCTCTAGCTCCTTAACGGTACGTCGGATCGGGAATCGGTCAATGGCAAAAAGATAGATCTTAATAGGTTATAAGGTTCTAGGTCGACTGGAAAGTGTTTTTTTTTATTAAAAAAGGACTAAGGGCACGAAAAGTTGCAATTGGAGAACGATTATTTTGATAATAAAACTGAATAGTTTGTAAACGTTGTTCTTGCGTATATTTCTCCATGATGGTATTGTAAACACTAGTGAATACAATGAAAAGCAAATGACAGATCATGACTTATTACACATGGCCGAAATGTTACTTCAAAATCATGTCATCCCTATTGGAAAACCCGTTATATAATATTTTGCACAAATAAATATTATATATATATATGGGAAGACCTTGTTCTAAACAAATCGTTGTTTCCATCGTAATATTTGTTTATATAGGACTATTACCTTCGAAACAAATATTTATTTGCATTTAACTATTCAGAAAATATATCGATACTTAATTGATTCAAGTTTTTAAAAAATATTTGGAGAAATTACTAAACTATAATTTTATTTGCATTTAAACACATATTTTTTTTTTATTTTACAAAATATATTTTGTTGTGTTTACCCGCTGCAAATAAATTTTATCGATTTTCAAATAAAATATATTTGTTTAGAAATATATAATATTTATATATTTGTGTGCCCAAATATATTTTATTCTGATTCTGAACATATTAAAAATGCCTATTTTCACTCATGTATATGTATATTCAATCTCATATGGATAGGCTACTTTAAAAATATTGCCTTTAAACAGTAAATATTTCATATAAGTACATTTTTGCTCGAGCTCACCTTGTAAAGTCCTGCCTGAACTCGACGTTAATATTTCATTTTCATGTTCATGTTGCAGTTCCTGCATTCATCCATTCCTCTTTCCCTCTCTATAAGGTCCATGGGAATTTTAATTTCAACAACAAAAAACTCTTATGACAACTGCACTTTGATGATACGATTCGTCCTACGATTGTGTATCGCGACTCCTGGTTGGATGGTCCTCATCCAGATGATGGCAGCGACGATGATGAAAATGACAGTGACGGCAATGAAACGCAAGAAAAATTGTAATAAAATACAATTTGTTCGTTTTTAACAAGTATGCACTTACGAATATTTCGTTTAACAGTAATAATAATAATAACGGAAGAACATTTCTTATTACCGGAAGACATTAAAAAGAATGTTATTAAAATAATACTACATCTTTTTGTATGACTTTGAGTCTGACATCCAGCTGATGTTAAGGTATTTTGTAGAAAATATTAATATTAAATATGCATTTGGTTTTAATTGAAAATTGCAATTGTGGTTTTAACGATAAATTGTAGGAACATTTTGACTACGATAATAGTCATGACCTGTCATTTGTTTTTCATTGTATTCAGTAGTGTTTACAATTTCATCATGGAGATATACGCAAGAACAACGTTTACAAACTATTCAGTTTTATTATCAAAATAATCCTTCTCCAATGGCAACTTTTCGTCAATTTTTTTTAAATCCCAAAAAAACACTTTCCAGTCGACCTACGACCATGACACCCCTGAGCAATATTTTAGCTCTCGTTAAGAGCTATCTTTTTGCCATTGACCGATTGTGGCTACGTGCACACAGCAAATGAAACAATTGAATTGTTGCGAGAAAAGTTTGTAGATTCGATTATTTCAAGAAATTGTGATATTGAATGGCCTCCAAGAAGTTGTGATTTAACACCATTAGAATATTTCTCGTGGGGTTATTTGAAGTCATTGGTCTTTCGAAATAAACCAGACTCTCTTCAAGCTTTACAAGTCAATATTGAACGTGCCATTCATGACATATGACTTGATTTAGTGGAAAAAGTGCTCGAAAATTGGGTTCATCGAATTCGTTCCTGCAGAAGAAGCCGTGGAGGCCATTTGAAAGACATTCTATTTAGAATTTAATTGTATCGATTGTACTTCACATTAAATAAAAAACATTTGAATTTCCTTAACAATAAGTGTGTTTTTTTTCAAAGAAATCATATCACTCTTTTTGGAAAACCATGTATATCTCTAAACGATTTATAGAACTAAGTTTCTCAGACTGGTTATGTACCAAAACGTATCTAAATTAAAGCAGATTTGAAAACTGTTCGATAGAAGCAGATATTTTCCAAAAAATGTTCGTCTAATATATACTTGTAGATATTCCGAAACAGCTACATATTTTAGTTGTGTTTAAACAAACGTTTTATTCGAGAAAATTATATCACAAATTGTATGCGTTCCAAATTGAATTTCTTAATTTTCAAATATTGTAAAAATTCCTTTCCAAGTATATTTTGTTTCATTTTAAGCACATCAAAAACGTTGACTTTTTCCCTATAATCTAAATTGTTTTAATAATATGGATATCTAACTTCTAATAATGTTTTTAATTAATTTTTTGTTAATATTTTCCTTATTAATTCTTTCATTTCCTCACAATACCAGTTCTCCCTCATCCGGTCTCTTTTTTTCAGTAACTTTTTTCCAGTTTCTTCGTTTTAACTAAGTTACCAAAGTTTTTCTTAACCGAATTTGCATTATTTCTTATATTAATTTCGAACTTTGACAAATTTTGACAGGTGTCACAAAGAAATTATTTTATTTTGTTCATTATCAAAAAAGTTGAAAATATGAAAATATCCCTCAAAAATACAAAGCAATTATTATATGACACATCACACCGGCAAAAGCAAAAAGTCCTTTCGAGAAAACGAAGCGAAAAACAAATAAATTCAAAAATAAATAACAAAATTTACAATTTAAATGAGGGACGTCATGTGGTGTTTTAATATGATAACTTTAAATTATCTTGAGATTTGGTGTTTTTTTGTTTTTGCAGAGCGTCAAGGAGAACAAAGACGAATCACACTGTATCATAGCTCAAGGGTTTCATTAAAATCACAAAAATTTCAACAGATGTGTCAATTTTTTTCGCTCTTTTCCTTTTTTTAAGTATTTGGGGGGAATCAACCAACACTGCTGCTAATAGTGGCAAATAAGACAACAGCAGTTCTAATTTGTGTTTTGTTCATTTCTAACCCAAAGGCAATTTAAATAGCGATTTTCCAAAATTTTCAAATGAGAAGCAATCCATCCGCCTGTCTGTCTGCATGACCGTGGGCAAAGCGGGGCAAATTAGTGCGACAAACAACCCTTAAGAATAAGTTACAATGATTTATATCCAATTAAGTTTGAAATTTTAGATTGAATGATTGCCTTGGAATAATGAATATTTTGCAATGAATTGAAATGACTGGTGACACACAACTCGTCATTGATACGATTGTGAAAGAAATCCGAGTAACGGGTTGTCAAATTTATATTTGTTTTTCAAAATTGATATTGAGGGTTTGTGCTTAGTTTTTGGGGATGCGATTTTTGAGAACAGTTCATAAATACAGTGGAAAATCCACAATATTGCATATGTAAAGGGTGTTGTTTACAGGTTCACAAAAAAACTTGGTGTGGTAACACTGCTTCATTTGTTAACACTATGTAAACAACTATTTTTTTTTGTGTCTGAGACCTAAAAACTTTAAACGTAAGAAAAGCATGAGGGCAACAAATGTTGGGAATATCACTTTCATGTAGAAATAGTGGTTTGGTAACTGCCGTTAGAGTTCTAATCGCTGAAAAAGCGGCTAAACCTGCCGTCCACAGAAATGTGAGGAAGACAAAGTGGCACATGTATGAATAAAGTCCTCAACTATAAACTTCATTACGAACCGAATGACAAAACCGGTCTGGATAATCTGGTCGAGCATACCACCACATCATTCAATAGTTCCCTTGAAGAAGCCTGTCCAAGAACAAGGTACAAGGGTAAAACTAAACCTCAATGGTGGACTTCTGAGCTAACGGCTAGGAAAAAGACCTGCAACAAACATTTTAACAAGCCGAAATCTACTTGGTTCGCTAATGATTGGGATGCCTATAAAGAGCAACTCAAGATCTATAAGAAGGAGCTTAGGAAGGCGCAAAGGCGCTCTTGGTATACCTTCTGTGGCGAAGTGGTACTGCTGTACACACATTGCCCGGGGAACTCCAACAAGTGTGTGAGTGGACTGCGAGCATCGCAAGCTTGTTGACTGAGAGATCCAGAATAAGCTGGGCTATTAACAACTGTGAGCCCTTCAAGTCACCTGGTAGAAACTCCAGTACAAATGCAGAAAATGCTAAAGTACATTATCCCCTGGCTGGAAAAAATGATGTAGGCTCTATCAGACTTCCATACATCCCGAATCGATGGAGGGATACCAAAGTGGTATTCATACCTAAATCGGGGTAGATATCACACACTAGGCCAAAAGACTTCAGACTTCAGAATTAGCCTATCCTCCTTCCTATTGAAAGGTCTGGAAAGACTTTTAGATTATTTCATTAGGAAAAACTTGGATACAAAACTCCTGTCGTGGAACCAACATGCTTACAATAAAGGGAAGTCTACCGAATCAGCCCTGCACGAAATTGTGAGAACTATCGAATCGTCCCTGCATTTCAAGGAATTCACCATAGTGACATTTCTTGATATAGAAGGGGTTTTTAACAACATTCACTCAGATGCAGTAAATGCGTCACTATCACATCTAAAAATTAACTCTAGTTTGATTAGACTAATTCAAAGTCGGCTCAACAGAAGACGCAAAACAGCATGTCTTGGGTCCACAACTCTGGCCTCTCTCCTAAAATTGTCCACTGGATATATTACAGTAGTGCATCCAATACTGTTATACGGTATTGTCGTATGGTGGACGGCAACTGACAAACTTACCATCACCAAACTACTATCAAAGGTTGAGAGAACTGCCTGCCCGAGCATAAGCGGAGCCTTAAGGACTGAGCGACTGAGTCTCTACAAGCTCTACTAAATATACTGCCGATTAATATTGTGGCGAGAGAAGTTGCAACCAGAGCGGCACTAAGTTTAAACTGTCTAACAATGTGGAGGTACAAAAACTACGGTCACCTGAGGATATCAAAGTGAAGTGGTTTGGTAACCGACCGGGTGGACTATACATATACCAACTGTGTACACCTTCGAGAGGAACGACATCACTATGATTCCAGCCAGAGATGAATGGGTTGGCAGAATACCAGGTAATAAAAACCATCTCCACTTCTATACGGATGGTTCGACGCTTGATGAAAAGGTTGGCTTCGGAGTACACTGTGAAGAACTTAGTTTGGATATAATTTGGATATAGCTCACAGACTACCAGTGTCTATAAAGTCGAAAAAATGGCAATATGGGAAGTCGCCAAGTCGCAACACTGGCGTTGTCATTTACTCGGACAGCCAGGCTACCATCAATTCTCTGGAAGCCACATCGGTAAATTCACAAACAGCTCTCGACTGCCGCAGATCTCTTAACGAGATAGCTGAGCAATTTAATATACACCTCATATGGGTGCCTAGGCATAGGGATATCCCGGGGAACTGCAAATTCTCGAAGAATTTGCAAATATTGGTTCGCCACTATCCACGTGCAAGCTTTGGCTTAGGCAAGAGGCAATCAGACAGCCCAACGAAAGATGTACAGAAGGGTAGCTAGACAAATCTGGCCAAGGTATGACCTGAAAAGGTCAAAATATCTTCTTGCACTAGAGAGGAAAATATTGTCCACGTTAGTATCAGTTCTGACGGGACACAGCTTGATCGGCGAACCCGCCAAAAATTGGGTATTGACTCCAATGACTTCTGCAAAAGCTGTGGAGATAAGGAAGAAGTGGAGAGCATTGAGCACTTGCTATGCGACTGTCCCGCTTTGAGTAAACGAAGACTGGACATACTGGAGTCGGCCTTTCTAGGCAGTCTAACAGATCTTTCCTGTACCGATATTCGTACTATCGATAAATTTGTATATCAAACAGGTTGGTTTCGATGAGGGGCATTTCAGCCCGTGGTAACACAAGGGACTTGCTTAGGCAAGAGGCAATCAGACAGCCCAACGAAAGATGTACAGAAGGGTAGCTAGACAAATCTGGCCAAGGTATGACCTGAAAAGGTCAAAATATCTTCTTGCACTAGAGAGGAAAATATTGTCCACGTTAGTATCAGTTCTGACGGGACACAGCTTGATCGGCGAACCCGCCAAAAATTGGGTATTGACTCCAATGACTTCTGCAAAAGCTGTGGAGATAAGGAAGAAGTGGAGAGCATTGAGCACTTGCTATGCGACTGTCCCGCTTTGAGTAAACGAAGACTGGACATACTGGAGTCGGCCTTTCTAGGCAGTCTAACAGATCTTTCCTGTACCGATATTCGTACTATCGATAAATTTGTATATCAAACAGGTTGGTTTCGATGAGGGGCATTTCAGCCCGTGGTAACACAAGGGACTTAAACTGGTCTATGTGAGCTGGTAAAACAATACGGCTGCCACCCTAACCTAAAACTGTCGTTAGAACAATTAGAAAAAATATTTTTTTCTTTAATAAAATCGTTTTTATTTTCGTTGGGACGAAGGAAATGGTACCCAAATATTTGAAAACAATTTATGGATAAATGTATAAGTTATGACCCATATTGTAAAAGTAAGGGAAATTCAAAAAAATATTTTTCATATTTTTTAATTCAGCTATTTTGTTTGGGAGGTACCAAAAGGGATGTGGGAACAACGCCCATTTTTTATATACTATGGGTACTGTTGAAGAGACAACAGCAGCGCCCCTATCTCAACTTTCAACAGCGCTGCTGCTGAAATGTAGTGCTCTTAACGCCTTCACATTCCTTTTTGGAGTCAGTTCTAAACTCACCCGCACCGCTTTTGGCTCACGGCCGAAATAAAATATTTAATAAAACATAAATTTGTTGTGTTTTCTTTTTTTTAACTCCCGCCACTCTGGCGCGGAGTTAAACAGGTACTATGAAAGCATTATACTTATACTGTACAAAATTCCAAGTATCTGTATTTGCAGGATTCAGAGTTATAAGCCGTTAACTTTTTGTGCAAAATGGTCCATTTGTATGGGAGGTACCAAAAGGGGCGTGGCATGTTCGGGTAGCAGTATAGAAGTTATAACATAATCAATATTTCACAAAACTTTGACCATTTGTGGGGTGGTACTCGAAGGAGGAGACCAATATAGGTTACTCCTGTCGAATGTTATCGTGCGCACCAGCCAGACAGACTGACAGGGTGACATACATTGCTCAAAAGGCATTAAATGGCCCAAAACGGAATTTCGCCAAATATTCTTGGGATCTCTTAGGTCACTCCTTCGATGTGTTACACTTTTGGCCCGCAGCAGTTATATGTAACCTCGTTCACAATAGTGGGGGTATAAAAACCGAATTATGTTGAAATTCTCTTAATTCTCCAAAAAATATCTACATTTATCAAATAGGCATTGTTTTCTTTGTTAGATTGCTAGCTTTCAAAAATTTGTACAAACAATTTTTTTTGCGATTTTTTCTATTTTTTATGCTTTTTTCGTGCAAAAAAGTTTTTTTTAAAAAAATGATTTCTAATATTTTTAACGACAGTTACTAAGCTTCTGTTTCCAGGTAAAAGTGTCATTATTAACATTTATAGTCCTCTTAATTTCCTTTAATTTGAAGTGTAGCCCGGCATATACTTAAAATATGACCCAAATACAAGGTGGGCCATTTAAAATTTTATTTTATTTATTTGAATCAACCATAAAAAAAAGTACTGATTATTTTTTAAAATTTCTATTTTTTTTTGGAAAGGTTGAAATTTGTCATTTAATAATGGAACACAATATCACTCATATGACTACCACGACTAGCACGGCAGTACCTCATCCGATCAGCCGAATGTTTAAGTACATTTCCGATTGTTTCGGGTCGAATCTCTTCAATGGCAATTTCGATTTCATGTATCAACGCTTACAAAATGTTTATTGTACGCCTTATTACACCGGGAAATGTTCCCTTCGACAAAAATGTTGTGGCATTGTGTACTCGTTTTATTGATATTTTTATAAGTACGTATAAAACAGTTTGGTTCCTATGAGGGCTACTGAGCCCGTGGTAGAACTAGTTACCTGAATTGGTCTATGTGAGCTGGTAACATCGGCTGCCACCCTAAACCTAACTCTTAAAAACGCCCGTTAATCAATCCTTTGAGTATACATAAACTTTCGTTTGAAATACACTGTACAATGTGAAGCTATGTACACATGGTTGTCAGACCTTATAATGTTATCAACTCTGTCTAAGTGATGCCAATGTACTGACAATGACAGATTGTTAGCAACAGGTGAAGACGACTCCAATAAAATGTTATAATTTCATATATTTACAATATATTTTGTAAATATTTATATGCAAGATTGCCAATCAAAATATTTTATACTCGTAGACAGCGTTGCCAATAAAATGTTTCTCTGACAATGGCGCCATTGTCGTATGCATAAACTTCTCACATCTTACAATGTCTTTCAATTTACTAATCGTAAATTGAAATTGCCAACGTTGCAAGACAAAAATCGCAAGTTAACAGGGTTGCATATTTTGTCATTTTGCTGACAACGTTGTAAGATATGTCTATTGTGTGTACATAGCATGAGTCTTGCTTCTTTATGTTTTGGTATTGCAAACATTTAACATAATATCCTATGCTATTGTAAGAATGGAAATAAAACAAAAGAAACATAAATTTAAACTTTCATTTGATACTTTACCACATTATTCTACAATAACAATGTAAATTACTTATGATAATGATGAAATCAAATTCTAAACAAAATAAGAATTATACAGTTTTTTTTTATTTGTATACCGACATGTCTCGTTTTGTCTTTTCACATCACAATTCCCATTCATCATTAACTAAAGAAAATCAAAGTCATAAATCAGAGTAGAAGTGACATGTAAAACAAAAGACTAACGAAATGTCATCTAAGAAAATATAGATATACCTGAATTAAATCATAATTCATACAAAAAATTCTCTACTAGGAGCTTTTTATCAACAATTTATAAATGGTATAATTATGATGAGCAATACTGTTGATGAGCAAAATGAGCACGCTACGTTGTTCTTTGCACCTACATACATGCATATCATATAATGGGTAAATCCGAAGAAATGTTTACCGAAAATTTAAAAAATATGGACTGTAAAATAATGATTTTTTAAAAAATCATTATTTTGCAGTCCATTCTAATGATCCCACCATTGAAATGGAAATGGACAGCAGAGTCTATCTTTATATATAAAATCCTTTGTATGTTTGTTAGTAACGCATGATCTCCGAAACCATGAAAGCGAATGGGCTGAAAATTTAACCATATATTCAGTTTTGGGTCATTTGTATTTTACAATTATTTTCACCGCGATAAATTGCTGAGTGGTCAAGTTATTTGCAAAATTCGCATTTTCAGTGCGATTTGAATGGAATTAAAAATGTATGTGTGTTTTGTTTTGATAATAGTTTGTATGTATGATTTTTAACCGGTAGATGGTGTTGTAGTGGACAAATGGTCAATATACATTTTTTGGTGATTTTTTCCTGAAACTCGGGATCTATGCATTTTTACATGAAATATCAGTGAATAACAAACAGATACATCCCAAACAGTACGGGCAGAACAACGTCTGCTGGAGTCAGCTAGTAAAATATAAAATACAATTTTCCAACAGAATATTGTTGTTTTAACGTATAAAAATTCTTGTGTAACGTCCGCAACGTAACATCCACAACGGACGAACTTAAATGTTTTGAATGAGCCAAGAATGTTTAATTCTAATGAGAGCTATTTTTATCCCCTCACCTTAGAGGAGAGGGTATATATCATTTGGTACAAGACAAAAGTGTAACACCTCAAAGCAGTGACCTAAGACCCCACGAATATTTGGCGGAAATTCGACTTGGGTCATTTTAAGTCATTTAAGCAATGTCCGTCCGTCTGTGTGTCTGTTTACAGGCTGGTGCGCACGACAACACTCGATAGGATTAACCGATTGACTTCAAATTTGGTATGCGGTAATATTTTTCTCTATGTCCGGCTAAGTTCGAATATGGGTCATATTGGTCCACTCCTTCTAGTACCTCCCCCACAAAGGGTTAACATTGCGTGAAATATTGATTGTTTAATAACTTCTTAACTTTATTCTCCTGAAATTCCATTCATAGTATTAGTTTTTTAGTCGCTAACACCTCAAGAAAAATGGGCGAAGTTGCCACGCCCCTTTTGTTACCTCCAACACAAACAAATGGACAATTTAAGTTCACAGCTAATAACTGTAATACCGTACATACTTTAAAGTTAGTAAATGCGATTTAAATCGATAATAATTTAATTAAAACAAAAAAATAAATAAATTTACGAATATTTTTTTTTTGGGACTGAACGTGGGGGGATTCCGACTGAACCTCTTACTTGCTAAACCTTCATTCCTCTTTCTTTTGTGTATTTCCATTTTTCTGGTTACTATGCAAAATTAGTCAGAAAAAAATGCAAATCATGTTAACTTCCAAATACTTCCACTCTTTTTAATGTCCGCAACGGAATTTTCGCCACGAATATTGAGGCAAATATTTAAATCCCATTTCAAAGTACTCTAAAATAACCCTATACAGCAAAATTTTTGTCGAAGGGCTCTGCATAACGAAAGAAATATTAAAAACAATTTTAAGTTAATTTTATTTTAAATTTTCTTTAAAATTACCATTTTAATGGCATTCAGTATCAGTATATCATTTTTTGAAGAATAAACCGGGAAAAACTTTAAATTAAAGAAAATTTGAGTAAATTTTAACGTGGAAACAGTTGTTTCGTAATTGCCGTTAAATCAATTAGAAAAAATCGAGTTTTTTCATAATAAATCGTTTTTTGTTGGAACGAAAAAAAACATAAACAAGTAAAAGCGTTAAGTTCGGCCATGCTGAATCTTATATATATCCTCCACCATGGATTGTATTCAATTTTATTACTGGACAAATCTTTGTATAAAACGATCCTTTTGATTAAGTAAATTATTAAAAAACGAACGCTGCAATTTTCAGGCGAACGCTGCAATTGAGAGCCACATCTACACAGGGACTACAAAAAAATAAAATTTTATTTGTATAAATTTTCTTTTGATGAATTCTTGCCAAAATATAATACAAACTGCATAGTTTCAGCAAAATTTCTTAGCAAATGTGGTGTATAAATATGTCTTTTTGGGAGCGACATCTATAGGTAGACTATAAAAAAATATGAACTGATTTAAAAAAAATTTAATTAAATACAAACTGCAAAGATTCAGTTAAATTGCTTAGAAAATATGGTATTTATGGCTTAAATACTTAGGGCCTTATTCATAAAAAGTTAATGAAGGTTTGAAGAACGTTTTAGCAGTGTTAAAGTGTTCTTCAAACCTTCATTAACTTTTTATGAATAAGGGCCTTATATTTTGGAACGACCTCTATAGGGTGACTATAACAAAATATGATTCGATTTGTAAAATTTTTGCTGTGATGAGCTCTTGTCAAAACTGAATACAAACTGCAAAGTTTCTGCTAAATTGCTTTAAAAATGTGGTATCTATGGCTCAAAATCCTTATTTTGGAGCGACTTCGATAGGAGAGCTATATCAAAACCATTTGCCCATTTGCAATCCCAAACAACCTGCAACTATAAGAAATATTTCTAACAAATTTGATCAAGAGACGGACGGACGGACATGGCTAAATCGTCTTAGAATTGTACTTACTAATACTAATACTTTATGGGGTCTCAGATCAATATTTAGAGGTGTTACAAACGGAGTGTCAAAATTAATATATATATACCCCATCCTATGGTGTAGGGTATAACAATGCAACCATGTGTAATTTACGAAAGCAATAGAACCACAATGCCCATGGAAAAACAGTACAAGGGCAAAAAAACTCGACGCATTGCTTGCAGAGGTAATATCAATTTTTTGATGCTTTGTTCGCGTTCCTTTTTGATTTCTTTTCTAATTAATTTCAGGTATGTTGGTGGAGTCACAAGATCACCCTGTATGATGTTAATGCACTTTTTGAAGAAGAAAAAGCTGATGATGGAGGGCAGTCTGGAATCAGATTCGGACGATTCGGAGAACGATTTGGATCCAAAACTTAAGAAAATGCGATTTGCAAATCCAGGGCCATCAACATTAAAAACATAATAAAAATATTTTTTTATTATTTTTGTCATAGATAGCATAGTATCTCAATGTTAAGTAAAGAAAAAATTTAATTATATTAACAAATTTTCGGGAAATTGTTCACTTTTGCGGCTACCTAAGCGCAACCTAAACGGTGTTAAGAATCATTCCTAGGAAGTTCTTATGTTCCAGAAAGCTGTTTATTGATATCTTAGTTACATTTTTGTTGTTGATTGTTTCCTAGAATTTTGAACAGTTTGCTACCTGTACATGTGGAAAAAGTAAAAAAATTGACGTTTTAAATTTTTTTTTGTGATTTTGACCTTGAAAATGAAGTTTATTGCAAAAATGACACCGAGGCCCCAAATCTTTGGGGCCTGACTTTGGGCACAACTGGGAGACACGGGTCTTTTTTTGGTCTTTTATTACGTAGTGGTGTCCGTATATGAATTTAGAATTTAATGAAAGACAAGAAAATCGGGTTTTTACCCGTAAATCCCGATATTGGGTGTGTTCGGCAAATTTCACAGAACTAACGTTGTTATACTCGCCAAGACTTACAAGAACAAATAAAGACGGTTTAAGTTCGGTCATGCCTAATCTTATATACCCTCCACCATGGATCGCATGTGAATGGTAACGGGTACTAATAAACTCATTATTCCAAATTTCAGCCAAATTCGTTGAAATGTGAGGTTTTTATGGCGTTAGGAAATCAAATCTAGAGGGACCTTTGTATGAGAGCTATATCAACTCATGAACATATGACTACTGTTGTTCGTGTGATATATACCACTTACCAATTTTCAGCACGATCAGTTAACATTTGTGGTCTCTATGGCGTTAAGAAGACGAATCTGGGAAGTTGTTATATTTATATGGGGGCTATATCCCAAAATAGACTGATACTACCCATTTTTTTATCTCAGCATACCTGCAGATATAAGAAGTATATGTACCAAATTTCAGCCTCATAGCTCAAGTATTATAGATTGTAGCGTGATTACAACAGACAGACGGACATGGCTAAATCGTCTTAGAATTTTACGACGATTTATAATATATATATTTTATGGGGTCTCAGATCAATATTTAGTGGTGTTACAAACGGACTGACCCCCCTTCCTATGGTGGATGGCATAAAAATAGTTTCGCGGTTTTTGGACTTGGATACAATCGGTTTAGATTTAAATATAGCTCCCATATATATGAACCTCCGCTTTGGTATATATGCACTGTATAAGCAGCATTTTTCAACCGATCTGTATAAAAATTGACACAGAGAAGTCTCTTGATACACTTAGAGACAGTACTATATTTGGGGAAAATCGGCTCAGATTTAGATATAGCCCCCATACATATGTTACTCCTGATTTGACATGTACGCGCTATATAAACTCTATTTTTATCCGATCAGAATGAAACTTGGCAGAAAGATGTTTCTTATTACCTGAATTAATACTACTATAAATTTTGGAGGGAAATCGGTTTATATTAAAATATAGCCCCCATATATATGTTCTCCCGATTTATTGTCAATGCAATCTAGTTTGTTTTGATCAACATCTTCACCTCATCCTTGATATAAGCGTTGATGAAGAGGTGGAGCTACTTTGTTAATTGAAACCAGACCAATTATTCCAAATTATTATACCAATGTCCCTTTTTGCATTGCTATGGAGGTGTAGGGTGTTATTTAATCGGCCCGCCCGTCTTTCTGTCTTTCTTTACTGGTTTTTATGTTACTAACAAATTCGTAAATTCAATTATACTATAGTGTTTGGTGGAGCATATTTTGTATGTTTTCGGACACATCTTTCTTCAGCAATCAAGCGGTGTTTAAATCTACCATAATCTTTTTTGCAAGCTTTTCTGGAATTTCTATAGATGTAACTAAGTTGTATATAACCCAACTGAACCTCTACTAAGAACAACCCAACTCGTCTTTTACTTAGAAGTAGATAACCCAACTTGTCCTCAACATAGGTGTAAATAACTGGTTGGACGTTTAATACCTATTCAGTAAATAAATGAATTGAGATTTCACTAAGTAGTCTATAACCCAATTGGCCCTCTACTAAGGGATATATAACCGAACTCTTCCTTTACTATGGGGTAAATAACGTAATTTGTCGTATACTAGAGAGAGGATAACCCAACTGGTCGACTATAATGTAAAACACATCCGGATATATTATTTGGTTAATTTAACCTTGCTTGACTGATACCAACAACTATCTACTTGATCTGATCAGTGTTAGGTCCTAATTTAATTAATATTTGTATCAGCAGACTCAGGTAAATAGGAATTGCATTTCCCGTAGGGTCACTAAATTGACGGTTATTCTCCTAAAATCTGAAAGTAATTATACATTTTAATAATATATCACTCTGAATGTTACTGCGACTAAGTACGCTTCGAACCAAAACTTGTAATTGTTTTCAAATTCCATGAAACTTTTGCTTTCGGTGCATAAAAAAATATTTAAAAATTTATTTTAAGAAATGTTCTCCTTGTTCATTTACATTTTTTTTATTTATTTTTTTCGTTTTAGGTAACAGTGTCCTCTGTAAAAAATGAATTATATAAAAAATGCACTAATCTTCAACGAAATGCAAGTAATGGAGCAAAATACAGTGATTTTTCAAAATGGTAAGATATATATAAAAAATATTTTTTCAAAAAAAACAACACTTCTTAATTTTTTTCAGCTTGTTTCAAAAATCTTGTTGTTGTAAACGATTTTCCCTTTAACTTTGATTGGGTGGTATATTTTCAACCTATGAATTAGAAATAAATTATCATTGCAGAATGTACAAATGTCGACCTTAACCAGAGTAATGCTCATCTTCTTAATTTTGTCACATCTGCTACTAAATGCTGTCACTTAGGTATATTCTGACATTCAATTGTTAGTTTTTTTCTTTTGGAAGTCCTTGCACAATTTTCAAATATCACATAAAATGACAGTTAAACAGTCTTTATTAAAATTGAATTTGAATATTTTATGTTTGTATATATGTTGGCTGAGCACACAGAACGTTTCGCATATTCCATGATATTCTCGCTCACATTAGACTAGAAGATGTGACAGTTTGAAGGCTTACCTCAGCCAGGTGATTGTCGCTGTGGCGGTGGTAGAGGGATGTATTTCATTTCCGTTTCCCATAATGTGAGCGGTAATTTTCAAATACGTTGTATGAATAGATAAAATTTCATCATTTCACGAATACAAATGATGTGATTTGTTGATGTTCAAACTGTATTTAAATGAGGCTTTTGAAATGTCAAGAAATCACTTTGCTAGCAAATTCTCCGATTGAATGGAGTTGGGAATACCCAACACTTGACTTGACTTGAACAACTAACTAATGGGAAGATATGATAGGTAACATAGGAGAAATGTATTTTGGTTGCCACTTTTCTTGCTTTTTGTAAAGATTTCTTTGCAAAATTTGATGGAATTAGATAGACCACAAATATAAAAGTTTTTTTATCAAAAAAATTCATCTAAATCTAATCATCTAAAAAACTTTAAAAGTTATAGGAACATACATTTGAAAAATGTGGAAGAAATGTTCATATCTTTATATATTATTTTAAGTGGTGGCCTAACTATTCATTCTAAAGTCAGTTACACAAAATACGAGGGACTCACGGAGAAAGCTCTTTTCGTGAGCATTGTTCATGTGTAAAGTGACCATCCATCCCGCTTTTGACGTGACCATGCCGCTTTCTGCATTCATTTTAGCCTGTCCCGCTTTTTCAACATTGCTAAATAGTCTTATTATATTGACTTTAAAACATTGATTAAAATATAATTAGAATTTTGAATTTATATATGATCTACAGGGTGGCTGATATGTGTTGCAACCAACTTCAGGTTGCTATCATTTCTAAACCGCTAGTCTGATAGCTGAGAGATTTATTTTAGTGACAGTTCATTTTTTTGTTTACAAGCTTACAAAAGCATTTTGATCTTTGGATTCAGAAAAAAGTTATTCGTGATGGAATTCAAGCGTGATAGTGTGATTGCTTTATATTTGGGTGGAAAAACACAAGTGGCTATCGTTAGAGCCCTCCAGCATTAAAATGTGAATAAATCTTTTGTTTCTCGTAACATTGCTCGTTACCGTGATACTGGCAGGGTTGCACCCCACAAAATGATGGGGTTTACTTGCCAAAGAGGTCAGCTGAAAATTTACACCTTCGATTGGCCACCAGAACTCAAGCGCCGCCGATGGTAATGGTGTGGGCCGCCGTAACGGCCGATGGTCGCTCCCCGCTCGTATTCATCGAGCATGGGGTCAAAATAAATGCCGAATATTATCGGTAAAATGTCCTAAAGACAGTATTGAAGCCCTGGGCAGACAAACATTTCGGCCGCAGACCATGGACATTCCAACAGGACTCAGCACCATCGCACTCAGCACGCGTCAACCAAGAATGGCTTAAAAAGGAGGTTCCTCGCTTCATTTCTACCGCACAATGGCCACCAAGATCTCGGGATCTCAATCCGTTGGACTTTTGCGCCTGGGGCATTTTAGAGAGTAAGGTTCGCACTAAAAAATACCAAAGTATCGATCATCTCAAAACGGCGCTTCGCCGGGAATGTGCCAAAATACCGCAGAGCCACTTTCGTGCAGCGTGTGATGGCTTTTTCGGCCGTTTGAAGGCCATAATTCGTACCAAAGGTGGTCAATTCGAACAAATCTAAACTGTTTCTAAAATTTTAGTTATTTCCGACATTTTGTGCTTTTGAAAAATAAAATTTAAAAAAATATAGCGCTTTACTTTGTTGCATTACATATCAGACACCCTGTAAACTATGTGAAATACACCCAGGAAAAAAATTGGTTGGAACTCGATTGTAACAATAAAAAAATAGTATTAGCAACAAAATGAATATTGCCTATACCGTGTATCGGTTTTATTTATATATAAACAGTTGGAACAACTATTTATATAAAAAGCTTGCAACTAAATCGATGGTTGTATCAATCGAATTAAGATTGTTTTTTTCATTGACACTCGGTTAGCTGTGGTAATCAACTTTAAACTTTCTTTATAGTACCATATGATCGATTTTTGGTTGTGACAACAAATGTTTTATTCTTGACAACAGAAACTGTAATAATAGACCAACAATTATTATTGCAACAAATAATTGTTACTACAAGAGAAAAAATATTAATAAATAATCGTTTTTGGTTATTCCAATAATTTCCCAAATTTAGAATAATTAAATGTACTTTGGGAAATAAAACCGAAAGATTGGTTGCTGTTCTTTTGCTGATAAATGACAAACAAAAAATAAAATTACTCGACATAAATAAATCTTCAACATTTTGTTCAAGAACGGAACAGGTAATCAAAAATAATCTCGTGTGGATAATAATGTGTGGAATGCAGAATATGTTGTCAAAATGTTTTCATAAAAATATAAAATAAAAGCAACAATCATGCAATTAAAAGCACAAGGTTAAGCGATATTTGCATAAAAGTTTTGTACTCTAGTGTACTAAAATGTGTGTCAAATATTTACACATCTCATAATAGTGATGAATTTGTAATATGGGATTTTTAATTATTTTATGAATTGTTTGGTTTTTTGTTCAATAAATAGAATAAAAATTAATGAAAACTGTTTTTAATTAATTGTCGGTAGTATATGACTGACAAATTGTCAGAACAACTAATTTTTTTAAAACAGTTGGTTGTGGCAACATACAACAGATCATTTTAGCCACCATTTTCGTAGTTGGCGCAACCAAACATGATTGTTGTCAACATGGAAGCAGAAGTTTACAACAACCAATATGTTGGTTGTCCTGATGGAATCGCATGATAGTATACAGAACTAGCAAAATTCGGTTGGCAAATAATTCGGTTGAGGCAACCAAACTGTATTCTGTGTGTAAATGAATAAAATCGAAAATCGATCCTAAGAAATAATACTAAGAAGCTGATATGCAATGACAATTGAATACTATAGACGTCGCATGGAGTTTGACAATTCGTTTAGTTTGTCTGCATATTGAAGATGGCGCTTTGTCTGGCTAAACTGTAAAGAGAGCGTTCGGCAAAGAGAGGAGATTTACTTTTATTTACTCTGCAAAGAGAGAAAAGATTTTCATCATTAATTTGTTATATTCCAACTTCAAAACATTCAACTACAAAACAAAGTGAACTTCAAAACATTCAACTACAAAACAAACTGAAAAACTCACTCCCTTCTCAGAAATTATTTGAGAGTACAAAAAGTCTGCATGTTTTGAAAGAGAAATAATTGAGAGAGGAATTCGAGAATGAGAGAAAGGCTGCTCGGACGCCACCTGGCGGATGAAGTCTGTAAATACCATGCGACGTCTATAGTATTCAATTGTCATTGTGATATGTTTAAAATATGTTTTCACCATATGTTTGATTATTATTGCTGTTCGAGAAAGTGAGATCGGCTTACAACATTTTTGTAGGCTCACTTTCAGGAACCGCGATATCATTCCAGACTACCAATAAATATATAGCTGTCTCTGAAACATCCAATTTACCCGAAAAAAGCTCCAAAGCTGTATGTAACTGTAGATTTTTGTGTTGAAGATTTCGAAAATTTATTTTGACCTTTTGGCGATTTTTATACCTCTATTTCGACGATTTTCGGTCAAATTCGTCTGGCAACACTGGTTTAAATACAAAATTAAATTTATGATGTCTCCAAATATATTTTATTAAAAAAAACATTTTCAAAACTTTGCTTAATTTTTCAAACTTTAGTTTAATTTTTTTCCTTGTGTTGGAATTATACATTCCAGTTAAAAATGTCATACATAGTGTTATCTTCGGTTTAAAAGCACTTATATTTAATTTCTAACTATTCCAAGTCACCATTTGTTGTCAATCCTTCAAGCAATTTTTTGTTATAACAGATTTCACTTACAAATTTCTAAATATTAACTTTTACAATTAATCTATTAAAGTATCGATATATTTTTATGCAAACAAATCTTTGTTTGGGAAATAATATATAACTGGTGGCGCAAAAGTAACCTTTCGATGTTATGTTAGACGCGATTGGCGGTCAGCAGCTAACAGCTGATGCACCGTCTGGACTTTGTACGGAAACATCTTCAAATCTTGTACCAAAATTCGCTGTAGAGACCGTCGACTGATACCCATTTGCGTGGCACGTCGTCTGGTCGATGTCGACGGCGCTTCCATGACATCCTCGGGTACAGCAGCAATATTCTCTGCATAACGGCTACTCCGGGCTCTGCCACGCCTGGCAGCATCTCGTGTTGTGCCAGTCTCTTCAAGGCGAGCGGCTAAACGTCGCAGTGTTTCACCAGTAGGCGTTGGACGGCCAGGAAATCTGTGCCAAAGTCACCGACCGATTATTGGTCAAATAAATAGTCAGCAATATTCCGCGTTCTGGAGCAGTGTAGCGTAACATTGTTTATTAACGTGTATTTCGCATGTGTTTACTACACAAATGTCAAAACAGAACTGACATTAGGGGCCAATCGCAAAATTTATAGCATTTTCTGATAGGAGGATTACTTTTGCGCCACCGTGTATAAATAAAAAATATTAGGATGTAAACATAGTTTTGTAGCAATTTTTCCAGCGTGTATGAAAACTAAAAATGGAACCTTGATATAGACATTTTATTTAGTCAATATTAAAATTGTTCTTGTATATTTATCCCCTCACCTTAGAGAGGAGGGGATAAATATACATCATTTGCTACGAGCCAAATGTGTAACACATCGAAGAAGTGACTTAAGACCCTAAGTATGTTCGGCGGATATCCGTTTTTGGTCATTTTAAGTCAAATGAGCATTGTCCGCCCGTCCGTCTGTCTATCTGTCTATATGTCTGTCTGCTGGCTGGTGCGCACGATTACTCTCGAAAGGAGTAACCGATTGACTTCAAATTTGGTATGTGGTAATATTTTCTTCTATCTCCGGCTAAGTTCGAAGATGGGTAATATTGGTCCACCCCTTCTAGTACCTCCCCCACAAAGGGTTAACATTTAGTGAAGTATTGATTATTTAATAACTTCTATACTACTTATTTGAATCCTCAGAAATTCTATACAAAGTAATAGTTTATTAGTCACTATTACCTTGAAAAAAATAAGCGAAGTTGCCACGCCCCTTTTTGTACCTCCCACACAAATGGACAATTTTGAACCAAAAGTTAATAGCTTATAACTTTACTACCAGTGCATACAATGACTTGAAATTTTGTACAGTGTAACTGTTTAATAGTACCTACAATGCAGTGAATTATGGACATTATTGTCACGCTCCTTTTGGCACCTCCCACACAAATGGACTTTTTTCTACCAAAAGTTAATAGCTTTTAACTTTAATACCAGTGCATGCAAATACTTGAAATTTCGTATAGTGCAATGCTTCTATAGTACCTAGAGTCTAGAGAAAAGTGGCTGTAATTGGCGCGCACCTTTTAGTACCTCCCACACAAATGGACCATTTTACACCAAAAGTCAAAAGCTTATAACTTTAATACAAGTGCATGTAAATACTTGAAATTTTATACAGTTTATAGCACCAAGAGTCCAGAGGAAAATGGGCGTTATTGGCACGCCTCTTTTGGTACCTCTCACACAAATGGACCATTTTGTACCAAAAGTAAACAGCTTTAACTTTAATACCAGTACATACTTTAAAGTTATTAAATGCAATTTTAATTGATAATAATTTAATTAAAACAAAAAAGGAAATAAATGTACTAATATTTGTTTGGACTCAAGCTGAGGGGTTTCATTAGTCGGTTTACCCGACTGAACTTTCTTACTTGTTTTATATAGAATTTTAGATTCGTCGGCTGGACTAGTACGTATAACTTTTAAACCGCTTGACCGATTGATGTTATTTTTACACATTATATTCATATTATCAATGTGAGTATGCGTAACTGTATCTGGAGACGATAGGTGGCGCTGTTTTCATGTTATTAACAATTTGCTCTTTTATGGACTTTAATTTATTTTTTCATTTTTTATGTTTTTTTTCGTGCAAACAAAAAACTATTTATTGTAAAAAAATTCAATTTACAAGAAAATGGGAAATGCAAAGAAATTTATTTTTTAAAAAAAATTTACCATAATTTTTTTTTATATTTTTTTCGTGTTTATTACACCAGAAAACGTTATGCGCAGCATATCGACATTTTTTTTTGAAAAGTGTAATTTACGAAAGATATTCGCTGAAAATGCACCCAAAAAGATCTTAACATTCAATTCCCATGAATTTATATAAATGTTGTATTGAATTAAGTCAGATACGATGTGGACCTCGAATTTCTGTCATAACATTAAAAATAATAGCGATATTACCTTCATTCCTTTTGTAGAACAAATCTAATTTACTCATCTAATCGCGGACCTTTTTCATATATTTTTCTGATTTTGACATTGCGCGGTATCTTCTATCTATATATATAAAAGAGAGTGTCTGTTTGTGGGTTTGTTTGTGTGTTTGTATGTTTGTTCCGTATAGACGTCTAAACGGCTAGACCGATCATCTTGAAATTTTCACAGAATGTACATGTGAAGGGGGTGCTGAAAATAGGGTACTTGAATTTTCGATATATCAAGTGGGCGTGGACCCGCCCATAGGGGTCCAATTTTGATATTAAGAAAATTTTTTAGCTAGAGTGCTGAAATTTTTTGTGTATGCATTTAGTGGCAGATAATGTGAATTTTCCAAAAATGGGCGGAGTCGGACCAATGGGCGTGGCCCCGCCCATATAAGCCAAATTTTGAAATTCAAATATTTTCTACAATTTATTAGAGAGAGTTCTGTATTTGAGTGTATATGTATCTGGTGACAGTCTACGTGATTGGTCCAAAAATTGGCGGGATCGGCCCAATGGGCGTGGCCCCGCCAACATAGACCAAATTTTGAAATTTCGATATCTTGAACAATTTGCTAGCGAGAGTGCTGCAATGTTGTGTATATGTATCTGGTGACAGTCTACGTGATTGGCCCAAAAATTGGCGGGATCGGCCCAATGGGCGTGGCCCCGCCCACATAGACCAAATTTTGAAATTTCGATATCTTGCACAATTTATTATCAAGAGTGCTGCAGTTTTGTTTATATGTATCTGGTGACAGTCTCCGTGATTGGTCCAAAAATGGGCGGGATCGGCTCAATGGGCGTGGCCCCGCCCACATAGACCAAATTTTTAAATTGAGATATCTTGCACAATTTGCCAGCGAGAGTGCTGCAATGTTGTGTATATGTATCTGGTAGCAGTCCACGTGATTTTTCCAAAAATGGGCGGGATCGGACCAATGGGCCTGGCACCGCCCATATAAGCCATATTTAAAAAATGTGATATCTTGCACAATTTTATACCGAGAGACCTGGAATTTTGTGTATATGTATATGGTGGCAGTCTGCGTGATTGGTCCAAAAATGGGCGGGATCGGCTCAATGGGCGTGGCCCAGCCCACATAGACCAAATTTTGAAATTTCGATATCTTGCACAATTTGCTAGCGAGAGTGCTGCAGTGTTGTGTATATGTATCTGGTAGCAGTCCACGTGATTTTTCCAAAAAGGGGCGGGAGCGGACCAATGCGCGTGGCCCCGCCCACATAAGCCAAATTTTGAAATTGATATATCTTGCACAATATGTTAGCGAGAGTGCTGGAATTTTGTGTATATGTATATGGTGGCAGTCTGCGTGATTGGTCAGAAAATGGGCGGGATCGGACCAGTGGGCGTGGCCCCGCCCTTATAAGCCAAATTTCGAAATTGATATATCTTGCACAATTTTTTATCTAGAGTGCTGTAATGTTGTACATATGTATCTGGTGACAGTCCACGTGATTGGTCCAAAAATTCGCGGGATCTGACCAATGGGCGTGCCACTGCCCATATAAGCCAAATTTTGAAATTGAATTATCTTGCTCATTTTGTTAGCGAGAGTGTTGAAATTTTGCGTATATGTATCTAGTAGCAGTCTACGTGATTGGCTTACAAATGGGCGGAATAGGACCAGTGGGCGTGGCACAGCCCATATTTTGATATATCTTGCAAGTATTATATAGGAAATACATGAACATAAATGCTCGGTATGCGATAATTACAGCTGCTCACTCCAATACAATCGCAATATGATAATGTGATGCATGACCAATGAAACAAGAATTTGGAAATTTTATAAGTATACATTTCTATTTTCTGGACTTTCCACTGAATTCGGTATTTTTTCATTCAGTGAATTTATCACTAATACCAGTAAGGAAAGGCAGAAAGTCGGGCGGGGCCGATTAGGGTCATTGCGATAATAATTTGGAATAATTGGTAAATGTGGTGTGTGTGTGTATGTATATCTTATTTTGAACCGATAATCGCTAAATTAAGCAATATTCGTTCCTAAATTGAGAAACATTTTTCTGGAGAACTTTGTAATGATTGGAAGTAAAGTACAACTTCTATACCGCTTTGTAACCAAATCTGGAGGAACATATATATGGAGGTTATATATAAATCTGAATCGATTTTCCTTGAATACTCATTCATGTAAAATAGAAACCTGTTTCTGTCGAATTTCGTACTGATCGGATATAAAACACAGTATCTACAGCGCTTACATGTCAAATTGGGGGTAACATATATATGGGGGCTATATCTAAATCTGAACCGATTTTCTCCGAATTTTGCGGTATTCCTTCATGTAATAAGAAATCTCTTTCTGCCGAATTTCTTACTGATCGGATATAAAATACAGTTTCTACAGCACTTCAATTTCAAATCGGGGGTAACATATATATGGGGGCTATATCTAAATCTGAACCGATTTTCTCCGAATTTTGCAGTATTCCTTCATGTAATAACAAACCTCTTTCTGCCGAATTTCGTACTGATCTGATATAAAATACAGTTTCTACAGCGCTAATTTTGACATGGGCAGCGAAGCGCACCGGGCTCAGCTAGTCTTCTATATATATAAAAGAGAGTGTCTGTTTGTGGGTTTGTTTGTATGTTTGTATGTTTGTTCCGTATAGACGTCTAAACGGCTAGACCGATCATCTTGAAATTTTCACAGAATGTACATGTGAAGGGGGTGCTGAAAATAGGGTACTTGAATTTTCGATATATCAAGTGGGCGTGGACCCGCCCATAGGGGTCCAATTTTGATATTAAGAAAATTTTTTAGCTAGAGTGCTGAAATTTTTTGTGTATGCATTTAGTGGCAGATAATGTGAATTTTCCAAAAATGGGCGGAGTCGGACCAATGGGCGTGGCCCCGCCCATATAAGCCAAATTTTGAAATTCAAACATTTTCTACAATTTATTAGAGAGAGTTCTGTATTTGAGTGTATATGTATCTGGTGACAGTCTACGTGATTGGTCCAAAAATTGGCGGGATCGGCCCAATGGGCGTGGCCCCGCCAACATAGACCAAATTTTGAAATTTCGATATCTTGAACAATTTGCTAGCGAGAGTGCTGCAATGTTGTGTATATGTATCTGGTGACAGTCTACGTGATTGGCCCAAAAATTGGCGGGATCGGCCCAATGGGCGTGGCCCCGCCCACATAGACCAAATTTTGAAATTTCGATATCTTGCACAATTTATTATCAAGAGTGCTGCAGTTTTGTTTATATGTATCTGGTGACAGTCTCCGTGATTGGTCCAAAAATGGGCGGGATCGGCTTAATGGGCGTGGCCCCGCCCACATAGACCAAATTTTTAAATTGAGATATCTTGCACAATTTGCCAGCGAGAGTGCTGCAATGTTGTGTATATGTATCTGGTAGCAGTCCACGTGATTTTTCCAAAAATGGGCGGGATCGGACCAATGGGCCTGGCACCGCCCATATAAGCCAAATTTT
Organism: Eudasyphora cyanicolor; assembly: GCA_963930755.1. NCBI lineage: Eukaryota > Metazoa > Arthropoda > Insecta > Diptera > Muscidae > Eudasyphora > Eudasyphora cyanicolor. The sequence goes on along the minus strand of OZ005738.1, from coordinate 155,960,829 downwards.
AAAAATGTGATATCTTGCACAATTGTATACCGAGAGACCTGGAATTTTGTGTATATGTATATGGTGGCAGTCTGCGTGATTGGTCCAAAAGTGGGCGGGATCGGCTCAATGGGCGTGGCCCAGCCCACATAGACCAAATTTTGAAATTTCGATATCTTGCACAATTTGCTAGCGAGAGTGCTGCAATGTTGTGTATATGTATCTGGTAGCAGTCCACGTGATTTTTCCAAAAATGGGCGGGATCGGACCAATGGGCCTGGCACCGCCCATATAAGCCAAATTTTAAAAATGTGATATCTTGCACAATTTTATACCGAGAGACCTGGAATTTTGTGTATATGTATATGGTGGCAGTCTGCGTGATTGGCCCAAAAGTGGGCGGGATCGGACCAATGCGCGTGGCCCCGCCCACATAAGCCAAATTTTGAAATTGATATATCTTGCACAATATGTTAGCGAGAGTGCTGGAATTTTGTGTATATGTATATGGTGGCAGTCTGCGCGATTGGTCAGAAAATGGGCGGGATCGGACCAGTGGGCGTGGCCCCGCCCTTATAAGCCAAATTTCGAAATTGATATATCTTGCACAATTTTTTATCTAGAGTGCTGTAATGTTGTACATATGTATCTGGTGACAGTCCACGTGATTGGTCCAAAAATTCGCGGGATCTGACCAATGGGCGTGCCACTGCCCATATAAGCCAAATTTTGAAATTGAATTATCTTGCTCATTTTGTTAGCGAGAGTGTTGAAATTTTGCGTATATGTATCTAGTAGCAGTCTACGTGATTGGCTTACAAATGGGCGGAATAGGACCAGTGGGCGTGGCACAGCCCATATTTTGATATATCTTGCAAGTATTATATAGGAAATACATGAACATAAATGCTCGGTATGCGATAATTACAGCTGCTCACTCCAATACAATCGCAATATGATAATGTGATGCATGACCAATGAAACAAGAATTTGGAAATTTTATAAGTATACATTTCTATTTTCTGGACTTTCCACTGAATTCGGTATTTTTTCATTCAGTGAATTTATCACTAATACCAGTAAGGAAAGGCAGAAAGTCGGGCGGGGCCGATTAGGGTCATTGCGATAATAATTTGGAATAATTGGTAAATGTGGTGTGTGTGTGTGTATGTATATCTTATTTTGAACCGATAATCGCTAAATTAAGCAATATTCGTTCCTAAATTGAGAAACATTTTTCTGGAGAACTTTGTAATGATCGGAAGTAAAGTACAACTTCTATAGCGCTTTGTAACCAAATCTGGAGGAACATTTATATGGAGGTTATATATAAAACTGAATCGATTTTCCTTGAATACTCATTCATGTAAAATATAAACCTGTTTCTGTCGAATTTCGTACTGATCGGATCTACAGCGCTTACATGTCAAATTGGGGGTAACATATATATGGGGGCTATATCTAAATCTGAACCGATTTTCTCCGAATTTTGCGGTATTCCTTCATGTAATAAGAAATCTCTTTCTGCCGAATTTCTTACTGATCGGATATAAAATACAGTTTCTACAGCGCTTGAATTTCAAATCGGGGGTAACATATATATGGGGGCTATATCTAAATCTGAACCGATTTTCTCCGAATTTTGCAGTATTCCTTCATGTAATAACAAACCTCTTTCTGCCGAATTTCGTACTGATCGGATATAAAATACAGTTTCTACAGCGCTAATTTTGACATGGGCAGCGAAGCGCACCGGGCTCAGCTAGTCTATGTATATAAAAGAGAGTGTCTGTTTGTTTGTTTGTTCCGTATAGACGTCTAAACGGCTAGACCGATCATCTTGAAATTTTCACAGAATGTACATGTGTAGGGGGTGCTGAAAATAGGGTACTTGAATTTTCGATATATCAAACGGGCGTGGACCCGCCCATATGGGTCCAATTTTGATATTGAGAAAATTTTGTAGCTAGAGTGCTGAAATTTTGTGTGTATGCATTTAGTGACAGATTATGTGAATTTTCAAAAAATGGGCGGAATCGGACCAATCGGCGTGGCCCCGCCCATATAAGGCAAATTTTTAAATTCAAATATTTTCCACAATTTATTAGAGAAAGTTCTGTATTTTAGTGTATATGTATCTGGTGACAGTCTACGTGATTGGTCCAAAAATTGGCGGGATCGGCCCAATGGGCGTGGCCCCGCCCACATAGACCAAATTTTGAAATTTCGATATCTTGAACAATTTGCTAGCGAGAGTACTGCAATGTTGTGTATATGTATCTGGTGGCATTCTACGTAATTGGTCCAAAAATGGGTGGGATCGGACCAATGGGCGTGACCCCGCCCGCTTGATATATCGAAAATTCAAGTACCCTATTTTCAAATATTTTCCACAATTTTTTAGCGAGAGACCTGGAATTTTGTGTATATATATCCGTTGGCGATTTACGTGATTGGTCCAAAAATGGGCGGGTTCGTAGCAATAGGAGTGGCCCCGCCCATATAAGCCAAATTTTTAAATTGAGATATTTTGCACAATTTGTTAGCGAGAGTGCTGGAATTATGTGCATATGTATCGGGTGATAGCCTACGTGAATGGTCTAAAAATTGGCGGTATCGGATCAATCGGCTTGGCCCCGCCCATATAAACCAAATTTTGAAATTGAGATATCATGCACAATTTATTATCGAGAGTGCTGCAGTTTTGTTTATATGTATCTGATGACAGTCTACGTGATTGCTCCAAAAATGGCCGGGATCAGACCAATGGTCGTGGCACCGCATTTTGTTAGCGAGAGTGCTGTAATTTTGTGCATCTCATGCAGTCTACGTGATTAAACAAAAAAAGGGTGTGATTCAACCAATGGGCGTGGCCCCGCCCATATAAACGTAATTTTGAAATTGAGATATCTTGCACAATTTGTTTAAATGAGCGCTGTATATTGTGTATATGTATCTGGTGGCAGTCTACGTGTTTGGTCAGGAAATGGGATGGATCAGACTAATTGGCGTGGCCCCGCCTATATAAGCCAAATTTCGAAATTGAGACACATATCTTGCACAATTTTTTAGCGAGAGTTCTGTAATTTTGTGAATATGCATTTGATGGCAGTCTACGTAATTGCTTAAAAAATGGGCGGGATCGGACCAAATGGCGTGACCCTGCCCATATGAGCCATTTTTTGGAATATATCTCGAAAAATTTGTTAGAGAGAGTGCTGTTATTTTATGTATATGCATTTGATGGCGGTATTCGTGATTGATCCAAAAATGGACGGAATCGGAAATCTGAAGTCTGGGGCAACGAAGTGGACCGGGGCCAGCTAGTTCGATATTATATATGATTTTTCAATTAAAAATTTTTACGATTCACTACATTTTTGCGAATAATTAAGCTGCAGCGAATATTTTCACATAGTCTGATATAAATGCGTACGATCTACGATTGCAAATTGACTTTTTCTTTCTTTCTTTTTTTATACCCTACACCACACTGTGGTACAGGGTATTATAAGTGAAGGCAGATGTTTGTAACACCCGATCGACTCAGAATTCCTAGCTGAGTCGATTTCACCTTGTCTGTCCGTCCGTCTGTCCATGTAAAGTTGTTCGTCGACTACAGGTCGCAATTTCACTCCGATCGTTCTGAAATTTTGCAGTTTAGAGTTTTTCGCAGCTGTAAAGATCCCTTAAATCGGTTCAGATTTAGATATAGCTCCCATATATATCTTTGGTCCGATTTTGCTGTATTTTACATCCAATCATTTTGAAATTTAGAATGGTAGAGTTTCTTGATCCATGAACCAACATTGCCGAATTTGAAGAAAATCGGTTAAGATTTAGCTATAGCTCCCATATATATGTTTCATCCGATTTGGCTCTTTAGATCCAATCGTTTTTATACCCTACACCACACTGTGATACAGTGTATTATTTAAGTATAAAATGTCCCAAAAGTAAATTTATGTAAACAATTTATACATGAATTACAAAATTTATATATCAGAGTTATTCAATATTACGAGAGTGGTGTAGGGTATTATATAGTCGGCCCCGCCCGACTTTAGCCTTTTCTTACTGGTTTAAATTTCAATTTGGAACCGCCATAACTTTCGAGGCCGTGGATGAAATTAATTCAGTACAACGGTTTTTGTATGTTTTTATTTTTATCTTCGTCTGTTGTAAAAGCCGCAAAAAACCTTTTTACAGTTTTGATTCCAAAATTAAATTTTTTACTCCAAAATTAAAAAAAAATATTTTTACCCATATGAATTCGCCTGTTTAGGTCGCGCAAATAACAAATTATTATAAAACAAATATTTCTCAAAAACCTTCCTTTATATAGAGGTAACACATTAATTTTCCGATCAACGTCAAAGCAAAAATACCATAAAATTAATAATAATTCTTAATATTTACAGATCAAACCCTCATGATGGTTCAAGGGAATCATAAAACAGAAAAAACATTGATTGCAATCACGAAATTAATGGAACCAATAAATTCTTCAGTTAAAAAATAACATATTTAATTAACAAAATTTAAGATTTGTGACATGATTTTCAATTACTATTTAATTGATACAATTAATGCTACCAACGTAAATTAATTCTTCATTAATTAAAAATTCAATAAGACCAAGACCACAGCGGATCATATTAAAATATAGAAGTCTATCAGTCGAACTGCTGTATAAGTTGATATAACCTCAATGTATTTGAAGGAGTGGACCATTATGGTCTTTGAATAAAACTTGTAATAAGAGGAAATAATACTACGTAAACCGTAATATTGAGGGCAATCGTTTTCCCTTTTCAGGCAAACCAGACAGACGGACATAGCGCAACATGTTCTGTAACGGCTTTTAGCCAAACGTGCATATGGATTAGATCACTCCTTTGAAATTACACTTTTTTTCATAGCAAATGAATAACAATTTGCCAGTCTAATACATGGTGGCGCAGAATGAGCTATATGTATGGCTTAAATGAATTATAACTTTTGTATTTATGCGATAATTATAATTTTTTTTAGAAAAACAGTATATCATTGGGGAATTTTTTGCAATTAGCTTTGAAAAATGATATACTGTAAGTGTTGTCTATTTTCTGCTTCGCACATACGTGCTCTTTTTAGCATATTTTCCATAACTTTTCGCAATATTTCGGAAGAATTCAATTATTTTTGTACGTTGTTCGATTCATAATTAATTCCCCAAATGTCCTTCACAAAATGCTGATAAAAACAAAGAAAGAATAATAATTAAAAAAGTTATAAAGAATTCAAACCATATAGCTCATTCTGCGCCACCCTGTATATATAATTTAGTTGCATGTAAAAGTTCTATGTAGTATCAGATTAAATCAATATCCCTTGTAAGCCATCTGCATGTGAAAGTGTTTAATGTCATCTCAAAAACATTTCATATATATTTATTCTTTCGACAGTAAACACATTTATTAGGGGAGAAAAGAAAATTACGTTCGACTCTCCCACCTCCCCCCCCCCTCACCAAACAAAAAGTGACAAATTTTTTCCAATTGCAATTTTCAGTAAAAGGGTTGAGGAAATCGAAATGAACAGAACGGAATCCAATAACGTGTGATGGTGTTTTGAAATATCTGAATGTCGTGGAGTTTATTAATTTCGCTCCATTCTTATCACAAAACTATTCGTAGCAAAAGAAGGGGGATTTATCCCAATCGAATAGTTACTTACTTCTTGGTGTGGGTGCGTTATAATTCCTTAGTGTTTTGTCAGTTGTAATTTATTGTTAATGTCCTGTTTGGTAGTTACTGTGCCATTGGATTGAATTAAATGTGGACATGCAACTATTTGTCGCTTACAATATTAAGAATATCCGCTGCATGGATGGCATTTTCTTGTTTTCAAACAACCCTTTCGTAGCTGAGGAAGGATGATTGCTCATACATATATGAAATGTAGGAATGAGTCGACCTTTGGAGACGCTATAGAAGCATTGCTAACAGAAGTGACGATATATCATCTTTTTATTGACTATTTAAGGCAAAACTTACAAAATGATTATTCGACGATTTTTGCCCTGAAAGGAGATTTTTAATGATTGATTAAAACTAAAGGTTTTTAATTTATAACTCTTCTGCAAGGTGCTTGACATTTTAGAAAAAAAGTTGTAATGAACCTTGTTATAGTGACAAATAAGTAAACACAATTGTAAATTCGACCGAATATTCAATGCCATAACAGAAAAACCTCAGTACATAATGTCGTTAAGACGAAAGGTTTGGAGTGAAAATTTTTAATTAAATGCAACATTTTATTTATTGCTGATCCCAGTAAACTTTGTCCTGACCGGTTTTTTTGGGATGTGTTGATTTGTTATTCATTGCTATTTCTTTAAAAAATCCATACATTCCGAGTTTCAGGAAAAAAACGTAAAAAATAGAAAAAAATCGCCCAAAAATTGTTTGTTCCACTTTTTGAAAGCTAACATTCTAACGAAGAAATCAATGCCAACTTGAAAAAATCTACGGATAGAAATGTAGAAATTATATTCCTTTTGGTAGAAGTAAGAGAATCATGTTCTTATACCCCACTATTGTAAACAAGTGTATCGTCTAAAGGTCGATATATCGAATGCTGCGGCCAAAGGTGTACACATCGATGGAGTGACCTAAGAGACACCAAGAATATTTGGCGGAAATCTGTTTTGGGCCATTTTAAGTTATTTTAGCAATGTCCCTCTGTCTGTCTGGTTGGTACGCATGATAACTTTCCACAGTATTAACCGACTGACTTCAAAAATGTTCTGTGTCAATATTTTTTACTCAGACTAGGACTAAAGATGTACTATGTTGCTACACACCTTCGAGTACCTCCCCCACGAAGGGTACAAATTTAGTGAAATATTGATTATCTCATAACTTCTATACTAGTACTCAGAATCTTTCACAATTATACACATAGTATTATGGAGAATTCTTTTCTGCAAAAAAGTGCAACATGTTCATTGCACTTTTTCCGAAAACGGCACTTTTGTTATACTTTTTTGAAATTTGGTAATTAAGTTACTCGAATTTAGCACAACTAAAATTTCAAAATTTCAAAAAAGCGATATATTGCAGTTTTCTAAAAAAGAAATAATGAAAATTCAATTTATCTAAAACATTTCGTCAAAATGCAATTTTTATCATTTATGAACCTTTAATCCGATCATCGATCTTTAATCTAGTCATAGACTTTAATTCAGGCCAACTACATTTAAGCCGGTCATCGACAAAACAAAGCCTATTTGCAACACTACACACTGTACAAAATGTCATGTAATTGTAAAGAAAACAGCGGAAAAGGGGCAATGCAAGTGTTGCACTTTTTTGCAGAAAATAATTCACCATTAGTTTCTTGGTCGCTATCATCTTGAGAAAAATGGGCGACGTTTTCACGTCCTTTTGGTACTCTCATACAAAGGTGCCATTTTGCACAAAAAGTTAACGGCTTATAACTTTGATTCCAGTCTTTACAATTACATGACATTTTGTACAGTGTGTAGTGTTGCAAATAGGCTTTGTTTTGTCGATGACCGGCTTAAATGTAGTTGGCCTGAATTAAAGTCTATGACTAGATTAAAGATCGATGATCGGATTAAAGGTTCATAAATGATAAAAATTGCATTTTGACGAAATGTTTTAGATAAATTGAATTTTCATGATTTCTTTTTTAGAAAACTGCAATTTCGACGATATTTATTTATTTATTTATATGAAATACAATACAAAGTAAATTTATATTCTAATTGTACGGTCCAAGGAAAAGCCGGGTCACAAAGACTATGTGGCTAGATTTTGCAGCGACAGACCAGAGCCCCCGACCCCCAAACTCATAGGGGAGCACGCTACCAACTCACCTACTGGTGCGATCAATTTCGACGATATATATAAGAAGAAATATAAGTTTTACACAATTCTGAAGAAAAATAAAAATTCAGTAAAATTATGTATAAAAGTGTAATTTCGACAATATTTGAAATTGAAAAATGTATTTTGGTCGAAATTGGTTTGTAAAAATTAGAATTTTAGATAATTGCAGTTCCGACAAAATTTTCTAGAAGATCGTAAATTTGAAATTTCTAGAAAAATAAAAATTCGACAACAATTTCTAGCAAATTGTGTAGAGTATACAAAATTTTTTTTAATTGCAATTTCCATGAATTTTTCTTGAAAAAATTTCATTTTGCTAAAATTTGTTAGTAAACATCAATTTTGACGAAGTAATTTAAAAAATCCTATTTGGGCGAAATTTTCTAGAAAAATGAGAACACTATTAAGTTTTTTAGAAAAATTAGATTTTTTTTGAAAAATTCTAAATCAAATTTAATTTTGTACGTAAAAAAAATTAATTTTGATGGTTTTTTTAAAGAACTGGAATTTCAAAGAAATTTTCTAGAATAATACAATTTGCCGAAACTTTCTTGAAAAATATAATTTAGTGTACTTTTCTGAATAATGCAAATGCCATGCATTTTTTTGGAAAAGTTAATTTGAAAATTTCTAGAAAAATGAAAAGTCGACAAAATTTGTTAACTAATTGTTTGAAGAAATGTTTACCAATTATTTTTTATTGCAATTTCTATGAATTTTTCTTAAAAAATGAAATTTCGCTGAAATTTGTTAGAAAAAAAATGCTATTTAAACGGAATTTATGCATTTTTTTTTACAAAGATTAGGCTTTTTTTAGAAAATTCGAAATAGAATTTTCTAAAAAATGCAATTTCGGTAAAATTTTGTAAAAAATTAAATTTTCATAATTTTTTTAGATAAATGAGATTTCGACGAAATTTTCTAGAACTATACAATTTGTCGAAATATTTAATTTAAGTGTAGTACTTTGCGATGAAATTTTGTAGAAAAAATTAATTCGAAATATCCTAGAAAAATAAAAATTCGACAATTTCCTTACAAATTGTTTAAAGAAATGTTTACCAATTTTTTTAATTACAATTTTGATGAACTTTTCTTGAATAAAAGGAACTTCCCCGTAATTTGTTAATAAAAAGTAATTTTGACGAAATATATTAGAAATATGTAATATAGGCTGAATTTTCCAGAAAAATGAGAATTCTGGGAAAATTCCCAAAAAAAAAATGGATTTTTAGAAAAAAAACAATTTTTCAAAAAATATATTGATGAATTTTTCAAAAAAAAATTAATTCTCCAAAATTTTGTAGAAAAATTTAATTTCACCAAAATTTTCTAGAAAAATTAAATTTTTAATTAAATATTTTTTTAATATGTGCAATATGTCGGAACCGATATTTCGGTTCCGACATATTGCCAGACTTGACTCATCTCAGAGGATATGACTGGAAGATACTGAGAAAATACGTGTCTAGTACCGATTTTCTGTAATCCGTGGGGAATGAAAATCATAAATAAGGAGCGCACAACAGGCCGAACCACTGGTTTAAGTGTATGTCCATGGACATGAGACGTTTTAAATGTCTCCTCTATTCAACCTAACCTAATTAAACAAAAACATTTTGCCGAAATGTCTCTTTTTAGGGGCATTTGAAATTTTGCGATTTCTAAAATTTAGTTTCAGAAATTGACAAATTCATACAAAATGATTTCTCCATAACTTTTTAGTGTACTTTTCTAAATAACGCAAATTTGAAAAAGTTGTTTAAAAAAAGTTCATTTAAAAATTTCCAGAAAGATAAAAATTCAACAAAATTTTTTTGAAGAAATTTTAAAAAAAAATTTTTAGTTGAAATTTCGATGGTTTTTTCTTGAAAAAATTAGATTTTGTTGAAATTTTTTAGTAAAAGGCAATTTTGGCGAAATATTTTAAAAAATTCAATTTAGACGGAATTTTGTAGAAAAATTAGAATTCTGTGATATTTTCTAGAAAAATTAGATTTTATAAAAAAAATAATTTTTAAATAAAATTTTCCAAAAAAATATTAATGAAATTTTTTCTAAAAAAAATTAATTCGACGAAATTTTTAAATCTCCTAGAAAAATTTTAATTTTGATGAGATTTTCAATATGTAATTATATTTTTTCGATGAAATTTTGTAGACAAATTCAATTTTGACGAAATTTTCACAAAATCTGCTGAGAAAAGTGCAAATGCAACAAAATTTTATAGATTTTTATCCCCTCTCCTTAGAGAGGAGGGAATATATCATTTGCTACGAGCCAAAAGTGTAACACATCGAAGGAGTGACCTAAGACCCTAAGTAAGTTCGGCGGATATCCGTTTTGGGTCATTTTAAGTCGAATGAGCAATGTCCGTCCGACTGTCTGTCTGCTGGCTGGTGCGCACGATAACTTTCGAAAGGAGTAACCGATTGACTTTAAATTTGGTATGTGGTAATATTTTCTTCTATCTCCGGCTAAGTTCGAAGATGGGCCATATTGGTCCACTCCTTCTAGTACCTCCCCCACAAAGGGTTAACATTTAGTGAAATATTAATTATTTAATAACTTCTATACTACTCATTTTAATCCTCTGAAATTCTGCACGTAGTATTAGTTTATTAGTCACTATTACGTCGAGAAAAATGGGCGAAGTGTCCACGCCCCTTTTGGTAACTCCCACACAAATGGACCATTTTACACCAAAAGTTAACAGCTTATAGCTTTAGTACCAGTACATATAAATACTTGAAATTTTTTACAGTGTAATGTTTTTGTAGTACCTAGAGTCCAGAGAAAAGTGACCGTTATTGGGACGCCCCTTTTGGTACCTCTCACACAAATGGACCATTTTGTACCAGAAGTAAACAGCTTTTAACTTTGATACAGTACATGCTTTAAAGTTATTAAATGAAATTTAAATTTATAATAATTTAAATAAACAAAAAATAAATTAATTTACTAATTTTTTTTGAGCTTTTTTCATACAAAATAATTTCTTCATAACTTCTGAAGCAATCAATATTATGTATTTTATACCATTTTTTCCAATGACTATAGTCTGACAAAGAATGAACCATATTTTGTCACTGTCCTGGCATCTCTCATAAAAAGGACCAGATGTCATAGTACATAACCCACAAAGTGAAGGTATATTTCAATAGGTGCACTCGATGAGTTTTTTTTACTTCTTTAAAATTATTTGTGCATAAAAACGGTACAAAATTTTCCGATAGGAAATTTCTTCGAGTCGCAAAGAAATAGAGGTAGGGTGTGGATTCATGAGATATCCACGGCTCCGCTGTAGTGGAATACATAGCAATAATTTTAGAGCAATTGTTTACATATGACAACGGATAATTGTAACGCCCCTTTTGTTACCTTATGAAATACTTGATTTTCCCACAAGTCACCCAACCTCTTGCCTTTCTCAATTTGCCTACTGTAGCGCCTGACGGAAAATAATAAGAAAAATAAAACTAAATAAAAATACTTTCTACACATGCAGTGCATCCATCAATTTATTACTTCCCACTTAGTATTGATATTAGAAAATTCCTGATAGGCTTATTATGTTGTCAACTGCTGCAAACATTTCCAATCGTCGCAAAAAGGACACTCTCCCCTTTTTTGTACGGCCGTCCTTAGTACATTTTCAGTGTTACAATAATATTTTGTAAAGTACTTAACGAGAACGCACTTATGAAGAACATACGCGTTTACATGTCCGCCCGACACCAACCCCTTTCAAAGGACTTGTTTTTGGAAAGTAACAACAGAAAAGATAAGAATGTAAAGACCTAAAGAAACAAAAAAATAACCCTTATATTTTGTTGACAGTGATAAACAGTAATGTATAGTGTAATTTAGATTTTGTTGATTTTTTTTCGTTCTAACTGAGGGGATAGATGAAATTTTTATGGACCGTCAAAATGATAAATTCCTTTATAAAATATTGACTCACAACAAGGAGAACCCCGTAAAAGGGGAGTATGAAGAGCAGCAATTTTGTTAAATGACAAAATTGATATGTTTGTATGGCCTGAAAGAGATGGGGCTCAAGTGCGTTGTACACTCCTCCCATCCCATAATTTGGGGAAATAAAGTGATCTGTATATAAAAGTATGATATTGTTTGCGACAAAGAGGTTTTTTTTTATTTTTTTCTTGTTTACAAAGAAGATTTTGAGATTTGGTGTTTTGGTAATCAAAGATTCTTCCTAGAATCTTTGGTAATATTATATACGCGGCATTCGTGAACAATATTGAAAATTCTGTTCCATTCTGGACATATGAGAGTCAGTATTAAATTAAATGTTTTTCTTAAATTTTGAAATAACACTATGCAACAAAAACATTTTTTTTTTCTCAGACCTAAAAACTTTTTTTGTATAGGTTGGGGCAAACTATTTCATGAAAACAAAAAAAAAATAGGGTTTTTGGTAAAGTTTTTTTAATTTTTTTCTAAAATTCCAATTTTCATGGTAGGTACCTTTAGTATTTGGATGTATGAGCTCAATAAAGCCGGGATACAATTTAAATTAAAGGAAATAATGATTCTAAAAATGCTGAAAGCATCACGTAGGATCTGATGTTAAGTAACTGTCGTTTAAACAATTAGAAAAAATTTGATTTTTTTTCAAAAAATTATTTTTTGCTGGAAAGAAAATTATAAAAACTAACAAAAAAATTTTGTTAAATTTTTTTAAAGCTAGCTTCCTAAGGAACATATCAAAGCTTATTTGAAAAAAAATCTATAGACAAATGTAGATTTTATGACCCATATTGTAAAAGTAAAGGAAACTCAAAAAATAATTTTTCATATTATTTTATTTTGGCCATTTTGTTTGAAAGGTACCAAAAGGGGCGTGGCAATAACGCCCATTTTTCAATACACTATGAAGATATTACACTGTGTAAAACTGCAAGTGTTTTTTTGTACAGGAATCTAAGTTATAAGTCGTTATCTTATTGTGCACAATATTCTATTTGTATGGGAGTTACCAAAAGGGGTGTACCAATAACGCCCATTTTTCACGGGGCTGTAGGTACTGTAAAAGCATTACACTCCACAAGATTTTACGTATTTGTATTGGCTGGAATAAAATTTATAAGCGTGGAAACTTCGCCCATTTGTACCGACTAGGAATCGAATACTATGTTCGAAATTGTGGATTTCTGCAAAATATTCTTGAGGTCTATTTGGTCACTCCTTCGATGTGTTAGACATTTAATTCGCAGCAACTGATATACGATAGCAGTGTTTTAAGAACATGATTTTGTTGAAATTCTCTTACTTTTACCAAAAGGGATGTTTACATTTATCCATAAATTTTTTCAAATAACCAATATTTTCTTCTTTAGAACGCTTACTATTAAAAAAATGGAACAAACTATTTTTTGTCACTCCGTTTGTAACACCTCTAAATATTGATCTGAGACCCCATAAAGTATATATAGTCCTAATCGTCGCAAAATTCTAAGACGATTTAGCCATGTCCGTCTGTCCGTCCGTCCGTCCGTCTGTTGTAGTCACGTTATAGTAATAATAATATTTATTATAGTTGCAGGTTGTTTCGGATTGCAAATGGGCCATATCGGTCAATGTTTTGATATAGCTCCCCTATAGAGGTCGCTTCGAAATACGGGTTTTGAGCCATAGGTACCACATTTTTAAAGAAATTTAGCAGAAACTGTGCAGTTTTCATTCTATTTTGACATGAATTCATCACATCAAACATTTTACCAATCGGTTCATATTTTGTTTTTTAGAGGTCACTGCAAAATATACGTATTTAATTGAGTTTTTGCAGTTTGTATTTAATTAAGACAAGAATTCAGTTGATATTTTGTTATAGTCCACCTATAGGTGTCGCTCCAAAAAATGCTTATATAAGCCATAAACACCACATTTTCTAAGAAATTTGGCTGCAACTTTGCAGTTTATGTTCTATTTTGGCAAGAATTCATCTCAATAAAATGTATAAGGGTGATCCAAGTAGAGATACTTTTTTCAATAGCCTTTTTTTGACAGATCACGTTTGAGTCGTGTCATGCTGTCATGTTATTTTTGTTAAGTATTGTTTGGCATTTCATCATGGAAAGACTGAACAACGTTTACAAATCGTTCAACTTTATTACGAAAATTCACTTTCTGTGAGGAATGTGTTTCGTGCACTTCGCTCAACTTATGCTCAACATAATCGGCCTACTGAGCGTACTATTCGCAACCCATCTTGAGACCAGGGATGCCAACTTAATGTTTTTCGCACCAGATTTAGCGCTTTTTAGACTACCCAATACGCGAAAAGTGTTCAGTTAATGCCAAACGAAAAAAATCACTAACTGTACGCTTTTCAAAAATTTCGTTAGTGCTTTTGACGCTTTTTGTACATTTTTCCGATCACATCTGGTAACATAAAGAAATTTGACTATTTTGCCACATCCCGATTTGGCATCTACGCCGAGCTTATAATAAACTTGCAGGTTTAGATCTTTGAGTCTATGCGCCATAGAATATCCGTTTCTAATCAGATCTACGTACAATTTAGTATATAGTGGTTCCTTCAACCAGGAATGAACACTGCCAAATGTAAAGAAAATTGGTTCAGATTTAGATATAGTAGACTCTATAACACTTATATCCCGATGTTTAATGTAGGCGCTTTAAAATCGACATTGTCAACACATCTTTATAATTTTTAACCGATAACAGATTCTTGAAAAAAAAAACGAACGTTGCCAAATTTAACGAATGTATATATGTATCTATATCCTGATTTTGAATCTAAGCCCCATCAAATACAAATTTTTGGACATATTTTTTCATAAGGAAAACAACACTGATAAACATTTTCAAGACATATTTCTTTAAATTCTGCCCGACTTAAGCAATGTTATAGTTTAACGCTTTTATACGCCTTTTTTATGGAATTTACGCCCTTTTACGCTTTTTAAATTTTTTATTACGCTTTTGCTTAGGAAAAGTTGGCATCACTGCTTGCAATCCAGCATTCATTATTGGATAATATGCGACCGAATAGACCACGTCCAGCACGCAGTGAAGAAAATGTAGCGGCCGTAGCTGAGAGTGTACACAAAGACCGTGGAGAGTCGATTCGGCGCCATTTGCGTCAACTCGGACTGACGTATGGAACGACTTGGCGCATTTTACATCGAGATCTTAAATTGAAAGTATACAAAATACAGCTTGTGCAAGAACTGAAGCCGCCCGACATTCCCAAGCGACATCGCTTCACTCTCTGGGCTCTTGAAAATATCCAAGAAGATCCGACGTTTTCGAGCCAAATTTTGTTCAGCGATGAGGCCTATTTCTGGCTCAATGCGTATGTAAACAACCAAAATTGTGCATTTGGGACGAAGAGCAACCTGAAGAGATTCAAGAGCTGCCACTTCATCCAGAAAAACAACGTTTTGGTGTGGTTTGTGGGCCGGTGGAATCTTCGGTCCGGTTAGAAAGTAACCATCAATGGCGACCGTTATCGTGTCATGATAACCGACTATTTGATGCCTGAAATTGAAGCTCGTGATCTCGGCGACATTTGGTTTCAACAAGACGGCGCCACTTCCCACATATCGCATCCATCAAGGGATTTATTGAGAGAACACTTCGGTGAGCAGATAATTTCACGTTTTGGGCCGGTCGATTGACCACCAAGATCGTGTGATATCACATCGTTAGATTTTTTCCTGTGGGGATATGTAAAGTATAAAGTTTATGCGGACAAACCCGCTTCGATTCAGGCCTTGGAGCAAAACATCACGCGTGTCATTCACCAGTTATCCTTCGAAATGCTCGAACGAGTCATCGAAAATTGGAGACGTAGCCGCGGCCAACATTTAATAGACATAATTTTCAAAAAATAAAAGCCAAAGAATGTTCTTTCAAATGATAATAAACATTCCCTATTCAATTTGAATTTGAAAGAATGTTCTTTCAAATGATAATAAACATTACCCATTCAATTTGAATTTTCTGTGCTGTTTTCTTTAAACAAGTAGGGAACCTCGAAATGGATCACACTTTAGTGTAGCAGTTATTCAAGAATCAATATTTCACAAACTTGTTACCCTTTGTGGGGGAGGTACTCGAAGGTGTGCACAAACATGGTGCATCTTTGACCTTACCCTGTGATAGAACAAATATTAACACATACATAATTCTAAGTCAAGCGGTTACTCCTATCGAAAGTTATCGTGCGCACAAACCAGACAGACGGACGGACGAACATTGCTCAAATGACTTAAGATGGCACAAAATGGAATTCCGCCAAATATTCTTGGGAACTATTAGGTCACTCCTTCGATGTGTGAGACCTTTAATTCGCAGCAACTGATATACAATAGCAGGGTTTTAAGAACATGATTTTGTAAGAGATACTTTTACCAAAAGGGATATCATTTTTACATTTATCCCCCCTAAATAACCCCTTCTTGTACCTTCCACACAAATTGTCAGAATAATTCGTGTAATATTTTATAGTACATTACTCACAAAGAGAGGGTATACCTTAGTCGGTTTACCCGACCGCAACTGTGTTACTTGTTTATATTTTGCCACGCTCACTTTTTCTACCCCGCACAATTTTGGCGAAACTAATTATATAGGTAGTTCCATTTTTTTTCTGCGATCGATAGTTCCCGATATATATTTTAACGCTATGTCGAAATTTGCCATGCCCACTAATCAGATTCCTCCCATTTGTATACCCTCTACGTAGGATGGGGGTATATTCATTTTGTCACTCCGTTTGAAACACCTCTAAATATTGATCTGAGACCCCATAAAGCATATACAGGGTTTTCCAACAAGAGGTCTTATTTTGAATCACCCGGTATTTCGGTAGCTGCCACTTTTGAAGCTTTTATTCTTTGACATTTGACAAGTAGAAACTACGCCATTACTAACCAGTAAGGAAAGGCTAAAGTCGGGCTGGGCCGACTATATAATACCCTACACCACTCTCGTAATATTGAATAACTCTGATATATATATTTTGTAATTCATATATAAATTGTTTACATAAATTTACTTTTGGGACATTTTATACTTAAATAATACCCTGTACCACAGTGTGGTGTAGGGTATAAAAACGATTGGATCTAAAGAGCCAAATCGGATGAAACATATGTATATATGGGAGCTATAGCTAAATCTTAACCGATTTTCTTCAAATTCGGCAATGTTGGTTCATGGATCAAGAAACTCTACCATTCTAAATTTCAATACGATTGGATGTAAAATATAGCTTCTATAGAACTAAAGGGCCAAATCGGACGAAACATATATATGGGAGCTATAGCTAAATCTTAACCGATTTTCTTCAAATTAGGTAGTGTTGGTTCATGGATCAAGAAACTCTACCATTCTAAATTTCAAAATGATTGGATGTAAAATACAGCTTCTACAGGACTAAAGAGCAAAATCGGACGAAACATATATATGGGAGCCATAGCTAAATCTGAACCGATTTCAACCAAATTCAATAGGGATCTTAACAGCTGCAAAATACTCTAAACTGCAAAATTTCAGAACGATCGGAGTGAAATTGCGACCTGTAGTCGACGAACAACTATACATGGACAGACGGACGGACGGACGAACAGACATGGTTAAATCGACTCAGCTAGTGATTCTGAGTCGATCGGTATACTTTAAGGTGGGTCTAGCTGTGTTATTTTCAGGTGTTACAAACATCTGCCGTGAAACAAACTTATAATACCTTGTACCACAGGGTGGTGTAGGGTATAAAAATGGAAAGATACACGATTCAACAACGCATTGAAATTATTAAAATTCACTTCAAAAATGGTGAAAATCTTGCAGTCACAGTTCGCGGAACTAAAGTATTTTTGGGTCGTCGTGAAGCACCTTGAAAACCCAGGTTTATCCATTCCTCGTCGTTCTTTGGAAGTGGGCATTCCGCAAACGTCATTACACCGTATCTTACATAAGGACTTAGGTCTTAAGGCTTATAAAGTTCAGTTAACACAAGAACTCAAGCCGGCAGATCATCAACAACGTCGTGTTTTTGCTGATTGGGTCCTTGAAATGCATGAAAATGATCCGGAATTCCATCGAAAAATCATCTTGACTGATGAGGCCCATTTCCACTTCGGTGGCTACGTCAACAAGCAATATTGTCACATCTGGGGCTCGGAAAACCCAAGAGTTATTGTTGAGAAGCCTCTCCATCCTCAACGTGCGACTGTTTGGAGCGGTTTATAGTCCGCCGGGGTCATTGGACCTTACTTTTTCGAAAATGAGGTTGGATCAACAGTTACGGTAAACGGATTGCGCTATCGAGGGATGATTAATGATTTTTTATGGTCGAAGTTGGATGGTATTGATCTGGACAACGTTTACTTTCAACAAGAAGGCGCTACGTGCTACACAAGCAACGAAACCATTGCTCTGTTACGGGAAAAGTTTCCGGACCGTGTTATCTCTGTGATTTAACACCTTGCGACTTCTTCCTTTGGGGCCACGTGAAAGATAAGGTGGCCCCAAGCCAACAGCCCAGCGTCGATTCAAGACCTCAAAGATAGAATTCGTGAGGCTATCGAGGACATAGGGTAGCCTCTTTGCGATTTGGTTATGAAAATTTCATGAAAAGGATATGTTCCTGTAAGCGTGGTCGTGGTGGCCATTTGGCTGATGTTATTTTTATACCCTCCACCATTCATTTTGTCACTCCGTTTGTAACACCTCTAGATATTGATCTGAGACCCCATAAAGTATATATATTCTTAATCGTCGTAAAATTCTAAGACGATTTAGCCATCTCCGTCTGTCCGTCTGTTGTAATCACGCTACAATCTATAATACTTGAGCTAGGTGGTTGAAATTTGGTATAGATACTTCTTATAGCTGCAGGTAACTTGGGATTGAAAATGCACGATATCGGTCCATATTTACATATAGATCACATTATAGCATCTAACTTGTTGTCCTACTGTTTTTTTGTGTGTCTACTATATTTTTTTGTGTGTTTTCGGTGTTATTACACCCTCTACCATAGGATGGGGGTATATTCATTTTGTAACTCCATTTGTAACACCTCTAAATATTGATCTGAGACCCCATAAAGTATATACATATATTCTTATTCGTCGTAAAATTCTATGACGATTTAGCCATGTCCGTCAGTCCGTCCGTCCGTCTGTGGTAATCACGCTACAGTCCGCAATAATAGAGCCAGGTTGATCAAATTTGGTACAAATACTTCTTATAGTTGCAGGTTGTTTGGGATTGCAAACGGGCCATATCGGTCCATATTTAGATATAGCTCCCATATATAGCATCTAACTCTTTGTGATTCCTACTGTCCTCATCTACTATATTTTTTGTGTGTTTTCGGTGTTATTATACCCTACACCACACTGTGGTACAGGGTATTATAAGTTTGTTTCACGGCAGATGTTTGTAACACCTGAAAATAACACAGCTAGACCCACCTTAAAGTATACCGACCGACTCAGAATCACTAGCTGAGTTGATTTAAGCATGTCCGTCCGTCCGTCCGTCTGTCTGTCCATGTAAAGTTGTTCGTCGACTACAGGTCGCAATTTCACTCCGATCGTTCTGAAATTTTGCAGTTTAGAGTATTTCGCAGCTGTTAAGATCGCTATTGAATTTGGTTGAAATCGGTTCAGATTTAGATATAGCTCCCATATATATCTTTCGTCCGATTTGGAACTTTAGTCCTATAGAGGCTGTATTTTACATCCAATCGTTTTGAAATTTAGAATGGTAGAGTTTCTTGATCCATGAACCAACATTGCCGATTTTGAAGAAAATCGGTTAAGATTTAGCTATATCACCCATATATATGTTTCGTCCGATTTGGCCCTTCAGTCCTCTAGAAGCTGTATTTTACATCCGATCGTTTTGAAATTTAGAATGGTAGAGTTTCTTGATCCATGAACCAACACTGCCGGATTTGAAGAAAATCGGCTAAGATTTAGCTATAGCTCCCATATATATGTTTCGTCCGATTTGGCCATTTAGTCCTATAAAAGCTGTATTTTACATCCAATCGTTTTGAAATTTAGAATGGTAGAGTTTCTTGATCCATGAACCAACATTGCCGACTTTGAAGAAAATCGGTTAAGATTTAGCTATAGCTCCCATATATATGTTTCGTCCGATTTTGCTCTTTAGTCCTGAAGAAGCTGTATTTTACATCCAATCACTTTGAAATTTAGAATGGTAGAGTTTCTTGATCCATGAACCAACACTACCGAATTCGAAGAAAATCGGTTAAGATTTAGCTATAGCTCCCATATATATGTTTCGTTCGATTTGGCCCTTTAGTTCTATAGAAGCTGTATTTTACATCCAATCTTTTTGAAATTTAGAATTGTAGAGTTTATTGATCCATGAACCAACACTACCGAATTTGAAGAAAATCGGTTAAGATTTAGGTATAGCTCCCATATATATGTTTCGTCCGATTTGGCCCTTTAGTTCTATAGAAGCTCTATTTTACATCCAATCCTGTTGAAATTTAGAATGGTAGAGTTTCTTGATTCATGAACCAACATTGCCGAATTTGAAGAAAATCGGTAAAGATTTAGCTATAGCTCCCATATATATGTTTCATCCGATTTGGCTCTTTAGATCCAATCGTTTTTATACCCTACACCACACTGTGGTACAGGGTATTATTTAAGTATAAAATGTCCCAAAAGTAAATTTATGTAAACAATTTATACATGAATTACAAAATTTATATATCAGAGTTATTCAATATTACGAGAGTGGTGTAGGGTATTATATAGTCGGCACCGCCCGACTTTAGCCTTTCCTTACTGGTTTTCTTTAGGTTTGAGTTATTTTGTGAGGTCACATGCTATCCATGGTGGAGGGTATATGAGATTCGGCATGGCCGAACTTAACGCTTTTACTTGTTTTCTTTAGGTTTGAGTTATTTTGTGAAGTCACATGCTATCCATGGTGGAGGGTATATAAGATTCGGCATGGCCGAACTTAACGCTTTTACTTGTTCATTATTAACGGCATACCTTCCTCTTTATTATGAAATAAACATTCGATCATTTATCTCAAAAATGGCATTTTTCTTTGAATGCCAAAATAACACCTCTTGTTGGAAAATCCTTTTATATTCTTAATCGTCGTAAAATTTTAAGACGATTAAGCCATGTCCGTCTGTCCGTCCGTCCGTCTGTTGTAATCACGCTACAGTTCGTAATAATAGAGCTAGGTTATTCAAATTTGGTAGAAATATTTCTTATAGTTGCAGGTTGTTTGGGATTACAAATGGGGCATATCGGTCAATGTTTTGATATAGCTACCCTATAGAGGTCGCTCCAAAATACGGGTTTTGAGCCATAGATACGACATTTTTAAAGCAATTTAGCAGAAACTTTGCAGTTTGTATTATATTCTGCCAAGAATTCTTCACAGCAAAAATTTTACAAATCTGTTCATATTTTATATTATTATAGCCATCCTATAGAGGTCGCTCCAAAATATACGTGTTTAACTGAATCTTTGCAGTTTGTATTTAATTAAGACAAGAATTCATCAGTTCATATTTTGTTATAGTCCACCTATAGATGTCGCTCCAAAAAAGTCTTATTTAAGCCATTAACACCACATTTTCTATGAAATTTGGCTGCAACTTTGCAGTTTATGTTCTATTTTGGCAAGAATTCATCTCAATAAAATGTATACAAATAAAATTTCCTTTTTTATCCCCTTACCTTAGATAGGAGGGTAAATATCATTTGCTACGAACCAAAAGTGTAACACATTGAAGGAGTGACCTAAGACCCTAAGTATGTTCGGCCGATATCCGTTTTGGGTCATTTTAAGTCGAATGAGCAATGTCCGTCCGTCCGTCCGTCTGTCTGTCTGCTGGCTGGTGCGCACGATAACACTCTAAGGTGTAACCGATTGACTTCAAATTTGGTATGTGGTAATATTTCCTTCTATCTCCGACAACAATTTTTTTGGGTCTTTGGGGAAAAATTGATAATTAGAAAATAGGTTCATATACGTGAATTATTACTCCCCAGATTTCTTATTTTTTGGGGTTTATTTTCATTTCATGTTGTTTTCTTGATTGGGGTGTAATTTTCTTAATCAGTTTTTGTAAGGAAAATGGACCCAAAATTTGGGGCGCATTTTCATTTTAAATTTGGGGTGCATTTTCTTGGGTCCCAACTTCCGCCCGCCAATAACTTATATACTACTTATTTGAATCCTCTGAAATTCTACACATAGTATCAGTTTATTAGTCACTATTACCTCGAGAACCCTTTTGGTACCTCCCACACAAATGGACCATTTTGTACCAAAAGTTAACAGCTTATAACTTTAATACCCGTGTATATATATATACTTGCAATTTTGTACAGTGTAATGCCTTTATAGTACCTATATGTAGTTCAGAGAAAAGTGACCTTTATTGGGACGCTCCTTTTGGTACCTCTCACAAAAATGAACTATTTTGTACCAAATGTTAGCAGCTTTTAACTTTAATACCAGTACATACTTTTAAGTTTTAAATAATAATAATTTAAATAAAACAAAAAAAAAATAAATAAGTTTACTAATATTTTTTTGAGACTCAAGTTGAGGGGATTCATTAGCCGATTTACCCGACTGAAGTTTCTTACTCGTTTAATAATTTACGTAAACAAAAAGGATCGTTTCATGATTTGCTCCATATCCAAAATATTTCCAGTAATAAAATTGAATGCAATCCAGGGTGAAGGGTATATAAGATCCACTAAATAATGAACAGTGATTCGAACTTCTACGATCGCTAATTTCTGAGATATTAAAGATTTAGTAAGTGACGAGTACCCCGTTAGACCCACAACTTTATTTGTACAAACCATCTGCCTCAAAGCAACTTCAAAATAAAAGACAAATATTGTATAATCGCTCCGGAAGTTTTTATATTTATGTAGAGATTGTGTGCTGGTATAACTTTTGACTGAATTTCACAAAGACTGGACAAAAGTCCTCTTCTTCATTTAAAGAAAAAAATTATAGAAAATATGTTGTGCTAATTATTTTTGAATACCATATATGTTGTGAGCATTGACGAAACGATCCATTAGCCCAGTTGAATATTTGAATTCATGAATTTGTCATTTAACCGACTGTGCACATTAACAGCAGTCATTTGCCATTTGACAGACGTGTATGACACATTTTTCAAACAGACGCCAAATGCGTTTGATAAGACATATTCAGACGCATTTATGGAGAGGAAGTAGTCATATTTTATGACTCCATTTTGTTTTGCAATTGAAAAACATAAAACGTAGATTAGATATTGTCTAGAAAAAAGATATACTTCATATACATACATATGTAGGTACTCGTACCTATACTAACGCTTATTGTTATGATGATTTTCACAAGAAAATTCACTTAAGTTTTCGCAATAAAGGTGTGAAATCAAAGCCGCAAACGACACGTCGCACCGTTAGTTAGCCTGGGAAGGGGGTGTGTGGTAGGGCTGTCACCGAGAGCTGGAGCGTCAAGAAATTGACTTTCAACAAAAAGTTGTCATCTTCATATGTTACAACGGTTAAATGTTTTACTTCCGTTTCCGTTTGACGCGTGTATGTCATTTACTTTATGGAAAGTCAACAACATATTCATATTTAAATTGCACAAGCATGAAGGCATACAGATACACTCATATCCAGGCAATACATATACGCACGTCTCACATTTGATAAAATGAAATTGTATTTGACAACGTTGATTTTGTCCTTGCCTTTGAATGTCTTAGTGTTGGCAGTAGTAGCGGAGGTGGAGATGGGGCTGGCGGTGGCGGCGAAGTCCTCTGTGCTGTGTTCTGTGCATGCATGCGTTAAGTGGAATGTCTGACGTTACGTTACGTTCCGTTGCGAAGCATTGACATCTGCAACCCAAAGGATGTTTCATATTTTCCTTTTGCCTTTCATTGGCTGCTTCGCACATGTAGACACAGTGACACACGTTCAGATTTGCTTCAAGGTTTACCATGAAAATTGTTTTTCTATTACTTTACGATTTTCTGTCTACGAGTCTATGACGCCACATTGTTTGTTGCCCGTATGCGTTGTTATATTCATATGTGCACATTTCCTTTGAGTATAGGGGTATATTTGGGAAAGGGTTGTTGTTGGGTGGATTCCTTTCCTTAGGATATTTCAAAGAAAACAGTTTTTCGATTTGTTTATGTTAACAGGTTTTTATGTTTTGCTTTTGGATTACGAGTATATTCCTAAACCGGATATCTTATTTAGGGGGGACTTTTTCTCGGCTTCTAAAATAAATGTGAATTGCTTGGCATAGTTTTTTCCGAATTATTTTCTAGCTTATAAAGGACAAATATAATTTTTCCTGTCTATACCCTACGGCTAATATAAATCTAGATTATAGAGAAATATGTCAGCAAATCGTAAAACTCTTCTACCAAACGTATATTATCTGAACCAGTAAGTAAAGACTGCAGTCGGGCGGAGGCTATTTATAGGCTATTTGATATACCTACACCACAATGCGGTGCAGGGTATTATGAGTTTGTGCGACTATATAATACCCTACACTTCCCTAACAATGTGAAAATAGGCATTGCGATTAGAATTTGGCAGTATTCATACATGTAATAAGAAAACTCCCTCTACGAATTTCGTACTGATCAGATATAAAATATGGTTTCTTCAGCGTTTACATATCAAATCGGGTGAAATATATATATGGGGGAAATATCAAAATCAGAACTGAATTTCCCTGAATTTGGTAGTTTTCATTCATGTAATAAGAAAACTCTCTCTGCCGAATTTCGTACTTATCGGATATAAAATACAGTTTCTACAGCGCTTACATGTCAAATCGGATGTAACATATATATGGGGGCTATATCTAAATCTGAACCGATTTCAATAGGGATCGTCCTTGGGCCAAAAAAGATCAATGTGCTAAATTTCATCACAATCGGACCATACATACGACGATACATCTACATAAGGACGGACGGACGGACGGACATGGTTAAATCGACTCAGGAAGTGATTCCAAGTCGATCGGTATAATAAAAGATGGGTCTATCTCTTCTCCTTATGGGTGTTACAAACAAATGCACAAACTCATAATAGCCTGGACCACATTACGGTGTAGGGTATAATTACAACACAAGAAATCTCTTGATACACTTAGAGATAATACTAATTTGAGGAAAATCGACACTTTGATTACAACGATACATCTACTTACGGACGGACGGACGGACGGACAGACGGACATGGTTAAATAGACTCAGGAAGTGATTCCAAGTCGTTCGGTATAATAAAAGAAGGGTCTATCTCTTCTCCTTATGTGTGTTACAAACAAATGCACAAACTCATAATAGGCTGGACCACAGTGTGGTGTAGGGTATAATTACAACACAAAGAGATCTCTTGATACACTTAGAGATAATACTAATTTGAGGAAAATCGGTTAAGAAACTGTATTTTATACCCAATCAGTACAAAAACTCTGCACAAGGAGGTTTCTTATCACAAATTAGGGGAAAATCAGTTCAGATTATAAAATACAAACTAATCAACGTATAATCCTAAAATTTGGATATAAATTACTGAACAGTAATAGCGAATTCTTTTCTGCAAAAAAGTGCAACATTTTCATTGCCCTTTTTCCGTAACTTTTGTTAAATTTGGTAATTAAGTTACTCGAATTTAGCACAACTAAAATTTCAAAATTTTCTCAAAAGCGATATAATAGTGCTGTTTTCGGTAAAAGGGCAATGCAAGTGTTGCACTTTTTTGCAGAAAAGAATTCACCATAAGATTCGCAAAATATATATTTTTTTAACATTTTCTATCGTGGATCTTGAAAGATAATGAATGACAGAAATTTGCAGGGCCATTTTTGCAACTATTTAGTTCCATTGTCTAAAAAACAAAAAAGGGATTTTGATAGCCCAAAATTTACCCTTGCATTTGACACACATATCGTCTTACTAGGACTTTCAGAAAAATTACAAAGAATTTTTTAATAATTATATCTTTATAAAATGTCGCCATTTTAAGCGCGAACTTGATAAAAAAAATTCTAGTCAGCTTTCAAAATTATATAGACATTCTCATGATCAATGTTTTTTGTTTAATTTTGTTAAAAGGTGTTATATGCTTATAGTTTTAATTCTCCCCAATTTCTTCTCATGCTTGCAACTTCGTTCTCTACTTGTCTTCTCCATGTATGCGCAGGACGTTCTCACGTCTACAGTTTTTTTGTGGATTTCAGTCAATGGCATTTCTTGTGATGTCGTCTCTTGATCTGCGGAGTCTATGGCCAATTCAGCTCCATTTACTTTTGCGTATTTCGAGATGAATTGGTTATGACTGGCATAACCCAGAGTCTGTGATTTGATACAGTCTCGGGCAAGAAAATCATCAGTATCTTTCTGAGGCACTGGTTTACAAAAACTTGGAAAGCCTGGGATTCGAGAGGAGCACCATTCCACCTTCGACAACCGTAGAGTAGTGTTGATTTTCTTCGGAGTGAAATAGCTTCAACTGAAGATGATGTGAAAGCGATGACGACTTCCATACGGGGCTGAGACTACCAAAAACTTGTCTTGCTCTTTTTATGCGGTTCTCGATATCAGCATTCGAACCGCCGTTGGTGGTTAAGACGCTACTAAGGTAGTGTCTTAACTAAGGTAGCAAAAGTTTGTTAAATCCTCCAATTGGATATCGTTGATTTTAAATGCATCCAATACATTTGCATTCACACGCGGAGATTTGGTCTTTGAAATTTTAATTTTGAGACCAGCATTTTAAGCTTTATTTTTTAGTCGTTGTTGCAAACATATCTGAATAACGTTGCGAACATATCTGAATAACTGTGTGCCAAGAGACAAATGTCATCAGCGTAGTACAGATCACCATGTCGTCCCTGAAGACCCCAAGCGATGCCGCTTGTCGAACAGTTCACTTTATTAATTACTATGTACATCTAATACGATGTTACAGAGAAGTGGTGACATAACACATCCCTGTCGTACCCCAAAGTTCACCTCTACACTCCTGCTTAGCTCATTCCCATATAAAATGCGGCATCTTTCATTGAAATATAGGCTTATGCCCGTGCAAGTCAGCGCTTTCCATACAATGTCGTGTTTCAGAGTATCAAACGCTTTCTCAAAATCTACAAAAATTAGATTCAATGAAGACCGCCATTGAAATCCAGCTTGCTCCATCCGTAGTGTTGGTGTTACATCTGTTGAGATCCGTTTAGTTATTTTGTTTGAAGTCACTTTGTTTACCATGCTCAAAAAAGTAATACCACGCCAAATGTTGCGATCTTTTCAATCACCCTTCATCTGTATTTTTACAACCACGCCCTCTTTTAGCTCTTGTGGCATAACATGGGTTCAAAGAACGAATCAATTGGTGGCTTTATGAGGTGCGTACTGATAAGTGGATCCGCCTCGAATAGTAAGGGGCTTTTCCGTCGATTCCCGGAGCTTTGTTGGCCTTTATGGTATTGACAGTTTCAGGAAGACTAGGACATTGTGCTACCCCCGATTTAACATGCGCTGCTACCCCCGATTTAACATGCGCTGTAGAAACTGTATTTGGTATACGATCAGTACGAAATTCGGCAGAAAGAGGTTTCTTATTATATGAGTGAACACTGCAAAATTGGTTGAAAATCGGTAACATAACGCTATAGAAGTTGTACTTTATCATTACAAAATTTTGCAGAGAGAAGTTTCTTAATTTAGGAACGAACACTGCTTGTTTTGGGGCTACTCAGATGAGATTTAGATACATCCACATGTATATGGGAAGTTCTTTCTCAATTGTCACAGGTCAAAAATAAGATCTTCCTCAAATTCTCATAAACTGTTATCCTATTATGTGACTCACAATATTAAAATAATTAAACGAAAATTTGAGGCTGTGGGCGAGGTCAAAGTTGAGAAATATTTGTTTTTTCCTCTTTAATGGTTGTTTGAAGTTAATTTTAATGCTACATAGCAAAAGAAATTGAAAATAGAAAATATAGGTTCTTAAAGGATTTTCCATGGACAATTTTTTAAAAAAATAATTTTATCTTAAACAATTTATTTCGGTCACTTTTCGCGGAAATAAAAATATAAATTGCGATATCTCAGAATCGATCTAACTTTTTTTACTTAATTTTTTTATAAAAATGATCCATATGTACTCTACCGATGGCGTAAATTTTAAAGTGGGGAAAATCTTCACCATATTACAAAGAAAAAATATTTGTATGTAACTATATTTTTTTTTTGATTTTTTTTTTTTCAAATATTATTTTTTTTTTAATTTGGTGAAGATTTTCAGTACTCTCCACTTCAAAATGTACACGATCGGTAGAGTTCATATGGAACATTTTTTGTAAAAAATTAAGGATATATAAAAACCTTTGTACGTTTTTTAATAACGCATGATGATGAGGGAATGGGCTAAAAATTGTACAATAGGTTTAGTTTGGGGTATATAATATATAGTGTAAATTCTTAAATTTCATCCAGATCAATTGAGAAAAGTGTTCTCCAGAGCGTTAAGAAGTGAAGTCGGTGGGGCCATTTATCTGGGGGCTGTACCAAAACTTGGACCGATGTACCCCATTTTTACAGGGGCCGATAAGATTCAATATTTACTGTAAATTCTTAAATTTCAGCCAGATCAATTGAGAAATCTGTTCTCCAAAGTGTTATGAAGTGAAATCGGTGGGGACTTTTATATGGGGGCTATATCAATACATATATAGGCTGATGTGCCCCATTTTCAGGGGGTCGTCCTAGTCTAATATATGATTCTGTACCAATTTTCATAAAGATCGCTGCATATGGTGGCCTGTATAAAAAAGAACAGAATGCTAAACGTAGTGTATTCTGTTTGCGTTCTCATAAAAAAACCACAACCACTACGAGGTAGCGTTTGCGTTCGAAGTTATCATAGTGTTTGCGATCCTCGTCTCAAAATCTTATGGTGAATTCGATTGTGATAAAAATGTTGCCCCGTCGACACGAAATTCTAAAAATATTTGCCCTTTTTAGGTGGAACTTATGCATTCCTTCGAATTAATCTTAGCTCCTATTTTAAAATTCCAAAATGTGGTATAAAAGTCCAGTTATCCGGAAAAGGGCATCGAAAATGTTGCACCTTTTTGCAGAAACGAAATAGCCATCTGTTTGCGTACACATACAAAATCACTAAAACTTTCTTTAGTTTATTCTGTCTAGTGATGCCAACTGTTTCCGAAGCAAAAGCGTAATAAATAATTGAAAAAGCGTAAAATCGCGTAAATTGCAAACGAAATGTCGTAAAAAGGACTAAACTATAACATTGCTTTTGTCAGCCGGATACGACTACATTATACCCTACACGCCCCAATCTGAGCAGAATTAAAAAAAATATGTTTCGGAAATCGTTATCAGTTTTGTTTTCCTAATGAATATAATATCTCCAAAAATTTGTATCGGAATATAGATACATACCGGGGACTCGTATCTGAAGCTCAAGCTATTTTCGTCAAATATGACAACGTTCCTACTTATTTCAAGAATCTGATATCTGTTAAAAATTATAGAGATCTGTTGACAATGTCGATTTTAAAGCGCCTACATTCAACATCGGTATATAAGCGTTATGGAGTCTACTATATCTAAATCTGAAATTTCCTTAAATTAGGTAGTGTTTATTCCTGGATGAAGGAACCGCTATATACTAAATTGTATGTAGATCTAATGAGAAGCGGGTATTCTATGGCGCTAAAACTCAAAAGATTTAAACCTGCAAAAAATGTCGTAAAATTTGCTAGAGTTTATTATACGCTCAAACTACTTTTCTATACCAAATTTAGTAAAGATTTGATAAAAATTGTGGCGTCTATACCGCGTAGATCGGGATGTACATACATATGGTGAAGCAATATAGTCTAATTTCTTTATGTTACCAGATGTGATCTGACAAATGTACACAAAGCGTCAAAAGCACTAACGAAAAATTTGAAAAGCGTACAGTGCTTTTTTCCTTTGGCACTAACTGAACACTTTTCGCGTTTTGGGTAGTCTGAAAAGCACTAAATCTGTTGCGAAAATCACTAAGTTAGCATCCCTGATTCTGTACTTCTTGTAAACAAAGTGTTTGCATAGTGTTCGCCATGAAGTTCAGTACGCTTACGCTTACGTACTGTACCTTAATGTTTTTTTCCGAACGCTGAAATTGAGTCATTGATACATTGCTAAAATACTTAAATACAATTTAATCTTCGTTTAGGAAATATTACTTCCAAATAAAACAAGTAACAGCGTTATGTACGGCCATGCCGAATCTTATATACCCTCCACCATGGATTGCATTCAATTATATTACTGGAAAAATCTTTGGATATGGAGTAAATCCTGAAACGATCCTTTTTGTTTAAGCAAATTATTAAAAAACCAGTAAGGAGAGACAGAAAGTCGGGCGCAGCCGACTATATAGTACCCTACACCTCCCTAACAAGGCGGAAATGGGCATTTCATCACAATCGGACAATAAATACGACCTGCACTTTGATTACAACGATACATCTACAGACGGACAGATGTACGGAAGGACAGACGGACATTGTTAAATCGACTCAGGAAGTGATTCCAAGTCGATCGGTATAATAAATGATGGGTCTATCTCTTCTTCTGCTTCTGGGTGTTACATATAAATGCACAAACTCATAATGCCCTGGACCACAGTGTGGTGTAGGGTATAAAAACGAACGCTGAAAAATGTGGTATTTATGACAAAATTAGCATATTTGAGAACTAGATCTACACGGGGACCACAACAATATATAAACATACTTGTATAAATTTTATTGAGAGGAATTCTTGCCAAAATAGAATACAAACTACAAAGTTTCTGCTAAATTTCTTAGAAAATGTGGTGTTTATGGCTTAAATAAGCATTTTGGGAGCGACATCTATAGGTTGACTACAACAAAATATGAACTGATTTAAAAAATGTTTGCTGCTATGAATTCTTGTCTTCATTAAATACTTACTGCAGAGATTCAGTCAAAATGCTTAGAAAATGTGATATTTATGGCTTAAATTGATATATTTTGGAGCGACATCTATAGGGTGACTACAACAAAATATGAACCGATTTGTAAAATTTTTGTAAAGATGTGGTATCTATGGCTCAAAACCCGTATTTTGGAGCGACCTCTATAGGGAAGCTATATCAAAACATTGACCGATATAGCCCATTTGCAATCCCAAACAACCTGCAACTTTAAGAAATATTACTACGAAATTTGATCAACCTATCTCTATTATTACGGACTGTAGCGTGATTACAACAGACGGAAGGACGGATATGGCTAAATCGTCTTAGGACGATTAAGAATATATATACTTTATGGGTTCTCAGATCAATATTTAGAGGTGCTACAAACGGAGTAACAAAATCAATAAAATAACCCCCCATCCTATGGTATAAAAATGTAAAAAAAAACTTTACCATAAAAAGATTTGGTTTCATAAAATAGTATGCCTCAATCTACACAAAGAAAAGTTTTTAGGTCTCGAAAAAAAGGTTTTTTGCTGCATAGCATTGCCATTGGCTGTTTGCGAAATTTCAACCAAATATAATGCAATAACCTGTTGCGTTTGAATTCCATTTCGATTACTTTTTTAACGGTATCGTAAAGCGATGTGCTATAGCAGCGTAAAGTTGGTAACACTTTGAGCGACGAATCTTGCTTTTATTGGCCATATGCATAATGAAGCCCCACGCCAATATTTAAATTACTAATCTACATGATATTATACTGTAATTTACTTAATATCAAATATTGAAATGAATTTTGCACATTTCATCTAATATTACTCAAGTTTTAGCCACAAATTGAACACGTGTGTTCGTCATCCCTCTATCCCTTGGTATTACAATGTTGTTAATAGCAACTACATTTTATCTTTATTTTAATGTTTTATAAATTAGTAATGAAGTGAATACAAGTACAACCATTGCTCATAGAGTTTTATTCCCACCTGCTGTTGCTACCTCCATCCAAGTTGTGCCATAAAATTTCAAATTTTATGTTGAAATTGTGCTAATCACAGACCATCATAAAATACACCTTTATGACTTTGATTTCGGTCGGTTGCATAGAATGTGGTTGACATTTGCTCTTTGCCAGTTTGTGCCATTTGGCTAATTAAATAAATTATTCAATATAATACGGCTAAAAGACGACTAAAGATTTCCTATTCAATTACCCTCCACTAAGAAGAGTTCATTTGAAGAGATTTTAAGGCATATTTCACAATACCAAACCACCCAAACATTTATGGTCTCGTTCTCGCCCTCTTTCTTTCCAGACGGTAAACGAACAGCCGTCTGAAGGGGGAGAATCCAAACGAAGAAGGGGTCTAATGGTGTAGCCCAGTCACCACATCAGGTCCAATTCAAAACTCGTAAAGTATACGAAAAATAAAACTAGTGACAGTGCATTTATTTATGCAACAACCTCAATAGGACGAAGGCAACAAACTAATGCATCCCACGAGAGAAGTCCATTCACATACAGAGTTCGACATCATTGGCAAAATAGAAATAGACTAGGCGAGGCGAGGAAGGGAGATAGTGGAGAGAGGGAGATATACCGATACCAGAATCTCAACCAAACTGTTAAAGGAGAAAAGATTTCCGGAGTGGGGGATTTGTATTTCGATTTTGTTCGAATTCCCTGTGGCACAAAAGACACAACCCTAAAAAGCCAATATAACGTTAATTTTATAGTTTAACTTTGCATGTGTTTGTTTGAGTGTGTGTGTCATGTCTACTTCCTTGCCACAATTCTCGATACATTGAAAAAGTGTGTCCCGTGTACCTTACTGAACTTTGTTGCACTGACTGAAGGTAGTAGTAGAGGTAGTGGGGTGTATAGGTCGCAGTGTCAGTGGATCTTCTACTGAAAGTGTCATTAATACCACCCAATCTATTAAAAATGGAGAATATGTGTGTGTGTGTGATTACAAACGCACACTTGTTTCCTGCCGGTGTTTTTTCGGGTTGTACTTAGATATTTTATGCATATGTCTGGCGGTGTTGAAAGGGTCTTATATGGAAGAGTGATGGAAATGGTTTTCTCTTCGATGCGTCGGGGAACTTGCAGAAAACCATGAAATAGGGAACAAAGGAGTATTTTCGATTCAAACCGGCTTCGCGCCATAAAATTTTTAAAAAGCTTAAGTCTCGTCTCTGTGTTTGTTGAAATCACGCTTTACTTGTAATAACCCATTTTAATAAATCTATGTGTTGGAGCGCCCCAGTAGGCGAGTTGGTAGCGTACTCGCCCATGAGTTTGGGGGTCGTGGGTTCGATTTCCACCAGAGGCTCTGGTCTGTCGCTGCAAAATTTTGCCATATGGTCTTTGTAACCCGGCCTTTCCCTGGACCTTAAAATTAGAATATAAATTTATTTTATATTGTAATTCATATAATTAAATGAATAAATCTATTTAATTGTGTTTTGGCGAACATATTTCTAATTGCTGAAAATCATTATTTAATGACAATGAAACTCCAGGAATTCCAACCAATTTAGATTGGGGTATTCTTAATATGTCATTACACTTGCAACACCTCGAAATATTGATCTGACGCCCTAAAAAGTATATATATTGTTGAACATTATTTTGAACGTCTTAAAGTTCTAAGACTATTTAGCCAGCCAGGTCTATGGGACCTATACACACCAGATAAAAGGTCTTCAAGTCAATTAGTATATATTCGTTATGATTGATGGTCCACAAAGACTCTTAGATTGTTTAATTATAGAAAACCTGGTTACAAAACTCTTGTCCACAAAACCAACATGTCCACAATAAGGGCAAGTCCACAGAATCGGCCCAGGATTAACTGATGGACACTATCGAACCATCACAACATTTCAAGGAGTTCGGCTTTTAACAACATTCACTCAGATTTGGTAACTAAGGCGCTGTCGCATCTAAGGGTTAAATATAGCGTTTGCTCTCCAGAAGACACACAACACTAAGTTACGGGTCGGGATTGAGCGACACAACAAGATAGAATTGGTTATCTTTACTAGGAAGTATATGATTTCAGAATGTGCAAAATTTCTTGGTATAATCCTACAAGTAGATAGGAAATTGTTCTTTAGACCAAATGTATTGGGAAGTGTAATGAAGGCC
The DNA here is from genome assembly GCA_963930755.1 of Eudasyphora cyanicolor. Lineage (NCBI taxonomy): Eukaryota > Metazoa > Arthropoda > Insecta > Diptera > Muscidae > Eudasyphora > Eudasyphora cyanicolor. Next base: position 155,926,714 of record OZ005738.1, on the reverse strand, counting down.
TACGTCTCCTTATATTCCTTCAGGAAACCTTTGCGGAAGGCCAACGTCGCCTTATAATCGCGTTGGAAAGCTGTAAGGACATGTTCATGCCTCTCTCCTAAAATCGTATACTTCATATACGAGGGCGGTTTCAAAAATAGCCGACCTAACAAAGAAAGCCCAACAAATTTGGGAAACTTTTTCTTTATATCTCAACATAGTCTCATTTTAGCTCGATACACTTTTTCCAGGCAATAAGGCGCTGCAATAAATTAGCATAATACTAGCCGTTGATAGTTTTTCCTTTTTTGAAGATAACACAGTGCGACAGTCCAAAAACCGCGATACTATTTTTCTTGTAGGTCTTGGCGAGTAGAACAACGTTTGTTCTACGAAATTTACCGGACACCTCCAAAATCCGGATTTACGGGTAAAAACCCGATTTTCTTGCCTTTTTTCACATGAACACCTAAAACTTTGTTAATTATTAACCGATCTCTACAAGAATTTGGAAAGAAGAGAATTAGGCCTTTCGAAAGATGTATATTTTGTTTATTTGAAGCTGTAGGAGTAGTGGTTTATTTGTCCTACAGACACAGTTTTTTCGGTTTTTTACCCGTAAATCCGGATTTTGGGGGTGTCCGGGGAATTCAGACAATACCTACAGGAAAAATAGTATCGCGTCATTTGCTTCTCAACTTGAGTTTATTTTGTCGCACTGTGTAATCAATCAATTCTCTGAAACTGCCTTTGCCTTCTTTGGACACGATTCTCCCATTACAGTCCAGATGGTTCCTTTGTCTCACGTGTAAAGTGGTGGACCCACGCAGGCCATGAAACCGATGGGCGCGCTTCATCCGGCTCATATCGGCTGAAACTCAGCCGCCGGTGTTTATTTAGTGAGTCAAAAAGATTTATTTTATGCAATATGCAATACAATGGGGTCGGAATTCTTAATATCGACCTATGAAGTTAATTTTTGCGTAAAAAGTTTCCAAATGGATCTTGATATCACTTATTTAAAGAAAATCCTAAAACGTTATGATTGAAATTATAAAATGCTTTTTTGGTTTTTACGCAAATTACAATAGCTCTTGAACTGCCGAACCGGGTTTTAAAAAGTCTACGTCGTTTTAAAGAGAACACAGCGCGCACTTTGTCTTTCACAATAAAGACTAATAACAAGAGGTATATTTAACCGATTTTCACCATTACATCAAAACTTCCATAGCTTTTCTTATGTTTTTTCCAAAGTCCGTCAATTACGAAGATGTCCCGTCGCATAACGAGTAGCTGAGAGTGACGAACGAATAGGAATTTGATTTCAACGAGTACGGGTTTTCTCGTATTTTCAGATCGATTTTCCCGATTTTTTTGTTATTATCACGATTAGAAAATGAATATCAATCGATACGTGCAAAAAAAGATCAAGAAAGGACAGCGGAAAACTATTTTTTTTGCGTTTGAAAAATCATTTCTATTCGTTCGTAACTCGAGAAAATGTAAACAAACATGCGATGGCACATCTTCTATGTATATTCATTGACTTTGGTTTTTTACGTGGAACTTTATCGGCTCAGCCGATTCTTGAAATTTGATCGGCTCAGTCGCCGCCGCCTATGACTTCAGCTAGCTCAAGCACCTTCATTCGACGGTCACCCAATACCATTTTGAGGAATTTTTTAACCATTTCCAGCGTGGACACCTCAATTGGTCGACTACTAAGTTGTTTGTCTTGGCAGCTCGTACGGCCCCGTTTAAAGTCTGTCATCCAATATTTTGTAGCTGTAAACGAAGGAGCAGACTCCCCCAAAGGTAGAATCTAGCTTGGTTTTAATATTGGTTGGACTGAAACCTTTAAAATGAAAGTATTGTAAAACACCAAATTTTCTATGTTTATAAATTCACTGAGATCGTTTACTTTTGAGTTAAAAAAAAATAAACAACATGGTGCCTTGAAACTTGAAACATATGATTTAGAAAGTTGTAACTTTTGAAGAATTTTGTTTTTTCAAACTGCAACTGCCACAATGTGGTAGGAATTGCAAAAAAAGGAAATAATTCTGCCGTGTATTTAGCGAGATATCTGCATTTGAAAATGTAATTTCTTATTTTTCCCGACCCTGTGCTAGTAAATATCATTGTAAATATCATAGCAGAATATGCACCAATTATAGAACAAAATTTGTTCGATATACCTAAACTTTATATAAAACCTTTGGCATATTTATATGTGGTAAGGTGTTGTAAGTTGAACTGCAAAGGGAATCTGAAAACCGGCTTTTAGTATAGTAGATATAGGAGAAAATCCAAAAATCCCATTTTTGGGGATTTTTATAGTTATTTTGAGAATTGTGGGATTGATTTTTGGAAATATAATTATTCGCGAACTACATTCGATTTGTGATATTAAGACCTAAAAACTATAAAATAGTTCATTGAAATATGTTCATTTTTCAAAATTTTATATCGTTTTTACATTTCTGTCTGCATTTTGAAAAGTCATTTTTTCACCATTTTTCTGATCCTATCCAAAATTTGCTTAATATCAGTGCAGAATATAAACCGATTTCTCTCACATCCACTTCTCTAAATTGACAACAAAATTTGCTATATAATGTAAAAAATGTCAGTCAAATGTGCCCAATTTTACCAAAGTTATGGCCATATCAATTTATATATTCAAAATAAAGAATATAAAATATTTTTGTATTTTATTGCGGAAAGGTATACGAGTATAGTATTTTGAAGAGTATTTTGGTTTTGGGGAAAAACCAAAAAATTCAGTTTTTTTAGGATTTTCGAATTTATTTTCGGAATTGTGGTATTATATTTACAAATATAATAATATTATAACTAGCCTCTATTTCTGGTGTCAAGTCGTAAAAATTACGATATCTACAAAATACTAGTACAGGGTCGGGAAAAAAATAAAAATTCAATTTTCAAATGCAGATATCTCGGTAACTATACAAGATTACTGTTAGGTGCAAAAGCCCTTTTGCGGACCTCAGTTACTAGAATACACGCAAAACAAGATTTATTTTGGAATTTCTCCTATTGTGCGCCATCTGCTAGTTTTGGGACTGCCCTCGTATATAGCAGTAGTTCTTCCCAACACTATTCTGCGGCATTGTGGAGTGGTGGATGAAAACTGATAAGCGATCCATCACCAATCAATTAATGAAGGTTTAGAGAACTGCCTGCCTTATCCTAAGCGGTAGTTTAAAAGCTACAGCAACAGTGTCTTTACAAGTCATACTCCATCTACAGCCGATTGATATTGTGGCTAGTTGCAACCAGAGCTACATTAAAGTACAAGAACTACAGCCACTTGAGGATATCACATTGTATTGCAACGGTAACCGACCGAGTGGACTACATGCCAACAGTGTACATCTTCGAGAGCGACTTTAACACTCAGATACCTGTCAGACAGGAATGGGTTTGCAGAATACCTGGAAATACTCGTAGACTTCTATATAGTTGGTTGGAAGCTTGAAGATAATGTTGGCTTCGGAGTACACTGTAAAGAACTCTGTGTTGATATAGCTCACAGACTACCAGATTCCTGCAGTTTTTATCAAGCCAAAATAATAGCAATAAGGGAAGTCGCCAAGAGGCTGAGTCACTTTCATTTACTCAGACAGTCAGTGTGTCAATAATTCTCCAGATTCCACATCCCTAAATTCACAAACAACTGCCTCTGATCTCTCAACGAGATGGCTGAGCAGTTTAATATACACCTGACATGAGGGCCATAAGTATATCCAGTGGAACTGCAAATCTGATGAACTCTCACGAATGCTACGACATTAAAAATTCTCTAAGAATATCCATATATTACATCGCCACTGCCTACATAAGAGCTTTGGCTTAGGCAATCTGGCAGTCCAATGAGAGATTGACAGAAATCAACACCTCTAGGGTAGCTGAACAAATCTATGTACGACCTAAGTATGTCAACATATCTCCTGGCACTGGAGAAAAAACACTGTCTACTATAATGTCAGTTCTGACAGGAAATTGCCTGATCGGCGAACCCATCAGGAGATTGGAAATTTAGTCCAATGATTTCTGCAGAATCTGTGAAGATGGGTCGGAATTGGATATCAATGAACCGCATTGTTTGTGTCCCGCATTGAGCACACGAAGTCCGGATATACGCGGGTCGGCCCTTCTATTAAGTCTGACAGAACTTGCCGACACGTTTTTCGTAGTAACTAAAAGTGTAAAACATACTACACCTTTTCAAGTTTGCAATGAGAAAATGTAAATTACAATGAGAAAATATAAATTCATATTGCGAAATGTAAATTCGTAATGAGAACATAGAAATTTATATTTAGAATTATTAATTCGAAATTAGAAAATAACGTAGAATATAAACTCGTAATGAGAACGTGTAAATTTATAATGACAAATGTAAAATTGTATTGAGAAAATATAAAATCATATTGGAAAATGTAAATTATAATGAGAACATGTAAATTAATAGTAAGATGTGTTAATTCATATTGGCAAATGAAAATTTGTAATTAGAACATATAAATTCATAATGAGTAATATAAAGTCGTATTGGGAAAATATAAAAAATAATGAGAAAATATAAATTCATATTGATAACATTTAACTCAGTAACTGATAAGATATTGAGAATTAAGAAAAAATACATAAAAATACATAGTTGATTAAAAACTTCAAGTGAGTATTGTCCAACGTGAATATCATCTAAACTTAATCTCTTGCACAATCTCCGCAATTCATGTTGACCAGGACTCATTTAAAATGTGCTCGAGATATTGAATTATTTTTTCGCATACAGCCCAACACTGTACCGCAGGAACACGAAGTTTTCTCATAACAGCCCAAATATGTAGGGTTAGACCAAATATATGGGCTTAAGCATTGGAGAATAAGGACCTAACCTTAAAACAAGTGCTTCCCCGAAAGAATTTTATAATAGTCGATAAATTGAGTTAAAAGTTTCTCATTATGAATTTATGTTTTCTCATTTCGAATTTACATTGTCTCATTATGCGTTATATGTTCTCATTGCAATTTAACATTTATCAATATGAATTTACAAATTCTCATTACGAGTTCATATTCTTCGTTATTTTCTCATTACGTATTTATATTTCTCAATATATATTTCTATGTTCTCATTACAAATTTACACTTCGCAATATGAATTTATATTTTCTCATTGAAATTTACATTTTCCAATATGAATTTACACATCTTACTATGAATTTACATGTTCTCATTACAAATTTACATTTTCCAAAATGATTTTATATTCTCTCAATACAAATTTAAATTACCAATATAAATTTACATGCTCTCATTGCAAACTTGAAAAAATGTAGTAAGGACCTGTAATGCCTCTTTAGCACATTTAAAGTTTTTGGAGCTACGAGTCCATCTCGTATGTCCCTTCGCAAGGGCTTCGTTTGTCTAGCTGGTGCGCTCGAAAATAATGACCTATTGTCTTATAATTTTGTATGTGATATCTAATATTTTCTTCTATCTCAAGGTAAGTTTAAAGATGAGTCCTCTTGTTCCAGTACATTTTAAATTTAGTGAATTATAGAATCATTTATAAAAGTCAATGCTTCGAAAAATATCTAAACTTATTTCTTTTCTCTTTTCATCACCCCATTTCTTAGAAAACCCCCTATTTACCATCTGTCTGATTCTACACCACCACTTACCCCTCGGTACAAACTCTGTCTCACCACACTCTAATGAAATTGTGCTGCAATATATTTTCGTTACAGAAACAAACTCGTATTTTACTATTACTGCATATCAAGTGAAAAAGATACATTTCTGGTTGGAGTTTCCACCTTGCGGAAAACGGGAAACTGAGTAACTATCTGCGTATAACCATCCGTCTGTCTGGCTGTGTGTGTGCCCGATTTTGCATTGTTTCCTAAGATGGTTTTTCACTTCCGCTCTATTTACTTTTGCCTCATGAAACGGATGTTCCACACGAATGTACGTGCATTTGTCTCTCTCTCTCAGTGTGTGTGTGTCTGAGTCTCTACTTACGTTTTTCGGCACTAAATGTCATCTCAGGGGAAATAAAAAGTTGCAAAACATTGAGTGACTGACTGCGTTTGATGTCATTTAAAAACGACATAGGGTACAACAACAACCCAGTGAGTAACAAATGCACAGTGAGGCCAGATAGAGAAATGGGAATAATAGTAACAAGTAAGAAAGTTCAGTATATATACTGAATAGAATATACTCACCTTGAGTCTCAAAAAAATATTAGTAAATGTATTTATTTTTTTGTTTTATTTCAATTATTATCAATTTAAATTGCGTTTAATAACTTTAAAGTATGTACTGGTATTAAAGTTAAAATCTGTTTACTTTTGGTACAAAATGGTCCATTTGTGTGGGAGGTACCAAACGGGGCGAACCAATAACGGCCACTTTTCTCTGGACTCTAGGTACTATAAAAGCATCAAACTGTACAACTGTACAAAATTGTAAGTATTTGTATGCACTACTATTAATGCTATAAGCTGGTAACTTTTGGTACAAAATGGTCCATTTGTGTGGGAGGTACCAAAAGGAGCGTGGCAATAATGCCAATTTTTCACTGTATTGTAGGTACTATTAAACCATTACACTGTACAAAATGTCAAGTCTTTAAATGCACTGGTCCATTTGTGTGCCAACTTCGCCCATTTTTCTCGAGGTAATAGTGACTAATAAACTAATACTATGTGTAGAATTTCAGAGGATTCAAATAAGTAGTATAGATGTTGTTAAATAATCAATTTTTCACTAAATGTTAACTCTTTGTGGGGGATGTACTACAAGGAGTGGACCAATATGGCCGATCTTCGGACTTAGCCGGAGATAGAAGAAAATATTACCACATACCAAATCTGAAGTCAATCGGTTACTCTTTTCGAGAGTTATCGTGCGCAATTTGCTATACAATGTAAACAATTTCGATATATGTGCCCACTGATTTTCATTTTTTTTTAATTCCTCCCACTGTGCTATGGTGAAGGATGTAATAAAAAATTTTAAAAATTCCACGAAAATGTTTTACTTGCAATTGACCAAAATCTCCAAGGTTTACATTGTAATTCATTCAGCAATATTAGGCTCCCGACCTTTCGTTTGAAACCCACTGTAAAGTGGGAAAAAGAAATTGAGGGAACTCACATTTACTAAACACATCCATAACATAAAATGCACACATTTTTACATCTGCATACACTCACAAACACACAGCGGCACGTTCAAAAGACACCACATATATCGCGTACAAGGAATACCAGACCACAATATTTTGTCGGTGAAAAAAGGGACAAATTCGAACAAAAAAAAAGTCAGCAAGAAAATTGTACAATTTCCTCTCGATTCTTTTTTTCGAACTGGGGAAAATGACTGTTTAATGTAAACATTTGTTCAAAACACACAATCAGACAGACAGACGGACGGATAGAGTCTTGTTTAACCACAATACATACAACGAAGAATATATGTGAACACAGCCAAACAAACTGAATTCGTGTACAGACATATACTAATGCATAATTCAAGTAAACGTGTGTCGGTAGTTGTAGTTATACTTACGCGTTTGTATGTGTGTATTTGTGGTCCTTTCGTTCTGAAGGATTCCATTTCGTTGGGTGAGAGTGTGCGTATGTGTGTATGTTTTTATTTTGTCAACCTGTGCCCGATGTTTACCATCTCTACCTCTGCGGCTACTGGTGACGGAACCCGGTGGTAGTTCCAATGCCGGCACCGGTACCGGTGTGTTCCAAATATTTAAATATTCATGAAGGAATCTTAAACGAAGTGCAATTAAACTATGGTGGCTACAAATACTCCACAGAGTTTCGGTTGCTTTTGCTCTTCTGTTGGATGCTTTTTACGATATCGTCTGCACTTTATGTGGGTTATAAACTCTGACGAAAAAAGCACTTGTTTGTGATTTTTAATTGTTTCAAAATTGATGAACCTAGAATAGAAGTACACAAAAAGAAAGTAAATCAGTATAGCAAATGTTGATGGGACATAGAATCAAATACCCTTTTAAAACGCAGCTTTTAAATAAAACCAAGGAAAAAATTGCGGCAATTTTGCAAGGACCTGACTTTGAAATAAAACACAGATCGACAATCTTCACCGTTATGTAATAAAACACGTACATACTTTCATTTGAATGGTCTCGGTCCAAACAATGTTAAAGCCGAGCTAGATACTACCCTGAAAGAGTCTGCTCCTTCGCTTACGACTATAAATTATTGAGTAACAGGTAAACGCCACAAACCAGTATTGAATGAGTAGACTGCAGTTGCGTGAGCTAGCTGAAAAGATAGGCATTTCAAAAAGTACGCATATTGACCGAAACTTTGCGTCTGTTCAAAATGGAACGAAGTTTCACCGCATTAAAGTAGAGTTTTTGCGTCAATTCGTAACCATCGATGAGACAAGGATCCACCACTTTACACTAGAGGTGGGCACTTTTGTTATTTTAGGTGAACGCTCATTATACCCTACACCACACTGTGGTACAGGGTATTATAAGTTTGTTTCACGGCAGATGTTTGTAACGCCTAAAAATAACACAGCTAGACCCACCTTAAAGTATACCGATCGACTCATAATCACTAGCAGAGTCGATTTAACCATGTCCGTCCGTCCGTCTGTCCATTTAAAGTTGTTCGTCGACTACAGGTTGCAATTTCACTCCGATCGTTCTGAAATTTTGCAGTTTAGAGTATTTCGCAGCTGTTACGATCCCTATTGAATTTGGTTGAAATCGGTTCAGATTTAGATATAGCTCCCATATATATCTTTCGTCCGATTTGGCCCTTTAGACCTATAGAAGCTGTATTTTACATCCAATCGTTTTGAAATTTAGAATGGTAGAGTTTCTTGATCCGTGAACCAACACTACCGAATTTGAAGAAAATCGGTTAAGATTTAGCTATAGATCCCATATATATGTTTCCTCCGATTTGGCCCTTTAGTTCTATAGAAGCTGTATTTTACATCCAATCATTTTGAAATTTAGAATGGTAGAGTTTCTTGAACCATGAACCAACACTACCGAATTTGAAGAAAATCGGTTAAGATTTAGCTATAGATCCCATATATATGTTTCCTCCGATTTGGCCCTTTAGTTCTATAGAAGCTGTATTTTACATCCAATCATTTTGAAATTTAGAATGGTAGAGTTTATTGAACCATGAACCAACACTACCGAATTTGAAGAAAATCGGTTAAGATTTAGCTATAGCTCCCATATATATGTTTCGTCCGATTTGGCCCTTTAGTTCTATAGAAACTGTATTTTACATCCAATCGTTTTGAAATTTGGAATGGTAGAGTTTCTTGATCCATGAACCAACATTGCCGAATTTGAATAAAATCGGTTAAGATTTAGCTAAAGCTCCCATATATGTGTTTCGTCCGATTTGGCCCTTTAGTTCTATCGAAGCTGTATTTTACATCCAATCGTTTTGAAATTTTGAATGGTAGAGTTTCTTGATCCATGAACCAACATTGCCGAATTTGAAGAAAATCGGTTAATATTTAGATATAGCTCCAATACAAATCTTTCGTCCGATTTGACCCTTTAGTCCTATAGATGCTGTAGTTTACATCCAATCTTTTTTATACCCTTCACCACACTGTGGTACAGGGTATATTTAAGTATAAAATGTCACAAAAGTAAATTTATGTAAACAATTTATACATGAATTACAAAATTTATATTTCAGAGTTATTCAATATTACGAGAGTGGTGTAGGGTATTATATAGTCGGCCCCGCCCGACTTTAGCCTTTCCTTACTGGTTTTAGTTCAGTTCAATTGAGTGAATTAGTTCGTTCATTTAGTTCACCAGCTCTATTTAGTTCATTAGCTCTATAGCTCATCAGCTCATTTTTTAGTTCACCAGCTTACTTGAGTTCACCAGCTCACTTTAGTTCAACAGCTCACTTTAGTTCACCAGCTCACTTTAGTTCACCAGCTCACTTTAGTTCACCAGCTTACTTTAGTTCACCAGCTCACTTTACTTCACAAGCTCACTTTAGTTCACCAGCTCACTTTAGTTCACCAGCTCACTTTAGTTCACCAGATAACTTTAATTCACCAGCTTTCTATAGTTCAACAGCTCACTTTATTTCAACTGCTCATTTCGTTCAGTAGATGACCAGTTCAGTCGATATTAAAGGAAACTGATTGGAACTTGAATGGAATGACTTAATTATACAAACGCGTTTGTTTAATTAGAATTTAATTTAATTCATGATGACATAATAATGGAAACAACCCATAACAGCTGAGGAGAGAGAACAAAATGAGTAGAAAGAACGGAATGACATAGCTGAAGAAAAGGACACGGTTAACTACCGAGCTGAAATGAACGAGTTGTGTGAACTGGTTCGTACCGTGCAGTAAAGTGACCCTTTCAATTGTACTAGTTCGTTCACGAACCAGGCAATTCTACTTCACATCTGAGATAAACTAACAGTCAAAGCAGTGGACTGGTAAGGAGAATCATGCCCAAAGAATGCGAGGACAGTTCCATCTGGAGCAAGTTTATGGTGTCTGTTTGAATATTTTTCATTGAATACACTAGTTTACAAAATTGTTGTCAAAGGGCTGTGGATAACAAAACACGAACAAAATAAAAATTAATAAAAGCATTTTTATGTTTCTTTTTAATTCAAATTTTCATTGAATCTACAATTATTATTTGGATCATATAAATTTAAGGAAATTATGGTGAAAATATCCCTTTCACCTAGCAACAGTGGATTAGTAACAATCGTTTAGAACAATTAAAAATTGCTGGAAACAAACATAACATAATCGAAAAAAATCACAAAAAATATTTTATTCGATTTTTAAAGCCAGCATCCTAACAAAAAAAAACAAAGACAACTTGAAAAAATTCTATGGATAAATGACGAAATTTTAACCCTTTTCGTAGAAGTAAGAGAATTTTCAAAAGGCATGTTATCCTATTATGAACGATGTAATTTGCCAGACCTCAAGTATATTTGGCGTATATCCATTTTGGGCCTTTTTAAGTCATTTCAGCAATGTGCGTCCATCGTCCTTTTGTGCGCACGATAACTCTTGAACCGACTGAATTTAAATTTTGTATGTGACGAGAACCACGTTAAGTGAAATGGGAAATTGCTTATTGTCTCCGATTTTGATGATACTTGGCGGAAATGTTAAGTACACTGGAAAAAAATTAATGAAAATGGTTTTCATTTGAATGTGAAGAAAATTAGCTTAACACCAATTATTGTTTTCTTTAGTATATAGGCCAAAAACAATGAAAAACATTGAAATAATCCCATTTTGTACATACAGGGCGGGCCATTTAAAATTTTAAATGTGAACTACCGATTACTTTGATTTGTGATTTGAGCCCTTTGGATTATTTTCTGCGGGGAGCCATTAAGGATAAATGTTACGCAAAGCATCCAGAGATAATTGAAGCGTTAAAACATGAAATCGAAGTTGCCATTGAAGAGATTCGACCCGAAACAATCGTAACTGTACTGAAAAATTTGGTTGATCGGATGAGGTACTGCCGAGCCAGTCGTGGGCGTCATATGAATGATATTGTGTTTCATTATTAAATGACAGAGTTTTGCCTTTCCAATAAAACCACAATTTAACATTAGAAATTTTGGATTAAATTTAAAAAAGTGCTTGCATTCGAATGCTCATAACTTTTTTTCTACGAAAGTTATTTAAATATTATGTTTTGGCCTAGATTTTTAAAAGCTTCAGCTTTGGTAATATCAATGTGGGTGCTGGACATATTTGTATATTTAAAATTTTAATTAGCACGCGTTTATTTCCAAAAAGTATAATTATACCCTACACCACACTGTGGTACAGGGTATTATAACTTTGTGCATTTGTTTGTAACACCCAAAAGGAGAAGAAATAGACCCATCCTTTATTATACCGATCGACTTAGAATCACTTTCTGAGTTGATTTAGCTATGTCCGTCTGTCTGTATTTGACATGTAAGCGCTGTAAAAACTGTATTTTTTATCCGATCAGTGCGAACTTCGGCAAAAAGGGGTTTCCTTCTACGTGAAGAAATACTGCCAAATTCGGAGAAAATCGGTTCAGATTTAGATATAGCCCCCATATATATATATAGCCTTTTCACATGAATGAGTATTCTGGGAAAATCGGTTCAGATTTATATATAACATCCGTATATATGTTCCTCCTGATTTGGTATCAAAGCGCTATAGAAATTGTACTTTACTTCCGATTATTAAAATTTTCCAGAAATATGTTTCTCAATTTAGGAACGAATATTGCTTAATTTAGCGATTATCGGTTCAGAATTAGATAATATGTTCCTACCCATTTACCAATTATTCCAAATTATTATCGCAATGACCCTTATCGCATTGTTAGGGAGGTGTAGGGTTATTATAAAGTCGGCCCCGCCAGACTTTCTGCCTTTCCTTACTGGTTTTTAAATAAAAACATGTAAGAAAAAGGTTAAAGTCGGGCGGGCCGACTGTATAATAGATACCCTCCATCATTATTTGCCAACAATTCATGGAAAAAACATAATTACTATGAATTGTTGCAGGTTAAGATTATATTTATCGAAACATGAAAAGATAAACTCCATTTTCCATGAAGTACAAATGCATATGATGGGTTGAAAAAATGCGACCCCTAGAACTTCAAGGAGACTAATCGAAAGGCACCATTACATGGGGGCTATATTAAAAGATGGACAGATGTTCCTCATTTTAAATAACGACGATAATATGCAATATAAAGTATAAATTCTTAAATTGACAACGTCGATTTCTAAAGCGTCAAAAAACGACATCGGTGGGGACCTATATGTATATGTGGGGGCTATATCAAAACATGGACCTAGTAACCCCATTTTTACTAGGACGATTAAGTCGAATATAAAGTATAAATTCTTCAATTTCAGCCAAATCAATTGAAGAATCCGTGCTTAGAGCGCCGCGAAGTGTCATCGGTGGGGACCTTTATCGATACCTCCATTCTAAAACATGCTAAATGGACTTAGTATGTTTTTAGGGGGATAGCATTTTTAATTTCTAAATATTCCAAATTATACTAAATCAAAATTTGGTGTTTATCCGTCAACCAAATCATATGTTATTTACAAAACAGTACAGGACAAAAAAATACCATTTTCCACTTAGCATTGTTTAGAATGGAGGTATCGATATAGGAGGGCTATACCAAAACATGGACAGACAAACCCCATTTTTACTAGGGCCGATTAGGTTCAATATTCCTAAATTTTAGCCATATGAATTGAATAATGCCTTCTCTGGAGCGTCAAGAGGAGACATATGTGTTTATACGGGAGCTATATCAAAACATGGTCCATATGAACCATTTTCAACACGGGTCGTCCTTAGTCTGAGTAATGCTTCTGTACCAATTTTCGTAAATATCGCTTCATATATGCGAACTGCATTTGATCACAAGAATACATGGACAGACGGACGGACGGACAGACAGATGGACGGATAGACGGACATATTTAAATCGACTCAAAAAGTGATTCTATGCCGATGTAAAAGACATTGGGTACATCTCTTTGTTGTTAGGCATTACAAACAAATGCACAAAGTCATAATACCCTGCACCACAGCTGATAACCTATATGTCCAAAAAAATCAAATTGGGATCTTCTGTACTTTGTGAGCTACAGTAAAAGAATAAGATAACTTTACAATTTTCTCCTATTTATGGCAAACAAAATTTTCAAATCAACTGGAATCGCAATATATATTTTGAAATACCAGAAAAAGTTCACAAATAGAGGAAAAATGTGAAATTTTTATTCTTTTATTAATATTTCCCAAACTATCGGCGATCCCAAAACTATTTTTTTTTTGATATATAGGACACAATACAGGTTATCATATATATTGAAATCTATTTAAAAAATCTATTAATTTTTTTTGTAAGATGTTCATAAAATTTTTGATTGGCAAAATTTAAAAATTATTAACATAATGGCAAAAACATTTATATACTCAAAAGAATCCTAAAATTTACATAAAATTAATTAATGATTCCTGTTTTTCAAAGGAAATATTTATTTAAAATTCTATTAGTTTTTTTTTGTAAAATGTTTGATTGGAAAAATTTGAAAATAATTAACAAAACACAAAAACATGTATATAGTCAAAAGATTGCTAAATATTACTTTATATTATTGCGTAAAAAAGAATCCTGTTTTATTTAAAAATTTTCTTTTTTATTTTAGGCCAAGCTGTCCCCCACAAGACGTCCAAAATTCTATATGAGCCTGATTTTTATCATGAGAAATATTAATGTAAGTACACTTGATGATTAGTGTTTTCTTTTAATGGTAAGTTTTAAACAAATAGAGTTTTAATTTTTCGGACGATTGGGATTGGAATATTAACTATAAATATTAATTTTCAAAGGAATTCCTGGGATTTTTTGCTTATAAATACATAAATATACTTTACCTTCGTATGTTGACAAAACAGCAGAATTTATTGTAACATTTTCCGTAGTGCAATATTCAAGCAATATTTTTAACCTTTCAATTAAAAAAGAGGTAACTTTTTTAATATTTTTGTTCAATTTTGGCAACACAAGAATAAAATCTGGTTTTGCTGGGGCGCAATGTTTTGCAATCGATTTGGATATATGGGATAATATATTTCTGTCTTTAAGGTCGTTTCTTGGATTGGCTATATTTCTCGCGATAAACCGTGTAAAAAAAGAGTGTTGGAATTATTTAAATTTTTTCAAAAAAATATAATTTTTCGCATTATTATACAAGATATTGCCAACAGCTAAAAACAGCTAAAAATTATATTAGAATAAGTTGAAGACTACTTAATTATACCCTACACCACACTGTGGTACAGGGTATTATAAGTTTGTTTCACGGCAGATGTTTGTAACACCTGAAAATAACACAGCTAGACCCACCTTAAAGTATACCGATTGACTCAGAATCACTAGCTGAGTCCATTTAACGATGTCTGTCCGTCCGTCCGTCCATCTGTCCATGTAGAGTTGTTCGTCGACTACAGGTCGCAATTTCACTCCGATCGTTCTGAAATTTTGCAGTTTAGAGTATTTCGCGGCTGTTAAGATCGCTATAGAATTTGGTTGAAATCGATTCAGATTTAGATATAGCTCCCATATATATTTTTCGTCCGATTTGGCCCTTTAGTCCTATAGAAGCTGTATTTTACATCCGATCGTTTTGAAATTTAGAATGGTAGAGTTTCTTGATCCATGAACCAACATTGCCGAATTTGAAGAAAATCGGTTAAGATTTAGCTATAGCTCCAATATATATGTTTCGTCCGATTTGGCCCTTTAGTCCTATAGAGGCTGTATTTTACATCCGATCGTTTTGAAATTTAGAATGGTAGAGTTTCTTGATCCATGAGCCAGCATTGCCGAATTTGAAGAAAATCGGTAAAGATTTAGCTATAGCTCCCATATATATGTTTCATCCGATTTTGCTCTTTAGTCCTGTAGAAGCTGTATTTTACAACCAATCATTTTGAAATTTAGAATGGTAGAGTTTCTTGATCCATGAACCAACACTACCGAATTTGAAGAAAATCGGTTAAGATTTAGCTATAGCTCCCATATATATGTTTCGTCCGATTTTGCTCTTTAGTCCTGAAGAAGCTGTATTTTACATCCAATCGTTTTGAAATTTAGAATGGTAAAGTTTCTTGATCCATGAACCAACAATACCGAATTTGAAGAAAATCGGTTAAGATTTAGCTATAGCTCCCATTTATATGTTTCGTCCGATTTGGCCCTTGAGTCCTGTTGAAGCTGTATTTTACATCCAATCATTTCATAATTTAGAATGGTAGAGTTTCTTGATCCATGAACCAACACTATCGATGTCCATACAGAAACTACATACAACCAAAAGGCCAACCGTCTCATACTGTGTTAAACACGTTTTAAATTTGTAAAATTGTAAAATTGTCATGAGTTCATCATATTCCTGACACTTGCGATGACTCGTATTCCAACTCAGGATATTATATATTTTTTTGCAGATGTTAATTGAAACTTGTAGGTCTTCATTTTTATTACCAACAAAACTCCTAAATGACAAAAGAAACAAACGCTTAACATCTTTTGACCCCTTTCGCACAATAAATGAAAATGTTTGACATTCACCAAAAAAAAAACGACAAAGAAAATAAACAACAACTCTGAACACAAATCCGAAATGAAACACCATTTATAACCATAAAATTTTGAACATAAGTCTACACCTAATAAAATTTTAGACACCGTTCGGCATTGCCACCGCCACCAACACCTCCGCCAACAACCAGGAGCAGAAAAGAGTATAAAGTCCTGCAGCACGAACAGCAACAAAATTAAACCATATAATACGCAAAACAAGTGTCAATGAACAAGCAAAAAAAAAGAAGCGAAAAAAACCGACAAAAAAACCCCCACAAACGAACAACCAACGCTTGAACACATTCACAACTTTTTGTCACGTCTTATTGTTCTCCGAAAAAAAGGATCACTCGCTTTCAGCTGAAGTGTCAGTTGTTTGATATGGATTGTCTGCCAAATTACAAAAAAAACCCACACACAGAAAAGTGAAAACAAGCAAAAGTTGAAAAAGGACTTCACACCTTTATAAGGTTTCATTGTCCCTCAAAACAAAGGCAAAAAACAACAAAACACGAATTGTTACTAAACAAATTATAAAAAGCTCATTCAGGGAAAGGGTTTCCGACCCTCCGACCGACACGCGGAACGTCCAGACATGTTTAATTTTTGTCCTCTTTGTGAGGATATTTTATTTTGTGGTTGTCCAAATTCTGATGACAACCGAAACCGCATGTTTTCCAAGCTACTTTTTACTGCATTTAAAGGCAAAGGAAAGATTCTTAATAGTGAGATACAAATTTAGACAATTAAATGATAATCTCTAATCAGGGATTCAACTTTCGCCCACATAAATGAGTTATTTAAATTAAGAGTAACATTTTTTCTGTTGGAATTGAAAAGCAATAAAATTAAATAAAACGGCGTTAAATTCAATCAGGTCGAATCTTGCATAACCTCCACCATGTATCTCATTTTATCGTTTAACCTCGAAAATTGGAAATTATGTAACTATTTAATAAGGAAAAGATGGTTTGTTATATGGGTAAATCCTGTGTTGCTGATATAAAAATAATTCTCCTTTAAATTAAACATTTCTTGGTTCATCCACAAATTTTAAATTCGGCTCTTGAGGACGCTACACAAAAATTTTTATATTTCAAAGCAACAATATTCTAAGGAAAATTTTATTTAATATTGTATTTTATATTTTATAGACCCTGCTGTACGTGTCATTTCAATGGTCAGATCATTATAAGTGACCGCAAAATAATGATTTCACCCCTTACCAGATATATTTTTTAAAATTTGTAGTATACTTTTTTTCGGATTTACACATAGTGCAGCTATATCGTGGACCATTAGAAACATTTTTGTTGGCGAGTGGATTTCGGAAAATCAATTTTATTAGATTTTGAGCCTTTTGTGATGTTAAATTTTGTTGAAATAGGTTAAATAGCCAAACAGCAAAATTTCAAAAAAAACCATTTAAACAGTTTTGCACAAAAAAAATTGTTTTCGGCGAGTAATTTTTTTGAGTGTATTTATAAAATTATTTATTAAGAAATATACACATTTCAAATTTTTATAGGACGTTTCTGAAAATATTGTAAATATATATCTACTTTCTGGAGCAAAAATTTTGAAAATTTTATGTGCGATATTTTACTACTATTGTAATGAATCGTAATTAAAAAAAATGTTGGTAGATCGCGGCCACTTAGACGTTCTTTAAACGATTTTTTGCAATTAACCTTTACACTGTGGAACAAAATTAAACTTTTTCGCACAGTGGTTCAGAATCGTTTTTTACTGACCAAAACTCTGTAACTTTTGAACCGATAGAGATATTTATACCCACCCTACACCAATTTCACTCGGATCGTTCTGAAATTTTGCAGTTTAGAGTATTTCGCAGCTGTTAAGGTCGCTATTGAATTTGGTTGAAATCGGTTAAGATTTAGCTATAGCTCCCATATATATGTCTCGTCCGATTTGGCCCTTTAGTCCTATAAAAGCTGTATTTTAGATCCAATCGTTTTGAAATTTAGGAAGGTAGAGTATCTTGATCCATGAACCAACATTGCCGAATTTGAAGAAAATCGGTTAAGATTTAGCTATAGCTCCCATATATATGTTTCGTCCGATTTGGCCCTTTAGTTCTATAGAAGCTATATTTTACATCCAATCGTTTTGAAATTTAGAATGGTAGAGTTTCTTGATCCATGAACCAACATTGCCGAATTTGAAGAAAATCGGTAAAGATTTAGCTATAGCTCCCATAAATATGTTTCATCCGATTTGGCTCTTTAGATCCAATCGTTTTTATACCCTACACCACACTGTGGTACAATGTATTATTTAAGTATAAAATGGAGCGCCCCAGTAGGTGAGTTGGTAGCGGGCTCGTCTATGAGTTTGGGGGTCGTGGGTTCGATTCCCACCAGAGGCTCTGGTCTGTCGCTACAAAATCTAGCCACATGGTCTATGTAACCCGGCCTCCCTGGACCGTAAAATTAGAATATAAATTTACTTTGTATTGTAATTCATATAAATAAATAAATAAAAATAAAAAAAAAAGTATAAAATGTCCCAAAAGTAAATTTATGTAAACAATTAATACATGAATTACAAAATTTATATATCAGACTTATTCAATATTACGAGAGTGGTGTAGGGTATTATATAGTCGGCCCCGCCCGACTGTAGCCTTTCCTTACTGGTTTAGTATTTTTTTTTTGTTCGACAGGTAACTCCTTAAGGTTTTTTTATTTCAATAAAAACCCTGTATTCCTTATTTCTTTTTTCCTGGGGCTCCTCTGATAGATCTCCGATTGGTACCAAATGATGCTTAATGATATCTCCTCCATGATTAAGAATTTTGTGAACTGTTGCAGACATATTTCTCCAGGAATATTTGGTATTATATACTCGTGCAGTTTCCTTGGTATGTTCATTAAATTATTTAGCATAAATTTGTTTATGGCACGCAATTACATCAATAATTGTTTTAAATCTAGAAATGAGATTTATATCAACACTGATCCTCGTTTTGGTTGGTCTATAATAAACCCACATTTGATAAATGAAAACATGGTGTCATTGTTTCTTATTGATCCTGTAGGTCCAAAAATCCAAATCATAACTGATTTTAAGTATGTGTTTCATAAATCGTATTCCTGTATGTAATGGCGATAATTCAAATTCATATGCATCAGTATTACCTACTGATTTTACCGGGACTTTGTTTAATTTGCTTGACGTAGATTGACATATAATGCTGCTGGATGAAGACTTCGTGCCAGTCAAAGCCTGGCCAACTTCTACGTCTATCATCGTAAGCACTAATTGGTAGTTAACTTCAATTGTCTGGCCTTCAATTTCTACTTCTAATGGCTGCAGTCTTGTAATTTGGGTTCTTATATCATTGTCTTCTTTTTTAATGGTATCATGAGATTCTTTTTTAAACTCAAATTTGATTGGTCTGCAGTATTTCGTAGAAGATGGTGTTTGATTTTTCCAAATATCCTTTGTCAGCATCGTACTGGCCGAGTCTTCAAAATTCTTTATCAATCGCAATCGCACAATGACACCATGAACATATCTGCGTCTGCAGTATTTTCACACACAAATTGCTTGTATTGTTTTTGTCCAGAGGAACCATCACATCCACATTTGCAAAAGAGAGTTAACTTGCGCTTCCCATCTTTCTTCAAATCATGCCCTTTAAATGATTGTAGCAAGCGGTGAGCTGTACGATTAAGTAGGACTTGAAGTTTTACCTCTGCTGACCTCGATGTGATCTAAATAGTGTCCGTTGGTGGCAAACAGTCCTTTTTAGCAGCAAGTATGTGATGATATGATGGATACAGAATTGAGGCTTTTTCAATCGCACGCAACCTGAGCTGAGTATATTGGTGTTTTGTTAACTTCAAATCCAAAAATAATGCTAATGCCTCTTCATTTGAAAACTGATTTTCATCGCTTGGAGTTGGAATACTCTTAAAAATCCGTTTTGTTCTCAGAGGACTAGCGTTTAAAACTTTTTCAACAATTTCGGCTTTTGTGCGTTGTTTTTGTGATCGCAATTGATCTGTCGCTAAAGTTGCCGAATGATTTTGGTGGTCTCTCACAATTGTTTTGATTTTTTACATTCTGAAAATACTTGGACACTAAGTTCGCCCTCTAACCATATTGCAATGGTCTTATAAAATTTATGTTTATTCCATCCAACTTGTTTGTAGCGCTTAGTTAAGTTGTTGATGAAAATATTTACTTTATTTTGCAGTTCCAATTGTATTTCGACGCTTGAGGAATTTACTTTGCTTTGAACGTAACTTAAAACATCTTCCTTCTTTTTGTTTCTAAAATACTCTTCGGATAATTCTTTATAGCTGAAGTTCTTCATTTTAAAAAAATCTCAAAATTTTATTGTTTCTGCTTGGATATAATTTTGCAACTGAGTTTGTATTGGAATACCACTGGATTTTATCCTTTTCTTACATGTATCTATAGTGTCATACTCTGATCATAAGTAGCATAAAACATAGGTAAAATAAAAAACGACCCAAAAAACTAAAAAAAGGGTTAAGATGTCATAAATATGGTAAATATGTAATAAAACACACACAACTTGGCGTGGTATACCTATAACATAGTCATATGCATAGGTAAAATAAAAAGAACAATCAATTTTTTCCCGAGTAATTTCATTAAAATTAAAAAAGTGTTCTGCAGGCTGATCGGGGGCAGGTACAAAAGTATATATAGGCTTAACGAGGACACTTTCACCTTTTTTCTAATACCAAAATCTTCTTAAAGTCTCTCGATGCTAAAAAGTGTCAATCCACTAAAATTCTAATTTTACCAAAATATAGTACCTGTGGAAATACATTATAACAAACCACGTGTAACCAGTACAGTAATACTTTTGGCAATGAGTACTATCCTACCTACGTAACAAAAAAATAATTAACCCTCTATCGATAATAGTTTGCGAGAAATGACAATTTTCTTCTACAATATAAAGTTTTTTACATAAAATATCTGTTTTCAGCACCAAACCACGCCCACAATAATAAACATTCTGATCTCATTTTTTGGCTTCCCTAGTCTCAATATATTTGCTATTGAATGGCATACAAATTTTAGAAATCGGCGATGACAAAAAATTTGACTTTTGGCCAGTAAAATTCAATTCTGAACCACAGTCAGTTTAGAGGAGGATCAATATTTCTCCCTTTTGCACATTCTTATAATGGATCGGCATTGGAAACCGATTGATCCTTACATTTTAGGTATAGGATATGTTCAGCAACATTACATAGAACACTACGAAGAATATTTTAGTTGAACATTTTAACCCACTAGCTCGTCAATCAAAATATTTGCCATAAAAATCTACTAAAATTCTATAAATACGCCAAATCTTAAAACTCAACATAAATGTCAGAAAATAATAATATCACTATTTTTGGAGGGAGATTTTCAGGGGCAAGGTGATGAGAGCGGTAATCGGGTTTTTGAGAGACATACATCTTGAAGTGTCTCCTTTATTTAGTTTTTGACATCGAACTTCTATTTCGAAGCCTGCTATACTTTTGAATTTACTACCTTTTTGTTTCCCCAGCGAACTTATATTTACATATCTCAAAAACGAGATGTCGCAGGAAAAAAACTATTCGATTTAGTGTGTCGAAATTATGCGACACATAGGCATGGCCACGTCAACTTTTCCGATATCGCCAATTTTCCCTTGGATCACGCACGTTTGCTGTTAACCCTCTAGTTCCTTATATCTAAATCTGTATTTACTAAATCTGTATTTTCTCCTCATGTAATTTTATTTTTGTTGTCGTCTCTTCACCGTTTGTTTTGGTTTGCTTTTCTACATACTCTCACCAAATTTGTTTGCGATCGTACAGTTATTTCAAATGTTATTGCTTTTCAAACTGAAAAATTCGGCACGTGTTTAAAAATAAACTATTTTCGCGTGAAGTCAAGATTGGCAACTGCATTTAGAGCATTTATAACTATTTTTAAAAGGTAAAAAAATGAAAGGTGATGCGGAATATATTTAATTTTGTGTTTACATTATTAGTTTTAGGTTTTCTTAAAAAAAAGTGATCGATAGGCACTGTTGCAGACAGACCGCCTAAAGTCGGCTTTGGGAAGAACTGTGTATTACATGTTGGTGTTTTTCTGTGTCGTTCGAAGGAATGGCTAGCTCATTGGTTGATCGGAGACAAAAGCTCTCTGGACTGTCATGTCAGATGCAGAAATAGAGGACGTTCTAAATTCTTATTTTTGTGATGTGGAATCCGAAGAAGTGATGTGGAAACGACGACGACAATCCTCATTATCAAGACATCGTTGGTTATTCAAACCATATGCAACAATATGAAACAATAGTCCGAGAAGAGGTCTCGTCTTGTGACCCGAGCTCATCAGTTCAAACAACGTCCTCAAATATCGATTACCCTCGCTTAAAAGGTAAAAAAACGAAAGCTTGTTCGTTCACCATTACCTGAACTGGAAGAAGGAGGGCCACAACCGAAACATATTTCTATAAACGTATTTGACATAAATTCTATATCACCAGAATTCCAAAAAGTCATTTGGAAGAAGGCAAATTTGCAACTTCATAAAAATGAGATAGCCTTTCGTGGAGATGACAGCCTACCCGGAGAACTCAGGGCTTTACAAACACCATTTCAGTATTTTCAGTACTTTTGGACAGAAAAACTTGTTTTCATACGAATTTTTATGCTCGCCGGCAAAACGTTAAGACAAATTTCAAAAAAAGCGTCTTAGAAATAAGAAAATACATTGGCATATTAATTTATGTCTGTATTTCGCTATCCGAACGTCAATGAGTACTGCGGTGAATATGGTTTTGATGCGATAAGCAAAACAATGACAAAGAACCGTTTTTGGGAAATCCGGCAATATATTGGATTCAATAAACTCGAGCTTATGAAAGCTCGTGGTAATCCTGATCACGATCCACTTTTCAAAATCAGACCGGTCTATAAACACTTGAATGATAAATTTGACTCAATTCCTAAACAGCCACGACTTTGTATTGATGAACAAATATGCGCCACAAAGATGATAAGTTCCTTTAGACAATGAAGTTATTTGTTTTATGCGATTCCGCTGGATTTTCTTATCGTTTTGAAGTGTACTTTGGAAAGAATTATAATATTGTGCCAACAAACTGTCCCGATTTGGGGGCAACAGGCAATATTATTGTACGCCTGACGCAGACAGTTCCTGATTTTAAAAGTCATATTATTTATTTCGACAACTTTTATACATCCCCAGCAGTTTTAATCTATCTAAGAGCTCGAGGTATTTATTCTTTAGGAACAGTTCGAGCAAATCATATTGCTAATTGCAAATTATCCACGGACAAAGCCATTCATCGTGAAAATAAGGGCTATATGGAGGAATATGTGGCTACTATCTACGGTGCCGACATGACTACAGTCTTATGGAAGGATACTAAAACAGCCAGACTAGCATCTACATATGTTGGTATCAAACCCTTTCAAACAACAACAGAGGAAGATACGCCAAAAAAGTTATGCGATATGACCGAAAAAGTAAGACCTATTCTCAAATCAATTGCCAAAAAATAATAAGGGAATATAACCACCACATGGGAGGCGTTGACCTCATGGACGGATTGATAGTCCATTATCGATTGCGTTTAAAAACTCAAAGTGTTTCTTTGCGGTTTTTCTACTATTTCTTAGACATGAATATTGCCAATGCTTATCTATTACACAAACGAATCCAAGGGGCTAAATATACTGATTTAGCTAAATTTCGAACTGAAGTTGCTGCGGTGTTATGTACCTATCAATCGCAGCCATGGATGAAATCCGTTGGCAGACCTTCAAAAGATGCCGAACGATCATCGGCTCCAAAAAGAAGTTACGGTTTAGTCCTAGATTCTAGGTACGATGGAATCGGACATATGCCGGATCAGTTACAACGCTCTAATAAACGAACTTGTATACTCTCTGGTTGTAAAACAGAAACGCAAATGGTCTGCTTAAAATGCAACGTAAATTTATGTTTAACTCACAAAAAAAAAATAAGAACATTTTTATTTTTGTGAAAGTAAATTATCTAATAAAACATTCCTTATTATACCCTACACCACACTGTGGTACAGGGTATTATAAGTTTGTTTCACGGCAGATGTTTGTAACACCAGCTTTGCCGAATTTGAAGAAAATCGGTTAAGATTTAGCTATAGCTCCCATATATATGTTTCGTCCGATTTGGCCATTTAGTCCTATAAAAGCTGTATTTTACATCCAATCGTTTTGGTAGAGTTTCTTGATCCATGAACCACCATTGCCAAATTTGAAGAAAATCGGTTAAGATTTAGCTATAGCTAAAAATAAATAGAAGCTGTATTTTACATCCAATCGTTTTGAAATTGAGAATGGTAGAGTTTATTGATCCATGAACCAACACTACCGAATTTGAAGAAAATCGGTTAAGATTTAGCTATAGCTCCCATATACATTTTTCGTCCGATTTGGCCCTTTAGTCCTGTAGAAGCTGTATTTTACATCCAATCATTTTGAAATTTAGAATGGTAGAGTTTCTTGATCCATGAACCAACACTGCCGAATTTGAAGAAAATCGGTTAAGATTTAGCTATAGCTCCCATATATATGTTTCATCCGATTTGGCTCTTTAGATCCAATCGTTTTTATACCCTACACCCCACAGTGTGGTATTATTTAAGTATAAAATGTCCCAAAAGTAAATTTATGTAAACAATTTATACATGAATTACAAAATTTATATATCAGAGTTATTCAATATTACGAGAGTGGTGTAGGGTATTATATAGTCGGCACCGCCCGACTTTAGCCTTTCCTTACTGGTTTTTAATAAATTTGAAATATTATTTTATTTTTTATGGTTTCTAATAAAGTATACCGATCGACTCAGAATCACTAGCTGAGTCGATTTAACGATGTCCGTCCGTCCGTCCGTCCGTCCGTCCGTCTGTCCATGTTCGTCGACTACAGGTCGCAATTTCACTCCGATCGTTCTGAAATTTTGCAGTTAAGAGTATTTCGCGGCTGTTAAGATCGCTATTGAATTTGGTTGAAATCGGTTCAGATTTAGATATAGCTCCCATATATATCTTTCGTCCGATTTGGCCCTTTAGTCCTATAGAAGCTGTATTTTACATCCAATCGTTTTGAAATTTAGAATGGTAGAGTTTCTTGATCCACGAACCAGCTGAGTCGATTTAACGATGTCCGTCCGTCCGTCCGTCCGTCCGTCCGTCCGTCCGTCCGTCCGTCCGTCCGTCCGTCCGTCCGTCCGTCCGTCCGTCCGTCTGTCCATGTTCGTCGACTACAGGTCGCAATTTCACTCCGATCGTTCTGAAATTTTGCAGTTAAAAGTATTTCGCGGCTGTTAAGATCGCTATTGAATTTGGTTGAAATCGGTTCAGATTTAGATATAGCTCCCATAAATATATTTTGTGCGATTTGGCCCTTTAGTCCTATAGAAGCTGTATTTTACATCCAATCGTTTTGAAATTTAGAATGGTAGAGTTTCTTGATCCACGAACCAGCTTTGCCGAATTTGAAGAAAATCGGTTAAGATTTAGCTATAGCTCCCATATATATGTTTCGTCCGATTTGGCCCTTTGGTCCTATAGAAGCTGTATTTTACATCCGATCCTTTTGAAATTTAGAATGGTAGAGTTTCCTGATCCATGAACCAACATTGCCGAATTTGAAGAAAATCGGTTAAGATTTAGCTATAGCTCCCATATATATGTTTCGTCCGATTTTGCTCTTTAGTCCTGAAGAAGCTGTATTTTACATCCAATCATTTTGAAATCTAGAATGGTAGAGTTTCTTGATCAATGAACCAACACTACCGAATTTGAAGAAAATCGGTTAAGATTTAGCTATAGCTCCCATATATATGTTTCGTCCGATTTGGCCATTTAGTCCTATAAAAGCTGTATTTTACATCCAATCGTTTTGAAATTTAGGATGGTAGAGTTTCTTGATCCATGAACCACCATTGCCAAATTTGAAGAAAATCGGTTAAGATTTAGCTATAGCTCCCATATATATGTTTCGTCCGATTTTCTCTTTAGTCCTGAAGAAGCTGTATTTTACATCCAATCATTTTGAAATTTAGAATGGTAGAGTTTCTTGATCCATGAGCCAACACTACCGAATTTGAAGAAAATCGGTTAAGATTTAGCTTTAGCTCCCATATATATGTTTCGTCCGATTTGGCCCTTTAGTTCTATAGAAGCTGTATTTTACATCCAATCGTTTTGAAATTGAGAATGGTAGAGTTTATTGTTCCATGAACCAACACTACCGAATTTGAAGAAAATCGGTTAAGATTTAGCTATAGCTCCCATATACATGTTTCGTCCGATTTGGCCCTTTAGTCCTGTAGAAGCTGTATTTTACATCCAATCATTTTGAAATTTAGAATGGTAGAGTTTCTTGATCCATGAACCAACACTGCCGAATCTGAAGAAAATCGGTTAAGATTTAGCTATAGCTCCCATATATATGTTTCATCCGATTTGGCTCTTTAGATCCAATCGTTTTTATACCCTACACCCCACAGTGTGGTATTATTTAAGTATAAAATGTCCCAAAAGTAAATTTATGTAAACAATTTATACATGAATTACAAAATTTATATATCAGAGTTATTCAATATTACGAGAGTGGTGTAGGGTATTATATAGTCGGCACCGCCCGACTTTAGCCTTTCCTTACTGGTTTTTAATAAATTTGAAATATTATTTTATTTTTTATGGTTTCTAATAAAATATCTAAATAAATAATTAGTGTTTTTAATACTGTTGCTTCCCAAGCCCGCCTTTTGGCGGTCTACTCTTTCTTCACCCTACGGACTAAAATATAAACTTGATTTCATATATGACTTCTACTTTTTATGTAGAAATAAGAACACTAAAATGTTTTCAATGAAAAAAAAAAATTTGGGTAGTAGAGTGTTAAATACATCAACACAAAAGTTGAAGACAATTTATGCCTGGTACTCCATTTATGTATAAGGTATTCAAAAATACGGAATAAAAAAAACAAACAAACAAACACAAATTAGTTATTAGGGTTTTAATGAAACATAACATATTTGTCCACAAAAATGATCTGAAAAATCTTTAGTATCCTCTATTTATTCCACAAGAGCTTTCTTTGTTGTGAAAATGTTTTAATTTACTAAGACATAAAATAGTATAACACATTCTTGGAAAATTATCAACCATAATTGCAAAATGTTGTATAAACTTTTCAAGCAGATACCATTAAAAAATGCTGAGTTCTATAGTCGACATAAATATTCACTAAACTACCCCAGATTACAAGCATATCTATTGATTTTTTCTTCAAATTACTTACATCACGAATGAATCAGTTGATATCTATCAATAGTTTTCACTTTCAGCCATTAACACTTGTTCAATATTTATTTAATCTTTTACTTGGCAAATATGTCGACATTGAAATAGGAAACTTTTTCCTTTCCTTCTTCAAAAACGATTTCATTCTCACGTTTGTTTGCAAAACAAAACTGCAGTTATACTCCACACTCTGTGGGATGTCCATCTATTTGAGAGGTTTTTTTTGTTCTGTTTTGTTTACTCAAAACGATATGAAATTTTGATTGAAATCTTTGTCCAAATAATCCTAAGAAAACATTTCCTAGTTTATTCTGAATTTTTATACACATATTTCATTCTCAATTTTGTTTTCTATTAAGGAATAAATACAAAATGTATTTTCCTGATTTCAGTTCTAGTTTTTTTCTTAGTATTTTCTCTTCTGCTGATGTCATCATCACACACACGAAATGAACGAAAAAAAAACACTACAAATCGAGTATCCTTTTTCATACTTCCAATACATGCATTCATATACGAGTGTGTCTGTTTGTGTGTGGGTGGGCGGATGGCCAAATGGTTGGGTGTGTAAGTAACTGGGGCTATGGCTGAACGAATAAATGAATGTGTCTCTGCCAGATGACCTAATCCCATACATATGTTTTGTGTGTGGATAACCCTTTTTTTCTTGGCCGTATAAACTTCAATACGTTACGCCAGTTTTCAATTTTTCTTCCCCAAATATTTACATTGCAAAGTGTTGTTTTTGTGATTTTCTATCTAAACTTCTTTGTTAGTAGTGTTTGTTCCGTTCCAAAGGACTTTGATGGGTAAATTTGTGATATTCTTTCTTAAAGAAAACACATTACACAAAACCTGAAGCGACAGACAGTTGGACGGCTGGAGGGACATGCAAGCGACAGACAAATGTACGGCTAGAGGTCATCAGATTAAGACATACTGTTGAGAGATGTTGGTCAAGGATTGCAGGAGTTTTTCTTTATACAAATTTCGGGAATCGTAACATATATTTCGGGAATATATTTCGAGGACTTTTTGAGCCATTTGAGCGATGTCCGTCCGTCTGTCTGGTTTGTGCGTACATTACTGAACTGCTTTAAAATTGGTATGTAGTAATATTTTCTCGAAATTTACATATGGCGAATTCTTTTCTGCAAAAAAGTGCAACATTTTCATTGCCCTTTTCCCGAAAACGGCACTTTTGTGATACTTTTTGGTAATTAAGTTACTCGAAATTAGCACAACTAAAATTTCAAAATTTCAAAAAAGCGATATAATAGAGCTGTTTTCGGTAAAAGAATTCACCATTAGTGTTTTAAGATGTGTCATACAGTTTCTGTAAAATTTTTTCCGGAAAAAATGTCTTATAAAATTTTAAAAATTGTTATCACCATTTTCTGGTGATTGTTTGCATTGTGCATTGCTGCGGTACAACATATGCTACATAATGTTTCTCTTATTATTAAAATCAAAATGGTCTTCATTTACCGGTTACTATTCAATTGACCAGCTGCAGTTAGGGAGTTTTTAAGTTTATGCCTGTTTTGCAGTTGTTAAGAATGTGTTACGGAAACACCTAAGGACCAGAGAGAACATCAGCATTAAACTTTTGACCAATGGCTCTTTTTACACTACAACCCCCTCCTACTTCAAACACAATTATTATGCTATGTTATCGTCCGGTCCCCCTAACTCCGAGAGCTATATGGAATGTATGACATCAGCTGTTTTTTTCTACTTCATTTTTTTCTTGCCAGTTTAGTTAGACTGCAGCATGATGTTGAAGTTTTTGTTCTGTTTTTATTGCTAAATTCCGTTCTAAGATTACTCTGTCCAGACGCATAGTTATTTTCACATTTGCATAAGATTTTTGGGGGAAACAAAGCGTCAGTCGGCGTCAGTCTTGTCTTTGAATGATAAGACGAAAATAATGTATCGTTAAATTATGTACATTTTTTGGTGTCCTTAAGCTGTGCCGTCCTTTCTGTTACACGTATTGTTGGTCTCTTTTAGTTTTGTTGAGTTTTTCAAGAATTTCCTTGAGGATTTTGGTCTTTAGTTTAAAGTTTTTCAATTAATCCTGATATTAGCATAACTTTTTGACCCATATTTGAATAATTGCTTTTTACACACGAATGAGATTTAAGATGTCTGAGAGTTCATTGCCATACGGAGACTTTTTCGTGGCAACATCATCTGTTCGCCAGTGAGTGTCATCCTCCTACACGGGGCAAAATCGCATTTTTTGATTTGTTTGAATCGAAAGAAAATATACTTGGAACACAAATTTTTAATTATCATATATTTTCGAGCAAATAAATTTTATTTGAAAATCAATAAAATGTATTTAGAACGCATATGTTAATACATTATAATAAAATATATTTGCGAACTAATTTTCTCAAATAAAATATGTGTTTAAATACAAATAAAATTATTGTTTATGAATATTTCCAAATATATTTTATTTAAAAAAAAAATTCAAAACTTTGCTGAATTTTTCGAACTTTAGTTTTAATTTTTTCCATGTTTTCGAATTATGCTTTCCTATTAAAAATGGCATACTTAGCATTAACTTCTATTTGAAATCACTTATTTTTATTTTCTAACTATTCCCAGTCATTATTTTCAATCATAAAGAAATTTTACTAACATTAAAAATTTCTAAAAATTACCATTCAATTGCTGAAAACTTAAAACAATTAAAGAATAGATATATATTCACGCAAATATATCTTTGTTTGGGAAACAACATATGCAAATAAAAAATATTAGGATGTAAAAATAGTTCTGTCTAGAACAACATCCTCCCAAACATATATTATTTGTATGTGTTAAATGTTATATATTTGGAGTGCACCCTAAAAATATATATGTTTCAAGCAGAATATGTTTGGGACAATATACTACAGAGGCGATTTTTTTTCAGCGTGTAATTGTTTGGGAAAATTAAAAAAAATCGATTTGACATGGCCTTTACGTTATGCAAGTATATACCATACGGAATGTATACATCAAATAGTCTGATGCTAATTTATATGATGAAATTTGTGAAGATTTCAGAAATAAAATTTACGAACATTTTTAAATTGAAGGAAAATTCAGGGATTAATTAAAACAACATATTTTTGAAATTACACATACATATGAACTGTTTGTTTTGAAAGTGGCGTAAATCCATTTGTTTTTAAAACGAGATATAAAGGGTTTTGCGTTTCAATTCGTTTAAAAATCTGGGTGAATAGTAGAAATAAAATATCTGCATACAGCTCATCACAAGTATTCAAAGTGTCTAGAAGGTGTAAAATTTTTCGATTTCGAGGCCTATTAACCCACTCTTTGCGATGGTGAAGGTAGTTAAGCCACTTTCAAAACAAACATTTTATACAATATGTTTGTTTTTAAAGTGGCGTAAACACCATATTTCCTATATAAAAATGTTCCTTTCGAAACAAATTTTTATTATTTCATATCTAAATGGCATAAAATGCTCAATAGAGTTATTAGTTCATCGCTTTGAAAAAATAAATGCACTTATACACTGAAAATAATGTGTTAGTAGGTTAGTTTAGGCTTGGTTAGGTTGAAGAGAGGAGACGTTTAAACGTCTCATGTCCATTGACATACACACACAAGCCAGCGGTTCGGCCTGTTATACGCTCCTTATTTATGATCTTTTGAAACCTCACGAGTTACAGAAAATCGCTACTAGACACGAATTTTCTCAGTATGTATGTATATTTCAGTCATATCCTCTGAGATGAGTCAAGTCTGGTAATTTGTCGGACTCGAAATGTTGGGATCTTGCATGTGTGAAAGCCGGGCAGTGACACAGAAAATGTTCCATCGTTTCGATGTTTTCCCTGTATGTCCTGCATTCGCCGTTTTCTGCTAGTTCTATGCGATGAAGATGTGCTTGTAAGCTTGAATGTTCCGTTATAACACTCATCTTATACTTTTATTGACATCTCAAAAACTACCAGCGTCCCCAAAGGGGTTTTTTATGGACATATAGGTCACAATATGGGTTATCATCTGGGCCATATTTGTTCAATTAAAAAATATTACTTTTTGAAAAATCTAGACTTTAAAAAATGTTTTAAAGATAAAAATATGTCATGCACCTTCCAAACAGCATTCACCTCGATATTAATAATATGAAATCTTTAGGAATCTAGATCACACCAAAACATTTAAATATTTCTCGTAGTACAAAAGTTAGGAGCAAGCACTTTTCGATATTTTTTGGCAAATTTCTAATGTTTAAATGTACATATCTTCCATAGTTCTGAAGATTTTTCAAAGGTGATATCCGATATTGGAGCACCATATTTAACATTTCTACCAAGTTTCATAAAATCGGAGACCATCGGCAATTTTTATGAACAATTAGCGTGGTTCTCGTCTAAAATGTTCTTACATAACTTAAATATCCATATTCTTCATAGGAGTGACCATTTTTTTTTGTAACATTTTGTTACAGATTTTTGGTACAGCAGATGAAATTGCATTTTAATTACACTCAATAATGATTTCAAAACTGCATTAAATTGTGGCATTTTACCCATATTGTAATAATAAATCATGAGTTCTGCAATACTATCCACGTTCTGTTTAAATATCCACTGTAATTGGATTTACGCCACTTTCAAAACAAACGTTTTTGTAATTTTGTCTCCTACCAAAACTTAGGTTTTAAAAATCTATGTCACCTTTGACTTTTTTGAGAAAATTCTCTTTGGTAAAATTATGTCCGGCTAACCTGATACCGAATCCACCCTTAGCTCAATTTATGTAAAAATGGCGTTTACGCCACTTTCAAAACAAACCGTTCATATATATATTTTGGAGAAATTATAATGTCGCCCGTTTACAAAATTTTAGCTAAGAGTGTTTTTAATGCGCTATATTAAGATAAGCAACAAAATTAAAACATGAAAGTCAGAACACAACAAACCTAACTTTTACGATATTCGCCAGATTTTTTCTTTAGACTTCCTTTAACCCGTTCAGCAGCTTTGGAGATGTCAATTAGTTATGGCGGAGAAATATATATATTTTTAAATAATTAAAAACACATCTTAATATATATAAATATAACCAATAAGGAAAGACAGAAAGTTGACCGAGGCCTATTATAAAATACCCTACACCTCCCTAACAATGCGCAAAGGGGAATTGCGACAATAATTTGGAATATATGGTTTTGTTGCAGTTAAGAAAGAACATAGCTCCACCTCCTTATCATGACTTATCCCAAGCAGGAGTTGAAAATGTTGATCATAATAAACTAGTTCTGAAACGATAACCTTCAAATTCGCAGTATTCTTTCCTAGATCAAGAATCAGAAGGAACAAATAAATAATCTTAACAGATTTTCATCAACTTGGATCAAAAACCGGACGTAAAATACAGTTTCAATAGCGCTTAAAAATGTGATAGGTTTTAACATAGTATATATAAGTATTAAATATTTCTAAATCTGTACAGATTATCCCCAATTTAGCTGTATTCATTCATGTAATAAGAAAACTCTCTCTGTCGAATTTCGGATTTTCGGATAAAAAATACGGTTTCTATAGCGCTGATACGAGTATGTCAAATCAGGTGTAACATATATATGGGGACTATTAATTTTGACTTGAATTTTTTTAGTTAAACCATAAAAGTTGACTATAATTTTTGTTATTCGATATTTAAGCTCAAGGTCATAGGGTTTTACTGATCTTTATTTGTTTATTTTTCTAAAACTCTATGACATTGCGCTTAAATATCTAACAACAAAAATGATGGGGGCCATATCTAAATCTGAACCGATGTCCGCCGATTTTGCAAGAATTCGTTGATGTAATAAGAACCTCTTTCTGCCGAAATTCGTACTGATCGGATATAAAATACAGTTTCGGGGGAGACATATATGGAGAATTCCACGACAAATCGACGGTTTCCCTTGAATTTTCAATTTTTATTTTTTTTAGTACACCTGATGAAATGCTTTGCGGAATTTTTTGAGATTTTTCCGATAACTCGTTCAGAAGTTATTTATAATTAACAAATCGTTAAGATATCACTCTGTGTTTCGCATTTTTGGTCATAACTTCTTATGTTATGGTCCGACTTGAAAAATCTTTTTTTAAATGTTGGTATTTTTTGGTACTTTTCTGAAAACATTTTTGAAAATATATTAAAAAATTTTTTGTGTGTGATTTTTAAGTTTTACAATCTAAATGCCATTTTTTAAATTGTTTGTACTCTCCGATTTTTGCGAATTTTTTATATTTAAAACCTCTATTAATTCTGTAACATTTTAACATTGGATGGAAGTGGGCCTATAATTATTTATATTTTTTTTTTAATTTTTTAAAATTAATTTCGCGGTTAACCACATTGCTTTTGTCCTGAAGGCTTCGGACTAGACGTTCCACGCAAAAGAACAAAATAAAGGAGAAACTTCAGGAAGTATTTCTTTCAAAACACCCGCTACCCCCGCTGATTCCTTACCCCTGATAATCTCCCTACAAAATAACTATATATCAAAAGTAGTAGAAATCGATGGTTTTTTTAGGTGAAGTATTCGACAAAAAGATTCCTTGTAAAAAAATACTATAGGTGCCCACAATACAAAGGTTTTTTAATATATCGTATTTATTGTTTTTGAAAGGAACATTGTAAGACCAAACAAAATTCAATGCATTACCCATAAATACGATATATTAAAAAAAACTTTGTATTGCCATAAAAGTGTATTGTGGGCACCTATAGTATTTTTTTACAAGGAATCTTTTTGTCGAATACTTCACCTAAAAAATCCATCGATTTCAACTAGGAATATTTTCAGTCGTAAGCGGATCACCGGCAGTGGCGGGTGTTTTGGAAGAAATACTTCCTGAAGTGTCCCCTTTATTTTGTTCTTTGGTCTGGAACATCTATTCGGAAGCCCTCAAGCCACAAGCGAAGTGACCAGCAACGAATTTTTATACCCTACACCACACTGTGGTACAGGGTATTATAAGTTTGTTTCACGGCAGATGTTTGTAACACCTGAAAATAACACAGCTAGACCCACCTTAAAATATACCGATCGACTCAGAATCACTAGCTGAGTCGATTTAACGATGTCTGTCCGTCCGTCCGTCTGTCCATGTAAAGTTGTTCGTCGACTACAGGTCGCAATTTCACTCCGATCGTTCTGAAATTTTGCAGTTTAGAGTATTTCGCGGCTGTTAATATCGCTATTGAATTTGGTTGAAATCGGTTCAGATTTAGATATAGCTCCCATATATATCTTTCGTCCGATTTTGCTCTTTAATCCTGTAGAAGCTGTATTTTACATCCAATTATTTTGAAATTTAGAATGGTAGAGTTTCTCGATCCATGAACCAACACTGCCGAATTTGAAGAAAATCGGTTAAAATTTAGCTATAGCTCCCATATATATGTTTCGTCCCATTTGGCCCTTTAGTCCTATAAAAGCTGTATTTTACATCCAATCGTTTTGAAATTTAGAATGGTAGAGTTTCTTGATTCATGAACCAACATTGCCGAATTTGAAGAAAATCGGGAAAGATTTAGCTATAGCTCCCATATATATGTTTCATCCGATTTGGCTCTTTAGATCCAATCGTTTTTATACCCTACACCACACTGTGGTACAGGGTATTATTTAAATATAAAATGTCCCAAAAGTAAATTTATGTAAATAATTTGTACATGAATTACAAAAATTATATATCAGAGTTATTCAATATTACGAGAATGGTGTAGGGTATTATATAGTCAGCACCGCCCGACTTTAGACTTTCCTTACTGGTTATACCCTCACTTTAGTGTGTGAAAAAAGTGTAACACATCGAAGGAGTGATCTAAGACCCTAAGTATGTTCGGAGGAAATCCGTTTTGGGTCATTTTAAGTCGAATGAGCAATGTCCGTCCGTCTGTCTGTCTGTCTGTCCGTCTGTCTGTCCGTCTGTCTTTGTGTCTGCTGGCTGGTGCGCACGATAACTCTCGAAAGGAGTAACCGATTGACTTCAAATTTGGTATGTGGTAATATTTTTTTCTATCTCCGGCTAAGTTCGAAGATGGGCCATATTGGTCCACTCCTTCTAGTACCTCCCCCACAAATGATTAAAATGTTGTGAAATATTGATTCTTTAATAACTACTATACTACTTATTCGAATCTTCTGAAATTCCACATATAGTATTAGTTTATTAGTCGCTATTAACTCGAGAAAAATGGGCGAAGTTGCCACGTCCCTTTAGGTACCTCCCACACAAATGCACCGTTTTGCACCAAAAATTAACAGCTTATAACATTAATAACGGTGTATAAAAATACTTGAAATTTTGCACAGTGTTATGCTTTTATATTGCCTACAGTCCAGAGAAAAATGGGCGTTGTTGCCACGCCCCTTTTGGTACCTCCCACACAAAGGTACCATTTTGAACCAAAAGTTATCAGCTTACAACATTAATACAAGTGTATAATAATACTTGAAATTTTGTACAGTGTAATGTTTTTATAGTGTCTATAGTCCTGTAAAAAATGGGCGTTATCGCCACGCCCCTTTTTGTACCTCCCACACTAAATTGCCAAATCATACCACAATTTAATATCTCGTAACGTTTATACCAGTGCATATAAACGCTTATAATTCGGCGCAGTGCAATGAATTTAAAGTATCTACTGTTCAGCGAAAAATAGGTGTATTTGTTAAAAACATTCTGGTACCTCCCACACAAATTGACAGAATAATTCGTGTAATATTCAATATTACATTACTCACAAAGTGAGGGTATGCCTTAGTCGGTTTACCCGACTGAAACTTTCTTACTTGTTTTTTTTAAATTTTAAAAAATTGAAAAAGAATATAAATAATTTTAGGCCCACTTCCATCCAAAGCTAATATGTTAGAGAATTAATAGAAGTGTAAAACATAAAAAATTCGCAAAAGTCGGAGAGTACAAAAAATTGAAAAAATGGC
The DNA here is from genome assembly GCA_963930755.1 of Eudasyphora cyanicolor. NCBI lineage: Eukaryota > Metazoa > Arthropoda > Insecta > Diptera > Muscidae > Eudasyphora > Eudasyphora cyanicolor. Next base: position 155,890,120 of record OZ005738.1, on the reverse strand, counting down.
ATTTAAATTGTAAAACTTAACAATCGCACCAAAAATGTTTTCCTGAAAAGTACCGAATAATATGAACATTTCAAAAAAAAAGATTTTTCAAACCGGACCATAACTTAAGATGTTATGACCAAAAACCCGATACACAGAGTGATATCTTAACGATTTTTATCCCATCACCTTAGAGAGGAGGGTATGTATCATTTGCTACGATCCAAAAGTGTAACACAACGAAGGAGTGACCCAAGACCGTAAGTATGTTCGGCGGATATCCGTTTTGGGTCATATTAAGTCGAATGAACAATGTCCGTCCGTCTGTCTGCCTGTCTGCTGGCTGGCGCGCACGATAACTCTCGAAAGGAGTAACCGATTGACTTCAAATTTTGTATGTGGTAATATTTTCCTCTATCTCCGGCTAAGTTCGAAGATTGGCCATATTGGTCCACTCCTTGTGGTACCTCCCCCACAAAGCGTTATCATTTAGTGAAATATTGATTATTTAATAACTTCTATACTACTTATATTATTATTACTTATTTGAATACTCTGAAATTCTACACATAATATTCGACTATTAGTCACTATTACCTCGAGAAAAATGGGCGAAGTTGCCACTCCCCTTTTGGTACCTCCCACACAAATGGACAATTTTGAACCAAAAGTTACCAGCTTATAACATTAATACCACTCCATACATATACTTGAAATCTTTTACAGTGTAATGCTTTTATTGTACCGAGAGTCCAGAGAAAAGTAGGCGTTATTGGCCCGCACCTTTTGGTAACATCCACACAAATGGACCATTTTATACCACAGAAAAGTGGCCGTAATTGACACGACCCTTTTGGTACCTCCCACACAAATTGACCCTTTTGTACCAAAAGTTAACAGCTTATAACTTTAATACCAGTGCATATAAATACATGAAATTTTTTACAGTGTAATGTTCTTATAGTTCCTAGAGTCCAGAGAAAAGTGACCGTTATTGGGACGCCTCTTTTGGTACCTCTCACACAAATGGACCATTTTGTACCAAAAATAAACAGCTTTTAACTTTAATACCAGTACATACTTTAAAGATATTAAATGCAATTTTAAATGTTAATAATTTAAGTAAAACCAAAAAAATAAACTTACTACATAATATTTTTTTCAGACAATCAAGGTGAGGGGATTCATTAGTCGCTTTACCCGACTGAACTTTATTACGTGTTTAAATATAGATAACTTCTGAACGAGTTATCGGAAAATCTCAAATAATTCTACAAAGCGTTTCTTCAGGTGTACTGAAAAATATAAAAAACAAGTAAGAAAGTTTCAGTCGGGTAAACCGACTAAGGTATACCCTCACTTTGTGAGTAATGTAATATATAACATTACATCAATAAATCTGTCAATTTGTGTGGGAGGTACCAGAAGGGGTTTTCCAAATACACATATTTTTCGGTAAACAGTACATTCTTAAATACATTGCATTGTGCTGAACTATAAGCGTTTATGTGCACTGGTATATTAAAGTTACGAGCTATGTAATTTTGGTATGATTTGGTCATTTTGTGTGGGAGGTACAAAAAGGGGCGGGGTGATAACGCCCACTTTTTACAGGACTATAGGCACTATAACAGCATTACACTGTACAAAATTTCAAGTATTTGTATGCACTGGTATTAAAGTTACAAGCCGTTTACTTTGGTACGAAACGGTCCATTTGTGTGGGAGGTACCAAAAGGGGCTGTACAATGATGCCCATTTTGTACCGGACTATAGGCGCTACAAAAACACTATACTGTAGAAAATTTCAAGCATTTTTATGCACTTGTATTAAAGTTATAAGCAGTTAAATTTTGATGCAAAATGGTCCATTTGTGTGGGAGGTACCACACAATTTTTCTCGAGTTAATAGCGACTAATATACTAATATTATGTGCAGAATTTCAAAAGATTGGAATAAGTAGTATAGAAGTTATTAAAGAATCAATATTTCACTAAATTTTAACCCTTTATGTGGGAGGTACCAGAAGGAGTAGACCAATATGGCCCATCTTCGAACTCATCCGGAGATAGATCAAAATATTACCACATACCAAATTTGAAGTCAATCGGTTACTCCTTTCGAGAGTTATCGTGCGCACCAGCCAGCAGACACACAGACAGACAGACAGACAGACAGACGGACGGACATAGCTCATTCGACTTAAAATGACCCAAAACGGATTTCCTCCGAACATACTTAGGGTCTTAGATCACTCCTACGATGTGTTACACTTTTTTCCGTAGCAAATGATATATACCCTCGTCACACTAAAGTGAGGGTATAAAAATGGAGAAATCACAACCGACATTTCTTGAAACCTTCGATTTGTCGTGGAATTCGATATATATATGAGGCTGTATCTAAATCTAAACCGATTTTCGTAAAAAAATTTATTATCTCTAAGTGTATCAAAAGACAGCTTTGTGTCAATTTGCATGCAGATCGGTTAAAAAATGTTGCTTACACTTTTAGTGCATATCGTCGGCTTAATGCTATTTTGGTCCATACGCCATTTTCGTGTTTTTTGAGTTAAGAGTTGATACTATGGGCTTAAAGCATGCTCTTTCAGAATCTTCAATCTCTTTTTTCCTATCTCGTCTAGTTTTCGAGATATTGGTAGGGTAAATCGATTTAACTCTGATTTACGGAAAATACATTTGATAGTTTTGTTCTAAGTCTCCTTTTTGTTATCGCCCTATATTTTTTACTCAATATTTTACGTTCTTTCGATCACAATATGTAAATTAGTGTCCTTCCATACCGACAATTTTTGTGGTCCATGTAATACAAATACAAAAAAATATTAAAATAAAAGTGGATATGGACCAAAATGCCAAGTACAAAAATTTTTATAACTTGCTTATTTTTGGATGTAATGGCATAGAAATACATGAGAATCATACAAACACTGTTGGGAACCCTATGAAATAGAAAGTTTGTAACTCTTCAGTCCCGTTTTTACTCAAACAATAAATTGCATTTTTCTCCGATCATACAAAATGGCGTATGGAACAAAATAGCATTAAGCCGACGATATATCGTATATTCTATTTCATAGGGTTCCCAACAGTGTTTGTATAATTCTCATGCATTTCTATGCCATTACATCCAAAAATAAGCAAGTTATAAAAACTTTTGTACTTGGCATTTTGGTCCATATCCACTTTTATTTTAATATTTTTTCGTATTTGTATTACATGGACCACAAAAAGGGTCGGTATGGAAGGACACTAATTTACATATTGTGATCGAAAGAACGTAAAATACTGAGTGAAAAATATAGGGCGATAGAAAAATTGAGACATAGAACAAAAATATCGAAATTATTTCCCGATATTCAGAGTAAAACAAATTTACCCTACGAATATCTCGAAACTATGCGAGATAGGAAAAAAATTATTGCAGATTCTGAAAGAGCATGCTTGGAACCCATATTATCAACTCCTAACTGAAAAAACACAAAAATGGCGTATGGACCAAAATAGCATTAAGCCGACGATATGTCAAATCGGAGGTACATATATATGGGGGCTATTCGTAAATCTGAACCGATTTTGAACAATTTCAATAGATATCATCCTTGGACCAAATAAGAGAATGATGCTAAATTTCATCACAATCGAACATTAAATACTAACTGCACTCTGATTATAACGATACAACTACAGACGGAGGACATAGTTAAATCGACTCAAGAAGTGATTCCAAGTTTATCGGTAGAATAAACGATGGGCCTATCTCTTCTCCTTTTGACTGTTACAAACAAATGCACAGACTCATAATATCCTGGACCACAGTGTGGTGTAGGGTATACAAATAATATATCGCGGTTCTCCACATCTCTAGTGAAAGCTTGTTTAGTTTAGTGAATATCCTCAAAATATTTCTGGTTTATCGTGAGCCAGCATTGAGCTAAAGCGACGTTACCTAACCTCTGAAGTTCATGATTATCTTGCAAATATCGGATATTTTTTACTGCTGAAAGCAGTATCAGTGTTTGTGATTCTCTCTCTGACAGAACCAAAGCTATTAACGATTTGAGAGAGTAATTTTACCAAATTTTTCATTTTTGTTATAAAGGCCATTTAAAAAACATCGCGCTTTAGTCTTTATACCCTACACCACACTGTGGTACAGGGTATTATAACTTTGTGCATTTGTTTGTAACACCCAAAAGGAGAAGAAATAGACCCATCGTTTATTATACCGATCGACTTAGAGTCACTTTCTGAGTTGATTTAGCTATGTCCGTCTGTCCGTCGGAATCGGTTCAGATTTAGATATAGCCCCCATATATATGTTACCCCCGATTTGACCTGTAAGCGCTGTAAAAACTGTATTTTATATCCGATCAGTGCGAAATTCGGCAGAAAGAGGTTTCTTATTACATGAAGGAATACTGCCAAATTTGGAGAAAATCGGTTCAGATTTAGATATAGCTCCCATATATATGTTACCCCCGATTTGACATGTAAGCGCTGTAGAGACTGTATTTTATATCCGATCAGTACGAAATTCAGGGAAGATCGGTTCAGATTTACATTAAAGCTCCATATATATGTTCCTCCTGATTTGGTATCAAACCGCTATAGAAGTTGTATTTTACTTCCGATCATTAAAATTTTCCAGAAAGATGTTTCTCACTTTAGGAACGAATATTGCTTAATTTAGCGATTATCGTTTCAGAATTAGATAATACGTTTCTACCCATTTACCAATTATTCCAAATTATTACGGCAATGACCCTTATCGCATTGTTAGGGAGGTGTAGGGTATTATATAGTCGGCCCCGCCCGACTTTCTGCCTTTCCTTACTGGTTTTTTGTTATAAATTCCATATAAAAAAGAAATTCGCGCTTTAGTATAAAATGTCCGATATTTGATTGCCTTGAAGGGTATATCGTATGGAAATTTGTACGCCACACTGTGGTCAATTTTACCATAACATGATCAAAATCGCAGCAAATTTTTGCGTGAAAAACGTAATGGCCCTTTTCAGTCCATCTGTTACTCTCACAACGCTTTGCTTTATTTTCTTTGTAAGTTGTTTTTTAACAACAACAAAATGTGCTTACCCAAAAACTCCACCGATTTCTACGACTTTTGATATTATTATTATTTTTGGTGGGAGTTTTTCAGGGGTAAGGGGTTGAACGGGCGTGTCGGGTATTTTGGGAAAACCACTTCTTGAAGAGTCTAATTTTTTTATTCTTTGACATGGAATATCTTTTAGGAATACTTCTATACTAAAATTGTGTCTGAATTTACTAACATCTTTGTTTACTCGGCAAATTTTATGGTTAAATATCTCGAAAACGCGATGTCACAGGAAAAAACGGTCAATGCCATTCGATTTAGCGGGTCGAAGTTATGCCGGATCATATTCATCGAGGATACATTTTTAAAGTGCATTTTGCACAAACAGTGTATTATATAAGCTCTACATAAAAACTCTTTCATAACAAGACAATCATTTTGTATCTAAGTAAGAATTTTCATCATGATCAACTTTATATTCAATTTCGTAACCAAGCATAATTTCCTCAGCTTTAAAATAATCTCATTTTAACCCTTCTCCACATCCTGACAAAGAAATTCTTCTGAACTCACTACAGGATAAATTCAATTCATAATAAATTTCGGATCAAAGTATTAACTTACAACATAAATCTGCATATAACTATTTCTCAAAGCGACAGCATTGCTACTGCTTTCAGAGGTGGCTCGGTGCACCGAAACCAAGAAAACTTTAATGTAATCAACATTTATTTCGAACGTAATTTATCAAAACTTTACTTTGCTATGGTTTTTTCTACTGTTTTTCCAACTAATTGCAATGCAAACAGTTTGATAGGGAAGTATTCACGTCGACAAGGAAATCCTAACAAACCGCACGCAAATACTTACTACCTTGAAATAATGTTCTCTTCTTTTTTATTTGGATTTGTATTACCAGCAAAAAGAGAGGAGAAGTACATCGAGCGAAGAAGTGCTCCGAAATAAACGCACAGTTGAAAGATGCCAACATTCAAAATCCAGAAACATGCAATCCAGCCGTCCATCCACTTCGCTATTCTCCCTCCCCCAAACAAATTGTGATGGGGTGGGAAGTGAAGGGACCCATTGGATACATCGGCCAGTATGTCAGAATGTTGCAGTACTGACGTTAGTTACTTAAATATTTTAAACACTCTACTAATCCTTTGCACAAACTGAACATCCATAGTTCCTTTTTCTCTCCTCTCGAACTTCTTGGAGAAAAAAGACGAAATTTTTGTGAGTTTGTATGTGAGATGAAACAGGAATTTCCACAACCACAAAGTAAAAACTCAGATTGACTATGAGATGCAGACATATACAGTGAGAGTCGTAAGTGTGGATACGCTTAGAATGTTATCACATTGCCAATATTCCTTATAAAATTTATATAAAAAATTAAAAATGTTTATGTCCTCAGAGTAATATAATTTTTACGAAAAGTTTGCCATACTGCTTGTAGTGACTCACTTGCAACGCTCTCCGTATATTGCAATCACTTACCCCCGCTTATACACACATATTTGCATATACGACGAGTATGCATTGCAGCATTGAAATTTTTACAGGATTTTCTCCTTGTTCAGGAGGAGAAAATTGTCTTCCTGTATAAATTTCATAATTTCCTTAGTTTTAGTTATGACGGCAACCAATTTCCTTTTTGGATGCAAAAGATGTTTTTCTCTACTTTTTATCCTGTTGCAATACTCTTTTGCCGCATTTTTTGCAGTTAAATCTGCCAAGGAGTGAAGAGAATATACTTAAATTTACTTTTGACAGTGATGTAGTGTTGGGTTAGCAGAGATTTGCAAATAGATGGAAATGTTAAGTGAGTGCGAGGAAATGATTTGGATTTGTGTTAGAAAGTCAAAAATCCAGCATTCAAACAGTAGTGGTGATATATTGGCTTATGCTATGAAAATAGTTTTAGTCAAACTGATCATATTTTTACTATAGAAATTAATTAACAAGATATATACAATTTTAATATAGCAAGTTTCTTGGATGTTATCAAGATGGGGGTACACTAATATCGCCACTCCTTTTATAACGCCTAGAAATAGGTATCAGGGATTCAATAAAGTATATATGGGAAATTCCACGACAAATCGACGGTTTCAAAAACATTTCGGCTTTGCTGTTTCCCATTTTTATATTTTTTATTACCCCCGCAGAAACGCTTTGTGGAATTTTTTGAGATTTTTTCAAAAACTCGGTCAGAAGTAATCGGTATTTAAAAAATCGCAAGGATATCACTGTGTGTATCTGATTTTTGGTCATAACTTCTTAAGTTATGGTCCGATTTGCAAAATCTTCGTTTGAAATGTTGGTACTTTTCGGCACTTTTAACAAAAAAATGTAGAAAAAATATTAAAAAAATGTGCGTGCGATTTTTAAGTTTTACAATTAAAAGTCATTTTTTAAATCGTTTGTCTTCTCTGATTTTTGCGAAATTTTTATATTTTTAACTTATAATAATTCTCTAATGCTTTGGATGGAAGTGGGCCTAAAATTATTTATATTTATCCCCTCACCTTAGGGAGGAGGGTATATATCATTTGCTACGAGCCAAAGTGTAACACATAGAAGGAGCGACCTAAGACCCTAAGTATGTTCGGCGGATATCCGTTTGGGTAATTTTAAGTCTAATGAGCAATGTCCCTCCGTCTGTCTGTCTATCTGCCTGCCTGCTGGCTGGTGTGCACGATAACTCTCGAAAGGAGTCACCGATTGACTTCATATTTGGTATGTGGCAGTATTTTTTTCTATCTCCGGCTAAGTTCGAAGATGGGCCATATTGGTCCACTCATTCTAGTACCTCCTCCACAAACGGTTAATATTTAGTGAAATATTGATTATTTAATAACTTGTATATTACTTATTTGAATCCTCTGAAATTCTACACATAGTATTAGTTTATTAGTCACTATTACCTCGAGAAAAATAGCGAAGATCCCACGGCCCTTTTGGTACCTCCCACACAGTTGGACAATTTTGAACCAAAAAAAAAATAATAATTTCCAGCTTATAACTTTTTACCAGTGCATACAAAGACCTGAAATCTTGTACAGTGTAATGGTTTAATAGTACCTACAACACAAGGAAAAATGGGCATTGTTGCCACGCTCCTTTTGGTACCTCCCACACAAATGGACCATTTTGTACCAAAAGTTACCTGCTTATAACTTTAATACCAGTGCATACAAATACTTGCAATTTTGTACAGTGCAATAGTGCCTAGAGCCCAGAGAAAAATGGGCGTTATTGACACGCCCCTTTTGGTACCTCCCACACAAATGAACCATTTTGTACCAACAGTTACCAGCTTATAACTTTAATACCAGTGCATACAAATACTTGAAATTTCGTACAATGCAATGCTTTTATAGTACCTAGAGTCTAGAGAAAAGTGTCCGTTATTGGCACACCCCTTGTGGTACCCCCACACATATGGACCATTATACACCAAAAGTTATCAGCTTACAACTTTAATACCAGTATGTACATACTTTAAAGTTATTAAATGCAATTTAAATTGATAATAATTAATTTAAAACAACAACAAAATAAATAAATTTACTATATTTTTATTTTAATATTTTTTGGGACTCAAGGTGAGGGGATTCATAAGTCAGTTTACCCGACAGAACTTTCTTACTTGTTTTTTTAATTTTTTAAAATTTAAAAAAAAAATTGCTTCTAGTCACTGTACTTTTGACTTGAAGGCTTCGGACTAGAGGTTCCACGTCAAAGAACAATATAATGGAGACACTTCAGGAAGTATTACTTACAAAACACCCGCCATCCTCGCTGATTCCCTTACCCCTGATAATTTCCCTCCAAAAATAACTATATATCAAAAGTAGTTGAAATCGATGGATTTTTTAGGTGATGTATTCGACAAAAAGATTCATTGTAAAAAATCACTATATGTGTCCACAATACACTTTTATGAAAATTCAACGGTTTTTTTTAATATATCGTATTTATTGCTTGTTTTTGAAAGGAACATTTCAGGAGCAAACAAAACTCAGCGGGTGTTTTGGAGGAAAGACTTTCTGAAGTCTCTCCTTTTTTGTTCTTTGATGTGGAACATTTAGCCCAAAGTCTTCAAGTCACAAGAACAGTGGCCAGCAGTATTTTTTTTTAAATTTTAAAAAAATTTATAAAAAATATATATAATTTAAGGCCCACTTTCATCCAAAGCTAATATGTTAGAGAATTAATAGAAGTTTAAAATATAAAAAATTCGCAAAAAACGCAGAGTACAAACAATTAAAAAAAAATACATTTAAATTGTAAATTTTTTTTCTAAAAAGTATAGAAAAATACAAAAAAGATTTTCAAGACCAAAAACAATATAGATAACTTCTGAACGAGTTTTTGAAAAAATCTCACAAAATTCCACAAAGCGTTTCTTCAGGTGTACTAAAAAATATATATTCTTAATCGTCCTAAAATTCTAAGACGATTTCGCCATGTCAGTTTGTGCGTCTGTCTCTCTGTTTGGTATCACAATAATTAAGATATGTAGGTACAAGGATGATCTTCAGTTACTTGCATATGAAGATGAGGTAATACAGGAATAAATAAAATACATACTGAGCGCCCCAGTAGGCGAGTTGGTAGCGTACTCGCCTATGAGTTTGGGGGTCGTGGGTTCGATTCCCACCAGAGGCTCTGGTCTGTCGCTGCAAAATTCAGCCATACGGTCTTTGTAACCCGGCCTTTCCCTGGACCTTAAAATTAGAATATAAATTTACTTTGTATTGTAATTCATATAAATAAATAAATAAATAAAATACAGGACTGTACTGGACGACCTCTCAATCTCAAATCTTCATCAAATGGGGTAAATCACCTAATCCTGCCGTTCTCTGAAATGTAAGGAAGACAAAGTGGCACATGTATAAGAAAAATTAAGAAATCCCTCAATTTTAAACTTCTGTATGAACCGAATGAAACGTTGCAGTGGATAATCTGGTCGAGCATCCCACTACATCATTCAACAGATCCCTCGAAGAAGCCTGCCCAAAACCAAGCCAAAACCACAACGCTGGATTTCTGAACTTAATGTTTGAAAAAAATCCTGCAACAAGCTGTTCAATAAGGCCAAATCTACAGGAGTCACTTATGACTGAGATGCCTATAAAGAGCAACTCAAGATCTATAAGAAGGAGCATAGGAAAGCACAAAGACGTTCTTGGTACACCTTCTATGGAGAAGTGAAAAATATATCCAACGCCTCAATCATGAGGAAGATACTATCTGCTACATCCTGTACAGTTGGTTACCTGCAGGATGATGTCAACAACTGGATAAAAAAAGTTCAGTCGCTTAAAGCACTGTTTGTCATACATTTCCCGGGGAATTCACCAACAGAACTCGAGGAACAGCAGGACCAACAAGAGAGCGAGTGGACTGCGAGCGTCGTTAGGTTGTTGACTGAGGAATACAGAATTAGCAGTGTGTGAGCCCTTTAAATCAGCTGGACCAGACGGAATTGCCCCAGCAGAAATGCAGATAATATTGAAGTACACTATCCCCTGGCTGGAGAACATTTATGAAGCCTGTATCAGGCTCTCATATCCTTATCGATGTAGGGATACCAGAGTGATATTCATACATATCGGCCAAAGGATTTCAGACCAATTAGCCGATCCTCCTTCCTATTAAAAGTTCTGGATTGACTTTTAGATTCTTTCATTAGGGACAACCTGGATACAAAGTTCCTGTAGGAAACCAATATGCTTACAACAAGGGGAAGTCTATCTGCCCTGCACGAACTTGTGGGTACTATCGAATTGTCCCTACATTTCTAGGAATTCACTATAGTGGCCTTTCCTGACATTGGAGGGGCTTCGAGCAACATTCACTCAGATTTAGTAATTGCGGCGCTGTCACTTTTAAGGGTGAACACTACCTTGAATAAACTAATCCAAAGTCTGCTCAATAGAAGAGGCACAACAGCGGGACCCCACAAGTAGAAGTACTGTCTCCACTAATTTAAAACCCAGCGGTGAATGGAAGTCCATTAGATCTTGAACGTTGTTGATGCAAAGTCGAGATATATGCGGATGACGTGGCAATCGCAGTTAGTAGCTAATTCGAAAACGTCTTCAGAGACATCCTACATGTGGCTCTGAACCAGTTGCCTGGATGGGCCAGCAGCAGCGGTTTGGGCGTTAGCCCAAACAAGACAGAATTGGTTCTCTGAATGGATGAATAAGGTCCCAGATGTGGACCCTCCTCCTCGGATAAATAGATCAGATCTAGTCTTTTCTGAAAGTGCTAAATATCTAGGAATAATTCTAGATAGGAAGTTGTTATTCAGACCTAATGTACTGGACTGGGTAAGGAAAGCCAACGTTGCATTATATTCCTGCAGGAAGGCTGTAGTGTGGCGATGGGGCCTTTCTCCTAAAATCGTCCATTGGATATATATAGCAGTAGTTTGTCTAATACTGTTATACTGCATTGTGGTATGGTGGACGGCAACTGACAAACTAACCATAACCAACCTACTATCAAAGGTGCCTGCCTGAGCATAAGCGGAGCCTTAATGACTATAGCCACTGAGTCTCCACAAGCCCTACTCCATATTAGGGATGTAACGAAAGTGACTTTAGCGAAAGCGAATGCTAATATTGAAATATATTTCTTGCGAATGCGAAAGCGAATAGTGAAATATGCATTTTTGCGAAAGCGAATGCGAATAATAGTTTGACCGTTTAGAACCAACAAATTTAAGGAACTAAATTGTTACTTTTCCAGGATATTCAAGTATTAAGAATGTTGTCCATACTTTTACCTCCTGTTACCACAATGACAAACATATTTCTTCAACTGATTTGAAGAGAAATGGCAGAGGTTTTCATTGGTATTAATATCTTCAAATTATCTGAAGGGAATAAGGAGATTTAACACTTTTGACAAAGGGAAGCGAGTACTGCAATATATTTTTGCGAAAGCGAATAATCCAAAAATAGTTTTTGCGAATGCAAATGCGAATGTTAAAATGATGCGAATGATGCGTATTGACTACAATGACTTCTGCGGAAGCTGTGGAGATGAAGAAGAAATGGAGATCATTGAGCACTTGCTATGCGACAGTCCGCTTTGAGTAAACGACGTCTGGATATACTGGGGTCGGCCTTTCTAGGTAGTCTAACACATGTTTCCGGTACCGATATTCGTACTATCGAGAACTTTGTATATCAAACAGGTTGGTTTCGGTGATGGGAATTTCAGCCCGTGATAACACTAGAGACCTAAACTGGTCTATGCACGGAGGAAAATCGCCATTTTTTATATGTTTGAATTGAGAGAAAATATATTTGGAAACGAATTTTTTAAATATTATATATTTGTTAACAAACAAATTGTATTTGAAGATCATGAAACTTTGTTTGGAACGCATATATTAATATATTAGAACAATGTATATTTGCGCACTGACTTTCACAAATAAAATATGTGTTTACAAACAAAGTTATTGTTTAAGATGTTTTCCAAATATATTTTATTTAAAAATGATTTTCTAAACTTTGCTGATTTTTTCATTTAACTTTTGTTTTACATCAACAAATTTTAATTTTTAAGTATTCCAATTCATCACTTTTTGTCAACCCACCAATTCAATTTATATTTACGAAAGATTATACGATTTAAGTTTTAATTAAATTTTACAAACATATACAATTTATAAAAAAATGCTCTTTGAACATCTGAAAAACAGAAAACTTGTCTTTAAGTTAAGGCATTGATACATTGCCAAAATACATAAATACAAAATACTAGTTCCAAATAAAAAAATATTAGAATGGAAACATATTTTTGTCTAGAACAATGTTCTTCCAGACATATAATATTTGTGTATGTTAAAGATTATATATTTGGAGTTTACCCTAAACATATGTATAATTCAAGCCGAATATGTTTGGGACAATATACTACAGGAGCGATATTTTTTCAGCGTGTGTGAGCTGGCAAAAAAAACGGCTGTCCCCTAACCTAAACCTTAGTTTCTCATGGCTGTTTTTTTTTATTAAATCTTTCTTCTGAAGTTCCTTTATTTTATTGACAGTAATTTCCGAAGGAAAAGTCCACTCTGTTCATGTATTACATAAAAATAAGACAAACTTCGTTTATGAACAATTGGGCAAAGAATTGAAAATTTTTATTCGGAACAAAATATCTGATATAAATTCTGCAACTTGTTCTTTAAACTATACTAAAGGTTGACTAGAAAAATCATACCTCAAGTATGCAACTCATCTTATTTCCATCCTACATCCATCTTAGCCTCTGTGCCCCTCTGTAAATTCCGACACATGTGTATATAATTTAAAATGTGTTGCTATATATAATGACAATAATAAATGCTGAAAGCATATATAATATGACATATTTTGCCTATTTCACAGTTATTCGCAAAAAAATTAATTTCTCTCAAAAACATTTTTATATACAAAGTTTTTTCTTTCATCCCCTTCTTTCTTATAGGGCTTTGCATATACAATGGACACAAACAAAAAACAAATAAATTTGGACAATAGCTTTTGCTACTTTTGCTATCCCCATTATCCCCAACCAAAGGAGATGTCCAAAAATAAGATAAATGCTTTATTAGCGTCAACACTTAACACTAAATTTAGCCCCTCTCATCTCTAAATTCCACTTTTGGCTTTTTCTTCGAGTCCTTTCACTAAATGACCCTTTGGCTTTCGAAAAGGGGAGAAAATGTTGCGAAAAACCAACAACAATGGCCGCAGATACTACTACTTCTACTGCCACTACAACATACATACGACATTAAAAAAATCATAAATAAATATGACATTAAGACAAACCGACACAGTGGCTGGCAGACAGACAAGAGGACGGACAGACAGATGGACAGACAGACATACAATCAAGTAAATGCAAAGTTCCCGAAACAGACAAACAGGACATGTGGTGTTGTTCACTTTTTGTGCTTTGGGTTTTTGCATAACATGCCGAGGACATGTGTTTGGGTGTATGAGTGTCTCACTTAAGGAGTTGGGGTTAAAGTAAAAAAAAAGTTTTTTTGTCGTTCCTTAACGAAATGACGGTCTCTGCGTTAGCCTTTGTAATGGAGGGTCCTTTGAGAGATGTCAACTTATATCCATATAATGCGTATTTTATTTAAATTTATGATTATGTTTTATTTTTTTTTTTCTTTTCGGACAATTTAAATAAATTTTCCATGGATTTGTGTATGGTTGAAGATGCTAGAAAGTATTCATTTAAGACTTTGCATATATTATAAAGAGAGTTTGTTAGGTGATTAATTGTGGCAAGAGGATATCTTCAGCGAACAGTTGTCCTTATATGAAGTAGTTTCTTGAAGAATATCCTTAAAATATACACGCTGAAAAAAATCGCTTCTGTAGTATATTGTTCCAAACATATTCTGCTGGAAACATACATATGTTTAGGGTACACTCCAAATATATAATATTTGACACTGACAAATATTATATGATTGTGAGGATGTTGTTCTAAACAAAATTATGTTTTCATCCTAATATTTTTTTATTTGGAAATAATATTTCCAAAACAATGTTTAACTTGTATTTAAGTATTTTGGCAATTTTAGAAATTTAAGGTTTAATTTTTTAGAAATTTTATATGTTTGAAAAATTTAAATCGTATAATTTTGGGTTACGACAAATAGCATTGATGGATTGACAATTGGACTATTTATAAATTAAAAATTAGAGCTGTAAAACAAAAGAGAATGCTGCTTACGACAATTTTTACCTATAAAGTATAACACAAAATCTAGGAAAAAATAAAATTAAAAATTGCCAATGTCAACAAAGTTTTAAAATTTTTTTAAATATAATGTATTTGGATAAATTCTTAAACAAAATCATTGTTTGTTTGCAAACACATATTTAATTTGTGACAGTAAGTTCGCAAATATATTTTGTTGTAATATATTAATATATGCGTTCCAAACAAAATTTCTTGATTTTCAAATAAAATATATTTGTTCAAAAATATATAATATTTAAAAATTTTGGTTCCAAGTATATTTTGTTTGAATTCAAACATATCAAAAATTTCGATTTTCCTCCGTGTAGTAGATACATTTGTGGAATTTACTGATGAATTTAGGTACAATTGGTATTGTCTAATCTAGCATGCAGTTTGTTTTATAAACAACACTTATTTCGCAACTCTGCCTTTAACACAAAAAAACCTTCGTATCAAGTTTGAAGCATCCAACCTTACCTCAAATGGTGGATGCAAAAAATTTTTAAATTTGGGTCCTTTTATTCCTTTGGGTCCTTTATAGATTCATCATAGCACATTTCATGATAAGATAAAATGTCACTAAAGAAATTACTTAAATTGTAAGTTTCTGGAACTTGTTAAGTGTCTGGTCTGGGGAGCGGTAATAGTTCATAGTTGTCGGTGAAATCACCAGTATTTCTCGAATATTGACAATATTATTAGTTGCTTTGGATCCTACGACAATTTCTAAACATTTATTTAATATCGGATTCCTTGTTACTCAGATTGATAATATTTGTAATAAGAAATGCATACATTGCCTCTCCCATTCTTTTTGCCAACTTCTATTATTTTCTGTCACATTGTCACATCAGTTGTTGCCCCGGAGTAGGAACTACTACTAAGAGTGGTAGAGTTCGAGTCGTCGAACCTAAGCCCAAGACTCATCTGGTTTTCAAAGTGAAAGCATCGATAAAATAATGAATGTGTTGGAGGAACAATTTTTGTAGCAATACTTACCAGTCAGTGTCTCATTTGTTGCTGAATAGCATTTGTGTTATTATTTTATTATATTTTGTTTCGCTTTCCCTGAGATCGACATTGTCTCCTTGGGCGCTAAGGTTGCTACAGGAATTTCTTTGGGGTTTTCTCTTCTGATGCACGAGGGTAAAAGTAAAAGTTTTGCTATGAGGCAAAGGAATATTTAAAATGTAATGACATTTTAATACCCTTCATAAAGAGGAAAAGAAAATCCTAGAATGTCAAGTTCTCCATGACTCTGGTCGAGAAAACAGTAAATTTGACGATGGCATTGGTTATGTTAGATTTGAGGGCCGCTGTGGTCTCTGACTCATTCGCAAAGTCCTGCAACTTAAGAAAACCCCACACGAAAAAAGTTTAACGGGTCTCGCACGATCTCGCTGGCCAGTTCATATCACTTCCACGATATGACCGCTATCAACTGTCAAAGTTCGGAAGTCCTTTCAGAAAGACCCTTTATCTATACATATAAAAATGAAATGTTGTTCTTTGGTTGTCTATAGACTCACATACGGCTAAACAGGATTCGTTAAATTTTTGCATGAGTATAAATGTTGGTGCGGAAGGTCTGAAGCTATATTCGGTTATGATTGGTCAAAGGGGCTTTGCACGGCCCACGCATGATTGTGCCAAAAAGTGGTTTGATAGTAACAGTAAAAATATAACATTTCAATTACAATTGCTGCAAGCATTTTAAAATTTGTGACCTTGATTCCAGTGCAATCGGGACCAATGACTTTCGTTGGGATCAATAACATTTAATCGGCTTCATTGACCTTTAATCTGTGGTCATTGACCTTTTATCGGGGTCAAGGACCTTTAATAAGGGTCAATGACCTTTATTCTGGGGGTCATTGACCTTTAATCTAAGTCATTGATGTTTAATCCGGGGTTATTGCCTTTACTCGGGGTCAATTACCTTTAATCCGGGATCAATGACCTTTAATCGGGGTTATTGACCTTTAATACGGAGTCAATGAGCTGCAATCACCAGTAATGACCCTTATTCTGGGTCAATGACTTTCTGTCGGGGTCAATGGGTTAAATCCGGGGTAATGAACTTTAATCTGGGATCAATGACCTTTAATCTTGGGGTCATTGAAATTTAATCGGGGTCAATAACTTTTAACCCGGTTTCAGTGATCTTATTCGGGATCAATGTCCTTTAAAACGGTATCAATAACTTTAATCGGTGTCATTGACCTTTAATCCGGAGTCAATGAACTTCAATCGGGGTAATGACCTTTAATCTCGGTCAATGACCTTTAATCGGGATCAAAGACATTTAATCCTGGGCCAATGACATTTAATCTGGGGTCATTGACCTTTATTCTGGGGTCAGTAATCTTTAATCGGGGTCATTTAATTTTAAGGTCAATTATCCTAAATCTGGGTTTATAGACCTTTAATCCGGGTCAATGAGATTTATTATAGGGGTCATAGACCTTTAATATTGGTGTCATTGTCCTTTAATTGGGACCAATGACCTTTGATCTGGATCAACTATCTTAAACGGGGTCTATGGCTCTTAATCCTGGGTCAATGACCTTTAATATTGGTTCGATGACATTTAATTGGGGTCACTGACTTTTAACTCGGGGTAATGACCATTAAGTCGGGGTCATTGATTTTTAATCCGGGGTCAATAAATTTATATCGTGGTCATTGACCTTTAATCCGGGGTCATTGACCTTTAATCTGGGGTCAGTTACCTATATTCAATAGTAAATGACTTTTAATAGCGATTATTGACCTTTAATCTGGGGTCATTGACATTTAATCTCGTGTCATTGACCTTAAATCTGGTGTCGCTGACCATTAATCCGGGTCAATGAGATTTTTATGGGGGTCATAGACCTTTAATATTGGTGTCATTGACCTTTAATTGGGATCAATGACCTTTAATCTGAGTCAACTACCTTTAAACGGGGTCAATGGCTCTTAATCCGGGGTGAATGGCCTTTAATATTGGTTCGATGACATTTAATTGGGGTCATTGACCTTTAACTCGGGGTAATGACCATTAATCCGGGGTCAATAACTTTTTACCTTTAATCCGGGGTCATTGACCTTTAATCTGGGGTCTTTATTCAATAGGTAACTATGTTCAATGGTCAATGACTTTTAATAGCGATTACTGACCTTTAATCAGGGATCATTGACATTTAATCTGGTGTCATTGATCTTAAATCTGGTGTCACTGACCATTAATCTGGCGTCATTGACCTTTAATCTTGGGGGTCATTGACCTTTAATCGGGATAATTTGCCTTTAATCTGGGGTCAATGACTTTAAATCGGGACCATTGGCCTTTAATCCGGGCCACTGATATTTAATCCAGGTCCAATGGACTATTATCCGGTGTCAATGACATTTAATCAAGAGTCAATGACTTTTAATCGGGATTAATGAATTTTAATCCGGGTGAATGATCTTTACTCAGGGGACAGTGCCCTTTAATCCGGGTCAAAGACCTTTTTTGTTGGTCATTGACCTTTAATCCGGGTCCAATGACCTTTAATAAGGGGTCAAATAACTTGTTCAGGGGTCAATGACCTTTAGTCCGGGGTCAATATTTGTTGTCTCTTTAACACTAATTGCACCATTTTACAACGGAACTGTCGTATATTATTTTTTTACCTAAATCAAAACTACTTTTCCGTAATTGTGTGAGTGAATAATTTAAATTTTTATATTTTATGTTTAAGGAGGACATCACATTAATAATTTCTGGTGAAAAAATGTAGGGACATTTACGAATTTGTAGTCCCGATGCCATAAAATTAAATGAGGCAAAATTGTTAGATTTTTATCAAAAACATTTTATAAAATTTTTTTTTTGTTTTTTTTTTAAGAATTTTATCAGCTTGTCTGTACGCTAGAATGTCTGCAACTCCATCCCCATTTTCCACCCCCCCCCCCCCCCCTTTCCTTCGTCACTACTCTCTTCTGACTTGTTCTTATTCTTTCCAGGACACAATGAACAATGAACCAACCGGTCTCCGAGTGGAGTGGTACACACCAGCAATGGTAGTGTACCTCTCGTCCTTTAGCCCAACCTATGCCTATAACTCTAAACCTATACACATACAAAGACCTTATATACATAAAAGCCTTGGTATTGACGACACCTCTCTTAGAGGACATGTTATAGATAATTACATACACAATTAGATATATGGGGAAAAACACGTCAAAAGGCCCACTTTTTTCAATTTTATTCCGATCGCGTCAAAACTTGGTGGGGTTGCAGAAGTACTTTGGGTATGCTATGTGCTTAAAATACAGCTTCCTAGCGTGATACGTTATGAAGAATACGTTCCGAAAACTGAATTTTTTTGTAAAAGTGCGTCTTTCGCGATTCTGTATTCATAAAAGCGTAAAATCAGCATTTTTATCACATAGTTATTACAATATCTCAAAAACGCGAATATATATTGCATTTTTGATTTTATATTCGGATTTAGAACCTCAAAATCCTTCGAGATCGTGTCCGATATCTGCACGCTCGGATTCGATTTGACCAGTGCAATATTGTAGGCCAGTGTAAAAAATGCGACGTCGACTTTTTGCGAAATAAGTTTTTTTTGTTGTTCTGGCGTATTTGGCTATAGAATGCCACCATTACATTTTATTAATCGTGTTTCCGGTCCACATCTTAGAATAAACTCACTTTATAATACGAAAGAAGTAATGAAGTCATTTTTGTAGTTTAATGATATAGAATCCCATCCGCGGAACACAATTAAAATAGCGAGGAAAACATAAGTCGCGAGAAAAAAATATGAAAATTGAATATTTGCAAACAATTATCAATGCACATTATGTGCGTTTCTAAATAGCTGCCATATAAGCCACGGTTCATTCAAATCGGCCCACATAGTCGGGAGATACAATGGTCAAAATTTCCAACTTTGACACCCTGTATCTTCATAACGTATCACGCTAGGAAGCTGTATTTTAAGCACATAGCATACCTAAAGTACTTTTGCAACCCCACCAAGTTTTGACGCGATCGGAATAAAATTGAAAATAGTGGGCCTTTTGACGTGTTTTTCCCCATATATAATCCCTTCCATATAATTTTCTATACACATTTGCAGCAAAATTGTCTATAGAATGTCCTACAGAAGACTCTATATAACTTCAATTTCAGTAATAAAATAGAATCTTCAATAGAAGTACCCATATAAGCTTTATTAGAACTTAAAAGCAACACAAACATTTAGGAATAATTATAGAAATGTTGTTATACATATTGTTCAGAATCAGTTAAATAAAAAGATTTTTTTATAGAATTTTCGATACAATTCCAGGAAAAATGTTGATGTAATATTCTACAAAATTTCTTATAAAAACTGTCATAAAAAATCTTATAAAAATTTCTATAGAAAATTTTTTTCTCCATAATATTCTAGAATGCAAAGTTTTTTGAGAACGGTAAGGCAAATACAATTACTTGACAGCTCAGCTCCTCGTATAACTATTTCATGGATGCTACTCTATTTATTCAGCGAGGTTCAGCTGTGATTATTCGGTCAAAACGCCAGCTCTAGGAGGAATACATTCTTTCAAAGGAATAAAAATTATTCCTAGCTTCTGTCATTTCAACTCGAAAAAAACACGTCTTTGCAAATACATTATTGACGTGGTTTCTTCGATTTGAAATAATAGAAGTATAGAAGGAATAATACTTATTCATTTGGAATAATGTATTCCTCTTAGAGCTGTAGTTTTGACAGAATTTTCAATATAGTTCTACGGAAAAAGACAAAAACATTGTAGCGTTTTCTCCAGAAACTAAATCAATAAAAATCAAAAACGGCTAGGACCGACAAATTGTAATCAACATCCCTCGAATGCTTTGATTTATATATCAGAATGCGTCTTTCTCATTTCATCAGATATGCTTTGATTATAATGTCAATAACAACTAACAATAATATTATTTGTTGCAAACTGAACACAATTCCTCTTTGGATACCCAAAGGAAGCATGGCAGTTGGATCAGGAGACACTCAGCAGCAACGTTGAGCATAAGCAGCATCCGTATCTCGGAATAGTTGGCCAGGTTAAGTTATGTTTGTCGTGTTAGCACTTCCTCTTGTTGGTTTATATATGTACGAGTAGGATGTTCTCGTACACTATACACTATTTCTCCTTTTCTCGGGTTGTCTTACTTTTTAACCATTTTTATTGGCCTCTCCGCCACTAGTGGTGCTGGTGCTGCTGTTTCCGCTGTAGCTCCTGCTGATTATGCCACAGTTGGAGTGTCTCTTTTGTCCTTGAGTTCCATTCATGTGATAAGCCCACTCCGATAGTTTTTTTCTGTATATCGGTAAGCACCAATGTCTTTCTGTAGTTCCCGTTTCCTTTATTCGTGTGTGTCTTAGGGTACATTGTTGTCTGTTTCCGTTTCCTATTGTTGGGCTCTGTCTGTTACATTGTTAAGTTATTGCTTTGGGATCGTGTTGTAAGGTCACATAGCTTTACCTTAATATTACCATGGAATGAGGCACAAATAAAACAATAAAAAACATAAAGAAAATAGTTTTCAGGTTCTTTTTTTCTGCGCCTCATCTTCAGTTTTCGCATTTGAACAGAAGTGTAACGTCACCAAATGACTATTCACACGAAGGAATATAGAAGATATAAGAAGTTGAATTGTAGATTTGGGTCTATGTCTTGTTTCTGTCTATTTTGCCAGAGGGAGGCGCACGACTCTGGCGGAAATCCCCTGGTCCCTTATGTAATTTTTAGGATTTCTTAGCAATTCTTAATATTTTAATACAATGATTTATGTTAAGCCGTTTTTGCTCTGAGCAAATGTTATTTTACATTATTTGAATTGCTTGCGATTTGTTTTAATATCAATTTTGTGCTGCGCTGTTAGTAAACGATTCACTTGACTTCCAATGTCATTTAGAGATGATATATATACGTTGGTATTTCTCCACAGACTTGGGATTAGACTTTAGGTAGAATCAAAATATAAGACGACGAGTTCATGTGTGTGAGTTTTAATGAAGACCACTACAATTGTTTGGAACCATAGGATATCCTTATATTGTATGTTATTTTAAGTAGGATTATCTTATTTATATTCAATCATTTTTCGTCATTTAAATATAAACTCCATCCGATATTGAAATTTTCATATTTTAATAGTTTTATTTTAATGATCTCTAAACAGAAACAATCGTAATCGCTCATAAATCGATGGTTTCCCAATAACAGAGGGTCGATGTCGATATTTTGTAAAACAACTCTTTTTAAGGTATTGGCGACTCTAGTATAGAGGAAGACCACAATGATCGACTCCAGTATAGAGGAAGACCACAATTGTCGACTCCAGTATAGAGGAAGACCACAGTGGTCGACTCTAGAAGACCACAGTGGTCGACTCTAGTATAGAGGAAGACCACAGTGGTCGACTCTAGTATAGAGGAAGACCACAGTGGTCGACTCTAGTATAGAGGAAGACCACAGTGGTCGACTCTAGTATAGAGGAAGACCACAGTGGTCGACTCTAGTATAGAGGAAGACCACAGTGGTCGACTCTAGTATAGAGGAAGACCACAGTGGTCGACTCTAGTATAGAGGAAGACCACAGTGGTCGACTCTAGTATAGAGGAAGACCACAGTGGTCGACTCTAGTATAGAGGAAGACCACAGTGGTCGACTCTAGTATAGAGGAAGACCACAGTGGTCGACTCTAGTATAGAGGAAGACCACAGTGGTCGACTCTAGTATAGAGGAAGACCACAGTGGTCGACTCTAGTATAGAGGAAGACCACAGTGGTCGACTCTAGTATAGAGGAAGACCACAGTGGTCGACTCTAGTATAGAGGAAGACCACAGTGGTCGACTCTAGTATAGAGGAAGACCACAGTGGTCGACTCTAGTATAGAGGAAGACCACAGTGGTCGACTCTAGTATAGAGGAAGACCACAGTGGTCGACTCTAGTATAGAGGAAGACCACAGTGGTCGACTCTAGTATAGAGGAAGACCACAGTGGTCGACTCTAGTATAGAGGAAGACCACAGTGGTCGACTCTAGTATAGAGGAAGACAACAGTGGTCGACTCTAGTATAGAGGAAGACCACAGTGGTCGACTCTAGTATAGAGGAAGACCACAGTGGTCGACTCTAGTATAGAGGAAGACCACAGTGGTCGACTCTAGTATAGAGGAAGACCACAGTGGTCGATTCTAGTATAGAGGAAGACCACAGTGGTCGACTCTAGTATAGAAGAAGACCACAGTGGTCGACTCTAGTATAGAGGAAGACCACAGTGGTCGACTCTAGTATAGAGGAAGACCACAGTGGTCGACTCTAGTATAGAGGAAGACCACAGTGGTCGACTCTAGTATAGAGGAAGACAACAGTGGTCGACTCTAGTATAGAGGAAGACCACAGTGGTCGACTCTAGTATAGAGGAAGACCACAGTGGTCGACTCTAGTATAGAGGAAGACCACAGTGGTCGACTCTAGTATAGAGGAAGACCACAGTGGTCGACTCTAGTATAGAGGAAGACCACAGTGGTCGACTCTAGTATAGAGGAAGACCACAGTGGTCGACTCTAGTATAGAGGAAGACCACAGTGGTCGACTCTAGTATAGAGGAAGACAACAGTGGTCGACTCTAGTATAGAGGAAGACCACAGTGGTCGACTCTAGTATAGAGGAAGACCACAGTGGTCGACTCTAGTATAGAGGAAGACCACAGTGGTCGACTCTAGTATAGAGGAAGACCACAGTGGTCGACTCTAGTATAGAGGAAGACCACAGTGGTCGACTCTAGTATAGAGGAAGACAACAGTGGTCGACTCTAGTATAGAGGAAGACCACAGTGGTCGACTCTAGTATAGAGGAAGACCACAGTGGTCGACTCTAGTATAGAGGAAGACCACAGTGGTCGACTCTAGTATAGAGGAAGACCACAGTGGTCGACTCTAGTATAGAGGAAGACCACAGTGGTCGATTCTAGTATAGAGGAAGACCACAGTGGTCGACTCTAGTATAGAGGAAGACCACAGTGGTCGACTCTAGTATAGAGGAAGACCACAGTGGTCGACTCTAGTATAGAGGAAGACCACAGTGGGCGACTCTAGTATAGAAGAAGACCACAGTGGTCGACTCTAGTATAGAGGAAGACCACAGTGGTCGACTCTAGTATAGAGGAAGACCACAGTGGTCGACTCTAGTATAGAGGAAGACCACAGTGGTCGACTCTAGTATAGAGGAAGACCACAGTGGTCGATTCTAGTATAGAGGAAGACCACAGTGGTCGACTCTAGTATAGAAGAAGACCACAGTGGTCGACTCTAGTATAGAGGAAGACCACAGTGGTCGACTCTAGTATAGAGGAAGACCACAGTGGTCGACTCTAGTATAGAGG
This sequence comes from Eudasyphora cyanicolor, assembly GCA_963930755.1. Taxonomy (NCBI): domain Eukaryota; kingdom Metazoa; phylum Arthropoda; class Insecta; order Diptera; family Muscidae; genus Eudasyphora; species Eudasyphora cyanicolor. Next base: position 155,865,854 of record OZ005738.1, on the reverse strand, counting down.
AAGACCACAGTGGTCGACTCTAGTATAGAGGAAGACCACAGTGGTCGACTCTAGTATAGAGGAAGACCACAGTGGTCGACTCTAGTATAGAGGAAGACCACAGTGGTCGACTCTAGTATAGAGGAAGACCACAGTGGTCGACTCTAGTATAGAGGAAGACCACAGTGGTCGACTCTAGTATAGAGGAAGACCACAGTGGTCGACTCTAGTATAGAGGAAGACCACAGTGGTCGACTCTAGTATAGAGGAAGACCACAGTGGTCGACTCTAGTATAGAGGAAGACCACAGTGGTCGACTCTAGTATAGAGGAAGACCACAGTGGTCGACTCTAGTATAGAGGAAGACCACAGTGGTCGACTCTAGTATAGAGGAAGACCACAGTGGTCGACTCTAGTATAGAGGAAGACCACAGTGGTCGACTCTAGTATAGAGGAAGACCACAGGGATCGACTCCAGTATAGAGGAAGCAGTCTATGAAGCCGACGCGGCGCAACTCGGCGGCGCGCCGTAGCCGGCCACTTTTTTTTCCAGCCGGCGCCGCCGCCGATTTTAGTGGCTCACATCGGCTGAAACTCAGCCGCCGAACTTTAAAGTAATACAAAACGGTCAGAATTTTTAATAAAGTTCATGTTTGCATAAAAATTTCTAAATGGGTCTCGCTATCATTTATTTACAAAAAAAATTGTTGAAAATGCGTTTTTGGTTTTTACGGAAACTACAATAGCTATTGGGCGGCCGAACCAAATTTTTACAAAGTCTACATCGTATTACATAAATAAAAAATAAATTCTCTTTCACAACAAAGACTACACGGGGCAAAATCGACTTTTTTGATATGTTTGAATCGAAAGAAAATATACTTGCAAAACAAATTTTTAAATATTATATATTTTCGTGCAAATAAATTTTATTTGAAAATCAATAATATGTATTTAGAAACCATATGTTAATATATTAGAATAAAATATATTTGCGAACTAATTTTCTCAAATAAAATATGTGTTTAAATACAAATAAAATTATTGTTTATGAATACTTCCAAATATATTTTATTAAAAAAAGATTGCTGAATTTTTCGAATTTTAGTTTTAATTTTTTCCTTGTTTTCGAATTATGCATTTCTATTAAAAATGGAATACTTAGCATTAACTTCTATTTGAAACCATTTACTTTTTTTCTAACTATTCCAAGTCATTATTTTGAATTATAAAGAAATTTTACTAACATTAAAACTTTCTAAAAATTACCTTTCAATTGCTGACAACTTAGAACAATAAAAGAATAGATATATATTCACGCAAATAGATCTTTGTTTGGGAAATAACAAATCCAAATAAAAAATATTAAGATGTAAACATAGTTTTGTTTAGAACAACATCCTCCCAAACATATAATATTTGTATGTGTCAAATATTGTATATTTGGAGTGCACTCTAAAAATATATATGTTTCAAGCAGAATATGTTTGGGACAATATACTACAGAGGCGATTTTTTTTCAGCGTGTAATAAGTAGAGATAACTTTTCTTAAATGTTTGTGTTAATTTTAAATTTTTTGATCTAAGTAATTTATTTTGGTCCAAGATTATACGATTTTAATCATTATTATTTATTATTTTTACGAACATTAAAAATTTCTAAAAAAATAACCTTGAATTAATAAAAAATTTGTCACAATTAACGTAACTTCTAAATTCTTAAACGCAAATAAATATTTGTTTCGGAAATAATAGTCCCAAATAAAAACATATTGGGATTTAAACAATGATTTATTTACAACAAGATCTTCTCCAATATTTAATTTTTGTATGTACCAAATAATATATGTCTAGAGTGTACTCTAAACATATACATATATGTTTCAAGCCGAATATGTTTGGGACAATACATATACTACAGATGCGATTATTTTGCAGCGTGTAACTGTAAATATCTTAAAGCGCCATATTTGCCAGAGAATGACTGACATTCGTCCGCCATCGTTTGTTGGAACTTTATCATCTCAGCCGATGGATAAAATTTAATCGGCTCAGCCGCCGCCGCCGATCGATATTTTTCCATGCGCCGCCGCCGCCGATAATTTTGGTCGGCTTCATTGCCTGAGAGGAAGACCACAGTGGTCGAATATGCCTTAATTTACACAAGAAAAGTTTTGAGGTCTCGGAAGCAAACAATAATTTTGTTGCATATTGATTATTTTGCGACGATTTAAGGTTTAATTTTTATTTCTTAATTTAATTTTAATCCAATTTGTTGTACAAGGCAGAAAAAGAACATACCTTGTGCAAGAATTGGAACAGCTTTATTACAAAAAATTACAAGGTCACCTTCATGTATTACCTTTCATATATTTGGTAAGTGTAAACTCGTAGGAATTTTAATATAAATCACATATTTTATCAATACATATGAGTAAACTAACTTCGTTTACTCCTCCACCATTCGTAAATCCAATAGATTTTTTCATTTCAACTTTTAACGAATTTAAATCAATTTCTGCAAACATTTTTGTTACTTTGAAGTTCACTTTTTGCAATTTTTTTCGCCCTTATAAATTTTCATTTTCCATATAACATGAATAACGACGACAGAAAAAAAGAAATCTATTTTCTATTTTTCTTAACTTATAAAATTAAGTCCTGTGTCAAATGAAATTTACGCTTTTGAAATGAGAAAAGTTTTCGATTTTTCCTGCAATTTTTTTCTATTTGTTTGTTTTTTTTTTGTTCTGTTTTGTTTCATTGTATGTGTCAGTTTGCCAAACGATCGGGGAAAAGTTGTGTTGTCGAAACAAAGGACAAAGGGGACCTTTAAAATGGAAAATCCCACTTGCAAACTCAGAAATACACACACACATGTACACTCATATACATACCCATATATTCAACTAACATGTTCACTTCCGGTGTGCCATTGTCAATGTGTATGTAAATTTGTCGGGTCTTTTGAATGGATCTGGTTCCGTATCCGCGTTCGTTGTGTCCCCTATTCGTGTGAGTATGGGTGTGAGAGTGTGTTTGAATGTTTGTCAACATTTTCTCTTCTGTAAAAAGTTAAAGTTTGCCAATAATTTACTACAGTTACATTTATTGTTGGCAACTATTACAATTGTTGGTGTTGCTACCGCTGTTGCTGCTGATTCCACTGCTGCTGCTGGTGGTCTTGTTTCCCGCTGTTGTTCCACAACTGATGTTTGTTGCCATTGCCGATGTTGTCGTTTGTTGCTCAGCCATTCCTTTTTGTTCGCATACATTTTCACAACGAATTGCCGATTTATACTTTCTTTTTTTCACAAAACTATTGTAATATTTCAATTCATGTTTTCGGTGTGTGTTTGTATGAATTCACATTTGAATGGAGACATTAAAGTGGGACGAAAAGTCAATAGATTTGTTGTATTACATCGCTTAATAAGCCTCGCAGAAGGAAAATTACGACATTTTGTTATCACTTATTTTTCGGTCAACGTTTTGAATTCCTTAAAAAAAACTTAAAATGGTTCGTACAAGGAAGAGGACGATATTTTGTTATCATTAATTTTTGGTCAAAATTTAGCAAAACTTAAATGTAAATAACTCGTTAAATAAACCCCTTCATTTTGTTATCACTTCTTTTTTTGGTCAATACCTCATTAAATAAACCCTGTAGAAGAAAAAGGACGAAATTTTGTTATCACTATTTTGTTTTGTGGTGAAAATTTAGGATTTTTTACAATTAAGTTCCAATTATTTTTTTAGTGAAAGGTTAGAATTTCTCAGCAAAACTAAAATTGTAAATCTCTCGTTGAATAAGACTCCCAGCAAAAAAGGAGTAAATTTCGTTTTTACTTATTTTTTGATCAACATTTAGAATTCCTTAGCAAATGGAAATATCTCGCTAAATAAGTCTCGTAGAAGGAAAAGGACGAAATTTTGTTATCGCTTATTTTTTTCTAAATTTAGAATTCCGAGCAAATTAAAACAGCAATATCTCGATAAATAAGTCTCCATGAGTTAGATGTTCTTCAAAAATAATCCTCATTACGCGACCCACTCCAATATGCATATGTATACATTATTATATTCAGCGATTGGTTTTACACGGTCATTGCCATCTTTCGTTTTTGAATACACAGACTGAAATTCCCTTTGAATGTTAGAAATTTTTTTTTAAAATTTATTTGGCTTTTACGTACTCTTTTTTGCTCATACATATTTGTTGCTAGTAATGCCAAGGAAAGCCAAGAAAACTTTGGTGGCTGGGTAAATAATTTTACATGGAGAATTAATTCGGTTGACTTAAGTTGAACCCACAGACACATTTATTTGTCGAAGTTTCTTAGAAATATGAAACAGAGGCAGACAGTCAGACAGACTTTTATTTTAGGCAATTTTGGTTTATTCGAGAAAAAAATATTTAAAAATTGAATGTATCCGAGCAGATGAGTTATTTTTGGTATTAGATTTATTGAACAACATTGCCTGGGGATTTAAAGTGTAGTCAAATATGCTAATGGATTTGAATTACTTAAATATGGTAAATAAACTTATTTAATGTTTCTCACTGTGAAATTAGCTGAAGATCAAAGGTTTTCCTTCTAAGTGAATGAAGGCATTTTCAAGTGAAAACATTAGCAGACTTGTCTTCCTCTATACTAGTGTCGACCACTGTGGTCATCCTCTATACTAGAGTCGACCACTGTGGTCTTCCTCTATACTAGAGTCGACCACTGTGGTCTTCCTCTATACTAGAGTCGACCACTGTGGTCTTCCTCTATACTAGAGTCGACCACTGTGGTCTTCCTCTATACTAGTGTCGACCACTGTGGTCATCCTCTATACTAGAGTCGACCACTGTGGTCTTCCTCTATACTAGAGTCGACCACTGTGGTCTTCCTCTATACTAGAGTCGACCACTGTGGTCTTCCTCTATACTAGAGTCGACCACTGTGGTCTTCCTCTATACTAGAGTCGACCACTGTGGTCTTCCTCTATACTAGAGTCGACCACTGTGGTCTTCCTCTATACTAGAGTCGACCACTGTGGTTTTCCTCTATACTAGAGTCGACCACTCTGGTCTTCCTCTATACTAGAGTCGACCACTCTGGTCTTCCTCTATACTAGAGTCGACCACTGTGGTCTTCCTCTATACCAGAGTCGACCACTGTGGTCTTCCTCTATACCAGAGTCGACCACTGTGGTCTTCCTCTATTCTAGAGTAGACCACTGAGCTACATTTAATGTCTGTCGGTTGGAGTGATTTAAGTAAAGATCACTAGGTGTCTGTCTCTAAGAATTTTGGGTTTTTACAAAAAATATGTACGAGTATATCCAGGCCTAATCTTTAAGCTCATAGTGCCTTCAATTTAACCAATTTGTTGCTTTTTCTGTATTTCCTTTTAAAATTCTTAGTTTTCTATTCCTTTCATCTGTTGATGGATGTAACTTTTTCTTTTACGCCAGTTTCGCCCTTTGAGAATTGATACGTGAAAGTCTCTTAAGTGCTAAAATTGAATACCATCAGAGCCTCCTAAATTATGACAGAAATTGAAAAAGTTTTCTTCGTCTCCTCTACGTAAAAAAAGAAACACAAGGAACTGTGGGAATTCGGCTGTGAAAACACAATGTTTCGTTTCTGGTAATTCACACACTGGGGGAATGGCTATAGGCTTAAAATGGGAAAATGAGGAAATAACTTTTTTTTAGTTTGTGTTTTTTGTTATCATTGGGATAAGGTAATAGTTTCCTTAAGTCAACCACTGAAGAGGAAGTAGGCGGGGTAAAAACTGTCAACCATTTGCGGTTAAATAAATTGGTGTTTAAGATAAATAATTGATTTTATTTTTAAAGTTGGTGAAGGGTGGGATATTATTGTGTTGTTAAAAACAAAAAAGTTTCCATCGAAACTTTTCATAGTTGTAATTGCAGTTACCAACTTAAGTGTAAAATAAGGGAGTAAGTATTTAAAAAAAATTGTTTACTTATTAAATAAGAAAAAATGTGTAATGGGGAGTTGTAGCACCACTTATTATTGCCCCTCTATATGGGTAGTGTATCAAAACCTATGGTAAATTTTCGTTCTTCAGGATTTTAGTATAAATAACACCCAAACTTGAAAATTTGAGACAATCGTCGATTGTCGTCTTTGTGGCATACAGAAGCCAATGTGAAAGCGACCTATATATGGTGGCTATAAAAATAATTCGTCATCATCTTCTTGTGAAAATGCAAAGTTTCAGCCAAAATGTTCTAAAATGATGTACGATATTGTAGATATTCGTTATGCAAACTTTAAGTAGATATAAAACACAAACTTAGAAAAAATTTGATTTTTAAAAAAAATCGTTTTTGCTGGTACGAAAAAAAAATCATAAATAGAAAAATGTCGCAAAAACTTGTTTGCTCCAATTTTTAAAAGCTAGCATCTTAACTAATGAAACAATGTATTTTTGAAAAAATCTATGGATAAATGTAGATATTATAGCACTTTTGGTAGAAATATGAGAATTTGAATATACGTAATTCGATGTTATACCTCCACTATTGAGAACAAGGGCATATATCAGATGCTGCGGGCCAAAAGTGTAACACATCGATGGAGTGACCTAAGACACCCCAAGAATATTTGGCAAAAATCCGATTTGGGTCATTTTAAGTCATGTTAGCAATGTCCGTTTGTCTGTCTGGTTGGTGCGCACGATAACTTTTGACACACGGGGCGAAATCGCCCCGTGTGTCGGAATTTCTCCAAACATATTTTATTTAAAAAAATTTTCAAATCTTTTTCGAATTTCAGTTTTAATTTTTCCTTGGTTACAAATTGTACTTCCCAGTTATGGTACCATATTCAGCATTGACTTTTGTTTAAAATCAATTATTTAAAATTTCTCAGTATTCCAAGCCATCATTAGTTGTCAATCCTCCAAGTAATTTATTTTGATCCAAGATTATAGGATTTCAATTATTTTTTTTTAATATAATATATTTTTACGAACACTAAAAATTTCTAAAAAAAAGACTTTGAATTACTGAAATGAAGGTATTTTCTGAACTCTAAAATGTAAATGAATACTTGTTTGGGAAATAATAGTCCCAAATATAAACATAATTGGGTAAATTTTTTTTTAAAAATAGCCTAAAAAAACGTTTGTCGAATTTTGTGATGAAAATTGGTATGCGTGGTCCGGAGGGCAAATAAAAAATACGATTTGAGTAGTTATGCAGAATTTTCATTTTCGCGGAAGTTATGACCTAAAATGTCCGCTCATGCCACATTTTTGTTTTTTAATTTTCTTGAGATCTACTATACGGATTACGCTGAATTTTTGCATGTACATAAAGCGTAGATGATACATGTAACTAGTAATTTATATTTTGCAAAACGATTTCGGATGCTGCAAAAATTTGAAATTTTTACAGAGATTTGCATTTTTTGCAACTTTCTCTAGCTGCGTTTTGAAATATTTTGTATCTTAAATATTGCACATTTTCTTGTTATATATATTCAAGAATAAAAAGTTTGTACTCTTGTTACGGACATTTAAATTTCCGTGTTTTTCTAATATCACTTCATACCACATTTTACTTTATCGGCAGCATTAGACGTAGTAAACGTCTATTATGATTGAATACATTTGTTAAAATGCACCCAAATTTTAAGGACCCGTTTAAAAAAAAACGGCCTTTAAAATTTCTAAAGAATGGACTTTAAATGACCGCTGGCTAAAATTTATCTTACGCAATATATATTAGACTCAATTTCAACTGAATTCGGTACGCTGAAGTCGAATCTCACCTCTATATTGCTAAAAAATTTCGCGTTCGGGAGTTATATAGATCCAGATTATAACTAAGAACATAGTTCATTAAAAAAGAAATAATTGTGGAACTTTAGTTCGGTAGGTTTAGTTTTATTTGGAAATATTATTTTTAGTAACAGTTACTAATGTTTGGCTATTGATTCAAAAAATGTATTGTGATTATTCGACGACGGATGTTCACATTAAATGTAAAGAAAGTTTGGAATTGCGCTATAAAGATGTGAAAACAATTAAAAACACTCGTCAATATCACGCTTTTTATCCAGCCTCCAAAAATACCCTTAACTGCAAGATATTTTTTGAATCAATAGCCAAACATTAGTACCTGTTACTAAAAATAATATTTCCAAATAAAACTAAACCAACTACAGTAGCGATTTTTTTCGTCGTGCAGGAATAACTTATTGAATTAAAACTCAGTGTGTGTTAATATTTTTTTCTATCTCATGATATGTTAAAAAATGGACTATGTTGGTCCACTCCTTCGACTACCTCCCGCACGGAGGGTCAAAATTTAGTGAAATATTGATTATGTCATAACTTCTATACTACCACTCAGAATCTATCACAATTCCACATATATTATTAGTTTCTTGGTCGCTTTAATTTGAGAAGAATGGGCGAAGTTGCCACTTCTCTTTTGGTATCTCCCATACAAATGGACGATTATGCACAAAAAGTTAGCGACTTATAACTTTGATTCCAGTCTATAGAAATACATGAAATTCTGTCAAGTGTAATGCTTTTATAGTAAACTAGCTGGACCCGGTCCACTGCCGCCAAATACATATACACAAAACTCATCAATCTCGCTAACAAATTTTGCTAGATATCTCAATTTCAAAATGTTACCTATATGGGCGGGGCCAAGCCCATTGGTGCGAACTCGCCCATTTTCCACTTCGTTGCCCCAGATTTCCGTCCATTTTTGGACTAATAACGTAGACTGCCGCCAAATGCATATACACAAAACTCATCAATCTCACTAACAAATTGTGCAAGATATCTGAATTTAAAAATTTGGCTTATATGGGCGGGACCACGCCCATTGGTTCAATCCCACCAAACACGTAGACTGCTACCAGATACAGGTACACAAAATTACAGAACTCTCGCTAATAAATTGTGCAAGATATCTCAAGCCACGCCCATTGGTCCGATCCCACACATGTTGGGACTAATCTCGTAGACTGCCGCCACGTACATATACACAAAATTACAGCACTCTCGCTAACAAATTGTGCAAGACAAATCAATTTAAAATATTGGCTTATACGGGCTGGGCTACACCCACTACACCCATTGGTCCGTTCCCGCCCAATTTGTTGTCCAATCGCGCCTAATACCACCAGATACATATACACAAAATTGCAGAACTCTCGCTAATGAATTGTGGAAAATATTTCAATTTCAAAATTTGGCTTATATGGTCGGGGCCACGCCCATTGGTCCGATTCCGCCCATTTTTGTAAAATTCACATAATCTGCCACTAAATGCATACACACAAAATTTCAGCACTCTAGCTACAAATTTTCTCAATATCAAAATTGGACCCATATGGGCGGGTCCACGCCCACTTCATATATCGAAAATTCAAGTACCCTATTTTCAGCACCCCCTACACATGTGCATTCTGTGAAAATTTCAAGATGATCGGTCCAGCCGTTTAGACGTCTTTACGGAACAAACAAATATACAAACAAACCCACAAACAGACACTCTCTTTTATATATATAGATACTATCCCGTAGAAAATGGGCGTTATTGGCACGCACGTATTAGTACCTCCCATTCAAATGGAAGATTTTGTACAAAAAGTTAGCGGCTTATAACATAGATTCCAGTCCATACAAATACTTGAAATTTTGTGGAGTGTAATATCTTTACAGAACATATAGTCCCGTGCAAAATGTGAGTTGTTACCACGCCCCTTTTGTTACCTCCCATACGAATGGACCATTTTGCAAAAAAAGTTAACGGCTTATAACTGATTACTGTGCATATAAACACTTAAAATTTTGTGTAATGCATTTATAGTACGAATAGTATATTAAACCAGTAAGGAAAGACAGAAAGTCGGGCGGGGCCGACTATATAATACCCTACACCTACCTACTAATGCGAAAATGGGCATTGCGATAAGAATTTGGCAGTGTTCATACATGTAATAAGCAAACTCTCTGTGCCGATTTTCGTACTGATCGGATATAAAACACGGTTTCAACAGCGCTTACATGTCAAATCGGGTGTAACATATATATTGGGACTATGTTAAAATCTGAACCAATTTTTCCCGAATTTGGCAGTGTTCATACATGTAATAAGAAAACTCTCTCTGTTAAATTTCGTACTGATCGGATATAAAACATGATTTCTACAGCGCTTAAATGTTAAATCGGGTGAAACATATATATGGTGGCTATATCTAAATCTGAACCGATTTTCCCCGAATTTGGCAGTGTTTATTCATGTAATAAGAGAACTCTCTCTGTTAAATTTCGTACTGATCGGATATAAAACACGATTTCTACAGCGCTTAAATGTTAAATCGGGCGAAACATATATATGGTGGCTATATCTAAATCTGAACCGATTTTCCCCGAATTTGGCAGTGTTTATTCGTGTAATAAGAGAAATCTCTCTGTTAAATTTCGTACTGATCGGATATAAAACACGATTTCTACAGCGCATAAATGTTAAATCGGGTGAAACATATATATCGTGGCTATATCTAAATCTGAACCGATTTTCCCCGAATTTGGCAGTGTTTATTCATGTAATAAGATAACTCTCTTTGCCAAATTTCGTACTGATCTGATTTAAAATACAGTTCCTACAGCGCTTACATGCCAAATCGGGTGAAACATATATATGGGGGCTATATCTAAATCTGATCGGATTTTCTCCGAATTTGGTAGTGTTCATTCACGTAATAATAAAACTCTCTCTGCGAATTTCATAAAGATCGGATGTAAAATGTGGTTTCTACGGCGCTTGCATGTCAAATCGGGTGAAACATATATATGGGGACTATATCCAAATCTGAAACGATTTTAACCAATTTCAATAAGGATCGTACTTGGGCCAAAAAAGAGCACTATGCTAAATTTCATCACAATCGGACCATAAGTACGACCTGCACTTTGATTACAAGAATACATGGACAGACGGACAGACAGACAGACAGACGGACATGGCAAAATCGACTCAGAAAATGATTCTGAGTCGATCGGTATAATAAACAATGGGTCTATCTCTTCTCCTTTTAGGTGTTACAAACAAATGCACAAAGTCATAATACCCTGTACCACAGTGTGGTGTAGGGTATAAAAATGGGCGTTATTGCCTAATTTATATATTTCTCCATAGACTTTTTGCATGGCATTGTTTTTTCGCTAGGACACAAGCTTTCAAAAATTAAACAAACAAAATTTTTGCGAATTTTTTCTATTTCTTATGGTATTTTTCGTGCCAACAAACATCGATTATTGTGAAAAAATATTTTTTTCTAATTGTTTTAACGACAGACTCTAAACTTCCAATTCTACATGAAAGTGATGTTTGCAGCATTTGTAGCTTAAATGGTACCCCAGCTGTATTGAGCTTATACTTCAAAAAATATATTCCAAATACTGAAGGAAAATTCAATGAAAATTTGAATTTTAAATAAAACTTTTAAAAAAGCTTTACCATAAAAAAAGACTTTTTTTCGTAAAATAGTATGCCTCAATCTATACAAGAAAAAAATCTTAGGTCTCGGACAGAAAACTAATTTTTTTGTTGCGTAGCGTAATTGATTTATATGGTCGATTAATATTTCTCTGTGCATTGGTCAGCAAACAATGATTGATGGTATTATACAGTCGGCCCCACCCGACTTTAAATTTTCCTTACTGGTATCATGTTGGCATTGTTTTTCGGCTATTGAAAAATGGAATAAAATAATTTAGGTCACGCCGACAAAAGAAAGATTTTTGTTTGGAAAATAATCAATAGTTCGTTCTTCTATCTTTTTTATCGAGAGTCACTGTTTAAACGTGAATAACATATTACAAAAATTGTTAGGCCTTATAATTACTTCAGTTTAACGTCTATACCGGTATTATCAAGTTTATATTTTATTAAAAAAAAGTCAAAGTACTAATGGTACTTTCCATGAAAATTTTAATTTAAAAAAAAACTTTACCATAAAAAAGTTTTTTTTGTTTTGTTTTTATGAAATTACTGTTTTAACGTGAAAGACATATTACCAATAGGTTTAGCCCTAATATTTACTGCAGTTTAACGCTCTAAAAAGTTTATACTTCAAAAAAATATAGTCAAAATACTAAAACAAAAAGACTTTACCATAAAACAGTTTGGTTAAGACTTTATCAATACAGGCAGCTTCGGGTTTTAACCCGTCTATTATGCAATAGTTAATTTCAGATCGGTAAAGAAGATCCTTTGATATTTGTAAATTTTTTGTTGTCTCCTTAGTATTTGGAACTGTTCATGTTTAATTGTTGCAATATTTAATGTTTTATCGAAGTACTGTTTCAACTGGTAATCCTCTAAGGCGTACGATATTTCAATTCAATATCTGACATACCGTTCTATTTATTATCGAAATTTGCTAGAAAATTAACTGCGATATAATAGTCAGATAGTTTTAAAAATGTATTATTAGATGGTTTAGATTTGTAAACGTTCTTTCCTTAACATATTGAAGTGTTTCACTTTTGAAACTTTTGTATTTTCTTCATGTTTTTTTGTTTCTTCTGGTTTTCCAACACTTACCACATTTTTGCATACAGTACTCCTTCTTTGCCTTTACATCTAACACTGTACAGACATTAGTATTACAATATATTCTACATTACATTCACTATGTCTCCCGCCAATCATGCAGCTTACATTAACCCTTTTCCCGTAGTATGACATTTTGTTCTGTCAAGGCATTTGTCATAAAAGGTGTCATGTGTGGAGAGTGTAATAAAACCAGCAATTTGCCATATAATTTCCAAGGTTTTTATTGGGATTTCCGCAGTGTTAAAGTATACCAGCGAAAATATAAACAGTAAGTATTTGTATACTTGTAGTATCGTTGACAAGTACTCGTGCATACTTAAATGCGCTTGAATATATGCTTGGTTAAAATGTCAACAGATTTAAATAGATAAAATATTTATCTTTACATCATTTTTGGAGTATACACAAAAAAATATTTTCACAGAACACATCTTTGGACAGTTTATTCCGGGAAACGCAATTTTCAGTATTGATCATTCTCTGAAATACATTTTTGTTACCAAGAAAACAATATTCTGCGCCTGCAAACACACAGTGTAGTTGTCTAACATTGTGTCCTTCTGCAAAAATCTTTTTCTTTGTACTTTCGATTTTTAAATCGAAGTGTGATAAAATAAAAGCTGATCCATCACATTATTTAATACAAATTGTATTTGTTTGTTAAGTTCATTTGCACTTTATGCAATGCTGCACCGTCACAAGTACTTTAGTGTACATATGCTGAACTTAAAATAAGCGTTAAAGTGTCTACTAACGAAGTAGAACATGTTGAAATTTGCACCACAATAAAATAAAATCCCAAAAAGGATTGCATTACATAACACGGACATTGTATGTGTATTCGCTTTATGGTTGTTTCGTATTAGCTTAACCCTTTCAGAGACTATAATAAGTGACATAAAAAACATATAACAACCACACGCTGAAAAAATCGCTTCTGTAGTATATTGTCCCAAACATATTCTGCTTGAAATATACATATGTTTAAATATATAATATTTGACACACACAAAATTTATGCGTTTGGGAGGATATTGTTCTAAACAAAAATATGTTCCTCTTCTAATATTTTCATTTGAAACTAATGTTTCCGAAACAAAGATTAATTTGTGTTTGAGTATTTTGGCAATGTATCAGTGTCTTCGTTTAAAGACATGTTTTCTACTTTTCATAAGTTCAAAGTGCATTTTTTTAATAAATTGTATATGTTTATAAAATTCTATTAAAACTTAAATCGTATAATATTTTGTAACTATAAATTGCATTGATAGATTTATAAAAACAAGTAAGAAAGTTTCAGTCGGGTAAACCAACTAAGGTATACCCTCACTTTGTGAGTAATGTAATATTGAAAATTCCACGAATTAGTCTGTTAGTTTGTATGGGAGGTACCAGAACGGGTTCAACAAATACACCTATTTTTCGCTGAACATTAGATACTTTAAATTCATTGCACTGTGCCGACTTATAAGCATTTATGTACACTGGTATAAACATTATGAGACATTAAATTGTGGTATGATTTGGGCATTTTGTGTGGGAGGTACAAAGAGGGGCGTGGCAACAACGCCCATTTTTCACAGGGCTATAGACACTATAAAAACATTACACTGTACAAAATTTCAAGTATTTTTATACACTGGTTTTAATGTTATAAGCTGTTAACTTTTGGTGCAAAAAGGTACCTTTGTGTGGGAGGTACCAAAAGGGGCGTGACAACAACACCCATTTTTCCCTGGACTGTAGGCAATATAAAAGCATAATACTGTACAAAATTTCAAGTATTTTTATACACTTTTATTAATGTTATAAGCTGTTAACTTTTGGTGCAAAATGGTGCATTTGTGTGGGAGGTACCAAAAGGGACGTGGCGACTTCGCCCATTTTTCTCGAGTTGATAACGACTAATAAGCTAATACTATGTGTGGAATTTCAAAAGATTCGAATAAGTAGTATAACAGTTATTAAAGAATCAATATTTCACAACATTTTAACCCTTTGTGGGGGAGGTACTAGAAGGAGTGGACCAATATGGCCCATCATCGAACTTAGCCGGAGATAGAAAAAAATATTACCACATACCAAATTTGAGGTCAATCGGTTACTCCTTTCGAGAGTTATCGTGCGCACCAGCCAGCAGACACACAGACAGACAGACAGACGGACGGACATTGCTCATTCGACTTAAAATGACCCAAAACGGATTTCCTCCGAACATACTTGGGGTCTTAGGTTACTCCTTCGACGTGTTACACTTTTTTCCGTAGCAAATGATATATACCCTCGTCACACTAAAGTGAGGGTATAAAAATTATGAATTGGAATATTTATAAATTACAAATTTATTGATGTAAAACAAAATCTAATACTGCTAAAGACATTTTTAACTATTTATAAAGTTTAACTTTAACAGGAAATCTAGAAAAACTAACTAAAATTCGAAAAACTCAGCGAAGTTTTGAAAACCTTTTTCTTATTAAAATATCTTTGGAAAAATTCTTAAACAATATTTTATTTGTGTAAGTCAGCTTGCAAATATAATACGATTCAATATATTAATATAGACGAGAACCATGTTAATTGTTCCTAAAAATTGCCGATGGTCTCCGATTTTGATGAAATTTGGTGGAAATGTTAAATATGGTGCTCTGATATAGGATATACAATATTGTTGAAAAATCTTCAAAACTATGGATATATGTACGTTTAAACATTCGAAATTGGGCAAAAAATATCGAAAAGTGTGTATGGGTTGGGACCACATTTTTTCAATTTAAAAATATTACTTTTTAAAAACATCTAGATTTTAATTAGTGTTTTAATAATAAAAATATGTCCTACAGCTTCCAAAAATCATTCATCTCGATATTACCAAAGCTGAAGTCTTTAGGAATCTAGGTCAAAACAAAATATTTAAATATCTCTCGTAGAACTAAAGTAATGACCATTCGAACGCAAGCACTTTTCGATAATTGTTGTACAATTTGGAATGTTTAAATGTACATATCTCCCATAGTTTTGAAGATTTATCAACAAATCTATATCAGATCACGTTGGTCGACGCATGTATTCACCTAGGTGTTTAGAGCGAGGTGGGGTTAAGCCTAACGGCAGGAACTAACCTAAATCCAGAATACCAGAATACCTACTGTGTGTCTGTCTGCTGGCTGGTGGGCTCGATAACTCTCGGAATGCGTAACCGATTGACTCCAAATTTGGTATGCGGTAATATTTATCCCCTCACCTTAGAGAGGAGGGTATATATCATTTGCTACGAGCCAAAAGTGTAACACATCGAAGGAGTGACCTAAGACCCTAAGTATGTTCGGCGGAAATCCGTTTTGGGTCATTTTAAGTTATTTGAGCAATGTCGGTACCTGTCTGTCTGTCTGTATGCTGGCTGGTACGCACGATAACTCTCGAAAGGAGTAACAGATTGACTTCAAAATTGGTATGCGGTAATATTTTTCTTTATCTCCTTCTTGTACCTCCCCCACAAAGGGTTAACTTTTAGTGAAATATTGATTCTTTAATACTTTCTACACTACTTACTCGAATCTTCTGAAATTTTACATATAGTATTAGTTTGTTCGTCGCTAGAAGGTCAAGAAAAATGGGCGAAGTGGCCACTCCTTTTTTGGTACCTCCCACACAAATGGACCATTTTGCACCAAAAGTTAACTGCTTATGGTTTTAATAGCAGTTCATACAAATGCTTGCAATTTCGTAGAGTGTAATGCTTTTATAGTACCTAGAGTCTAGAGAAAGGTGGCCGATATTGGCACGCCCCTTTTGGTACCTCCCACACAAATGGACTATTTTACTCCAAAAGTTAACAGCTTATAACTTTAATATCAGTGCATATAAATACTTTAAATTTTGTACAGTGTAATGCTTTTATAGTACCTAGAGTCCACAGAAAAGTGTGCGTTTTTGGCACGCCCCTTTTGGTACAGATTTTAACTTTAATACCAGTGAATATACACACTTGCAATTTTGTTCGGTGTAATGCTTTTATAGTATCTAGAGTCCAAAGAAAAGTTGTCGTTATTAGCACGCCCCTTTTGGTACCTCCTACACAAATGGACCATTTTGTACCAAATGTAAACAGCTTTTAACTTTAATAGCAGTACATACTTTACAGTTATTAAACGCAATTTAAATTGATAATAATCTAAGTAAAACAAAATACATTTACTAATATTTTTTTTGGACTCAAGGTGTGGGGATTCATAAGTCGGTTTACCCGACTGAACTTTCTTACTTGTTTTCTCTATCTCCGGCTAAGTTCGAAGATAGGCTATATTGGTCCACTACTTCTAGTAACTCCCTCACAAAGGGTTAACATTTACTAAAAGATTGATTATGTAATAACTTCTAAACTACTTATTCCAATTTTTTAGTTTATTAGCAGCTATCTCCTCGAGTATGAACCATTTTCCACCAAAAGTTAACGGGTTAGAACCAGTGATGCCAACTTTTTTCGAGGCAAAAGCGAATGAAAAATTGAAAAAGCGTAAAAAGGCAATAAACTAAAATATTGCTTTTGTCGGGAGACGACAACATTATATCCGCCTCCATCAGAGCAGAATAAAAAGAAATATGTTTTGTCAAATTGTATCAAATGAGAATAATATGTAAAAAAATTTGTATTTTATGGCGCTTAGATTTAAAATCAGATTATAGAAATATACATATACCTAAATCTGAACCCATTTTGGACAAATTTTTCAACGTTAGTTGAAAAATTTGGAACGTCTTCATTTTACATTGGGAAATATATGTTATGGAGTCTACATCTAAATCTGAACCAATTTTCTTTAAATTTGATGTGTCCATTTCCGGTTGAAGGAACCGTTATATACTTAATTGTATGTATATCTGATAAGAAACGGGTATTCTATGTAGGGTGTCCAAAAAACCGGTTATTTCGAAAAAGCGGTTTCCGGTTTAACCGAAATATTACTTTTTTTAAAACCCGGTTTTCGGTTATAATTTTTTGTCGAAACCGGTTAACCGGTGTTAAGGACGGTTTTTAAATAATATACGAAAGTGATTAAAATTGCATTAAATGTTCATTGTAAAACAAAAAACAACACAGTCATTTGTAGTAAAAATTAGTAAACAAAAATAGATTATTATTTCGTTTATTACAGGTTTAATTTTTTGTTTACTTTAAATAGAAAGTATTATATTTCTGAAATTTCCTTAAAAAAATAATAATAAATCATTTAGAATGTTTTTTTTATAATAATATTAACGCCACTGTCGTTTATGAAGTTATCGATTTATTTATTTGTGTCGTATTTATCGATTAGTTGTATTTTTTTTCGTCAAGTAATGTCAAAAGATAAAAAAAGTAAACTCAAGCGAATGCAAGCGCCATTTCTGCAGAAATAAGAAAAGTTGATTTGTGGTTACAACTTTTATATTTTTGTTTCAAAAAAATCATATAAAGATCTTGTAATTTTAATTTCAAATATTTAAATAATTTGGGCTTTGATTTCATACCAAAAAGTTAGTATAAGTATAATAAGACATTGTGTATTCCTTTATAAACGTATAATTTCTTTGCCTTTTAATAGGAATTTTAATACTTAAATATAGAACCATTGCCTCGAAATCTTGACTTTTGTATTTGGTGTTTAAAATTCCGTGGAAACTTTGCGCTCGGGCAATTCCCGTAACAAATATCTTAAAAATAGAATACAATTTAAATGATTATTTTTAAATTATTTTTCTTTTAATTTTGTATTTAGCTTTACGTTGAAAAAGCTCACAAACGTTGATGTAGTCAATATTAGTCCGATAGTCATTAAAGCATTGTAAAAAAAGCAAAGTCATCATACAATGTTGCTTGCATTTCGTTTTCCAATTCTATGTATGACATAAATCCAAATTTAAATTATTTGACTCATCAATATAACAACTTATATACCAAACCGTATCAGAGATATCTGGCTGTTCTGTCGGGATTTAACATCGCAAAAAAGTCGAAGCTATTTGTCTTTCCGTTCTTGAACGTATGCTTGAAGTGTTCTGTGCTTCATGGACGACTTATTAAACGCTTTGCTGTACTTCCTGACTTTATTTATTACATCACTAGCTGACCCGGTGCGCTTCGCTGCCCTCAAAGTGCGTTTCAGTGCAATACCCGCCAAATCATCTTGGGAGGCTACATCGCTCATTCTCTGTTGGGGCGTATTGATTGCTGTGAAATACTGCAATAGTACTCGACATATTTCATATTTGAATTTTAGGTTGAGTGGGCGTTTCCACGCCCACTGTCACTATGACCTCAGTTTTCAGCTACATGACGCGTAATGGCAGCAAGGTAATACATACCCAATTTCGAGAATTTTGCTCCAATAGTAATCGAAATATTTCATATTCGAATTTTAGGTTGTACGGGCGGTGCCACGCCCACTGTCACTATCACACTCCATTATGTGTACTGGTACCAAGGTCACACATATCGAATTTCGAGCATTTTGAACCAATAGTACCCAAGATATTCCACTTTTAAATTTTACGTTGTATGGACAGTGCCACGCCCATTTGTCCTATCAAAACCGAATATAGCTACGAACCTTCCACACACCAAAAGATATTCTCTTGCAAAAATTCAGCACAATCTGTTCAGCCGTTTTCGAGTCCATCGCGTACCAACGAACACCATTTCATTTTTATATATATAGATGATATCAGGAATAAAGCCAAAATCATTTTCAAGATCAGTGAATTCATATTCACTTTCAAAATATTCAGAACAACTGTCAGAATTATCCACCTCATCGTTGTTATTTGTTGCATCTTGTATAAATGGTATCTACAACAAGTAGAAAAAATATATCAATACTTTAATTTTTGTTTTAAACAATAAATAAAAAACCGGTTAACCGACATGGAAAAACCGGCTTTCTCGGATAACCGAAAATGAAATTTTTTAAGAAACGGGTTTGGGTTGCAAAACCGGTTAACCGGATAACCGGTCCCGGTTTTGGACACCCTAATTCTATGGCGCTTAGACCAAAAATGTTTATATCTGTATGTACATATGACGTATATATCTAAACATGCAACAAATTTCATAAAATATGCCAGAGTATATTATTGGCTCCATCAACTTTTCTATGCCAAATTTCGTAAGGATTTAATGCAAATTGTGGCGTATGATGCCAAATCTTGAAGTACATACATATGGTGTAGCAAAATAGTCTAATTTCTTTGTGTTACCAGATTTGTTCTGACATATGTACGAAAAGCGTCAAAAGCACTAACAAAAAATGTTAAAAGCTTTTTTTCATTTGGCAGTAACTGACAACTTTTCGCGTATTTAGTGGTCTGAAAAGCACTAAGTCTGGTGCGAAAAGCACTAAGTTGGCATCCCTGGTTATAACTTTAATAATAGTTCATACAAATCCTTGAAATTTTGGACAGTGTAATAGTTTTATAGTAACTCTAGTCCAGTTAAAAATTTATATTATTGTCATGCCCCTTTTGGTACGTCTCACAAAAAGGAACCATTTTGTATCAAAAGTTAACCGCTTATAATTTTAATAATAGTGCATATAAATACTTGTAATGCTTTTATAGCACATCCCAGCAAAATCTTGGTAATTACCTGTCATTATTCCCTGCATTACCAAATAATGACATCTCATTATTCGCTGCATTACTTTCGGCTTATTAATAATGACTTACCAATAATAACAGAAATAAGCAATTTTTTGTTATCAAAATCATTTAGGCAAATTTTAATATAATGCAATTTTGGCTATTGTTATGTACAAGATTTATTAATATTTCAACATGTTTTCAAACAATACGTGAAGATTTGAATGAAAATACCAAAAATTCGAATCTGGCATGAGGAAATTGTTTGTTTCGAGAAAAATGCGCGGCAATATGCAAAAAATCATTTTAACTGGCATTTTCTACATATCTACTATTTATTTTATAACTTATTGGTAATGCATTATTCAAGTTCATAAAATCGAGCTACAAATAAGTACGTATTATGCTACTTTATTGTATGCTTTTGGGAAGTACTTTCCTCCAATGACATCCCCATGTTAAAATAATGAGAAAAGTGGCTAAATAATAAGTACTTACCTTTACCGAACTTTGCTTACTCGTCGGATTATTTGGTAATGAGAAATTTTGCTGGGATAGATTCCAAAGAAGCTGTGGTGTTATTGGCATGCCCCTTTTGATACCTTCCACACAAATTGACCATTTTGCACAAAATGTAAACAGTTTATAACTGAAATAATAGTGTATACAATAGGCCGGGTCGATTTGTGGGGAGGCAAAAAAAGTCGCCATTGCTTAGTGAAAATCGTATTTTAGGGACTCGATTGGAGCACTCTAAATGGGTCAAAGTGGGATTTTTTCCGGGACATCAGAATTCGTTTTAGAGGTATGGTTCCTTCGGCAAAGTTTCTTATTTTGATCCCTAGAAAACGATTTTCACTGAGCAATGGGCGATTTTTAAATCGTCCCGCCCTAGTATACAAATACTTGAAATGCTGTACTGTGTATAGCACCTACATTACATTCACATGCCCCTTTTTGTACGTCCCACACAAATGGACTATTGCACCAAAAGCTCATAACTTTAACACCAGTACGTTCATTAAAGTTTTTAGATTAAATTTAAATTGCTCACAATTTAATTAAAAGAAAAAAATACGAATATTTTTTGGGACTGAAGGTTTTTATGTGGGTTTACCCGACCGAACTTTTTTAGTTGTTATTAAAAAAATTTGCTAAAAAAAACAATATCGCTCCATGCTTCGCTTTTTTCCATGCCTACCGTTTACATCCAGGCAACTTTTGTTCGTTGCTGAAATATTTCCACTTTTTCGACAACTCCGCCCTAATATATTTCAT
This sequence comes from Eudasyphora cyanicolor, assembly GCA_963930755.1. Classification (NCBI taxonomy): domain Eukaryota; kingdom Metazoa; phylum Arthropoda; class Insecta; order Diptera; family Muscidae; genus Eudasyphora; species Eudasyphora cyanicolor. The sequence goes on along the minus strand of OZ005738.1, from coordinate 155,844,368 downwards.
GTCAAATATACATAGTTCTGCTGCGATCAATAGTTGCCGCGGCCAATTTTTCGCCCACTAAATCGCAGTTAAACCTAATCAATAGTTTCTGGAATATTCAAGGTATTCTGAAGAGTATTAAATAATGCCACTCCACTTTTGTCCAACCCAATTTTTAAGTTTCTGATATTACCGATCGATTTTATGACGTGTCCTCATAGCAGGGAAGATCCCTCAAAGGGTTAACTAGTAGCCTTAATGTCTATCTGTCGCTGTTGCCTCCTATTGTATCTATGTTGTGAATGTCTACACATACCATAGGGATGTTTGGCAGTAAACTAATCCTCCCGCTAGACACGTTAAATACGCCATATGTATTCTACCTCAAATACCACCAAAGACATACTGTCACCCAAGAACTTTTATCAAGGCTACGATGGTCTTAAATTCTCAAAATTAGCAAAAAGCCATGAAGAAAAGTGAAGGAAAATTCAATAAGAGCTGAGAATAAATCGCAGAAACGACAATAGTAGTTTGTTTTTGCAAAACTTTCCTCAACAAATAGCTAATTTGCATGTTTGGTTTAGTTCGTTAAAGTTAAAAATCACAAACACACATAAGACGTTTTTCCCCGTATATCTTCCACATGCGTATGTAACGTACGATTTGCGAAATAAACAGTTGTGTGTAATATCCAGAAACAAAACTATGACTATCAAGAGAAATATTTTTAAAATAATAGTGGCTTACTAGTTACACTGAGAGAAGTGTGCTAATTTTAGAGAAAATAACTTTGACCAAAAACAATAAATCATTAATATAAGAACATTTCATACTTAAGCTAAAGAAAATTTTCTTAATAACAATTATATTGTCTTTAATTTAAGTACAAAATGGTTCTTAGTTTTTTGCCTTTGGTGCAAAATCGAAGCCAACGTTGTTCCAGATCGAAGCCAAAGTTTTTTCAGGATTACATTTTCTCGTACTTATTTTCAGAATGGAATTTTGGTTTGAATACACGTACTCTTTTAAGTTAGTGTATATTTTAACTAACACTCTAAGGCTTGTGCGAATTCAAAGTCATTCAATCTGCATACATATCCTTGACTTTGTCGACAATTTCTGTTTGTTTTCCTTTTGAGCTATTTTCTTTTTTTTGCAATTTTTGGAGCATTTACCCGGGATATGTTGTTTGTCTGTTTGTATATGCATGCTTTTAGTTGGTTGGTTTTGTTTTCGGGAAATGGAGAATCATCACTGTGTTCCCCACCAGTCCAGACCAAACCAGACTAGACCAGACTGTGAATCGTTGGAATTAGTTTTGTTATTTGTTATGCTCAAGTGCATTTTCATTTCGTTGACTTTGTCACATTACGACGATGTGTAAACAACGTCTCCACTTATTCACACATACGGCGCGTAAATGTCAACTGGAATACGACACCGAAGTCGACGAGGACGACGACGACGACTCCAACGACGGATATTATGGAGGATGGTAACAACTGCCAAGCTATGCAGATTAAAAGTACAAACTGAAGCTGTTATAATGTTAGCTCCAAAAGGGTATGGCAGCATTCGCGTGATTCTTGGGAAGAGTATTGCTGAATTTCTACATTACTTGGGAGCAGTAAAGTATGTTAGAGACATGGAAATAGCTTTGAGTCATTTAATAAACTAGTAGACTAAAGCATGTCATAATAAAACAGACAATAAAGTATGTAGAGTGGATTCTAAAGCCGATGAAATTGGTTATTAAGCTGTAAGGAAGGTCTAAATTCGGGCGGATCCGACAATGTGATACTCTACACCACCCTTTCTATCAGAGCTGAGTAAGAAGAAATATTGTAAATCTTTATCGACGAAGTTTTTCTAATGATAAAAAATTAATTTTTAATTTTTCTAATGATAAAAAATTAATCTAATTTTTCAATATCGTTGTAACGGCATATGCCGGGGGCTATAATAAAATCTAAACAGATTTTCTTAATACAAGGTGGCGCAAAAGTAATCCTCCTATCAGAAAATTTTATAAATTTTGCGATTGGCCCCTAATGTCAGTTCTGTTTTGACATTTGTGTTGTAAACACATGCGAAATACACGTTAATAAACAATGTTACGCTACACTGCTCCAGAACGCGGAATATTGCTGACTATTTATTTGACCAATAATCGGTCGTTGACTTTGGCACAACGTGAATTTCGTCGCAGATTTCCTGGCCGTCCCACGCCTACTGGTGAAACACTGCGACGTTTAGCCGCTCGCCTCGAAGAGACTGGCACAACACGAGATGCTGGCAGGCGTGGCAGACCCCGGAGTAGCCGTTCTGCAGAGAATATTGCTGCTGTAGCCGAGGATGTCATGGAAGCGCCATCGACCAGACGACGTGCCACGCAAATGGGTATCAGTCGACGGTCTCTACAGCGAATTTTGGTACAAGATTTGAAGATGTTTCCGTACAAAGTCCAGACGGTGCATCAGCTGTTAGCTGCTGACCGCCAATCGCGTCTAACATACGCTCAAGCTATCCTTAATCACCACCAAGAGGAAGATGATTTTTCATCAAAAATAATCATGAGTGATGAGGCCCATTTCCATCTTAGCGGGTACGTAAATAAGCAAAATTCACGAAGAGCCATTACACCCGCTCAAAGTCACTGTATTGTGTGCTGTTTTCGCTGGAGGAGTCATCGGACCTTTTTTCTTCGAAGACGTCGCGGGCCAAACGGTTACTGTGAATGGTGAGCGCTACAGAGCAGTGATCAACGAGTTCTTTTTGCCGCAACTTGATGAATTGGGATTGGAAAACATGTGGTTCCAACAGGACGGTGCAACGGCACACACTGCACGTGCCACAACCGATATGCTGAAGGAAGCATTTCCCGGGCGCCTAATCTCCCGTTTTGGTGATTTGCACTGGCCAGCAAGATCGCCTGATTTGACCGCCCCAGGCTTCTTTTTGTGGGGCTTTTTGAAGTCGCGGATTTATGTCAACAAGCGTCAGACTCTTGCAGCTCTTAAAGACAATATCCGTCAAGAATGTGAGGACCTATCGCCGGAAGTTTTGGCCAAAGTGATGGAAAATGCCATAAAAAGGGCTCAAATGACAATCAACTGTGGCGGCGGCCATTTACGTGACATCATATTCTCGACTTGATGTAAAAAAAATTAAAAGACCAAATAAAAATAATCCACAAGAAGAATCAAAGTTTTTCATTTTTTTTTTAAATTACAGCCAAAAAACTTCGAAAGGTTACTTTTGCGCCACCTTGTATTAGGATAAGTCCGTTTTTGATTTACTAAACTGGTATCTGTAAAATGCTATAAAATTCAATTAAGAAATGCAGATTTTACAGCGCTTATGTGCAAAATCGATATATAGGATTGCGTACAGTATTATACACAGTACATATATTGGACTAACTTCATATTTCTGTTGTACCTATTACACTACGCAACAAAAAAAAATTTTTTTGTCCTAGACCTAAAAATATTTTTTTTTTGTACAGATTGTGACATACTGTTATATAAAATTAAAACCAAAAATTTTTTTATGGATACATTTTTTTTAAAAATATTTTTTACTAAAAATGCTATTATCGTCGAAGGTGCCCTTAGTATTTGCACTATAATTATTGGAGTATATGCTCGATCAGGTCGACTTATGCGTTAAATTGAAGCAATTAATGTGGGCTACCAATGTTGGAAGTATATCTTTCACTTAGAAATAGTGGTTTAGTAACAGTCATTAAACAAATTGGAAAAAGTAGATTTAAAAAAAAATCCTGGGACAAAAATACATAAAAAATAGAAAAAAAATCGAAAAAAATATTTTATTTTATTTTTTAAAAGTTTGCATCCTGCGAAGAAAATAATGCCTATTTGAAAAGAATCTATGGATAAATGTAGAAATTATAGCCCTTTTGGTAGAGGTAAGAGAATTTCAATTTCTTGTTTATATTTCTGTTTAAATAGCGATTTTATTTATTACTTTTGTTTATATTATGTACATTTGAGATTATTTACATGAACAAGTTTCATTAGAAGTAATTGTGAGTTTTTTGTTGACGTTTGTAGATTTCGTCGTTTGTAGAATCGGTTTCTCTAATGAGGAACCAAATATAATCTCCCATCATTCTTTCATCCCAGTACCCTTGGTAACGCCGCTCGATGGACTTCAATTCTTGGTGAAACCTTTCGCCATGTTCGTCACTTACGTCGCCAAGATTCTCTGGGAAAAAGTTTAAATGAGAATGCAAGAAATTAATTTTGAGGGACTTTTTACACCTGTTGGAATACATAAAGCGAAAAAAAGGTTGGAAGAATACATATGTGTTATATACATAAATATAAAAAAACTATATTTCTAACCAATTTCAAATCATTGTTTCATATTGCGGGCTTTTATTGGATTCAAGTAAATTTGAAACTACAAGTTTAAACGACTTCCATGCAGCAATTTCGTCAAATGTTATTCGAAATTCACATCTTTAATCAGTTTCCTTATTTTAGGCCCACCAAAAACTACTTCTTCGATTTTTTGAAAAGAAAGACTTTTAAATAAACTTTTTAAATATGAGAGTGAATTGCCATCTTTCCTCAAGGCTTTTACAAAATTTTTAAGGAGCGCCAGCTTAATATGCAGTGGTGGCAAAATATCGGCTATCCCAGAGGCATAACATACCAACTACTTTTAAATCGCAACAAATTTTCCAGTCATGTTCATATTTTATGTATTTTATCAATTTAGCCATTGTTTCGTATGATTCTTTAGTGTTGACAGCATGAGCAATTGGAATCGACGGTTTCTGATTTCCGTTGGGTAAAAGTGCTGCTTTCAAACTTTCTTTACTGCTGTCAACAAGTAACCGCCATTCCTTTGAATTGTATGTTTGATTAAGTTCTTCGAACAATCCGGGAATGTCCTTGCAAAAGCATCTGTTATCGACAGTTGTATAAAATTGTTTGTAAGGTATATCACGGACTCTATAATATGATATGTTAACATCTGGGCCAAAATATTGGCCCCAGATGTTAATTGCATCCCAGATGCAAGTAGTTCTGCCTTATCTTTGGTCAGTTCCAAATCTCTCACTAGATCAATGAGTTGAAATCGAGTTAAGAGCCATGACTTTTGACTCAAACTTGAATCGCTCAGAGTGGAGTACTCAGTTGAACTTGATGATGTTTCCGTAATTAGGCTGTTAGCTATACGTGGACACTTGGGAATTGGTATTGTTTCCGAATGTGCAACTGGCAAAATGACAGATTTTACTTCAGCGTAATTCCAGCGAATGCTCCTTCCTACTCCAATCTATTTACTTAGACAAAAATAGCAGTCCGTATCGTGAATGAATGGTTGTCTCCAAATTACTGGCATTCCAAATTGCACGTGAATTCTAAAATGTGAACGTTTTATTCCACAAAACATTGTAATACATTAATTGTAAACTACTTACCGCATTCCTTAACTAGTCCATCGAGTAAGAATTACATGGCACGAATTACACAAAATACTAGGTGTCCACGGTTCGTTCATATTTTTAACTCGTATATCAAAATATTACACATATATTTCTTCAATTATTTTGCTAAACGCACGTCGATTTTTTTAATTACATATTTTCCGCAGATGTAGCAGAAATTGTCGGGATCATTTACACATTGAAAAGATCTTTGCCTTTTACTCATACTTCGAAATATAACTTTGTAATATTTTTCAGAAAATCTTTTAAGGCGCTGAATTACACTAATTTATTAATAAGAAATTTCATTCATAAATTCCGGGTTTAAGGTTCATATGTTTGTATTGCGTACATATAATTTTACTACCTGTATGTATATACGACTGGGATGTCCACGCCCTGAAAACCCACTGAATGGAAACCTCATAAATAAAAAACCACAAATACTTTTGAATGACCCTCTATCTTAGCGGATCTCATCCAATATAGCTCTCACATTGCATATCATGTTTTATGGAGGGTTACAAACGGCCATAAAACCTCGTCCTCTATAAGCTTATAATATCTGACATCAATCCTCAAAAAATAAAATGCAAGTGCAATGTCTCTTATATGTCTCTCTCACATATGGCGAATCCAATGTAAGCAAAGACATCATTTAAAAACGAAAAAATATGAAACAAGATTTTTTTGAATTTCCCTAACATTTGCAAAATGGCTCATAACTTTTACATATATCCATAAATTTTTCAAAATCATTTTTTTCCCATATTTTTGACGACTGTTACTAAATCAACGATTCTACGTGAAAGCGATATTTGCAGCATATGTAGTCCCCATAATTGAAAAATTATGGTCCAAATACTGAATGTACTTTCCATGAAAGCTGGAATTTAAAAAAAAATGTACCATAAGCAATTTTTTAATATTTTTTTCGTGTTGGTGACACCTATTTGCACCAGAAACTGTTATCCTTGGACAAAAATTTTGTTGCATAGTGTTATTAGTCGCTAACACCTCAAGAAAAATCGGCGAAGTCGCCACCCCCCTTTTGGTAACACTCACACGAATAGACCACCCAATGTTTATAACTTAATACCAGTGCATACAAATACTTGACATTTTGTACAGTGTAATGGAGAAAATTGGCCGTAATTGGCACGCCCCTTTTGTATCACCCTCACAAATGGACCATTTTCAAGTTTATTAAATGCAATTTATATTGATACAAATTTAATTAAAACAAAAAAATAAATAAATTTATGAATATTTTTTGGGACTAAAATTTATGAATATTTTTTTGGGACTAAAGGTGAGGAGATTCCTCAGTCGGTTTATCCGACTGACATTTCTTACTTGGTTCTAGTACACCCGAAGGAACTCTTCGTGGAATTTTTAAAATGTTTCGATATTTAAACAATCGTAAAAATATCACTCTGTGTATTGGGTTTTTGGCCATAACTTCTTCAGTTATGGTCCGATTTTAAAAATTTAAATGATTGTATTTTTTCGCACTTTTCAGAAAAAAAGTAGACATTTTTTTGTGTGCGATTTTTAAGTTTCTAAATTTAAATTTAATTTTTAAACTGTTTATGATCTCCGATTTTCGCGAATTTTATATATTTTAAACTTTTATTAATTCTCTAACATATAAGCTTTGGATGGAAGTGGGCATAAAATTGGATGGAAGTGGGCATAAAATTATTTACATATTTTTTTTCAAATATGGTACCCTTACTAATGTCAGATTTTAGTTTAGAAGATATAACCGTTCAAAGTTGACCGATTTTCGGTTCGTGGAATATTTAAAATGTTTCCGATATTTAAACAATCGTAAAAATATCACTCTGTGTATTGGGTTTTTGGGCATAACTTCTTCAGTTATGGTCCGATTTTAAAATTTTATTATTTTTTCGCACTTTTCAGAAAAAAAGTAGACATTTTTTGTGTGCGATTTTTAAGTTTCTAAATTGAAATTTAATTTTTAAACTGTTTATGATCTCCGATTTTCGCGAATTTTATATATTTTAAACTTTTATTAATTTTCTAACATATAAGCTTTGGATGGAAGTGGGCATAAAATTATTTACATATTTTTTTCAAATATGGTACCCTTACTAATGTCAGATTTTAGTTTAGAAGATATAACCGTTCAAAGTTGACCGATTTTCGGCTTTCAAAAAAACGAACCACAATTTGGTCCGATTTCAGGTGAAATATCACGAGGACTATGTAACGAGTTGTCATTATTTTCTTTCTATTGATTGAATGCCACTTTCATCCGTTTGTAACACCACCTAATATTGATCTGAAACCCCATAAAGTATGTATGTTATTAATCGTCGTAAAGTTTTAAGACGATATCTGCAGGTATGTTTGGATTGAAAATGGGCACTATCGGTCCATTTTTTAATAGCCCCCATATATGTATAGCATCTTTCCGATTTGACTTCTAGGTTTGACTTCGTAACGCTACAAAAACCTAAAATTTCAACGAATTGGGCTGAAATTTGATATAATGACTTGATTTGTATCCGAAACTATTCCCATGCGGTACATGGCGAAGGGTACATAAGATTCGGCATAACTGATCTTAATCCGTCTTTACGTGTTTAATATATCATAGTTATTGGTAATACATTGAGTGTTGTTTGATCTTGAAATATTCAAATATTTTTCAGAAATAACCAATAAATACGATATATTGAAAAAACCGTTGGATTGCCATAAAAGTGTGTTGTGGGGACCTACAATGATTACAAGGATTTTTTTGGTCAAACACATCACTCAAAAATCCATCGATTTCTACGACATTATTTTTGTAAGGAAATTTTCATAGGTAGTAGTTATGGGAGAAATATATTCTGATGTGTATTCTTACTTTTGTTGTTTGACGTGGAACATCTGTTCCGAAGCCATCAAGCCCCAAGCACAGTGGTTTCAGCAAACTTTTGTAAAATTAAAAAAAATATGTGTAAATAATATTAAGCCCACTTATATCCAAACCTTATATCTCAGAGCATTAATAGAAGCTTTAAATATAAAAAAATCGTGAAAAGCTAAGAGTACTGTTTAAAAAATGAAATTAAAATTTCAATACATAAACATCGCACACAATTTCTTATATTTTTTCTGAAAAGTACGAACCTTTTTAAATTTTTTTTAAAATCGGACCACAACTGAAGAACTTATGGCCAAAAACCGGATACAAGAGATATTTTAACGGTTTTTAAAATATCGATTATTTCTGAAAAGTTTTCAAAAATGCCACGAATCGTTTCTTCAGGTGTACTAAAAAATATAAAAAAGTCGGAAAAGTCAAAACGGAAATATTTTGAACTCACCGATTTGTCGTGGAATACCCCATATATAAATTTATAGTATGGATATACATATATATGCTTAAATTAATTCTCTGTCATGCCTCACAGATGCACCCTTTAATTTTCGTAAAAAACTACTACTACTATTCATTTACAGCACAACTCTACATGGTATTGTAGTCTAGAAAGTTTTGTTGACATACGTAACACCTCATTTCATTTATACTCTGCGTTATGCAAAGAGACAAGGACAATGCGTATGCAGACAAAAAAATTTACCGAAAAGTCCTGTCCTTGTTTATTAATGGAAAACGTACATGAAGTATTTAAATATTTAAAATAATTGAACTTTTTTAACTATTATTTATTACACGGTTTAAATATTATGGTAAAATTGAAAACTTTGAATAGGGGTAACAGAAACTCGGATTTTGCATCAATATTGGGGATTGAGGATGTGATTTGTATTTAATTTCATTATATTTAAATACATCTTAGCTCATTAGTTTAAGTTTTCTTTAATATTCCTATGTCTAACAGATTCAAATTGCCTTCGATTTTATAAGTTTGACCCAATTTACACGCTGCGACTTGTCCCTGTGACTTTTTTGAATTCTCTTTTAAAATCCCTACGTAAAATCTTGCTCGTTTGGGCGATGAGTCTTTAGTTTCAGCTACAAGGGGACAAAATGTATATTTTTATTCCTTCGCTCACATTTTTTTATTAAATTTGTTTTTCGTATTCAGTGACTCATAAAATGAAATGTCAATTTGTCCCTTGTATTTTCATTTCGAGAAACTTTTTCTACCCCGGTAGCTTCATTTCGTCTACAAACTCGTGTCGCAGGCCTCATGTCGCGGGGACATCTTGCACCGTGTAAATTGATTATTTATCTTTAATTCGAAGAGGTTGAACCACATATTTTGGCATAACTGTAGGATCCTTTATCCGATTAGGTTAAAGAAAGTTTTTGATAATTTAACTCTTCTTACAATAACATTTTAAGCGGTACGTTAAGCGGTTTCGACGATATCATACAAACTTTAAGAAAAAACACAATAACAAATTTTGTTATTGTCGACCGATTTTACAGAATGTTCATACATTTTTCAGTGGCTATTCTATGCAGAGATTTATAAATACCATTTGCTTGAATAATTACATTGTGCTCGAATGGACACTTCAAAAATGTAACGCTTGTTTTCAAAAAAGTCTATCACAAAGTTTGCATGGAAATTAAAAATCAAGCTCTTCAATATAAAGAATGACAATCAAAACTTATAAGTTGAAAAAATCGTCGACATTTATAGTTGGTATCTTTGACTAAAATATTCCACTCCAATATCAGATGATGCGGGCCAAAAGTGCAACACATCGACAAAATCATCTAAGAGACCCCAAGAATATTTGGAGGAAATCCGTTTTGGGCCAATTTATGCCATTTGAGCAATGTTCGTCAGCCTGTCCGACTGTTTGTCTTGTTGGAGTGCACTATAACTTTCGACGGGAATAACCGATTGACTTCAAATTTGGTATCTGTCAATATTTTTGTTTCTATCGTAGCCTAAGGTAAAATTCGACTATGTTGGTCCACTCCTACGAGTGCCTCCCCCACGAAGGTTCAAATTTAGTGAAATATTGATTATCACATAACTTCTATACTACTACTTAATGGCTATACCATTTTTTCTCTCAAGGGGAATTTCTTGAACCGTACGGAATATCTGGTTTGTGTCTGAAGCAAAGTTGTAGATATTGAATAGGAGATAAAAATGCGGAACAAACCTACCCGAAAAACTTCATCTTAAAAATCGCAAAAATTCCCACAAAGACATAAAATATCTGTCAGTAAAATATAGAAAAATACGTATACGTATTTTTAATTCCATAATTATGGAATTGTACACACATGTACAATTAGCAAAACTTAGAATGAAAATATCTCGTTAAATAAGCCCCGTAGAAGGAAAAGGGCGAAATTTTGTTAACACTAATTTTTGGCCAAAATTTGCAAATATCTCGTTAAATCAGCCTAGTAGAAGGAAACGGGCGAAATTTTGTTATCACTAAATTTTTGGCCAAAATTTTGAATTTCCTTAGCAAAACTTAAAATGCAAATATCTCGTTAAATAAGCCCCGTAGAAGGAAAAGGGCGAAATTTTGTTAACACTAATTTTTGGCCAAAATTTGCAAATTCTCGTTAAATGAGCCCCGTAGAAGGAAAAGGGTGAAATTTTGTTATCACTAATTTTTGGCCAAAATTTAGGAAAACTTAAAATGCAAATATCTCGTTAAATAAGCCCCGTAGAAGGAAAAGGGCAAAATGTTGTTATCACAAATTTTTGGCCAAAATTTTGAATTTCCTTGGCAAAACTTAAAATGCAAATATCTCGTTAAATAAGCCCCGTAGAAGGAAAAAGGCGAAGTTTTGTTATCACTAATTGTTGGACAAATTTTAGCAAAACTTAAAATGCAAATATCTCGTTAAATAAGCCTCGTAGAAGGAAAAGAGCGAAATTTGTTATCACTAATTTTTGGTCAAAATTTTGAAAAACTTAAAATGCAAATATCTCTTTAAATAAGCCCCGTAGAAGGAAAAGGGCAAAATTTTGGCAAAACTTAAAATGCAAATATCTCGTTAAATAAGCCCCGTAGAAGGAAAAGGGCGAAATTTTTTTATCACTAATTTTTGGCCAAAATTTTGAATTTCCTTGGCAAAACTTAAACTGCAAATATCTCGTTAAATAGGCCCCGTAGAAGGAAAAGGGCGAAATGTTGTTATCACAAATTTTTAGCCAAAATTTAGCAAAACTTAAAATGCAAATATCTCGATAAATAAGCCCCGTAGAAGGAAAAGGGCGAAATTTTTTTATCACTACTTCGTAGCCATATATCTTAGTCAGTGTTTGGTAGACGAGGGCAAAATTAACCACTTAAGCTCTCCAATATCTGTTTAATAATAGTGCCCACTGTTATCGGCTGTTAAAGAAACGGCAGATTTATGCCCCTTTTTTCGAAATTCCCCCACTCCCCCAGATTTTATCAATTTTATGAAGAATTTTCTTTTAGTGAAATGTTTTCACCAATACAACATTTGCATTTAGATACATATTTTGACTATTTTAGACAGCAATGATGATTAATAATATTTCAATATATCGAAAATAATTCTTCATGTTTGTTGTTTGCTAAAAAAAAACTCTTTTTAGTTTATTTCAGGAATTTCGGCTGATCAACGATTTTTGCGGATCAAACCATTCACCTCGAATTATGGAAAAATAATAAAAGGTAAATGCTGATAACAGAAGTTGTAAGAATGGTATAATATTTTAATAACCTCACTTAAGTGGAGGCCGCTATACATTTATCAATTGTTAGAAAAAATTGTAGCACATTTAAGGATTTATCTAAGACCCTATACATTTTTGGTGGAAATCCGTTTCAGGACATTTTAAGTCCTTTGAGAAATTGTCGTCCATCAGTCTGTCTGTCTAGCGGGAGCGCACGCTATCTCTCGAATTACCACGCACATTTTGTTACCTCCCACATTAAGGGCCATTTGTTCCCAATATTTAAATAACTTTAGTATTAGTCGACATAAACGAATGAAGTTTTGTGCAGTGTACTTTTAGTACATACAGTTCACTCCCCTTTTGGTACCTCCAATACAGGGACAAAATCGTACCAAAATTTTTTATGTCATACCAATATAATCAAATATTTAAAAATCCGATCAAAATAAACAGTAGTGCGGAGAGGTCCGATTTTCTATGACTGTCGCATAGACCGGCTGAATTTGATCGCTACAAAAATATCAAAAAACAAATACACGTTGACCGCGGAAATTAAAACTTCGCGATATTTTTTGAACATACCTCGTACATAAGTGACTGAATATACATATCTCGTACATAAGTGACTGAATAAAAAACAGCATTGAACATCCCGCTCCAATTGGAAAGCCATTTACACTACAAAGATATAGTCGTTAGGGGAACTAATGTTTGTTGTTGTATCTGTTGTTTGTCCGAATTTACACTAGGCAAGTTTTTTCAGCAGCTTATCATCAAATTCCCTTTTGAACTTGCACGAATAACTCAAAACGTTCAGGGAGAGTTTTGTTCCCCCTCTTGCCGACTGCCTCTCTCTCCTACAAAACCCGATAATCTGCTGAACATTCAGCCAGTGTAAATCGGGACTTTCCAAGAATGAATTTGCTATTTTTAATAAAGGTGGATTCTGGTAGTCATTATCGATACATATGTATATCAAAATGCTAATTATGAATAATAATCAGTGCAAATATTCTACGATTGAAACACTATTTTGCCTCTCCTGTACGTTGTGTATTTATACCCTACACCACACTGTGGTACAGGGTATTATAAGTTTGTTTCACGGCAGATGTTTGTAACACCTGAAAATAACACAGCTAGACCCACCTTAAAGTATACCGATCGACTCAGAATCACTAGCTGAGTCGATTTAAGCATGTCTGTCCGTCCGTCTGTCCATGTAAAGTTGTTCGTCGACTGCGGGTCGCAATTTCACTCCGATCGTTCTGAAATTTTGCAGTTTAGAGTATTTTGCGGCTGTTAAGATCGCTATTGAATTTGGTTGAAATCGGTTCAGATTTAGGTATAGCTCCCATATATATCTTTCGTCCGATTTGGCCCTTTAGTCCTATAGAAGCTGTGTTTTACATCCGATCGTTTTGAAATTTAGAATGGTAGAGTTTCTTGATCCATGAACCAACACTAACGAATTTGAAGAAAATCGTTTAAGATTTAGCTATAGCTCCCATATATATGTTTCGTCCGATTTGACCCTTTAGTCCTATGAAAGCTGTATTTTACATCCAATCGTTTTGAAATTTAGAATGGTAGAGTTTCTTGATCCAACATTGCCGAATTTGAAGAAAATCGGTAAAGATTTAGCTATATTTCCCATATATATGTTTCATCCGATTTGGCTCTTTAGATCCAATCGTTTTTATACCCTACACCACACTGTGGTACAGGGTATTATTTAAGTATCAAATGTCCCAAAAGTAAATTTATGTAAACAATTTATACATGAATTACAAAATGTATATATCAGAGTTATTCAATATTACGAGAGGGGTGTAGGGTATTATATAGTCGGCCCCGCCCGACTTTAGACTTTCCTTACTGGTTTTAAAGATGAGGTGGTTATTCCAGAAAACTACAGATATTGTGTAATCCAACTTAAATTTCTGCATTATTTCAACGAAACAGAAACACACACAATTCACAAGTACTTCCGCCAATAACTTTGCGGAAATTCCAAACTAAATACAGGTCGTGGAACTTTAATCAATTCATCCGCTGCAGCAATATCAACGATTGCCGATCAACTTTTTACCAAAAGTTTTCCATCAATTCTCGTTAAGAAGCACTTGATGGATTTAAAACAATACAAAAAAATCGTGGAAAAACTATGATTTCGGGGAAAATCCTGCAATTTTGGCTGTTACCACAGCACTTGTGTTTTAGCCTGGTTTCTTTATAGGCCAATTTACTGTGATTAACGACGATTGCTGCTGCAAAACTTTCATGACCAAGTTTTTCATTTTTCACTTCAAAAACAAAACAAAAAAAGAGGAAGGAGAGACTTCAGTTGTGTTTTGTTTTTCATCTTCAACTTCTTTGGACACTGAAGGAACGAACAGTTGTCGAAAAAGCCCCATTAACGTCAAGTGTAATTACCATCTGTCCGTTGCAACATTAAGTGCTACTGCACGCAGGCACACACAAACACTTTTTCACACAAATAATAATAATTTTTCATGAACTAATTTTCATTTTTCACCCGAAAATGGCAACAACGGCAACGTTAACTGCTGCTGCTGCTGCAAAAAAGTAACGAACATGAATGAGACAGGCAACTGCGTGTGAACTATACGCATGAAGGTATTTTGTACAAGTAATATGATATACCAACTTCTTCGGTAAGGTGTGACCGACTTTGGAAATACTATTTTAGATTTAAATAATTTTTCTGAATGTACAAATTCCCGTGTGAAAATGTTTATTCTACATGGAGGAAAAATCTCTGTTTTTGATATGTTGGAAATGATACAGGGAGGCCCAAAATTACCAAAAGGGTTTGAGTTCATTACAACTTTTTATTTACGACATAATTACACTATGCAACAAATGAAATTTTTTTCTATTCTATTACCAAAGGCTAGTATAACCCTATACTCGGTTTCGCGAAATTGGTGACCAATTTTTTGCATGGGCTCCAAAGTTTCTGAAAATCAGTGGGCCCCTCGAAAAAGGTGTCATCAGCTTTTGACCAACAACAAAGTTTCTTAACATTTTATGCGAAAAATATTTTTTTCCGCACTTCTTCTTGGAAAAATTAAGGAAAACAATAGTTTTTTACGTTTTTTTCAGCCTAACTTTCAGGGACTCGCCATTTTTGTGTCCAGGCACCCTAAATACCTCATAAAACCACATTGTACCTCAAAAATTTTAGTTTTTCACCATTATGTATAAAAAATATTATTATTCATCAAAACAAGAATTCTGCGAATTCCGCTCCGAAAACAGAAAATCGTGGCCCGTGAGATGAAAGTCCATGAGTCGAATTATCAAAAAAAGACTTGAGGCTTTCAAAGGTCACAATGGACATTTGTTGACATCAGCAATAGGAAAGGAAAATGCAAACGTAGCACGCTGATAACTTGCACAAAAAAATCTTGTTCACATATGAAACAAATATTACCCTGCAAGAAAAATTCAACAAACTAAGTTATATTGTGTATGCACGGTCGTCGAAGGAAGCATCTCAAGTGATTCCACGGGACGAAAAGGTCCATCATACAGCTTAAATCGTGTCTCTTACGATGGGGTCACTGACTTGCATTTCTGTGAACAAGGGGTCAAAACATTGGCCAAAAATTATCAAGAAACAGTTTTGGAAGCTGTTGTGAAACCTCCTAAGCCATTCCCTATTCCAATACCAGGCATGGACTTTCCAGCGGGATCTCGCGCCGGCACATAAGGCAAAAATGACCTAGACATGGCTTTAAAACAATTTGCCAGCTTTCATTTCTTCTGATGAATGGCTCTCTGGCAGCCCTGATTTAAACCCACTGGATTACAAGTTGTGGACAGTTTTAGAGGACAAGGTCTGCCACAAAATATACCCCAACATCGATTCTCTTAAGACTGCTTTGATTCATGCAGTGGCCACTTTTCCAACGCGACGGGGTGCCTGCGGCTATTGATGATTGGTCAGTGCGACTTAAGGTATGTGGAACGGCCAAAGGCGGACATTTCGAATGAGTGCCTGCTTTTTGTATAGAATATATGCCAATAAATATATACAATAAATTTGATCCAAAAGGATTCATTACTTTTAATATTATAACACATTTTAGTGTAACAGTATTTATTTCCATACAAAGAATATGACGAGATATATTTTTTATTGGAATGATACTAAATTTAAATCAAATTTTCTTTCATAAAAATGTTTGTTGTCGCATATGTTCAATACCCATATTAAATTAAATTAAATTACAAATACATATTTATGTCAATATACGTAAGTCCTTATTTGTTGACTAACCTCCTGTTTTTGTAAAACGTTTTCGTTCGTTTGCGACGAAACGTAAAATTTCACTCAACTATAACTCGAAATCTTTAAAACAAAGACATGAAATATTTTCTGTACTAACTATTTCCGGGCTTTCCTTTAGTACAGAACGAATTATTGACTCCTGTGGCTTATATATTTCGCGTATGAATTGAGTGATTTTGGATTATTCGACGTAGACGAACAAAAACGTTTTACAAAAACTGGGGGTTAATGTGTGCTTTTGTTTTTCGATCTGTTAAACTTTTCATAGTTCTTGTTTATTACTATTACTTGTTTACTATCGAGAACGATATTTTTTTGCTTTATAGAAAGCAAAGCCAACGATCTCGAACTCGATAGTAATATTCGAAACGATATCATCCACCAACAAGTGGCCAGCCTTAATACATTTCACACATTTCTACCCCTTCTTGTTTTATATAAAAGGCTCTATGAAATAACCCCCCAAATCGAAAATGAAATAAGTCCCCAAAAAATTTTACAGAATACAACAACAACTAAATTTGGGGGTTTGTTTCACTTTTGGGGAGTTATTTCGTTTTTATTTTGGGGGTTATTTCATAATGAAATAAGTCCCCAATTTTTTGCAATGAAATAAATCCCCAATTTTCGATTTGGGGACTTATTTCATTTAAAAAAAATACTTTTAAAATAAAAAATTAGATTTCAATGCAGAAAAACTACTGTACTCGTCACATGTGCAAGTACTGTAAAGAATATTTGCTGCACTGAAAGAAAATTTATAGTTACAAAATATTAAAATTAGTCCGAAGAATATTTTTAAATATTAATAATAATTTCAATTAATAATAATATTAATTAATAATTCTGAGCAAAGATTCTTTTACGTGTATAATGTGATATACTGAAGCTGCGAGCGAATTTATAGACAATTAAAATTCCTTTCTGTCGCCATCCTTTTCACTACCACAATCATTGCACAACATTTTCGTTAAAGACCAAACAAACATACATCTTTGGTTTCTCATGAAAGAATAGCTTCGCAATAACTTTTGTAGTGAACAGGCGACCATTAGAATACATATGGTTGATTGAATTAGTATAAAAACCAGTAAGGAAAGGCAGAAAGTCGGGCGGGGCCGACTATATAATACCCTACACCTCCCTAACAATGCGATAAGGGCCATTGCCATAATAATTTGGAATAATTGGTAAATGGGTAGAAAAATATTATCTAATTCTGAAACGATAATCGCTAAATTAAGCAATATTCGTTCCTAAATTGAGAAACATATTTCTGGAAAATTTTAATGATCGGAAGTAAAATACAACTTCTATAGCGGTTTGATACCAAATCAGGAGGAACAATCAATATAAATCTGAACCGATCTTCCCTGAATACTCATTCATGTAAAAAGACCTCCTTCTGTCGAATTTCGTACTGATCGCATATAAAATACAGTCTCTACAGCGCCTACATGTCAAATCGGGGTTAACGTATATATGGGGGCTATATCTAAATCTGAACCGATTTCTTCCAAATTTAACAGTGTTTATTCATATAATAAGAAACCTCTTTCTGCCGAATTTCATACTGATCGGATATAAAATAACATTTTTACAGCGCTTACAAATCAAATCGGAGATAACGTATATATGGGGGCTATATCTAAATCTGAAACGATTTTCTCCGAATTTAGCAGTATTCCTTCATGTAATAAGAAACCTCTTTCTGCCAAATTTTGCACTGATCGGATATAAAATACAGTTTTTACAGCGCTTACATGTCAAATCGGGGGTTACATATATATGGGGGCTATATCTGAATCTGAACCGATTTTCTCCGAATTTAGCAGTATTCCTTCATGTAATAAGAAACCTCTCTTTGCCGAATTTCGCACTGATCGGATATAAAATAACATTTTTACAGCGCTTATATGTCAAATCGGGGGTAATGTATATATGGGGGCTATATCTAAATCTGAACCGATTTCTTCCAAATTTAACAGAGTTCATTCATGTAATAAGAAACCTTTTCCTGCCGAATTTCATACTGATCGGATATAAAATAAAGTTTTTACAGCGCTTACATGTCAAATCGGGGGTAACATATATATGGGGGCTATATCTAAATCTGTACCGATTTTAACCAAATTCAATAGGGATCGTCCTTGGGCCAAAAAAAAGATATGTGTAAAGATTCGTCGAGATCGGACCATAACTGCGACCTGTACTTTAATTACAAGAATACATGCACAGACGGACAGACAGACAGACAGACGGACAGACGGACATAGCTAAATCGACTCAGAAAGTGATTCTAAGTCGATCGGTATAATAAACGATGGGTCTATTTCTTCTCCTTTTGGGTGTTACAAACAAATGCACACAGTTATAATACCCTGTACCACAGTGTGGTGTAGGGTATAATTAAAAATTAGTATAAAATAAAAAAATTCGCGCGAATTCTTTATTTTATACTAATTTTTTCTCAATCGACCATATGTATTCCATTTGTCGCCTTTCCACAGTGATTCCACCATTTTTAAAAATGTTCTTTTATTTGCAATAACGTTCTTCTGCTCAAGGTTTCATATGATCCTTGACATCCTCAAAGGTGAATCATCTAGTGATGATGAATCTGAAGAAGAATTATACAACACATCTACTAATGAAAATGAATGTGTTGTCTATAGAGAAAATGCACCAAGCATTGATCTTTTACCATGCAGACATTTTAAGATTTGCGACAAATGCAATAACAAACTACTCGCTGGCTCTATTGCCAATGGTTTGCAAAATTATAATTGTCCTTGTTGCCGTAGTATTTTTGAAGATTCTATGCTAATTTATACTTAAATCCTATTATTATTATTATTAATTATTATTATTAATATTATAAAATCGTTTGTTTGTCTGTTTGCTTGTTTGTTTGTTTGTTTGTTCCAGCATCACGCCTAAACGGCTGAACCGATTTTCTTGAAACTTGGTGGACAGATAGACCAATGCCTGGGAAGTGCCATAGACTACTTTGATTTTCGATTTTCCGCCAAGTGATTTTCGACCACTTGACCACAGATGCTCCTGTTAAAGCTAGAGAGCTTGCACACACATAGACTGGAGTGTTGTATAAACTACGGTCTACTCGCTTAATCATATTTCGGCCAGTGGTCGGTTGTAGCGCTATAAAAACTTGCGTTTTGTTTTTGTCGTTTCGGAATCCTCTTATAAGATACAAAGTTAAAACTTTGTATATATGAAGTACTATAAACCGCAAATATATGCGCGAAAAATTATTTTGAATTATCTGAATGTGGTCAGTTTAACTGTGACCCGAACAATTTTCATTATTTCTCTGATTTTAAAAGTTCCTTAAGAGTTCCTTAAGTCTGAGGTCAAACCGGACATAAAACCGCGTCTTAAAATTTGTAAAGCCTTTTCAAAATATATCGCTCACCACTTACTGTGGTAACCTATCTAACATTGTCAATTCGGTCACTTCTCCGACTGTGGTCAGTTTAGCAGTGACCAAATCAATTTCCACACTTTCTGTACTTTAATAGTCCTTCAAGAGCTATAATCCTAATAATTTATGTTTGTATACTGATCTCCAAGGGATGCGATTTTACACCAAGCGACTTTTGACCATTACGGTACCTTTAAGAAGTAGGAAGCTTTAAATTTTGCTTTGGTATAGACTTGAGTGTTGTATACGCTTCGGACTATTCACACAGTCGTTTTTGACACGTAGTCATTTGTCGCGCTATAAAAATTTTAAATATTTTTTTGTAATTCAGAAGCGCCTAAAATGATACACAGATAAAATAATATGTAGTACTATACCAGAGAAATGCAATTTTGAATTCTACGATTGTGGTCAGTTAAGCAATGACCAAAACCATATTCAATCTTTACTGGATTTCAAGATTCTTTAAGAGTTGTTCATTCTTTCAATACATTAAAAATCCCATAAATTGCACTCTCATAGACATGAGTGTTGTATAAACCACGGACTACTCACGTAGACATTTTTCGGCCAGTGGTCAGTTATAGCGCTATCAATTGTTGTTGTCCTTTCTGAAGCCTCTTATAGGACACAAAGTTAAAACTTTGTAAATATAATAATTTTAAATTCTCTGACTGTGGTCAGTGAAGAAGTGGCCAAAACAATGTTCACTATTTTACAGATTGTAAAACTTCTAACCCCTTTTCAAAATATATCTCTCACCTCTTAATGTGATAAGATATACATATATAACGTTTTCAATTCGGTCAAATCTCAGACTGTGGCCAGTGTAGCAGTCACCAATGCAATTTCCACTCGACTTTTGGCCGCTTAACCGTTGCGGCTCATATAAGAGGTAGAAAGCTAGAAACTCCCGTGTGGTATAGCCTACGGACTATTAACATAGTCATTTTTTGGCCAGTGGTCAACTCTCGCGCTTAAATTATACAAAGATAAAATAATATGTAGTATACACAGGAAAAAACAATTTTGAATTCAAAGATTGTTGTCAGTAGTGTCCAAAGCAATTTTCATTCTTCCACTACATTTCAAAATTCTTTAAGATTTTTCATTCTTCCAATAAAAATCCCATAAAGATCTGTGGAGCTGCACATATATGTGCATAAAACGATCTTCAAGGAAATGCGTCGTCCGGCCTGATCACAAGTGGTACACAAAAACGGAGACATAATGTTTAAAAGTCGTTTCGAAATATATAGCTCGCTATATAAACCAGTAATATTTAAACAAAAATGTATACGAGTATATCGAAATTTGAAACATACATAGCATATTATGCATTTGTTTCCACTTATTTGATAACCTCTTGACCACTGACCCCATAAAAGTATTAATTTGAAAGTTTGCACACATATCATTGAGGTTGTGCTTTCATATTTACAGAATTTTTTACTGTTGTCAGTAAATTTGTTTGAGTTTTTGAGAGCATCTGGAATTTGATAGACTTTCAAGTAGACTGATCTCGGACGTTAAACAAATTTTTAATGATCAGCGTATGATATATATTCGAAGGTATTTGTAAACCAAAGATTTTGTAAAGCCAAAATTTTTTTTAGTTTTTGGATCCTTATTTTTTATTCAAAATCAAAAATAATACTAATGTTTGGATCACTGTTTTCAAAGGCAACCCCGGCATCGCCGGGTATTTAAATGCTAGTTTGTTTATATCACTGAAAAAAATAAATAAATAAATTGCGGAGTTATTTCACTCTAAAAATTGGGTCTTATTTCATTATGAAATAAGTCCCCAAAAATTTGGATTTATTTCATTTTAAATTTGGGGTCTAATTTCATTATGTGGGGATTTACTTCATTTTTGAAATTGGGGACTTATATCATAATGAAATAAATCCCCAAATTTGGGGACTTATTTCATTTTCGATTTGGGGGGGGGGGTTATTTCATAGATCCCATAGAAAAACTCCAATAACTTACAATCGTAAAATCGAGATATACAATTTTTAAACCACCCACTAATCCGTTCCGTCCTATATTTGGTGGAGTTTTGGATATTAACTTCACTAATGTATGTACCAAATTTCGTTCTGCTGCGATTACGAGTACCATATGCTGAGATATTCAAATTATAAATAATGCCACGGCCACACTGAAAAAAAATTAATGACGGAAATTAATTATGCGACCACATCATCAATTCAATCACAATTTTCATTAAAATAATGACAATTTACGTAAAATACATTTTCAATACTTGAATCTGAAAACTTTCCCCAAATTAAGCAGTAGTCACTCTAAATTAAGACACTTCTTTCTACCAAATTTTGTAATGATCGCAAGTAAAATACAATCGCGTTGGTACCACATCGGGAGTAACATATATATGGGCGGCTCTTTCTGCGAATTTCGTTCTGATAGGATATAAACCAGTAAGGAAAGGCAGAAAGTCGGGAGGGCCGACTTTATAAAACCCTACACCTCCCTAATAATACACTGCCAAAAGAATTTGGCAGTGTTCATACATATAATAAGAAAACTCTCTGCCGAATTTCGTAATGATCGGATATAAAAAACGGTTTCTACAGCGCTTACACGTTAAATCGGGTGAAACATATATATGAGGGCTATATCTAAATCTGAAAGGATTTCCCCGAAATTGGCAGAGTTCATTCATGTAAAAAGAAAACTCTCTCTGCCAAATTTCATGCTGATCTGATATAAAATACAGTTTCTACAGCCCTTGCATTTCAAATCGGGTGTAACATATAAATGGGGACTATATGTAAATCTGAACCGATTTCCCCCGAATTTGGCAGTGTTCAATCATGTAATAAGATAACTCTCTCTGTCCTTGGGCGCCCCAGTAGGTGAGTTGGTAGCGTGCTCGCTTATGAGTTTGGGGGTCGTGGGTTCGATTCCCACCAGAGGCTCTGGTCTGTCGCTGCAAAATCTAGCCTCATGGTCTTTGTTATCCGGCTTCCTTGGACCATAAAATTAGAATATAAATTGACTTTGTATTGTAATTCATATAAATAAATAAAACTCTCTCTGTCCAATTTCGTACTGATCTGATATGTAATACAGTTTCTACAGCGCTTACACGTCAAATACGTTTGACCGATTTCAATAGGGATAGTCCTTGGGCCAAAAAAGGATGTGATTCCAAGTCGATCGGTGTAATAAACGATGGGTCTTCTCCTTCTGTGCCCAAACTCATAATACCCTGGACCGAAGTGTGGTGTAGGGTATAAATACAGTTTCTACAGCGCTTACGTATCAAATTGTTTGAACCAATTTTTCACAAATTTGTTCATTCATGTAATAAGAAACTTCTTTATGTAGAATTTTATACTGGTCTGGTTTAAAATACGGTTTCTATAGCGCTTACGTGTCAAATCGGGTGTAACATATACATATATGAGGGCTATATCTAAATCAGTACCGATTTTCCTCATATTTAGTATTGTCTCTAAGTCTATCAAGATACTTCTCTCTATCAATTTTTATACAGATTGCTTAAAAAATATTGCTTATGCGGTGCATATTTGGCAAATCGAAGGTACATATATGGGAGCTATATGTAAGTCTGATCCGATTTCAACCAAATTGAATAGGGCTCGTCCTTGATCCAAAGGAAATATGTGTGCCAAGTTTCGTTGAGGTCGGACCATAATTGATTACAAAAATACATGCACAGACAGACAGACGGACATATCTAAATAAACTCAGAAGTGATTGTGATTCAATCGATACAATAAACGATATATCTATTTCATCTCCTTTTGCTTGTTACAAACAAATGCACAAAGTTATAATAACCTGTACCACAGTGTGGTGTGGGGTATAAAAAATATGAAATAAAAACTTTGAAAACACAAAGTACTATCTTTTGAATATCGGGATAACTTGTGTGTAAGATGTATATTTTCTTTGTAGGGACTTTTCGATATATATTTTATGAACGGTTTTTAAGTTCATGTATGCCTTAAATTATTTTATTTTTTTGCAAACTGTTCGGAATTTTGATGTGCTCTCTGAGGCAAAGTTATTGTCGTAAATAACAAAAATTGTGAACATACAAAATCAAAAAAACTTCATCTTCAAGGTCCAAATCGCAAAAACTTTAAAAAAATCGATTTTTACCGTTTGCCCCTGCTCAGGCCCATAGGCAGCAAACCGTTCAAAATTCAAGGAAACATTCAACTACAAAAATATACCGAACATCTCAATAAACAACTTTCTAGAACATATGAACTACCTAGGGATGATTCTTAACACCATTTAGTTTGCGCTTAGGTAGCCGAAAAAGTGAAAATATCCCGAGAATTTAAATTTCATTTGTTTTTTCTTTACTTCAACATTGAGATACTATGTCTCCCAGTTTTGCCCAAAGTCATGCACTTTTTGTCTATGGGCCCCCAAAGATTTGGGGCCTCGGTGTCATTTTTGCAAAAAGTGATCATTTTCTCAGACTCATTTCATGCCAACCGTACGAAATTTAGATTTTCTCTTTGAGGCAAAGTTGTTGCTCTTGTCATAAAGAACAAAAATTGTGAACATATATAATAAAAAAAAACGTCATCTTTATCTTCAAAATCGAACTTTAAAATTAAAGCAAACAATCAACTACAAAAATGTTCTTTATGACAAGAGCTACAACTTTGCCTCAGAGACTAATCAAAATTAAGAACGGTTTGCATGATATGAGCCTGAGAAAATTATCACTTTTTTTGCAAAAATGACACCGAGGGCGCAAATCTTTGGGGGCCCATGACTTCGGGCAAAACTGGGAGACACTGGCCTTTTTTTCTTTTATAACGTAGTGGTGTCCGTATATGGTTATGTTATTTCGTGTTGCACTGTGTATGTGTATATGCAAAAATTTCGATCCAGTAATTCCAATATTTTGACATAATTTCCATTCTGAACTCGTGGCTGGCTATAGCTCAGAACTAATTATTATATCCAGTTCTCAGTATTGTGGTGTAGTGTAGCATTTTCATAAGTCGACTTTTAACTAATTTTTATGCCAAACAACATTCACTTTTTCCTGCGAAGAGCAGTGGTGAGTGAGTTCCTGTGTAAAGTACTCGTACATGACAAACTGAAGATTGCATGTGGTCTCATTTTGGCGTGTACGAATTGCTGTTGCGGTTTGTTCTTCTTTTTTCCAGACACTCTTCGTTACTCTCCGGCACTTTACAGCTTTGGCCCAGTCAAATTAGTTCAATTGCTTTGCTGCAAATATACTTAAGTGGGAGTTTAATTGTAACCTTCGCTTAAGCAGGGCTGCTGTGTAAAGTTTACACTAGAGGACTCGATGTTCTTAATTTTTCCCAACTGGTTTATAATTTTTAGTTGTTACCTCTACGTACGTACAACTGTGTGTGAGTGGAGGTCCTTGGCTGGCGTGTACTACCACAAACACAACTACCAACTACGAACTGCCAACTGTCAGCACTAGCACGAAGTGTCGGCGTAACGGAAAAGGAAATGAGAATGGGCAACTAAACGCACATAAAATGAAAAAGTGGCTACAACTTCAAGATTTATTAGAACCAAGATTAACGTATTAATTTTGCCTGACTGCAAGTTCTGTTTTCTTTGAGATTTTTTGTGTGCACATTTTTTAGAAAGTAAAGAGCAAAAATTCTCACAACTATGGTGTCTATCTCACTCTTTAAGGAGGTATATACTAAGGAGATATGAAAAATTACTTAAGCTTCTGAAGGTCTTGTTTGAATAAAATTTTAATAGATAACTCTTAAATAAAGTACAAATGTACAATGTGTACATATATTTTAAAGTTTACAGGAGGTGAGGATCAAAAAATATATATTTTGCCCAAAGGAAAGTTTACCTTTCACATTCACTTTTATAGCTAAATTCTACCTGTTTTTTGTAGCCATTATGAACCGTAGAAAAAAAACAAACGTAAAATAATAACATTAATTGAGTAATTTTGTTTATTTAATTAACAGAATGCTATTGAGCATTTAAAAATGTTCCAATCCATACATAAAACAACGGCGATACCCCGCGTATCCTTTAAATAAATATTCCCCTCCCCCTGACGACAGATTTAATGCTAGTTTCCCCTTCAAAATAAATATGTTTATTTTGTCTTAGCTGAAACCATCTAAAACTACCTTTACAAAACCATCTAAAACTACAGCAATTTTTCAGTTCCTTATTTACCGTACAACTCTATTATATGTAATTTAACAAATTTCTAAGTGACACTTTAAAAACAATTACAATTAAACAACGGAAATTTTTGTTATTTATCAAATGTTTATCTCTCAGCCAAAGGCTTAAGGCCAAGGTCCTTGCCTGTGGAGGCATGGATATACTCGTACATACCAATAAACCCTACAACAGTGTTGGCTTCGATGATAAAGTGCACTCGTATAAAAATGAAACACCCCCAGAATTGTGAACATACCCTGCACAAAGAACTAAAAACATGCAAACAACGTTGGTACGACAACAAGTTTGCTTTAAACTCAGGAGCTATTTTTGACAATCTTAATTACCCTCTATAAATTGCACTAGGAAATGAGAAAAGACGCATTTACCGCACCAACAAACTCAAAACCACTTATTCGGCTGAAATGTCTAGAATAGCGAAAGTTTGAATATGAACGTCAGTAATGCGAGGTTGGTATGCGAATTAGAGGACTTCGTGATATAATTTGTAATATAAAAATAATTTGTAATTATGTATACCCTTACTTTAGTGTGACGAGGGTATATATCATTTGCTGCAATCAAAATTGTAACACATCGAAGGAGTGACCCAAGACACCAAGTATGTTCGGCAGAAATTCGTTTTGAGCCATTTTAAGTCATTTGAGCAATGTCCGTCCGTCTGTCTGTCTGCTTGTCTAACTCTCGAAAGGAGTAACGGATTGGCTTTAAATTAGGTATTGGATAATATTTTTATCTATCTCTGGCTTAGTTCGAATATGGGCCATATTGGTCCACTGCTTCTAGTACCTCCCTCACAAAGACTTAAACTTTAGTGAAATATTGATTCTCTAATAACTTCTATAATACTTATCCGAATCCTAGGTGATTTCACACAAATTAATAGTTTATTTAGATTTATTTATTGAATGTTTTCACATTCGAATTGTTCAGCTTTTCGATCAACTCTTCCTTTCGAAAGAGAGGTTTTTTTTGTGGTGTATTGGAAAAGATAAGACACTGCGCTCTGAAAGCCATGTAAACACATACCCTTATACGTATTGCAATCCTGTGCGGGGATATCATCAGAGGGTCTTATACATGACACAGTGTGAGCTTGTAGTTGTGGCGATCATCACTTGTATATATACCAATCTACAAAGAAATTTGCATATGGGAATAATATACCTACGAAAAAAGCGTACAAGTCACACAGCCAAAGCTTTAAGCGAGACTTAAATTCACCATTTTCACCACCCATGTGACTGGTAAGGGTTGCCAGTTCGACACCAATCGCCCAACTAATCTCAGAATCCACGCCATCTACCTGGCGATTGGTGTAGAGACAACTGTGTCGAACTGGCAACCCTTACCAGTCACATGGGTGGTGAAAATGGTGAATTTATTCCCATATGCAAATTTCTTTGTAGATTGGTATATATACAAGTGATGATCGCCACAACTACAAGCTCACACTGTGTCATGTATAAGACCCTCTGATGATATCCCCGCACAGGATTGAAATACGTATAAGGGTATGTGTTTACATGGCTTTCAGAGCGCAGTGTCTTATCTTTTCCAATACACCACAAAAAAACCTCTCTTTCGAAAGGAAGAGTTGATCGAAAAAGCTGAACAATTCGAATGTGAAAACATTCAATAAATAGATCTAAATAAAAATTAAATCGATCATTAACAAAAAACTTCTAAAACATTTAAATAATAAGGATCAGCCCGCCTAAATACAATTAGAAAGAAGCTGCTCATCTTCAACACGTAGTGTTAATGAATTCTAAATAATAACATACAAATATTTGATATTCAACAAAAAAATACTATTCTTACTGAAATGTAGTAAAGTCTTTCTAATCGTCCAACTAATCTCAGAATCCACGCCATCTACCTGGCGATTGGTGTAGAGACAACTGTGTCGAACTGGCAACCCTTACCAGTCACATGGGTGGTGAAAATGGTGAATTTAAGTCTCGCTTAAAGCTTTGGCTGTGTGACTTGTACGATTTCATCGTAGGTATATAATTCCCATATGCAAATTTCTTTGTAGATTGGTATATATACAAGTGATGATCGCCACAACTACAAGCTCACACTGTGTCATGTATAAGACCCTCTGATGATATCCCCGCACAGGATTGAAATACGTATAAGGGTATGTGTTTACATGGCTTTCAGAGCGCAGTGTCTTATCTTTTCCAATACACCACAAAAAAAACCTCTCTTTCGAAAGGAAGAGTTGATCGAAAAAGCTGAACAATTCGAATGTGAAAACATTCAATAAATAAATCTAAATAAAAATTAAATCGATCATTAAAAAAAAATTTCTAAAACATTTAATTAATAGTTTATGTGTATTTGGGCCATATTTTTTTGAAGTATATGCTCTATAAAGCCGGTATGAACACTAAACTAAGAGAAATTATGATTACATATTAAGGGTGGTTAAATTTTAAGGGACGATGTTGATTTTGAATAAAGCACAAATTATTTAGGAAATTATTGTCATTTCTTATTATTATGATAATATTGGTATGACTCAATTATATATGGAACAAAATATCGTCCAAAAGGCCGCCGCGACCTCGGCGGCACACTAGCATCCGATGGTCCAAATTTTCGATGACGCTGAGGCATAATTGAGGTTCTATGCCGTTAATGTGCCGAATTATCTCATCCTTTAGCTCTGGAATTTTTGCTGGCTTATCGACGTACACCTTTTCTTTCAAGTAACCCCAAAGAAAGAAGTCCAACGGTATCAAGTCACATGTTCTTGACGGCCAATTGACACCGCCACGACGTGAGATAAGCGATTGTGAGAAGAGCCATTGTTTCGTTAGCTGTGTGGCTAGTGGCACCATTCTGTTGAAACCACATATTGTCCACATTCACATCTTCCAATTCGGCCCATAAAAAGTTCATTATCATCTAGCGAACACCATCACAGTAACTGCCTGACCGGCCTCATTTCGAAGAAGTATGGCCCGATGACGTCGCCAGCCCATAAGCCGCACCAAACGAACTGGGCGAGCATGCACAGGAGTTTTTGCATATCCTACAGACCCGGTTTGCTGAAATTTGCGCACAATTCTCCTGATTGTGGACACATTTGGTCGATTATGCTGATCAAAAAAACAGCACGAAATGCATTCTGATGTGAACGCCCATTTTCGGAAAAGGCTTAAAAAGCTTTAACGCGTTGCTCGATTGTTTATCTTTCCATAGTTAAATTTAGTTAGTCTGAAATTGAGAAATGTCATATGAAATGCAGAAAAAAAGTTGACGTTTAGGTGTGGTTCACATTCAACATCAATCAGCCTTTACAATTTAACCAACCTTTATTAATAATGACACGTTGAAGCATACGAGTTTAGTGTTTAATAACTGTCGTTAAAACTATTAGAAATAATTAAAGTTTTTCAAATTAACGAAAAAGCTATAAAGAATAAAAAAAATATTTTTTCCAATTTCCGAAAGCTTGAATCCAAACGAGGAATACAATGACTATTTGAAGATAATCTATAAATAAATGTAGAAATTATTCAATTTTTGGTAGAAATGGAAGAATATCAACAATATCCTGTTTTTATACCCCCACTATTGTAAACAAGGCTATGTATCAGATGCTGCGGGCCAAAAGTAAAACAGATCGATGGAGTGACCTAAGAGATCCTAAGAATATTTGCCGGAAATCCATTTTGGCCCTTTTTAAGACATTTCAGCAATGTCCTACAGGTTTGTGTGGTTGGTGCGCATGATATGATTGATTATCTCATAATTTATACACTACTACTCAGAATCTTTTACAATTCCACACATAGTATTAGTTTCTCAGTCGCTATCATCCTGAGAATAATAGGCGAAGTTGCCACGCTCCTTTAGGTACTTCCCATACAAATAGAACATTTTGCACAACAAATTAACGTCTTCTTAATTTGATTCCATTCCATACAAATACTTCAAATTTTGTCAAAAAGTTAACGGTTTATAACTTCGATTCCTGCACTTACAAACACTTGAAATTTTGTACAGCGAAATGTTTTCATGGTACCCATAGTATATGAAAACCAATAAGGAAAGGCTAAGGTCGGGCGGTGCCGACTTACTCTAGTAAGATTGGATAACAATGAAATATCCAGTGTATACTTCAACGAAAATTTGTTTACACAATTTACATTTGGTACATCTTCTCTGCGTCTGTAGCCAAATCGGACGAAACATATATATGGGAGCTATAACAAAATCTGAACCGATTTTCATCAAACTCGACAATGTTGGTCCATGGGTCAATAAACTCTGCAATGCAAAATTTCAAAACAATTGGATATAAAATACAGCTTCTATGGGGCAAAATACCAAATCAGATGAAACATATATATGGGAGGTATAGCTAAATCCGAACCGATTTTCGTCAAATTCAGCAATGTAGGTCCATGTATTAAGAAACTTTACCATGCTGAATTTCAAAACAACTTCTAACAGCTTCTATAGGACAAAAATGTGAAATCGGACGAAACGTATATATGTGAGCTACATTTAAACCTGAACCGATTTTCTTCAAATTCGACAAAGTTGGTCCATGGATCAAGAAACTCTACCATGCTAAATTTCAAAACAATTGGTTTTAAACTATAGCTTCTAAAGAGCCCTTCCTCTAGGGCTAAAGGGGCAAATCGAACGAAACATATATATGGGAGCTATGTCTAAATCTGAATCTACGAGTATTTCAACCGAATTCAATAGGGTTCTTTCTAGCTGCGAAAGACTCCAAGCTGCAGAGCGATCGGGGTGAAATTGAGACCTGTAGTCAACGAACAACTTAAGATACTCAATTCAAGGACTCAATTCTGAGAATTGGACGTGAAAGTAGCCCCAAAAATAAGAACTACTGCATCATTCGTTTATGCAAGTTGGCTCAATTAATAATTTAATGGCCATACGAATTTTTTTAGCTCAAGGTGGATTTTTAGCACTTTTTCTATAGTTTTTCTCGGTGTGCCGTACGGAATATCTCTTTTGTGTCTGAAGCAAAGTTGTAGATATAAACCAGTAAGGAAAGGCTAAAGTCGGGCGGTGCCGACTATATAATACCCTACACCACTCTCGTAATATTGAATAACTCTGGTATATAAATTTTGTAATTCATGTATAAATTGTTTACATAAATTTACTTTTAGGAAATTTTATACTTAAATAATACCCTGTACCACAGTGTGGTGTAGGGTATAAAAACGATTGGATCTAAAGAGCCAAGTCGGATGAAACATATATATGGGAGCTATAGCTAAATCTTTACCGATTTTCTTCAAATTCAACAATGTTGGTTCATGGATCAAGAAACTCTACCATTCTAAATTTCAAAACGATTGGATGTAAAATATAGCTTCTATAGAACTAAAGGGCCAAATCGGACGAAACATATATATGGGAGCTATAGCTAAATCTTAACCGATTTTCTTCAAATTCGGCAATGTTGGTTCATGGATCAAGAAACTCTACCATTCTAAATTTCAAAACGATTGGATGTAAAATACAGCTTTTATAGGACTAAAGGGCCAAATCGGACGAAACATATATATGGGAGCTATATCTAAATCTGAACCGATTTCAACCAAATTCAATAGCGATCTTAACAGCCGCAAAATACTCTAAACTCCAAAATTTCAGAACGATCGGAGTGAAATTGCGACCTGTAGTCGACGAACAACTTTACATGGACAGACGGACGGACATCGTTAAATCGACTCAGCTAGTGATTCTGAGTCGATCGGTATACTTTAAGGTGGGTCTAGCTGTGTTATTTTCAGGTGTTACAAACATCTGCCGTGAAACAAACTTATAATACCCTGTACCACAGTGTGGTGTAGGGTATAAACAGGAGAAAACCAGTAAGGAAAGGCTAAAGTCGGGCGGTGCCGACTATATAATACCCTACACCACTCTCGTAATATTGAATAACTCTGATATATACATTTTGTAATTCATG
This sequence comes from Eudasyphora cyanicolor, assembly GCA_963930755.1. Taxonomy (NCBI): domain Eukaryota; kingdom Metazoa; phylum Arthropoda; class Insecta; order Diptera; family Muscidae; genus Eudasyphora; species Eudasyphora cyanicolor. The sequence goes on along the minus strand of OZ005738.1, from coordinate 155,812,334 downwards.
TATAAATTGTTTGCATAAATTTACTTTTGGGACATTTTATACTTAAATAATACCCTGTACCACAGTGTAGTGTAGGGTATAAAAACGATTGGATCTAAAGAGCCAAATCGGATGAAACATATATATGGGAGCTATAGTTAAATCTTTAACGATGTTGGTTCATGAATCAAGAAACTCTACCATTCTAAATTTCAAAACGATTGGATGTAAAATATAGCTTCTATAGAACTAAAGGGCAAAATCGGACGAAACATATATATGGGAGATATAGCTAAATCTTAACCGATTTTCTTCAAATTCGGTAGTGTTGGTTCATGGATCAAGAAACTCTACCATTCTACATTTCAAAATGATTGTATGTAAAATACAGCTTCTTCAGGACTAAAGGGCCAAATCGGACGAAACATATATATGGGAGCTATAGCTAAATCTTAACCGATTTTCCTCAAATTCGGTAGTGTTGGTTCATGGATCAATTAACTCTACCGTTCTAAATTTCAAAACGATTGGATGTAAAATACAGCTTCTATAGAACTAAAGGGCCAAATCGGACGAAACATATATATGGGAGCTATAGCTAAATCTTAACCGATTTTCTTCAAATTCGGTAGTGTTGGTTCATGGATCAAGAAACTTTACCATTCTAAATTTCAAACTGATTGGATGTAAAATACAGCTTCCTCAGGACTAAAGAGCAAAATCGGACGAAACATATATATGGGAGCTATAGCTAAATCTTAACCGATTTTCTTCAAATTCGGCAATGTTGGTTCATGGATCAAGAAACTCTACCATTCTAAATTTCAAAACGATCGGATGTAAAATACAGCTTCTATAGGACTAAAGGACCAAATCGGACGAAAGATATATATGGGAGCTATATCTAAATCTTAACCGATTTTCTTCAAATTCTACCATTCTAAATTTCAAAACGATCGGATGTAAAATACAGCTTCTATAGGACTAAAGGACCAAATCGGACGAAAGATATATATGGGAGCTATATCTAAATCTTAACCGATTTTCTTCAAATTCGGCAATGTTGGTTCATGGATCAAGAAACTCTACCATTCTAAATTTCAAAACGATCGGATGTAAAATACAGCTTCTATAGGACTAAAGGGCCAAATCGGACGAAACATATATATGGGAGCTATAGATAAATCTTAACCGATTTTCTTCACATTCGGCAATGTTGGTTCATGGATCAAGAAACTCTACCATTCTAAATTTCAAAACGATCGGATGTAAAATACAGCTTCTATAGGACTAAAGGGCCAAATCGGACGAATGATATATATGGGAGCTATATCTAAATCTGAACCGATTTTCTTCAAATTCAGCAATGTTGGTTCATGGATCAAGAAACTCTACCATTATAAATTTCAAAACGATCGGATGTAAAATACAGCTTCTATAGGACTAAAGGGCCAAATCGGACGAAAGATATATATGGGAGCTATATCTAAATCTGAACCGATTTCAACCAAATTAGCGATCTTAACAGCCGCGAAATACTCTAAACTGCAAAATTTCAGAACGATCGGAGTGAAATTGCGACCTGTAGTCGACGAACAACTTTACATGGACGGACGGACGGACGGACGGACGGACGGACGGACATGGTTAAATCGACTCAGCTAGTGATTCTGAGTCGATCGGTATACTTTAAGGTGGGTCTAGCTGTGTTATTTTCAGGTGTTACAAACATCTGCCATGAAACAAACTTATAATACCCTGTACCACAGTGTGGTGTAGGGTATAAAAATGCGGAACAAACCCAACCGAAAAAGTGCATCCATTGCCTTTAAAATCGCAAAAATGCCCACAAAGTCATAAAATGTTTGTCAGTAAAATATTGAAAAATACGTATAGGTATACGTAACACATAACAAGTATACCAGTACATATAAAACAGAACAGAACATTTTTGCGAGAAAATGTGCTGAAAATCCACTTTGAGCAAAAAAATCGTATGGCCATTAAATTAATAATTGAGCCAACTTGACTAAACGAATGATACAGAAGTTCTTATTTTTGGGGCTACTGTCACGTCCAATTCTCTGAATTGAGTCCCAAATCAAAGAGCCGAAAAATGTTGTACTGTGTTAAAGAGGAAACTGAACATGATTGACAGAAACATGTTACCCGAAAGCAGCTGAGCTGCCAAAAAAAGTGTTGCCAAAAAGGAAATTGCAAAAATTAACCATTATTTAGAAAATTTGGCCAATGTGCATTATAAAGCTTTTTCTCCGATCTTTGGAAAAAAAATTAAAAAATTTTAAACTTGTTTTGCTTTTTTGTCAACAAATATTTTAATACCCCATAGGGTACGGGGTACCATAATTTTGTGCATTTGTTTGTAACACCAACTTGACTAAACGAATGATACAGAAGTTCTTATTTTTGGGGCTACTGTCACGTCCAATTCTCTGAATTGAGTCCCAAATCAAAGAGCCGAAAAATGTTGTACTGTAATTCATGTATAAATTGTTTGCATAAATTTACTTTTGGGACATTTTATACTTAAATAATACCCTGTACCACAGTGTAGTGTAGGGTATAAAAACGATTGGATCTAAAGAGCCAAATCGGATGAAACATATATATGGGAGCTATAGTTAAATCTTTAACGATGTTGGTTCATGAATCAAGAAACTCTACGATTCTAAATTTCAAAACGATTGGATGTAAAATATAGCTTCTATAGAACTAAAGGGCAAAATCGGACGAAACATATATATGGGAGATATAGCTAAATCTTAACCGATTTTCTTCAAATTCGGTAGTGTTGGTTCATGGATCAAGAAACTCTACCATTCTACATTTCAACATGATTGTATGTAAAATACAGCTTCTTCAGGACTAAAGGGCCAAATCGGACGAAACATATATATGGGAGCTATAGCTAAATCTTAACCGATTTTCCTCAAATTCGGTAGTGTTGGTTCATGGATCAATTAACTCTACCGTTCTAAATTTCAAAACGATTGGATGTAAAATACAGCTTCTATAGAACTAAAGGGCCAAATCGGACGAAACATATATATGGGAGCTATAGCTAAATCTTAACCGATTTTCTTCAAATTCGGTAGTGTTGGTTCATGGATCAAGAAACTTTACCATTCTAAATTTCAAACTGATTGGATGTAAAATACAGCTTCCTCAGGACTAAAGTGCAAAATCGGACGAAACATATATATGGGAGCTATAGCTAAATCTTAACCGATTTTCTTCAAATTCGGCAATGTTGGTTCATGGATCAAGAAACTCTACCATTCTAAATTTCAAAACGATCGGATGTAAAATACAGCTTCTATAGGACTAAAGGACCAAATCGGACGAAAGATATATATGGGAGCTATATCTAAATCTTAACCGATTTTCTTCAAATTCGGCAATGTTGGTTCATGGATCAAGAAACTCTACCATTCTAAATTTCAAAACGATCGGATGTAAAATACAGCTTCTATAGGACTAAAGGGCCAAATCGGACGAAACATATATATGGGAGCTATAGATAAATCTTAACCGATTTTCTTCAAATTCGGCAATGTTGGTTCATGGATCAAGAAACTCTACCATTCTAAATTTCAAAACGATCGGATGTAAAATACAGCTTCTATAGGACTAAAGGGCCAAATCGGACGAAACATATATATTGGAGCTATAGCTAAATCTTAACCGATTTTCTTCACATTCGGCAATGTTGGTTCATGGATCAAGAAACTCTACCATTCTAAATTTCAAAACGATCGGATGTAAAATACAGCTTCTATAGGACTAAAGGGCCAAATCGGACGAATGATATATATGGGAGCTATATCTAAATCTGAACCGATTTTCTTCAAATTCAGCAATGTTGGTTCATGGATCAAGAAACTCTACCATTATAAATTTCAAAACGATCGGATGTAAAATACAGCTTCTATAGGACTAAAGGGCCAAATCGGACGAAAGATATATATGGGAGCTATATCTAAATCTGAACCGATTTCAACCAAATTCAATAGCGATCTTAACAGCCGCGAAATACTCTAAACTGCAAAATTTCAGAACGATCGGAGTGAAATTGCGACCTGTAGTCGACGAACAACTTTACATGGACGGACGGACGGACGGACGGACGGACGGACGGACGGACGGACATGGTTAAATCGACTCAGCTAGTGATTCTGAGTCGATCGGTATACTTTAAGGTGGGTCTAGCTGTGTTATTTTCAGGTGTTACAAACATCTGCCATGAAACAAACTTATAATACCCTGTACCACAGTGTGGTGTAGGGTATAAAAATGCGGAACAAACCCAACCGAAAAAGTGCATCCATTGCCTTTAAAATCGCAAAAATGCCCACAAAGTCATAAAATGTTTGTCAGTAAAATATTGAAAAATACGTATAGGTATACGTAACACATAACAAGTATACCAGTACATATAAAACAGAACAGAACATTTTTGCGAGAAAATGTGCTGAAAATCCACTTTGAGCAAAAAAATCGTATGGCCATTAAATTAATAATTGAGCCAACTTGACTAAACGAATGATACAGAAGTTCTTATTTTTGGGGCTACTGTCACGTCCAATTCTCTGAATTGAGTCCCAAATCAAAGAGCCGAAAAATGTTGTACTGTGTTAAAGAGGAAACTGAACATGATTGACAGAAACATGTTACCCGAAAGCAGCTGAGCTGCCAAAAAAAGTGTTGCCAAAAAGGAAATTGCAAAAATTAACCATTATTTAGAAAATTTGGCCAATGTGTATTATAAAGCTTTTTCTCCGATCTTTGGAAAAAAAATTAAAAAATTTTAAACTTGTTTTGCTTTTTTGTCAACAAATATTTTAATACCCCATAGGGTACGGGGTACCATAATTTTGTGCATTTGTTTGTAACACCCTAAGGTAGAAAAAGATAGACCCATCGCTTTTTATACTGATCGACTTAAAATCACTTTCTGAATTGGTTTAGCTCCGTCCGTCCGTCTGTCTGTGCATGTATTCTTGTAATCAAAGTACCGGTTATAGTTATAGTCCGATATCAACGAAATTTTGCATATGTATTTTTCTTGCCACATGGACGAACCCCATTGAATAGCTCCCTTATATATGTTACTCCCGATTTGGAATCAAAGCGCTATAGATGTTGTACTTTACTTCCGATCGTTACAAAATTTGGAAGAAAGAACTTTCTTATTTAGGAACGAATACTATTTAATTTGAGGGTAATCGGTTTCGATTTAGATATAGCTTTTTTATATCATTCGACAGAAATTATGTTTTTGATCCAAGTTCATTAAAATCTGTTTAGTTATATATAGTGTCATCTACTTGTTCCTTCCGAAATAAGCCGTGATGAGGAAATAAGCCTTGATGAGGAGGTTGAGCTAAGGACTTTGTTAACTGAGACCAAACTAATTATTGTCGCAATGGCCCTTTGTAGAGTATTATAAATATATTTAGGTGAGGTACAGGCTATTATATAGTCGGTCCCGCCCGACTTCTGTTACTGTCATTTGCTTTAACAGCTTAAAAGAAATTTTTGCGTTGCGACCTGCTTATATATCTCGACAAAGATAAACATCTAAACAATATAGGTTGATCCACATATTTTAGCATTATTCAAGAACGATTTAACTTGTTGGTTTAGAAAAGCTTTAAAGAATCCCAAATTAAGCAGCATTTATTAAGCAGCATTATGTTACCCCCGATTTGACATGTAAGCGCTGCAGAAACATTCGGGGAAAATCCTTTCAGATTTGGATACAGCCCCCAAATACGAGTATATGTTTCACCCGATTTGACATGTAAGCGCTGTAGAAACCGTATTTTATATCCTAACTGTACGAAGTTCGGCAGATAGAGTTTTCTTATTACATGAATGAACACTACCAAATCTGGAGGAAATCCGTTCACATTTAGATATAGCCCCCATATACATATATGTTTCACCCGATTTAACATGAAAGCGCTGTAGAAACCGTATTTTACATCCGATCTGTACGAAATTCAACAGAGAGAGCTTTCTTATTGCATGTGCGAACACTGCCAAATTCGGGGAAAATCGGCTCAGATTTAAACATAGTCCCAATATATATATTACACCCGATTTGACATGTAAGCGCTGTAGAATCCGTGTTTTATATTCAATCAGTACTAAATTCGGCAGAGACAGTCTTGTTATTACATCAAATTCTTATCGCAATGCCCATTTTCGCATTGTTAGGGAGGTGTAGGGTATTATATAGTAGGCCCCGCCCGACTTTCTGTCTTTCCTTACTAGTTTTAAATAAAATCCTTGCAACTCGTTGTATGTCTTTGTTTACCTACTTTTAAGAGAATATTATCTATCGATAAGTGTCAATACTAATTTGTGTCCTGCTAATGCCATCCCTGCTTATCGAGGCATCCTCCTAGTGACCCAAAATAAATTATTGTACACTTATTTCTCCCCTCCTGAGCTTGTCGCCCTTGTCCTACTTAACACAAATTACAACTATTGTTGTTGGTCGTTTGTCACAGAATGACAAACGGAAGCAAGACTAAGCTAAAGTGACAGAGTGAATGAAATAACTTTAATTTAATTCTTTTAATATTCTCAAGGAAACCCAAAATTAACCCCTTCATCAACGAGGCCAACGACAACGCCACCACCATCAACAACAGTAACAATATCCAAAGTTGTCCTAATAACGCCAACCAAGAGTACTTACCAAAGAAGGCGTTATAATAACCATAATATTTTTGTAATGTTTTTGTTACAAATGTAAGCGGTCGACGGTCGGTGGTCGGCTGTTGTGGTGGCATGTTCTGGGTATACACGTTTCAGGGAAAGGGGATGTTAATTGTCTTCGCTAGTCTCTCTTTAGATTTTAGTGAATGGTTGGACATATTTTTTGGGGGTAGGAAATGCCCCAAAAATATGCTTACAAATTAGTAACATAATAGATAAAGTGGTTTTACTTTGCTCGGTATTTGGCTGATGTGGCTGGTGAATTTTCAGTTCGTTTCGTTTTAGCAATTATACAAATGACAAAATAGATTTGTCAAATTTAATATTAAGCTGGTGAAGTTTTAATGGTTGGAGTTAATAAATGTTATTGTGTATCGGCGTGCCACCAGACCAGGAGACCCAGTTGGAAATGTTGGGAAGTAATAAAGGGTTGTCCAATAAGAGTGATATGATTTCTTTGAAAAAAAACACAATTATTGTTAAGGAAATTCAAAAGTTTTTTATTTAATTTGAAGTACAATCGATACCATTAAGTTCTAAACAAAACATTATTCAAATGGCTTCCACGACTTCTTCTGCAGGAACGAATTTGATGAACCTAATTTTCGAGCACTTTTTCCACTAAATCAAGTCGTATGTCATGAATGGCACGTTCAATATTGACTTGTAAAGCTTGAGGAGAGTCTGGTTTATTTCGAAAGACCAATGACTTCAAATAACCCCACAAATAACGCAACAATGGTGTTAAATCACACCTTCTTGGAGGCCATTCAATATCACGATATCTTAAAATAATCGAATCTCCAAACTTTTCTCGCAACAATTCAATTGTTTCAATTGCTGTGTGGCACGTGGCCATAATCGGTCAATGCAAAAATATAGCTCTTAACGAGAACTAATATATTGCTGATGGGTGTCAAGGTAGTAGGTAGAGTGGAAAGAGTTTTTATACCCTACACCACACTGTGGTACAGGGTATTATAAGTTTGTTTCACGGCAGATGTTTGTAACACCTGAAAATAACACAGCTAGACCGACCTTAAGGTATACCGATCGACTCAGAATCACTAGCTGAGTCGATTTAACGATGTCCGTCCGTCCGTCCGTCTGTCCATGTAAAGTTGTTCGTCGACTACAGGTCGCAATTTCACTCCGATCGTTCTGAAATTTTGCAGTTTAGAGTATTTCGCGGCTGTTAAGATCGCTATTGAATTTGGTTGAAATCGGTTCAGATTTAGATATAGCTCCCATATATATCTTTCGTCCGATTTGGCCCTTTAGTCCTATAGAAGCTGTATTTTACATCCAATCGTTTTGAAATTTAGAATGGTAGAGTTTCTTGATCCATGAACCAACATTGCCGAATTTGAAGAAAATCGGTTAAGATTTAGCTATAGCTCCCATATATATGTTTCGTCCGATTTTGCTCTTTAGTCCTGTAGAAGCTGTATTTTACATCCAATCATTTTGAAATTTAGAATGGTAAAGTTTCTTGATCCATGAACCAACACTACCGAATTTGAAGAAAATCGGTTAAGATTTAGCTATAGCTCCCATATATATGTTTCGTCCGATTTGGCCATTTAGTCCTATAAAAGCTGTATTTTACATCCAATCTTTTTGAAATTTAGAATGTTAGAGTTTCTTGATTCATGAACCAACATTGCCGAATTTGAAGAAAATCGGTAAAGATTTAGCTATAGCTCCCATATATATGTTTCATCCGATTTGGCTCTTTAGATCCAATCGTTTTTATACCCTACACCAAACTGTGGTACAGGGTATTATTTAAGTATAAAATGTCCCAAAAGTAAATTTATGCAAACAATTTATACATGAATTACAAGATTTATATATCAGAGTTATTCAATATTACGAGATTGGTGTAGGGTATTATATAGTCGGCACCGCACGACTTTAGCCATTCCTTACTGGTTTTTTTTTTGATTTAAAAAAAAAAGGGCTATTATTTTGATAATAAAAATGAATAATTTGTAAACGTTGTTCTTGCGTATATCTCTCCATGATGAAATTATAAACACCAAAGAAAAATAGAATATAAGAAGACATTCCTTCAGGCCGGAACGTCAAAATCTATCAGTTACGAACGAATAGGAATGAATTTTAACACGCGAAAAAACCGTATTCCGCGAACATTGATTGAACTTTTTTTGCACATGTCGATTAATATTAATTTTTTAATTGTGACAATTACAAAAAATTCAAGAAAAACGGTGTGAAAATCTGCGAAAACCCTTACTCGTTGGAATCACATTCCTGTTCGTTCGTAACTGACAATTACTCCCTGCAGGAAGGAATGTCTTCTTATATTCTATTTGTCTTTGATAAACACTACTGAATACAATGAAAAACAAATGACAGATCATCACATATTACAATTGGCCGAAACGTCACTTCAAAATCATATCATTCCTATTGGAAAACCTTTTGGTATCGAATTGTTTGGTTTTTGGACTATCGCACTGTTTTATTCGCATTGGCAATAACCTAGAGTATACTATAGGTTAAAATTTGTTTCACTTATTGTCATTTTCATTGTTTAATAATATCAATCGATACCTTAATTCCAGAGTCGACATAGCATGTTTTGAGGTACATCACATTTTTATATTCTAAATATTCGGGATTACGAGTATACTCAGTCAAAAATTGATGTTTATCCGTCAACCCAATCGAAAGTTTTGTACGAAACAGTGGAAGTCATTCGAATTACATTATAAAGGAATTCAACACGTTAGCGTTAATAGCCTCTTTCGAAACATTTCTGTCCTGTTTCGATTATTGGAATTTTTAAATATGGATAAATGGATTCTGTTTGTCATTACCTATCGAATAATTATTCTTAGCTTTTTTTTCAAGACGTTTTGGAGCTATAGCAAAATTTGGAAAGTTTTCCACCATTTTACATAGGTTTCGTTATTGGGCCGATAGAATCCTTTCTGACAATTTTCGTCCAGTTCCAATAAAAATTCTCCTAAGCCGAATTTTACTAACAATGTCCGTATAATTTTCGACGTTTCCCCACAAAGTGGCTGTAGGAGAAATATAAAAAACAAACTGTATTTAACAGAAGCCTTCTATGACTTAAAAGCGGAATGTCCGAACATTAAATTCTTCTACGAAAATTAAGTATTCGTCAAACGATTTTACTGTTATCAGTAAAATCGTTTGACACAGATTTTTTCTTAGATTAACACAGATTTTGTTTTTTTTTTTCACATTTTCAAACCACTTCGCAGTTAACATCGAAAATTGAAACGTTCATTTAATCTAAGAAGAACTTGTCTTTGCGAGGATTTGTTGTAATTATTCAGGGCTATCATTTGGTGAAATAACTATACTTCTCTGAAATATGTGTTGCAACTTGTCAATTCTGAACCATTTTACTTTATATATTTTCGTAGTTAGCCAATTTACTTAAAAATTACACAGCGAACTGTCTGAACTGTTGCCTAAAAAAATGTAAAGACTTGTGATACATAATAATTTCGATGCTGCTCTGTAGGCGAACTGGATCCCCTTTGATCCCCAATGAACCCCTTTATTTCCTTCTCAGTCTGTCATTCATTAATCCAAGTCGATCGATATTAGTTTATTTTAGGTTTGGTCTTATCTACCAGGTTAGGCCTGGCATATGAGACCAAGCGTCAGATCAGATGCCTTGATGATTTGTAGAAGTCTGAGTTGGTCCAGTGCTGTAAGTTCGTCCAGTTCCTAAAAGAAAAATGATCCCAGTATCTTGTTTATTCCGTATGATAAAATTTGACATTGGCAAAGTAAATGAAAGGCATCTTCCACTGTGTCAGGGTCTTGACACCAGCGGCACGGGTCGTCATTTCTTAGGCCAATTCTATATACATGTTTACCAAGGCTATAGTGTCCTGTAATAAGCCTAGCAGTACCTCACTATTCCGTGAAGACATCTCTGAGGTTTTCAAACATAACCGCACATCTCAAACAATGAAAATGTTCAGGAGAGCCAAAATACTTCTCTCGCAGTTCATTTGATACTAAATGTTCATAATCCTAGTGTTGGAAAAAGTCTTCCAAAAATGGACTAACATGGGACTATCATATATCGATCTATAGATAATAATTATTATCTATCGGCTCAATCAGGCTTATACTTGAAAAATTATGGTCCAAATACTGAATGTACTTTCCATGAAAGCTGGAATTAAAAAAAAATTTACCATAAAACATTTTTTCAATAGTTTTTTCGTGTTTGTGACACCTAGTTGCACCAGAAACTTTTATCCACTTCCCTTGGACAAAAATGTTGTTGCATAGTGTAATTAGTAATGAATACATTTATGCTAAAATCCCGAAATCGAAAATTTCCTCATATCCTGATGGGTAACTAAAGTAATGGGTAGACGTTGATCGACGAAATGCTTTTGCGAGTTTATCGGCAGCTTCATTTCCGAATATATCTTTAATTTCCATATATATTACAGGTTATATTTGCAACTGACTTTTGCATTTGACATTGCTCTCTGCATTCTATTGAATTAGCTGTAGAACTGGCACCAATACATTAATTCTTCATGGCATTTTTTTCCTTCCGAAATATAATGTGCTATATTCTTTCTGGATTTTCTAATGGAGTACTTAATTACAAAAATCCGCAAAAGTAAGCGAGTCTAAAAATAGAACTATCAAATTGTCAGCTTAGTTCTAAAAATCCCAAAAAGGAAGCAAGTCTATCGACAAAATCTGGATCCCTTAAATACTTAGTAGAATTAAACGTTGATGAATGCTAGACCGTTGGTGGTGCAGAGAGGTAGCATCTACTGTTTTGAAACAAGTAACCCGGGTAAGTAACAAGTAACTGGGGTATAGCCTTAAAGCGGCCTGACAATCGATTAAAAAGCAAGTGTCGCTTCTAAATATTTGCATCAGCGAGATAAGTTCTGCCGTTTTGAAAATCGCATATAATTCCGGGTGATATTAGTTTAAGCCTTTTCCAAGTCTATAAACCCTTTTCTATTTGAGAAATATTCCAAATATTCCACATGGGGCTCCCTTTAATCATACAGCCCCTTTACTTACATTCCCATGCCAAATATGCGTTTACACTCTGTTTAGATTATGATTATGTTGTAACAGAGTGTGTGTGTATGTTGGCTTTTTGGTTGTTTAATATTTTATTAACTTAAATTTATAGTCTACCATTAAGCATAAGAAATTAATCAAATTTTTATGACTGCCAAAGTTGGTTCGTTGCTCACAACTGAAATGTAATTGTAATTTACCTTTGTATAATATTACGCGCTTCATTTACCCTATTCAACATTTCCAAAAAATTTTCCAACATTTCGTCCTTTTTTGTCCTTTGCCCTCTCTTCGTCCTAGCTCAGAAACGAAATACAGCTTTACATTTAAACGCAATCGTCGACACATAGTCAGTGAATGAATGAATGGAGGAACATTTACAAATGTAGCAATGCCACCGGAGTACTTACTCATTGCTTTATGTATACAGCAATGGGTCGTTGAATTGTGATCAGGATTGTAAAGTTAATTACTTATAATTTGAGAAAATGAATTTAAGAAAATAAATGTCGAAATTGTGCAAAATTCGATATAATTTACTGTATTGTGTTTGAGGTGGGGAAAAACTTACAAATGTAATACCCGATACCACACTGTGGTATTGTGACTTTGTTCATTTGTTTTTTATGCCTTAAAAGAGAAGATATAGGCCCATTGTTTATTATACGGATAGACGTAGAGTTTTTGATTCGATTTAGACATGTCCGTCTGTCTGTCCATACTCCTATATTCTTGCGATCAAAGAGCAGGTAGCAAATATGAAGCGACCTCTACACAAATATAAGTATATACAAGAGCATTTCTTAAGCTAGGGACGATCACTAAAGGAAACGGGGTACATCGTCCATGTATTGATATAGTCCCATGTTAAGGTCCCCACCGATGTCACTTATTGATGCTCCAGAGAACCCTCTTTTCAATTGATCTATCTTTTACTTTATAATGCACTTCATCGTCCCTAATGGAAATGGGTCGTAAGGGTACATGTTTGATATAGAACCCATATAAATGTCGCCTCCTCTGTAAATTCGGTTAGGTTAAGTTTAAAGTGGCAGCCTGTGTAAGAGATTCACTTAGACTATATAGTCCATTGTGTTACCACAGGGACGTAAGGGAAAATATAAGTTATCCCTAGCCCCACCAGTTGAACCAATTTTATTTCTTTAAAGGTTCAAAATTGGCAGATTCCACTAACTAACACCACCAACAATTAGCTAACTTTCCAAAGAAATAAGGCCTCGTTCTAGAGAGAGCAGGGCACAGACACAGAATGTTTTCTATTGATTCCTCCTCTTCCTCGTCTCCACAGATTCTTCAAAAGCAATTATGCAAGATCGTCAATCTCTCTGCGTGCCGTCCAATAGGGCAGTGACTCTTTATAAAAGGCACGATAAGTGAGACGAAAACGATGCTTTGATGCGTTTTGAGTTAAGGCCGGGCCACATCAGCATGAAATTTTTGCAGTGACTAGTGACCACCTGTTATTTGTTGCCGTAAGGGCACTATCTATCAAGAAGAGCTTGTCCCAGTTCCCCTGGAGCGTGTAAGGCAGTTCCTAGTTCATCTGCAGATGACCTAGTAATTAGCTGGTAGATATTTCCCTGTAGCCCGGCACCCATATCAAATTTGCGACAGTCGAGGACAGTTTTTGAATTATAGGACATTTAGAAATATAGTTTCCATGGACTTGATAGCAGCCTGAATATCAGAGAAAATATTGATATCAATTTGTGTCAGAACATTACTTTTCAGCCATTCCGCTACCCCTTAATAGCTAAGATTTTTGCTTTGGAAACGTCTGCATAGAAGTTTACGAATCGCCTATGACCTGGGATACGACCATTCCATTCTGATCTATCCGGTATAAGAGTGAGATAGTTCTTGGCAATGAATGGCAGTCATACTGTAACACAGTGCCCGAAAGGTGAGGCATTGTGTCTAGAATGAAACTATGTCCATTTGGCAGTTCCTGACCATAGTGACAGTTCCCTAAATCTAATCGCAGTACATGAGGCATATTGAACTGCTATAATGTCTAGCGGCATTAAATGTAGTATAACATTTAGTGCCTCAGTTGGAGTCGTTTTTAGCTCAAAAGTGATACATATACCAGCCATTCGCTGAACCTTTTTTTTAGTATCGCGCAGAAGGTGGAATTCTGCAAAGCTGTCCACCAGACGACGCGGTTGTATGAAGGGCCTGCTGTAGGATGTCTCTAAGAGTAATCGGAAACTTCCTTTTAAGAGCTTTTGCCACATCATCTGCATAGGCAACCACCTTAACACTCATCATACCCAGATCAAGCTGAATATTGTTCATTGAGAAATTTCATAGCAGAGGAGATAGAAAGTCCCATTGGGCGTTCCCCTGCTGACAAATCTGTGGCAGTCAGTTGAACCTATGCTAGCTGAAATGCTTCTCTTACTATACTGCTATTAACCCCAAGGATTGCTAAAGCCGTAATTATAGCGACTGAAGTTGTGTTATTGAAGGCCCCCTCTACATATAAGAAATCGACCATTGGACGGCATAATTGTTGAAGAAATATAGACCGATGATTCCGGTACGTCGGATCGGGAATCGGTCAATGGAAAAAAGGTAGCTCTTAACGAGAGCTAAAATATTGCTCATGGGTGTCAAGGTCGTGGTTCGACTGGAAAGTGTTTTTTTTTTGGATTTAAAATAACTGGACTTAGCGCAATTGGCGAACGATTATTTTGATAATAAAACTGAATAATTTGTAAACGTTGTTCAGGCGTAAGTCTTTCCATGATGAAATGCCGAACAATACTTAACAAAAATAACATGACAGCATGACACGACTCACACGTGATCTGTCACAAAAAGGCTACTGAAAAAAGTATCTCTACTTAGATCACCCTATATAATCCTTAACAGAGAGGAATACATCACTAAAGCTGACTAGATCATGCAGGACTTGCCCTTGCTGTAGGCATGCTGTCGATAGGACAGAAGCCTGTGATCAATTTTAGTCCTAAAGTTACTATCTTTTAATCTCTCCAGGGTTTTAGGGTGAAATGACGATAGAATGATTCGCCCGAAATATTTAGCTCCAGTATGGGACGGATTTCCGCCTTTGGGATGAAAACAAAAGTATATAGGCCTTATTGCTACAGCATGAGTAGATCTCTCAGAGTCAGGTCGCAATTGTATCACCCCTCCTATGTAACTTCTTGCACTATAGAGAACACACCTAATCGTCCCTAATGAAAATGGTTCACATCGCTCCATATTTTGATATAGACCCCATACAAAGGTCCCTTCCGATTAGGATTCTAGACGCTCTAGTCACATTTTTAATATTGCAAATACACGTAATCGTCCCTAATGAAAATGGGTTAAACTTATAGATACTCCAGATAACGCGTTTTTGAACCGATCGTGCTCAAATTTAGGCTTTATATTGCACTAAATAATCCCATCAATATACGGGATATCGATCCAGATTTTATTATTAATCCCCATATGAAAGTCGCTCCGATTTGACTTTCTGACGGTGTAGAGTATAACATAAAAAAATATGACTCTACTCAATACCCGTAGGCTGTACACTGCATACGTACAAATTCTTCGGTACGTTTCTATCAAATTCATCATAACAATGACAAAGTTTTGTTCATTAAAAATTTGCCATGTTACAACATAAATTTGTATTTAAAAATGAGTTACTTGTCTGAATAGATTACTCAGCTCCTCCATTTCCAATTTTTTTGTTGCTTCTCTGCTATGTTATTCATCCTCTTATTATTAGTCACCATCTCAGTGCTGGCACTTCGGGGTCTGACTGACACACGAAGTTAAGTGTGTCTGTCTGCCGCCGCCAGTGTGAATGTGGATGAGCGAACGAATGAATGAATGGATGGATGGCTTTTGCAGGATGTCAAAGTACTGGGCATAGCAGAGCAGCAGGAGCAGGAACAGGAGCAGTGTGTCAGAGATAGCAGGAACAACTCTAAATGTCTGCGTAAATGTGAAATGACTGTCATTTTTCTTCAAGTAATTTGCTAGATCTTGCTCAGCCACCAAACCGAACCAACCTTCTGCTTTGGTGTTTTCAAATCACATTTTTTTTTCTCTCTGAAGGAAATCAAGTGAGAAGGACACCTTTATTGTCATAATTCAGAAATGAGTTGTGAGGGTGTGAGGAATAAATGTGTTTAATATATTATCGCGTGGCATAGGTTAAATTGAATTTACAAGCTCATTTTCCGGTTGAGTCAAGAGATATTTTTGATTTTTAGGGTTTTTCATTTCTTTGATTAGCTTGTCTTTCAATTGGTGTAGTTATGACATCACTGACAGTTTACGCAGAATGGAGAAATTTTAAATACATTATATCAAAAACTATGTATTACTTTCTTAATTGGTGATAGTATGTTAGTTGGAAAGAATATATATAGTATACATTGAATATATTTTTGTGTCTGTATATATTATTAAAATCTATGTATAAGTATATACAAATTAAAATAAGCAATTATATACATTCATCAAAGGCGTACGTTTGTTATTACCCATATTGCATACATATCGTGCCATGGAAAATAGGTGCTGTCTCGTCTTATTTCCCAACAGACATGAAGTCTTCACAAAAGATACGGCCGTAAGAAAGCATGCGAGTATACTCGAATATGAAGGAACGAAGTCACGCCGTACCTTCTTTTTCAATTTCGCTGGATGATTGTCCTGTTGGCTTTTGCTATCACCTCCGCTTCCGCTTCGATGTGTTTGATGTGGTTTTATTGAATTTCTCCTCTCACATACGTCGCATGAGAATAGCGAGAAACTAATCCAACGTGCGGAAAAAACCTGTGCCACAAAATGAGCCAGCAGTCTGTCGAAGAAGGCTGGAAGAAGATGAGAAAAAAAGTAATATACACACGACATCGGATGAATATTAATCGTCTGGTTTGGCTTGTTGCTTATTGTTCCCATAGAGTTTAGGCGGCGGGCTTCTCATGGATTACCTTTTCCATCTTGGTGGGGTTGAAGATTTCCTCCATTAACAGCCATTCTTGTGGGGGCCTTAAATGCTGCAACGAGGTACATTGCTGAAGTTTCTAAAGGGAGGAGTTTCATACCCTCAATTTAGTCAAAAAGTGAACATAGACAGTCAAGTTTAGGTGCATTCTCAGTGAGTTTGTTCTCTATATATTTGGGCGATCCGAAAATGATCCGTCCAGTATATTCCAGCCAATAATTTTGCCTGACAGCTGGTCAGAAGTGAACGTGACGTTGAGTACTTCCTGTCTATCTTTATTGGTAAATATCGGGTTGTTGCCTTTGTTACAAATAGCTGGTTTTGTAGTTGGAATAAAGTAAAGAAGTGACTCAACCTACAGTTGGTTTCTATACTACCCTATATAGGATGATGAGCATTCGTGTCTGTCAGCTCGCACTCAGACGTTGCTTCTTATACTGCTTCTCTGAAAGGAGCTGTCGGCAATACCATATTTTTTAAGGCATATAATCCGAGACAACCCAGAATATGTGATTACCTGTCTCCAGACCAGCAGCTGTTTGGTGTTTATAACTGACATTAGCCAAGAGACAAATGCTTCGATATTTCTGGTCAAAATAAAGATTTTTGAAATACTTTCAAAGTTGGCCAGAAGCAGCTTAAAGTTGGGTGTTCTTATACCACACACCTCTCCTTGTACTATGTAGGGCTCCTGTATCACAACGATGGCCACTGTACCTGTGGACTGGCGCAGCAATAGAGCCGCTGAGGCTACTTTAGCGTGATGGAGGTTAATCTGTAGAATTCTTAACATCATTGGTAACCGACAGATTAACCTTCGTATCGTCGAGAATCATGTGCCTATCAGATGTGTCCAGGAGTTCAGAAACCCTCCTCAGCCCCTCAGTGACCGAAGTAAGGCTCTCGTCCTCAGATCCTTTGTATTAGGATCAGAGGCTCCATAAATTATGGGTGGTGGGTAGCTCCGCACTTCCGGAGGGCAGCTTGTCGACCACGGTGGATACTTCACCTTACGCAATGGGAGCTGTATACTGCTTGTATACCTACATAATATAGTCTCGAAACCATATCGCAGGGTTATATTTACCCGTCGCGCTGTGCAAGGCATTAAAAAGGGAAATAATTCGGACGTTTTTTAACGAGACAACCGATTGCGACAAAAAATTGGCATGCTTCTGGAAGAGGTATTAGAGAACTTAAGTTTAAAGTTTGGGTCCCCTAGGTATACAGGGGCAGAGCTACAGGGCCTCAAAGTTGGACACCTCGGGTGAACAAAATGTTCAAGTGTCAGTAATTGTGTATACCCTCACTTTAGTGTGACGAGGTTATAAAGCGTGATCCATTTCGAGGTTCCCTACTTTTTTAAAGAAAAAAACACAGAAAATTCAAATTGAATGGGGAATGTTTATTATCATTTGAAAGAACATTCTTTGGCATTTATTTTTTGAAGATTACGTCTATGAAATGTTGGCCGCGGCTACGTCTCAGATGGTCCAGCAGTTGAGTCCAATTTTCGCTGACTCGTTCGAGCATTTCGACTGGTAACTGGCGAATGACACGCGTGATGTTTTGCTCCAAGGCCTGAATCGAAGCGGGGTTGTCCGCATAAACTTTAGACTTTACATATCCCCACAGGAAAAAGTCTAACGGTGTGATATCACAAGATCTTGGTGGCAGCTCTTGAATCTCTTCATAAGTTGAGCGAAGTGCACGAAACGCATTCCTCACAGAACGTGAATTTTCGTAATAAAGTTGAACGATTTGTAAACGTTGTTCAGTCGTAAGACTTTCCATGATGAAATGCCAAACAATACTTAACAAAAATAACAGCATGACACGACTCACACGTGATCTGTCAAAAAAGGCTATTGAAAAAAGTATCTCTACTTGGATCACCCGTTGTATCATTTGCTACGGACGAAAAGTGAAACACATCGAAAGAGTGACGTAAGACCCCAAGTATGTTTGGCGGAAATCAGTTTTGGATCTTTTTATGTCGAATGAGCAATATCCGTCCGTCTGTCTGTCTGTCAGCTGGCTGGTGTGCACGATAACTCTCGAAAGGAGTAAACGATTGACTTCAAATTTGGTACACGGTAATATTTTTGTCTATCTCCGGCTATGTTCGAAGATGGGCCTTCTTGTACCTCCCACACAAAGGGTTAACATTTAGTTAAATATTGATGCTTTAATAATTTCTATACTATTTATTAGAATCTATTTTATTAGTCGCTTTGACCTCGAAAAAATAGGCGAAGTTGCCACGCTCCGTTTGGTACCTCCGAGACAAATCGACCATTTTGCATCAAAATTGAACTGCTTATAACTTTAACCGTTTTACCGTTTTATACCAAAAGTTAACGGCTTATAAATACTTGAAATTTCGTATAGTGTAATGCTTTTATGTGTATACAGTCCTGTGAAAAGTGGGCGCTATCACCTAGCCCCTTTTTGCACCTCCCACACAAGATGACCAAATCATACCAAAATCGAATAGCTCGTAACGTTAATATACCAGTGCACATAATCGCTTATAGTTCGGCACAGTGCAATGTATTTGAAGAATCAACCGTTTACCGAAAAATAGGTGTATTTGCTAAACCCCCTCCCACACAATTTGACAGATTATTTAGTGTAATGTTTTATTTTATATTATTCACAAAGTGAGGGTATACCTTAGTCGGTTTACCCGACTGAAACTTTCTTACTTGTTTTATTAAATATCAAATTTTGTTGTCTATCCAGAACGTTAGAATAACATAGGGAACATTATTCGAAATCGAAAGAGAAGAGAGAAAGTACCTCCGCCCCTGTATACCATGGGAGGCCCAAATTTAAATTGTCTTATACCTCTTCTACAAGCATGTCAAGTTTTTTCTAATTAAAAAACGGCCGAATTTTTTCCTATTAACTTAATCCTCCCACTATGCGATAAACAGATTCTTTAAAACTTTGCAGAACCCTCTCGGATATATTGTTCTCGGGTTATGCTAAAATATGTGGTTAAACACACTGTTTATGCCTTACTTTATAGGCTGAAAACTGTATTATCCCATATATCCAAATCAACAGCAAAATCTCATTTCGGTTTCTAAAACCCCCCAAAAATATATTTTTGGCAATGACCCTCGTATTCATTCGTTTGCCCCAAAAACAAATTCTGGTCTCCTACAAATGATGTTGATTAAATGATTTGTAGAAATAGGCGTAATTATTTATTATTTCAAATCAATACAATACAAATGCGTGTTGGTTTTCCTCGTTAATTCCTACTCCATTCCCCCCACCCCCTCACTTTTTGGATCTGGGGTTTTGCGGTGGATTTTGAAAGATGATGTGCACGATTTGTTAAATTTTTGATGAGCAAACCACAAAGACTATTTAGTGGGGATTATTGATAAATTACGTGGGCTTCGTCTCTGCCTTCTACGTTTTTTTTGTTCTTCTCCATTGAGCTTTTACATTAAATGTCTGTGTGTGTGGAAAATATTTTCTCGGAAAAAATTTTCCTCTTTCGACTAAATTGATTTGTTGCGATTACAGACAATACATTATTAATGAAAGATTGAGAAATATGCTGGGCATTTGGTAATAAATCATGATATCTTGTTTGTTCCTACAACTGAAATTGTAATAAGATGCGATTGGTTTCATATGGGGAAAGGGTTCTTTCTCTCTCAAGAGCATCCCGATGGATTAGGAGTCATTAGTGTAGAGGTCTACTGAAGGATACTGACGAGAGAACTAATTGTAATTGATTGTAGGCTTTGTGGCCGAGGCAAAGGTAATGGTAAATGATAGGAGATTAGTTGGATGACTACTTATGTCGATGGGTTTATATGTAGAACATATAGTGGTACAGGTTTTGCAAATTGATTACCGGTGTCTGTTGGTTTTCAGAGGAATTTATTTCCATTAGATTGAAGCATAATCATTTGAATACTAAATAATCAAATACATACATATCATCATACGCATGTGTGTATATGCAAGGATATATAAGATATTGATCATGGGGAATATTATCTATGAGGGAAATGAGAAAACACATCGAAGAGTCTAAAGACAATTTAGATTCAGATATGCGGTACACATTTCCCGGATAGCCAATAAATTAATCAAAAGTGGTATACGAGTATGTCGTCATCTGAAATCCAAAATAACGTAACATCAAAAAAATTATAATTTTTTATAGGGTTGTTTATTCAGGTAAAATGGTTTCCTTATAGACTTAATTTCTTTACATTTAGAAATGGTTCACAAAACAAACCTTACATCTATATTATTAATAATACATTAATGAATTAGGCAGATTTATATAAATGAAATGCAAGGAGAAGGAAAATTTTATAAGAAAAACCTTCAATAGAAAAAAGGGGATATATTAAATCAAAAGTTAAAACTTTATGATTTAATATACATGTAAATAATTATATTTGATGTGAAAAATTTATATATATAAATATATATAGTATAATGAATAAGAGCGAAATGCAAAGAATAAGTTAGCTATTAAATAAATTTAATACATAATTATTATCGCTAAATGAACATGAATTTTCAAAGTTTTGAGAAATCTTTATAATTCTTTCATGGATAAAATCGACTTCACTTATTTCGTGTAGTCTTTTCGTACAAAAGTGCCATGGCAAATTGAGCATCATTTTAAGAATCTTATTCTGACTACATTTGCTATTTGATTTCATCTTAAAAGCCAGAAAATCCATAAATCTGGTCAAAAGATTAAAATTACTTTAATTTGTTTTTGGCTTCTCCTGAAAAATAAGAACATGTGGGTTACGTTATTTTGGATTTCAGGTGACGATGTATTGAAATAAGTTAATCTAATCTGCTTTAACTGCTCTGGTATTGATATCATAACTTCTATCTAGTAGCATTGCAATGTACCAGACATACCAGACATATCTTGGAAGTAGGTTGGATTTCAGAAAATGCATAATAAAGCCATCCTGTTGCAAAGGAGTTATTTGGTAGAGGATGCCACATTAGAATAGTTTTATACTGCCAAAGCATTCCTGTAATTTCCAAAAACTTAACCTACTTCATCGAAATGGTTTCCCTTTAAAGCCAGCTTAGTAGGATAAATACACGAAAATCTAGTAAGAGTGGTAGCACGGTCTTAAATACCCTCCACCATGATTTTCATACAGTTATATGACCGAAAAAGGAAATTTTAAAAATAAAATGAAATCTGGAAAGTTTCAACGAAAATTTCATCTCGCAGATATAAACTGATCTTTGCGAAAATTTGGTTCTTTAAGTTCAGGGACGAACACTTCTTAAATGGTACATATCAATCCTTTCGATTTGACTTCTTCAGGACACATTACGCAACAGATCTTTATCAGTTTGTATTTTGTTTCACTTGAAACCTTTCCTTAAAACATGTCAAATCGGTTCATGTTTGGAAATAGCCCTCATACAGCGGTACAAACGGCTTTTAATATGAATCGCAGAAAGGAAAGAAACAGAAAGGCCTGTTTCAATATTTTCTTTGGTAAGAGTTAGGGTTTTACTTTTTTACAAATTCGGAAATAATCGGTTCAGATTTAGATATAGCCCCCATATATATGCTACCCCGGATTTGACATGTAAGCGCTGTAAAAACTGTATTTTATATCCGATCAGTATGAAATTCGGCAGAAAGAGGTTTCCTATTATATGAATGAACTCTTTTAAATTTGCAAGAAATCGGTTCAGATTTAGATATAGCCCCCATATATGTTACCTTGATTTGACATATAAACGCTGTAGAAGCTGTATTTATATATCCGATCAGTGCGAAATTCGGCAGAAAGAGGTTTCTTATTACTCGAAGGAATACTGCCAAATTCGGAGAAAATCTGTTCCGATTTAGATATAGCCCCCATATAAAGGGTGTCCCAAGAAGAGCGCAATTTTTGCAGCAATTGAATTGTTTCTCTGGCTGTATGACATGTGGCGCCGTCTTGTTGGAACCACATGCCCTCCACATTCATTTCTTCAATTCTAGGCAAGAAAAAACTGGTTATCATTTCACGATACCGAACACCATTGACTGTTTGCGCTTGACCTGCCTCATTTTCATAAAAAAAAGGTCCAATGATTCCTCCAGCCCAAAAACCACACCACACAGTGACACGTTGAGGATGCATTTGCTTCTCGTGAATCACTCGAGGATTTTCCGCACCCCAAATGCGACAATTCTGCCTATTGACGAAGCCATCAAGATGAAAATGGGCCTCGTCACTGAAGATGATTTTATCGGCAAAATCAGCATTTTCATGTTGTCTCTCCAATACCCAATTAACAAACTACCTTCGCTCCATTTTTACTAACCTCGTACCTTCTACTAACAAACAATAACAATTATTCAAATGTCAAACAATGACACTTCGAATGTTGCGAGATTAAAAAATTGAGCTCTTCTTGGGACACCCTTTATATGGTACCCCCGATTTGACATGTAAGCGCTGTAGAGACTGTATTTTATATCCGATCAGTACGAAATTCGACAGAAAGAGGTTTTTTTACACGAATGAGTATTCAGTGAAAATCGGTTCAGATTTATACAAGCTCCATATAAATGTTCCTCCTGATTTGGTATCAAAGCGATATAGAAGTTTTACATTACTTCCGATCATTAAATTTTCCAGAAAGATTTTTCTCAATTTAGGAACGAATATTGCTTAATTTAGAGATTATCGGTTCAGAATTAGATAATATGTTCCCACCCATTTACCAATTATTCCAAATTATTATCGCAATAACCCTTATCGCATTGTTAGGTAGGTGTAGGGTATTATAGTCGGCACCGCCCGATTAAAAAAACTATTTTTAAAACAACACTTAATATATTAAATTTTTCATAAATTATAGATATTTTCACAAATTTAGCAAAAGAAATTGTTTGGGTGGTGAAACAAATGCAATAACTTCTTCTTGCGTAGTACTTTAAATGTGATTCCTTGGGAAGTACTTCTATAGTTTTGTTGCTAACTAATAGCAACAGAATTTAAGTAGATATTCGACACAAACCACAACCATCGCCTGGAAAAGAAAACGATTTTTTGAAGTTTGCTAGTCCTTTAAAAATTAAGCCGAATCAAAGAATGAACAAAACTGTGAAGTCATTTTTACACCCTCGATATGTACTTTAAAATGTATAACTTGTTCAGATTTTTTGTAACTTGTCGGTCGGTGTAATTTTAGTACATTTCCCCCATGATGACACATTAAATGTGATGATATTATTGATCCGACAAATAACTTCACTACATGTCTTTATTTCCAGTAGTTTGTCCAACTAATGCTAAAATACACTATGTATTGTATGTGACCGGAGTACAACAATTAGTCATTGATAAGCGAATGCTATTGAATTATCATTGGTCTCATTGACCATAAAAATGTTTAATAACAAAACGTAAACATGAATTGCATCCTGTTTTGTTGCCCCCCACGAGTACCTGCCTTGGTATTAATACTCCACTTTTCTTGTTCTTTTTTCTACATTTCAACAATTTATAATCGAATAAGTGATACGCCAAAATGAAATGACTTTACGATTATCCCCGTCTTCATTCGTCGTAGTTTAGTCCACATAACCCACCTATGGTATCTCTTCCATATCCTCAGAATATGACTATCGATGTGGGGAGACATATACTCCTAACTGGAGTTGAAGTACTTAAGGCCATAACCCATTGGATGGGTAAATAACTTAAGGGATCAACAGCGAAATGAAGCAGAACGCAGAAGAGCAAACACACAGACAGACGGACAAAAAAAAACAGAAAATAGGACAACAAAATTTAAGAAAAACAACTTGTTTTCCCTATAAAGTTGTGAACGGACATACTCCAAATACAAGCAACAGTATGTTATTGGTTAAAGTGTACATTCAATATATGTACGGGTATATGCGGGTGGTATGATAAGAAAATCAATTAAATTTTACTCTTATGTAAATCGATTGATAAATTTAACACTATTTTCATCTTAGTAAATCAATCTGAACTGTGCTTTGGACAAAACTTTTTCATCCTGATATCGAACTTTAAAACTGTACAAAGTTTTTCTAATTCATATTGAGGGCGAAGGTTAGTTTAAGTTGACTGGGGAAGGTGCCGGAAAGGTTTCTTGCTTCTACAGTTCCCTTTTGATGTCTTTTGGTTTAGGCGTCTTTTGTTTAGCGTTGTGCCTTGTGTTGCCATTTAGGGGACGTTATTTCCACGCCCTTTACATGCCTTTTGTTTAGAGTGCCAGACGTCGTTTACTTAGCGCGGATCAGTAGCGAAGCAGGTTCTCAATGCCCTTCACTTCATTCTCATCTCCACAGCATCTGCAGAAGTCATTGGACTCCATTTCCACCCTTCGAGGGAAGATGAGACATTTTTACCTTCTCAGGTCGTGGTCAGATTTTTCAAGCTATCTTACTGGTGTCGATTTCTGTCCATATCGTATTCGAATAAAGGGTTTTCCAACTAGAGGTGTTATTTTGGTATTCAAAGAAAAATGTAAATTTTTGAGATAAATGATCGGATGTTTATTTCATAATAAAGAGGAAGGTATGCCGTTATTAATGAAAAACAACATCAGCCAAATGGCCACCACGACCACGCTTACAGGACCATATCATTTTCATGACATTTTCCATAACCAAATCGTAAAGTGGCTGCCCTATGTCCTCGATAGCCTCACGAATTATATCTTTGAGGTCTTGAATCGACGCGGGGCTAGCGTAGACCTTATTTTTCACGTGGCCCCAAAGGAAGAAGTCGCAAGGTGTTAAATCACAAGATCTTGGTGGCCAATTGTGATCACCTCTTCGAGTGATAACACAGTCCGGAAACTTTTCCCGTAACAGAGCAATAGTTTCGTTGCTTGTGTGGCACGTAGCGCCGTCTTGTTGACAGTAAACGTTGTCCTGATTAATACCATCGAACTCCGACCATAAAAAATCATTAATCATCTCTCGATAGCGCAATCCATTCACCGTAACTGTTGATCCAACTCATTTTCGAAAAAGTAAGGTCCAATGACGCCGCCGGACCATAAACCGCACCAAACAGTCACACGTTGAGGATGGAGAGGCTTCTCAACAATATCTCTTGGGTTTTCCGAGCCCCAGATGCGACAATTTTGCTTGTTGACGTAGCCACCGAGGTGGAAATGGGCCCCATCAGTCAAGATGATTTTTCGATGATTTTAGATTTTTCGAATTTTAATAATTTCAATGCGTTGTTGAATCGTGTATCGTTCCATTTTTAGTAATGGTATAGTTTCTACTTGTCAAATGTCAAAGAATAAAAGCTTCAAAAGTGACAGCTACCGAAATACCAGGTGATTCAAAACCTCCACTTTTTGTTGGAAAACCCGTTATATGTAATTTATTCAAAAAATGTGTAAATGTGACTTTGCAGTTCCCCAGAATATCTCAATGCCCATGTAAATGCTAAACTGTTCAACCCTCTCGTTAAGAGACCTGCGGCAGTCGTGGGCAGAGTAAAGGTCAACGCCAGTGTTGGACACAATTTTGTGACTCGGTCACTTTATTGCCATTATTTTAGCAAGCATCTGGCAGTCTGTGTGCTATTTGAATGGCTCAAACTCACTTTATAGGTGCTAAATTTTTTCATTTTCTCAACTACATATTTGTTTTATGGAGTTAATAGATTTGGCATTTCAGCCATTCCTATCAAACTAACTTAATTACAGTGTAATTCGCAGCCATCAACAAGAAAAGATGTGGATATAGATAATATTTCCTGGTATTCTGCCTACACAGTCCTCCCTGGCTGGTTAGTATGTAGTCCACTTGGTCGGTTACAATTGCACTACTGTGTTATATCATCTTATGGACGTAGTTCTTGTACTCTGGTAGCATCTTATCTAGCCACAATATCAATCGGACTCTGTCGCTGTAGTCCTTAAAGCCCGCTTATGCTAAGACAGTCAGTTCCCTGAACATTCGTTTATTGTTTGGTGATGGATCGCTTATCAGTTACCCTCCAGCATACCACAATGCCGTAAAATAGTATTGGCCGAACTTGTGCTATATATATTCAATGAATTTTAGGAGAGGGGACCCTTCGAGTTCCTCTAGTTTTCCTATAGGAATATAAGTCGGCGTTGGGCTTCCTTGCACGTTCCAAGGTGTCCCTACTGCTTTCCTACAGGAACATACGTCGACGTTGCGATTCCTTACACGTTCCAATGTATTTGGTATGAAGGACAATTTCCTATCTAGGATTATACCCAGACATTTTGCATTTTTAGAATAGACTATGTGGAACTTTATACTGCCAATTAAAGATAAACAATTCTGTCTTGTGTTGGAAAACACTTAAACCACTGCTTCTGGATCATGTAGAAAATTTATTTAGAGCCACCTGTATAATGGCTCTGAAGACGTTGGGAAATTTGCCAGTTACTGCGATTGCAACGTCGTCCGCATAAGCCAAAACTATGCAGACACGGGGCTCTAGACATCTTCCTGTCTGTCTATATTTATAATAGTCAGTTTATTGCCGTTGTTACTAATAGTAATGTTGGTATTTACAACAAGTAACTCACCTCTGTCCGTGCTACCCCATATAGGATGATCAGCGTTCATGTCTTCAGAGGTTGCTTCTTCTATTACTCCCCTGAAGAAGACAGCCGAGAGTATACCACATCTTCACAATGCATGTAACTGTAGAACGTACAGTAGCTCCAATCACATTTTTGGAATACCTTCAGAGATGGCCAGAAGAAACTTAAAGTTGGGTGTCCTGATGTCACAAACCTTTCTTCAAAGGACCTGTATTAGGACGATGTCTAATGCACCTGAGGGCAGGCGCATAATAGAGCAGCTGAGGCTGCTTTTGCATGATGGAAGTTAATCGGAAGAATTCTTAGCATCAGTGGACATTATTTGTGTCTCCAATGAACCGATGACTCTGGTTAATTGGTTCAGAGTCACATTCTAAAAAGTGTACCATTGGCAGATCATTTTGTCTTACCAGAGGAAAGTAAAATCCAAAATAGGGTCCAGCAGAGCCGCTGCCAATTTAAATGTACCCTAAAATTTAATAAACAAATTTTTTAAATAAAAATTAATCTTTAAAATGCGATTTTTATCTCCAAGAGAGCTTGTAGCTAAAAATCGCCATTAGACCACGTTATAGGTCCTCTCTGAACTCTTAATGATAAATAAAATTTTTTGTGAGAAAATGTTTTACTTTTTTTTATTTTACGTGCTCTACATCGATAAATCGATTTTTTTATTTTACGAGCTATAACGGGTTTTCCAATAAGAGTGATATGATTTCTTTGAAAAAAAACACACTTGTTGTTAAGGAAATTCAAAAGTTTTTTATTTAATGTGAAGTACAATCGATACAATTAAGTTCTAAATAAAACGTCATTCAAATGGCCTCCACGACTTCTTCTGCAGGAACGAGCACTTTCTCCACAAATCTAGTCGTATGTCATGAATGGCATGTTCAATAATGACTTGTAAAGCTTGAGGAGAGTCTGTTTTTTTTCGAAAGACCAATGACTTCGAATAACCCAACAAGAAATAGTCTAATGCAGTTAAATCATAACTTCTTGGAGGCCATTCAGCATCAAAATTTCTTGAAGTAATCGAATCTCCAAACTTTTCTCGCAACAATTCAATTGTTTCATTTGCTGTGTGGCACGTAGCCACAATCGGTCAATGGCAAAATGATAGCTCTTAACGAGAGCTAAAATATTGCCCATGGGTGTCAAGGTTATCTTTAAAAAAACGGACTTAGCATAATTTTCAAATGTGAACGGAAAGTTTATTTTTGCTCTGGTTCCTTAACGGTACGTCGGATCGGGAATCGGTCAATAGCAACAAAATAGCTCTTAACGTAGTCTAAAATCAAGTCAAGATCCTAGGTCCACTGGAAAGTGTTGTTTTAAAAATGGACTTAGCAAGTTGCAATTGGAGAACGATTATTTTGATAATAAAACTGAATAATTTGTAAACATTGTTCTTGCGTATATCTATCTATGATGAAATTGTAAACACAACTGAATACAATGAAAAACAAATGGCCGAAACGTCACTTCAAAATCATATCATCCCTATTGGAAAACTCGTTACATCGATTAATCGATGTCGATTTTAGCCTCAAAATCTAACGTCGACTAAAGAAGTCTTCACTTGAAATTCAGATTTTCCATTTAAATTTTCAAATTCGTTAACTGATAATCAGAATTTCTATTTAAAAGTCAGAAGTCGTCAATTGAAATTAAGATTTGCCATTTGAAATTCAGAACACATCATTTACAATTGGGAATTCTTCATTTGAAATTCAGGATTTATCATTTGAAATTCGAAAAAATTTTAATGCCAAGTTTTAGTATGTTTGCTTGAGGTCATATACAAGGTGGCGCAAAAGTAATCCTCCTATCAGAAAATGCTATAAATTTTGCGATTGGCCCCTAATGTCAGTTCTGTTTTGACATTTGTGTAGTAAACACATGCGAAATACACGTTAATAAACAATGTTACGCTACACTGCTCCAGAACGCGCAATATTGCTGACTATTTATTTTTCATCAAAAATAATCATGAGTGCTGAGGCCCATTTCTATCTTAGCGGGTACGTAAATAAGCAAAATGTACGCTTCTGGGGCACTGAAAATCCGCGTATAACCCACGAAGAGCCATTACACCCGCTCAAAGTCACTGTATGGTGTGCTGTTTTCGCTGGAGGAGTCATCGGACCTTTTTTCTTCGAAGACGTCACGGGCCAAACGGTTACTGTGAATGGTGAGCGCTACAGAGCAATGATCAACGAGTTCTTTTTGCCGCAACTTGATGAATTGGGATTGGAAAACATGTGGTTCCAACAGGACGGTGCAACGGCACACACTGCACGTGCCAGAACCCATATGCTGAAGGATGCATTTCCCGGGCGCCTAATCTCCCGTTTTGGCGATTTGCACTGGCCAGCAAGATCGCCTGATTTGACCGCTCCAAACTTTTTTTTGTGGGCTCAGACTCTTGCAGCTCTTAAAGACAATATCCATCAAGAATGTGAGGACCTATCGCCGGAAGTTTTGGCCAAAGTGATGGAAAATGCCATAAAAAGGGCTCAAATGACAATCAACTGTGGCGGCGGCCATTTACATGACATCATATTCTCGACTTGATGTAAAAAAATTAAAAGACCAAATAAAAATAATCCACAAGAAGAATCAAAGTTTTTCATTGTTTTTTAAATTACAGCCAAAAAACATCGAAAGGTTACTTTTGCGCCACCTTGTACTTATTCTGCCTGAAAAGCATGACTTGTCATCAATTTGGATTTAAGTGATGAACATATAATCAGCATCTACATAATTGTCCAAATATAACATTCGAAGGAACAAAGGATCATCCGGAATAATTATAACAGATTATAGCTGGATTCCTTTTCGCATCAATAATGCAAAAAAAAATAATTAAAAACAATTGAAAGTATTGGGAGCTTCTTCGGAATTGTCTCATTTTATTCAAGACAGATCAGACTTTTACGATATAATAGTACAAATAAAAAACTGTGAATATTTCGATGTTTTTAAGAGGTTTTAATTTAAAATTTATTAAAATTTTCCCAAAAAATAAGCTTTCGTTTGAGCAAAAAAATAAATTAAACAAGTAAGAAAGTTCAGTCGGGTAAACTGACTTATGAGTCCCCTCACCTTGAGTCCCAAAAATTATTTATTTTTTGGTTGTAATTAAATTATTATCAATTTAAATTGCATTTAATAACTTTAAAGTATTAAAATTATAATCTGTTAACTTTTGGTGTAAAGTGCCAAGGGGCGTGCCAATAATGCCCACTTTTCTGTGGGATCTAGGTAGTATAAAAACATTACAATGTACAAAATTTCAAGTATTTGTATTCACTGATATTAAAGTTATAAGCTGGAAACTTTTGGTGCAAAATGGTCCATTCGTGTGGTAGGTACCAAAAAGAGAGTGGCCACTTCGCCCTTTTTTCTTTGGCGTGTTAGCGACTAGCGAACTAATACTAAGTGTGCAATTTCAGAAGATTCGAGTAAGTAGTATAGAAGGTATTTAAGAATCAATAGTTCTCTAAAAGTTAACCCTTTGTGGGGGAGGTACTAGAAGGAGTGGACCAATATGGCCCATCTTCGAATTTGGCCGGAGATAGAGAAAAATATTACCGTATACCAAATTTGAAGTCTATCGGTTACTCTTATCGAGAGTTATCGTTTGCACCAGCCAGCAGACAGACAAGGTACCAAATTCTCTCATTTATTTCTCAAGATTTTCTTACTTATTTAAAGAAATTTTCCATCAAGTAGCTTTCGTTTAGTTGACCACACTCACATAACTGACCTCTAAACTTTGCTCATTGAACTTATTCTGTATGTCATGTCTTGTGAGGATATCGACCATTTGTATGCTCCTCGGTACGGTCAAAAGCCAACATTATGGTAACCATCAACAACTACAACACCTACTACTACACCAGCAGCATTCATACATACATATGTACATCCAAACAAACGCTCGCACCCACACTTTCACATACTAAAATGTTATGTACAAATTATAAACGATTTCTTAAATGTCTATACTTTTTGGCCAAAGGATATGTTCTTTTTTATCGACCCAAAAGCAACAAGAAAATCTAGACACAGAGAGGAAAATCATCAAAATACCAGACACGGGAAAAAAGAGTCGTATAAGGATAGACATACACACACACACACGTAAAATCTATATTTTTGTACGAATGTGAACATCTTCCGGTAGAAAAAAAAGAACCAACTGTTCAACAGGACAACCAAAAAGCAAATTGTGGGGGCGACAAAAAATGATATAAATATTATCGAGTTCAAAGCTAACGATAGATTAACGACAGACATAAAGAAGTGCTCTTAAGGAAGCATCATTTGAAGTGGCCAAATTATTAGGCTGACCAGAGGCAAGGATTTCGGGTGAAATGCATTAATTTTCTTAGTTATGGCTAATGGAAATAAATAATTTATTACAATGGATATATGGTATGAATATAACATTTATGGCCGGAAATTTTAAACTCGAGAAGTGGGAAAATTTTTAATATAGTAACCCAACTTAAATATACCTCCATTCACACTTAAATAGAATGTATAATATTAAATCCCAAGAATATCTGGATTTTTTGTCGAAAATATAGGATTTGGCCTTTTCGATAGGGTAGGTTACTTTTGATTGAAAAAGAGGAATCGTTTTGACGTCTCATTTACTTATACATGGACATACACTTAAGCCATTGCTTTAGCTATATTTATGATCACTAAAACCTCAAGTATGTTGAAATTGATACGAATTTCCTAGTCAGATCCCCTAAGATAAGTCTGATCGGATATTGCGTCAAACCCGAATTATGAATATCTTTTATGTTCAGATTGATTGGTTCTTCCAGAAGGGAATGAAAGTGACCTAAGATCATATTTATGATCATTAAAACCTCAAGTATGTTCAAATTGATACGAATTTCCTTAGTATTTCATAGTCAGATCCTATAAGTCTGATCGGATTTTGCGTCAAACCCGAATTATGGAGTTCTTTCATGTTCAGATTGGTCCTTCCAGAACGGAATGAAAGTGACCTAAGACCATATTTATGATCATTAAAAGCCATATTTATGATAAATTGATACGAATTTCCTTAGTATTTCCTAGTCAGATCCTCTAAGATAAGTCTGAACGGATACTGCGTCAAAGCCGAAGTATGGAGATATTATATGTTCAGATTGGTCCTTCCGGAACGGAATGAAAGTGACCTAAGGTCATATTATTGATCATTGAAAGCCAAACTTATGATCATGAAAATCTCAAGTATCTTGAAATTAATACGAATATCCTTAGAATTTCTAGTCAGATCCTCTCCGGAAATCCGGTTTAAGACATTTTATGTAATTTGAGCCCTCTGTTTGTACTTCTATCTGGCTGGTGCGCACGATAAGTCTCAAAAGAAGAAACGGATTGACTTTAAATTAAACAAGTAAAATCATTAAGTTCGGCCATGTCGAATATTATATACCATCCACCATGGATTGATTCCATTTTATTACTGGAAATATCTTTGGATATGGAGAAGATCATGAAACGATCCTGTTGAAGCCACAACAGCTGATGGTCGACTTCAACGCCCCCGCATCAGATTTGAAGCCGTTAATTGACAGCAGCGCCGCAAAACTCACTATGTTATGGCAACGCCATTAGACTTGCCGCAGTTCACGACTCACCCCGCTACTATAAAGATGGCACACTGCCAAATATAATAAATAAATATAATTTTGTGTTTTTCTCTTTTTTAAGACCCGCCATCCTGGCGCGGACTTAAACATGGTCCTTCATAGCCAAATTTGACCCGGTGATTAGTGATATTGTGTTGTGCGCGTTGTATGTATATATATGTCGGCGAATGTAATAAATAAATAATACTGGTCATTACGTGACACTCTTGTCTGGCCTGTCTGTTGTCTCCGTCGCTACACAATTGGATTCATCACGTGAAACAAGGCTTCACGAGCCGGTGACGGATGACAAACGACACCAAACTTAAAATGTATATCATAATATAGTAGCAAAGTCGACAAAATATGCAACGGCACAACAACAATCACTAAAAGGAACAGCAGCATCCACTAGCATCTATAAAACAACAACAACAACAAAAATGCATCGTCACCACACATCAACATCACATTGCACTCGTGCAAGGGGGCGGTATGTTGAAGCCACAACAGCTGATGGTCGACTTCAACGCCCCCGCATCAGATTTGAAGCCGTTAATTGACAGCAGCGCCGCAAAACTCACTATGTTATGGCTACGCCATTAGACTTGCCGCAGTTCACGACTCACCCCGCTACTATAAAGATGGCACACTGCCAAATATAATAAATAAATATAATTTTGTGTTTTTCTTTTTTTTAAGTCCCGCCATCCTGGCGCGGACTTAAACAGATCCTTTTAAGTAAATTATTAAAAAAACCAACGCTGCTATTTTTAGGCCGCAATTCTTTAGCCAAACTCTTCACTTGAAAAATATGGTATTCGTGGCTTAAAATAGCATTTACATACACACGGGGACTACAACAAAATAAAATTTAATTTGTATACATTTTATTAAGTTGAATTCTTGCCAAAATAGAATATTTCTTAGAAAATGTGGTGTTTATGGCTTAAATAAATAAGCCTTTTTGGGAGCGACATCTATAGGTGGACTATAACAAAATATGAAGTGATTTATAAAATTTTTACTGCGATGAATTCTTGTCTTAATTAAATATAAACTGCAAAGATTCAGTTAAAATTCTTAGAAAATATGGTATTTATGGCTTAAATGCGTATATTTTGGAGCGACCTCTATAGGGTGAATATAACAAAATATGAACCGATTTGTAAAACTATTGCTGTGATGAATTCTTGTCAAAATAGAATACAAACTGCAAAATTTTTAGCTAAATTGCTTTAAAAATGTGGTATTTATGGCTCAAAACCCGTATTTTAGGGCGACCTCTATAGGGGAGCTATATCAAAACATTGACCGATGTGGCCCATTTGCAATCCCAAACAACCTGCAACTATTATAAATATTTCTACCAAATTTGATCTTCCTATCTCTATTATAACGAACTGTAGCGTGATTACAACAAACGGACGGACAGACGGACATGGCTAAATCGTCTGAGAATTTTACGACGGTTAAGAATATATATACTTTATGGGGTCTCATATTAATATTTAGAGGTGTTACAAACGTAGTGACGAAATTAAATTATGCCTATCCTATCCTAAAAAAATTGGGCCTAATTTCGTAGATGGGCCAGATTGGTCCCCTTCTTCTTAGATCTCCACCGCGATGGGTTAAAATTAAATGAAATATTGATTCTTTAATCACTTCTGTATTACAAATCGGAAGCTTTTGTAATTTCCACATAGCAATTGCTTGTCCTTCACTATCAACTTGAAAAAATGCTCGCACATTTAAAAAATTAGATTTCCTTCCCTTTATCCACTGCTGGTCACCTCAACCACATCTCCGTGGAAGAAAAGTGCAGAATGAACATTGCAGATAAATGCCGAATCATTTAAAATTTATTACATCTTCATGTTTAACCGGAAAAATACCTTTCTTGTCGTTATTTCTATGTCTGTCCACATGAATAGGAGTTATGTTTCGGTTGGGCAGCGGGAGGATAGGTTTCTTTGTATACATTCGTATATTTTTTTGCCATTACATGAAACATGATGATTATCTTTTCATACGGGGACCGTTGCTCCACATCAATTGTTCAATTGTACTCCTCATACAATAATCTAACCACGATTATCATTAGGCCCTGACCATCGCCAATAAATTTATTTATTTCGATTGATGTTTGCCAAACTTCTGAATTGTCATCGATATAATCGTATTGACCAATAACAATTACCGAGTTGAATGCAATGACTTTCTTTGTAATATCGATTTTGTTATCAGCTTTTGATTCTTGAGCGTGTGTGGATTAGGATGTATCGAATGGAGAAGGTGGTTTTATAAATTTCAACGACAATTGTTTAATGAGCATAAGAGGGACAATTTATACCTATACCTGCAGTTCTGATTTCGCTTCCCAGAGTTTTCCGAATCTTCTGTATTAAATATATCAATTACTTTGGTATAAATTTCTACAGTCTGACAAAGAATGGACATGTTTCCTGTTCTGGCGAAGTACTTATACCCTGAATGTGAGGGTAGACTTCAGTCTATTTACGTTGCCTAGATTTGCTTATTTAGTTTATATAACTTTCGAATATAATCAGAAAAATTGTGAAATTGTTACTAAAAAATTTTAATTTAATATTCTTTTTCACACTAGTTCTAGTAAAATTTTATTTTTCTATTTTTAGGAGAGTATCAGACTCAATTGTTTCATCTGGAATTATTATGTACGATATTAAAGGAAATTAACTAAACATCAATTGTAAGTCTTAAGAATTCTTCTTTGAAATACTTATGTGATTGTAATTTTTCAGTGGTAAGGGGGTAAAGACTGTTTAGAGAAAAAATTTTTCAAGGGTTCCCTGAAGCGTCCATTACCTAGTCCTCCCTCCACTTCTAAAACACCACGGCGATAACTAGCCTCTGTGATTTCCCAACAAACTTTCTAGCCGAATATGGCGAAACAATGAGCTCATTTAGCAAAACCGCTAATGCCACTTAAATACTAAATACTATTTTTGTTTTTAGAAAGTGGAACTAAAAAGTTGCAAAAATGGTCTTGGAAATTTTAGCCCTTCATTTTCCTTTAAAATCCACGGTAGAAAAATTAAAAAAAAAAAAAATATTTTGCTGTTCTGCTATTCTCATTTAAATTTTTGCATTCTACGTTGATTAGCTTGTTTTTAAGAACTAGTGATATAACTAAAGCAAACAAATAAATAAATTTCAGAATATTTTTTCAGACTGAGGGAGAGGGCATTCGTAAATCGGTTTACCCGGTTGAACTATCATACTTTTTTGATATTCATAACTCAAAAATTTATTAAAAAAACAGTAAGGAAAGACTAAAGTCGGGCGGGACGGACTGTTTAATTTCATCAACCATTGTTTGCTAACCAACCCAGCAAAAACTCCCCAACTTATGATCCGGAAGTTGTTCTAATTTGGATTTTCATCAATCACTTTAACAAGGGCTTGTCACGCCGGGGAAGTACTTATTTGTCACCACTTTTGCACCACACCTTTTATAGCACAGTTGGATTTGCCTTTTTGGTGTTGTATTTATTTTATTATTAATTTCAAAAATTTCTGTTAAAACAATTTAATTTATATTATAACGAGAAGATCGGCCGATCCACTTAAGCACATATCTTTATTTAGACAAATCCGTAGCTCAAACATATATCTACCTCCGATTTTGTATAAATTCACTATATAAGCAGTAAATTTAACCATTCTGAATAAAATTCAGAATGGTTTAGATTTCGATATAGCTCCCATATATATCTACCTCCGGTTTTGTATAAATTCACTATATAAGCCGTAAATTTAACCATTCTGAATAAAATTTGGCAGAAAAAAGCTTTGGATGTACAAGCTGACAAATACAAAATTTGAAGAAAATCGCTTTAGATTTAGATATCGCCGCCATATATATATTTCTTCCGATTTGGCCCTTAAGCACTATAGAAGCTTTATTTCAAATGCAAACAGTTTATCAAGGTGATGTGTCTTAATACAAATACCTACATTGCCGAGTTTGATAAAAAAGGGGTTCAGATTTAGATATAGCCCTCACATATATGTTCCTACCGATGTGGGCTTTTGTCTCAGATTTGCTCTAGGGACGATCTAATCTAATATAAAGTATGAATGGTTAAATTTCAGAGAGCAAAAGGGTAATTTTTTAAGATCTTTCGGATTTGAGTTAAAAAAACACATACAATTTAGAGAAAAGTATGAAATCATTATTTGAGTCGATAGAACGGTCTATATAATTCAATGTTTAAAGATGATTTCATGTAAAAGTTGACCGCGGCTGCGGCTTAAATAGTTCATACGCTGGGTCCAATTCAGATACTCTCTGCAACATATCGGCCGGTATCTCACAAATAAATTCTTCAGTATTGGCTTCCTGTGCGTCAACCATTGCGGGCTTGTCCCTATAGACATGAGCCTTAACATAGCCCCACAAAAAATAATCTAAAGGCATTAAATCCCACGATCTAGGCGGCCAATGGACCGACCAATGGACAGGCCCAAGCGTGTAATAAACTGTTTACCGAACTAGCCCCTCAATTGGGCCATTGTTTCGAGTGCTGAGTGGCACCGTCTAGTTAAAACCACATGTCAGCCAAGTCCAGCTCAGAAGGTCGCCCAAACTCAACGGAGCAAGCATTTTGATAATAAAATGCAATAATCTGCAAGCGTTGTTCGTTTGTGAGTCGTTTCATGGTTAAATTATAGACCAAACTGAACATGTTTGACAGTAACATATTACACGAAAACAGCTGAGCTGTCAAAGACAGGGTTGACAAAAAGAAGAAAGTTGCAAAAAATCACCATTTATTACCAAAAACTTTAATAAAATTGTGCGGGATCGGATAAGTAGGTGTGACAAAAAAGGACGTAGCATCATTTAAAAATACAATATCTCGGGAGCTTTTGACTGAAGAAGAAGAGTCTTTATTATGATAAAAGTAAGAAACTTTTAGTCGGGTAAATCGACTAAGGCTACCCTCACATTGTAGGTAATGTAATACTTCGGGTAGGAGATGCCTGAACGTCGAATAATATTGTTTGTCAGTCTAAAGTCATTGCAAATGTTGTCTAGAATACAAATATTAAAACAGTTCGATTGCTGCATAAGTTATGGGAATGTTGTGTTCGAAAGAATCGGTCAATTTGTGTGGGAGGTACTAGAAGGGCTTGATAAATACGCCTATTTTGCGCTTAACAATATATACTTAAAATACATTGCATTGTACCGAATTGAAACTGTTTCTGTGCACTTATATTCATGTTATGAGCTACATAATTGCTATGATTTACCTTTCTGGTGTGGAAGGTATTGAAATGGGAGTGGCAGTGACGCCCATTTTTTACTGGACTGTAGGAAAGATACAAATCATAACCCCGCACACAATTACAAAAATTTGTATACGCTGTGCGCTGTTCATATTTTGCACAAAAAAGTCTTTTTGATTGAGACTTACCAAACGAGCCGGGATAACTTCGAAATTTTTTTCAAGGTTATACCGACGGATAAACTATTCCTTTCTATAAAATTACAGAAAAATTTGGATATTTTGTATAGAAGTTATTAGAAAACCAATATTTCACAAAATTGTATCGTTTTGTGTAGGATATACCAGAAGGAGTGGACTGATATGGTCCATCTTCGAACGTAGTCTGTGTTAGAAAAAATATTATCACACATCATATTTTAAGTCAATAGGTTACTTATTTCGAGAGTTATTGGGCTTACCAACCAGAAAGACAAACGGACGGACATTGTTAAAATGACTCAAAATGTCCTAAAACGGATTTTCCTCGAACATAATTAGGGTCTTAGGTCACTCCTTCGAGTTGTTACACTTTTGGTACGTATGTTATGATATACCATCCTCCACTTAAGTGAGTAGTAGTAGAATATAAATACTACTGTAGTAGTATTTATATTAGCATGCCATCAATTCATGTATGGTAAGACATAAACATAACCAGTTTTCTGGTGAAAGGGCCCAATGACTCACATGCAATCCTTCTTCTTTTAAGGATAATTAGAAGGATTAAAAAATATTTTGCAGAACTCTTATATATCGAAAAATGTCTCTTGTATATCTAATAATAGTTATTTTCGGCCATCCATTGATTATAGTGATTGGGTCTTTATTGCTTAACTCACCTGTCTGTCTCCTAAATTACGATGATTTTTCTTCTATGTTCTCTGTCGAAATCTTATTACTTCCTTGAAAAGGAAATCAACTTTCTACTTAAATATTTGTATAGATGAAGGCAATGTAAGTTAGTATGTTTACTCGACTTTCATGCGACTGTGTTCTGTTCGTATGTGTGTGGGAGAGTGCGTAAAGGATATGTGTAATCCTGTCAGTGTTTTTTGTATGTGTGTGTGTATTATCACACACAGCTATATTGATTGTTTGGCATTTTATTTCAATTTCCATTAAGGCATCCTTTGTTATTCCATAAACCTATCTCTGTTCTCCACAAAATGAAAATTGTAGGGTTCGATTTGGATTTGGTTCGTTTCGATGTGATTCGTTGTTGCTGTGTTATTTCTCCTTCTTATTTTTTGTTGTTTTCTCATGCCCCTGCCCTCCAACCCCATCCACGGGTTTGGATTTCGTCTATGTTGTATTTAAGTGCGACCTTCAATGTAGCTTCGATTACAGGATAGTTACTATGGACGTTTCCAGGAACGTTTATGTATTTATCTGCGTATGCTGAGTGTACGTGTATTTTTTTGTATGTTTGCTTTGAATACATCTGTACGCAGAGACGGACATAATACATTAGGTCCTGGTTCTCTTCTTTTTTTCTGTGTGTTAGCCATTGCCCGGGAATGGGTAATTAATTGTTGTTCCTGGAGAACGACACGTGCTTAAATGTAATTCGAGCAAAATTTTAAATATTTCATTAATTCCCTTTTATCTTCTTTGATTAAAAGCACATATTGAAATAGCATTGCAAATTGATAAATCTAATTGAGGGAAATTTAATGCAGACTGCCCTCATTCCACATTAACTATTATAGGTACTTTCCAACTTGGAGCAGGAGATAGGAAATGTGAATCCTATATCTGTGTAATTTTGCAAATATGCTCTATCTATCGCTGACCTTAAACTTCTCTGTTACTGCTGACGACGGGCCATGCATTGATAACACTTTGCTGCGAAAAATGTCTGTCTGGCCCAAAAAACTGAAGTTAGCAATAATTTTTATGAAACATTTTTTTAAAATTATATATTATGTGGAGGCGTGTTTATTGTTTGATTTTACTTATAATATCTGAAGGAAGTGTGCAATCTTCTCAATTAATACATAAAATCAAATATAATTATTTGTTCAACAAAAGTAGATAACTTAAATTTATCTACACCACATGGTCACATCGAATCGATATCAGTTACACCAAAAGAAGACTCAAAAAAAGAAGACTCAAAAAACTCTAGCTGATTCTATTTAATCATATCTGTCCATCTGATTTGTCTAGCTTCCCTACGTCTCTGACAGGTATCTTAGTGGTAAAGTATCTATCGAAAGTATATACCGTTGGTATATAGTCCACTAGGTTGATTACCATTACACTACAATGTGATCCTCATGTGGGCGTAGTTCTAGTACCTCCACATTGACAAACAGTTAAATTTAAATGCTACTTTGGTTGCAACTTCTCTAGCTACTATATCTTAGAGCTCCGCTTATGCTTAGGCAGGCATACACTCTGAACCTTCACTAAGTGAATGGTAAAGGATCGCTTACACAACAAAACTTTTGTCAGGGGCTGTGTATAATATTTCCCGATGCAATATGATGTCGTAAATACGGATATAACGAAAGTGACTTTAGCGAAAACGAATGCGAAAGCGAATATTGAAATATATTTCTTGCGAATAGTGAAATATGTATTTTTGCGAATGCGAATAATAGTTTGAATTGATACTTTTCCAGGATATTTAAGTATTAAGAATGTTTCCATATTTGTA
Organism: Eudasyphora cyanicolor; assembly: GCA_963930755.1. Lineage (NCBI taxonomy): Eukaryota > Metazoa > Arthropoda > Insecta > Diptera > Muscidae > Eudasyphora > Eudasyphora cyanicolor. Next base: position 155,771,285 of record OZ005738.1, on the reverse strand, counting down.
CCTCCTGTTACCACAAGGACAAAAATATTTTTCAACTGTTTAGAAGACAAGTGGCAGAGGTTTTCATTGGTATTAATATCATCAAAATGTGTGAAGCGAATAAGAAGATATAACACTTTTAACAAATGGAGCGAATACTCAAATATATTTTGCGAAAGCGAATAATCCAAAGATGGTGTTTGCGAATGCGTTACATGACTGGTCGTAAACACGAAGAAAATTTAAAAAAAAAATTATGGTAATTTTTTGTTTTAAAAACGTTTCTTTAATGTATGTTTTTTTTGAAAATTTGGGCCATATTTGGCATATATGGACCAGATAAAGCATACACTTTGTTAAGGGATACAATTAAAATTAAAGGAAATAATGAGGACTACAAATGTTAATAATGAAACTTTCACTTGGAAACATATGTTTAGTAACTGTCGTTAAAACAATTAGAAAAAATATAATTTTTTTTATAGAAAATTGTTTTTTGGTGGAACGAACAAAAACATAAAAAATAGAAAAAAAAATTGTTTGTCCCATTTTTTGAAAGCCAGCATCCTTATAAAGAAAACAATGCCTAGTTAAAAACAATCTATGGATAAATGTGGCAATTATAGCACTTTTGGTAGAAATGAGATAATTTCATAATTCAATCTTGTGAACAAGGGTATATACATATCAGATGCTGCGGGCCAAAAGTATAACACATCGATGTAGTGAGTGAGAAGAGATCTCAAGAATATTTGGCGGAAATCCTTTTTGGGCAATTTTAAGTAATTTTAGCAATGTCCGTCAGCCTGTCCGTCTGTCTGTCTGGTTGGTGCGCACGATAGCTTTCGACAGGATTAACCGATTGTCTTCAAATTTGTATCAATATTTGTTTCTATCTCAGACTAAGGTCAAAGATGGACTATGTTGGTCCACTCCTTCGAGTACCTCCCCCACAAAGGCTCAAAATTTAGTGAATTACAGATTATGTCATTATTTCTATTCTACTATTCAGAATCTTTGACCATTCCACACATATTATTAGTTTCTTGGTCGGTATCATCTTGAGAAAAATAGGCGAAGTTGCCACGCCCCTTTTGATACCTCCCATACAAATGGACCATTTTGCACAAAAAGTTAACGGCTAATTACTTTGATTCCAGTCTATAGAAATACTTGAAAATTTCTGAAGTATAATGTTTTTACATTACCTATAGTCCCGTGGAAAATGGGCGATATTACCACTCCCCTTTTGGTACCTCACATACAAATGGACCATTTTGCACAAAAAGTTAACGGCTTATAACTTAGTTTCCTGCACATACAAATACCTGCAATTTTGTACAGTATAATGTTTTTGTATTAGCCATAGTATATTGCGAAATAGACGTTACTTTTACCTCCCAAAAAAAGTTCCAAAATAAAAAATATGAAAAATTATTTTTTTGAATTTCCCTATTTTTTCAATATGGGTCATAATTTATACATTTATCCATATATATTTTTCAAATAGGCATTGATTTCTTCGTTAGGATGATAGCTTTCAAGAAATGGAACCAACAACTTTTTTGCGATTTTTTTCTATTTTTTATGGATTTTTTTCGGGCCAGCAAAAAATGTTTTTTTGAAAAAAAAAAATATTTTTTCTAATTGTTTTAGCGACAGTTGCTTTAACTAACTTTTTTTTTGAAATGCTTTAAAAAAAACTACTGAATATTTTCTCAAATTTCTTTTTTTATTTGAAAGTACAATCCTTCCGGTTAATAATGGAAAATAATTTCATTCAAATGGCTGCCTCGGCCAGCTCCGAGGTGGCCAAACGACATCAGCTCTGCGGCTGATACTGCGATCTTCAAAAACAGGGCGCAAAACATCGAGTGTAGCTTCGGCTGTGTGGCACGTAGCGTCGTCCTGTTGAAACCAAATGTTGCAAATATCCTCCTCTTCAATTTTTGTGAACAAAAATTCGTTCAACATGGCCCGATAACGATCGCCATTGACTGTAACGGCCACTCCTTGCTCATTTTCGAAAAAAATGGCCCAATTATGCCTCTGGACCAAAATCCGCACAAAACAGTGACTCATTTTGGGTGTATCGGCTTTTCAAAGAATGCGTGCGGGCTTCCTGGGCCCCAAATGCCACAATTTTGCTTGTTTACATACCTGCCAAGATCAAAATGAAAAAATCAAAATCAAAAATGAAAAAAAAAATTGAAAATCAAAATTTTCAAAGTAATGTCGCAATATTTCCCAGCGTTGTTCAAGCGTATACACAACCATATTCGTTCAGCGGAAGGATACAACTAATTACCTGTCAAATCAGACATGAGCTAAGTGTTACCATTCACGAAATAAGCACTAGTTGAAAAAAACGTTAGATGGCGGACCCTTTAGTATGTCTCAATCTAATAAAAAGGGTCTCGGACACCAACAAATTTTTTATTGCTGCACGGTGTAACCAACTACTCAATTGTTTCTAGCAAAAATGGGGTTTCCTACTTCGAAGTGTTCCTAAAAATTTAATTTTCGAAAAAACTCGACAGCTTTACCTGGGGATAACCGCAATTCAACATTTTTCGAGACGCTTCCGAATAATTTCTGTAGTTGCTAAATTTTTTAATATTTCTTCATGCAAATTGTACACAATATAATTCGAAAGTTTTACTTTCATGTGCCACCGAATTTAATCAAAAGATTTTAACTGTGTCGTCAAAAAAAAAAACAAAAATGTGTTTTTTTTGCACGATTTAAATTTTGGATTGCCTTTTTAAATAACTTTTTCTATAAGTCCAAAATAAGATATATAACTTTTTTGCAAAAAATAAAAAAAAAATATTTTTTTTTATGTATCTTCAAATTGCCATAACTTTTATGTTATGGGGTGCATCGGATCGATTTTTTCATCATATAGCAAATTTTGTTTCCAATTCAGAAAAGTTGATGTAAATGAAAAAGGTACATATATACAATGACGATTTAGCCATGTCCGTCTGTCCGTCCTTCGCTTTTGATTTGTATAAATTTTATGGAGATTAACTCTGGCCAAAATAGAATACAAACTGCAAAGTTTCAGCTAAATTTCTTAGATAATGTTGTGTTTATTGCTTAAATAAGCCTTTATGAAAATATAAGCCTTTTAAAAATATAAGAACTGGTTTAAAAACTTTTTACTGCGATTAATTATTGTCTTAATTAAATTCAAACTGCAAAGATTCAGTAAAAATGCATAGAAAATATGGTATTTATGGCTTAAATGAATATATTTTGGAGCGACCTCTATAGGGTGACTATAAAAAAATATGAACCGATTTGCAAAATTTTTGCTGTGATAAATTCTTGTCAAAATAGAATACAAACTGCAAAGTTTCTGCCATACCTCTATATGGGAGCTATATCAAAACACTGACCGATGTGGCCCTCTTGCAATCCCAAACAACCTGCAACTATAAGAAATATTTCTACCAAATTTGATCAACCTAGCATGGCTAAATCGTATTAGATTTTTACGACGATTAAGAAGGGTGGTTAAATTGTAAGGACCGATGTTGAATGTGAATCACACGTAAACGTCAAGTTTCGTTGAAATTTCCCAATTTCAGACTAACTCAATTTACTACAATCCAGCAACGCGTTAATGTTTTTTAAGCCCTTTACGAAAATGGGCGTTCAAATCAAAATGCATTTCGTGATGTTTTTTGATCAGCATCATCGATCAAATGTGTCCACAATCGGGAGAATTGTGCGCAAATATCAGCACACCGGGTCTGTAGGAGATGTGAAAACACCTGTGCATGCTCGCCCAGTTCGTTTGGTGCGTCTTATGGGCTGGCGACGCCATCGGGCCATACTTCTTCGAAATGTGGCCGATCAGGCAGTTACTGTGAACGGTGTTCGCTATCGTGAGATGATAATGAACTTTTTATGGCCAGAATTGGAAGATATGGAGGACAATATGTGGTTTCAACAGGACGGTGCCACTTGCCACACAGCTAACGAAACAATGGCTTTTTTTGCGCCAGAGATTTAATGGCGACTTCGTGGCGATGTTTTGACACCGTTGGACTTCTTTCTTTGGGGTTATATGAAAGGAAAGGTGTACGTCGATAAGCCAGCAACAATTCAAGAGCTAGAGGATGAGATAATTCGGCACAATAACGGCATAGAACTTCAATTATGCCTCAGCGTCATCGAAAATTTGGACCATCGGTTGGAGGTGTGCCGACGTGGTCGCGGCGACCATTTGGCCGATATTTTGTTCCATACTTATTTGAGCCATACCAATATTATCATAACAAAAAGAAATGCCAATAATTTCCTAAATAATTTGTGTTTTATTCAAAATCAACATCGGCCCTTAAAATTTAAACACCCCCTATGAAGTTTATTTCTGCCCAAAAAAATTATAAACAGTTGCAAAATGGTAAAATATGATCTCACTATAACTTTGAAAAAACCCAGTAAGGAAAGGCTGGTGCCGACAATATGATAACAAAATCTGAACCGATTTTCTTCAAGTTCGGCAATGTTGGTCCATGGATCAGGAAACTTTACCATTCTTAATTTCAAAACAATTGGATATAAAATACAGCTTCTTCAGGGCAAAAGGCCAAATCGGACAAAACATATATATGGGTGCTATAGCTAAATTTTAACCGATTTTCTTCAAGTTCGGTAATGTTGGTCCATGGATCAAGAAACTCTACCATTCTAAATTTCAAAACGATTGGATTTAAAATACAGCTTCTATAGGACTAAAGGGCTAAATCGGACGAAAGATATATATGGGAGCTATATCTAAATCTAAATCGATTTCAACCAAAATCAATAGGGTTCTTTCCAGCTGCGAAAGACTCCAAACTACAAAACGAACGATCGGATTGAAATTGCGACCTGTAGTCGACGAACAACTTAAAATGGACAGACAGGCGGACGGACGGACACGGTTAAATCGACACCGCTAGTGCTTCTGAGTCGATCGGTATACTTTAAACTGGGTCTAGCTATAGTATTTTCAAGTGTTACAAACATCTGCCATAAAAAAAACTTATAATACCCCGTACTACAGTGTGGGGTAGGGTAAAAAATCAAAAATTATATGGGCATTTGAAGTTTTGACTGAAAAAAAAAATTTTTAGGTTTTACGAAATTTGTAATTGCTCTCGAACGGCTGAAACGATTTTTGCAAAGTTTACTTTATTTTAAAGAGAACATCTTCGAATTTTCTCAACTTTTTTTTTCTCGTCGCACAATCACAGCTTCAAAACAGTAACAATATTTAATGGGCTTCAATATTTGTAAAAGCTGTAGACGAATTCCTAAAATTGGTTTGGCAATTTTTGTTTGCAAAACACTGCGTATAAAATTTCTAGCAAAGTGAATTTAAAAATCAGATGTTAAGAAACAGAAGAGAAATATCTGAAATTGCCCGACCAATATTAGTATTTTGTCCATAACTTTTAAACATTGAGGCTCACACAATATTCGCCTCTTTGCTGGCTTTCGCATCCACAAAAATTTTCTAAATTCGGATATGCCATTGCCCTTTTTGTCGTAAATCACGTCGATTTGGACTTCAGTTTCTTTTGTATTAACATTCTTGCGGATGTAAAAGCCAACACAGGGGCGGTTATTACTGTTTTAGTTTTGTAAGAGTATCACAAATATTCTGTGTGAATTTTTTTCTAAAAATAATTTTTTAACGAAAAATTTCTAATTTTTCTTGAAAAAAAAAAACGAAAAATTCCACGAAAAATGGTTTACTATGTTAATGTTTTGGATTAATGAGAGTGTAAATTTCAAGAAAATCGGAAACTTTCGTAAATAATTTTTTTTAAATGTTTTGAAAACAAAATTTCCGCAGAAGAATGTCCATTATGTTCTCTCTCTAAAACAAAGTAAACTTTGGAAAATCTGGTTCAGCCGTTCGACAGCAATTACAATATTCGTAAAAAAAACCACAAACTAATTTCATTAATTTTTTGCCACAATTTCAAATGCCCATACATTTTTGAAAAAAACATTTTGAAAAAATTCTAGAGAGATCTTATTTTACAATTTCGCAACTGTTTAAAAACTTTTTTAAGAAAAATAAACTTCATAGGTCGATATTAAACATTCCGAACATTATTCTAAAATTCTTTGCAAATAAATTTACCATTTCGGTCTAGTTTTTGATATAGACGTGTCGCTGTAGAATATATTTGGATACATCATAAATGCCACTTTTGCTTTATTTTCAAAAGAATTTGGTACAACAAAATATGGGTCCATGATTAACTCTTCTCCACTTCAATGATTTTTCTGGTTGTAGAATTTAATTTTATCCATGGTGCAGGGTATATAAGATTCGGCCCGTTCGAACTTACTACCGCAATTACTTCTTATCACTCTAATGTTTATTATTTAGGTATTTTTTTTTAGAATTTGAACGAAACCTCAGAATTTTTCACTTTGAATTTTTTGCAAAAAAATATCTATGTTTCAATGTAATCTAACAACATTACGAGTCATTTGAAAATATTGGAGTTGTTTATCCAAACTTTACCTAATACTTATAATACCAAACATCTGATAAAAATAATTTCTGTACACTGAAAAAAAAAATTGTCATAAAATCAAAGAATTGCTCCAAAGACGTCCTTAGTCTTCAAAATAAGTACATTTCGTACCTAAAATTAAGAAAATGTACTTAAAATTAAGTAAATTACTTAATTTTAAAGAAATTATCTATATTTTAAGCACAAAATGTACTCATTTTGAAGACTAAGGACGTCTTTGGAGCAATTCTTTAATTTTATGACAATTTTTTTTCAGTGTACAGAAATTATTTTTATGACAATTTTTTTTTCAGTGTAGTATTAATAGAGTCCTTTAGGAATTTTACTCTGCAGTTCATATGAAATCAGCGCTTCTCAAAGCGTTTATGGGACAACATCGACATCAATGCTTCAGATTCAGTTTTCCATTAACTGAAGTATTTAACAATTTGCTTCACTTTAAGTTTTATCCTATTGTGAGTGTTGAAGTGCTCACTGTGTAAACACATCGGATAACATTTTCTGTTAACTTTAACATTTCTTACGCTCTCCAACACTCAAACAAATGCCCATGTGGCTGCTCTCAGCATGCGCCCAACAATCAAAACAATGAAAATAACCGGCAAAACTGTTCTCACAGCATTGCCAGACCCAAAGGAACCAGATTTAGTACAAAGGAATTCTCTCTGCTATACCGGTTTTGTAGATTCGGCTCATTGGCAAAAATACGAGAGATGACATGTCGTCGTTTGGTATTAATTTTCAAACAAAACCCCATTATGAGCAGCAACAGCCAAAAAATTCGGAGGAACACTACTCGTCCCCAAATGCAAAAACTGCAAAGAAAAACGAACCAATGATTCTCCAAGTAAAAACACTTTCTGCAAATTCAGAAGAATACCTTTTATGTGAATTGCGTGGATCTGAACTGAATTGAATGGAACGACTGAGTGCAAGCTTAGCGTTGAGGCGAATAACCAGTTTGGCTGGCTGCACCTACCTTCCCGCTGCCCTCACAACCCGTGCTGAACGAAGAACTGGGAACCTCCACACATTCGAAACCAAGAGCCGAGTTTGCCGGCCAACAGAAACACTGGAACAAAAACAAAAATACACTCATTCGTTTGTAGGGACCTCTGATGAAGATGCGATAACTGAAATACCAAACAGTTTATGCGGATATTGCAAAACGAACGGTACGTTTGAGCGGAAAACGAATTTTCGAATAAAATTTTTTAAAAAAAAATGTCTGCCAATATTTCCGGCTTTCATTTTCGCTAGTTTTATGATTACTCAGAACACAATGTATAATGAGTTTTACGAATAAAGAATTTATCACTAATTTCAAATAAATTTTCAAAAAAAAAAAAAATAACTGCATTTTTCGGAAGAAAAATCACAACAATGTGTATAAATAAAATTGAAATCGAATTAAAAAAGTTATTTAAAAAAATTAATTGTAATTTTTAAAGTGTAAATTTATGATCTTGTGAAATACATTTACTTGAAAAATTAAAATAGCCTCCCATTACAATGTAATGTGTATATGTTTAACTACAAAAATTCAACTGCTTCAAAAATTGCTTAAACCAAAAAAGGTAATTTCATAAAGCCAAAGTTCAGTTTTGAATTAGTAATCACATAATTCGCAAAAAGGTTTAAGTATCGTGTGCAGCGATCGAAATGTTGTTGGTGCTTCACAGTGCCCTATAGACCGCTGTAGCCGCTCCTGATCGTACGGCTTCTTTGCTACGAATTACTAGTAAAACTGTAATTATTTACTGAAATAAATTGAATTTCACAACGTGTCAATTGAAATCAAAAAACTATATCTTAAATTCAAAATAAATCGAGCGAATTTCAAACTAAGTTTAATTAAATTCAAAATATTCGATTTGCTCTTCAAAATATTTCATTTGATATTCAAAAAGGCGGCACGAAAAAACACCCAAACTAAAATGGCCAAAATAAAGGAAAAATCGTTCAGTTCAAAATTGGTCAAGAAAACAAACAAAATAGAAAAATTATTAAATATTGCATATTTTAGTACAAATAATTTTTATTTGAAAATCAATAAGATACATTTTAATCGCACATACTATTATAGTACAGGGTTTTCCAAAAAGAGTGATATGATTTCTTTGAAAAAAACACACTTATTGTTAAGGAAATTCAAAAGTTTTTTATATTATGTGAAGTACAATCGATACAATTAAGTTCTAAATAAAACGTCATTCAAATGGCCTCCACGAACGAATTCGATGAACATAATTTTCTAGCACTTTTTCCACTAAATCAAGTCGTATGTCATGAATGGCACGTTCAGTATTGACTTGTAAAGCTTGAAGAGAGTCTGGTTTATTTCGAAAGTCTTGTTTATTTCAAATAACCCCACAAGAAATAGTCTAATGGTGTTAAATCACAACTTCTTGGAGGCCATTCAATATCACAATTTCTTGAAATAATCGAATCTCCAAAACTTTTCTCGCAACAATTCAATTGTATCATTTGCTGTGTTGCACGTAGGTCAATGACAAAAAGATAGCTCTTAATGAGACCTAAAATATTGCTCATGAGTGCCAAGGTCGTAGGTCGACTGGAAAGAGTTTTTTTTTGGATTTTTAAACAAAATGGCATCATTTTCAAATGTGAACGGAAAGTTTATTTTTGCTCTATCTCCTTAACGGTAGATAGTTCTTAACGAGTGTTAAGGTCGACTCGTAAATGGGTTTTTGGATTTAAAATAAAATTGACTTAGCGCACTAAAAGTTCCAATTGGAGAACAATTATATTGATAATAAAACTGAATAATTTGTAAACGTTGTTCTTGCGTATATCTCTACATGATGAAATTGTAAACACTACAATACAATGAATACAATGAAAAACAAATGACAGATCATGATATATTACAGATGGCTGAAACTTCACTTCAAAATCATATCATCCCTATTGGAAAACCCGTTACAAGAAAATAGATTTTTACATTGTTTGTAAATAAAACAAAAATAATCGAAACATATTATTTCTGTAAAACTGAATATTTTTATAAGTCGTAAAAATATTCTCAAGTTTTTCTCGGGTTTTTAGATTGTTTAGACCTTAGAAAATAATAATATTGATAAAAACGATATTTAAAGATTTGTTCTCGTACGCAAATGCACCTAATTATGTTTTTACGTGAATTATTATTTTTTTTCTACCGTGGATCTTAATAGGAAATGAAGGACTAACATTTGCAAGGCCAATTTTTGAAACTTTTTACTTCCACTTTCTAAAAACAAAACCAGTAAGGAAAGACAGAAAGTCGGGCGGGGCCGACTATATAATATCCTACACCTACCTACCAATGCGAAAATGGGCATTGCGATAAGAATTTGGCAGTGTTCATACATGTAATAAGCAAACTCTCTCTGCCGATTTTCGTACTGATCGGATATAAAACACGATTTCTACAGTGCTTACATGTCAAATCGAGTGTAACATATATATTAGGACTATGTTTAAATCTGAACCGTACTGATCGGATATAAAACACGATTTCAACAGCGCTTAAATGTTAAATCGGGTGGAACATATATATGGGGGCTATATCTAAATCTGAACCGATTTTCCCCGAATTGCGCAGTGTTTTTTCATGTAATAAGAGAACTTTCTGTAATAAGAGAACTCTCTCTGCCAAATTTCGTACTGATCTGATTTAAAATACAGTTCCTACAGCGCTTACATGTCAAATCGGGTGAAACATATATATGGGGGCTATATCTAAATCTAAACGGATTTTCTCCGAATTTGGTAGTGTTCATTCTGCCGAATTTCATAAAGATCGGATGTAAAATTTGGTTTCTACAGCGCTTACATGTCAAATCGTGTGAAACATATATATGGGGACTATATCCAAATCTGAACCGATTTTAACCAATTTCAATAGGGATCGTCCTTGGGACAAAAAAGAGCACTATGCTAAATTACATTACAATCGGACCATAAATACAACCTGCACTTTGATTACAAGAATACATGGACAGACAGACGGACAGACAGACGGACATGGCTAAATCGACTCAGAAAGTGATTCTGAGTCGATCGGTATAATAAACAATGGGTCTATCTCTTCTCCTTTTAGGTGTTACAAACAAATGCACAAAGTCATAATACCCTGTACCACAGTGTGGTGTAGGGTATAAATAGCATTTAGATAGCCCAAAATGGGCCCTTTCATTTGACAGCATATAGTCCTATTGGGACTTTCAGAAAAATTACAAAAACATTTTGAAATTTATATCCTTAAAAAAATGTCGTGTCCCTTTAAATGCGAAATCGACCAGAAAATAAAAAACTGAGTACATTGTTTGTTGTGTTTCTAGTCAGCTTTCAGAATTATATAGACATTTCCATGACCATTGATTTTTGTTCAATATTGTCGCACGTTGTAATGTAAAAAAATAATGTGAATGCATTTATTTATTACGTGCAAATTAATAATTTGTTAATAAATGTTAACTAATCACAATTTAGAATGTTCGTTACAAAAAAAAACTAAAAGAAAAGATATTTCTTTGGGAGATTAAATTGACATTTAAGATCGTATAGCCACTGGAGAAGGTGCCACTTCAGTAGTAGAACGTTTTGGTTTAATCGAATCTACCATAGGTTAAGGTTAGAGTGAAAGCCAGCTTTGCCAGCTCACATAGACCAATGTAGGTCCCTTAATACACAAAGTTATCAATAGTATGAATATCGAGAGATATGTCAGAGAGTGAGAGATATGTCAGACTTCCTAGAAAGGACGATCACACTATATCCAGACGTCGTTTACTTAATGATGGACTGTAGAAAATCTGATGCTCAATGCTCTCCACTTCTTTCTCATCACTGCAGCTCCCAGAGAAGTCATTGGACTCAATACCTAACCTTCTGGCGTGTTCGGCGATTAGGTAGTGTCCCGTCAGAACTGACAATAACGTAAATTTCTTACCTCCCATGTTCGTATATTGGCCAGATTTGTCTAGATACGCAACATGTGCCGATTTCTGTCCATCTTTCGTTGCTCTGCTTTATTGCATCACGGGGCAAAATCGACTTTTTTGATATGTTTGAATGGAAAGAAAATATATTTGGAACACACATTTTTAAATATTATATATTTCTGAACAAATAAATTTTATTTGAAAATCAATAAAATATATTTGGAACGCATATATTAATATATTACAACAAAATATATTTGCAAACTAAATTTCCCAAATAAAGTATGCGTGTAAGTACAAATAAAATTATTGTTTAGGAATTTCTTCAAATATATTTTATTTAAAAAAGATTTTCAAATCTTTAGCTGGCTTTTTCGAATTTCATTTTTAACTTTTTCTTGGTTCCCAATTGTACCTCCCAGTTATGATACCATATGCAGCATTGACTTCTGTTTCAAATCAATTATTTAAATTTCTGAGCATTCCAATCCATCATTAGTTGTCAATCCACCAAAAAAATTATTTTGATCCAAGATTATAGGATTTTAATTATCATTTTTACGAACATTAAACAATTTCTAAAAAATTACTTTGAATTACTGAACAATATAACACAATTTAGGTATTTTCTGAATACTTAAATGTGAATTTTTTAATTGTTTCGGAAATAATAGTCCCAAATAATAACAAATTGGGAGTAAACAAAGATTTGTTTATAACACCATCTTCCCAAACATATAACCTTTGTGTGTACCAAATATTATATGTTTAGAGTGTTCCCTGAACATATATATGTTTCAAGCCGAATATGTTTGGGACAATATACTACAGAAGCGATTTTTTTTCAGCGTGATCTTGCCTAAGCCAAATTCTTCGAGAACTTGCAATGAGGTCCCTTTCCTAGCAAGTTCATCAGCTTTGCAGTTCCCCGTGATATCCCTATGCCCAGGTACTCATATGAGGTGTGTATTAAACCGCTCAGCAATCTTGTTAAAAGATCGGCTGTTTCTTATAGTTGCAGTTAATTTGGGATTTAACATGAGCCGTATCGATTAATGTTTTGATAAAATAACTAAGTATGACGAAAGCACAATGTGGTGCAGGGGTTATGACTATGTGTGTATGTTTTTAATGCCTAAAAAGTAGAAGAAATACTCCCATTTATTATACCGATCAGCATGTCAGTTTTAATTTTTTTAATAAAATATATAGTAATTTATTTCATACACGGAGGAACAAAAAGGCCTCTGTAACATATTGTCCCAAACATATTTTGCAGGCAACATATATATGTTTGGAGCAGCTCCCAAACATATTATGTTTGCATACAAAACATTTATATGATTGTATGCAAACATATATATGATTGTATTTAATCATATATATGCTTATGTCCAAACATATATATGACTGTATGTAATCATGTATATGATTATATGTAATCATATATATGATTGTATTTAATCATATATATGATTGTATGCAAACATTTATATGATTGTATGTAATCATATATATGATTGTATGTAATCATGTATATGATTGTATTTAATCATATATATGATTATATGCAATATGATTGTATGTAATCATATATACGATTGTATGTAATCATATATATGATAGTATGTAATCATATACAGGGTCTCCCATATTCGACGGACCCATCTGGCAACGCCATAACTTTTGACAGAGATGTCAGATCGCTTAATGACATACCGCGTTTGAAGCGTCAGTCCAAGCAGATTTTTACCATGGAACAATACACGCCACGCGAGCGCTCTGAAATAGTTGAAATTTACATTCAACAGAAGAAGTCAAGTCAACGTGCTTTTAAAATATTAAAAAATGTGAGAAGTGCGCCTTCTAAGAACACCATTAAGCGTTTATACGAAAAATTTTCGACTGGTGAGGCTCTTTCTAATCCGAAGAGGCCAAATAAAAGTCGACCAAGGCGATCGGCCGAGAATATCGCTGCCGTACGAGCCAGTGTTGAGAGGTCCCCAAGAACATCCCAAAAACGCCGTTCTCAGCAGTTGGGCATGGCTCGGTCCACTTTACAACGGATTATTCGCGTTGATTTGCATTTGTTCCCGTACAAAATTCAATTGACGCAAAGATTGTTGCCTGCGGACAAGCCTCGTCGATTGGAATGGGCCCAACGAGTCCGTGGGTCCGTCGAATATGGGCAACCCTGTATATGATTGATCTCTTCTACTCTTTTCGCTCCATCATGAAACTATAACGGTTCACAGCAACAAGTAACCTAATGTAAATCGTCACTCACTACGTCAAATACAGAAATACAATAACAACAAACAGTAATACACACTTTGCTTGTGAAATGTAGTTCATGAGCTGCAGAATAGTTTTTGAGTTTTCTGAAAATTACTAAATTTTGAGTTGTGTCTCTTTAAAAGAATTTGTGCAATGTGCAGAGCAAGGCAAAACTTCAATAGTACAGTGCACTCTTCACTACTGTACCCGGGTTCATTTCAGATGAAAACAATTTGTTAGTGCGGGAGTGTGTTTGTTCAAAGAACATGATAAGCCCACATACATACGTACATACATATGTATGTTGGCAAAATAATTTATGTGGGCCAATAAAACGGCGTCAGTATTATAGAACGTTTTGTAAATAAATCGTGTTGAAGTAACATACATTTCTTTTTTAAAAAAAATTAATTTTGCACCAAAATAATTGTGTGTTTTAATGAATAACTTCTATACATCATTGATAACATATTCTTTCTTTTATTTTGAATTTGTTGTATGTGTTAAAACTACAACTAATTTCTTTGAATTCGACATTCACCACACATATTCAATAAAAAACCCGACCTTAAGCTCGACCGGGCGAGTAAGCATCATCAAATAATAATAATACCCTTTGGTGTCGGTGCCATTCCTCCTCATACACACGGTTACCATATACATATTACCCTTCTTTGCACAAAATTATGAGTCATATAATTGGACTCTCAGAGAGTAATACTCTCTAAAACTCTAAAAAATATGTTATAACTAGCTGGACCCGGTCCACTTCGTTGCCCCAGACTTCAGATTTCCGATCCCGTTAATTTTTGGACTAATTACGTAGACTGACACCAAATATATATGCACATAATTACATTGATCTCTCTAACAAATTGCTCAAGATATATCAAACACAAAATTTAATTGGCTTATATGGGCGGGGCCACTCCCATTTGTCCGACCCCGCCCATTTTTGGACCAAGCACGTAGACTGCCACCTAATATATATGCACAAAATTAGAGTAATCTCGCTAATAATTTGTGCGAGTTATGTCAATTTCAAAATTGGGTTTATACTGGCGGGGCCACGCCGATTGGTCCAATCCCGCCCATTTTTGCACCAACTAATTAGACTACCACCTAGTACATATGCAAAAATTACAGCACTCTGGCTAACAAATTGTGCAAGATATGTCAATTTAAACTCTTTGTTTATATGGGCGGGGGCACGCCCATATATCCAATTCCTTATAGGGGCGGGGCCACGCCCATTGGCCGATCCCGCCCATTTTTGGACCAATTGAGTAGACCACCACCTAATACATATGCACAACATTACAGCACTCTCGCTAACAAATTGTGCAATATATATCAATTTAAAAATTTGGTTTATAAGGGCGGGGCCACGCCCATTGGTCTAATCCCAACCATTTTTGGACCAATCACGAAGACTGCCACCAGATACATATGCACAAAATTACAGCTCTCGCGCTAACAAATTGTGCAAGATATCTCGATTTCAAAATTTGGCTTAAAGGGGCGGAGCAACGCCCAGTAGTCCGACCCCGCCTATTTTTGGACCAATCACGTAAGTCGCCAACAGATATATATAAACAAAATGACAGCTCTCTCGCTAACAAATTATGCAAGATATCTCAAATTCAAAATTTGGCTTATATGGGCGGGGCCACGCCCATTGGTCCGATCCCGCCCATTTCTGGACCAATTAAGTAGACTAACACCTAATACGTATGCACAATATTACAGCACCCTCGCTAACAAATTGTGCAATATATGTCAATTTAAAAATTTGGTTTATAAGGGCGGGGCCACGCCCATTGGTCCTATCCCGCCCATTTTTGGACGAATCACGTAGACTGCCACCATATACATATGTACAACATTACAGCACTCTAGTTAAAAAATTGTGCAAGATATCTCAATTTCAAAATTTGGCTTATATGGGCGGGGCCACGCCCTTTCGTCTGATTCCGCCCATTTTTGGACCAATCACGTAGGTCGCCAACAGATATATTTACCCATAATTACAGCTCTCTCGCTAACAAAATGAGAAAAATATCTCAAATTCAAAAGTTGGCTTATATGGGCGGGGCCACGCCCATTGGTCTAATCCCGCCCATTTTTGGACCAATCACGAAGACTGCCACCAGATACATATGCACAACATTACAGCTCTCGCGCTAACAAATTGTGCAAGATATCTCGATTTCAAAATTTGGCTTAAAGTGGCGGAGCAACGCCCAGTAGTCCGACTCCGCCTATTTTTGGACCAATCACGTAAGTCGCCAACAGATATATATAAACAAAATTACAGATCACTCTCGCTAACAAATTGTGCAAGATATCTCAAATTCAAAATTTAGCTTATATGGGCGGGGCCACGCCCATTGGTCCGATCCCGCCCATTTTTGGACCAATTAAGTAGACTACCACCTAATACGTATGCACAATATTACAGCACCCTCGCTAACAAATTGTACAATATATGTCAATTTAAAAATTTGGTTTATAAGGGCGGGGCCACGCCCATTGGTCCTATCCCGCCCATTTTTGGACGAATCACGTAGACTGCCACCAGATACATATGTACAACATTACAGCACTCTAGTTAAAAAATTGTGCAAGATATCTCAATTTCAAAATTTGGCTTATATGGGCGGGGCCACGCCCATTCGTCTGATTCCGTCCATTTTTGGACCAATCACGTAGGTCGCCAACAGATATATTTACCCATAATTACAGCTCTCTCGCTAACAAATTGTGCAAGATATCTCAAATTCAAAATTTGGCTTATATGGGCGGGGCCACGCCCATTGGTCCGATCACGCCCATTTTTATTACCAATCACGTAAGTCGCCAGCAGATATATATACACAAAATTACAGCTCTCTTGCTAACAAATTGTGCAAGATATCTCGATTTCAAAATTTAGCTTAACGGGGCGGGGCCACGCCCATTAGTCTGACCCCGCCCATTTTTGGACCAATCACGTAGACTGCCTCCAGATATATATAAACAAAATTACAGTTCTCTCGCTAACAAATTGTGCAAGATATCTCAAATTCAAAATTTGGCTTATATGGGCGGGGCCACGCCCATTGGTCCGATCCCGCCCATTTTTGGACCAATCACGTAGACTGCCACCAGATACATATGTACAAAATTGCAGCACTCTCACTAACAAATTGTGCAAGATATATCAATTTTAAAATTTGTCTTATGTGGGCGGGGCCACGCCCACTTCATATATCGAAAATTCAAGTACCCTATTTTCACCACGCCCCACACATGTACATTCTGTGAAAATTTCAAGAAGATCGGTTCAGCCGTTTAGACGTCTATACGGTACAAACAAACCAACAAACCAACAAACAAACAAACAAACAAACAAACAAACAAACACACATTCTTCTTTATATATATAGATATATTATTTTGCCAAAAATATGTTAGGACACAATCATATCGTTTTTTAATATGCTAGAATTTTGCCCCGAACATATTATGATTGTGTGCAAACATAATATGTTTACCACAAACATATATATGATTGCATCCAAACATATTTTTAACATATTTTTTTCTCCGTGTAGAAACAAAACAGAACCAAAACAAAGTTTATACTAAAAAATGTTTAACAAAATTAAATGGGCACGAGTAAAATTTACCCCACGTTCAAAACTATATCATGCATTTTCACCTCCCAATATGAAAATATTGTTTCTAAAAGGATTTTCCGTGCACTATTCATAAAAAATATAAATTTTATCTTAAACAATTTATTTCGGTCACTTTTCGCGGAAATAAAAATATAAATTGCGATATCTCGGAATAGATCTATATATATATTGCGATATCTCGGATTTTCCTTAAAGTTTTTATAACAAGACTGTCCATATGTACCCTACCGATGCAGTAAATTTTAGAGTGGGACCGACTTTGGTTCAGAAGTTACATTATAATAACTGAAAATCTTCACCATATTACAAAGAAAAAGCATTTATATGTGTTTTCAGATATATTTTTTCTTGTAATTTCAGTTATAATGTATCTTCTGAACCCAAGTCGGACCCAATCCAAAAAGTATAGCATCGGTATACTTTTGGACCTTTTTTTATAAAAAAAAATAAGGAAAAAATAGATCGGTTTTGAGATATCGGAATTTATATTTTTATTTTCGCGAAAAGTGACCGAAATAAATTGTTTAAGATAAAATTAATATTTTTTATGAAAAGTGCACGGAAATTCCTTTGAGAAACAATATTTTATATTTTCAATTTCTTATGCTTTGTAGTATTAAAATTAACTTCAAAAAACCATTACAGAGGGGAAAAATAGCATACAATTTGCATTTATTTTTTTTAATACTGTGTGTCATTACTCCCACTTAGTAGGGTAACATTTTCTCAGAATTTGAGAAATGTCTAATTTTTTGCCTTGGACACTTGAGAAAGAACTACCCATTTGTAACAATTACAAGTTTTTATATGTTATTTTATGAAAAAGACTAATCTGAAGGCTCCTTGCCATTTTTTATGTCATTTTTCTATCTAGGACTTATAAATTGTTTAAATTGTTTAAATAACTCCATTTTAACACTTTTGATGGACAATCGTCGGTACGCCGACGAAAATTCCTATGTGTTTTTATACCCTCCACCATAGGATGGGGGGTATATTCATTTTGTCACTCCGTTTGTAACACCTCTAAATATTGATCTAAGACCCCATAAAGTATATGTATGTATTCTTAATCGTCTTAAAATTCTAAGGCGATTTAGCCATGTCCGTCCGTCCGTCCGTCTGTTGTAATCACGCTACAATCTATAATACTTGAGCAAGGTGGCTGAAATTTGTTATAGATACTTCTTCTAGCTGCAGGTAACTTGGAATTGAAAATGGGCGATATCGGTCCATATGTAGATATAGCTCCCATATATAGCATCTAACTTGTTGTGATTCCTACTATATCTTTTTTGTGTGTTTTCGGTGTTATTTTCTTTAGGTTTGAGTTATTGTGTGTGGTCACATGGTATCCATGGTGGAGGGTATATAAGATTCGGCATGGCCGAACTTAACGCTTTTACTTGTTTTTACTAATTTTCAGGAGAGACCGAAAACATTGCCATTTCTTCAAGTCGCGATATACATTTTTCAAATCTCCAATTTTTGTATTTAACTTTTAATTATTTACCACCAATATATCATAACAAAAATCCTATATGTGAAAGGGCAACGATATGGCAAATGGTTTTCTAGAAAATCTACATACGCATACGACATTTTGTTTGGAGAATTTTAAATATTATTAAAACAAACAAAAAAATACACATAGGAGTTTTGATATTTGAATGTTCACAAGGTACCACAAGCAATCGAAGTTGGCCTAGATTGACAGCAAAAACGGTTAATGAATGTTCAGAATCATTGCCTCTACTCAACTATGAAGAGATTAAAATCTGATCTGCTTCCTTTCGTGAGATATCGCAATAAAAAACTTTTTTAACAAAAAAAAAAACGAACTTAATTACATTGAATCGCTGATATTTAAATCTATTACATAATATCCCATAAATATGAACATTTGTTAGTCGTTTTATAAAGTTCGCGATATTTGCAATATTAGTATATGGGTAATTTTTTGTAATCCACAAATTCGGCTTACCTCGCCAAATGTTTACAAAAACATTATAGCATATTTAACAACATTAATAAAATTGCGTTCTATGATACCTGAAGAATAGATTAAATGGGGTAAGAATATTTAATATCAACCTATGTAGTTTATTTTTGGCTAAAATGTTAAAATGTCGAACGACTGAACCGATTTTTAAAGAGGACACAATGCACCATTTTTGTATAATCTGTTAAAAAAAATTTTAAGACATTTTTTTGAAAAAACCTTTGTACAAAAAATTTCTCCCCCTCGATTTTCTTCAAATTTTCACAGAATATTCGTCGCACTCTCACAAATCCAGAAAAGTAAAAACAGTTTTGTGAGACTCAACATTTGTAAAAGTTATGGAAGAAATGCCAAGACTAGTCTGACAATTTTTGCAAAATACTGACAATTTTTGCAAAATACTACACAGTGGTACGAACTCAAAAAGAGAAATAAATCGACCGTTTCTTAACCAAGCAACCGATTGCGAACAAACTTGGTATGGTAGATGAAGCGGTGTTGGAGAAGTAAAGTTTTATATTTGGGCCACCTATGCCAGACATGGGGGGAGCTAGAGGGCCTCAAAGTTGGCCACATCGCACAGTGGGAGAAAGGTCAAAATTAGCGCGAAAAAATATATTATAGTTTTTCCATGTTTTGACTCCCATGTTTTTGATAGTTTTAGTTGAAAATTGTGTCATTTAAATATTTTTTATAAGTTCAGATTTAATTTTTTTTTATTTAAAAAATATTTATTTAAAATGGAAATTATTTTCGAATTTAATGCATGTGGTTTAAACAAATTAATTATTTTTTGTTAAATTTTGTTACTAATACTTAGTCCAAATTTCCCTAAACCATAATGCGTTTGCGAAGAACTATTTCCGATTTTTTTTTGGATTTGTACCAAATTTAAAAATTTCCCATCGCTTAATCTGCATGTTTCCTAAAAATAATTATAGAAAATCAATAGGCAAATCTTGGCAGCCAAAATTTTCGGAAGTTGCACTTTATAAGGTTAGCAAGAAATAAAATAAAAATCTAGGCTGCATCGCACAGCATTCCTAACTAAACCCTTACCGAACGTATAACAATTGAAAACAAGTAAAAGCGTTAAGTTCGGCTATGTCGAATCTTATATACCCTCCACCAAGGATAGCATGTGACCACACAAAATAACTCAAACCTAAAGAAAATAACACCGAAAAACAAAAAAAATATAGTAGAAGAGAACAGTAGGAAGTAGATGAGAACAGTTAGATGCTATATATGGGAGCTATATCGAAATATGGACAGATATCGCCCATTTTCATTCCCAAGTTACCTGCAGCTATAAGAAGTATCTATACCAAATTTCAGCCACCTAGTTCAAGTATTATAGATTGTAGCGTGATTACAACAGACGGACGGACGGACAGACAGACAGACAGACGGACGGACAGACAGACGGACATGGCTAAATCGTCTTAGAGTTTTAAGAAGATTAAGAATATATATACTTTATGGGGTCTCAGACCAATATTTAGAGGTGTGACAAACGGAGTGACAAAATAAATATACCCCCCATCCTATGGTGGAGGGTATAAAAATAATATATTAAAATATTTCAATTGTTTCCGCAATTCTGTTTTTCTTCAGCAATTAACAATATGAAATAGTTTACCTTCAGTTGTAAAATAAAATAGAAAAATCATAAATTTTACCAAAAACAATCACTTTTCTGTTCAAGTGAATGTAAACTATACAATTAAAATATATCAATCACGAATGGCCTATAGAGTTCCAGAATTAATGAACCGTTGTATCGTCATGAGTGAAATAATTGAGAAATGTGGAATGCCGGTAAGTGCAGCCAAGTTGTTAGATTAGTGGTATACCAATATTTTAGGACTTGTTGTAAGTTCATATTTCGACCTTTTTCGCGCTAAATTAGATGTTTTTCCCACCGAAAAATGTTCAAGCGCGTGTACATCGTGTTTCTCTTCGGATTTATAAAATTTCTTGAGGTCTGCAAAAAGAACTTTTTACACCTAAGAAATATCTCGTTTAGTTACCGAGATATCTGTAATTGAAAATTGAATTTTTATTTTTTCCCTAACCGTGTGCTAGTATTTTGTAAATATCGGAGCACAATATGCACCGATTTTAGCCGTAACAACATGTCTGGGTGGGCAATAAAATTTTGGGCTTTAAAATTCAAAATTTTATATTTTTTTTTATAAAAATTAAAAAGAACCTCCAGCCGAACAGTTTAAAAAAACATTAAATTTGAACAGGTGAACTATAAACAACATTAAAACTCAAAATGTTCTTTAAAAAATCAAAAATTTATCTAAGCAAGAAAAATTTTGATTTTTCATATCTTTGTATAGTACAATTAATTAAGTTGCCAGAATTACTTTGTATTTTCATTATTGATTTTACAAATCGGAATAAAACTATTCACATTTAGCTTAAGACTTTTGCATTGAAACTTTAATTATTGCAGGGTATTTATAGGTTTCCATGTTATGTTCTTTTTTATTTTACTACTTCGTTTTAATGTTCACAAAAAACAAAAGCGGAGGCAGTTAGTGTTCATAAATCTAACCAAGATATTTCTTATGTGGAGTACTTATGCGTGGAAACCTGTTCCATGGCACGATTGGACCTTTCCACTGGTTTCATATCAATATCATAAGCCGGTCATCTGGTGTTGGTTCTTTGGCTGTTTGGTAGTTTGGTTCATTGGATTATTGCAGCATTGTTGCTAAGTGTTTTTTTCGTTCCTTTGTTTTTCAATACAAACTCACCATAAATAAATGCAAATATGTACTTGCTTAAGAAGTTGGTTGGAGCTAAGCCAGAGAAAAAAATCTATTCATGATTACTTACATTGTGCACAGTGAAAATCACAAACATTGCGGCAGTTAAACAAAAATTGATAGTTTTGCAATAAAGTTTCCCAACTCTAAGATATTGATAAAATGTCCGGAAAACAAATAAAAAATGTAAATATTGGTATATTCAGTGTGTTAAATTAAGATATTACAATTCGTTTTCATTTTACATTTACTGAAATGATATATATTTTTTTCCTTAATAAGATTTAAGTTATAAATTTTAGACGTCTCCATTTTAATAGTGAATACATTTTGTTGTTTTATATTATAAATATACAGGTTTAAAATAATTTATAAATTTACATTGTACAAGAATATATAAATTTTATAAAATATTTACTATTTCACCTATAAAAGCAAAGAAAAAATCCGTTTCAGGGAAACGAAATATTAGACATCTATATACAATTCTCGTTTCGTTTATGTGACGGAAACATATTCTGACCAAAAGAAATTACAGTCGTCGTATACGAGATGATGTCGCTCTTATATATATTTGGTAAAGCCATGTGTGCCCCACTTTATATATAATTAAGCTGTAAATTCGCAGTTTTCGTTTTATTTTTAAAAGAATTTCCTACAAAAAATACATCGCTCTATGATTTGCTTCTTTTCCCATAAAATGATTTTTTTGGTTATAGAATTGAATGCCATCCACTGTGGACGGTACATAAGATACGGTCTGGCCGAAGTTACTACCAATTAAAAGTCATTGATATTGAGTGCAATGTTTCTGTTGAAATTTAAAGTAGCAGTTTTATAATCTTTAAAATATTTCTGACCATTGAAAATAGTTCAACAGCTCCAAAAGATGTTAAATTTTTTTTTGTTGAATACAGTCACTTCACTTTAATTTACCGGATTATATGAAACTCCCCCCCAAGGCATCTGAAATGCGCCGCTGCAGATTAAACATTTGCATGGCATTATTTCTTCGAGACACAACAAAAAATAAAACGTTCATTATTTTTTTAAATCCACTGTAAAACGCTTAAAGACAACTCGAGTAGCAAAACAACAAAAAAATAGCATTCAACATTTCGCAGTATACAACAGGTTTTCAGACTTTCAACAACATTTTTATTGTACATTTTGGTGCGGATGTCAGTTGTGGCCGACCACATCGACGACGTGAACGTGGACGACGAATGGACAAACCTTCCTTCGACAGACCTAACAAACATATGGTTAAAAATGCACTTTCTGTGTAAGTTGGATAATAAAAAAGGCATATCTCGACATAAGAATTCTGCCAAAAGGAGCCATTTATAATGAATTTTATTTTATAACGGCAACATTGGCTGCAATTTCTTAAAAGCTGCTATCCACGGCCATCAAGAAAAAGAAACGTATCTCAAACTGAACCACAAGAAAAAATGTGTTGAGTCAAAACTTTGGCAAATGTTTGCCTTTGCCTATAAAACCGAAAATATACAAAAAAAACCAAAGGATTTGTTAAGACTCGAGAGTGTGTGTCTGTGTACTTTGCCAATTTCTGCTTCTTTATGGTGATGAAGTCCGAAATGATTTTCTGGTGAGTTGCAGAAAGATTTTTTCC
The DNA here is from genome assembly GCA_963930755.1 of Eudasyphora cyanicolor. Lineage (NCBI taxonomy): Eukaryota > Metazoa > Arthropoda > Insecta > Diptera > Muscidae > Eudasyphora > Eudasyphora cyanicolor. Next base: position 155,747,422 of record OZ005738.1, on the reverse strand, counting down.
TTTCAAAGTTTTGTTTTGCTGTCTGAATAAAGTAGCATATTTCAACAGCTTTAAATGAAATGATTTTCTTTCAACTGAAAAGAACTGCATACCAGGAAACTGAAAAGGTTTTGAAAAAGATTTTTTAAGTCATCGGCTTTTGTTAAACCATCACAAGATTGGGATGAAATATTAAGCAGGGATTACACTATGCAACTGTACATAATATTTATTTTTAAATGTCTGTGAGTAATACATTTTTGGTGTATTTTTGTGTTTTAACTAGAAAAATATTTTTTTTATTATATTGAATAATATTTGAATATAATTTTTGAAAAAAAAAAAAAAAACAACACGGATTGCTAGTTTGGCCCGGCTGAATCATGCATATCCTCGACCATGGATTGCAGTCAAATCAATAATCGCAAAATCTTGGAAAAGGAAAAAAGTAAATAATGGGTCGATATGTTTTTTTTGTAGAAAATTATTTGAAAATAAAACTGAAGCCGAACTGTTTCAGTTAATGTGTTCAGGTAATGAGGCTACTGGGTAATTCCAACGGCAGTCGACCCACTTTTAAACACGACCCCCTCCGATTTCGATAAAATTTGGTACACGCTATCTCCTAGTGTCTACAATTTGTATGATGTCTATATTTAGTCCAAATTCCTTATGGTTCTTGTTTTACAGCGTCCGAAAGTTGGTCGAATCTCTACTTTTTTCTTAAAGGATACTGAATTCAACAGACTATTAAGAACGCGTTATCCGATTTCAACGATTTTAGTGCCATTGTAACTGGCCGCACTCGTACTTCAATACTAATAATTTAAAAAAAATATTGTCCTTGTCGAAGGACATTAAACATCTAAAAATTTTTTTAATCCTTCAATATCTCGAAATGCACCTAATTTTTTTCTTCATATTTTTTGTAGTTAAACCGTTAAATGTCCTTTACACGTGACAAAAGTTTCACGATGGAGGTCATTTTGGTTTAAAAGATACAGATTTTTACTGTTTTCTCCCAGATATATTTCAGGATTTTTATATAAAACACAATGTAAATTCTTTCTATTTGAGCGGAATCAAATTATTATTTGTTATGAGAACGTATATCGGATCGTGGTAATAATACAATCTGATTTATATTTTTGAAAGTCTTAAGTCAGGATTACTTTTAAGCCTGGCTTAAAAAATATATTGGTTAGAAGGAATTACAAAGGTGTAACTTCGTGGAATATCCATAATAAAGGCACTTATTTATCATTTGACGTGAATATCTCTATATGACCATATATATTTGTTTGTCATTCTATATTTAGCAAATTTTAAAACGGCCTGTATATTGGGACTATGGGCAACAAAAAATTGTCGAAGTGATTCCTAAAGAATCACTTTTGATGCACTTACAAAAAGGAAGTTAGTCCATTTTTTCACTCCCAAATACAAAACTTGAATACACAAATGGTGGTTAAATTGTAAGGGCCGATGTTGAATGTGAACCACACCTAAACGTCAAGTTTTTTTCTTCATGTCATTTGACATTTCTCAGTTTCAGACTAACTAAATTTTGAACCATGGGAAGATACAGAATCGAGCAACGCGTTAAAATTGTTTAAGCCTTTTACGAAAATGGGCGTTCAAATCAAAATGCATTTCGTGCACTTCGTGATGATTTTTTTAATCAGCATAATCGACCAAATGTGTCCACAATCTAAAGAATTGTGCGCAAATTTCAGCAAACCGGGTCTGTAGGAGGTGTGAAAACACCTGTGCATGCTCGCTCAGTTCGTTTGGTGCGACTTATGGGCTGGCGACGTCATCGGGCCATACTTCTTCGAAATGAGGCCGGTCAGGCAGTTACTGTGAATGGTGGTCGCTATCGTGAGATGATAACGAACTTTTTATGGCCCGGACTGGAAGATATGGATGTGGACAATATGTGGTTTCAACAGGACGATGCCACTTGACAGCACACAGGACGATGCCACTCTGCCAATTTTTGTGGTACAGGGTATTATAAGTTTGTTTTATGGCAGATGTTTGTAATACCTAGAAATACTACAGCTAGATCAACCTTAAAGTATACCGATCGACTCAGAATCACTAGCTGAGTCGATTTAACCATGTCTGTCCGTCCATCGGTCCGTCTGTCTGTCCATCTAAGTTGTATGATGAGTACAACTAAATTTTGCAGTTCTTTCGTACCAGAAATTGAAGCCTATTGAATTTGAATCAAATCGGTTTAGATTTAGATATAGCTCCCATATTATATTTCGTCCGATTTGACACTTTAGCCATATACATAGAAGCTGTATTTTACATCCAATTGTTTTGAAATTTTGCATGGTAGAGTTTCTTGATTATTGAACCAACATTGCTCAATTTAAAGAAAATCGGTTCACATTTATATATAGCTCTTATATATATTTTCGTCCGGTTTGGTCCACTAGACCTACAAACGCTATCGTTTACATCCAATCGTTTCGAAATTTAGTATGGTTTAGTTTCTTAATACTTGGACCAACACTGCCGAATATGAAGAAAATCGGTTTAGATTTAGCTATAGCACCCATATATATATTTCGTTCGATTTGGCCCATTAGTCCTATAGAAACTGTTTTACACCCAATTGTTTTGCAATTTAGCGTGGTGGAGTTTATTTATCTATGAATCAACATCGCCGAATTTAAATGAAATCCGTTAAGATTTAGATATAGCTCCCATATATATATTTCGTCCGATTTGGACTTTTTGACCTATAGAAGCTGTATTTTACATCCAATTGTTTTGAAATTTTGAATGGTAGAGTTTTTGATAATTGGAGCAACATTGCTCAATTTAAGGAGAATTGATGCACATTTATATATACCTCTCATATACATATATGTTTCATCCGATTTGGTCCATTAGATCTATAAACGCTGTTGTTTACATCCAATCGTTTCGAAATTTAGTATGGTAGAGTTTCTTAATACGTGGACCAACACTGCCGAATTTGAAAACTTAATTGTATCGATTGTACTTCACATTAAATAAAAAACTTTTGAATTTCCTTAAAAATAAGTGTTTTTTCAAAGAAATCATTTTACTCTTATCGGTAAACCCTGTATTACTTTGCAGAAATGAGGTTTTTGATCAAAGTTGATAAAAATCTGTTCAGATTATGTATAGTCAGTCCCATTTATTTGTTCCTTTCGATTCTTCATCTAGGAGTATAAACGAATACTGCGAATATTAAGGTTATGGTCTCAGACGTAGTTTGTTATGATCAACACCTTCAACTCCTCCTTGAAATAATCCATGATGAGGAGGTGGAGCTAAATACTTTTTCAACTGAAACGAGACCAATTATTCCAAATTATTATCCCAATGCCCCTTTTCGCATTATTAGAGAGGTGTAGGGTATTATATAGTAGGCCCCGTCCGACTTTCTGTTTTTCCTTGCTGGTTTATAAATATCGAATGGAAAGCTTTGTTCGATATTTGTTCTCAGACCTATTAATCCGTTTTAATGGGCATATTCCTATGTGTAAATAGGCTCAGAATTGGATTATAAATGGATATGTATAATAGATGATATTCTAGTATAGAAGGATAGTTTTGCCAGAAGGGTCAATTTATAGTCATTTTGAAAATTGTCTAAGGTCAAAAATAGAAAATGACTATTTGACTTTATTTTTAATGATATAAAAACGTTATACATTTCTTTCGTATTAAGGCATTTATAGTTCTATTGCTTGACATTTCTATTCATCTTTTTTGGTGGATAATTCGCCATTTAAAATAATCACTAGTATACATATTATCGAGTACTGAAAAAAGTTAAACGATAGTTCGTTCAGGCACAGTCTTGTGTATCCTTCACCATTAATCTCACTGGCACTGGCACTCACTGCCATAACAGTAAAAATCTCAGAAATTGTGTTAAATGCAAAATCCGGAAAGAAAATTTGAAGTAATGTAAGGGCCGTTTCAAATTTTAATATACAGCTGCTATAATTCGTATGAAATTTATTAACCAAATTTCAGACCAAGTGAAAAATTTTTTTGTTTTCTGAGCAAAATAGGGTGCAATGTACTTGTAGTTTCTAAGGTGTAATAAACCCAACAGACCCATCTGGTGTGTGACTTTTGAATGAAAGCTGTATCAAAGTGTGGCCCAATATATGGCAAATTGAGTACTTATTTGCATAATTTCAGCCAATTAATTGTTATTTGTGGCCATTGTAAAAAAGGTCCTGAAAGTATTTATTATATTAATAGTCACAAAAATTTATTTGTATTAAAGCTTAACCACTATTTGAAATATCCCTCCTTAACATCATATAGTATTAATTAATTTGTATATTATTTTAACATTCAAATCAAACAAAGCAATTCAATATCAATTTAGATAAATGAATTACCTTAATTTACTTTTGGTTCCACACACTTACACAATCCGTTTAAATAACAGTACTAATTTGTTTAATTTCCCAAATATAAGTATAACAAAACAATATCAATGAAAATCTAAATTTTGGAAACCATATACGAGTATGTACATATACTCATATTATATCAGATTTCAATATCTATTCTAACTGCCCGCCAATGTCAGACCACAAATAAACGAACAAAGGTCAAACTATGCCAACGTTACCACTAATGCCACCCAATGTTGGCCGAACCAACGACAACAGCGAGCGGGCGAACGACAAATAGAAGTTCCGCAAATAACATTTAATGCTAATGGTAATACGGTCCTAATCTAAGGTCAGAACTATTAAAATCCCATCAAAAAATGTTGGCTGATGTAAAAATAAACACAAATAATCATTTAAACAGACGAACGAGATAGACGGGCTCAGGAACAGGCCGTGGCTATTATAGCCACCAAACATCAATACAAACACACAGGCACACATACATACGTGAACTTGAGTGTATCCTTCCCATACATGCTCACTTGTAGATGACAAAACAATACCACTACTTTATAGGGCTGAAAAGAACAACTAACTACTCTCACACTGTCACCAAGGGGGCAAAGAGAAGAGAGGCATGTTACTCGTACAATATACATTCAATGTCCATACAATCGTCTCCGTCTGAGTACACCATAGACGGCCATTGGAGTCACAATTGAAATGATGGCAAATAATGACCCCAAATAGTAACAACTTAAGCGAATACATTTACACGTTCACTCGTCTAACGTACAATACATTCTCACTTATGTGCTCGGCATATGGGCCACTTCGCGTGAGATTTGCCAACAGTCTCGCAGTAGAATATGCTTAGCCTACAAAGCTAAGGGGTATACTGAGATATATCCTGTGGTAAGGAAATACAGTTAAGGATTATTAACGCAATAGAAGTAACAAAAAGTAAAGTTTTTAGCATTGCAACAGTTTCAGGCCACTGCAATAGCCCATATATGGATATACGTATGAAGTCATACTTAGTTCATACCGTTGTAGTAATCTGGCCATCCATCGAGTGAAGGCAGAAAATTTCAACAAACAAAATTGTCATAATGTTAAAACAAATCTGTGTATTAGACAACAATAACGTCTAGACAACACTCAATATTCGTACAACGGACGGGCCATTAAAAAAGTCCAAAAATGAACGAACAAATACTCACAAAGGAATGCAGAGTCACAGCAATCAGGGGACAGTGGGGCGAGATCCTTGAAAATCTTAAAACAATTACAGTTTGAATTAAATGCGTGTGATGATAAAACCTATTTAACTAGTAAGAAAAACACAAACCATAATATGAAGATAAAAAGTACGGGTAATAAATTAAAATAAAATTTCACATTAAAATACTATCTTATTTTTTTATAAAATCAAAATTTATCTCCAATACCCTTACTTTTCATTTGCATATTATGGTTTGTGTCTTCACTTTATCTTATTTTCTCTGTCAACTCTCCAAAAAAAATTGTCAAATCTGTCAGAAGTTTTTAAGAAAGTTAGGTTAGAATGTTAATTTAGTTAACAACAACATAATATCGAACGATTTTCCTCCGTGTATGAATAAGAAATTGTAGACAGGAGTTATTTTTTGTTTTCGAGAATTTTGAAATTTTGAAGGTTTGAAAAATCTATTTTTTCATTCCAATAGGCTCAAGATCGAAGGTTAGAAGAAAAACAGTAAGGAAGGGCTAAAGTCGGACGGAGCCGAATATAGTATGCACTATATCACCCTATCGGAGCACATTAAGAAGAAATATTGTCAAATGTTGTTTTCCTAATGATTACGAACTATCCAAAATAAACTTTTTTATAGCGCTTAGGTTCAAAATAGGGATACATAGGGATATATAAATCTAGACCCATTTTCTTCTAAATTTAAAGATATATTAAAACCAGTAAGGAAAGGCTAAAGCGGACGGATGCCCTAGACACCTTTTTTAGAGCAGAATATCTAAAACGATTACATATTAACTCGAACACTTCGAATTTTTATTACATGGACCACAAAGAGGGTCGGTATGGAATGAGAGTTATTCACATATTGTGATCGAAAGAACGTAAAATAATGTGTCAAAAAATACGGCAATGGAATAATGAAGGTATAGAACAAAAAGAGAAAATATTTCCCAGCAAATCGGAGTTAAATCGATTTGGCTCTATGAAATAAACCCCAATGAAATAACACCCAAAAATAAAATGAAGTAAATTCCAAAAAATTTCATACATTTAGGGATTTATTTCATCGTGAAATAAATCCCAAAAAGTTTTGGGTTTTATTTAATTTTTTCTGGAAATTGTTTAATTTTTTACTTGGGATTTATTTCGTTCCTGTAATACACACAAAAAAGGTGCAATGAAATAATTCCATAATAAAAAAATTTGGGATTTGTTTCATTTCTTAAAAATTTTGGTATTTATCTAATTTTTTTTGGTATTTATTTCATTATTTAAATTTTTAAATTTTGAAGGAAGTATGAATTTGAAATTATTAGTGATAAAGAAGAAATGGCATGTTGATCAGAAAACATTATACAGGGTGGCCCAAAATGACCAACGGGGTTTGAGTTCATTATAACTTTTTATTTAAGACATAATTATTATTTTATTTTTATCCTGTATATGTATATACTGGGTGGCCTAAAATGACCGAAGGGGTTTGAATTCCTTATAACCTTTTTCATAAACTTTTTTTATTTCTTTTTAGTATTTTGTAGAAAAGACTTGTGGAATTTAAAATGGAACAGTACACAATTGAAAAACGTGCAAAAAAAAATAAAAAATACAATAATAAAAAAAATAATTATGTCTTAAATATAAATTAATACTTATTTTAACAACATAGAATTGCAAATGAGAAGCGCGCAGTATTTTATCATTGGTATGCTATTGGAAATGATGTAATGAGATGCAGGAAAAATTTATTTGTGGATACATAAATAATGCTGTGGATACATAATAATGTCCAAAAAGTCTAGGTAAATGTATAAATTATGACCCATATTCTAAAAATAGGAAATTAAAAAAAATAAATTTTTATATTTTTTATTTTGACAATTTTGTTTGGGAGGTACTAAAAGGGGTGTGGCAATAGCACCAATTTTTATACCCTCACTTTGGTGATACGAGGGTATGGCGCAGTGAAATAACCCCCAAGTGAAATAAGGCGCAGTGAAATAACCCCCAAGTGAAATAACACCCAAGCCGAAAAAGAAATAACACCCAAAAAAAAGATTGAAAATTGGGTTTGGGTGAAATTTCATTAACTTTGGGGTTTATTTCATTTTTTCAAGTTTTTTTAAATTTTTGTTACTAAGACCAAAATGAAATAAAACCCAAAATAAAATGAATTTGGGATTTATTTCATTCATTTTGGAGATATTTTCATTGTTTAGAATTTATTTCATTTTCATTGAAATCTAATTTTTCTTGGGCCGTATTTCATTTTATTTGGGGATTATTTCATTGACATTCAAAATGAAATTTAGGAAAGTTTTTAATAATAAAATTGTTAGATATCGCTTCCTTGTCGTTAGGCGGTTAGAATCGTATGAACATATTGAACGGGGTAATTTTAGGGTGGGCATTGAGAGTAGTAATCAGTTCTTAATAGTGCTTCAGAGAATAAAATTTACAAATTTTAAATTATAACAAATAGGAAAATTTAAGTTGTAGGGTCATGGATAGCAGATTACAGAAAACATACCAGATGGTACGATTTCATTATATTAAAATAAGATTATAGTAAAATAAGATTTGCGACTATTTTGCTAGAGAGCCGATCAGTAACGGAACTGATTGGGTTTGTACCCTTTTAACAATTTACGAATAAATACTGCTGTAAGAGAACAAGTAAGAAAGTTTCAGTCGGGTAAACCGACTAAGGTATACCCTCACTTTGTGAGTAATGTAATATTGAATATTACTCGAATTATTCTGTCAATTTGTGTGGGAGGTACCAGAAGGGGTTTATCAAATACACCATTTTTTCGCTGAACATTAGATACTTTAAATTCATTGCACTGTGCCGACTTATAAGCATTTATGTGCACTGGTATAAACGTTATGAGACATTAATTTGTGGTATGATTTGGGCATTTTGTGTGGGAGGTACAAAGAGGGGCGTGGCAATAACGCCCATTTTTCACAGGGCTATAGACACTATAAAAACATTACACTGTACAAAATTTCAAGTATTTTTATACACTGGTTTTAATGTTATAAGCTGTTAACTTTTGGTGCAATAAGGTACCTTTGTGTGGGAGGTACCAAAAGGGGCGTGACAACAACATCCATTTTTCGCTGGACTGTAGGCAATATAAAAGCATAATACTGTACAAAATTTCAAGTATTTTTATACACTGTTATTAATGTTATAAGCTGTTAACTTTTGGTGCAAAATGGTGCATTTGTGTGGGAGGTACCAAAAGGGACGTGGCGACTTCGCCCATTTTTCTCGAGTTGATAACGACTAATAAGCTAATACTATGTGTGGAATTTCAAAAGATTCGAATAAGTAGTATAGCAGTTATTAAAGAATCAATATTTCACAACATTTTAATCCTTTGTGGGGGAGGTACTAGAAGGAGTGGACCAATATGGCTCATCTTCGAACTTAGCCGGAGATAGAAAAAAATATTACATCATACCAAATTTGAGGTCAATCGGTTACTTCTTTCGAGAGTTATCGTGCGCACCAGCCAGCAGACACACAGACAGACAGACAGACGGACGGACATTGCTCATTCGACTTAAAATGACCCAAAACGGATTTCCTCCGAACATACTTGGGGTCTTAGGTCACTCCTTCGACGTGTTACACTTTTTTCCGTAGCAAATGATATATACCCTCGTCACACTAAAGTGAGGGTATAAAAATTGTAGAATAGATAAAGTAAGTGAAACAGAGAGACAACAATTGCGGCGTTTTTTTGGCATATTTTTCATCTGCTTTACTATTTATTCATGTCAGAAAATTTTATGGAAATATGTTGGAGCAGAAAACACGAATAGGAGTTAATGGAGACGAAAAATAGGTAAAAAATTGCCGCGATTTTTCACCTATTTTTCGTCTGCATTAATTGCAATTTCTTCAAGTTTTCTCTTCCAACAGTTTTCGAACATGAAGAAATAGTAATGCAGACGAAAAATTTGTTTCGTCGGCCTATTGGAGATTCCATACAAGCGTTTCTGTAAATACTACAGTTTTTGGGAAAAATTATGTATATTGCACAAAAAAATATTTGTCTAGACGAATAAATTTAATTTGGAGTTTATTTCATTTGTTTGGGGTTTTTTAATTGGGGGTTATTTCACCTTTTTTTGGGGGGAATTATTTTTTTTAATTTAACCAATATTTTTTGGGGGTTGTTTCATTTATCATTTGGCTTTTTTTCATTTAATTTGGACTTTATTTCACATTTAATCTTTGGGCGTTATTTCATTTCATTTGGGGCATATTTCATTGGGGGTTATTTCATTTTCGTCTTGGGGGTTATTTCACTTGGGGGTTATTTCGTGGCGCCCGAGGGTATATATCATTTGCTACGGGCCAAAAGTGTAACACATCGAAGGAGTGACCTAAGACCCCAAGTATGTTCGGCGGATATTCGTAATTGGGTAATTTTAAGTCGAATGAGCAATGTCCGTCCGTCCGTCTGTCTGTCTGCTGGCTGGAAAGGAGTAACCGATTGACTTCAAATTTGCTCTGTCGTACTATTTTTTCTATTTCCGGCCAAGTTGGAAGATGGGCCATATTGGCCCACTCATTCAAGTACCTCCCACAAAGGGTTAATATTTAGTGAGTTATTGATTATTCAATAACTTCTTACTACTTATTAGAATGCGCAGTTGCCACGTCCCTTTTGGTACCTCCCACACAAATGGACCATTTTGCACCAAAAGTTAACTGCTTATAGCTTTAATATCACTTCATGGAAATACTTGACATTTTGTACAGTGCAATGCTTTTATAGTACCTAGAGCCCAGTGAAAAGTGGGCGTAATTGGCACACACACAAAGGTACCTTTTTGAACGAAAATTTTAAAACTTATAACTTTAATACTAGTGCCTACAAATACTTAACATATTGTACAGTGTAATGTTTTTATAGTACCTAGCTCCTGTCGAAAAATGGGCGTTATTATCACGCACTTTTTGGTACCTCCCACACAAACGCACCATTTTTGCACAGTGTTGTCTTTAAAATTCCTACAGTCCTGTTAAAAATGGGAGTTATGACCACACCCGTTTTTGTACCTCCCATACAAAAAGAGCCAAGACATACCAAAATTAGTGCACATTTACATTGCTAACAAAGTGAGCAATAAATTTCAGTCGGTTTAGTGGTAAAGTATTGATTCTCTAGTAACTTCTATACTACTTATTCGAATCATCTGGAACTCCACACATAGTATTAGTTTATTAGTCACTATCACCTCGAGAAAAATGGGTGAAGTTGCCTCGTCCCTTTTGGTACCTCCCACACAAATGCACAATTTTTCACCAAAAGTTAGCAGCCTTTGTCCAGTGTCATGCTTTTATAACGGGTGACCCAAGTAGAGATCCTTTTTTTGATAGATCACGCGTGAGTCGTGCCATGCTGTCATGTTATTTTTGTTAAGTATTGTTTGGCATTTCATCATGGAAAGACTTACGTCTGAACAACGTTTACAAATCGTTCAACTTTATTACGAAAATTCACGTCCTGTGAGGAATGTGTTTCGTCCACTTCGCTCAACTTATGGTCAACATAATCGGCCTACTGAGCGTACTATTCGCAACACCATCACCCATCTTGAGACCTAGCATTCATTATTGGATAATATTCGACCGAATAGATCACGTCCATCACGCAGTGAAGAAAATGTAGCGGCCATAGCTGAGAGTGTACACGAAGACCGCGTAGAGTCGATTCGGCGCCGTTCGCAGAACTCGGACGACGTATGGAACGACTTGGCGCATTTTACTTCGAGATCTTAAATTGAAAGCATACAAAATACAGCTTGTGCAAGAACTGAAGCCGCCCGCGACCTTCCCAAGCGACCATTTCTGGCTCAATGGCCGCTCAATTGCCGCATTTGGGACGAAGAGCAACCTGAAGAGATTCAAGAGCTGCCACTTCATCCAGAAAAAACAACGGTTTGGTGCGGTTTGTGGGCGGGTGGAATCATCGGTCCATATTTCTTCAAAAATGATACCGGTGAGAACGTAACCGTCAATGGCGACCGTTATCGTGCCATGATAACCGACTATTTGATGCCTAAAATTTAAGCTCGTGATCTCGGCGACATTTGGTTTCAACAAGACGGCACCACTTCCCACACATCGCATCAATCAATGGATTTATTCAGAGAACACTTCGGTGAGCAGATAATTTCACGTTTTGGGCCGGTCGATTGGCCACCAAGATCGTGTGATATCACTCCGTTAGACTTTTTCCTGTGGGGATAAAGTCTAAAGTTTGTGCAAACAAACCTGCTTCGAACAATTAACGTTATTGCCACGCCCCTTTTTGTACCTCACACGCAACGGTACCAATTTGCACAAAAAGTTAAGAGCTTACAACGTGATTACCAATGCATGAAAGTACAACAACATTTTGCACAGTGTAACGCTTTTGAAGTACATTTAGCCTTGTGAAAAATGGGCGTTATCACCACGCCCCTTTTTGTATCTCCCACACAAAATAGCCAAATCATAACAAAATTGAATATCTCATAACATTAATATTGCAGTGCATATAAACGCTTATAATTCGGTACAGTGGAATGTTTTTAAAATATATATAGTGTTCAGCGAAAAATAGGTGTATTTGTTAAACCCCTTCTGGTACCTCTCACACAAATTGACAGAATAATTCGTGTAGTTCGTAAGTGAGGGTATATCTTTGTCGGTTTACCCGACTGAAACTTTCTTACTTGTTTTCTAATTAGTTAACCAACAATTACTAAAACTCTGTTTCTACGTGAAAGATCTTTAATTTTGCATATGACGATGGAATTCGAAATATGTATAGTTTTTAAAATAACTTACAAAATATTGTAAAATTTCCAGGATTGGAATCACCCATATATCTATCTATATGGGGGATTTCATGACAAGTGATTCAAATTTTGAAAAGATTTCTTCCGAGCGGTATGAAACATGCCCCACGTTTAGTCCTATTGGGTAGTAGTTTTGATACAAAATTTCAATGAGATCGGTTAAGGACTGTCCGAATTGGAGGGTGTTGAAATTTGCCATCCCATTCCCATCCATATTGCTAATTACCTGTTGTATTTACATAGAAAAGTTTATGCAAAGTGTTATCGATAGCATTTCCTTCAATCTTTAAAAAAAGATTTGAAAAACCCAAAAAGATTTTGTATTTTTTTTTTCTACAGTTAAAACTTCTTTTGAAATTTTTGTCTAAAACTACATATATTATTTTTTGCTTGAAAGAAAGCTTAAGTATTTTCCTGCAGGAGCTTTTTGGTTTTTTAGTGGGATGGGAAATAAAAAATTAAATTAGCTTCAACATCTTCTAATAACAGATGTTCTTCCCTTCAGCGGTTTCAAAGATATCTTAAAACACATTAGGAAAATCCAACTTTTTTAGAAAATTTTAATAATTCATGCAGAATTTATTCGGTTGAAACGTTTGGTCTTAAACCGTATAAATTCGGACTGAATTACAAAATCGCAGATCAACAATAAACAAGAACAAAAAAGTTGAACTCGATTTCGAAATTCTACAATAATAGAATATTCGGTTAAGTGGTGTATAAGTTATAATAACTTTGGTAAAATTGGTAGATTTGCCAAATTAGCTACAACTTTTTAAATTATATATCAATTTTCTTCGGAATTATCTCATTTTATTCATGATCAACCTGACTACGATAAAATAATAAAAATATTATGATAAACAAATGGACGTATGACGACTGATCCGTGTTTTGATACAGCCCATACAAAGGTGCCTTCACACAACTACGTTACCTAATATTTATTTATGAACCATGGTGGAGAGTATATAAGATTCAGCAAGGCCGAACTTAAGTCCGTAAAACGCATAATCTTTCATTTGCAATTTTCAAAAGGAAGACAACGTGTTTTGTTTTGATAGATTTTTTATTATATTTTTTTTTTATTATAAATATCAGAAAACAACAGTTTTTTTGAAAAACCCTCATGAATATCTACTAAACCCATCCATTGAAATTATTTTGTGTTTTCTCATTCGAGATTTGTAATTACAAAATATAAAACAGTTTTTTTTCCATATTTTGTTAATGTTATATAGCCCTAACCTTCTAAAAAATTTAAGGCAGATCTGCAATTTTCCTTTTTTTTAGTTGAAAGAATAGTTTTATATCTATTATATATTCGCCCACTGTTCCGCACAGCCATATTGTGAAACCAAAACTAGAAACAAATGAGCAAAGAGAAGACAGAGGAAAAACGAACAAGACGATAAGCAAATAAAAATTAAAAGTGGCAATAACATTGACCACATGAAAGGGGACTCATTCAAACACACACACCCACAGACCGAGATGTCCTTTCGCAAACACAGACATATTCACACAATAAAGGAAATGTTAACTATTTTAACGGAAACAAATGAAAAAATTGTTTAACAAAAATTAAGGCATACATACAAGAGAACTCAAAGGGAGGAAGCGAAGGCGGAAACTGGAGGTCAGTTTTAAATTTGCTGCAGCCTTCTTTACATTGTGATGTGAGCTAACATCGGAAATTTAAAAGGATTTATTCTAATTTTTGTTGATGCAGAAATCACTAAACAAAAGAAATCCATAAAGTACAAGACCGATTGCGGTCATTTTATTTGGTGAAATACAAGTATATGTATATATATTTCGCAAAAATTTAACAAGAAATCTAAATGAAAATCAAATAAATTCAATACAAAGTATTTATACCACCGACGACGACCACGACAAGGATGATGATGCTGCTGCTGATGCTGACGAAATTGGTCAGGCAACCCTCCGCTTCAACAAACTGGTGCAGCAATCATCATTATTGTTTCTGCTCAGTAGGCAAACACACACAAAGGACGTAAAGTGCTTCATAAGACAAATTACCTCTTTCAGAGGAGGAGTACACTCCAATAAAGAACACATCCAATGAAACAAAAATAAAAATGAGAATAAAAACGACTATGAACAACAACAGTCAACAGTCAACAACATGCAATGCAGGTTTTTATGCTGATACAGCAGGAAAACTGAATTTTTGCTTTCGAAATGTTCCAACTCAAAGAGAACAGTAGCCGTTTTTTTTTCTTCTTCTTTGATGAATGGACAGAAACGAAAACAGCTGGATATTTGGCTTAAGAAAAACTTGTCTGGCACTTCAATTCCCTGCCCCCCACCACTCATCAAGCGTCCAACACTTAAAGTCAGGTTGTATTTAAATGTTTACCTCACCAAATTGTTGGCTTTAATGAAAGTTGTAATGTTGGCATATTCTTTGTTGGTATATTGTAGTATAGGGTAATATAAGGCCTCGGGCAGATTTTTACCTTTTCTCATATGCAAAGGGGTTTTTAATTAGGACGAGTCGATTGTGAAAGTCTATTGCGGTTATATTGTTTTAGTGGCGTCTGTCATGTCCCCTGTTCATTATTCAATCATTGATGCCAAACCATTCTGTAAAGTTACACGATAGAGCAGCACGAATAAATAATAAACCTTAAAGTAATTGCTGTTGGGTAACCTGCACCAATAAATTTAAAAAATTAACTCTTATATACGTTTCTAGATTAAAAACGCGTAGTTATTTAAAAATTCAGATCACAGATTTGAATTCACCGAAGCAAAGTTTTTAAATTGGGTCTTTCAATCCATAACCAGAATTTATGCATGCGTAGCACTTGGATCCACCATGTCCAGTTAGGTCTTGTACCCAAATTACTGGCTTCGTAAAAGAAAACTGTACACCTTTTCCATGTATCCACATTATAGGGGTATTACAACAACTTTTGCAAATTGTGTTCTGCGTAAAATTTGCACCACTTCAGTCAGTTTCATCAAAATAATGACAATAAGCTGTGTTAAATTCCTCAGTAAACAAGTTTTTTCGATTCTGATTGCCCATTTTTGGGACGATATGACCATAAACGTAGCAGAAATTATCCAATTTTGGGCAGTTGTTTTTTTTAGTGTTGTTATGTTCTATGATTTTCTGCTTTTTAAAATGTTTTCCACTCTAAATTATAATTTAATATATATAAAAACCTGTAAGGAAAGGCTAAAGTCGGGCGGTGCCGACTATATAATACCCTACACCACTCTCGTAATATTGAATAACTCTGATATATAAATTTTGTAATTCATGTATAAATTTACTTTTGGGACATTTTATACTTAAATAATACCCTGTACCACAGTGTGGTGTAGGGTATAAAAACGATTGGATCTAAAGAGCCAAATCGGATGAAACATATATATGGGAGCTATAGCTAAATCTTTACCGATTTTCTTCAAATTCGGCAATGTTGGTTCATGAATCAAGAAAGTTTATCATTCTAAATTTCAAAACGATTGGATGTAAAATATAGCTTCTATAGAACTAAAGGGCCAAATCGGACGAAACATATATATGGGAGCTATAGCTAAATCTTAACCGATTTTCTTCAAATTCGGTAGTGTTGGTACATGGATCAAGAAACTCGACTGTTCTAAATTTCAAAATGATTGGATGTAAAATACAGCTTTTATATGACTTAAGGGCCAAATCGGACGAAACATATATATGGGAGCTATAGCTAAATCTTAACCGATTTTCTTCAAATTCGGCAGTGTTGGTTCATGGATCAAGAAACTCGACCGTTCTAAATTTCAAAATGATTGGATGTAAAATACAGCTTCTTCAGGACTAAAGAGGAAAATCGGACGAAACATATATATGGGAGCTATAGCTAAATCTTTACCGATTTTCTTCAAATTCGGCAATGTTGGTTCATGGATCAAGAAACTCTACCATTCTAAATTTCAAAACGATTGGATGTAAAATACAGCTTTTATAGGACTAAAGGGCCAAATCGGACGAAACATATATATGGGAGCTATAGCTAAATCTTAACCGATTTTCTTCAAATTCGGTAGTGTTGGTTCATGGATCAAGAAACTCTACCATTCTAAATTTCAAAATGATTGGATGTAAAATACAGCTTCTACAGGACTAAAGAGCAAAATCGGACGAAACATATATATGGGAGTTATAGATAAAACTTAACCGATTTTCTTCAAATTCGGCAATGTTGGTTCATAGATCAAGAAACTCTACCATTCTAAATTTCAAAACGATCGGTTGTAAAATACAGCTTCTATAGGACTAAAGTGCCAAATCGGACGAAATATATATATGGGAGCTATAGCTAAATCTTAACCGATTTTCTTCAAATTCGGCAGTGTTGGTTCATGGATCAAGAAACTCGACCGTTCTAAATATCAAAATGATTGGATGTAAAATACAGCTTCTTCAGGACTAAAGAGGAAAATCGGACGAAACATATATATGGGAGCTATAGCTAAATCTTTACCGATTTTCTTCAAATTCGGCAATGTTGGTTCATGGATCAAGAAACTCTACCATTCTAAATTTCAAAACGATTGGATGTAAAATACAGCTTTTATAGGACTAAAGCGCCAAATCGGACGAAACATATATATGGGAGCTATAGCTAAATCTTTACCGATTTTCTTCAAATTCGGCAATGTTGGTTCATGGATCAAGAAACTCTACCATTCTAAATTTCAAAACGATTGGATGTAAAATACAGCTTTTATAGGACTAAAGGGCCAAATCGGACGAAACATATATATGGGAGCTATAGCTAAATCTTAACCGATTTTCTTCAAATTCGGTAGTGTTGGTTCATGGATCAAGAAACTCTACCATTCTAAATTTCAAAATGATTGGATGTAAAATACAGCTTCTACAGGACTAAAGAGCAAAATCGGACGAAACATATATATGGGAGCTATATCTAAATCTGAACCGGTTTCAACCAAATTCAATAGCGATCTTAACAGCCGCGAAATACTCTAAACTGCAAAATTTCAGAACGATCGGAGTGAAATTGCGACCTGTAGTCGACGAACAACTTTACATGGACAGACGGACGGACAGACGGACGGACGGACGGACATGGTTAAATCGACTCAGCTAGTGATTCTGAGTCGATCGGTATACTTTAAGGTGGGTCTAGCTGTGTTATTTTCAGGTGTTACAAACATCTGCCGTGAAACGAACTTATAATACCCTGTACCACAGTGTGGTGTAGGGTATAAAAATGTTTTTAGATCTCGAACACAAAAAATCGGTTTTGTTGCATAGTGTTATTAAAGGATACTGAATTTAAAAAAAGTTTAAAATATTTTTTTTGTTGAAACATGGACTTAAAAAACCTTTACCATAATTATTTTTTTTTATCCCCTCACCTTTGAGAGGAGGGTATATATTATTTGCTACGAACCAAAAGTGTAACACATCGAAGGAGTGACCTAAGATCCTAAGTATGTTCGGCGGATATCCGTTTTGGGTCATTTTAAGTTGAATGAGCAATGTCGGTCCGTCTGTCTGCTGGCTGGTGCGCACGATAACTCTCGAAAGGCGTAACCGATTGACCTAAAATTTGTTATTACCACATTTTCTTCTATCTCCGGCTAAGTTCGAAGATGGGCCATATCGGTCCACACGTTCTAGTACCTCCCCCACAAAAGGTTAACATTTAGTGAAATATTGATTATTTAATAACTTCTATACTACTTTTTTGAATCCTCTGAAATTCTACACATAGTATTAGTTTATTAGTCACTATTACCTCGAGAAAAACGGGCGAAGTTGCCACGTCCCTTTTGTTACCTCTCACACAAATGGACAATTTTGAACCAAAAGTTAATAGCATATAAGTTTACTATCAGTGAATACAAAGACTTGAAATTTTGTACAGTGTAATGGTTTAGTAGTACCTACAATACAGTGGAAAATTGGCATTTTTGTCACCCTCCTTTTGGGACCCCCCACACAAATGGACCTTTTTGTACCAAAAGTTACCAGCTTATATCATTAATACCAGTGCATATAAATACTTGAAATTTTGTACAGTGTAATGCTTTTTTAGTACCTAGGGTCCAGAGAAAAGTGACCGTTATTGGGAAGCCCCTTTTGGCACCTCTCACACAAATGGACTTTTGTACCAAAAGTAAACAGCTTTTAACTTTAATACCAGTACATACTTTAAAGTTATTAAATGCAATTTAAATTGATAATAATTTAAATAGAACAAAAAAATAAATAAATTTACTAAAATGTTTTGAGTCTCAAGGTGAGGGGATTCATTAGTCGGTTTACCCGACTGAACTTTCTTACTTGTTTTGTGTTTTGATTGCAAAATATATTTTGCCAATATACACAAACAAGTTTTTAGGTCTCGGAAAGGAAAAACAATTTCGTTGCTTTCGTATTATTCGCTTATAAGGTCCAATTGACACGGCAGTTGAAGGCACACGTCTATCCGCTTCGTTATCGCTACTCAGTTAGGGTGTTAGAGCTGCTCGAAATGTAGAACGATTTTGCTCGAAAAAATCATGTTTTCTGGCGAAGTACATTTTCATTTCGACGGCAAATTTATATACAGACCTCACATAGAAAACATTTGTCGCAATTATGCATCTATTCTTAAGAATTTCCTCCCGACTTTTGCCTTTCCTTATTGGTTTATAAAAATGTTCCAAATTTGTGTTTTTAAAATCCAACTAATTCGTAATTTTTTTCCTTTATTTTTAGGTGAGTTCAATAATTTTAAGGCAATACATTTGGTGAGTTAAAGATCCCATTCTGAATTGCCAACATTAGTGCAACTGTGAAAAAAGGTGTCATCAGTTTTTGTCCAACAGCTAATTCAGACTTGGTGATACCGCTTAACTATATTTGGCAATAATATAGCTAAGAATATACAGAAAAAAGTGGTTTAATATTTTATGCCAAAAAACATATTTTTTTAGAAAAGTGAAGGAAAAAAATATTTATACCCTACACCACACTGTGGTACAGGGTATTATAACTTTGTGCATTTGTTTGTAACACCCAAAAGGAGAAGAAATAGACCCATCGTTTATTATATCGATCGACTTAGAATCACTTTCTGAGTCGATTTAGCTATGTCCGTCTGTCCGTCTGTCTGTCTGTCTGTCCGTCTGTCTGTCTGTCTGTCCGTCTGTGCATGTATTCTTGTAATCAAAGTACAGGTCGCAATTATGGTCCGATCTCGACGAAACTTTACACATATCTTTTTTTTGGCCCAAGGACGATCCCTATTGAATTTGGTTAAAATCGGTTCAGATTTAGATATAGCCCCCATATATATGTTAGCCCCGATTAGACATGTAAGCGCTGTAAAAACTTTATTTTATATCCGATCAGTATGAAATTCGGCAGGAAAAGGTTTCTTATTACATGAATGAACTCTGTTAAATTTGGAAGAAATCGGTTCAGATTTAGATATAGCCCCCATATATACATTATTCCCGATTTGACATGTAAGCGCTGTAAAAACTGTATTTTATATCCGATCGGTGCAAAATTTGGCAGAAAGAGGTTTCTTATTACATGAAGGAATACTGCTAAATTCGGAGAAAATCGGTTCAGATTTAGATATAGCCCTCATATATACGTTACCCCCGATTTGACTTGTAAGCGCTGTAAAAATGTTATTTTATATCCGATCAGTATGAAATTCGGCAGAAAGAGGTTTCTTATTATATGAATGAACACTGTTAAATTTGGAAGAAATCGGTTCAGATTTAGACATAGCCCCCATATATACATTACTCCCGATTTGACATGTAAGCTAAATTCGGAGAAAATCGGTTCAGATTTAGATATAGCCCTCATATATACGTTACTCCCGATTTGACATGTAGGCGCTGTAGAGACTGTATTTTACATGCGATCAGTACGAAATTCGATAGAAGGAGGTCTTTTTACATGAATGAGTATTCAGGGAAGATCGGTTCAGATTTATATTGATTGTTCCTCCTGATTTGGTATCAAACCGCTATAGAAGTTGTATTTTACTTCCGATAATTAAAATTTTCCAGAAAGATGTTTCTCAATTTAGGAACGAATATTGCTTAATTTAGCGATTATCGTTTCAGAATTAGATAATATGTTTCTAGCCATTTACCATTTATTCCAAATTATTATGGCAATGACCCTTATCGCATTGTTATGGAGGTGTAGGGTATTATATAGTCGGCCCCGCCCGACTTTCTGCCTTTCCTTACTGGTTTTTTTTTCAGTATTTCACTATTTTCTAACTCAAAATTTTTTTTGTTGGTGTAGGAGATGTTCAGCAGTTTTGTGGAAAATATTAAGGCTAATATTTTTGTGGAACTTATTAACCATCTAGCTCCCACACGTAATGGTAATTTTTGGCCCTATTTTAACAAATCTTAAAAAACATCCCTAAAAATAAGGAGGGCGGGGATGAAATGTACTACAAAAATGTTGGCCATAACATTTTACTATATATGTCAGAACACACCAAAGCAACAATTTAACGAGGCAAAAATTATGCCAAATATTGTTAATGACAAAATTATGAGTCCCTAAAAGTTATGCTGAAAAAATAAAAAAAAAATATTTTGTTTTGGTCAACAATTTTGCCAGAATCGACGCTATACCGTCAAATCCGTGTATTCTTCAAAAAGTGTTCATTTGTTGCACAGTGTAATGAAACAACTTTTCGAAAGGGAAAACGGTAACACCGTGAGACAAATGTCCAATTCCGCCCGTAGCAAAACTGCATACTTAGTCTTCATATAGTGATCGCTTTTTAAAGGACTTTTAAAATTTCAGGGATAATTTTTATCCTATTTAAAATAATTTTATTTACATCTTTTACAATAAGAATAGCATCAATATGCATAGCAAATGAAAGAGGAGGATCTCAACAATTAATAAAAATTTTCGGAATAATTTTTGAATGCTTTGCGGGGCGCATGCGTATAGTCTTTCTTTATTGGCGTCCCATATAGCTTATGTCTACAATGAATTTACATTCCTTTATGAATATTTTTTTTTAATTTTACTTAATTACTTTTAGATTCAACATAACATCCAACATTTTCCACAACAACAACGGTTTCCTATACCACTCCAATTGCAACGGATTCTCATCGAAGGCATCAGTTTCCTTCATCTTCCTATGCCGCATGAAATTCTGCGGTGTACTTTTAGAAATGTATTTGACATCATATGCTGCATAATTACTATTTAATTCTCGACTCACCCCTTTTCCGGTCATAAACTCATTAATGTTAATATCGCCGTCGTTTTTTTCATTCCTTAGCTTAGAGCTCTTATAGACGAGATTGTTTTAGCATTTTATTGGATGGTGTTTTTTTTCAGCGGATTGTAATTCATTCTAATGATATTTATATTTGATTTGGTCTTTTTTGTTGGTTTGTTCATTCTTTCGCTGTTTTCCAAACCTGCAAAAGTTTAGGTTGTTTTATTGTTATTTCTTTTGTTGTGTTCCCTCTTCCATCTTTTCCACTCGTCATACTTACTTACATTCCTTCATCCTTTCGCTTCTGTAAGTTCCATCGAGTTGAGCCGACTGGTCGGCTGCCGCTTGTAAACCCTATGACAAGGCGTCAGCAATTAATGGTACAATTAAAAAGGCATTAACAACAATTACGCTCTTATATAGGCATTTGTTTGCCGCTAATGTTATTGCTGTTTGTATTATTGTTGTTATTGCAGCCATTGTACCGTTTGGTTTTTGCATTATTAATTCTATAAAAGGTTAAAGGCGGCATGGCTCTTTATAGGGGAATTCTTGAATTTTTTGATGATTACGGCATCGAGTAGTAAGCCAATATTAGACGTTGATGGACATTAGGTGTTGTTTTCATTATATTTGGAATACCTTATTGATCTCAATTCATATTAATATGAACAAAATTGTACAAAAAATAATAAATCATGTTTTCAAATAATTACAAATAAATTGACAGACTTAAATACACAGCAGAGATTTAAATTAAATTTTGCTTGGTTCGTGATTCCCTGGTCGTCATATTTTTTTTGCGACTTCGGGTTTATTAGGGAATTTTAAATAATTTTGATCTTCAGAATGTGGAAAGTTATATGAGCATATCCATGTTAAGTGATCTCAGTATTTTTGGCTCATGTCACGGATTTTGATGAAACTTGGTATAATGTTTGAACTAAGTGCTGTCAACAACTCATGCAAATTATTTTGCAAAAAAATAAAAAAACAGAATTGTGAATTTTGAGGAATACTGGGTTTATAAAAAAATTATAAAATTTTTTCGGTAAAAGCTATCAATATGGGACTTATTTCAAAATGTTAGTAATTATTTGCACTCTTAATGAAAAAAAGAAAATAAAATTAAAAATATATTTTTTTCTATTTTTTTTAAAAGAAATTTATTAAAATTAATTTAAAAAAATCGCCTATTTATTTTTAAATTTTATTTTTTGTATTTTAGGCCAAAGTGTCCTCTACAATATAGCCAATTTCCACGATGGCCTTTTTTGTCTTTCTCGAGAAATAATTAAATCATTATGACAGGTTTGTCCCGGTATTCTCTAAAATGCTCAATAGGCCGGATTGAAACGCAAAAAATTACCATTAATCACTTTTGGTTAACACAAAAAAATTGTGTCAGAACGCCGGCCGTTCTGTACCAAAAGGAAACAAATCTTTAAAATTTCCTTAAGGAAATATTTTAGATTAGTTTCTTTTTGGTACAGAACTGTTGGCGCCATGACACAACTTTTGTGTTTTACTCAAAATTGATTAATGGTAATTTGTTTGCGTTTCTATCCGGCCTATTGAGCATTTTAGAAAATATTGGGACAAACCTGACATAAAGATATAATTATTTCTCGAGAAAGACAAAAAAGGCCATCGTGGAAATTGGCTATATTGTAGAGGACAATTTGGCCTAAAATACAAAAAATAAAATTTAAAAATAAATAGGCGATTTTTTTAAATTAATTTTAATAAATTTCTTTTAAAAAAATTAGAAAAAAATATATATTTAATTTTATTTTCTTTTTTTCATTAAGAGTGCAAATAATTACTAACATTTTGAAATAAGTCCCATATTGATAGCTTTTACCGAAAAAATTTTATAATTTTTTTATAAACCCAGTATTCCTCAAAATTCACAATTCTGTTTTTTTATTTTTTTGCAAAATAATTTGCATGAGTTGTTGACAGCACTTAGTTCAAACATTATACCAAGTTTCATCAAAATCCGTGACATGAGCCAAAAATACTGAGATCACTTAACATGGATATGCTCATATAACTTTCCACATTCTGAAGATCAAAATTATTTAAAATTCCCTAATAAACCCGAAGTCGCAAAAAAATATGACGACCAGGGAATCACGAACCAAGCAAAATTTAATTTAAATCTCTGCTGTGTATTTAAGTCTGTCAATTTATTTGTAATTATTTGAAAACATGATTTATTATTTTTTGTACAATTTTGTTCATATTAATATGAATTGAGATCAATAAGTTATTCCAAATATAATGAAAACAACACCTAATGTCCATCAACGTCTAATATTGGCTTACTACTTAATTATTTCTCGAGAAAGACAAAAAAGGCCATCGTGGAAATTGTCTATATTGTAGAGGACAATTTGGCCTAAAATACAAAAAATAAAATTTAAAAATAAAAAGGAGATTTTTTTGAAATTAACTTAAATTAATTTTTTTAAAAATATTTAGAAAAATATTTTTAAATTTATTTTCTATTTTTCATTAAGAGTGCAAATAATTACTAACATTTTGCAATAGGTCCCATATCGATAGCTTTAACCGAAAAAAAGTTATAATTTTTTTATAAACCCAGTATTTCTCAAAATTCACTATTTCGAAATTTTTAAATCTTCATAGTAGGCCTGTTTTTCATTTTTTGCAAAATAATTTGCATGGGTTGTTGACAACATTTAGTACAACCATTATACCAAGTTTCATCAAAATCCGTGACATGAGCCAAAAATACTGTGATCACTTAACATGGAGATGCTCATATATAAGTAGTTGCTACTTTTTTGTGACTCATAACTGCCTAACCCCCAAATTTACAAAAATCTCATACAATTTGTCAGCTATAACTGTAGGTTAGCTCTAACTTTAGGATAACTTGAAATTGTGATAATGTAATTTTTATATATGTATCTGTTTTAACGTCCTAGTCTCATCCAAGGTCCTTTATATAGACTTTGGACGCGACTAGACGTTACCCTCAAAGGAGTTAATACTACACGTACTTTTCCCATTTTGGGGAAATACAACAATTCCGGGCAATTTATTGTTGTAATCTAATAGTGTTTTCTTTTGTGCCAAAAAATGCTAAATTTGTTTTGCATTTTGCCCCAAAAATCCCTGTTTGTTTTAGTTTGTAAAAAATGTTGCTCTGTGATAGGGTGTCGCACTTGCACGGTGCGGAAATGCAACATTTCAGCCCTGAATTTAATCGAAGAGGTGGACGCTGCCCTAGAAGACAGATGTTTTTTCAGCGTCGAGCGAATAGCCGAAATAACCGCGTGTTTATCTGTCGTTATCACTTTGAGAAAAATGGGTAAAGTGTCCCCAAACCTTTCGGTACCTCCCACACAAGGAACCATTTTGTACAAAAACTTAACAACTAATAACATTATAACCAGTGCATAAAATACTTGACATTTTGCACAGGGTAAAGCTTTTATAGCGCCTACAGACCAGTGAAAAACGGCCGTTAATGTCATGCGCCTTTTGGTACCACCCACACAAAGTGACAAATGGGCGTTACCACAACCCCCCTTTTTGTACCTCCCACACAAATGGTCAAATTATACCAAAATTTAATAGCTCATAACGTAAATACTTGGTGGGGACATAAATCCTGTTTCACACATTTTATGCAATAACATTAAAATTAATTAATGCTTTTGCACCAAATTTGTTGTATCTATTTATTGATATATATTGTAAACAAAAAGCAAGCATTAATTCGAAATGTCCACCTTTGGCCTTCCCACATGCCTTAAGTCGCACACAGGCCAATTCTTAATAGCCGCTCCCACCTCATCCATTGGGAAATTGTCCACAGCACCAATCAAAGCAGACTTAAGAGAATTGATGTTGGCGTATTTTTTGTTTCTTAATTTTGCATATGACAAAAATATTCGAATGAATATTAAATATGTTAAAATTCCATAACCATCGAGATTTGGGATTTACCCATATAGATTTTGTTAAACTGAAAAACGTTTCACCTTTTTGTGTAACTAATTCTGAAAACGTATTCAAAGACTTTACATTGTACCGCTTAAGATTTTAATATTTACACCTCTCACATTATTTCATAAAGTATCATTGTTCTCTCAGAAAGTATTCAATTATCCTTTATTTGCCTTCAAATCTCCTATGAATTTCTTAATTTTTCAAATAAGTTTCTTAAGAGTTTTTTCCGAGTACATACAACATTCGAGTATACTTCGTTAACCGCTTAATGCTTCTAATTAGATTTTAAGGAAACTTCGCTCGTGAAAGAGATAAGCATTTGAATTGAATTGTGTGCATGTTTAAACAACGAAGAGAGGAAAATATTTTCCATCCATTCACATTTAATTGCATGTGAAAGTCCATTATGGCTCATTCACATTGTGCGAAAAACAAGAACCAAAAACATAATGTAAAGTCCTTCGGTTTTAAATATCAAATGTCATTATCATTCGTTGGCAAACGTCCTCCTTTACAAACCCTCCTTGTCTTCGTCCTGCAGCACTTTCAACTTTCCCTTGTCAACATCATCAGAGCCGCTCTTCATGCGTGCGTGAGTGCGTAAGAGAGTTCATAATACGACTTGACACACACACTCATCTTTGACAGACGGACACAAACATAACATTCACATGCACCGCGTATGTCAGCAAACTCACGCACTCTTAACCAAAGAATTTTCAAAGTATCTCCTCCATCCGTTCGAATGTTTGCAAGAAGGACGGAAGGAAGTATCCTTGTTTGGCTAAACATTTCATCAACTGTGTTAATGCTGTCAATCAAATGTTGTTGTTAAGTTTTCTGTTTCTTTTTTCTCTTTCTTCGCTCTTTTCATTTGTTGGCATCCTTTTGAATCCTTATGCCTGAATTATTTTGAAATAATAAAGTATTTAACTGCATCTAATCCTTTTCACATTTTTTCAAATGCGAAAGCGATATATGTGTTTCAGATGTTGGCGATGACATTTGTCTGACATCCACAAATGTTTCTTTCATTCATTGGCGTGGTTTTATCATCTGTCATTGTGCACAATACGAAAATGTCAGACGGGGATTTTGAATCCTTACTTCTATCTGTCTCTCAGATCAAATGTCGGCGTTTTTCCCACTTTAATTTGAATACAATATCATGTCAATGCATGACTGGTTTTGATTTAATACATACGTACGGGTATATGAAGTGAGAGTGCAGAGGAAAATTATGAATGACAGGCACACATTGTGAATTGAATAAATTTGTGTATAGATTACAAAAGATTGGCAAAAGAAAAGACGATGAAGGTCCCAAAAGTAGCCGAACTGAATATATATTGCGTTTTTAGTTCAAAAAAATCACTTCCGTGAAAAGTGGCATACTTCTAAAACATACGTTTTATGTTTTTAATTTTTTTTCCTATATGATCTCATTGAATTTGTAAACATGGAAAAAAATTGGTCGCCGATATGTAATACAATTCTTTCATTTGAAAGGTCTCATTTGTCAAACCCTTTCTGGTATCCCTATAACCTCTGTAGCAGTCATGCAGTCATGCATCACTATGCAACAAAATTGTTGTCCAAGGGATGTGGATAACAGTTTCCGATGCAATTAGGTGACGAAAAAAATATTAAAAAAAAAAATTATGGTAATTTTTTTTCAAAATTCCAGCTTTCTTGAAAAATACATTCAGTATTTGGACCATTTTTTTTCAAGTATAAGCCTGATTGAGCCGTGTTATACCTCGAATTAAAGATAATTATGAGGGCTATATATTCTGAAAATATCGTAGTATCATTTGTTTAGTAACAGTTGTCAAAAATATGAGAAAAAAATGATTTAAAAAAAAAAACATATTTTCCTGGTACAAAAAAAAACCATAAAAGATAGAAAAAAAAATCGAAAACATGTTGTCACATTTTGTAAAAGCCAGCATGCTAACGAAGAAAACACACCGATTCCGAAATCTAAAATGTCAACAAAGAACTCACAATTACTTCTAATGAAACTTGTTCATGTAAATAAACTCAAATGTACATAATATAAATAAAAGTAATAAATAAAATCCCTTAAAATAATATATTTTTTGAAATTCTCTTACCTCTACCAAATTTCTACATTTATCCATGATTTTTTTTTCAAATAGCCAATATTTTCTTTGCTAGGATGGACAATTTTAAAAAATAAAATAAACCATTTTTTTGATTATTTTCTATTTTTTATGTTTTATTTGTCCCAGGATTTTTTTTTTTTAAAATCTACTTTTTCCAATTTGTTTAATGACTGTTACTAAGCCACTGTTTCTATGTGAAAGAGATATTTCCAACATTGGTAGCCCACATTAATAGCTTCAATTTAACATATAAGTCGACCTGATCGGGCATATACTCCAAAAATTATAGTGCAAATACTAAGGGTACCTTCGACGATAATAGCATTTTTAATAAAAAAAATTTAAAACAAAAATTATCCATAAAAAATTTTTGCCTTTGATTTTATATAACAGTATGCCACAATATATACAAAAAAAATAATTTGTATGTCTAGGACACAAAAAAAAATTTTTGTGTTGCATATTGAATTTAGTCCGTTTTCAATGACTATAGACTGACAAAAAATAAACAGAATAGTTTCAAACATCTACGTAACAAATTTGATCAACCTAGCTCTATTATTACGGACTGTAGCTTGAATTCAACAGACAGGCAGACGGATAGACATACGGACATGGCTAATCGTCTTAGAATTTCACGACGATCAAGAATATATACACTTTCTGGGGTCGCATATCAATATTTCAAGGTGTTGCAAACGGAATGACAAAGTTAGTATACCACCATCCTATGATGGAGGGTTAAAAAAACGGGAAAATACGGATTAAGATAGGGCATGCCAAATCTTTTATACACTCCTCCTTGGAGCGCATGTGAATGGTTTCGAGTACTAACAAACTAATTATAATTATACCAAATTCAGCCCAATTCGATGTTACTAAGTCAAATCTAAAGGTACCTTTGTATGACGGCTATATCAAAACATGGACATATATCTACAGTAGTTCGTGTGAAGGATTCAGTATATATATAATCCCACTTACCAATTTTCAGCCCGATCAGTTGACATTATTATACCCTCCACCACAGGATGATTATTACGGACTGTAGCTTGATTTCAACAGACAGGCAGACGGATAGACATACGGCATGGATAAGTCGCCTTAGAATTTTACGATGATTAAGAATGTATTTACTTTATTGGGTCACAGATCAATATTTAGAGGTGTTACAAACGGAGTGACAAAATGAATATACCACCCCATCCTATATATTTTTCACATTGTATACCTAATTTTGTTGTCAATTCAGAAAGATGATGTGAGGGAAATTGGTTTAAATTCTGCACTGATCAGCAAAAAATAAAAAAAAAATATTTTTTTAAATACAGTCTGAAATGTAATAACGCTTTAAAAAATTTAAAATGTATTATTTTTTATTAAATATTTTGTAATTTGTAGGTCTTGACATCAGAAATTTAAAGTAATTCGCGAATCATTATTTTTGCAAAAATATTTTGTAATTTGTAGGTCTTGACATCAGAAATTGAAAGTAATTCGCGAATCATTATTTTTGCAAAAAACCAATCCCCCATTTCTACAAGATAATTTCCAAAGTCCCCAAATATGAGATTTTAAATTTACGCCTATATCTACAATACTAAAAACCGCGGTCCATCTTCCTTTTGCATTTCAATTTGCAACACCTACCACATAAAAAACCAGTAAGGAAAGACAGAAAGTCGGGCGGGGCCGACTATATAATACCCTACACCTACCTACCAATGCGAAAATGGGCATTGCGATAAGAATTTGGCAGTGTTCATACATGTAATAAGCAAACTCTCTCTGCCGATTTTCGCACTGATCGGATATAAAACACGGTTTCTACAGTGCTTACATGTCAAATCGGGTGTAACATATATATTGGGACTATGTTTAAATCTGAACCGATTTTATTCATGTAATAAGAGAACTCTGCGCTTAAATGTTAAATCGGGTGGATATATCTAAATCTGAACCGATTTTCCCCGAATTGCGCAGTTTTTTTTCATGTAATAAGATAAGGGTTAAAAAACGGGAAAAGACGGATTAAGATAGGGCATGCCAAATCTTTTATACACTCCTCCTTGGAGCGCATGTGAATGGTTTCGAGTACTAATAAACTAATTATAATTATACCAAATTCAGCCCAATTCGATGTTACTAAGTCAAATCTAAAGGTACCTTTGTATGACGGCTATATCAAAACATGGACATATATCTACAGTAGTTCGTGTGAAGGATTCAGTATATATATAATCCCACTTACCAATTTTCAGCCCGATCAGTTGACATTATTATACCCTCCACCACAGGATGATTATTACGGACTGTAGCTTGATTTCAACAGACAGGCAGACGGATAGACATACGGCATGGATAAGTCGCCTTAGAATTTTACGATGATTAAGAATGTATTTACTTTATTGGGTCACAGATCAATATTTAGAGGTGTTACAAACGGAGTGACAAAATGAATATACCACCCCATCCTATATATTTTTCACATTGTATACCTAATTTTGTTGTCAATTCAGAAAGATGATGTGAGGGAAATTGGTTTAAATTCTGCACTGATCAGCAAAAAATAAAAAAAAAATATTTTTTTAAATACAGTCTGAAATGTAATAACGCTTTAAAACATTTAAAATGTATTATTTTTTATTAAATATTTTGTAATTTGTAGGTCTTGACATCAGAAATTTAAAGTAATTCGCGAATCATTATTTTTGCAAAAATATTTTGTAATTTGTAGGTCTTGACATCAGAAATTGAAAGTAATTCGCGAATCATTATTTTTGCAAAAAACCAATCCCCCATTTCTACAAGATAATTTCCAAAGTCCCCAAATATGAGATTTTAAATTTACGCCTATATCTACAATACTAAAAACCGCGGTCCATCTTCCTTTTGCATTTCAATTTGCAACACCTACCACATATAAAACCAGTAAGGAAAGACAGAAAGTCGGGCGGGGCCGACTATATAATACCCTACACCTACCTACCAATGCGAAAATGGGCATTGCGATAAGAATTTGGCAGTGTTCATACATGTAATAAGCAAACTCTCTCTGCCGATTTTCGCACTGATCGGATATAAAACACGGTTTCTACAGTGCTTACATGTCAAATCGGGTGTAACATATATATTGGGACTATGTTTAAATCTGAACCGATTTTATTCATGTAATAAGAGAACTCTGCGCTTAAATGTTAAATCGGGTGGATATATCTAAATCTGAACCGATTTTCCCCGAATTGCGCAGTTTTTTTTCATGTAATAAGATAACTTTCTCTGCCGAATTTCGTACTGATCGGATATAAAACACGATTTCTACAGCGCTTAAATGTTAAATCGGGTGGAACATATATATGGGGGCTATATCTAAATCTGAACCGATTTTCTCCAAATTTGGCAGTATTCCTTCGTGTAATAAGAAACATCTTTTTGCCGAATTTCGCTGTGATCGGATATAAAATACAGTTTCTACAGCTATTGAATTTCAAATCGGGGGTAACATATATATGGGGGCTATATCTAAATCTGAACCGATTTCCCTTAAAATTTTGTATTGTATCTAAGTGTATCACGAGACTACTCTCTGTCAATTTTTGTACAAATCGGTTACAAAATGTTGCTTATACAGTGCATATATGATAAATCGGAGGTACAATAGGGATCGTCCTTGGGCCTAAAAAAAGATATGTGCAAAGTTTCGTTGAGATCGGACCATAATTGCGACCTGTACTTTGATTACAAGAATACATCTACAGACAGACAGACGAACAGACAGACAGACGGACAGACAGACGGACATAGCTAAATCGACTCAGAAAGTGATTACAAGTCGATCGGTATAATAAACAATGGGTCTATCTCTTCTCCTTTTAGGTGTTACAAACAAATGCACAAAGTCATAATACCCTGTACCACAGTGTGGTGTAGGGTATAACTAGTATACATAGGTTTTAATATTTTACTTTTGCGTCTGGAGAAAATTTTAAATTTATGTAAAAAATGCTGTCAATTATAGAAGATTGGCAACAATACCAGAGAGAATTTTTTTACACATTATTTCTTCAAGAACTTTCTCTAGGGAGTTTCCTTATTTAATTATGATTTCTGTTTTTGTTCAAATAACTTCTTCTATAACTCCAATATAATTTGTTTATTTGGTTCCAAAGACAAGAAATCAAATCTTTTTGAAAATATAAATTCAAATGGAAATAATATTTTTCTTATGTCAGATATGTATATTAAATCGCATTTTCTGTCATCTTATAACAAATTTTGTTGCCAATTCAGAAAAGTTAATGTGAAAGAAATCTGTGTGTATTCTTTTCCGACATTCACAAAATACTAGGACAGGGTCGGGAGGAAAATTAAAAATTTTATTTTCAATTGTAGATATCTCTGTAACTATACAAGGTAGCTCTTAAAAAAATGTATGAATCAGAAGAAAATGACAAAAGTTACATGCGCTTAAACATTTTGTTTACCAGAGGTGGCCAACTTTGATACCTCTTCTATACATGGCGCAAAATCGCCGCATTACATTTAAAGTATCGACATATTTTTTTAATACTTTGGTGCAAATAAATCTGTATTTCGAAAATAATAAAATAAGTGAATGGAAACGGCAATTTAGGGCGATGGTATGTTGGGATTGAAAATGGGCAATATCGGTCCAATTTTGGAAATAGCCCTCATATATGGCATCTCCCCGATATGATTTCTTTACGTCATAGAGACCACAAGTGTCAACTGATCGGGCTGAAAGTTGGTAACTGGGATTTATTTATACCCTGTATGCTTCACACGAGCAACGGTTGTAATAGTTCCATGTTTTGATATAGCCCTCATACAAAGGTCCCTCTAGATTTGACGGCACAAAAACCTAAAATTTCAACGAATTGGGCTGAATTTGGTATAATGAGTTTATTTGTATCCGAAACCATCCACATACTATCCATCGTGGTGGGTATATAAGATTCGGCATGACCCAACTTAACGCTTTTACTTGTTTGTTTTTGGCAGCTCAGCTGCTTTCATGTTTTCGTCTTTAAACATTGTTTTTCATCTTTAAACACTGAATTAAATAAAGCGTTCTATCGACTCAAAAAATTCATACATTTCTCTAAATTGTATGTGTTTCTTTAAATCAAATCCGAAAGCTCTTAAATTAATTTATTATTTTCCTTTTTTTAATACCTGTGACACGGAGGACATTCCTTCAATGCGTTAAACCTGTGTTTGTTGCAAATAAATGATGTACAGTGAAGGACAATTGGTTATCCACGTACAATTAATTTAAAACATCGGAAAGATACTTTATGTTTTATTACTGAAGAGTAAAATCAAACTTCAAATTTATTGACTTATATACGAGTATTTGGTAGAAATGGAATGGATTTCAGTTCAATTCACTATACCGCAATGTCTGCTGCCATTATTGAAGAATTGTTATTTAAAACCGCCCTCTCAATAAATACCCGTGAAATTCTGCATAAGAAGATTATTAAAAATAATTTGTTCACGCAATCACCCTCTCGTCTCGTCTCTTAGTACCTCTAAGCATCAGCTTGAATTACGCTAATATCCATCAGATTTTCGATGTGGGGGGAAATAATTTCTACTGATGCCAAAGAGGACACACTTTGAAGAGGGTTGATTAGATCTGCTTGCAGATGTTTTAAATTCTATACTTTAAAAGTTTTTAAATCCACTTAAATGTAAAATTAATACAAAATGAAAAATTAAATTTGTTCGACCACCTTCACTACATCTCCCCCAAATCAGAGTGAGGGGTTATGTGGGTAATGATGAACGTTGGTCCATTGTCGGAAGGATGGGGAGCGGAGTGCTTTTAAAATAGCACATTGTATTAGTGTCAAATCAGCGTAAATTATAACAAATATTACTTCGTACATTAAGCCATTTAAAGGAAGGCTGGGAAGGGCAGGAAACACAGAAACCAATGGCTAACTGGGGGTGGCTAGTCACAAATATTTTCCCAGTGAACAGGAAACCTTTTTCTGAGACATTTCCTTTACCTTGTGTTCGAAGCAATCAGGGATTTTTTGCAATATGTGCCTGAATGGTTTTTAAAACGGGGGAAGTATTTTTTCCTTTTTCGATTTTTTTGGGGGAAAATCTGTTGCCACCACAATTTTTGGAAATTTCTATTTTTCGGTTTTCAATAATTGCTAAAGCATGTCTAAATTTTAAACTACATCATTACCTAAATGTCAATAACTATGATGGCTACCTTTTTCTTTTACCATTCCCCCCCTCTCTCTCTCTATGTTCCAATGTTAAGATTATTTTACATTTCAGTCTACTCGGGCCACCCTTGAGATTGAGGGTTTTTCCAAATTGTATCTAGTAGTCTAGAAGCATGTGTTGCTTTTCACACAAAATGTCTTAATCAAAATCATGTGTTACATCGGCTGTCAGTTCAATGACTACGACTTGGTCTACTTTCTTTTGGCGGGGCGTCATTGGCGACGACGTTCTTACTATTTTTGTTGGATATTACAATTTGCCTCCTTCATGTTCAGGTAACATATGGAATTTATTAGATACAAGCGAAACACCTACACGATTTGGCCAGACAATAAGTGAAAGTGATTAGAAAAAATTCTATAAAGCCGAATATATTTGACACTATAACACCATATGAAACAATTGTCTTTTAGTTTTTAGTGCCGGAAAAATATTATTTTTGGGGAAGATGTAGTTTTTTCCATATTTTGGAAAAAATATCCTGAAACATATTTAGGTTTTCCCCGTTTTTACACCATCCACTATAGGATGGGCGCATATTCATTTTGTCACTCCGTTTGTAACTCCTCTAAATATTGATCTGAAATCCAAAAAAGTATATACATATATTCTTAATCGTCGTAAAATTTTAAGACGATTTATCCATCTTGTACTTACGCTACTGTCTACAATAATTGAGCCAGATGACTGAAATTTGGTATAGATACTTTTTATAGCTATTATAGCTACTATATATATTATTATATTTTTATAGCTTTTATAGCTTGGGATTAAAAATGGGCAATATCGGCATATATTAAAAATGGGCAATATCGGAGATGCTATATAGCCCCCTATATATCATCTCCCCGATTTGACTTCTTAACGTCATGGAAACCACAAATTTCAACTGATCGGGCTAAAAATTGCTAACTGGTGTTTATTTACTCCAAGAATCCTTCACACGAATAACGGTAGGCATGGGCCAATGTTTTAATGGGGTCAATGCCCCCATACAAAGGTCCCTCTAGTGTTGACTTCGTAACGCCACAAAAACTCAAATATCAACAAATTGCACTGAAATTTGGTACAATGAGTTTATTTGTACCCGAAACCATTCACATGCGATCCATGGTGGAGGATATATATAAAATTCGGCATGACCGAACTTAATTCGTCTTTACTTGTTTAAGATAATTTACACCGTCAATTATTATCTTTTGGAGCTCTCATTTAAGCAGAGTGGATTTGGTACAAATAAATAATGGCCCATAAATTACACTGTACAAAATGTCAAGTGTTTGTATGCGCAGGAATCGACGTAATAAGCCGTTAACCTTTTGTGCAAAATGGTCCATTTGCATGGGGGGTATCAAAACTCAGCAAAATCTTGGTAAGTACCTGTCATTATTCCCTGCATTACCAAATAATGACATCTCATTATTCGCTGCATTACTTTCGGCTTACCTGTCATTATTCCCTGCATTACCAAATAATGACATCTCATTTTTCGCTGCATTACTTTCGGCTTATTAATAATGGCATACAAATAACAACAGAAATAAATGATTTTTTTTTGTTATCAAAATCATTTTGGCAATTTGTAATATAATGCAATTTTGGCTACATGTGGGTTATTGTACAAGTTTATTTATTTTTCAACACGTTTGCTACAAATATGTGAAGATTTGAATGAGAATACCATAAATATTTACGTATATCGTATAATGTTAGACCATTGACGAATTTTTTACATGGAGGTTTGGGTTCAGAAATTCGAATTTGGCATGAGGAAATTGTTTGTTTCGAGCAACATGCGCGACAGAAATCACTTTAAATGGCCATTTCTACATATCTACTACTTATTAGTAATGAATTATTCATGTACTTAGATCTAGAACGTTGTGGCTGCAAGTGAGTGGCAAATTCGTAAACGTCCTCAGAGACATCCTACAGGTGGCTCTGAACATCTTGGCTAGATGGGCCAGAAGCAGCGGTTTGGGCGTTAACCCCAACAAGACAGAATTGGTTCTCTTTACTAGGTTGAATAATGTCCCACATGTGGACCCTCCACCTCGGATAAATGGAACAGATCTAGTCTTTTCTGAAAGTGCAACATTTTTTAGGAATAATTCTAGATAGGAAAATGTTATTTAGACTTAACGTATTGGAACGTGTAAGGAAGGCCAACGTCGCCTTATATTCCTGCAAAAAGGCTGTAGGGTCGCGGTGGGGACACTCTCCTAAAATCGTCCACTGGATATATATAGCAGTAGTTCGTCCAATACTGTTATACGGTATTGTGGTATGGTGGACGGCAACTGACAAACTAACCATCATCAACCTACTAACAAAGGTTCAGAGAACTGCCTGCCTGAGCATAAGCGGAGCCTTAAGGACTACAGCGACCGAGTCTCTACAAGCCCTACTCCATATACTGCCGATTATTATTGTGGCGAGAGAAGTTGCAACCAAAGCGGCAATATGATTAAACTGCCTATCAATGTGGAGGTACAAGAACTATGGTCACATGAGGATATCAAAGTGTAGTGCTATGGTAACCGACCGAGTGAACTATATACCAACTGTGTACACCTTCGAGAGAAATTACATCACTATGATTCCCGCCAGAGATGAAGGGTCGGCAGAATACCAGGTAATAGAAACCATCTCCACATTTACACGGATGGTTCGAAGTTTGATGAAAAGGTTGGCTTCGGAGTACACTGTGAAGAACTTAGTCTGGACATAGCTCACAGACTACCAGACTACAACATAGTAACCAACACTGGCGTTGTCATTTACTCGGACAGCCAGGCTGCCATCAATTCTCTGGATGCAACATCCCTAAACTCACAAACAGCCCTCGGCTGCCGCAGATCTCTTAACGAGATTGCTGAGCAGTTTAATATACACCTCATATGGGTGCCTGGGCATAGGGATATCCCGGGGAACTGCAAAGCCGATGAACTTGCTAGGAAAGGGACGACATTACAAATTCTCGAAGAATTTGCATATATTGGTGCGCCACTATCCAAGGGCAAGCTTTGGCTTAGGCAAGAGGCAATCAGGCAGTCCAACGAAAGATGGGCAGAAATCATCACCTGCAGGGTAGCTAGACAAATCTGGCAAAGGTATGACCTGAGAAGGTCAAAATATCTCCTCGCACTAGAGAGGAAACGATTGTCTACGTTAGTACAGGTTCTTACGGGACACTGCTTGATCGGCGAACACGCCAAAAGATTGGGTATTGACTCCAATGACTTCTGCCGAAGCTGTGGTGATGAGGAAGAAGTGGAGAGCATTGAGCACTTGCTTTGCGACAGTCCCGCTTTGAGTAAACGACGACTGGACATACTGGGGTCGGCCTTTTTAGGCAGCCTAACAGATCTTTCCAGTACTGATATTCGTACTATCGATAAATTTATATATCAAACATGTTGGTTTCGATGAGGGGCATTTCAGCCCGTGGTAACACTAGGTACCTAAACTGGTCTATGTGAGCTTGTAAAAAAATACGGCTGCCACCCTAACCTAGACCTAAAATCGTGAAAATATAAGCACAGTTTTATGTGGTATGTCTATGATACAAATAAGTACTTATTATGCTACTTATTGTATGCTTTTGGGAAGTACTTTCCTCCAATGACATCCCCATGTTAAAATAATGAGAAAAGTGGCTAAATAATAAGTACTTACCATTATTGAACTTTGCATACTCGTCGGATTATTTGGTAATGAGAAATTTTGCTGGGAAAGGACATGACAATACGCCAATTTTCCACGGTAGGTACTATAAAAGCATTTAACTGCACAAAATTGCAAGCATTTGTTTGGACTGGAATACAAGTTATTAGCCGTGTACTTTTTTCTGCAAAATGGTCTATTTGTATAGGAGGTACCAAAAGGTAATAGCTACCAAAAAACTAATATTATATGTGGAAAGATGGTCAAAGACTCTGATAAGTAGTGTAGAAGTTATTAAAGAATCAATATTTCATAAAATTTTGATAATTGATCTTACCCTGAGATGGGAAAAAAATAATAACACAACCAAATTTTAAGTCAATCGCTTACTCCCATCGAATGTTATGGTGCGCACCAACCAGACAGACGGACGGACGGGCATTGCTCAAATGAGCTGAAAATGACCCAAACTGGGCCATTGACAACGTTGATCACGCCTTCGATGTGTAGCAACTTATGAATACCCTCGTTCTTTATAGTGGGGTTATAAAAACATGATTTTGTTGAAATTCTCTTATATCTACCAAAATCTATAATTTCTACATTTACCCATAGACTTTTTATACCCTCCACCATAGGTATATTCATTTTGTCACTCCATTTGTAACACCTCTAAATATTGATCTGAGACCCCATAAAGTACATAAAGTTATATACTCATATATTCTTAATCGTCGTACAATTCTAAGACGATTTAGCCATGTCCGTCTGTTGTAATCACTCTACAGTCCGTAATAATAGAGCTAGGTTGTTAAAATTTCTTATAGTTGCAGGTTGTTTGGGATTGCAAATGGGCCATATTTGTCAATGTTTTGATATAACTCCCCTGTTAGTGGTCGCTCCAAAATACAGTTCTTGAGCTCCAGATATACACATTTCAAAAGCAATTAAGCAGAATCTTTGCAATTTTTATTCTATTTTGACAAGAATTCATCACAGCAAAAAATTTACAAATCGGTTCATATTTTCTTATATTCACCCTATGAGCTCGCTCCAAAATATACGTATTTAAGCCATAAATACCATATTTTCTAAGCATTTTAACTGAATCCTTGCAATTTGTACTTAATTACGACAAGAATTCATCGTAGCAAACATTTTTTAAATCAGTTCCTATTTTGTTATAGTCCACCTACAGATGTCGCTCCCAAAAAGGCTTATTTAAGCCATAAACACAACATTTTCTAAGAAATTTAACTGAAACTTTGAAGTTGATATTCTATTTTGGAAAGAATTCATCTCAATCAAATGTATACAAATAAAATTGTATTTTGTTGTAGTCCCCGTGTAGATGTAGCTCTCAAAAAAGCTGCTTTAGGCCATAAATACCACATTTTTCAGATGAAAAGTTGGGCTAAAGAATTTGCGGCTTTTTATTCTATTTTGACAAGAATTCATCACAGCAAAAAATTGAATGCAATCCGTGCTGAAGGGTATATAAGATTCGGCATGGCCGAACTTAATGATTTTATTTGCTTTAAAATACTTATGCACTATATTTTTCGTTAGGATGCTAGCTTTCAAAAATAAAAATTAAATTTGCCATTTTTTCTATTTTTTATATGGTTTTGTTCGTTCCAGCAGCACGAAATTCTGTGGACTTTTTTCTAATTGTGTTAACGACAGTTTCTAAACTACTATCTCTACATGAAAGTGGTTTTAATTTTCGACATACGTAGCCCTCATAATTTCCTTTAATCCAAAGGCTATCACGGCTTTATCAAGCTTATACAAATATTAAATTAAAAAAAATCCGCATACAATTTTTTTTGTTTTGCCCTTCGACAAAAACTGTGTAAATTACCCATTTCCAAATGTAGTTAAAAAATCAATTTGAATTCACAATTCGTCAATTGAAATTCAGAAATTCTATTTGAAATTCAGAACTCGTCACATGAAATTCTGATGTTCCATTTAAATTTCAGAATTCGTCAATTGAAAATCAGAATTTCTATTTGAAATTCAGAAGTCATCAATTGAAATTGAGAATATCCATTTGTAATACAGAAATCGTCAGTTGAAATTCAGAATTTCTGTTTGAAATTCAGAACTCGATATTTGAAATTCAGAACTCGATATTTGAAATTCAGAATCTTTTTTTGAAAATCTGAATTTTTCATTTGAAATTCAGAATTTTTCATTTGGAATTCAGAAACCATTAATTGATATTCAGAATTTATATTTGAAAACAATAAAATATTAACTTCACATCATTTATTTATAGGTACATTCTAAAATGGATTTTCTGAAGTCATTAACGATTTTTAGATTGAATCTGACTCGACAGAACTCATCCAATCCGCTTTCATATGAGTCATTGTCTAAGACTGTCTCTATTTCTGAAATTGTTTCCACACGGGGCAAAAAAGCGTTTTTTGATATGTTTGAATCGAAAGAAAATATATTTGGAACACAAATTTTTAAATATTATAAAATTCTAAGCAAATAAATTTTATTTGAAAATCAATAAAAAATATTTGGAACGCATATATTTATATATTACAACAAAATAAGGGGTGATCCATTTCGAGGTTCCCTACTTTTTTAAAGAAAAAAACACAGAAAATTCAAATTGAATGGGGAATGTTTATTATCATTTGAAAGAAAATTCGTTGGGATTTATTTTTTGAAGATTATGTCTATCAAATGTTGTCCCCGGCTACGTCTCAGATAGTCCAATTTTCGATGACTCGTTCGAGCATTTCGACTGGCAACTGGCGAATGACATGCGTGATGTTTTGCTCCCAGGCTTGAATCGAAGCGGGTTTGTCCGCATAAACTTTAGACTTTACATATCCCCACAGGAAAAAGTCTAACGGTGTGATATCACACGATCTTGGTGGCCAATCGACCGGCCCAAAACGTGAAATTATCTGCTCCCCGAAGTGTTCTCTCAATAAATCCATTGATTTATGCGATGTGTGGGAAGTGGCGTCGTCTTGTTGAAACCAAATGACGCCGAGATCACGAGCTTCAATTTCAGGCATCAAATAGTCGATTATCATGGCAAGATAACGGTCGGTTACGTTCTCACCGGCATTATTTTTTAAGAAAGATAGCTCTTAACGAGAGCTAAAATATTGCTCATAGGTGTCAAGGTCGTGGGTCGACTGGAAGGTGTTTTTTGTGGATTTAAAAAAAATGGACTTGGCTAACGATTATTTTGATAATAAAACTGAATAATTTGTAAACGTTGTAAGTCTTTCCATGATGAAATGCCAAACAATACTTAACAAAAATAACATGACAGCATGACACGACTCACACGTGATCTGTCAAAAAAAAGCTATTAAAAAAAGTATCTCTACTTAGAGCACCCTATATATTTGCAAACTTAATTTCTTAAATAAAATATGTGTTTAAATACAAATAAACTTATTGTTTAGGAATTTCTCCAAATATATTTTATTTAAAAAAGATTTCCAAAACTTTTGCTGACTTTTTCGAATTTTAGTTATATTTTTTCCTTGGTTTCGAAGTGTACTTCCCAGTTATGATACCATATGCAGCATTAACTTATGTTTTAAATCTGTCATTTAAAATTTCTAAGTATTCAAAGCCATCATTACTTGTCAATCCTCCAAGCAATTTATTTTGATCCAAGATTATACTATATATTCTATTATTATTTATTATAATAATATATATATTATATTATTATTTATTGTAATAATATATATGTTATATTATTATTTATTATAATAATATGTATATTATATTATTAGTTATTATTATACGAACATTAAAAATATCTAAAAAATTAAGTTTTGAGTTACTGAAAATTTAGGTATACACAATTTAGGTATTTTTTGTGATTACCTAAATAAATAAATAAGGTTTTCCAACAAGAGGAGTTATGATGGTATTCAAAGAAAAATGCAATTTTTTGAGATAAATGATCGGATGTTTATTTCATAATAAAAAGGGAGGTATGCCGTTAATAATGAAAAACAACATCAGCCAAAATGGCCACCACGACCTCGCTTACAGGACCATATCCTTTTCATGAAGTTTTCCATAACCAAATCGCAAATTGGCTGCCCTATGTCCTCGATAGCCTCACGAATTCTATCTTTGAGACTTTGAATCGACGCTAGGCTGTTGGCGTAGACCTTATCATTCACGTGGCCCGAAAGGAAAAAGTCGCAAGGTGCTAAATCGCAAGATCTCGGTGACCAATTGTGATCACCTCCTCGAGAGATAACACTGTCCGGAAACTGTTCCCGTAGCAGTTTTAGTTTTGCGAACTGTGACTGCAAGATTTTCACCATTTTTGTAGTGAACTTTAATAATTTTATTTAAATTTTTTTTTAAATTTCCTCGAATTTTACTATTTATAGAAAATTTCCTCAAAATTTACTATTTATAGAAAACTTCCTCAAAATTTACTATTTATAGAAAACTTCCTCGAAATTTACTATTTATAGAAAACATCCTCGAAATTTACTGTTTATAGAAAATTTCGTCGAAATTAACTGTTTATAGAAAATTTCGTCGAAATTAACTGTTTATAGAAAATTTCATCGAAATTAACTGTTTATAGAAAATTTCGTCGAAATTAACTGTTTATAGAAAATGTCCTCGAAATGTACTATTTATAGAAAATTTCGTCGAAAATTTCATCGAAATTTACTATTTATAGAAAATTTACTCAAAATTTACTATTTATAGAAAATTTACTCAAAATTTACTATTTATAGAAAACTTCCTCGAAATTTATTATTTATAGAAAATTTCCTCGAAATTTACTATTTATAGAAAATTTCCTCGAAATTTACTATTTATAGAAAATTTCCTCGAAATTTACTATTTATAGATAATTTCGTCGAAATTTACTATTTATAGATAATTTCGTCGAAACATAAGCATGAATTTACTATTTATAGAAAATGTCCTCGAAATTTACTATTTATAGAAAATTTCCTCGAAATTTACTATTTATAGAAAATTTCCTCGAAATTTACTATTTATAGAAAATTTCCTCGAAATTTACTATTTATAGAAAATTTCCTCGAAATTTACTATTTATAGAAAATTTCCTCGAAATTTACTATTTATAGAAAATTTCCTCGAAATTTACTATTTATAGAAAATTTCCTCGAAATTTACTATTTATAGAAAATTTCCTCAAAATTTACTATTTATAGAAAATTTCCTCGAAATTTACTATTTATAGAAAATTTCCTCGAAATTTACTATTTATAGAAAATTTCCTCGAAATTTACTATTTATAGAAAATTTCCTCGAAATTTACTATTTATAGAAAATTTCCTCGAAATTTTTTATAGAAAATTTCCTCGACATTTACTATTTATAGAAAATTTCCTCGAAATTTACTATTTATAGAAAATTTCCTCGAAATTTGCTATTTATAAAAAATTTATATTTATAGAAAACTTCCTCGAAATTTACTATTTATAGAAAATGTCCTCGAAATTTACTATTTATAGACAATTTCCTCGAAATTTTTTATAGAAAATTTCCTCGATATTTACTATTTATAGAAAATTTCCTCGAAATTTACTATTTATAGAAAATTTCCTCAAAATTTGCTATTTATAAAAAATTTCCTCAAAATTTATTATTTAATGGAATTTTCAACGAAATTTCATATATGATTATAAAAAAATAATGTGTGAATTAAAAGTGTAACCATTGTTTCACCTTTTGCTGTATAGTTTCAAATTCGCATTTTCCAGTTTATTGAGAATTGTCAGTATTTCACTTAGGTTTATTATGTCTGTTAGTTTAGTTTCTACTTGGCAAATGTCAAAGAATAAAAGCTTCAAAAGTGACAGCTACCGAAATACCGGGTGATTCAAAATAACACCTCTTGTTGGAAAACCCGTATTTCTTTCGGAAATAATAGTCCCAAATAAAAACATATTGGGATGTACACAAAGATCTGTTTAAAACAACATATTCCCAAATATATATATTTTTTGTGTGTTCCAAATATTATATGTTTAGAGTATACCCTAAACATATATATGTTTCAAGCCGAATATGTTTGGGACAATATACTACAGAAGCGATGTTTTTTTCAGCGTGCACACTTTTGCACCATTGATGAGAAAAGCAGTCAATTTTCCTTATTATGAAATGTTCCCTTTGTTCCTACAATAAATATTTTTGGCCAAATATCAGCTGGTTTTACTTGCACCACTTAAATCTCAATCCACGACCAGCCATGCTTTTTCTGGCTGAAGACTTCAAGCCTACAAGCTGAAAAAAAATCAATTCTGTAGTATATTGTCCCAAACATATTCGGCTTGAAACATATATATGTTTAGGGTACACTCTAAACATATAATATTGGGTGCACTCAAAAATTATATATTTGGGAAAATGTTATTCTAAAGAAATCTTTGTTTACATCCAAATATGTTTTTATTTGGGACTATTATTTCCGAAACAAATGTTTATTTGCACTTAAGAATTCAGAAAATACGTTAAGTTTTAAATTTTTAACTAAAAAGCAATTTTTTTAGAAATTTTTAATGTTCGAAAGAACAATAAATAATAATAATTGAAATCGTATTATCTTGGATCAAAAAAAATTAATTGGAGGATTGTCAAGAAATGTGACTTGGAATACTAACTCAGAAATTTGAAATGATTGATTTAAAACATAAGTTTAT
Source organism: Eudasyphora cyanicolor (assembly GCA_963930755.1). NCBI lineage: Eukaryota > Metazoa > Arthropoda > Insecta > Diptera > Muscidae > Eudasyphora > Eudasyphora cyanicolor. The sequence continues at coordinate 155,702,917 of OZ005738.1, read as the reverse complement.
GCTGCATATGGTATGGTACAATGGTGGTACAATTCGAAACCAAGGAAAAATTATAACTGAAATTCGAAAATGTCAGCAAAAGTTTTGGTAATCTTTTTAAATAAAATATATTTGGAAAAATTGCTAAATAATAATTTTATTTATATTTAAACACATATTTTATTTGAGAAATTTAGTTTGCAAATATAATTTGTTGTAATATATTAATATATGCGTTCCAAATATATTTTATTGATTTTCAAATAAAATTTATTTGCTAAGAAATATATAATATTTAAAAATTTGTGTTCCAAATATATTTTCTTTCGATTCAAACATATCAAAAAGGGCGATTTTGCCCCGTGTACTTACATAAATTAAAATGTTCTAAAAATCAATTTTCTGAATTTCAAATGAAAAATGAAAATTCCAAATTTTAAATGACGAAAAAAAGGCAATTCTCAGAGCTCTTTTAAATTAAAATATTGCATTTTCATTTTTACTGATTTTTTGTTTTTAATATACATATTTACATAGGTTTTTTAATATTTCTATTTATTATTTATTAACGTCATTAAACAATCGTTTCTCTTCTTGCAGGTAAGACGTTTTGTGCAGAAATCGTTGGCTAAAATTTGGTGAGATTTAATTTGCAATTAACTGTTGGAATGTTTTATATTATAAAAGTATACGAAAATCTGTAGTTATATTGCTAAGGAGAACAATGAAGTATTTAACTAAATCCACAATTAATGATCAAGATATGTTGAAAAATTCTTTACACAAAAATGAGTGATATTGAATTATCTAAAAAATATACACGATATCCTTTTCTTAGAGAAACATCGCAAGTGCTATACTTACGAGTATATAGAAAATCGTCAACGATGATACATTTTTTATAGAGAATACAACAACTATGACATCTTTTTTATAAAATAGCCGTCAACGGTGTATGTTCTATTATAAAGTCATCAGCTATGATATGTGAAGACATATAACTTTATTTATGTTCTCTTATGGAAACTTTCAGTGATGGTTTAATTTTTTTTGAATAAAAAGGAAAAAACAATTATGGTAGGAAATTCATCTACGACTATTTTATAGGAAAAATAATTTTCTTTACTTGTGTCCTATAGAAAAAGTCATCCCTTCATATAGAAATGTCAGAACCAAAAATTTTTCTATAATCAAGTTTACATTTTCTAATAGAAAAGTCCCCAACGATCAGAAAAATCATCAATTGTATTCTCTTAGAAAGAAAATGTGATTTACGATAGCTTTTAACGTACAACAATGATCTTTCTTAAGTAAAATCATCAATATGTCCGTTTATTCCGGTACGCCAAAACTTCATTGAAAATATTTTTATTTTTTTTCAATACTTTTTTAAAGGTTTACCTTAAGCTATGGTCACTCTTAGCAAATATATATATATATAATTGTATTTTTTTCGAGAATTTGTTTATTCGTAAGTCTTATTTTCCACGAAAATATTATTATCGCTCAAAAACATATTCGTCTCCATTCGAGCAGTGTGGCCGTACCTTTAGTAATGTCTTTATTCAGTTATCCAAAAGCACATTCACTTTAGACATTAGTTAAATATTAAAAACGATCGAAGCACACAGACACACACCCACATGCACATTCATATGAAATTACGCCCACACACATAATCGTATTCCATAATAAAGAAACACCACCATTTAAACTAATGCTCCTAGAATACCTTTTTGTGCTGCGGCAGTGATTTGGTCGGACTAAAATCCCTGCTAAGGGTTTTTCACTTCATTTCATTTTACAAACATTCTGAGCTACAAACGTGTGCCGGTGTATGTTTACAGATATATATTGGGTTGAACCGAAAAACTTGAGTTTTAAAAAAGAAATTCTACGATAATCACAAAACAAAAATAAATATTTAACATTCGAGCAAATGTAAAAGACCAAGACATATGGGAAATATGAAATTTTAGCAGTATTATAAAAATTTGACAATTGTCAAAATTCTTTATTTCGCCCGAATATTAAAAAATGATATTCATAAACTTGAAATTGTCCTTCATTTGGCTTAGTGTCATTACTTTTGATAAATTATGCAGTACCTAGTATCTCCTTTTCTTTATAAAATATTTCTTCCTGTACACCCTAGTACACCCTGTATGTTTGAAAATATCCGTTTATGTTCTTGTGTGTGTGTGTTAAACTATTTCTGTACAAACACTACGTAGGCATTAGTAATTTATGAATTTTATGTTAACATTAATTTTCAATTTCTCAGACCTTGGCGAGCGTAGTAACGATTTTTGGAATAAATATAAATTCCAAACACGTTTGTGGTGTGGATGAGTTTTCAGGATTTTTAAATTTTCTGGCTGTGGAGAAAGTGCTTTCAAATTCCTTTAATTGAAATACGGTCAAGGGTGTAGGTGATAATGGTAGATGGTAGGTAGAGACTGAATGTGAATGTGCCCCGTGCCATTCTCGCTGGTTAAATGAGTGAAAATCTCTTCTTTTATAGTACGCCTGAGGTTTAGAAGCTACGACCGCAAACAATTTTAACCAAATGGTGCATAATTTAGAAAACTATTGCAACCGTAAATAAAAAGAAACTCTGTAAATATTTGGTGGGACCTACTTCTTAGAAAATTAAAAAATTAGACAAGGCTTATTCTATGGCGTAAAAAATTCAATTTGTCCAGACATTTTTGAGAGGACCATATTAAAATATAGCCTGGTAAATTAAATCAGGCCTAACCCTATGTGAAAAGTGTTGCCAGAAATTACGATTTTTAGAGAAAAAAATGTATGGCGATTTTGCACCAAAAATTAAAATTTTTTGTGATACGAAAAAAGTAAGGAAAACTTAAATTTTTCTTATATTAAGCTTTGTTACAATTCCTTTGATACATAACTTTCACTCCCACTTATATTTCTAAAATTACAAGAAAAATTCGCAAATATTGTGGCTGATCATTGAAGCATATAAAATTGGTGGTAGATTCGATCGCATTCAAGTAAAGACTATGAAAAACACCATGGATCTACGCTGGACCCTGTAGTTTGTGGCGATTGGGATCCTTCTATGAGGAGCATATCGAAATATGGGCCATGTTCAATCCTAAGAAACTGATATGTATAAAATATGTTTCCGCCAAATTTGATTACACTAGTTTACAAAATAACATTGCCAAATATTTTCTGGTGTAATAGGTACATAAAATACAAAATAATAAAAAAAAAGTTTAAAAAAAATATAAAAAAACATTTTTATGGTAATTTTTTAATTTTTTTATATATATTATTATTTTTTTTTAATTCCGATTTTCTGGGAAGATGCCTCTAGTATTTGGACCCTATTTTTGAAGCTTAAAGCCATTATACTCTTTAACCCTCCGTTAGGCACATGTTTCAATAGTCATATACGTGCCTCATGAGTCTGGCCAGACCCATAGACGTTTTCATGCATTTGTATGAAAATATCGAGTTTTTGGAGGTTAAATGAAACTTATTTATTTAAAATATTGCTATACAAATTACACTTGGTTTTGACTTTAGTTGTTTTTCTACGTATTAAATTTCTTAAACTTTTAAAAATAATTTTAAAGAAAGTTAAAAAAATACATTTAATATTTTCGAACAGAATAAGAGAAATATTGTCAAGACTTATCAAAATTATTTGATAATGCTTAGATTCAAAATCGGATATATTTATATATATATATGCGGTGCTATATATAAATCTGGATTGATTTCTTGATAATTGACGGCGGTTTTTTGGTTGTTGAACCTTTAGAACTGTTATCTGTAAAATTTTATAAAGATCTGTTGAGAAATGAGGACTTTATAGCGCTTATATGCAAATATATACCAATATAGGGTGTGTGTATATATGGGACTTATATCTAAATCTGAACCTATTTTCTTCAAATTCGGAATCCTCCAAAATTCCAAAATGATTGGAAGAAAAATACAGCTTCTGTAGAGTTAAGCGTCTAAATCGGAAGGACAATATATCGAAACCTCTATTGTAAAACATGCTAAGTCGACTTAGCATGTTCTTAGAGAGATTGAAATTTTTAATTTCTAAATATTTCAATTTATATTCAGTCAGATTTTGGTGTTTATTCGTTGGCCCAATTAAAAATTATTCACAAAACAGTACAGGTCGTTCGATTTGCATTGTAAAGGAATTCCACACAAATTTAAAAAGTTCATCAACTTTTGGTCGCCTCCCTTGAAAAACTACCTTTTTGCATTTAGCATTGTTTAGAATCGTATCGATATATGGGGGGACATACCTAAATCTGATGGGTCTAGCTCCAATATTTTAGGGTGTTACAAACATCTGGGCAACAAGAACTTGTAGTACCCTTTACCACAGAGTCATGTACGTTATAATGACCGATAGAAACAAAAAAGCATATGTGCGTGAGGCTGTATTTAAAAACTCACTCTCATAATACGTACAGCTATGTGCACGAACAATATTGAGAATATACAAATGGTAATTGAAACGGAAAGTTATCAATTACATGAAAATAAAATAATAAAATTGTACAATCTTTCCTATGAAGTCAGTGCGGGTCTATCCAGACTCATGAGGCACGTAAACGATGTGTACCTCACAAAATCCTTGTAATTATTTTTGTAAGGTGTTTATCGTCCTGATTTCTTCATAGATCGATAAAATATTATTTTTGAGGAAGCTACCAGACGTTTCAAGTCGATGGCGCGTTTAGAAATATCTTTAAATTTTAAATAAATTCGGAAGGTCTGGCCAGACTCATGTGCCTAACGGAGGGTTAAATTAAAGGATAAAGGATAGAAACAGAAGTTTAGTAGCTGTCCTTAAAACGTTTAAAATTTTTTTTCCAAAAAATAGTTTTTTTTATTGCTGGCACGAAAAAAAATAGCAACAAACATTTTTTTTCAATTTTTGATTGCTAGCAACCTGACGAAGAAATCTATTTAGCAAACATATTTGAAAAAATCTATGGATAAATGTAGATTTGGTAGAAGTAAGAGAATTTTGTATACCAGTAGCTAGGGGCAAAAGTAAAAAAGAATAGTGGGCGGAAATCCGTTAAGTCATTCGAGCTATGTATGATGAGTAGATAATTTTTGTAGAATAAACTTAAGGTCCATCTGGTCTGAGTTTTTTCACAGTTGGCCAAAGTTTTAATAATTTTTGGTCGAAGGGAGCATAATACTAAAAGAAAACCAGTAAGGAAAGGCAGAAAGTCGGGCGGGGCCGACTATATAATACCCTACACCTCCCTAACAATGCGATAAGGGCCATTCCCATAATAATTTGGAATATTTGGTAAATGGGTAGAAACATATTATCTAATTCTGAAACGATAATCGCTAAATTAAGCAATATTCCGTCCTAAATTGAGAAACATCTTTCTGGAAAATTGTAATGATCGGAAGTAAAATACAACTTCTATAGCGGTTTGATACCAAATCAGGAGGAACAATCAATATAAATCTGAACCGATCTTCCCTGAATACTCATTCATGTAAAAAGACCTCCTTCTGTCGAATTTCGTACTGATCGCATATAAAATAAGAAACCTTTTCCTGCCGAATTTCATACTGATCGGTTATAAAATAAAGTTTTTACAGCGCTTACATGTCAAATCGGGGCTAACATATATATGGGGGCTATATCTAAATCTGAACCGATTTTAACCAAATTCATAGGGATCGTCCTTGGGCCAAAAAAAAGATATGTGTTAAGTTTCGTCGAGATCGGACCATAATTGCGACCTGTACTTTGATTACAAGAATACATGCACAGACAGACAGACGGACAGACAGACAGACGGACAGACAGACAGACAGACAGACGGACATAGCTAAATCGACTCAGAAAGTGATTCTAAGTCGATCGGTATAATAAACGATGGGTCTATTTCTTCTCCTTTTGGGTGTTACAAACAAATGCACAAAGTTATAATACCCTGTACCACAGTGTGGTGTAGGGTATAAATATAAAAGGTAGGGTTAATGTCTGAGAGATTTCTCTTCTCATTGTCACAGTTATATAGTGGAATTTTATGAGGATCATTTTTGTCGAAGATCTTAACCCTCTATCTCCCCTCTTAATGGGTCAATCTGGCGCTTTTTTCGAAAAAAATCTAAAACGTCCTTTGAAAAGGCATATATAAGTACTAAAATATTCTACGAAAAAAAAAAAGCTTTGACCCACTGTAAAAAATACTCAGACCAGCCGGACCATAAGTTTATTCTACAAAAATTATCCACTCACCATGTCCTTTCTGAATTATAGGGCCGCTATTCTGTTCCAATAAAAAAGACTTCATTTATTGTACTGCGTTTTTATTTCAGTCCATATAAATACCTGAACTTTATTGAAGCTCCGCCCCTGTATACCATTGGGGCCATATTAAAAATTTAAATTCTCTAATACCTCTTATACACGCAAGCCAAGTTTTGTCGTAATCGGTTGTCCGGTTAAGAAACCGCGGAATGCACCCCATTTTCACTAGGGGAAATCTTGTGCAATATACTGTATAAATGCCTAAATTTCACCCAGATCAATTGAGAAATGTGTTCTCTATCGATATATAAAACTACGTCTCTCTAAAAATATTTCGGTAAAAAAACTTAGACCAGCCGGACCATAAGTTTATTCTACAAAAAATATCCGCTCAATATGTCCTTTCAGAATTATAGGATCGCTACCTGTTCCAATAAAAAAAGACTTAATTTGTTGTACAGTGTTTTTATTCCGGTCCATATAAATACCTCAACTTTCTTGTAGCTCCGCCCCTGTATACCATAGGAGCCATATAAAAAATGTAAAATCTCTAATACCTCTTATAAACGGGAGCCAAGTTTTGTCCAAATCGGTTGTCCGGTTAAGAAATTGCGAAATGTACCCCTATTACTCTAATGACGATTTTGTACAATAATAGGTAGAAATGTCTAAATTTAAGGCAGATCAAGTGAGAGATGTGTTCTCTAGCGATGCATAAAAATACGTCACTCTAAAAATGTTTCGATGTCGTCATTGATGTAGGGCATCTTTAATGTTGGTTCCGCTATTAAGACTGAGTTCGTGTGTTGTTCGTAAGCTGATATAATGAAACCGTTTTTTACTGATAAGCGTTTGGATCGCAACCAGTTAATTTAATTTGTTTTTTTTAAACAACTATCGAGATAAGCTATTGCAGAAAGCGTGCTGTGCATTTTGTTTATAAACAAAACCTTTCGTGCATAGTTGCCACATTTGCCCCTTTCTAATTATTACCGGCATAAAGAATTTTCGTTTGAGCAATATGTTTAGAACCGCTACTACTGCTACTGTCTAGACGACACATATTTCAGAAAAATCAAAAGATTGCTATATGTTCTTCAAAAAAATTATTATTGTCGTTCAAAAACGTATAAAACTGGAACACCTGTTTTATCAAAAAAAACCCTATGCATCGTTAATTTTGTCCAACGGATATGAATATTTATTTGGCGTATTTTGTCATTCTGAACTCGGAAAAATTAATAAAACAAGATTTACATTTTAAATTTGTATGACTGGGGGTATACTAACTGCGTCATTTCCTACACGGTGCAAAATCGCTTTTTTTGATATGTTTGAATCGAAAGAAAATATATTTGGAACACAAATTTTTAAATATTATCTATTTCTGAGCAAATGCATTTTATTCGAAAATCAATAACATATATTTGGAACTCATATATTAATATGTTACAACATATAATACAAATAAAATTATTGTTTAGGAATTTCTCCAACTATATTTTATTTAAAAAGATTTTCGAAACTTTTTTGAATTTTTCGAATTTCAGTTTTAATTTTTTTTGGTTTCGAAATGAACCTCCCAGTTATGATACCAAATTCCGCATTAGCTTTCAATCATTTAAAATTTCCCAATATTCCAAGCCATCATTAGTTGTCAATCCTCCAAGCAATATATATCGATCCAAGATTATACGATTTTGTTTATTACTATTATTTATTTTTACGACATGAAAAACTTGTACAAAATTTACTTTGAATTACTGAAAAATTTAACACAATTTAGGTATTTTCTGATACTTAAATGTAAATAAATATTTGTTTCGGAAAAAATAGTCCAAAATAAACACATATTGGGATGTAAACAAAGATTTGTTTAAAACAATATCTTCCCAAATATGTAATTTTTGTGTGTACCAAATATTATATGTTTAGATTGTAACCTAAACATATATATGTTTCAAGCCGAATATGTTTGGGACAATATACTACAAAAGCGATTTTTTTTCAGCGTGTATGCAACAATTGGAAATATGGATCTGTGAACCCTTAAAGTATATGGGGAATTCCACGACAAATCTCCGGTTCACAAAAAAGTCGGTTCTATCTTTTCCAATTTTTTTATATTATTATATTAGTACCCTTTGTGTAATTTTTTTAAATTTTTCCGACAACTCCTTCAGATGTTATCATATTGTCAAAAATCGTTAAGATATCGCTCTGTGTATCGGGTTTTTGCTCATAACTTCTTAAGTTATGGTCCGATTTGAAAATTTTTTCTTTGAAATGTTGATATGGGCACCTATACAGGGTGGCTGATATGTAATGCAACAAAGTAAAGCGCTATATTTTTTTAATTTTTTTTAAATTTTATTGTTCAAAAGAAAAAATGTCGGAAATAACATAAAATTTTAGAAACAGTTTAGATTTGTTCCAATTGGCCACCTTTGGCACGAATTATGGCCTTCAAACGACCGACAAAGCCATCACACGCTGCACGAAAGTGGCTCTGCGGTATTTTGGCCCATTCCCGGCGAAGCGCCGTCTTGAGATGATCGATACTTTGGTATTTTTTAGTGCGAACCTTACTCTCTAAAATGCCCCAGGCGCAAAAGTGCAAAGGGCCGAAATGTTAGTCTGCCCAGGGCTTTAATACTGTCTTTAGGACATTTTCCCGATAATATTCGGCATTTATTTTGACCCCATGGTCGATGAATACGAGCGGGGAGCGACCATCGGCCGTTACGGCGGCCCACACCATTACCATCGGCGGTGCTTGAGTTCTGGTGGCCTATCGAAGGTGTAAATTTTCAGCTGACCACTTTGGCAAGTAAACCCGTTCATTTTGTTTGTTCACAAACTGCCCAATTTGGAATGGCTTCTCATCGGAGAAAACCAAATTCGGTAACTGTCCACTGCCGTGCAAGCGAAGCAACTCCTTGGCTCTTTCCAGTCTAACTTTTTTTGTGCATCGGTGAGCTCTTGCACTTTTTGGAACTTCAATGGCTTTAGTCCAAGCTCATTTTTTAATATGTGTTGTGTCCGTTCTCGATCAAATCTGGCCTTCACTTTTCGGATCATTTCTGGTGTTGTTACCGTTTTTTCGTCCTTTTTTTGGACGCGATGCAACACTGCCAGTATCACGGTAACGAGCAATGGTACGAGAAACAACTATAGCCACTTGTGTTTTTCCACCCAAATATAAGGCAATCACACTATCACGCTTGAATTCCATCACGAATAACTTTTTTTCTGAATGCAATAGATCAAAATGCTTTTGTAAGCTTGAAAATAATAAAATGAACTGTCACTGAAATAAAACTGTCAGCTATGAGACTAGCGGTTTAGAAATGATAGCAACCTGAAGTTGGTTGCAATACATATCAGCCACCCTGTAGTCGGCCCGGACCGACGTTAGCCTTTCCTTACTTGTTTTTTAAATGATTTACTATAAAAAAACATCGCTGTAAAGAGTTGTCCGGTTATAGAACAGAATACACACCAAGCTGAAGGGTATATATGATACGGTGTAGCCAAACATACTTACTACCGCTCTTGTTTGTTTTTTGTTTCCATCAATTATCCAAATACGGCAACGCTATGTCTAGGTTATTGTCTAACAATAAACACAACGTGTTAGTCTTTCTTATCAGCGTTATTGCTCTGGCGTTTTAAATTGTACCTTCATTAGCGTTTTATCAATGGCCCAAGTAACAGATCAACAACATTAACGCAATCGATACCGTAAACATATACGAAGTTCCAACTAAGGGAATAAAAGCCAATACCAATATTTACTTAGATAGTGTTCGTTAAACGGTGATAGAATTTGGTTGAACTATTTCGATTCGAATAATTGCATTATTCGTGGGGTATTGAAAAAAGTGAACAAATGCATTTCACTAAATTTTCAATAATATTCATTATAACGCAATTATGGATGGCAAATGCGGCACGCATTCTTGGCATATTCGCCTTTCCCGGACCCACTCAATACGCCTTTGTTGAGCCATTGTTAAAGGAATTGGCTCGACGCGGCCATCACATTACATCCATATCGAATTTTCCTCAAACAGAACCGGTGGAGAATTTTCGCGATATTGTAATAAAGGAAAACAGACATCTGTTCGATGGTGAGTGTTAGAATATATATTCTTTAGAAATTATAGCACAGTTTGTGTAGGTTAATTAAACTTAAAATTGAATTTCGGTTTGTGTATAGATTTCTTATGAAGTGATCTGTTGTCGTTCGTTTTTTCCAAAACAAAAAATATGTTCATTCAAAAAGATACGAGTATATTATAAATGCAATGTTTTAGGATAAATTTTTCTGAATAATTTTATGAATAATATTTAATTTGGTACTAAATTCTTAGGTGGGTATCACAATTAAATTATTGGAGTCAATTAGGACTTGAACCATACTTTCGCTTAAATCATTTGCGTTCTGCAGAATATGAAAACTTACAGAAGTTATAAGGGAAATTGTGTTCAAATGAACCTGTCAATTTGTGTGGGGCCACAAAAAGGGACTTAAGAAAAATGCCTTTTTTGCGCTAATGGGCAATATACTTAAGTACGTAACATTGCTTGTAAAATCCAATCGTTGGTTGGCAACCCTTTTGCGTCTGCTACAAATTCTGCTTAGACGATGTTAGCATAGTACGGATTCTAGAGAGGGATTTCCAGCATTAGCGCTCTCCTACAACTCTTCTTGGATGATATTCGCATAGTACGGATTGTAGAGAGGAATTTCCAACAATGGATCTATGCTACACCACTCTCGGGACGATATTTGCATAGTGGAGATATCTAGCGCTGCATCTCTTCTTGGACGATAGTCGCATAGTTCTGAGTATAGTGAGAGACTTTCACCAAACAATAACTATTTTAAATTTTTGACACCTTACTTCATCTTTAGCTCTCGTATTGAATGGAGTCGTTGTTCTGCGCTGCGCTTGCTCACATAACATAAAATTGTTCCCTATTTTTCACCTTTTTTGAGTCCGAAATTATTGGAAAGTTTTGAAAATACTTCTTGAAGTGTCTCCGTTCATCGCTTTTTGACATGGAACTTCTATTCCGAAGCTTTCTATACCAGAATTGTCCCTGAATTTACTAACCCTTCCTCCACCCAGCAAACTTTGTGGACAAATACGATATATTTAAAAAACAAATGGATTACCATCAAAGTGCATTGTGGTGACCTATAGTGATTTTTTACATGAAATCTTTTTGTCTTTTGATGTATCATTAATTTTGGAGGGAATTTTCAGGGGTAAGGGAAAGAGCGGGTTTGTCGGGTGTTTTGGGAGGAATATTTCTAGGAATGTGTCCTTTATTTTGTCCTTTGACATGCAACATCTATTTCTAAGCCTTCTATACTAAAATTGTGTTTGAATTTACTAACCTCTTGGTTTACCCAGCAAACTTTGTAGCTAAATCAGCGGCCGTAGCTGAAGTAAAGATTTTTTAAATTAAAAAATGGGTGTATTATTACGTACACGCTGAAAAAAACGCTTCTGTAGTATATTGTCTCAAACATATGTATTCCGCTTGGAACATCAACAGTGCATTCTGCACACACAGTGTTATTAATTGAGCCAACTTGACTTAACGAAAGAAGTAGAAGTTCTTATTTTCGGGGCTACTTTCACGTCCAATTCTCAGAATTGAGTCCCAAAAACATGTGTTGTTCTGTGTAAATAAACTGTTGCTTGCTATTCATATCCAAATTTTAGCACGTTGATCAGTTTGTTTTAAGAAATATTTGTACGGATATTTTGAGCCCTCCAACCATAATAATAAAGCACAAACTGTGCTATAGTTCAATGAATCACATCAGTTTCCCCTATATTAGTTATACAATTTTTTTATAGAATTTAAAAATTTTATATTGGACGATGTTGACAGTAACCACTTCGAAGTAATTGATGGATTCTACAGAAAGGCATTCGAAATGTCTGATAATTTCTTCAATAATGCTGAGGTTAAAAAATTGCGGAAATATGAATCGTTTGACTTAGTCCTCATGGATGTGTTGTTCTCAGAATCTTTTATTGGATTTTCGGAGCATTTCAAAGCACCTTCCGTAGCCATTTCATATTGGAGTACAGTGATGGAAATTGATGAGCTCGTCGGCAATACAACTCCCTTGTCATACATACCCAATATGATGATGTTACGGCAATATAATCAAAACATGAATTTCGGTCGCAGATTCTTAAATGTATGCCTTTATATGATTGAATGGTTGTACTATTACTATAAATATTTTCCCATGCAAGAGCAAATCTATGGACATAATTTTCCTAATGCCTCAAGGACATTGGCGGAGGCGCAAAAGAATTTTTCGTTGGTTTTGCTAAATGACCACTTTACCATAAGTACACCGAAACCGTATGTGCCGAATATGATTGAGGTGGCTGGTATGCATATACCCTCCCGGTCAGATCCGATTCCTGGCTATATTGACACAATACTTCAGAAGTCTACTCAAGGAGTTATATATGTTACAATGGATCCCTTGTTGCCGGAGCGAACAATGCAAATGTTTTTGAATCAATTCGAACAGTGTCAGCAATTAGTTTTATGGAATACCAAATTCAAGTCTTGGCGGCCCTCAGTACATATACCCGCCAACGTCCACTTTTACTCAAATATTTCCCATCATTCCATACTCTCGCATGCCAATATTAATTTGCTAATTTCCCATGGCGATTATCTAAGCATTATTGACAGTATTTATTATGGGGTTCCAATACTGGGTATTCGACGCTTTGATGATCATCAACATGACTACGTAGATAGCATCAAGAGAATCGGAAATGGCCGCTCACTGGCCTTGGAGCAATTGACTGGGAGAACATTTTCGATTGTACTTCACGATCTCCTAAATTCAGATCATTTTAAAATGCAGGCGAAACAAAAATCTAAACTATTTCGCGATCAACAAAAAACTCCGCTAGAGATAGCCATTTACTGGATTGAATATACACTCCGACATAAGGGAGCAAAACATTTGCAGAATTTAGGTCAAAATTTGACATTTTTCGAATTTTACAATTTTGATGTGTTCATTATGTTGGGTTGTATAGTTATAGCGTTTTTGTATTTATCATATTTATGTTTGAATTTATTAACAAAATTATTTCTATAAATATATAATAAAGAAATCTCATGCCATGGAAAATATAATCAAATATATGAGACCAAAACACTGATAATTTTTTCTCATATTTTAAGAATAGGATAAAAGTTAAAAAATTTTTAATTTATACAAAACATATTTTGATGAGGCTATTTTCAGTAGCAATCGAGTTCATAATATTTATAAACTTATTCCTATAAAAAATATTGTCAAAATTGTATTCGTATGTACGAGTATCTCTTGTGATTTTACATCTCGTATGTAAAATCACAACAAAATGTTATTATTATGCAAATAGTTTTCGAAATTTTATTATTATGAAAATTTATTCGTATACAAAATTTCGTCAACATTTTATTCGTCTAGAAAATTTCGTCGGATTCCTGAAGTTGCCATTAGTATTTGCCATTTTTTAAGTGTAAGCAAGATAAACCCGGCCATCCATCTAAATTAAAGGAAATTGTGAGGCTACTGTAGAAATTATATCCCTTTTGGTGGAAGTAAGAGAATTTCAACAAAATCAGGTTCTTATACCCTGCTATTATGAACGAGGGTATATATAAGTTGCTGAGGTTTATTGGTGTAACACGTCGAAAGAAACTCAAGAAATATTTGGCGGAAATCCATTTTGGCCCATTTTATGTCATTTGAGAAATGTCCGTCCGTCCGTCTGTCAGGCTTGTGCGCACGATAAATTTCGATAGGTGTAACCGATTGACTTCAAATTTGGTATAATATTTTTTTCTATCTCAAGGTTAAGTCGATGATGGCCCAGGTTGGTCCACTCCTTCAAGTACCTCCCCCACAAAGGGTCAAAATGTAGTGAAATATTGATTCTTAAATAACTTCTTTAATACTTATCAAAATCTTCCGCAATTTCACACATAGTATACGTTTCTTTGTCGCTACTACCCTGGGAAAAATGGGCGAATGGACGCCCCTCTACGTAACTCCCATACACAAGGACCACTTTGTAAAAAAAGTTAACGGCTTATAACTTTTATTCCAGCTAATAATAAATAATTAAAAATTTTTTAAAGTGTAATGTTTTTACAGTATCCATAGTCCCGTCCACTTAAAATTGTGTACAGTGTAATGATTTCGAAATTTTATTCGTATAGAAAATTTCGTCGAAATTTTATTCGCATAGAAAATTTCGTCGAAATTTTATTCGCATAGAAAATTTCGTCGAAATTTTATTCGCATAGAAAATTTCATCGAAATTTTATTCGCATAGAAAATTTCGTCGAAATTTTATTCGCATAGAAAATTTCGTCGAAATTTTATTCGCATAGAAAATTTCGTCGAAATTTTATTCGCATAGAAAATTTCGTCGACATTTTATACGCATAGAAAATTTCGTCGAAATTTTATTCACATAGAAAATTTCGTCGAAATTTTATTCGCATAGAAAATTTCGTCGAAATTTTATTCGCATAGAAAATTTCGTCGAAATTTTATTCGTATAGAAAATTTCGTCGAAATTTTATTCGTATAGAAAATTTCGTTGAAATTTTATTAGTATAGAAAATTTCGTCGAAATTTTATTAGTATAGAAAATTTCGTCGAAATTTTATTAGTATAGAAAATTTCGTCGAAATTTTATTAGTATAGAAAATTTCGTCGAAATTTTATTAGTATAAAAAATTTCGTCGAAATTTTATTCGCATAGAAAATTTCGTCGAAATTTTATTCGTATAGAAAATTTCGTCGAAATTTTATTCGTATAGAAAATTTCGTCGAAATTTTATTCGTATAGAAAATTTCGTCGAAATTTTATTCGTATAGAAAATTTCGTCGAAATTTTATTCGTATAGAAAATTTCGTCGAAATTTTATTCGTATAGAAAATTTCGTCAAAATTTTATTCGTATAGAAAATTTCGTCAAAATTTTATTCGTATAGAAAATTTCGTCAAAATCTTATTCGTATTGAAAATTTCGTCGAAATTTTATTCGTATAGAAAATTTCGTCTAAATTTTATTCGTATAGAAAATTTCCATTTTATTCGTATAGAAAATTTCGTCGAATTTTATTCGTTAATGGGCCAAAAAAATGTCTAATTGTTAAACTACATAGGGAAATATATGTTCAAACTGTGCTATAGATTTTGTACCTTTTGAAAGTTATGACCCACAAAACTTATTGATCCCCGTTTATTACAGAATATAAAAATTTCACATTGGAAAATATCCGCATGAATCACTATGACGTGGTCGGTGGTTATTTAAATAGAGCCATCGAAATGTCCAATAATATTCTATATAATTCCCTGGTCATCGATTTGAAAGAAAACGGTTCATTTGACATAATACTTATGGATGCATTGTTCTCCGAATCACTCTTTGGATTTGCCGAGCATTTCAGGGCACCAATAGTGGGTATTTCGTCGTGGAGTACTATGACTTCAGTCGACGAGCTGGTAGGTAATACAACACCATTGTCGTACATTCCCAATGTTGCCATATTTCGACAACATAATCAAAAAATGAATTTTTGGCGTAGATGCTTGAATGTAGCTGTACATGCGGTTCATTGGATACACTATTATTATAGATATTTCCCAATACAAGAGCAAATCTACAAACAAAACTTTCCCAATGCCTCAATGACGCTGGGCGAGGTACAAAAAAATGTTTCTTTAGTTTTCATAAATGATCACTTTACTATTAGCACGCCAAGGCCGTATGTGCCAAATATGATAGAAGTGGCTGGCATGCATATTCCTGTCCGACCAGATCCCATTCCAAAACATATCGAAGAACTAATTTTAGAGGCCAAGCAGGGAGTTATATACACAACAATCGATCCCTTGTTTCCACAAAAGACTATGCAAATGATCCTGAATCAATTTGGACAGTATCAACAATTGGTTATATGGAATACAAAATTTAAGGTTTGCCCATCGTTACACATACCGTCCAACGTTCGATTTTACTCAAACCTGTCTCATCATGCAATCCTCTCCCACTCTAATATTAATTTATTCATTTGTCATGGTGACTATCTTAGTTTTATCGACAGCATTCATTATGGCATTCCAATATTGGGTATACACCGATATGATGGCCATCATGACGACTATGTGGATTGCATCAAAAAATTAGGAAATGGTCTCTCACTGACCTTGCAGCAATTGAATGAGAGAACATTATCCCGTCTACTGCATGATTTGCTTGATTCAGATCATTATCGAGTGGAGGCAAAACAAAAATCTCAAGTGTTTCGTGATCAACAGATTACTCCAATGGAGAAAGCCATCTATTGGATTGAATATGTTGTCAGGCACAGAGGAGCTGAGCATTTGCGGAACCTAGGTCAAAATTTGTCCATTTGGGAGTTCTACAATTTGGATGTTTACTTTATGTTGGGTTTTATAGTTGTAACTTTTATGTATTTATCATATTTATGTTTGAATTTATTTATAAAATTATTTATGTATGGTAAATAAAGAAATGTTTCCGAAAAAAAAACAAAAAACAGTTCGCGCGGCTCGAACTGAAAGAAACATATTTTTTTCCTCACCAACGAAATTTTAGACATATCTAGACATCATTGATTTCAAAACAAAAATAATTTTAAGCCAATTTCAAGTAATGAAACAAAAGTTTATGCCAGAGCGTTGACTTCAATGTAATGGAATAACTTTCGTAAAAGTAGAAGTAATGGCAAGTGGACCGCAGGCCAAAAACAACATTACTCCGTCCGAAGCGTTGACTAACCCCCAACGTAACGCCTCATGCATTGTTGGATTTCAAGGTCGTTTTCTTTTTCACTTAACTATTCAAAATACCTTTCTTCACTTTGAAGGAACTCTTAGATCTTCAACTGAACTCCACAGTGAAAAAACCATAAAGTAATTCTATATTGTTGGTATAGTACTGGGATATGGTTGCCTAAAAATACATCCCTTGGAAAGATATGAGCGTTCACAGCGGTTTGAGCCATCCATAATTCGCCTCAAACGAACTGAGTTGATAATTTGTTCGTTATCAAATAAGTTCGTGTGATTTCAGTGATATAATAAAACCGTGTGTGTAAATTGATAAGCATTTTGATCTCAACCAGTTAATTCTATTTGTTTTTTAAACAACTGTCGAGATAAGCTATTGCACAAAGCGTGCTGTGCATTTTGTTTGTAAACAAAACCCTTCGTACCAAGTTGCCACATTTTATTTTTATATTACCGATATACTAAATTTTCGTTCACAAGATACAAGATTTTTTCGAGAACATTTGTAGATGCTCGAACGAGTATTCCATCATCATTTTTGAGCTATGTTTGTATCCTATTTGTAATTTTTATAAAGTTAATATGATGCGACGAATTCCCTTCAAATGAACAAATCGCAGGCGAATGATATCAACAAAGACAGCCCGTGGGGAATTATCATGGGGATATAATAGGGGATAGATAGACAAATGTTTGCGATGCGGGTAAAAATAGAGAAATAAAATAAAAATTGGTTTAGTTTTTAGATAATATAACACCAGTTTACAAAAATGTTGTCAAGGTTGGTTGCGCTAAAAACGAAAACTGTACTTTAAACAAAATGTATGGTAACGTTTTACCAAACCACACTGTGGTGGTACAGGGTATTATGACTTTGTGCATTTGTTTGTAACACCCACAAGGGAAGAGATATTTTTAAAGCAAAAAAATCAACATTATTTGCTTATTTCTTCACTTTCAAGAATTTTCGATTAAAATATTTAACGCAATCCATGGTGGAGGGTATAAATGATTTGGTCTAGCCTAACATACTACCGTTCTTACTTGCATTTTATGCCAATCAACTACCCAAATACGGCAACGCTAAATTATTGTCTAACAATAAACACAACGTGTTAGTCTTTCTTATCAGCGTTGTTGCTCTGGCGTTTTAAATTGTACCTTCATTAGCGTTTTATCAATGGCCCAAGTAACATATCAACAACATTAACACAATCGATACTATAAACACATAGAAAATGTCAAAAACCAATAGCGAAATTTACTTAATAGTATTTGTTAAACGGTGATAGTATTTGGTTGAACTATTCCGATTCGAATTACTTACTTGAAAAGGGTGATCAAATGCATTTCACAAAATTTTCCATAGTATTCATTATAACACAATTATGGATGGTAAATGCGGCACGCATTCTTGGCATATTCGCTTTTCCCGGACTCACTCAATATGCCTTTGTTGAGCCGTTGTTAAAGGAATTGGCTGGTCGCGGTCATCACATAACATCTATATCGAATTTTCCTCAAACAGAACCGGTGGAGAATTTTCGC
Organism: Eudasyphora cyanicolor; assembly: GCA_963930755.1. NCBI lineage: Eukaryota > Metazoa > Arthropoda > Insecta > Diptera > Muscidae > Eudasyphora > Eudasyphora cyanicolor. The sequence goes on along the minus strand of OZ005738.1, from coordinate 155,684,216 downwards.
GATATTGTAATAAAGGAAAACAGACATCTGTTCGATGGTGAGTATTAGAACATGTGTTCTTTAGAAATTATAGCACAGTTTGCATTGGTTAATGAAACTTAAAAGTTTTCGGTTTGGGTCACGATTTTCGCTATGATAAGCAGCCACTGTCATCGGTTAAAATAAAACCTTTAAATTGTGGATAAAAGTGTGCTAAAAATATAGAATCTTAAAAATATATTTTTAAACATCACTGCTTTAAGATTTTTGGGAAATTAGAATTGATTAATTGTAAACGAAACTGCATCAAATTGTGTGTAAAAAATGTAATTAAGTGCTCAAAATCACTTGAAATGGTGAGAGTGGCATTTGATGATTGTAATCTGAGTCTGAAAAATGTTTACAAGTGTACTAGAAGGTCGAGAAGATGTGAATGACGACGCTCGTCCTGGAATATCCATCTCATCAAAAACCCATGAAAATTGTTATGGAGAAATGTCGCATCATTATTAGAGAAGTTGCAGAGGATGTCGGCATATTGATTAGGTAATGCCATAATATTTTTTCCGAAATTTTGGGTAATTTTCTGAATTTTGAACAGAAAAAACCGTCGCATATTCGTAATTTTTTGGCCGAAAAGAATACCGTAATCATGCCTCAATCAGCGTATTCACAAGATTTGTCACCCTGCGACTTTTTCCTGTTCCCAAATTTGAAGAGACCCTTTAAAAGACGGCGTTTTGCGACGATTGAGGGGATAAAAACCGAACCGTCGAACAAGCAAAACACGCCAAGAACATATGTTCGTGACAAGTGTGCCAACATAAACAAATGCTAATCGAATGCGCATAGACTGAGAAATTTCAAGCAGTTTACTGACTCAGGAATGAACATTATCAGATTTTGAGGACATCTATTTAGATGTAAATAGAACCATATATATAACTGGTTTTTCAATAAGAGTGATATGATTTCTTTGAAAAAAAAAACACAAATTCAATACAATTAACATCTAAACAAAACGTCATTCAAATGGCCTCCACGACTTTTTCTGCAGGAACGAATTCGATGAAGCCAATTTTCGAGCACTTTTTCCACTAAACCAAGTCGTCATGAATGGCACGTTCAATATTGACTTCTAAAGCTTGAACAGAGTCAGGTTTATTTCGAAAGACCATTGACTTCAAATAAACCCACAAGAAATAGTCTGTCTAATGGTGTTAAATCACAACTTCTTGGAGGCCATTCAATATCACAATTTCTTGAAATAATCGAATCACAAAACTTTTCTCGCAACAATTCAATTGTTTCATTTGATGTGTGTCACATAGCCACAATCGGTCAATGGCAAAAAAAGCTCTTAACGAGAGCTAAAATATGGCTCATTGCTTTCAAGGTCGTATGTCGACTGAGAATTTTTTTTTTTGATTTTTAAAAAAATGGACTTAGCGCACGAGAAGTTGCAATTGGAGAACGATTATTTTGATAATACATAAAACTGAATAATTTGTAAACGTTGTTCTTGCGTATATCTCTCCATGATGAAATTGTAAACACTACTGAATACAAGGAAAACAAATGACAAATCATGAAATATTACAAATGGCCGAAACGTCACTTCAAAATCATATCATCCCTATTGGAAAACCCGTTACATACGTTCCTTCAAGTTTGAGCAAAGTTGTTTCAGATTTATATATACTACCCATACAAATATACAAGGGCGGTCCCAAAATTAGCCGTCCTGCCGTATAGATAGCGATAGTTGTTTGAAAAAAAATACTTTCGTGAAAGTGCAACCTTTTTGTTTAGTTTTTTTGAGCGCTCAAAATTAAACGACCTCACTGAATTTGTAAACATAGAAACAATTTGTAACTGAATGGTCTCAGTCCAACCAATATTAAATCCGAGCTAGATTGTACTTTGGGGAGTCTGCTCCTTTGGTAACAACTAAAAAATATTGTGAAGCAGAATTTAAAGGGGTCGTACGAGCTGCCAAGACGAAGGTGGCCACGCCAGAAATGGTTAGAAAAATCTACAAAATGGTACTTGATGACCGTCAGTTGAAGTTCCGCGAACTAGCAGAACTAGAACGTCGCATACTGACCGCAAATTGTATGATGAGAAAGCTGTGATTGAAGCGCAAGATTGGTGCCGCGTTTGCTCACATTGAAGACAATGCACCCGTTCACACATCCACTATTGCGATGGCCAAAAACAACGAATTAATGTTTGAATTGCTTCAGCATGCACCTTATTCGCCAGATTTAGTTCCCTCGGATTAATTTTTTGCCAAACTTGATTTTTTTTCCACTTTGCCAGCAAAGAAGAGGTAGATGTTGCGGTTGATGGCTTACGGTTCAGGATTTACACATTTCTTAATATAAACAGGATATCAAAGCTATTAAAAATCGCTGGAAAAATGTATCGATCGAAAAGGAGATTATGTTGGGAAATATAGAAACATATTTCCAAATCTTTTTTGTTTTCTTTGTTAGGTCGTCTAATTTGTCTGACTTGGTATCAAAGTTATATACATTTCACATTTTCAGTTTGATCATTTTAATTTTGATTAGTTTTTAAATCCAAGAACGAACACTACAAATTTGAAAAATACCACTTCGTGTTTATATGTATAAGGACTGCGCACGAAAAAAATGTTACACAGTTTTTTCAATATCATTTTTTTGTGTGGACTGATTAATTCAGAATTTACGCTCTTATAAATAGAGAGTTACATTTAAAATTTTGAGTTGTGCAGAAATCCCTGCCATCAGACTTTAATAGTGGTCTTTGGTACTTTATTAGAGAATGTGGCACACATTCTTTTCAACTAAGTGACATAATTTGCTTCCCTTTGTGCGGCCTTTAACGACATCGAAGCTATAGCTGAATATCGTTCGTTTGAACCTACTTCCGAGCAGTTAAGTGGATTAGCCTCCTTTGGTAAAAATAAAATGTTGTTCAGCTCTTACCACACAATAGCCATTTTGCTGGAAATGGAACTAATCCCTTTTTATAGGAATTCTTTGATATTCAATTCAGTATTTATGGTTCCTATGGCTAGGAATATGCTGTATCTTTCTACACATGTGCAAATAGCAAGCTACTCTAAAACCTTTTTGGGAAACATTGACTTCATTGTACACGGAACTCTTCTGTAATATTCAGATAGCACATAAATCTCATCATCCGTGATTCAGCAATCATACTTTGACAGAAAATTCCATTGCCTTTTTTGAAGTGCTAAGTATTTCTTCATAATTCATTTTTGAAATTCTACCTTTTGCCATTTGCATTTGTACGTCTTCTGATGAGTATTTTTTAAATTTTTTTCTGTGATTTTAAAAATTTTTCATCTCAAAGTATAATTTAACAAGTACTTTCTTATATTTCGTCTCTTGCTACTGATTTTTACGTTTTTGCAAACAATTTAGCAAAATTGGTAAGTTTTATTGTTCTTATTGTTTTATTAACAAACTAATGACTAAAAATTATCATTCTGTTAATTGTTTAAAGCACATTCACACAGCACAAATTCGTAAAAAAAATAGTTCCCATCAATTCACCACTTCCAAATTCATACAGTAGCTAACAAAGACATCTAAGAACACGACATTAGGTTAGGTTAGGTTGAGAAAAGGAGGCGGTGAAATTCCACCTCATGTCCTTGGACATACACGTAAGCCAGTATTCGGCCTGTTGTGCGCTCTAATTGTTATTATTTAGAAAGGTCATTGGAAAGTTATTTTAGGAACTCTGTACTGTCGACATAGTCCTTGATCTTCTTCCAGTCTATGCCCCTAAGTTGGGTCAAGTCTGGTATAGTATCATTTCCTAAGAAACGTGATCTATTATTCGCGAACTGGGCAATGGCAGAGGAAATGCTCCAACGTCTCGTCATCTTCCCCGCATGCCCTACATATGCTGTCATCTACAACTCCTATCCTATGTAGGTGTGCTTGTAAGCATGTGTGTCCTGTAAGGACACCCATGATCTTACTAGTTTCTACCTTGCTCAATCTCAGTAAGGTCTTGGTCTTGTCCTCGTTTGGGTCACCCCACAAAACCTTCGATGTCTTCCCAACGTTTTCACCATTCCATAGCGTGATATGGGCGTTATTCGCCCATATTTTTAATTCAGAACGCGTAACTCCGAAGGGTTTTGCGTTCTCTAAAGTTGTTGTTTGCAAGTCTCTGGCTCTAGATGCCAAGGCGTTTGCTTTCTCGTTACCCCTTACTCCGCAATGGCCAGGCGCCCATATGATGCATATAGTGCCGTATTCGGAGTAGGCGTTAATCGCCATTTTACAATCTAAAACTGTCCTCGACCTCACCGTTCTAGACGTTATCGCCCTGATAGCCATTTGGCTATCTGTGAAAATATTCACTTTTGTTGGTCTAGTGTTAGCACAAGTCAGATCACACATTCTGTAATTGCTCGGACTTCCGCCTGCAGGACTGTGTTATGGTCTGGCAGACGGAATAAGAGTTCGGTTTCCGGTTCCTCGATGTAAAGTCCTAGCCCCGTTCTCTCCCCTAGTTTCGATCCATCTGTATAACAGCAATTTCCAGATGTTGTCTGTACTACGGTTCCATCAATCCAGGATTGTCTGTCTGGTATCATGGTCTCACACTCAGCAACCATTGATCTTTCAGGTATTCTGTCGGATACTGACGACATTAAAATTTAAAAAAAATCGAAGGGTGTAATCATTTTGAAAATCGAAATTGAAAGTATAAAAGGGCAAAAACATTAAAATATAGTATACTTTTGCCATTTGCATTTGTACGTCTTCTGATGAGTATTTTTTAAATTTTTTTCTGTGATTTTAAAAATTTTTCATCTCAAAGTATAATTTAACAAGTACTTTCTTATATTTCGTCTCTTGCTACTGATTTTTACGTTTTTGCAAACAATTTAGCAAAATTGGTAAGTTTTATTGTTCTTATTGTTTTATTAACAAACTAATGACTAAAAATTATCATTCTGTTAATTGTTTAAAGCACATTCACACAGCACAAATTCGTAAAAAAAATAGTTCCCATCAATTCACCACTTCCAAATTCATACAGTAGCTAACAAAGACATCTAAGAACACGACATTAGGTTAGGTTAGGTTGAGAAAAGGAGGCGGTGAAATTCCACCTCATGTCCTTGGACATACACGTAAGCCAGTATTCGGCCTGTTGTGCGCTCTAATTGTTATTATTTAGAAAGGTCATTGGAAAGTTATTTTAGGAACTCTGTACTGTCGACATAGTCCTTGATCTTCTTCCAGTCTATGCCCCTAAGTTGGGTCAAGTCTGGTATAGTATCATTTCCTAAGAAACGTGATCTATTATTCGCGAACTGGGCAATGGCAGAGGAAATGCTCCAACGTCTCGTCATCTTCCCCGCATGCCCTACATATGCTGTCATCTACAACTCCTATCCTATGTAGGTGTGCTTGTAAGCATGTGTGTCCTGTAAGGACACCCATGATCTTACTAGTTTCTACCTTGCTCAATCTCAGTAAGGTCTTGGTCTTGTCCTCGTTTGGGTCACCCCACAAAACCTTCGATGTCTTCCCAACGTTTTCACCATTCCATAGCGTGATATGGGCGTTATTCGCCCATATTTTTAATTCAGAACGCGTAACTCCGAAGGGTTTTGCGTTCTCTAAAGTTGTTGTTTGCAAGTCTCTGGCTCTAGATGCCAAGGCGTTTGCTTTCTCGTTACCCCTTACTCCGCAATGGCCAGGCGCCCATATGATGCATATAGTGCCGTATTCGGAGTAGGCGTTAATCGCCATTTTACAATCTAAAACTGTCCTCGACCTCACCGTTCTAGACGTTATCGCCCTGATAGCCATTTGGCTATCTGTGAAAATATTCACTTTTGTTGGTCTAGTGTTAGCACAAGTCAGATCACACATTCTGTAATTGCTCGGACTTCCGCCTGCAGGACTGTGTTATGGTCTGGCAGACGGAATAAGAGTTCGGTTTCCGGTTCCTCGATGTAAAGTCCTAGCCCCGTTCTCTCCCCTAGTTTCGATCCATCTGTATAACAGCAATTTCCAGATGTTGTCTGTACTACGGTTCCATCAATCCAGGATTGTCTGTCTGGTATCATGGTCTCACACTCAGCAACCATTGATCTTTCAGGTATTCTGTCGGATACTGACGACATTAAAATTTAAAAAAAATCGAAGGGTGTAATCATTTTGAAAATCGAAATTGAAAGTATAAAAGGGCAAAAACATTAAAATATAGTATACTGATTCCAGTTAGTTGAAGTAGTTGAAATTACCTTCAAAACAGGGTATAGCACATTACAATCGGTCACGTATTTCAGGAGATACAAGCTAAAGAATGAACACATATTTTAGAAACAAAACGTAATTTCGTCAACTTTAACTTGCTCATAACTCTCAAAGAAGTTTTTTTTTAAATTTTTTCTTCAACTACGTATAAGATATTTTTAGGAAAATAACACATACACAAAATTTCGAAGCAGTTAAAAATAGTGATGTCAAAACTTTGTTTGGCATGAAATGACTCATATGCATCATTTTCTCCCGAAACGTTAGACTTCTTTTTCGAAATGTCTGTTATTTTCTTAACCTTTCTATGGTTCTGAAAACCCCCTTTTTCTGCCATTGACAGGTTTCTGATTAATGTTAAAAGTTCTATAAGCCTTCTTGTGACTCTATAAACTTAACGACATCACCAACATCCTAGCAATTGTTTTCTTTTTTGTGAAGAACATTAATTTTCCCGGGAATTTATCATATCCGATCATGTACTTTTTATTAGCTATCCATGTTTAAATATTGAACTATTTTTATCCACGTAGTTTTGGTTGACATTGACGTACCAAAAACTAAAAATTGCGGCTTTAAAAATGGAATAGAAAAAAAATTATATGGCTAAAATCATGCAACTTTTTTTCGTGCGCAGTCCTTATTGTCCCCACATAAAACCAAGCATTTGTGCTTAGTTGCCTCCCTTACTTTTTAAAGGCATTTGGCGGACATAAGTGACAAAAGTCCTAATGTTGTATTCACTTAGGTGCTATGTGCTAAATATTATATATTGTATAAATAATGCCCATAAGCGACTGAAAAATAACGATATTATTTTCCATTTAATCATTTTAAATTTGTTTGAGGTTAGGTTTGTGATTCGAGAACTACGAAATTTGAAGAAAATCGGTTCATATTTAGATATTGTCCCCATATATATCCCAGTATTTTATGCCTAAGTGCGTTGCATATTTTTGCAAGATATTTCTGGCACTTAAATATTTTATGCTTAAGTGCGTCGCATACTTTGCAAGATATTTTTGGCACTTAAGTGAAAAAAACCCTAATGTGATATTCACTTAGCGGCACAAATAACGCTTATGTGCAATGCAGCTAAGCGATACTGTACGTACTTAGCTTTCAATTTTTCATCTAAGGTTTAAATAATTTAAAATTTTCCTTTGATTTTTATATATTATGAAAGATGATAGTTGCGAGCTGAAATTAAATCGTTTCGGATATAGAACAAAGAACCGTATTTTTGCTTATTCTGCTCTAAGAAGTAGGTATAGGGTATCATATAGTCGGGCGGCCGGCTTTAGTCTTTCCTTACAAGTTTTAATTTGTACTTTGAATTGCCCATATGGAACACCGCAGTATGTGTGGGAATTGGTGACCAATGATGTGAAGATATGGATCTGCGAACTTTTTATAAAAAAACTTGTGTTTTTTGGGGCTTTATTGGATGGTGCCGGGTCTTGCGGAATAGTCCTATGGTTCTTGACGACTTTTTTACGTGACCAAAAACTTGCTTTAACATTTTTTCATGGTATAGAGGTCGCTTTCAAATTTGCTTCTTAATGTAAACATTTTGTAGTTATTTGTCTGATATTTTGCGTGGTTGTGGGTATATAACATTCAGCCCTTGCTGAATTCTAGCGTTCTTACTTGTTTAATTGTTGTCTACTATTCCATATGCATTAAAAACCAAAAACTTGTTTGCACACACCAAATGTGATAAAAAGCACAAGCTGTGCTATAGTTGAATGAATGTCATCAATTACCCCATATTTTTAATATGTAAATATTTATTATAGAATTCACAAATATAATGGATATTGACAGTAATCACTTCGAAGTTGTCGATGGCTTCTATAGAAAAGCAGTCGAAATGAGTGTCAATCTCTTCAACAATGCAGAAGTTAGAAATTTGCAGAAATTCGAATCGTTTGACTTAATCCTCATGGATGTGGTGTTCTCTGAATCTTTTTTTGGATTTGCGGAGCATTTTCATGCACCTCTCATAGCCATTTCATATTGGAGTACAGTGATGGCAACTGATGAGCTCGTCGGCAATACAACTCCCTTGTCATACATACCCAATATTATGATGTTACTGCAATATAATCAAAACATGAATTTCTGGCGTAGATTCTTAAATGTATCCCTTTATATGATTGAATGGTTGCACTATTACTACAGATATTTCCCCATACAAGAGCAAATCTATGGGCACAATTTTCCTAATGCCTCAAGGACATTGGCGGAGGCGCAAAAGAATTTTTCATTGGCTTTAGTTAATGACCACTTTACCATAAGTACACCGAAGCCGTATGTGCCGAATATGATTGAAGTGGCTGGCATGCATATACCCTCCCGGTCTGATCCGATTCCGGGCTATGTTGACACAATACTTCAGAAGTCTACTCAAGGTGTTATATATGTTACAATGGATCCCCTGTTGCCGGAGCAAACAATGAAAATGTTTTTGAATGAATTTGAAAAGTGTCAGCAATTGGTTTTATGGAATACCAAATTCAAGACTTGGCGGCCCTCAATACATATACCCGCTAACGTCCATTTTTACTCAAATCTTTCCCATCATTCCATACTCTCGCATGCCAATATTAATTTGCTAATTTCCCATGGCGATTATCTTAGCATTATCGAGAGTATTTATTATGGTGTTCCAATATTAGGTATTCGGCGATATGATGACCATCAATTTGACTGTGTAGATGGCATCAAGAAAATCGGAAATGGCCTCTCACTGGCCTTGGAACAATTGACTGGGAGAACATTTTCGATTGTACTTCACGATCTCCTAAATTCAGATCATTTTAAATTGCGGGCGAAACAAAAATCTCAACTGTTTCGCGATCAACAGAATACACCAATGGAGAAAGCCATATACTGGATTGAATATACACTCCGACATAAGGGAGCAAAACATTTGCAGAATTTAGGTCAAAATTTGACCTTTATTGAATTTTACAATTTGGATGTATTCATTGTGTTGGGTTTTATGGTTATAGCCTTTTTGTATTTATCATATTTATGTTTGAATTTATTTACAAAGTTTTTTACAAATATGTAATAACGAAATTTCATCGTAGAGAAAAAATATAAGCAAATATGGGAAATGGGACCAAAATATTATTAAATCATTCGTTTTTAGTTTCTGGTTTGAGGGCAGAGCTGATAATATTTATAATATTAGTAAAAAAATTCTTAAAGATATTGTTTTCATAGAAAAGTCGTCAAAAGTAAGATTTTATAGAAAATGTCATCGAAATTTATTTTTTATAGATGATGCCGTCGAATTTTCATCTTATTCTTTTGAAAATGTAGTCGAAATTTTACTCGTATAGGAAATTTCGTGGAAGTTTCATTACTCTGGAAAATTTTGACGAAATTCTATTCCTTAAGAAAATGTCGTCAAAATTGTGTTCGTATATAACAATTTCGTCGAAATTTTATTCCTATAGAAAATTTTGTCGAAATTTTATTCCTATAGATCATTTCGTCGAAATTTTATTCCTATAGAATATTTCGTCGAAATTTTATGCCTATAGAAAATTTTGTCAAAATTTTTATTCCTTTAGAACATTCCGTCCAAATTTTATTCCTATAGAACATTTCGTCGAAATTTTATTCCTATAGAACAATTCGTCGAAATTTTATTCATATAGAACATTTGGTCGAAATTTTATTCCTATTGAACATTTCGTCGAAATTATATTCCTATAGAACATTTCGTCGAAATTTTATTCCTTTAGAACATTTCGTCGAAATTTTATTCCTATAGAACATTTCGTCGAAATTTTATTCCTATAGAACATTTCGTCGATATTTTATTCCTATAGAACATTTCGTCGAAATTTTATTTCTATAGAACATTTCGTCGAAATTTTATTCCTATAGAAAATTTCGTAGAAATTTTATTCCTATAGTCAATTTCGTCGAAATTTTATTCCTATAGTAAATTTCGTCGAAAATTTATTCGTATAGAAAATTTCGTCGAAATGTTATTCCTTCAGAAAATTTCGTCGAAATTTTATTCCTATAGAAAATTTCGACGAAATTTTATTCCTATAGAAAATTTCGACGAAATTTTATTCCTATGAAAATTTCGTCGAAATTTTATTCCTAAGTACATTTCGTCGAAATGTTATTCCTATAGAAAATTTCGTCGAAATGTTATTCCTATAGAAAATTTCGTCGAAATTTTATTCCTATAGAAAATTTCGTCGAAATTATATTCCTACAGACAATTTCGTCGAAATTTTATTTCTATAGAAAGTTGGAACAAATAATTCGGCTATAACCAAATTTTTCACTTTTTTCATGCTTTCAGATATTTAAGTTTTATTTTTTTTTGGCTTTATTAATTCTTTAATTATGGGCCAAAAAATGACTCATTGCTAAAATATTAAGGGAAATACATATATTCAAGCTGTGCTATAGTTTTTCTTCCTAATCAAAATTGTCACCCACACAACTTATTGATCTCAATCATTTTGACGTGATCGGTGGCTTTTTAGATAGAGCCATTGAAATGGCCAATAATGTACTATATAATTCTCTGGTCATACGAAGTTTAATTAATTCTTTAATTATGGGCCAAAAAATGACTCATTGTTAAAATATTGAGGCAAATACACATATTCAAGCTGTGCTATAGTTTTTCTTCCTAATCAAAACTGTCACCCACACAACTTATTGATATCAATTTATTACAGATTATAAAAATTTCTCAATGGAAAATGTCGACAGCAATCATTTTGACGTGATCGGTGGCTTTTTAGATAGAGCCATTGAAATGGCCAATAATGTACTATATAATTCTCTGGTCACTAATTTAAAAGAAAACGGATCATTTGACATAATACTTATGGATGCATTGTTCTCCGAATCACTTTTTGGATTTGCCGAGCATTTTAGGGCGCCAACAGTGGGTATTTCCTCGTGGAGTACAATGACGGCAGTCGACGAGCTTGTAGGTAATACAACGCCACTGTCGTACATTCCCAATATTATGATATTTCGACAAAATAATCAAACAATGGATTTTTGGCGTAGATGCTTAAATGTAGTCGTCTACACGCTTCATTGGATACACTATTATTACAGATATTTTCCAGTACAAGAGCAAATTTACAAACAAAACTTCCCCAATGCCACAAAGACACTGAGCGAGGCACAAAAGAATTTTTCGTTGGTTTTGGTAAATGATCATTTTACTATCAGCATGCCAAGGCCTTATGTGACAAATATGATAGAAGTGGCTGGCATGCATATACCTGCTCGACCAGACCCCATTCCAAGCCATATCGAAGAGCTACTTCTAGAGGCCAAGCAGGGAGTTATATACACAACAATCGATCCCCTGTTTCCGCAACAAACAATGCAAATGATCCTAAATCAGTTTGGACAGTATCAACAATTGGTTATATGGAATACGAAATTTAAGGTTTGCCCCTTGTTACACATACCTTCCAATGTTCGCTTTTACTCAAATCTTTCTCATCATTCAATACTATCCCATTCGAATATAAACTTATTCATTTGCCATAGTGAATATCTTAGTTTTATCGATAGCGTTCATTATGGGATTCCAATATTGGGTATTCAACGATATGATGGGCATCAAGAGGACTATGTGGATAGCATCAAGAAATTAGGCGGCCTCTCACTGAGCTTGCAGCAATTGAATGAGAGAACATTAACCCGCCTACTGCACGATTTGCTCGATACTGATCATTACAGAATGGAGGCAAAACAAAAGTCTCATCTCTTTCGCGATCAACAGATAACTCCCATGGAGAAAGCCATCTATTGGATCGAATATGTCATCAGGCACAGAGGAGCTGAACATTTGCGGAATCTGGGTCAAAATTTGTCCATTTGGGAGTTTTACAATTTGGATGTCTACATTATGTTGGGTTTTGTAGTGATTACTTTTATGTATTTATCATATTTATGTTTGAATTTATTTACAAAATTATTTATGTATATTAGATAATGACATATTTCCGAGAAGACCACAACCGAGGAATTGGAAATGATTTTATTATCAAATATTATTTTCTCACCAACAATTATTTATTTTTATTAAATATTATTGAAATAATATAAATTTACTTCAATGAGCCTTATTACTGAGCAGAATCCCTAGATTATGTACTTTAATTCCAAAGAATGCTATGTTGACATTTGATTTTTAAATTTTAATTTCCAAATTTTTTTTTTAGTCAAAATTTCGTGTTTATTCATCCGTCAATCCAATCAAAAGTTAAGACCAAAACAATAGACGTCATTCGATTTGCATGATAAAGGAATTACATAAAAATTCCATAAGACATTGATCGCTTATCCTGAAAAACTATCTTTTTGCACTAAGCATGTTTTGGAAGGGAGGTATAGACATATGAAAGCCAACAGAATTGCTAAAGTGGCTAGCCTGAGCGTGACATTATTTAAACATCGAGTATCTGAGAATATATTATTCGTAGAAAATGAAATTCTGTTTATATGTTGTGGAAGCCAATAGGAATTTCGTCGAAATTTTATTCGTATAGAAAATTTCGTCGAAATTTTATTCGTATAGAAAATTTCGTCGAAATTTTATTCGTATAGAAAATTTCGTCGAAATTTTATTCGTATAGAAAATTTCGTCGAAATTTTATTCGTATAGAAAATTTCGTCGAAATTTTATTCGTATAGAAAATTTCGTCGAAATATTATTCGTATAGAAAATTTCGTCGAAATTTTATTCGTATAGAAAATTTCGTCGAAATTTTATTCGTATAGAAAATTTCGTCGAAATTTTATTCGTATAGAAAATTTCGTCGAAATTTTATTCGTATAGAAAATTTCGTCGAAATTTTATTCGTATAGAAAATTTCGTCGAAATTTTATTCGTATAGAAAATTTCGTCGAAATTTTATTCGTATAGAAAATTTCGTCGAAATTTTATTCGTATAGAAAATTTCGTCGAAATTTTATTCTTATAGAAAATATCGTCGAAATTTTATTCTTATAGAAAATATCGTCGAAATTTTATTCTTATAGAAAATTTCGTCGAAATTTTATTCTTACAGAAAATTTCGTCGAAATTGTATTCGTATAGAAAATGTCGTCGAAATTGTATTCGTATAGAAAATGTCGTCGAAATTGTATTCGTATAGAAAATGTCGTCGAAATTGTATGCGTATGAAACAATTCTGAAAGAAAATTCCGCCGAAATTTTATTCTTATAAAGGGTCCGCCATCTAACGTTTTTTTTTCAACTAGTGTTTATTTCGTGTATGGTAACACTTAGCTCATGTCTGATTTGACAGATAATTAGTTGTATCCTTCCGCTGAACGAATATGGTTGTGTATACGCTTGTACAACGCTGGGAGCGATCGACTTACAGAAGATGCCGATTTTGCCAAAAAAAATCATCTTTTCAGATGAAGCTCATTTTGATCTTGGCGGGTATGTAAACAAGCAAAATTGTCGCATTTGGGGCACAGGAAACCCGCACGCATACATTGAAAAGCCGATACACCCAAAACGAGTCACTGTTTGGTGCGGATTTTGGTCCAGAGGCATAATTGGGCCATTTTTCTTCGAAAATGAGCAAGGAGTGGCCGTTACAGTCAATGGCGATCGTTATCGGGCCATGTTGAACACATTTTTGTTCACAAAAATTGAAGAGGAGGATATTGGCAACATTTGGTCTCAACAGGACGGCGCTACGTGCCACACAGCCGAAGCTACACTCGATGTTTTCAAAAAATAGTTATTTGGCGGAAATTATCGGAAAATTATAGGAAAATTTCTTCGAAATGTATTTCTTATTGTTATATATTATATATTATACTAGCTGACCCCAGCAGACGTTGTCCTGGCCGTTCTATTTGGGATGAATTGGTTTCTTATTCATTGATATTTCATTAAAAAATGCATACATTCCTAGTTTCAGGAAAAAATAACCATAAAAATGTCCAATACTCATTTTTATGGTTATTTTTTTTAAGTCCACTACAGCGCCATCTACCGATAAGATTCACACATACAAACTATTATCAAATCAAACTCAGTTTCAATCAAATTGGTCTTGACCATTCCGCCATTTTTCGCGGTTAAAATTATTCTAAAACATAGATGTCCCCGAACTGAACCTAATGTGCAATTTTTAGCCCATTCGCTCTTATGGTTTCGGAGATCATGCGTTACTAACAAACGTACAAAGGACTTTATATATAAAGATTATTTTTATTATTCTTAATGAAAGTTTCGAAACAATGACTAATGGCCAGGAATTAATGTACCCCAGGATTAACAAATTGCATCTAAAGCGAAAATTTTCAAATATCTTATCATATGGTCGACCCGGTCCAACTTTCCTTTCTGTTTTTTTTGACGAAATAAGTTCCTTCCCTATTAACGATTAACACAAATATGGCAACCTTTACAACAAATATTGTTTAACCACAAACAATACATGTCTCGCGTTGCTTATCAGACATTTTATAGCAGATTTCTAAATTGCGATTTTCATTAAAAATTTACCAGACGTCTTATCAACCCTTCGAAGTAACACATCAATATCATAACAGCAGATATTGTAAAATGATAAAAGAAATACAAAACGAAAGCAAACGGAACAATAACTAATCTAATACGAAATTTGAATAGTATTTCAAATACAGTGATAGCATTTGGTTGGACATACCGATCCGAATAATTTCCCCGTCGGTGGTGTATTGAAAAAACAAAACTGACCAAATGCATTTCACTACAATACCAATAGTATTCATAACCGCGCAATTATGCACAGTAAATGCGGCACGCATTCTCGGAATATTTGCCTTTCCCGGGCCGAGTCAATATGTCCTTGTCGAACCGTTGTTAAAGGAATTGGCTCGTCGCGGTCATCACATAACATCCATATCGAATTTTCCTCAAACACAGCCGGTGGAAAATTTTCGCGATATTGTGATAAAGGAAAACAAACATCTGTTCGATGGTGAGTGGTAATGACAATGTTTGACAAAATTACAGCACAGGTTGTGTCGGGTAAAAATGACTTATTTGTTTCATGATTGAAAATAAAACTGATGCTTTGGATTTTGATACCCTACACCACACAGTGGCCCAGGGCATTATTATTAGTTTGTGCATTTCTTTGTAACACATAAAAGGAGAAGAGATAGACCCATCGTTTATTATAACGATCGACTTGGAAGCATTTCCTGAATCGATTAAACCATGTCCGTCCGTCCGTATGCACGGCGGAAAATCGTAATTTTTGATATGTTTGAATTGAAAGAAAATATATTAGGAAGCAACATTTTTAAATAAAGGGTGGTCCAACCATAATGCATGATGTTTATTGTGAGTCACCCTTTAACGTCAAGTTTTTTGCCCAACTTAATTTGACATTTCTTTGTTTCAATGTTTGACAAGTTCAACCATGGAGATGTACAGAAATAAGCAACGCGTTTAGATTGTTAAAGACTTTTTCGACAACGGCCGTTCAAATCAAAATGCATTTCGAGATTATTTAGGTCAGCATAATCGACCAAATGTGTCCACAATAGGGAGAATTGAGCGCAAATTTCAGCAAACCGGGTCTGTAGGCCATGTGAAAACACCTGTGCATGCTGGCCCGGTTTGTGCTCTGCCATCGGGCCGTACTTCTTTGAAAGTGATAACGGACTTTATGTGGCCAGAAATTGCGGATATGTACCTGGACGATATGTGGTTCCAACAGGATGGTGCCACGTGCCGCACGGCCAATGAAACAATGGCTCCTTTGCGCGAGAAATTCAATGGCCGTGTTATCTGACGTCGTGGCGATATCAATTGGCCTCCACAATCATGTGATTGACTCCGTTAGACTAATATCTGTGAGGATATTTAAAAGAAAAAGTATACGTCAGTAAGCCAATAACTATTCAAGAGCTATAGTATGAGATAATTCGACACATTAACGACACTGAACCTCATTTATTTGTCAGAGTCATTTAAAATATGCACCATCGAATAGAGGCATGACACAGAAGCCGTGGCGAGCATTCGGCCGATATTTTGTGTCACACATAATTGTCATAGGTCCTTCTATCATAATAAAAACCAGTAAGGAAAGGCAGAAAGTCGGGCGGGGCCGACTATATAATACCCTACACCTCCCTAACAATGCGATAAGGGTCATTGCCATAATAATTTGGAATAATTGGTAAATGGGTAGAAACATATTATCTAATTCTGAAACGATAATCGCTAAATTAAGCAATATTCGTTCCTAAATTGAGAAACATCTTTCTGGAAAATTTTAATGATCGGAAGTAAAATACAACTTCTATAGCGGTTTGATACCAAATCAGGAGGAACAATCAATATAAATCTGAAGCGATCTTCCCTGAATACTCATTCATGTAAAAATACCTCCTTCTGTTGAATTTCGTACTGATCGCATATAAAATACAGTCTCTACAGCGCCTACATGTCAAATCGGGGGTAACGTATATATGGGGGCTATATCTAAATCTGAACCGATTTCTTCCAAATTTAACAGTATTCATTCATATAATAAGAAACCTCTTTCTGCCGAATTTCATACTGATCGGATATAAAATAACATTTTTACAGCGCTTACAAGTCAAATCGGGGGTAACGTATATATGGAGGCTATATCTAAATCTGAACCGATTTTCTCCGAATTTAGCAGTATTCATTCATGTAATAAGAAACCTCTTTCTGCCAAATTTTGCACTGATCGGATATAAAATACAGTTTTTACAGCGCTTACATGTCAAATCGGGGGTAACATATATATGTGGGCTATATCTGAATCTGAACCGATTTTCTCCGAATTTAGCAGTATTCCTTCATGTAATAAGAAACCTCTCTTTTCCGAATTTCGCACTGATCGGATATAAAATAACATTTTTACAGCGCTTATATGTCAAATCGGGGGTAATGTATATATGGGGGCTATATCTAAATCTGAACCGATTTCTTCCAAATTTAACAGAGTTCATTCATGTAATAAGAAACCTTTTACTGCCGAATTTTATACTGATCGGATATAAAATAAAGTTTTTACAGCGCTTACATGTCAAATCGGGGCTAACATATATATGGGGGCTATATCTAAATCTGAACCGATTTCAACCAAATTTAATAGGGATCGTCCTTGGGCCAAAAAAAAGATATGTGTAAAGTTTCGTCGAGATCGGACCATAATTGCGACCTGTACTTTGATTACAATAATACATGCACAGACGGACAGACAGACAGACAGACAGACGGACAGACAGACAGACAGACAGACAGACGGACAGACGGACATAGCTAAATCGACTCAGAAAGTGATTCTAAGTCGATCGGTATAATAAATGGGTCTATTTCTTCTCCTTTTGGGTGTTACAAACAAATGCACAAAGTTATAATACCCTGTACCACAGTGTGGTGTAGGGTATAAATATTAAGATGATTATCTGAAATCTTTATACCCTACACCACACTGTGGTACAGTGTATTATAACTTTGTGCATTTGTTTGTAACACCCAAAAGGAGAAGAAATAGACCCATTTATTATACCGATCGACTTAGAATCACTTTCTGAGTTGATTTAGCTATGTCCGTCTGTCCGTCTAAGCATGTATTCTTGTAATCAAAGTACAGGTCGCAATTATGGTCCGATCTCGATGAAACTTTACACATATCATTTTTTTGGCCCAAGGACGATCCCTATTGAATTTGGTTAAAATCGGTTCAGATTTAGATATAGCCACCATATATATGTCAGCCCCGATTTGACATGTAAGCGCTGTAAAAACTTTATTTTATATCCGATCAGTATGAAATTCGGCAGAAAGGGGTTTCTTATTACATAAAGGAATACTGCCAAATTCGGAGAAAATCGGTTCGGATTTAGATATAGCCCTCATATATATGTTACCCCCGATTTCACATGTAAGCGCTGTAAAAACTGTATTTTATATCCGATCAGTATGAAATTCGGCAGAAAGAGGTTTCGTATTATATCAATGAACACTGTTAAATTTGGAAGAAATCGGTTCAGATTTAGATATAGCCCCCATATATACGTTACCCCCGATTTGACATGTGAGCGCTGTAAAAATGTTATTTTATATCCGATCATTGCGAAAGTCGGCAAAAAGAGGTTTCTTTCTACATGAAGGAATACTGCCAAATTCGGAGAAAATCGGTTCAGATTTAGATATAGCTCCCATATATATGTTACCCCCGATTTGACATGTAAGCGCTGTAGAGACTGTATTTTATATCCGATCATTACGAAATTCGACAGAAGGAGGTCTTTTTACATGAAGATCAGGGAAGATCGGTCTCAGATTTATATTAAAGCTCTATATATATGTTCCTCCTGATTTGGTATCAAACCGCTATAGAAGTTGTATTTTACTTCCGATCATTAAAATTTTCCAGAAAGATGTTTCTCAATTTAGCAACGAATATTGCTTAATTTAGCGATTATCGTTTCAGAATTAGATAATATGTTTCCACCCATTTACCAATTATTCCAAATTATTATGGCAATGACCCTTATCGCATTGTTAGGGAGGTGTAGGGTATTATATAGTCGGCCCCGCCCGACTTTGTGCCTTTCCTTACTGGTTTTGTTTTGTTTACAATTGACATCGTGCGTTTTGGTTGGACCACCCTTTAGTTTCGCAAGATTATACGATATAAATTTTAATCTAATTTTACAAACATATAAACTTTCTAAAAAATGCAACGTTGAATTTCTGAAAAACTTTCACATTAATGTGCGACATATTGTAAAAATACTAAAATAAAAATTAATCTTTGTTTCGGAAATATTGATTCCAATTAAAAAAATATTTGGATGGACGCGTAATTTTTTAATATATTAATAATGGGTTTTCCAATAGGGATGATATGATTTTGAAGTAACGTTTCGGCCATTAGTAATAAGTCATGATCTGTCATTTGTTTTTCATTGTATCCAGTAGTGTTTACAATTTCATCAGGGAGAACAACGTTTACAAATTATTCAGTTTTATGTATTATCAAAATAATCGTTCTCCAATTTCAACTTTTCCATTTTCCAGTCCATTTTTTTTAAATGCAAAAAACACGTTCCAGTCGACCTACGACCTTGACAATATTTTAGGTCGCGTCAAGAGCTATATTTTTGCCATTGAACGATTGTGTCTACATGCCACCCAGCAAATGAAACAATTGAATTGTTGCGAGAAAAGTTTGGAGATTCGATTATTTCAAGAAATTGTGATATTGAATGGGCTCCAAGAAGTTGTGATTTAACACCATTAGACTATTTCTTGTAGGGTTATTTGAAGTCATTGGTCTTTCGAAATAAACCAGACTCTTTTCAAGCTTTACAAGTCAATATTGAACGTGTCATTCATGACATACGACTTGATTTAGTGGAAAAAGTGCTCGAAAATTTGTACGAATACCTGAACAGAAATCAACGAATAAAAAATAAAGAGAAATGTCAAAATAATTTGCAGCTAACTTCACTGCGAATGAAAAACGTAAAACGTTCAAAACGTTCAGCCGAGTACGGGAGAGTTTTTTATCCCCTCTTGCCGACTGCCTCTCTATCACACAAAACACCGATAATCCGCTGAACATTTAGCCAATGTAAATAGGGACTAAGCGTTGCAAACATTTGGACCAAAACAATCAAATAATAAAACCTGGACCAGGTTACAAATTCAAACACAAAATATTTTTTTTTGTAATAGGTTTGTCTATTCAATTTCGATCGTTGAAAACATCTACAATCTGTGCTATAGTTTATAAATTATTTTCTGTTATTTTTTGTAAAATTTAATTCGAACTAGTATATATTTGTGATTTTTTACAGAATTTAGAAATTTCTCCGTGGATAATATGGATCACAGCTACTATGACACCATCGATAGTTTCTACTCAAAGACAGTCGAAATGTCGAACAATTTACACAATCATCAATTGGTTAAGGATTTGAGGGAAAATGAGTCATTCGATGTAATCCTTATGTATGTTTTCTTTTCCGAATCATTTTTTGGATTTGCCGAACATTTTGGAGCACCAATGGTGGGCATTTCACTCTGGGGTACCATGACTTCTGTCGATGAACTGGTCGGTAATACAACACCATTATCGTATATACCCAATATGCTTATGTTACGACAATATAATCGAAATATGAATTTTTGGCGTAGATGCTTGAATGTTGTTCTCTTTTTCCTGGAATGGATTCACTATTATTTTGAATATTTTCCCATACAAGTGAAAATCTATGAAGAAAAATTTCCCAACGCCTCAAGGACACTGGATGAAGCACAAAAGAATTTTTCGCTGGTTTTGCTGAATGATCATTTCACAGTTAGTACACCGAGACCGTATGTGCCAAATATGGTGGAAGTGGCTGGAATGCATATCCCATCGCGGACAGATCCTCTTTCTAGAGATATTAAAGCACTGCTTCAGGAGGCCACGCAAGGAGTCATATATGTAACAATTGATCCATTGATGCCAGAGCAGATATTTCAAACAATTCTGAATCAGCTTGGTCAGAGTCAACAATTGGTTTTATGGAAAGCTGAGCTAAAGGCCAGTGCTTCAGTACGCATACCTTCCAATGTTCATTTCCGCTCAAATGTACCCCATCACACAGTACTCTCCCATTCCAATATTAATTTGATAATCTCTTATGGCGAGTATCTTAGCATAATTGAGAGTATACACTATGGTGTTCCCATATTGGGGATATCACAATATGATGGTTTCCCCGATGACTATGTGGATAATATTAAAAAAGTTGGAAATGGCATCTCACTAAGATGGCATGAAATAAGTGTGAGGACATTGTCCAGAGCTTTCCACGATCTCCTTACATTAGATCGTTATCGAATTGAGGCAAAACGAAAATCGCAACTTTTTCGAGATCAGCAGACTACTCCAATGGAGAGAGCCGTCTATTGGATCGAATATATTCTCCGACACAAGGGAGCGGATCATTTGCGGAATCTTGGACAAAATTTATCCATTTGGGAATTTTACAATTTAGATGTATTCATTGTTATTAGTTTTATAATAGTTGCATTCATCTGTTTCTCATATATAAGTATGCATATTTTTATTAAAGTCTTTATGAGCATAAAATATTGAAATATAAACTGAATTTATTTAAGTTTATAAGAGATGAATTAAATTAGTTGCATTCTATAATAATGATGTGTACAGTGTTGTTGTGGGCTATTCAGGGACAATGATTTTTCTGTACGTATCTATCTAAGAAAACAATTAAGAAATTTCAGTGCGGTAAACCGACAATAGCTGATCAATAGATATTTCAAATGCATGTCACTGTACCGCATTGTAATTGTTTATATGCACTGGTATTTAAGTAATAAGCTGTTTACTTTTGGTATAAAATGGTATATAAATATTTGTGGAAGGTACTTACTAAAAGGTGAGAGCGACTTATAAAACAATACAACACTGATAGAAAAACCGTTCGTCACCATGACGAATCAGTTTCGTCAATATATCGAGAGCTTATATTCAAAACCCTCTATCTTCAATTTTTGCAAAAATGAGATTTTTATGTTAAAATATTCGGTAAAATAAGGCGCATCTATGGTACTAATTTGGAAATAAAAAAAAAACAAAAATTTAGATTTTATGGTCATTTTTGTAATTTCTCTATCTTACACACTTATTTTTTCTGAATGCAATAACCTCTATCTCTTCATATAATTTGGGACTATTTTTTTTGGTTTTTTTATACCCTACACCACACTGTGGTACAGGGTATTATAACTTTGTGCATTTGTTTGTAACACCCAAAAGGAGAAGAAATAGACCCATCGTTTATTATACCGATCGACTTAGAATCACTTTCTGAGTCGATTTAGCTATGTCCGTCTGTCCGTCTGTCTGTCTGTCTGTCTGTCTGTCTGTCTGTCTGTCTGTCTGTCTGTCTGTCTGTCTGTCCGTCTGTCTGTCTGTCTGTCCGTCTGTGCATGTATTATTGTAATCAAAGTACAGGTCGCAATTATGGTCCGATCTCGACGAAACTTTACACATATCTTTTTTTTGGCCCAAGGACGATCCCTATTAAATTTGGTTGAAATCGGTTCAGATTTAGATATAGCCCCCATATATATGTTAGCCCCGATTTGACATGTAAGCGCTGTAAAAACTTTATTTTATATCCGATCAGTATAAAATTCGGCAGTAAAAGGTTTCTTATTACATGAATGAACTCTGTTAAATTTGGAAGAAATCGGTTCAGATTTAGATATAGCCCCCATATATACATTACCCCCGATTTGACATATAAGCGCTGTAAAAATGTTATTTTATATCCGATCAGTGCGAAATTCGGAAAAGAGAGGTTTCTTATTACATGAAGGAATACTGCTAAATTCGGAGAAAATCGGTTCAGATTCAGATATAGCCCACATATATATGTTACCCCCGATTTGACATGTAAGCGCTGTAAAAACTGTATTTTATATCCGATCAGTGCAAAATTTGGCAGAAAGAGGTTTCTTATTACATGAATGAATACTGCTAAATTCGGAGAAAATCGGTTCAGATTTAGATATAGCCCCCATATGTACGTTACCCCCGATTTGACTTGTAAGCGCTGTAAAAATGTTATTTTATATCCGATCAGTATGAAATTCGGCAGAAAGAGGTTTCTTATTATATGAATGAACACTGTTAAATTTGGAAGAAATCGGTTCAGATTTAGATATAGCCCCCATATATACGTTACCCCCGATTTGACATGTAGGCGCTGTAGAGACTGTATTTTATATGCGATCAGTACGAAATTCAACAGAAGGAGGTATTTTTACATGAATGAGTATTCAGGGAAGATCGCTTCAGATTTATATTGATTGTTCCTCCTGATTTGGTATCAAACCGCTATAGAAGTTGTATTTTACTTCCGATCATTAAAATTTTTCAGAAAGATGTTTCTCAATTTAGGAACGAATATTGCTTAATTTAGCGATTATCGTTTCAGAATTAGATAATATGTTTCTACCCATATACCAATTATTCCAAATTATTATGGCAATGACCCTTATCGCATTGTTAGGGAGGTGTAGGGTATTATATAGTCGGCCCCGCCCGACTTTCTGCCTTTCCTTACTGGTTTATTCTACAATAACAAATTAGCCGATTTATTTGATAAAAATCGCTTTTTATACCCTACACCATACTGTGGTACAGGGTATTCCGACTTTGTGCATTTGTTTGTAACACCCAAATGGAGAAGAGATAGACCGATTGTTTATTATACTCGTACCGATCGACTTGTAATCACTTTCTGAGTCGATTTAGCTATGTCCGTCTCTCTGTCTGTAGATGTATTCTTGTAATCAAAGTACAGGTCGCAATTATGGTCCGCTCCCAACGAAATTTTTCACATATCATTCTTTAGGCCCAAGGACGATCCCTATTGAATTTGGTTAAAATCGGTTCAGATTTACATATAGCTCCCATATATATATACCTCCGATTTGGCATATATGCATTGTATAAGCAACAATTTTTGATCCGATTTGTAAAAAATTGACACGGAGCAGTCCCGTGATACACTTGCAGACAATACAAAATGTGGGTAAAAATCGGTTCAGATTTAGATATAGCCCCCATATATGTTACCCCCGATTTGACATGTAAGCACTGTAGAAACTGTATTTTATATCCGATCAGTACGAAATTCAGCAGAAAGAGGTATCTTATTACATGAATGAACACTGTCAAATTTGGAGGAAATCGATTCATATTTAGACATAGCCCCCATATATATGTTACACCCGATTTGACATGTAAGCGCTGTACAAACTGTATTACATATCACATCAGTACGAAATTTACCAGAGAGAGTTCTATTACTACATGTTTGAACTCTGCCAAATTCGGAGAAAATCGGTTCAGATTTAAACATAGTTCCAATATATATGTTACACCCGATTTGTCATGTAAGCGCTGTAGAAACCGTATTTTATATCTGATAAGTAGGAAATTCGGCAGAGAGAGATTTCTTACTGGGTGAATGAACACTATCAAATTCGGAGAAAATCCGATCAGATTTAGATATAGCCCCCATATATATGTTTCGCCCGATTTGACATGTAAGCGATGTAAAAACCGTATTTAATATCCCAGCAGTACAAATTCAACAGAGAGAGTTTTCTTATTACAGTTTGTACACAGCCAAATTCGGGGAAAATCGTTTCAGATTTAAACATAGTCCCAATATATATGTTACACCCGATTTGTCATGTAAGCGCTGAAGAAACCGTATTTTATATCTGATAAGTAGGAAATTCGGCAGAGAGAGCTTTCTTATTACATGCACGCTGAAAAAAATCGCTTCAGTAGTATATTGTCACAAACATATTCTGCTTGAAATATACAAATGTTTAGGGTACACTCTAAATATATTATTTTTGTCATACACAAAAATTAAATATTTGGGAAGATGTTGTTCTAAACAAATCTTTGTTTCCGTTCTAATATTTTTTGTTTACGAAAGAAAAGTATTCACAAAATATATCAATATCTTAATTTTAAGACAAGTATTATTTAAATTATACGGTATAACTCGAAATCAATGAAAAATAAAAAATTAAGTTCGAAAAATCTACAATGTTTTGTAAATCTTTTTTAAACAAAATACGAGTATATTTGAAAAAATCTAAACAAAAATTTTATTTGTATATGAGCACATATCTTATTTGAGGAAATTAGTTTGCAAATATATATTGTTGTAACATATTATTATACGCGTTCCAAATAAATTTTATTGATTTTTAAATCAAATTCAATTGCTCAGAAATATATAATATTTAAAAATTTGTGTTGCAAATATATTTTCTTTCGATTCAAACATATCAAAACCGAAAACCCTATATATAGATATAAACAACGATATCGAACTCGATAGTCAAAAACAAAACTATGATTTTACTTTTAGAAATGTTTAAATTAATTATCGCACCTCTTATACAAAAGTGTAGTAACTCAGAATTTTGACATTTTCAATTTCTTCAAGAAAGCAATACAATTTACTTTTCTAATTTTTTCAAAAGAAGTGAGTGCTATTCATTATTAGTGCTATTTCATTACTTTCATCGATTTTCTTCGGTTCTCACAGAGTCCCTTTAGAAAAATAACAGATGCATAAAAAAACCATGAATACCATCGAAATCTTGTATTAAAACTTTTTTTCGATTCTCATATGTTCCTTAACAACGATCAACCGTTATTTCCTCCTTTTCATTTGCAAAAGAAAAATAGAATAATCTTTCCAAGAGGAGGACAATTTCACAATTGTCTCCATTCTCCATTTTATGTTCTTTTCCACTATCTGATTTATCACCTTTCGTCGCCCTATTCTCATGCTCTCTCACAATTACTGTACATATTAACCTTTTCTCCGCTATAGTTACTCATTTTCTCCCGCTCCGCCATTTTTAACATCTCCAATATTCCCCTTCTTTGGAGCTTTTGCGTAGTTTCCCTTATAACGTTTTGTCAAAATGTTTGAAAGGATTTTGGGAGACACCGATCATTTAGTTGAAGTCGGTCTTCTATCGGGTTCGGATGTTTTGGTGTGTGTCAAATTCTTAACTATGACAATGGGGACAATTTACTGTCAAAAAGTGTTGTAATGTTAACTAAATGAAAAATAAATATGTATTGACTCTTCTTTAGTGAAATTTCGATGCAAGATTCTTTGTTATCGCCGCATTAAGAGAGTTATTTCATTAGTGTTGCTAGCTATTGGCTTTGTTTTTGTTATGTGCTTCAGTTGTTTGTATCATAAACAATCGAAGTAATAGATGGTCCGTCGTACTCTTTAAAAAGTGACAGTTACGAACGATTTAATTTTTTACATTTGTTTTGCACTCTTGGAGTTATTTTGGCATTCTCTTGTTAGCTCTCGAGATTTAATTTGCTGATTTAAAGATGTGTTTTATGAAATTTTATTTAAAAAACCAGTAAGGAAAGGCTAAAGTCGGGCGGTGCCGACTATATAATACCCTACACCACTCTCGTAATATTGAATAACTTTGATATATAAATTTTGTAATTCATGTATAAATTGTTTACATAAATTTACTTTTGAGACATTTTATACTTAAATAATACCCTGTACCACAGTGTGGTGTAGGGTATAAAAACGATTGGATTTAAAGAGCCAAATCGGATGAAACATATATATGGGAGCTAATGCTAAATCTTAACCGATTTTCTTCAAATTCGGTAGTGTTGGTTCATGGATCAAGAAACTCTACCATTCTAAATTTCAACACGATTGGATGTAAAATACAGCTTTTATAGGACTAAAGGGCCAAATCGCACGAAACATATATATGGGAGCTATAGCTAATTCTTAACCGATTTTCATCAAATTCGGCAATGTTGGTTCATGGATCAAGAAACTCTACCATTCTAAATTTCAAAACGATCGGATGTAAAATACAGCTTCTATAGGACTAAAGGACCAAATCGGACGAAAGATATATATGGGAGCTATATCTAAATCTGCACCGATTTTCTTCAAATTCGGCAATGTTGGTTCATGGATCAAGAAACTCTACCATTCTAAATTTCAAAACGATCGGATGTAAAATACAGCTTCTATAGGACTAAAGGGCCAAATCGGACGAAACATATATATGGGAGCTATAGCTAAATCTTAACCGATTTTCTTCAAATTCGGTAATGTTGGTTCATGGATCAAGAAACTCTACCATTCTAAATTTCAAAACGATCGGATGTAAAATACAGCTTCTATAGGACTAAAGGACCAAATCGGACGAAAGATATATATGGGAGCTATATCTAAATCTGAACCGATTTTCTTCAAATTCGGTAATGTTGGTTCATGGATCAAGAAACTCTACCATTCTAAATTTCAAAACGATCGGATGTAAAATACAGCTTCTATAGGACTAAAGGGCCAAATCGGACGAAACATATATATGGGAGCTATAGCTAAATCTTAACCGAGTTTCTTCAAATGCAGCAATGTTGGTTCATGGATCAAGAAACTCTACCATTCTAAATTTCAAAACGATCGGATGTAAAATACAGCTTCTATAGGACTAAAGGGCCAAATCGGACGAAAGATATATATGGGAGCTATATCTAAATCTGAACCGATTTCAACCAAATTCAATAGCGATCTTAACAGCCGCGAAATACTCTAAACTGCAAAATTTCAGAACGATCGGAGTGAAATTGCGACCTGTAGTCGACGAACAACTTTACATGGACAGACGGACGGACGGACGGACGGACGGACGGACGGACAGACATCGTTAAATGGACTCAGCTAGTGATTCTGAGTCGATCGGTATACTTTAAGGTGGGTCTAGCTGTGTTATTTTAAGGTGTTACAAACATCTGCCGTGAAACAAACTTATAATACCCTGCACCACAGTGTGGTGTAGGGTATAATCAATTGTGTTCGCTCCCATTGTGATTGTAAAGTGAAATGTTTGAGAAAAAATGCAAAAAATATGAATAAAAAACAAAAACAAATGTGTGCTCTTTCTTCTCTTAACTACTAATGTCAAAAATTTAATCGTTCGTAACTCGAGAAATTTGCTTAAGAGCGGGAAGGAACATCCAGTAGTTGAGTGTTTATTGTTTGTATCGTGCCGTTCGTTCGTTTCGTGAGTTCTTAATTCGGAAGATGCTCGTGCGTTGTTGGTTCTGTGGTAAGATGCACAAATGCTAATAGATAAGTATGCACGTAAGCATGGAAGTATACATGAACATGTACGAGTTCAAATGTCAGATGATATTTTGTTGATTTATATACATTAATTTCTGTTGTTAACAGTTAGGGGAAATGTAGTTGTGATCTTAGACTGTTGACTTGAGAATGTTGTGCTTTATGAAGTGAATATAACAGTAAGGTTTACATAGATGGTTAATGTTATCATATAAAAGAGTATAAACGGAACGGCAGAAAGCTGTTAGCTACATACATAAATATTTAAAGACAACATAAATTGGAACAGAATTTTTTTTATCGATATACGACAAATATATCAAATTATAATATATATAATGCCTTTTTGGTCCATACGCCATTTTTGTATTTTTTGAGTTGGGAGTATAAGTTCCAAGCATGTTCTTTCAGAATCTGCAATATTGGTTTCCTATTTCGTCCAGTTTTCCAGATATTGGTAGGGTAAATCGGTTTATCTCTGGGAGAAATCACGGCATTCGCTATCGAGTAATTTACGAACGAAATGTATTTTTAATTATCCCTAAAAGAGTATAAACTTCTGTCGAATTCAAATAGATTGTATAAAAAAATCGCATACAGCATAACTGGATAGTTTTTAATTACATCCAAAGTCCACTTTTCCTTATTAGCAAAAATTAAAATGATATTTCGGATCGAAAAGTTCTTGATATCGAATGCCGTGATTAAGCCCCTGATTTACGGGAAATAATTTTGATATTTTTGTTCTACGTCTCCATTTTTCTATCGCCCTATATTTTTGACTCACTATTTTACTTTCTTTGGATCCTTACATACCGACCTCTTTGTGGTTCATGTAATACAAATACGAAAAAATATTAAAACAAAAGTGGATATGGAACAAAATGCCATGTCCCAACATTTTTATAACTTGCTTATTTTTGAATGTAATGACATACAAATGCACAGTGTGTCCGTTTTTACTCAATAAATTGCGGTTTTCTCCGATTACACTATGCTACAAATGAACACTTTTTGAAAAATACACGGACTTGACAGTATAGGTTGGATTCTACTACCAAAGGGTAGTATAACCCTATACTCCGTTTTGGGAAATAGGTGACCAATTTTTTTATGGACCTCAAAAGTGTCTGAAAATCAGTGGGCCCCTCAAAAAAGGTGTAATCAGGTTTTGTCCAACAACTAATTCCGACATGGTGATACTGCTTAACTATATTTGGCAATAATGTAGCTAAGAATATGCTGAACAAAGTTGTTTAACATTTTATGCAAAAAAAAAAGTTTTTCCTACTTTTTTTTTGAAAAAATGAAGGAAACAAATAGTTTTTGTTAACTTTTTTTTATCATAACGTTCAGGGACTCGTTATTTTTCACTAACAATGAATCTGAACAACTTTTGTGAACACATGATCTGAACGTGTCTAGGCACCCTAAATAGGTTAAAAAACCACTTTGTACCTAAAAAATTTTTTGTTTTTATCTATTATGTAACAAACCTATTTTTTGGTGTAGGGTATGTTTAGCATCTATATAGAAAATATTGAGGCCAATATTTTTACAGAACATATTAACCCTCTAGGTCCCCCACATAACTGTAATATTTGGCCCTATTTTAACAAATCGTTAAAAACACCCCTTAAAATTAGGATGGCGGGGATAAAATGTTCTACAAAAATGTTGGCCATAACATTTTACTATATGTGTCAGAACACACCAAAGCTCATAATATAACACAAACACCAAAAAAGGTCCAAATTCCTGTTCGTACAGCAATGTTATTCATACGATCTAGTGGTCGGAGCATTAACATGTGTTGTTGGCACATATAGTAAAATTTTATGGCCTACAATTTTGACAAACATTGTTAGTGAAAAATTACGAGTTCCTTAAAATTACGCTGAAAAAAGTGAAATAAAATATTTTATTCCTTCACTTTTTCAAAAGTACGGAAAAAAATATTTTTCGCATAAAATGTTAAGAAACTTTGTTCATCATATTCTTAGCGACATTATTGCCAAATATAGATAGGCAGTATCACCATGTCTGAATTAGTTGTTGGATAAAAGCTGATGACACATTTTTCGAGGGGCCCACTGATTTTCAGAAACTTTGGAGGCCCATAAAAATTGGCCACAAATTTCGCCAAACCGAGTATAGGTTTTTTTCTACTCTTTGGTAGTAGAATCGAACCTACATTCTCAAGTACGTGTAGTTTTTTCACGGTTGCACAGTGTTATAGAAAATGGCGTATGGAACAAAACAGCATTAAGCCGACGATATCTAAATCTGAACCGATTTTTCCAATTTCGATAGGGATTTTCCTTGGGCCAAAAGAAATTTAAGTGCACAGATTCGTTGAGTTCGGCTCATAATTGCGACCTGTACATTGATTATAAAAATACATGCAAAGACGGACGGACGGACGGATGATGGGTCTGTTTCTTCTTCTTTTGAGACTCACAAACAAATGCACAAAGTTAAAATAACATGTACCACAGTGTGGTGTGGGGTATAAAAACCGGTTATGACCCTGTTTTTTCAGAAAAACATCATTAGATTCAACTAAAAAGTTACATTTTGAATTGTCTCCAAGTCTTTAAGCAAGTCGGACCGTTGATCATCTAAAGTGCAATATTTTTAGTTGTGCCCTTTTTGAAGTAATAAATCCACTAAGATTTTTCAGTAAAAGAGGCACAAATCAAACTAATACCACAATTATATACAGACTTTTTAAAAGAGTAATAACTAAAAAAAAGTTATTATTTTCCTATAACTTTTTGTATTTGATATTCTAAAGGGTTTTTCAATAGGGATAATATGATTTTGAAGTGACGTTTCGGCAATTGTTAATATGTCATGATCTGTCATTTGTTTTTCATTGTATTCATTAGTGTTTACAATTTCATCATGGAGAGATATACGCAAGAACAACGTTTACAAATTATTCAGTTTTATGTATTATCAAAATAATCGTTCTCCAATTGCAAATTTTCGTGCGCTAAGTCCATTTTTTTTAAATCCAAAAAAGACACTTTCCAGTTGACCTACGACCTTGACTCCATTAACAATATTTTATCAACGATCCGACGTATCGTTAAGGAGCTAGAGCAAAAAATGATGCTAAGTAATTTTTTTTTAAATCCTAAAAAAACAACTTACCAGTCGACCTACGACCTTGACACCCATGAGCAATTTTTTAGCTCTCGTTAAGAGCTTTGCCATTGGTCGATTGTGGCTACGTGCCACACAGCAACTGAAATAATTGAATTTTTGCGAGAAAAGTTTGGAGATTCGATTATTTCAAGAAATTGTTGATATTGAATGGGAGAAGTTGTGATTTAACACCATTAGACTATTTCTTGTGTGGCTATTTTAAGTCATTAGTGTTTCGGAATAAACCAGACTCTCTGCAAGCTTTACAAGTCAATATTGAACGTGCCATTCATGACATACGACTTGATTTAGTGGAAAAAATGCTCGAAAATTGGGTTCGTCGAATTCGTTCCTGCAGAAGAAGTCGTGGAGGCCATTTGAATGTCGTTTTACATAAAAAAACTTTTGAATTTCAAAGAAATCATATTACTCGTTATTGGAAAACCCTATATATTTGTTATATTTGTTTATGATATCTTCTTGCAATAACAGCCTCTACAGATTTTTTTTTAAATTTTGAGTTGTTACTCTCTTGAGGAACAGGTGCGATATCTATATTATACAAATAAATTACTTTTGTATATATTCGCTACTGCATATATATATTACATTCATATTGTGGATAAGATAAACATATCTTTCATGACCTCTAAAAATAATTGAATTCTTTATCAGTCACTTTTTATGACTGGCTGTCATTTTATCTGTAAGCAATTTTATTGACGTCTGGTGTCCCCCAAAGATATCATTCTCTTATGCAATGGTGATGCAAAAATATAATAAACTCGAAAGGATGAAGAAGACAAAAGCAAAAACAAAGAAAAATAATTTTCCCCTACTTTAATTTTTTACAAAAATACAATTTTACTACAAATTATGATCTATAAAATATAACATGAAATGGACACTACAAGGATTCCATTACAAGTAAACAAACAGCAATGCACTAGAGTAGAAGAAATCTGTTACCCAACAAATCCATACGCCGAATGTTTAAAAGTTCAGATGAAAGTTGTTTTGTAGCTATTAAGTAAACGCGAAGGATAACCAACAAATGCAGTCAAACAAAAATTTATAAAAATTGACTGCATTTTACGAACTCCCAGACACACACACACACACAATTGCAGTGACACATCATCAGTGTCATAAAAGGGGCCAAGATCTCACAAGGAACTCACACACATATACACCAAACTAGACATAGCATAGACATTATGTCCTGCATCGTAGCTGTAGTATGTGTACTTCCACTCATCCACAGCGTAAATACATATACACATATTTATATACCATTTTGTACTCGTAGTTCACAGTCATGTGTCGCTTGATATGTATCGATTTTACTTCACATTCAATTCTCCATTACTTTGCAATGATGTTTGTTTTATGTCATCATCACATCTCGCCACAGACTGAGACCTAGAAAATGTCCTTCCTTCTTGGTTATCCTTAGAGTCAGGTCATACAGTATATCTGAACTTATGAACGAACAAACGACTGAGTAAGTATTATTGTCTCATTTACAACCACATTCTCGTGCAGATAATAGAGTAATCAGTCGATATTAAAAAAGGGGACAGACGAGTGGCTCGTTGTCTCGTTATTTGATAATAAATCGATAAATGGCTTATGATGCACTTTCCCCGTAAACACAGTGGAGAATTGAGTAAAGATGCATCAGAAAATAGCACTGAAAGAAAAATGTAGTAAACATGTAGTATTACAAATTCGTCACCTTCATTTATTATATATTTGTATATCCTCAATTTACAACGAAAATTATATATATTGGTGACAAAAAAGGGTGCACGGATTTAACGTCCCAAAATAATTTGACTTCTCCCGAAACGGCCTTAAATTCCACCATAACGGTCTTAGGTTAGGTTAGGTTGAAGAGAGGAGACGTTTAAACATCTCATGCCTGTGGTTCGGCCTGTTGTGCGCTCCTTACTTAGGGCCCATTAACAACGCGCTCCTTACTTAAAGCCAAAATTTTTTAAATTAAAGATTGCCTTCATTAAAATAAATTTTCAAGGCAGAATTGGTTTCTTATGCTTTGTTTTGGACTTACGCCACAGGAGCAAATCTTTAACCCCGGCCTAATGGACATGCCTCAGAGGAGGAAATCTTTAAGGCCGACAGAAGACTCGAAACATTGGAATGAAAAAAATAATATTTCCGAAATATTAATGTTAAATATTTAGGGATCTTCAAAAATGTTGGAAGGAAAATGGACGCAACGTCCAAAGGGCTTTATGGCGGCTACAGAGGTGGTCGCAACGCCGAAAATAAAATAAGGCATTATGTTCGTTTGAGAGGCGGTAAAAACGCCCAAACAAACAATGGGTGCTGGCGATGTCGACTGGCCATCTCGATCGTTGATTTTAATCCACTAAACAATTTTTCGGGGGAACGTGAAACACTTGCCAACCACGATTGCTGCCTTAGAAAGCAACATTATCGTTGGTGAGATACCAGAAGAATTGCTGCAAAAGGTGTGCAAATAATTTGATTTTCAGAACGGACCACCTGCAGAGTAACCGTGGGCTACGTTTGAACGATATTCGAAGGCGGACCAAAAATTAGCTGAGCTGACATATATGTAGATGGCGGTAGTAGTTAAAAAAAAATACTTTCGTGAAAATTTGCATCCTTCTAAAACATATGTTTTAAGTTTCAAGGCGCCACGTTGTTTAGTCAAAGGTAAACAATCTCTGTGAATTTATAAGCAATACTTACATTTGAAAGTATTGTATTTACTTATAATATTCCAACCAATATTACACGGAGGAAAATCGCCATTTTTGATATGTTTGAATTCAAAGAAAATATACTTGGAACCAAAATTTTTAAATATTATATATTTATGAACAAATAGATTTTATTTGAAAATCAAGAAATTTTGTTTGGAACGCATATATTA
Source organism: Eudasyphora cyanicolor (assembly GCA_963930755.1). NCBI lineage: Eukaryota > Metazoa > Arthropoda > Insecta > Diptera > Muscidae > Eudasyphora > Eudasyphora cyanicolor. Next base: position 155,650,079 of record OZ005738.1, on the reverse strand, counting down.
ATATATTACAACAATATATATTTGCGAACTTACTGTCACAAATAAAATATGTGTTTACAAAGAAACATAGATATTGTTTAAGAATTTATCCAAATACATTATATTCAAAATAATTTTAAAACATTGTTGACTTCGGCAATTTTTAATTTTGTTTTTCCTAGATTTTGTGTTATACTTTATAGGTAAAAATGTCGTAAGCAACATTTTCTTTTGTTTTACAGCACTTATTTTTAATTTATAAATAGCCCAATTGTCAATTGTCAATTTGTCGTTACCCAAGATTATACGATTTAAATTTTAATATTATTTTTCAAACATATAAAATTTTTAAAAAATTAAACTTAAAATTTCTAAAAAAACTGAAGACTTTCCTTTTAATTAAGGCATCAATACATTGCCAAAATACTTAAATACAAATAAATCATTGTTTTGGAAATATTATTTTCAAATAAAAAAATATTGGGATGAAAACATAATTTTATTTAGAACAACGTCCTCACAAACAAATTATATTTGTGAGTGTCAAATATTATATATTTGGAGTGTACCCTAAACATATGTATCTTTCCAGCAGAATATGTTTGGAACAATATACTACAGAATCGATTTTTTTTCAGCGTGTATAAGTAAACCCAAGGTAGATTTTACTATGGGGGACTCTGCACCAATATTAAAACTAATGGCGAATTCTTTTCTGCAAAAAAGTGCAACACTTGCATTGCCCTTTTTCCGAAAACTGCACTATTATATCGCTTTTTTGAAATTTTAGTTGTGCTAAATTCGAGTAACTTAATTACCAAATTTCAAAAAGGTATCACAAAAGTGCCGTTTTTGTAAAAAGGGCAATGCAAGTGTTGCACTTTTTTGCAGAAAAGAATTCGCCATAAGGTAGATTCTACTTTGGGGAAGTCTGCACATTCGTTTTGTACGATTTTTCAATACACCCGTCAGATATGTCATAAAGTTCTTATTATGTCTCTGGAATAAATAATGTGCTGCGTCCAAACTTTAAGGGGGGTAACTTTTGTTGCATTTTGAATAGAGAACCTGTGAACCTGTGAAAATTTGAGGTGAATCGGAGCAACACTGACAAAGATACAGAGTCTAAGCAACCGCGCCTCATACGTGACATCAGAAAAACTTTAAAGCGTTTTTCTCACAACCCATGTTTTCAAAGAGGGTGCCCCTCATAACACAAAAACTACTGAACCGATCTTTTTGCAATTTCTAACACTATTTCTTTACATAATTTGCAAGATAACGCTGTCGAGTTTTTTTTAAATTTGATAATTTTTATTCAGTCAGTATTTATTCGGTTTAAGACCATATGTTTCCGTTACTTTTGCAAAAATGTAATAAATAGACACCACTCTATCATCAACAAAATTCAATAGCAATAATGTATGTATTTAACTTAAATCAGCTGAAATGCTTATGGAAGTAGTAAATTGAACGTAACAAGAACTACTAACCAAACCCGTATTTTGCCGAACTAAGTAAACATTCTAATACTCTCATACCAATACATTTTTGTTTTTTGCTTGGGTTCGCTTTGCGAGCCTCGAAAACAAATGTAGTTTTGCCAACGGCTTTTTTTTAACAATAACTAGTCGTTTTTTTGAAATCGAATTGTTCACTTCAAAGTGTTCCCAAAAATTTTAAAATTTTAATTTCGCAAAAAACTCGACAGCTTTACCTGGATATAAGGATTATCTAACTAAATAAATTTATTTTTTTAATTTCTGCTGAACCGGTAGTTATGAGGGGCAGCGCAATTAAACTTTTTTTCGAGACGCTTCCGCATAAATGCTGCCGTTGCCATACATTTTGATATTTTTTATGAAAATTTGACACAATAAACTTTGAAAGTTATACTTTAATGTACCATTGGTTTCCAACAAAAAATTTTAACCGTTTCGTCACAAAAAAATCATAAAAATTTGCCTTTTTTGCACAAATTAACATTACCCCCCTTAACTTTAATTGGGAGGTTATTTTGGCTTTTAATAAAAGAACACAGTTTGGAAATAAAAAGGATTTTTTCGTAAAAATAAATTTAATAATTTTTCCAAAATAAAAAATTTCATAATTTTTCTTTTTTGTGTACGAAACACTGAATTTTACTCCATAAAAAATTCGAGAGATTTGATTTTGGCCATTTTTATAGGAACAGAAGTATAGGATAACGTATTCTCAATTGTTTACCTATCCGGAAAGATAAAATCGTTAGGTTCTGCCAAAGGCAATACGATTATTATTTTTATTCAACTCCCAATTGTAGGACTATCTATAAAAAGAAAATTTTTCAATTTCTTACTTACTTTGGAATATTTTTCATTTATTCGTGGACTATATTTCGTTAATAATCTTTGGCAATTTTTGATTTTGTTGGACCAAATTTTTAATATTTTTTTGGCACTACTTCGTTTGAGCTACATTTCATAAGGGCTCATGGAAGGAAATTAATGACACCTCTCATGGAGTTAAATTTTCATCCATTGGCAGCCTTGGTCTATAATTGTTGCATTAATTGTATTTTTATACCCTCACTTTAGTGTGACTAGGGTATATATCATTTGCTAAGGACAAAAATTGTAACACGTCGAAGGAGTGACCCAAGACCACAATTATGTTCGGCGGAAATCCGTTTTGAGCCATTTTAAGTGATATGAGCAATGCCCTTCCGTCTGTCTGTCTGGCTGGAGCGCACGATAACTCAGAAAGGAGTAACGGATTGACCTAAAATTTGGTATGAAACAATATTTTTTTCTATCTCAGGCTAAGTTCGAAGATGGACCATATTGGTCCACTCCTTCTAGTACCTCCCTTACAAAGGGTTAAAATTTTGCAAAATATTGTTATATAATAACTTCTTTTCTACTTATTCGAACCCTCTGTAATTCCACACCAAGTTATAGTTTATTTGTCGCAATCAAGTTGAGAAAAATGGGTGAAGTGGCCCGCCTCTTTTGGTACCTACCACACTTAGGGTCCACTTTGTACAAAAAGTTAGCAGCTTATAACATAAATACCAGTGCATAAAAATACATGTTATTTTGCACAGGGCATTGCTTTTATAGCGCATTGCTTTTATATGCACGAAAATATTACAAAATTTTGCACAGTGTAACACTTTTCTAGTACCTATAGCTCTGACAAAAATGGGCATTACCAGCACGCCCCGTTTGTACCTCACACATGAAATGGTCAAATTATAGCAAAATTTAATGCTCATAACGTTATTATACCAATGCGTATAAACGATTATAATTCGGCACAGTGCAATGTATTTAAAGTATATACTGTTCAGCCAAAAATAAGTGTAATTGATAAACCCCTTCTGGTACCTCCTGCACAAATTATTTCGTGTAATATTCCATATTACATTACTCACTAAGTGAGGGTATACCGTAGTCGGTTTACCCTACTGAAACTTTCTTACTTGTTTAAAGTATTGTTTAGACTTGTGTTAAAAATTCAGTTTAATGAAAATCTATTGATATTTAAGGCAATCGTTGCGAATTTCTTGCTAATCATTGTTTTGAGACACCCTGCGTCAGATACACTAGCACACAGAATACAGTTTGGTTGCCTCAACCGAATTATTTGCTAACCGAATTTGGTAGTTCTGTCTACTATCATGCGATTCCATGAGGACAGCCAATATTTTGGTTGTGGTATACGTCTACTTCCATATTGACAACAATCATACTTGGTTGCGGCAACTACGAAAATGGTGGCTTAAATTATCTGTTGCAGTTGCCACAACCAACTGTTTTAAAAAATTGGTTGTTCTGACAATTTAATTAAAAACAGTTTTCATTAATTTTTATTTTATTTATTGAACAAAAAACAAAGCAATTCATAACAAAATTAAAAATCCCATATTACAAATTCATCACTATTTTGAGGTGTGAAAATATTTGACACACATTTTAGTACACGAAAAAAAAAAACACAAAACTTTTATGCAAATATCGCTTAACCCTGCGCTTTCAATTTCATGATTGTTGCTTTTATTTTTTATTTATGTAAAACATTGTGTACAACATATTCTGCATTCCACACATTATTATTCACACGAGATTATTTTTGATTACCTATTACCATTTTTAAACAAAATGTTGAAGATTTTTTTATGTCGAGTAATTTTATTTTTTGTTTTTCATGTATCAGCAAAAAACATCAACCAATCTTTTGGTTGTATTTCCCAAAATACATTTAATTATTCAAAATTTTGGAAATGATTGGGATAACCAATAAACGATTATTTATTAATATTTATGCTGTTATAGTAACCAATTATTCGTTGCAATAATAATCGTTGGTCTATTGATACAATTTCTGTTGTCAAGAATAAAACATTGGTTGTCAAAACCAAAAATCTATCATATGGTACTATGATGAAAATTTAAAATTGTTTACCACAACTAACCGAGTGTCAATGAAAAAAAAAACAATCTTAATTCGATTGATACAACCATCGATTTAGTTGCAATCATTTTCATTTGATCGTATCCATGTTATTATTGCTGTTTCAATTAATTACATATATATAAATACAACCGACAGACAGTGTAGGCAATATACTTTTTGTTGCTAGTACTATTTTTTTTTGTTACAATCGAGTTCCAACCAATTATTTTCCTGGGTTAGTGTGTTTATTGATCATGTGGGGTTCCAGACCTTTATTATAGGTTACATCCTTTTAAAATCTGTTAAAAAAACAACAGTTAATTATATGATGTAACAAAATATTAAGCTAATTTTAAATTCTTTAAAATCGTCTCATGAAAAATTCAAGAAAACTGATCGAACTGCGAATTCTAAAATCGCTTTATATACGTATATAAGTACTTAAAGAAATCCATGATTATTTTTTTTTGATATTCAATATTTGTGTATGTAATATATTGCTTTTGAACAAGCATTTTTGTCATTACCAACTTATGCAAGCTCTGTGCAATATAATGAAATGCAAAAGAATTTCTCCAAAGACTCCCTCCCAACCATATAATTCCTGTTAGTCCTTAATACAAACTCCCGCTGTGACACAATTGTATATGGTTGGCTGGCCACTCTGAAAAGGGAGCGTGTTAGTCCGAAATAAATGGATTTGGTTGGGTTTGTGAACATTGTCTTTAATCATCAATGCGTTTAAAATTTAGAATATGTTTGACGCTTCTCTGCGCACTTTGTCCTGTGGCCACGGCAGCATCAATATTGAGCGATTTGCAATGAAACGCTGGTGATGGTGATGGTGATGTTGGTTATGGTAGTGGTGGCTGCGATGGTGGTTGTACAGCCGCAATGGCGGTGGTGGTGGTGATGCTGATGGTAACGGCGACGGTGTTGCTCCTCATTTGCTTCCTTCCGCTTCCGTTTGCATACTCGTACATAAACGATGGCAATGATTCTTTCATGACTGTGGGTGGGAGTGAATGTATGTGTGGGTGAGTATATTTGGCCTCTAGTATGTATGCATATGTTTGGTTTATTCTATTCATTAAATTTCTTTGTTTTTCATATACCGCCAAATACACTTTCATACACACTTTTTTTACACACTTGATGTACTTACACCCATTCATTCATTCACTCATTCGACACAGTGCGTCCGATTGTGTTTATCTCCTCCATTCATTGGGGGCAACAACAAAACCAACAACCACATACCACCAACAATCTTTTATCCCTTAACAACCCTAACGCAGATCCCCTTACATCCTTTTGCCTGTTCTAGAGTTGGAGTTTCAGAGTTCAGTTTTAAAGGTTTCACGTCTGTCGTTTTTTATTTTTGCCCTAAGAGTGGAGAGGGATGTGGTCTTGTACTTAATTTGTGGTACTTATCAGTTGAAAGTTGAAAGGGCTCATCACCATCAGGATCAGTGTAATGTTTTCCATTAATAAGGATATATGTATGAGAACGTATATAAGAGAGGGTCAAGGTCAAAATCGAATGTAACATATATGAAAATAATTGTAGGTCAGTAGTTATAATATCGAACATTTTTTCGTGCAATTCATTCATTCAATAGTTTATAAATTTGATGATTTTTCTAAATATTTTTTTTTTTTAACTGATTTGTTTATGTTACCACTCTGCTTTTTCAGACAATATTTATTGAAAAAAGTAGTGTAAATACAGAACGCAAAGATTTAAAAATCATTGCCAAACAAGTTATGTGGAAATTATTTTCGTATATATTTGTCAATCCTAAAATGATGTTGGTCAAATTGCCCATGTTGAGCTAAATAGTGGATACTGAAACGGATTTGCATTATGCCGAATTTCAAGTACTTGTATGTACTGATATTAATATTATGAGCTATACCTTCTGCTCTTATCTTAATGCGCTGTAGAAGCAAAGCACTGCGAAAAATCCAAGGCATTCACTGTACTGGTATTAAAGTCAGGTTTACCCCCTTTGTGGGGGAGTAAACATAACGAGCAGACCAATTTGGCTTATCTTCGACTTGAGATAGGAAAAAATATTACCATGTACAAAATCTGAAGTCAATCGGTCACTCATTTTGGGAGTTATCGTACACACCATCCTGACAAACAGACGGACATATCATAAATGTCTTAAAATGGCCTTAAAAGGATTTCTTCTTACGTCATTGATACAATGTAATACACTTTTTTGCATCAAATTTCCTGTCTAAAGAAGCTTCCATATCCGATTACGGTGAATGTTTATTAAAATATATAAAGAGCTAGTTCTTAAAAAACATAGAGCTGTATTCGAAATCTGAATGTGCCAAAATAAAATTGCTACGAAGTGAAAATAAATGGTATATACTATCTAGAAAGGTCATTTTAGGAACATATTAACCCCTCTTAATGTACATAAGTAGATAGACACACTTATACTCGTATGTACATACTCGTGCATGAATTCGAACCAATATGTGGTATCGTGGGGTCAGCTATCATTTGTATTTTGTGGAATAATTCCATGCTGAAGTGGTATTTCCTAGCCGTAGAGAAGGCCTCAGGTTAGAGAAATTCCTGAAAGCCGGAAATTTAGATGTTTAGGTTGTGTACCAAATTGAACACGTATATATGGATTTCAAAGTGGCTTTTCATTTTTGTGCCGAAATCATATGTATGTCTTCAGAGTTCAGTTCTAATGACACAGGAATTGTTTGACAAACAGTTATCTGTTCCTTAGGATACGACTAGTTGGATTATCTATTCCTTCGTTGGGTTATTGACTGCGTAGTATGCGGCTAGTTGGGTTATATACTCTTAGTAGATGACTGGTTGGGTTATCTATGCCTTAGTAAATGTCCAGTTGGTTTATTTACGCGTTAGTATGCTGCCAGTTGGGTTATATACTCCTTAAGTGACGATCAGTTGGGGTATTTACTCATTAGTAAGTGGTAGTTGGGTTGTTTATTCCTTAGTAGGCGGTCAGTTGGGTTATATAATCCTTAGTAAAGGACCACTTGGGTTATATACACATTAATAGAGGACAAGTTGTATTATATACTCCTTAGTTGATCATTAGTAGGGTTATCTATTCCTTAGTAGACGACAAGTTGAATTATCTATTCAATCGTAGTTGAGCAGTTCAGTTATTCGCTCGTTAATATGTGGTCAGATAGGTTATCTAGTCCTTCGATGACTACCAGTTGGGTCGTTTACTCCTTTTTTACTGGGTTACCAACTCCTTAGTAGAGGACCAGTTGCGTTATCTACTCATTAATTGGTGATCAGCTGGGTTATCTATTCCTTTGTAAATGACCACTTAGTTTATTGACAGCTTAGTACGATACGAGTTGGTTTATCTAGTTCAGACGACTGACTGGTTTATCTATACCCAAATAGGTGATATGTTAGGGTGGCAGCCGTATTTTTTATACAAGCTCACATAGACCAGTTTAGGTCCCTAGTGTTACCACGGGCTGAAATGCCCCTCATCGAAACCAACCTGTTTGATATACAAATTTGTCGATATTACGAATATCGGTACTGGAAAGATCTGTTAGGCTGCCTAGAAAAGCCGACCCCAGTATGTCCAGTCGTCGTTTACTCAGAGCGGGACAGTCGCATAGCAAGTGCTCAATGCTCTCCACTTCTTCCTCATCTCCACAGCTTCTGCAGAAGTCATTAGAGTCAATACCCAATCTTTTGGCGTGTTCGCCGATCAAGCAGTGTCCCGTCTGAACTGATACTAACGTAGACAATCTTTGCCTCTCTAGTGCGAGGAGATATTTTGATCTTCTCAGGTCATACCTTGGCCAGATTTGTCTAGCTACTCTGCAGGTGCCGATTTCTGTCCATCTTTCGTTGGACTGCCTGATTGCCTCTTGCCTAAGCCAAAGCTTGCACGTGGATAGTGGCGCACCAATATATGCAAATTCTTCGAGAATTTGTAATGTCGTCCCTTTCCTAGCAAGTTCATCGGCTTTGCAGTTCCCCGGGATATCCCTATGCCCAGGCACCCATATGTATGTTAAACTGCTCAGCCATCTCGTTAAGAGATCTGCGGCAGTCGAGGGCTGTTTGTGAATTTAGGGATGTTGCCTCCAGAGAATTGATGGCAGCCTGGCTGTCCGAGTAAATGACAACGCCAGTGTTGGTTTCTATGTTGCGACTCAGCCACTTGACTATTTCCCATATTGCCATTATTTCGGCTTGATAGACACTGCAGGTATCTGGTAGTCTGTGAGCTATATCCAATCTAAGCTCTGCACAGTGTACTCCGAAGCCAACCTTTTCATCAAGCTTCGAACCATCCGTGTAAAAGTGGAGATGGTTTCTATTACCATCTCCACTTTTAGAAATAGGTGATAAGTTGGGTTATTTATTCATTAGTATGCTGCCAGTTGGGTTATCTACTCTTTAACAAAAGATCCATTATGTTATCTACTTCTTAGCTGACGACCAGATGGGTTATTTATTTCTTAGTAGGGGGCCAGTTGTGTTATCTACTCCTTAGTTGATAGACAGTTGGGTTATCAACACCTTAATAAGTGGTCCGTTCTGTTATCTTCTCTTTAGTTGTAGAATTTCAACCATTAAATAGTAAACATTCAATAGGCTCAATATCATTCTTTTAGACAAATAGTTGGATATATAACGTGGTATTCATTCACCTCTTCCATGACAAAGCCATGTTCATATTACCGGTTGTTTTCCACGAACTGGGACAATCGATGAGCCGAACTCTGCTCTCTGTGAATCTATCAAGTGTTTGATTTTGTACCGATCGCAGTTCCCTTATAATATCTAAACATTTGAAATTGGCACAAATATGACATACAGTTATCTTAAAATATAAATTCGCAAAAATCATATTATATAAGAGAAACTTAGTGTAAAAAAATTTTATATAATACGTATAAATTAATATGAAGAATATTTTCTTTTTATTTCAGGTAAGCATTATCAGCTATTTTTAAATATTTGGAAAAAAAAACGAAAAATAGACTCAAGAAAAATCGATTCGTGAGTATTTAGTATTTATTTCTACTAACAGTTTCAAATATTTTCAATTGGCGTATTATTTGTAATCAAAGAAAGAGTTCAAATATAGTTTTTCTTTTTATCAAATAATAGTTTTACACAGAATCCCAGCAAAAAATAAAAGAAGTACTTCCAAAGGAACAACATTATAAGTACTTCCAAATCATAAGTATGAAGATTTTTTCTACAACTTATGAAGTTATTTTAAATAACTTACCAATATGTAAATTTGGTCCTAGTATTAAGACACTCCACTTTGCTAAATTTCAAAATGATTGAATGTGAAATACAGCTCCTATAGTGCTAAGTGGCCAAATCGGAAGAAATATATATATGGCGGCAATATTTCCGATTTTCTTTAAACTTAGTAGTGGCAACTTGTACATCAAGAACTTCTTTCGTCCAAATTGTATACAGATCGGTTGCACAAAGTTGGTTATATAGTACATATAATGCAAATCGCGGGACGGGAAATACGTAACACCACATCGAAGTGCTATGTATTAGATTGTAAAAATAAACCCTCCACCATAGGATGGGGGTATATTCATTTTGTCACTCCGTTTGCAACACTTCTGAATATTAATCTGAGACCCCATAAAGTATATTGTTAATCGTCGTAAAATTCTAAGACGATTAAGACATGTCCGTCTATCCGTCCGTCCGTCTGTTGCATTCGCGCTACAATAAATGAGTAGATGGCTGAAATTTGGTATACATACTTTTTATAGCTACACGTAATTTGTATTGAAATGGGTAATATCGGTCCATTTGCTGATATAGCCCCTATATATTGCATCTCTTCGATTTGACTTCTTAACGTCATAGAGACCACAAATGTCAACTTATCGGGCTGAAAATTGGTAACTGGTCCTTGTTTAGATATATCCCCCACACAAAGGTCCCTCTAGATTTGACTTCGTAACACCACAAACACCTCAAACTTCAACGAATTATGTATTTATTTGTACCCGAAACCATTTATATGCGATCCATGGTGGAGGGTATATAAGATTCGACATGGCCGAACTTAATGCTTTTACTTGCTATTACACAGAATGTTGACCGTGATGTCGTTTGAGGATTTAAAATATTCGGATTCAAGAAATAACAAAATGAATATTAATCTTGCATTAAAATGAGAAAGATGTTTCTCAATTTAGGAACGAATATTGCTTAATTTTGCGATTATCGGTTCAGAATTAGATAATATGTTCCTACCCATTTACCAATTATTCCAAATTCTTATTGCAGTGATCTTTATCGCATTGTTATGGATGTGTAGGGTATTATATAGTCGGCCCCGCCCGACTTTCTGCCTTTCCTTGCTGGTTTTTCATTTTGGTTAGATTTTAAAATGGGAACATTGTTTATTAATGAACCTTATATTTTAGTATAGTTGCAGGTACGCAAGCTATAAAAACTACGTATTCTGGTTGTCTGAAATGTTGCAGAAATTTGGTTTATTTATATTAATTTCTCTATATCGCTGTACGTTCTGATATATTCCCCACATAGAGATTCAGCCCGCCCAAATTTAATAGCGCTCTTGATAAATGTAATATTTATTGTCGCTGTCCGTCATTGTACCCTGTATTTTCGCGATATAGAAAAATTATCTAACGCCGCTCCATTCAAAATAGGCGGTGTTTTTTTTTTTTTTGGCAGTGTTCTTTAGACACGGTCAATCATAACATTACATATTACGCTTATTTATTCAAATCCTAATTTTGAACATATCCCATTTGATAATTAAAACGCAAATAAAAACTCACTCAACTCTTAAATTCACATGAACTTTCCGCATTGCCAGACTACTTAAAATGCACAGAACCATGTTCAGCATGTAAAGTGCAGACGCACACACACATGGACACATACATACACACACACACATAGCCTTACACATACCAACTCCCACACACCATTTTTGTTCTGAACTTAACATTCTTGTTATCCTTGACACTGACACTAATCTGTATTAGAGCGAAAGACGGTTTGTCCGCAGGAGGGGTTGGATGGGGAGAGAGAGAGCAAAAGATAAAGTGAACAGGGAATTACAATAATAACAACAGCAGCAGCAAAACCACATAAAATTACAAAAAAAACAACAACAAAATCGGCACACTCCCGCCAAAGTGCTTACAGTTATGTGGAAAAAAACCCTCGAATGAAAATGTGCACCCACACACATTTACAGACACACACGTTCCCTTTCATAATTTGTGTTGTTGGATGACAATGCAAAACCAGGAAAAATTCACGCACACTGTCACACAATTGCATTGCATGAATTTGCACACACATTGAAGGGCATAGCAAAACAAACAAATGGGCAAAATTTGCTAGAACGTCACTGCGAAAATAAGGGAGCAATTCTATGATGATTTACTGGAAATGCGCGTATATTTTACTGTCGCACAGTGGGTGATTTAAAAAAAAGACAAGTTCAGACGGTACTCCAGTCATGGTGAATTTTATATGGCCTCCATTTTGTCACTACGTTTGTAACACCACTAAATATTGATCCGAGTTATAAGCCATCGATATATTTTGTGCTTAATTGTACTGTTTTATACGAGTTCTGAATACCTTAGTTTAATAATTTGTTGTAATAGTTTAATTTATAAAATCTAATAATGATGACGAATGGAGTTCGTCGTTGTGATGAATGGAGTTCGTCGTGGTGATGAATGGAATTCGTCTGTTGCCAAATACATTACATATTAGATAAGCCTTTCCTGATAAGAGCTGCGTTTCGAACCGAATAATCGCAACTGAACCTGGCAAAGCAGTCAAGTAATTTTATTTTCCGTACCGTTTTTAAAGTCCAAAACCATAAGAATATTTATTGAAATTTTTAAAATTTAAATAGTCGTGGTCATGATTGAATCGTCGTGCTGATGAATGGAGTTCTCGTGCTGATGAATTGAGTTCGTCGTGGTGATGAATGGGATTCGTCGTGTTGATGAACTAGATTCGTCGTGCGGATGAAATGTGATCATCCTGAGGACGAAAGTTTTTGGAAACAGAGATTCGTCCTAGAGGCGAACAAATTCATCAAGAGGATTAATCCGTATTATCCAATCCGATTAATCCGTACGTTAGCTGACTTTTGACAAGAAAATAATCGTGATGATGTACAAATTCATCGTCATGACGAAGCTTTTTCTATCAGTGTGCGTTCGATTCTATTACCAAAGGGTATAACCCTGTACTCGGTTTGTCGAAATTGGTGATGAATTTTTTTAATCGGCCTCCAAAGTTTCTGAAAATCAGTGCGCCCTTCGAAAAAGTTGTCATCATCTTTTGTTCAACAACTAATTCAGACTTGGTAATACCGCGCAATTATATTTGACAACCAGTAAGGAAAGGCTAAAGTCGGGCGGGCCGACTATATAATACCCTACACCACTCTCGTAATATTGAATAACTCTGAAATATAAATTTTGTAATTCATGTATAAATTGTTTACATAAATTTACTTTTTGGATATTTTATACTTTAATAATACCCTGTACCACAGTGTGGTATAGGGTATAATAAAAGTGTCGTATTAAGTTGGAACAATTGGTTTCCTTCCTTGTGGGAAGTACTCAGCTCCTCCGCCATGTCACGGCTTATTCCTGGGAGGAGTAAATATGTCACACACAATTTAAAATTCTATCATAGATAAAAAGATAAATTATCAAGGAATGATAAAGGGCATAAACCAATTTTAAATTTACACATATTTAATGAACCAAAATTATTGCGACTAAAGGCCAAATCGGAAGGAAAATGTATGTATATGGGGATAATATAAATGTGTAGTAGTATTTCGATTTCTGTTTTTTATTTCAAAATATGTATATATTTTTAACAATTTGCATACACATCGATTTAGAATATTGCTTCTATGGTGTTTATATGCCAAATCGGAAATATATATGTACTCGTATATTGGGGATATATGTAAATCTGAAGCGATTTTCTTCAAATTCTGCAACGTTCACCCTCTACCATACTAAATTTCAAAACACTTGGATCTAAAATACAGCTTCTACAGGACAAAAGAGCCATATCGGACGAAACATATATATGGGAGCTATAGCTAAATCTGAACCGATTTTCTGCAAATCCGGCAATGTTCGTCCACGGATGAAGAAACGCTACCATGCTAAATTTCAAAACAATTGGACGTTAGATACAGCTTCTATAGCGCTTAAGGGCCAAATTGGACGAAATATATATATGGGAGCTATAGCTAACTCTTAACCGATTTTCTTCAAATTCGGCAATGTTGGTTCATGGATCAAGAAAATCTACCATTCTAAATTTCAAAACGATTGGATGTAAAATACAGCTTCTAAAGGACTAAAGGGCAAAATCGGACGAAACATATATATGGGAGCTATAGCTAAATCTTAACCGATTTTCTTCAAATTCGGCAATGTTGGTTCATGGATCAAGAAACTCTACCATTCTAAATTTCAAAACGATTGGATGTAAAATACAGCTTCTATAGGACTAAAGGGTCAAAGCGGGCGAAAGATATATATGGGAGCTATATCTAAATCGGAACCGATTTCAACCAAATTCAATAGGGATCTTAACAGCTGCGAAATACTCTAAACTGCAAAATTTCAGAACGATCGGAGTGAAATTGCGACCTGTAGTCGACGAACAACTTTACATGGACAGACGGACGGACGGATATGGTTAAATCGACTCAGCTTGTGATTCTGAGTCGATCGGTATACTTTAAGGTGGGTCTAGCTGTGTTATTTTCAGGTGTTACAAACATCTGCCGTGAAACAAACTTATAATACCCTGTACCACAGAGTGGTGTAGGGTATAATAATGTAGCTACGAATATGCTGAACAAAGTTTCTTAACATTTTATGCGAAAAAACAAGCTTCAATTTTGCAGTTTGTGCTTCATATCTAAAATATGAGCGTATGTTTTGATACAGCTTTCTTACAGAGGTCGCTTTCAAATATGATTTATTTATCAGCATACGCCACATTTGTGAAACAATTTGGCTGACACTATATGCAACAAAATGGAACTGTATCGATCCCTGGTGTAGACGTCGATTTCAAAATTGCTTCATTGTTCCATAAATACCAATTTAAATTTCAATCAATTTCCAATTGATTTGCTTCAAATTTTTAGTTTGTGTTTTATTTAACTACAGTTCTGTCATTCAAAAAATAGAGGTCGCTCTTGTGATGCGACATTTTCTAAACAATTTGGCTGAAAATTTTCATCATTCGTTTAATTATTAAAAGTAATTTGCAACAAGAAAAAATAGCACACTACGATTTGCTTCTCTTCCACATTAAAATATAAAATGTTTGACATTATACACGGTGCTGTTGAATGATAGTACACGCTGAAAAGGGCAAATTAAGATATAATTATATTTTTTTTAATACAGTATATTAATGGAAAATATTATTTCCTCTTTATACTTATACATACATTGTGGCTCAAAATTACCGAAGAGGTTTGAATTCATTAAAAAAGTTATAAGGAATTCAAAGCTCTTCGGTCATTTTGGATCAACCTGTATATATATATATGTCTTTTATTTACATATATACAATAATCATAATATTGTTTACATGGTAATTATAAGTATATAAATGAAATATTCACGAGGAATATGGGGCGTCAACGAATTTTCTCCATTTATTTCTATCTGTGGCTAGGGATTTGGAAACATGTTTTTTGAGCTCCTTCACATTCTGATCTGACACATCGAATCAAAGTATTTCTTGGCCTACCTATACGTCTTTGACCTTATGGTTCCAGTCAAACTACGTTCTAGCAATTTCATCTGTTGGACATCTGCGAATATGTCCTACCCCTGTCCATTTCCTCTTTCTCGAGATCCAATTCGGCAGAACTTTAGTATAAATAAAACACATTTCAATAAATATATGTACATACTTTCATAGAATATATTTGGGACAATGTACCACCGAAGCGATTGTTTTAACTATAAATTTATGTCCAATTTGTTTGCGAAAATGCTCCCACTGTGTGCCGTCTGTTAAGGTACACACCAAAGGGAGGGAAACCCAAACAACAGTTGTATTTTGTTATGGTCCCATTTTTCTGTTGGTACTGTGAAAAATGTGGCCCTGAAAGGTCATCGTAGGCTGGATGCACAGAACTGTATGGCAGAAGAGTCAGCAAGAAAAGTAAATAGCGAAGCGCTCAACCATACGGCCAGATATGTAGGTAGATAGCCAGATACAGGTCCAAGGATCGCTGAGTCTACCGGACGTATATCGAAAATGCATTATCCTGTGATAAACAGCAATAAAAACAAATGTATAAATATGGATGGATGAATGTGTAAATAAATGCAACATGAAAATGTACTTCTCCCAATTCGCCACACGCCTGCCACGGGTCGAAGGCGAAAATTAAAGTTACCCTTAAACGTTCATTGTTGTGTACTCGACCTTCGTTATGTTTTTGTTCTGCCTCTCTTTACTTTGTACGACAATTGAATTTTTGCCCGGATAACAAAGAGTCATCTGCCAGGTCAGTCAGCGACAGGGACTTTGGGGTTGTTGTCTTTTTGTTGTCAAAATTCGTCAATATTAAATTTTCATTTGGCAATGCCTTTAAGGGTCAATGCATTATTCAAAAGGTACTCAAAATGTTTGCAGAAGGGATTTTCTCATTGCTGTGATGGAAAATCTAGTTAATGGATAAATGCCAATATGCAAATGCTTTAGAGGTGTCGAAGAGGAATTTATCAAGGAAAATACTTGAGCATTTTGCAATTGATAAATTTTGGATCGATTTTGATTTAATAATATTCTCTCACAAGTTATACTCGTATATTGGAAATTTATTTTTGTAAAGTATTAAAGGTTCATGGAACTTTATACGAATTCTCAGTATAAATTCCTCCAAACACTGAATTGTATTGTAGCAAAAAATGTAGCAGTTATTTCTGAGGAAGATATTGATATCAATATAAAGAAGATTACGGAGGCTCTTGTAAAATCATTCGAAGATAGTTGCCCACTTTGAGAAAGGTAATCTGCCTATGAGAAACCCTGGATGACAGGACAAATTCGCTCGATTGGCCAGGATGTCCGCAGACTTTACAACAGAGCTCGACGTAAAAACTATCATTATATTGGGACGACTACCACAGAAGACTCAAAAAATACAAAAAAAACCAGTAAGGAAAGGCTAAAGTCGGTTGGTGCCGACTATGTAATACCCTACACCACTCTCGTAATATTGAATAACTCTGATATATAAATTTTGTAATTCATGTATAAATTGTTTACATAAATTTACTTTTGGGACATTTTATACTTGAATAATACCCTGTACCACAGTGTGGTGTAGGGTATAAAAACGATTGGATCTTAAAATACAGCTTTTATAGGACTAAATGGCCAAATCGGACGAAACATATATATGGGAGCTATAGCTAAATCTTAACCGATTTTCTTCAAATTCGGTAGTGTTGGTTGATGGATCAAGAAACTCTACCATTCTAAATTTCAAAATGATTGGATGTAAAATACAGCTTCTACAGGACTACAGAGAAAAACGGACGAAACATATATATGGGAGCTATAGCTAAATCTTAACCGATTTTCTTCAAATTCGGCAATGTTGGTTCATGGATCAAGAAACTCTACCATTCTAAATTTCAAAACGATCGGATGTAAAATACAGCTTCTATAGGACTAAAGGGCCAAATCGGACGAAAGGAGCTATATCTAAATCTGAACCGATTTCAACCAAATTCAATAGCGATCTTAACAGCCGCAAAATACTCTAAACTGCAAAATTTCAGAACGATCGGAGTGAAATTGCGACCATTAGTGGACGAACAACTTTACATGGACAGACGGACGGACGGACATCGTTAAATCGACTCAGCTAGTGATTCTGAGTCGACCGGTATACTTTAAGGTGGGTCTAGCTGTGTTATTTTCAGGTGTTACAAACATCTGCCGTGAAACAAACTTATAATACCCTGCACCACAGTGTGGTGTAGGGTATAATAATTAGATCGGTGAAACGTAACTAGTGGAGGCTTTCATGTGAAAAGGTAGACAGCGTTAACAGCAAGTCTAAAATGAAAAAGTCGCTCTCAAAAACTCATATTCAAACCGAAACACTGTTGGATGACACGGGTAAAAGGATAGAAACTATATGTATTAAAACACATTTTCCGACTGGTATTGCTGGACCAACAGAGGAACAGTTGCAGAACGAAAATGTACTGCATCAAGTACCTATTTTGGATATAACAGATGATATGGGTTAAGAAGCGATAAAAAGCTTCACTCCCCTTAAGGCTGCGTGACCGGATGGAATATTTCAAGCACTTCTGCAGAATGAGGTGGATCTGGTATTAACTTGTCTGCATGGAGTATTCACTTCATACCTTTAACCCATGCATATACCCCAAAAATTGGACGAAATCAAGGGTAGTCTTAACACGCAAACCTGGCAAGGCGAGTTATACGACGCCAAACCGACCCATTATCTTCTTTCCTGTTAAAAACAATGGAAAAATAATTGACTACATGGTCAAAAGTCAAATAGCGGATGACATGCTAAAATTCAAACAACACGCCTATATCAAAGGAAGATCTGTGGAAACTGCTCTGCATGAGTTAGTGCTCCACATAAAAGAGTCCTTCAGTAAGAAATGTATACACTTGCTGTTTGCATAGACATTGAAGGCGTATTTAACAATGTTCAGACCGATACACTTATCCAGTCCTTAGACGACTTTCAGGTTGACCTGGCGCTGAAAAACTGGATAAACAATATGCTAAGGAATAGGTAGATTATTTGAAATCGTGGTATACCTCGAGGGGCATTTTATAGCCTCTTCTATGGGTTACGACGATACATGGTCTCCTAAAAGCCCTCACCAATGAAGGACTTAAATCAGTCTGTTATGCAGACGACGTTGTAATACTTCTAAGGGGCATACATCCAAACCTATTATGCAGAAGAGCTGAGGAGGCCTTAACATAGCATATAACAGGACACAACCAAGGGAATTAAATGTTAACCCAGACAAAACAGAAATATGTTTATTTACAAGGAAAACGAATTTTACCCGGTTTCTATTCCTGAATAAGATAATTGCTATAACTAAAAAGGTAAAATACTTGGGAGTAATCTTTGATCAGAAACTGTACTGGAAAGATAATCTTGAAGAAAGGATTACAAAGGCCCACAAATGTTGGTCGTTGTGCAGGAGAGCTATAGGTTAAAAATGGGGACTACGTCCAAATATGACCCACTTGTGTAGTGTGGTGAACATCAATGGACAAGAAGTGCAACGTAATACCTTTGCAAAAAAAATCAACGTATGTGCTGTCTAGGCATAAGCGGGGCAATTAGAACTGCACCAACAAGAGCGTTGGAGACTATACTGCACATACAACCAATAGACATTCGTATAAAGTATGAGGCAGTGTACAAGTGATGGGTGACTGGATACATCGAGACCACAAATCGTATCATCAGAAGATTTTGGAATATCAAGTTGGTCGCTTTCAAACACCAGAAATCACCGACCGCATTCCAAAAGTACGACTTGCAGCTACCTATGATACATTTTTGCCAAACAGACGCTCCTGGGAGAATGGAACACTGGCTCATGTGCCAACGGGAACCAGCTGCTATACGGATGGGTCGAAGCTAAAAGGAAGGACGGGTATGGGACTTTTTATTAATGAATCAGAAGTCGAACATTACTTCCGCCTCCCAGACCATAACACGGTATTTCAAGCAGAAGTTCGAGCAATCACCCAGTGTGTGAACTGCCTGAGTAATACCACAAAGCCTAAATTTGACAACATCTTCACGGACAGCCAAATCGGCGATCAAAGCAATATCGTCGAAAGGGTCAAATCCAGACCTGATTACCCAGCCCATGGTAAACTGTGTATATTCTGGGTACCAGGTCACAGCGGAGTGATTGGAAATGAACTGGCAAACATCTTTCGAAGTCACGAAGGATGAGAAAACTGTGTGGAATAGCGAAACAAATGAGAAGAAAACAAGTAGTTGTCTGAAACTAAACAAGAGCGAGATTAGTAACATGATTAGTCTTCTAATGGGACACTCAAGCTTACAAGCACATCTTCATCGAATAGGACTAGCAGAAAACGACGAATGCAAGTAAACATCGAAACAATGAAAAAGATTCATATATTTTGGGTCCGACACATTACCTGACTTGACTCATCTCAGGAGATATGAGTGGAAGATACTGAGAAAATTCGTGTCCAGTATCGATTTTCTGTAACCCATGAGGTGTTAAAGATATCATAAATAAGGAGCGCACAACAGACCGAACCACTGGCTTAAGTGTATGTCCATGGACATGAGACGTTGAAACGTCTCCTCTCTTCGACCTATGCTAACCTTATCCTGAGAAAAAGTATTTGATACACTTTCAAAGATACACTAACTGCAAATCTTCCAGTTCTAAAAATGTTATTACTATACCCTACACCCCACTGCGGTACAGGGTATTACGACTTTGTGCATTTGTTTGTAACGCCTAAAAGGAGAAGAGATAGACCCATTGTTTATTATACCGATCGACTTGTAATCACTTTCTGAGTCGATGTAATCATGTCCGTCTGTCTCTCCATGTATTCTTGTGATCAAAGTGCAGGTCGTATTTATGTACCGATTGTGATGAAATTTAGCACAGTGCTCTTTTTTGGCCCAAGAACGATCCCTATAGAATTGGTCAAAATCGGTCAAGATTTAGATATAACCCCCATATATATATATATATGTTACCCCCGCTGTAGGAACTGTATTTTATATCAAATCAGTACTAAATCTGGCAGAGAGAGTTCTCTTATTACATGAATGAACACTGCCAAATTCGGCAGTGTTCCATATATATGTTTGACCCGATTTGAAACCGTGTTTTATATCCGAACAGTACGAAATTCGGCAGAGAGAGTTTTCTTATTACATGTATGAAAACTGCCAAATTATCGCAATGCACATTTTTGCATTGTTTGGGAGGTGTAGGGTATTATATAGCCCGACTTTCTTTACTGGTTTTTAATATGTTTGAATTCAAAGGAAATATATTTGGAACAGAAAATGTTATATCTATCTATAGATCTATATACAGGGTGATCCAAGTAGAGATACTTTACCAGTCGAAATGCTCAAACGAGTCATCGGAAATTGGACTCAACGGATGGACCATCTGAGACGTAGCCGCGGCCAACATTTGATAGACATAATCTTCAAAAAAAAAATGCCAAACAATGTTCTTTCAAATTATAATAAATATTCCCCATTAAATTTGAATTTTCTGTATTTTTTCTTTAAAAAAGTAGGGAACCTCGAAATGGATCACCCTATATAAATAGTAGCTATCTGTTGTATATATAAAAGAGTGTGACGTTAGTTACTACGCTTATAAATCATAACGCCTAGACCGATTTCGATGATTCGCACCAATTCAGACTCGTCTCGGGCGCCATCCGACTATTGATTTAGAAAAGAATGCTGCGCATTTTGAGGTTATCGTTTCAGATCTAGTTTATTATGATCAACATGTTTAACTCCTCCTTGGAATAAGCCTTACTGAGGAAATGGAGCTAAATGCTTTTGCCAATGTTTTATATTCTTATGAATTACCTCAAATATTCTTAATATACTTTGGATATTTTACATAGTATCAATAGAGCAATATCTTTCTCTGGTTCACTATACTCCGAGTAATTTCGGAATTAAATGTTGCAATTTCTGATCACAAATTAATTTTCTTCTACCTTATATTTATGTACTACAACGAGGAAGCTGAGGTTATTGTATCTTTTTTGCCAGTCTGGCATAATTTTTTTATTGATCTTCGTGGACATCAGCCATTACATTTAACTGCCCCTATACATACATCTAATTGGAGGCAATTAAAGGTGCACAGCAAAAGAAGCAAAACATTTGTAGTTTTTTGGTCATGGTCCTGTCAACAAAAACTACCGACGAACGGACGAGCGAACCAACCAAGTGAAGTGATGTCAACGTCGATGTGTACTTTCTGCCCTGGTCTGCCATGCAACGAAGACCGTAAACATAAAACCAACAAAAAAATCCGTCAAGTTTATGATACGGAGAACAAACAAGCCAACAATACAGGCAGTTGATAAAAAAAACACACCGAGGGAAAATGCCAAGAATGAAATGCGAAAGCGTTGGAAACAACCGTCACTTGGCACTAATGAAATTCAAGACTAAGAATATAAAACGCGGAAAAACATACACTCATACACAAACGCCATGGTGTGCGGTGCAATACAGGAGATGGAAAACAATCACGGAGCGCTTTTTATGAAGCTAATGCTGGTTGGTACTACCAGTCTGAACGCTGCTGATACTACCCGTGGCTACAATAACACCGAACCATCCATCGTACCATTGGTACCAGCAGCACCCCCAACAACGCGAGCTGAAGTTCGGAAGTTTGGGCTTGAGTTGCAGTTAATAGAAAATGTAATTCAATGCATTTACATGTTGGCACCCCGCCCTGGAACCCAAAAGAACATACGGACCACAAAACGCCACATCCACAGAGAAAGGACTAGGCTTGAACTTCGTTAGTGGGTGGCGTCTGGATGATGGCGAAGAGGGTGTAAAAAAGGTTAAGATGGAATGAAGTGTAACGAGAGGCATGCCGCTGCCGCTTGAACAGCAGGAGGTCCTAGATGGCCGGGTAACCAGTCCAGGAACTAACTACAAATGTGCGAGCATGCTGAGACATTTAGCAGAAGCCAGGCGTAATGGCGATAACAGGTTCTTTTTACGCTGGCATTTATACCCACTGTTATGTTTTGAGTTAGTGGCCGGCCTGTAATGTAAGGCATATGTTTTTGCTTGTTAGTATAGCTATTTGTTGTTGATGTGGGAACATAATAGGTGGTATGATCAGAAGGATAATATATAGATATCGTCAACAGAATTGAAAAAGGGCTAATCATAAATTTTCAAAATTTTACCGAAGAAGCAAAAAAACAAATAAAACCAGTAAGGAAAGACAGAAAGTCGGGCGCGGCCGACTATATAATTCCCTACACCTCCCTAACAATGCGAAAATGGGCACTGCAATAAGAATTTGGTAGTATTCATTCATGTAATAAGAAAATTCTCTCTGCCGATGTCAAATCTGGGGAATCATATATAGGGGGACTATATCTAAATCTGAACCGACTTTCCCCGAAGTTGGTAGTGTTTTTTTTCGTGTAATAAGAGAACTCTCAGAGCACTATGAACTCTAAGAGCACTATGCTAAATTTCATTACAATCGGACCATAAATACCACCTTCACTTTGATTACAACGATACATCTACAGAAGGACGGACAGACGGACGGACTTGGTTAAATCGACTCAGGAAGTGATTCCAAGTCGATCGGTATAACAAACGATGGGTCTCTTCTCCATCTGGGTGTTACAAACAAATTCACAAAGTCATAATACCCTGGACCACAGTGTAGTGTAGGATAGAAAAATAAATAAATGTAGGAATTTTTTTTGGGACTGAAGGTGAGGGTATTCTTAAGTCCGTTTACCCGACTGAACTTTGTTACTTGTTGTCCTTTCAGAAGCCTCTTAGAAGAAACAAACCTAAATCTTTGTAAATATTTAGTACTACGATGACATAACGAGAATGTACCCTCTTCACGAGTTTGGGATTGATGGATTCGTATTGGACCCAGATGTGAATATGGAGGAAATTTTTGGATTGGTCAAAGGGTCGAGACAACACCAACACAACCTCATAGCTCGAGAAAGGATCATGCGAATGTTACGATATTGAACTTGAACCAAGATGGGACTCTATGGAGACATGTTTAGGATTGAGGCGTGGCGCAGCCAACACAATATCATAACTCAAGTACGTATCAGTACGATTTTCACTTGATGGATTCGTATTGGCCCCAGGGAGGGTCACCATGAAGGACAATTTCGGATTGTTCAAATCGGCGCGACACGGTCTTTGTAACCACATAACTATGCACAGTGGGCCAAAATGGAAAAAAAATGGACATAATTCTGCTTGGGCCCTATCTC
This sequence comes from Eudasyphora cyanicolor, assembly GCA_963930755.1. Lineage (NCBI taxonomy): Eukaryota > Metazoa > Arthropoda > Insecta > Diptera > Muscidae > Eudasyphora > Eudasyphora cyanicolor. The sequence continues at coordinate 155,626,501 of OZ005738.1, read as the reverse complement.
ATAATCGAACGCAACATGTGGAAATTTCTAATGGAAAATCCCTCAATTCCCAAAAAATACATCAAAAATCCCCAAAAATGGGATTTTTTACTTTTGGTCCTATATCTTCGATATGAAAAGCCGTGCTCGGGATACCCTTGGCAGTCGATTTTGTTACACCCTAATACAAATAAATAAAAAGAAAAATTTAACAATTTAGCTTTGCGATTGGAGAAAATCGATCAAACTTTTGAAATTTGTGTAAAAAAAGGTCCAAATCGGAGAAGGTTTCATCTCCAAAAATGAAATTTTTTCAAAAATTTGACTTTATAGGGCCATAACCTTCTTATTTCTTCACATATCTTATCGATTATTTATTTCATGATATTGTAAATTTTATTGGCAATCCATAAAAAAACACGCGAACAAAATCGGTAAACTTTTGACTGAGATATTGGCTAAACTACAAGGCAAAGTCGGCGAAAAAATGAAAAATTCAAATTTAAAATCCACATATCTCGGAAACTATTCAAGATATCTTCAACCTATAAAATGTTTATTGTAGGTCTGGTCTAGGAGTATCCACGCCACTAAAACCGGACACTCCATTCAAAAGTTAGAAGCCGATGAAAATTTTGTATACCCGTGGTGGTCAACTTTAGGGCCCTGTAACTCCGCCCCTGTATGAGATAGGGGGCTGAGATATACACACCTAAAATTTGGTCCAAGGAAGGAAACCATTGAGGAAACTTTAGAACTGGTCGTATGGGCGTGTCAGAGCGTACGTAACCTCATAGCTTGAAATGGATCTTGCGAATTTTGCAATATTCAACTTGAACCAAGAAGAGACTCTATGGAGACATGTTTAGGATTGTTCAAAGGAGCGTGGCGCGGCCTACACAACCTCATAGTTCAATAATTGATCGTTCGATTTTTGCGATTTTGGGTTTGAGGAACATTTTGAATTGCTCAAATCGGCGCGACACGGTCTTTATAACCACAATTTTGGAATTGATGGGTTCGTATTGGTCCATGAAAGGAGACTATTTGGGAAACTTTAGAATTAGTTAAATGGACGTTTCACAGCGAACACAATCTCATAGCTTGAGAATAGATCTTGCGAATTTTACAATATTGAACTGGAGGGACATTATGGAGGAACATTTAAGATTGGCCAAAGGGGCGTGGCGCAACGTCATAGATCATTCGATTTTCACGAGTTTGGGTTTGATGGATTCATATTGGCCCCAAGGAGGCCTACCTTGGAGGAAGATTTAGAATTGTTCAGAGCGGCACGACACGGTCATCACCCATAGTAGACATCGCTCAATAATGGGTAGAAAGTTATATCGAATTTACTTATTTTTGTACCGTTTTAAAGGTTCACAGAAATGGTTTTCTTGGGCTCCTGAGAAATTCAAAGTGTATGTAAAATAAATTGTTTTTGTAGTTTCGTTCGTGAGTAGTTGAAGAAATGTATTGTCCAAAAATATATTTGTAGGCGGAATTCTTATATTTTCTGAATAGCTGAGGAGTAGTATGCATTTTGATTATCCCCTCACCTTAGAGAGGAGGGTATATATCATTTGCTACGAGCCAAAAGTGTAACACATCGAAGGAGTGACCTAAGACCCTAAGTATGTTCGGCGGATATCCGTTTTGGGTCATTTTAAGTCGAATGAGCAATGTCTGTCTGCTGGCTTGTGCGCAGGATAACTCTCGAAATGTGTAACCGATTGACTTCAAATTTGGTATGCGGTAATATTTTCTTCTATCTCCGGCTCAGTTCAAAGATGGACCATATTGGTCCGCTCCTTCTAGTAGCTCCCCCACAAAGGGTTAACATTTAGTGAAATATTGATTATTTAATAACTTCTATGTATACTACTTATTTGAATTCTACACTTAGTATTAGTTTATTAGTCACTATTAATTCAAGAAAAATGGGCGAAGTAGCCCATGGAAGCTCCCACACAAATGGACAATTTTGAACCAGTGCATACAAAGACTTGAAATTGTGTACAGTGTAATGCTTTTATAGTACCTAGAGTCCAGAGAAAAATGGGCGTTATTGACACGCCCCTTTTGGTAATAATTTAATTAAAACAAAAAATAAATAAATTTACTAATACTTTTTGGGACTCAAGGTGAGGGGATGATAGAGTGGTGTCTATCTAAACTGCAGTCAATTCTACCAAGCAATTAAAACTCTCTACCAATTTTTGTATTTGTTTCTATTACTTTTTTGCAATAGACAGAGAGTAAATGAAACATATGGTCTCAAACCAAAATAAATTCTGACTGAATTATTTTTAATTAATTTTTATGCATTTAATTTTTAAAGATTAATATTTGAAAAATTACTAAATTTTAATAGCAAAAATAAATTTGTTTTTATAATAATTTAGTTTGAACTCTAATCTATCAAAATAAATCTAAATCTTCTCTGATTTTTTCCGATTCACTTTTATTTTAATTTTGTAAAAAGTGCATAAAAATGCTTTTTTTACTCGTTGGTCAAATACGAAATAAAATTTTTTGCTGATATTTTGTCTTTACTTAGTTAATTTAAAGCTACGTAAAACTTTTCCTATTAATTAATTTAGTCGAAATGACTAGCAATATATTGTCATAATTATTATTGTTTTCTAACAACTCCTTCTAATTTTGTCCAATTCTAATATCGATACCTCCATTCTAAACTATGCTTAGTGCAAAAAGGTAGTTTTTCAGCAGAAGCGATCAAAGTTTGGTGATTTTATTAATTTTGTGTGGAATTCCTTTATAATGCAAACCGAATGACATGTACTGTTTTGGGAATAACTTTTGATTGGGTTGACGGATAAACATCAAATTCTGACTGAAAATAATTTGGAATATTTAGAAATTAGAAATGCAATCTCGCTAAAACTATGCTAAGTCGACTTAGCATGTTTTAGAATGGAGGTATCGATATGGGGACGGACAAGTGTGCCGATGTACATCGACATTGTTGTACCTTAGTCATTCGCATTGTATTTAATACAAAGGGTTTTAACCTAATTGACCTAATAAGAAGATGATTCACTGTTGTTCTAATTGCGAATATTGAATGTAGAACTACTTTCTTAAAGTGCATAGGTACTCGCTTTTATAAAACTCCTGATATGCATAAGAAAACCAGTAAGGAAAGGCTAAAGTCGGGCGGTGCCGACTATATAATACCCTACACCACTCTCGTAATATTGAATAACTCTGATATATACATTTTGTAATTCATGTATAAATTGTTTACATAAATTTACTTTTGGGACATTTTATACTTAAATAATACCCTGTACCACAGTGAGGTGTAGGGTATAAAAACGATTGGATCTAAAGAGCCAAATCGGATGAATATATGGGAGCTATAGCTAAATCTTTACCGATTTTCTTCAAATTCGGCAATGTTGGTTCATGAATCAAGAAACTCTACCATTCTAAATTTCAAAACGATTGGATGTAAAATATAGATTCTATAGAACTAAAGGGCCAAATCGGACGAAACATATATATGGGAGCTATAGCTAAATCTTAACCGATTTTCTTCAAATTCGGCAGTGTTGGTTCATAGATCAAGAAACTCTACCATTCTAAATTTCAAAATGATTGGATGTAAAATACAGCTTCTACACGGGGCATAATCGCCTTTTTTGATATGTTTGAATAGAAAGAAAATATATTTGGAACACTAATTTTTAAATATTATATATAGCTGGACCCGGTCCACTTCGTTGCCCCAGATTTCAGATTTCTGATCCCGTCCATTTTTGGACTAATAACGTAGACTGCCGCAAAATACATATACAAAAAACTCAGCAATCTCTCTAACAAATTTATCAAAATATATCAATTTCAAAACATGGCTCATGTGGTCCAATCCCTCCAATTTTTTTACCAATCACGTAGCCTGTCACCAGATAAATATACACAAAATTACAGCAATATCGCTTATAAATTGTGCAAGATATCTCAATTTGGACAGGGCTACGCCCATTGGTCCGATCCCGCCCATTTTTCTACCAATCACGTAGACTGTCACCAGATACATATATATATACGCAAAATGTCAGCACTCTTGCTAACAAATTGTGTAATATATCTCAATTTCAAAATTTGGCCTATATGGGCGGGACCACGCCCATTGATCCGATCCCACCCATTTTTGGACCAATCACGTAGACTGTCACCAGATACTTATACACAAAATTACAGCACTATCGCTAAAAAAAGATATCTCAATTCCAAAATTAGCCTTATATGGGCGGGGCCACGCCCATTTGTCCTATCCAGCCCATTTTGGACCAGTCACGTAGACTGCCACCAGATATATATACACAAAATTGCAGCAGTCTCGCTAAAAAATTGCTCAAGATATCCTAATTCCAAAATTAGCCTTATATGGGCGGGGCCACGCCCATTTGACCGATCCCGCCCATTTTTGGACCAGTGACGTAGACTGCCACCAGATATATACACACAAAATTGCAGCACTCTCGCTAAAAAATTGCTCAAGATATCTCAATTCCAAAATTTGCCTTATATGGGCGGGGCCACGCCCATTTTTGGACCAATCACGTAGAATTCCACCAGATACATATACACAAAATTACAGCACTCTCGCTAATAAATTGTGCAAGATATCTCAATTTTAAAATTTTGCTTATATGGGCGGGGCCACACCCACTGGACCGATCCCGCCCACTTTCTGGACCAATTACGCAGTCTTGTACCAGATACATATACGCAAAATTTCAGCGCTCTCTTTTACAAATTGTGTAAGATATCTCGATTTCAATATTTGGCTTATATAGACGGGGCCACGCCCATTGCTCCGATCGCGCCCTTTTTTAGACAAAACACGTGGACTGCTACCAGATACATGTAAACAAAATTAAACCCTCTTGCTAAAAAATTGTGCAAGATATCTCAATTTAAAATTTTGTCTTACATGGGCGGGGCCACGCCCATTGGTCCGATTCCGCCCACTTTTGGTCCAGTCCCGTAGACTGCCACCAGATACATATGCACAAAATTACAGTACTCTCGCTAACAAATTGTGTAAGATATCGCAATTTAAAAATGTGTCTTATGTGGGCGTGGCCACGCCCATTGGTCCAATTCCGCCCACTTTTGGAACAATCCCGTAGACTACCACCAGATACATATGCACCAAAGTACAACACTCTCGCTAACAAATTGTGTAAGATATCTCAATTCCAAAATTTGGCTTATATGGGCGGGGCCACGCCCCTTGGTCCGATCACGCCCATTTTTGGACCAATCACGTAGACTGCCACCAGATACATATGCACCAAATTACAGCACTCTCGCTAACAAATTGTGGAAGATATCTCCATTTCAAAATTCGGGCGAGGCCACGCCCATTGGTCCGATCCCGCCCATTTTTGGACCAATCACGTAGACTACCACCAGATACATATGCACCAAATTACAGCACTCTCGCTAACAAATTGTGTAAGATATCGCAATTTAAAAATTTGTCTTATGTGGGCGTGGCCACGCCCATTGGTCCAATTCCGCCCACTTTTGGACCAATCCCGTAGACTACCACCAGATACATATGCACCAAAGTACAACACTCTCGCTAACAAATTGTGTAAGATATCTCAATTCCAAAATTTGGCTTATATGGGCGGGGCCACGCCCCTTGGTCCGATCACGCCCATTTTTGGACCAATCACGTAGACTGCCACCAGATACATATGAACAAAATTACAGCACTCTCGCTAACAAATTGTGCAAGATATCTCAATTTTAAAATTTGCTTTATGTGGGCGGGGCCACGCCCACTTGATATATCGAAAATTCAAGTACCCTATTTTCACCACGCCCCACATATGTACATTCTGTGAAAATTTCAAGAAGATCGGTCCAGCCGTTTAGACGTCTATTCGGTACAAACAAACCAACAAACCAACAAACAAACAAACCAACAAACAAACAAACAAACAAACACACATTCTTCTTTATATATATAGATTTCTGAGCAAATAAATTTTATTTGAAAATCAATAAAATATATTTGGAACTCGTATATTAATATGTTACAACATATAATATTTGCAAACTAAATTTCTCAAATAAAATATGTATTTGAATACAAATAAAATGATTGTTTAGGAATTTTTCCAAATATATTTTATTTAAAAACGATTTTCGAAACTTTTGTTGAATTTTTTGAATTTAAATTTTATTTTTTTTTTTTTTTTTTTTTTTTTTGGTTTGAACCTGCCAGTTATGATACCAAATGCAGCAATAACTTATGCTTTAAACCAATCATTTAAAATTTCTGAGTATTCCAAGCCATCATTGGTTGTCAATCCTCCAAGTATATATTTCGATCCAAGATTATATGATTTCAATTATTATAATTTTTTATATTTAAGACGTTAAAATTTTAGAAAAAATTAACTTTGAATTATTGAAAAATTTAACACAATTTAGATATTTTCTGAATACTTAAATGAAAAAAATATTTGTTTCGGAAAAAATATTCCAAAATAAACACATTGGGATGTAAACAAAGATTTGTTTAGAACAACATCTTCCCAAATATATAATTTTTGTGTGTACCAAATATTATATGTTTAGAGTGTATCCTAAAGATATATATATTTCAAGCCGAATATGTTTGGGACAATATACTACAGGAGCGATTTTTTTTCAGCGTGTACAGGACTAAAGGGCCAAGTCGGACGAAACATGTATATGGGAGCTATAGCTAAATCTTAACCGATTTTCTTCAAATTCGGTAGTGTTGGTTCATGGATCAATAAACTCTACCATTCTAAATTTCAAAATGATTGGATGTAAAATACAGCTTCTTCAGGACTAAAGAGCAAAATCGGACGAAACATATATATGGGAGCTATAGCTAAATCTTAACCGATTTTCTTCAAATTCGGCAATGTTGGTTCATGGATCAAGAAACTCTACCATTCTAAATTTCAAAACGATCGGATGTAAAATACAGCTTCTATAGGACTAAAGAGCAAAATCGGACGAAACATATATATTGGAGCTATAGCTAAATCTTAACCGATTTTCTTCAAATTCGGCAATGTTGGTTCATGGATCAAGAAACTCAACCATTCTAATTTTCAAAACGATCGGATGTAAAATACAGCTTCTACAGGACTAAATGGCCAAATCGGACGAAACATATATATGGGAGCTATAGCTAAATCTTAACCGATTTTCTTCAAACTCGGCAATGTTGGTTCATGGATCAAGAAACTCTACCATTCTAAATTTCAAAACGATTGGATGTAAAATACAGCTTCTATAGGACTAAAGGGCCAAATCGGACGAAACATATATATGGGAGCTATATCTAAATCTGAACCGATTTCAACCAAATTCAATAGCGATCTTAACAGCCGCGAAATACTCTAAACTGCAAAATTTCAGAACGATCGGAGTGAAATTGCGACCTGTAGTCGACGAACAACTTTACATGGACAGACGGACGGACGGACGGTGATTCTGAGTCGATCGGTATCGGTTTGTAACACCTGTTATTTTCAGGTGTTACAAACATCTGTTGTGAAACCAAATTATAATACCCTGTACCACAGTGTGGTGTAGGATATAATTAATATATCATTGTTATAGGCGTATATTGTTGTCATCTGATTGCATACCAAATTTCACGATTGTCGTAATATAGTTCTACATATGTAAGGTTTTCAATTATCAGATCAGATTATTTCAGTTAACGTAGTGCACTATCAAAAGGATCCACTCAGTGGTTCTCCCAATTTAATTTTCAGTAATACTGATCGGTTACCATCCACTAAAAACTATACGAGACGCTTTATGCATCGGCAGTTTCGGTATCATGTTTTCAAAATGCGGTCACAATGCCCCGGCCACACCTTCTGGCCCAATATCGCCCATTTTTTTCTCAATCACGAGTGGTATTAATACGAGTAAAAACACATACAAGTGGCTACCAAGGTCAGGGACCAAATCACGACATTCAATATCGAGAACGTTACGATCAATAATAGTATTATCTTCTGTCATATTAAAGTAAATTATTTATTGAAGTAAATTATTTCAATAAACTCTTATGAAGATCACCGGGATACTTTTTAGTTAGGTCCAATATACACTTTTTCTTATTAACAAAAATTAAATTGAGGTTTCCATCGAGATGTTCTCGATATCGAATGCCGTAATTTGACGACAGACATACCAAATTTCGAGAATCTTGCTGTAATTGTACTCCAAAAATTTAATTTTTTTATACCCTACACCACAGTGTGGATTACGTCGAGATCCAGCGAAAACCATTTGATTTTTACATGCTCACTTTATACTCGTAAGTAATTTGCTACGGGCCAAAGTATATTCGTATTGCGCCTGGGACATTTTAGAGAGTAAGGTTCGCACTAAAAAATACCAAAGTATCGATCATCTCAAGACGGCGCGTCACCGGGAATAGGCCAAAATACCGCAGAGCCACTTTCGTGCAGCGTGTGATGGCTTTGTCGGCCGTTTGATGGCCATAATTCGTGCCAAAGGTGGCCAATTCGAATAAATCTAAACTGTTTCTAAAATTTTATGTTATTTCCGAAATTTTTTGCTTTTGAACAATAAAATTAAAAAAAAAATTAAAAAAATATAGCGCTTTACTTTGTTGCATTACATATCAGCCACCCTGTAGTACCTCCCAGAGGATCACAGAGGATTAAAATTTAGTAAAATATTGGTTCTCTAATAAATTCTATACTACCTATCCCAATACTCTGTAATTTCACACATATTTATAGTTAATCCATCGTTATAATCTTGAGAAAAATGTGGACCCACAACTTTTTGTACTTCCCACACAACATAAGCAAATAATACCAATATTAAGTGGATCATAACGTTAATACCAGTGTACACAAACACTTACAACTCCTTACAGTGCAACGTCTTTGAAGTATGTACTGTTCAATACAAAATAGGCGTATTGGTCAAGCCTCTTCTGGTAACTCCACATAAATTGACAGATTCGTTTGAAAACAACATTTCCATAACTTCTGCAGCAATCATCTAAATGTTTTCATATTTTTAATAAACATTTTTTTAACGTTCTGGCATCTTCCTAGCGGTTCTATAACTATTCAATTACTCACAAAGTGAGGGTATACCTTAGTCGGTTTACCCGACTGAAATTTTCTTACTTATTTTACTTAATTAGTTACGCCGACCTCGTTGCAAAAACATTAAAATCCTTAGAATATTTTGCTTTATAGACGTGCCTCAGCTTCAGTGCAAACCTTCCCACACACACCCGTTAATGAATTGGTTTTTTATATCCTTATTTGGCATTGTTGTTAATCCTTGCAAACAACAAAAATACGTTTGTTAAACAAACAGGAAACATTCAAAGTTTTGATGGTGGCAAATGTTCACACAGACCTCTAAATACAACAGTGCCACTGCCACTGTCACCGTCAGCGTCAACCGTCCGTCACTCACTCCTTGGAATTGACACGACGAAAAAACGAGGAACGCGCACAAAAAGGATCTATTTAAGCTATAAAAAATTACGGCTAAATGTTGTTAATGTTCTTTCTCTCTTCGGGTGGAAAAACTTAGTCTGGGCACGAGTTCATATCACTCGATTCTGGTGGCGTTTTCCTTCTCCTCCCCCTTCTACTCATCGTCTTCCTCCTAGGACTTTGTGTCTATCAAACGAAAGGGCTACAATGGAATACTTCGATGCACCATGAGAAAAGTAAACAAAAGTCTATGACATTCAGACATATATTCGTACGAACAACCGCGCGCCCGCCGCTCGTCTGTCCGGGACAACATTTAAGGTTAATGGTACACTGAGCAAAGGTTGCAATTGCTTATTTATATCGCAGAGCATTTGAAAACGAAAAAACAAAAGCAAAGCAGTTGAAGGACACACATCACTTCGCATAAAACGCCGCGTCGAGAGACGATGGCGGCTCTGCTGGTCGAGGTGGTTATATCGCCATGTCGCCGGTTTTTGTCACTGCCTCTGGATTTCTGTCAAAACGTGTGTCATTGTGGGTAGAGGAAGAGATAACACGATGCACACTGGAAAACAGACGGACGGATGGATTGCTGGTTGGCCAGGTAGGCAGACCACAGTGCAGTGGTTTTTGGTGGACATCAAGGAAATCACTTATGGTCTGGCCTCGACGACAGAGAAGGTGGGCATTTTTGGTATTGAAGAGATTTATTGCAAACACAAGAAAATGTTCTATAATTCCAAAGATATTTTGCCATCCATTAGTACATTGAAGACACGGAATACTGTTCAATATAGGGCCAAATTAAAAAATAACAAATAAACATTGTTGTCAATAATATCGAAATTATATACTAGGCATTTGTCTGATTTATTGTGTCTGATCCTATGTACGAGTATACCATTATTTCCGAATGTGTGGACGTATAAATATATGAAATGTCGTATTTATTACACTCTCCAACAAGATCATGCAAAGTACCTGGCATTTGATCGACTTCTTTACAAAGTGTTGTGTAAGGCAGGCTAAATTACACCTCTAAGGAACAGGTTTGCTCTAGATCGAACTCGACCTCATGACCACATCGAATTTGCGATTTTATAAGCTCACTTTAATGGAGTATTATATATCACTAGCGGGCACCCGGTGCACTTTATAGCCCCCAAATTTAATTTTAGTGAAATAGACACATGCGATGTGTTTCGTATAGTAATATCGACACTCAGAAATATAGTTTTAAATAAATTAGAAGGCTACTCAATTTTTCATGCATATGCCCTTTCTCAATATGCATGTTTTCCATTTAACCGTTGCGGTGTCTTGCCTCGGCCATTGATGTGTTATCCCATTTTTCCTCTAAATGGCAAATTTTCCGCTTAAGTGCGTATATGCCAAATATCAAAGCAAAGGTTCTCGATGCTCGCCCCTTTGCAAAAATCGCAGTTTTTTTTTGAGTAACACATTATAATGTAAAATGCACCTACACCAAATTTACGGAGGATTGGTGCAATGGTTCTCCAGATATGTTATTTTCAGTAAGGGAAGCACGTGTGCGGGCAATGCCAACATTCCCGATATCGCCAATTTTCTGATTTCAAATACAGTTTTACCAAATTTCACGACGATTGGTCCAATATTTCCCCAGATATTTCGTCTTTATTGTAGCCGATCTTCGCATTATTGACTTTTTAATGAAAGTGGTTTGGGGTACAATCACAGATGGTTTCAAAGTCAATAATTGACATTTTATTATTATTTATTGTGTTTTGATATATATAGATTAAATATTAAATATTACCACGCTCACTTACTCTATCCCGCGCACTTTTGGTGAAACAACTAATATTGACTAATATATAACTTCCAAATCCAAAATCCAAATTTCGTTCTTCTACTGTCAATAGTTTTGAGATAATTAATTTCTAACTTATTCTACGCCTACATTTGAACACCCACTAATCCAATCCAACCCATTTTTGTTGAAGTTTTATATAACGTATCTACCCAGCAAAAAATAAAAGAAGTACTTCCAAAAGAATAACATTATAAGTACTTCCAAATCATAAGTATGATAATTTTTTCGGCATTTAATGAAGTTCTTCTAAATAACTAACCAAAATGCAATTTCGGAATATAAATTATTAACCCAAGAATGCATAATTTCAAAACGATTGGATGTAAAATAAGGCTTCTGAAGTGATAAACGTCCAGATCGGAAGGAACATACAACATACATAAGGAACATATTTATATGAGGGCTATGAAATATATGTAAAATACTGCTTCTATAGTGCTAAAGGGAAGAAATATATATTTCTATGGGGGCTATATCAGAATTAGTGAATGGTTCTAAAAGCTCTTTTTCATCAACCAAATTTCGTTTCAGTCCACTAGGTTGATTAATCGGACCTAAAAGTCGACTTTTTCATAGACGATTAAAATAAGTCATTTCAAAGTATGCTGATTTTCTTCGAAATATGTTAAATTGTGGAATTGTAGTACATTGGATTGCGATGAAAACTGAATTTATTAATAACACTATATACTTTCCACAAATATTGATATATCGTCACCAGAAATGCCCAAGAGCGCAACGCTCAAAAAATGCAAATTCGTTTTTCGTCAAAAAATCACGATTTTATTGAAGAAAAAAGACGTAACATCAAGTGCTCGTTTTTGATAAAGAACAAAAGGCGTAACCCACATTAGTAACCCAAGCAGTTCTCTTGTTGCTGTATTGATTTTTGTAAATCGTGTTTGATAGCTATTTTAGATGCAAAATTCTATATGTATTCTACTGTAAAAGCAAATCTTACAGTGCTTTAAAAGGAGTTGTGCAAAAGTGGTGACAAAGAAGTACTTCCCCGGCGCGACAACCCCTTGTTAAATTCATTGGTGAAAATCCAAATTAGAACAACTTCCGGATCATAAGTTGGGGATTTTTATTGCTTCTTTGGATGCTCTTTTTTTGCTGGGTACCAACGCAATATAACGCTCTAACAACGTATGTTCCAAATATAGATTTTCTACGATCAATTTATTATGGGATATTCGAATTATAAATACTGCGCCGCCCACTTATTTGATCCTGCCCACTTTTGGTGAAAGTACTAATATTGACTCCAATAACATACAAACGAAATTTCGTTCTTCTACGGCCAATAGTTTTTGAGATAATACATTTTTAACTAATTCTAGGCCCATTTCTGCCACACCCACTAATCCGATCCTACAAATTTTTGTTAAAAGTTTAGATTGTAACACCACTAATCGGTCCAGGGGTGGTTTTCAGATTTAATACAGTTTACAAAATGGAGTCGACCATCTCGGAATCAACTCCGACTACGGATACGACTCCGAGATAAATTTAGCAAAATTATCTAATTTAACTATTTTTCCGATCAATAGTGACGTGCGATGTGTCAGGCTAATTTCGAAGATGGGTCACATTGGTTCACTCTTAATACCTCCAACACATTTTGTGAAATACTGTTTCTCCAAAAATGCTGTCGACTTATCCGAATTTTCTGCAATTCCACACATAGTAACAGATTATTAGTCGCCATCATATTGAGGAAAATAGGCGAAGTTTCCAAAAAGTTAAAATTTACCAAAGTTACAAAAAGTTAACAGTATTTCCTATCTCGTCTAGTTTTCGAAATATTGGTAGGAAAAATCTATTTAACTCTGATTTACGGGAAATAATTTTAATATTTTTGTTCTGTATCTCCATTTTTCTGTCGGCCTATAGTTTTGACGTTCTTTCGATTAGAATATATAAATTACTCTCTTTTAATACCGACCCTCTTTGTGGTTCAAGTAACGCAAATACGAAAAAAAATTAAAACAAAAATGGATATGGACCAAAATGCCATGTACAATTAACATAAAGGATTTTCCAACAAGAGGTGTTATTTTGGTATTCAAAGAAAAATTCAATTTTTTGAGATAAATGATAGGATGTTTAATTCATAATAAAGAGGAAGGTATGCAGTTAATAATGAAAAACAACATCAGCCAAATGGCCACCACGACCACGCTTACAGGATCATATCTTTTTCATGAAATTTTCCATAACCAAATCGCAAAGTGGCTGCCCTATGTCCTCGATAGCCTCACGAATTCTATATTTGAGGTCTTGAATCGACGCTGGGCTGTTGGCGTAGAGCTTATCTTTCACGTGGCCCCAAAGGAAGAAGTCGCAATTAATTGTGATCACCTCTTCGAGAGATAACACGGTCCGTAAACTTTTCCCGTAACAGAGCAACGTTTTCGTTGCTTGTGTGGCACGTAGCGCCGTCTTGTTGAAAGTAAACGTTGTCCAGATCAATACCATCTAACTTCGACTATAAAAAATCATTAATCATCTCTCGATTGAACAATCCATTCACCGTAACTACTGATCCAACCTCATTTTCGAAAAAGTAAGGTCCAATGACCCCGCCGGGCCATAAACCGCACCAAACAGTCACACGTTGAGGATGGAGAGGCTTCTCAACATTAACTCTTGGGTTTTCCGAGCCCCAGATGTGACAATTTTGCTTGTTGACGTAGCCACCTAGGTGGAAATGGGCCTCATCAGTCATGATGATTTTCGAATTTTAATAATTGCAATGCGTTGTTGAATGGTGTATCGTTCCATTTTTAGTAATGCCGTAGTTTCTACTTGTCAAATGCCAAAGAATAAAAGCTTTAAAAGTGACAGCTACCAAAATACCGGGTAATTAAAAATAACACCTCTTGTTGGAAAACCCATGAAAAATATGTCTCTCAATGTCGTGAGTTTGACTCGTTGTGTTCTTATTCAGCTAACAAAGTGGTGTAGGGTATCATATAAATGACCCCGCCCGACTTTAGTCTTTCCTTACTGGTTTGGTATGTAATTTATATTAGATCATTCTTAATTTTTTTTTTGTGATTTTTCGTTTCTTCAGATACGTTATTCGTTTCATCAGATACGTAATGGTCAGAATCCGGCAAAATAAAATTTCCATTACAATAATTCGGTTATTCTAGATATAAAACTGTTATTTAGACTTAACGTGTTGGAACGTGTAAGGAAGGCCAACGTCGCCTTATATTCCTGCAAAAAGGTTGTAGGGTCGCGGTGGGGCCTCTCTCCTAAAATTGTCCACTGGATATATATAGCAGTAGTTCGTCCTATACTGCTATACGGCATTGTGGTATGGTGGACGGCAACAGATAAACTAACCATCACCAACCTACTAACAAAGGTTCAGAGAACAGCCTGCCTGAGCATAAGCGGAGCCTTAAGGACTACAGCGACCGAGTCTCTACAAGCCCTACTCCATATACTGCCGATTAATATTGTGGCGAGAGAAGTTGCCACCAAAGCGGCAATAAGATTAAACTGCCTATCAATGTGAAGGTACAAAAACTACGGTCACATGAGGATATCAAAGTGTAGTGCTATGGTAACCGACCGAGTGGACTATATACCAATTCCAGCCAGAGATGAATGGGTTGGAAGAATACCAGGTAATAGAAACCATCTCCACTTTTACACGGTTGGTTCGAAGCTTGATGAAAAGGTTGGCTTCGGAGTACACTGTGCAGAGCTTAGATTGGATATAGCTCACAGACTACCAAATACCTGCAGTGTCTATTAAGCCGAAATAATGGCAATATGGCAATATAGTAACCAACACTGGCGTTGTAATTTACTCGGACAGCCAGGCTGCCATCAATTCTCTGGAGGCAACATCCCTAAATTCACAAACAGCCCTCGACTGCCGCAGATCTCTTAACGAGTTTAATATACACCTCATATGGGTGCCTGGGCATAGGGATATCCCGGGGAACTGCAAAGCCGATGAACATGCTGGGAAAGGGACGACATTACAAATTCTCGATGAATTTGCATATATTGGTGCGCCACTATCCACGTGCAAGCTTTGGCATAGGCAAGAGGCAATCAGGCAGTCCAACGAAAGATGGACAGAAATCGGCACCTGCAGAGTAGCTAGCCAAATCTGGCCAAGGTATGCCCTGAGAAGATCAAAATATATCCTCGCACTAGAGAGGCAAAGATTGTCTATGTTAGTATCAGTTCTGACGGGACACTGCTTGATCGGCGAACACGCCAAAAGATTGGGTATTGACTCTAATGACTTCTGCAGAAGCTGTGGAGATGAGGAAGAAGTGGAGAGCATTGAGCACTTGCTATGCGACTGCCCCGCTCTGAGTAAACGACGACGGGACATACTGGGGTCGGCTTTTCTAGGCAGCCTAACAGATCTTTCCAGTACCGATATTCGTACTATCGACAAATTTGTATATCAAACAGGTTGGTTTCGATGAGGGGCATTTCAGCCCGTGGTAACACTATACGCTGAAAAAAAAATCGCTTCTGTAGTATATTGACTCAAACATATTCTGCTTGAAATATACATATACTTAGGGTACACCCTAAATATATAATATTTGACACACACAAATTGTATATGTTTGGGAGGATATTGTTCTAAACAAAAATATGTTACCATGCTAATATTTTTTTATTTGGAAATAAAGATTATTTTGTATTTAAGTATTTGGCAATGTACCAATTCCGTAATTTAATGACACGTTTTCTATTTTTCAGAAGTTCAAGGCAAAATTTGTTTTTAAATTTTATGTTTGTAAAATTCAGTTAACACTTAAATCGCATAATCTTTCGTAGCTATAAATTACACTGATGAATTGACAAAAAGTGATGAATTGGAATACTTATAAATTAAAATTTATTGGTGTAAAACAAAGCCTATTGCTGCTAAAGACATTTTTAACTACAAAGTTCAACACGAAATCTAAAAAAAACTAAAAAAATCGAAAAGTTCAGCAAAGTTTTAAAAAAATTTTAATTAAAATATATTTGGAAAACATCTTAAACAATAACTTTGTTTGTGGGTAAACACATATTTTATTTGTGAAAGTCAGTGCGCAAATATATTTTGTTCTAATATATTAATATATGCGTTCCAAACAAAATTTCATGATTTTTAAATAAAATTTATTTGCTAACAGGTATATAATATTCAAAAAATTCGTTTCCAAATATATTTTCCTTCAATTCAAACATATCAAAAATGGCGATTTTTCTCCGTGTAGGGACCTAAACTGGTCTATGTGAGCTTGTATAAAAATACGGCTGCCACCCTAACCTAAACCTATAGGTGGTATACATAATCTGACAACAAATTTATTTGGCAAAAATAGTATTGTTTGGACATCCGATGTTTTATTAAAAAGATAAAAATATTCTGATATTTTCATGAGTCAAAAATCTTATTAGAAAATATTTACAAATTTATTTTTGCTGGAAATATTTTATGATAAAAGCTGCAACATACAAATGCAACTGGTACAAATTGTATGGTAGATTTATCTCTGTATGTTAAATTTTAATTATCCATAAGAGATATTAATTGTACGATATGTTAATATTATAGATATTAGCTAATATAAATCACGTTTGCTTTTATTTGCAGGTAAGCACTCTCAGCTATGTTCAAGTATCTACGATACACATTATGGTTAGTAAGTATTGAAACATCCAGAAACATCTATTTATATTGAGAATTATAGATATTTTTGTTTTTGACTGTTGAGATCGTTGTTTTGGTTTTCTGTAAACGTAATCGTTTCAGATCTAGTTTATTGTGATCAACATATTCAACTCTTCCTTGGAATAAGCCTTGAAATGGATATACTAGGTACGTATTTAACAGAAACGAAAACAATTATTTGAAATTGTGCTTTATTAGGGTCGTGTAGGCTATTATAAAGTCGGACCGCTGAACTTTCTGTTTTTCCTTACTGGTTTTAATTAAAAATACATATTTTACATAATTTTCTAAAAAGTTATAAATCATGTTTGTGTGAATTATTGAATGCATCATTATGTTTGGGTTTTGTTCTTGAAAACCCCAAACGCCATAGAGACCACATATTCCAAATTATCCGGCTGAAAATTGGTAACTAGACTTTTTTTATACCCGGAATCTTTCGCACGAACAACAGTAGTCATAGGTCCATATTTCGATTGAGCCCCCCCTACAAAGTATTCTCTATATTTGACTTCTTAACGCGACAGCAACCACAAATTTCAGCGCATTTGGCTGACATTTGATTAATATGACTTTATTTATACCCGAAACAATTCACATTCGGCATGGCCAAACTTAAAGCCGATTTCACTTGTTCATTTTTGATGAGGATTTGTATTTTTAAAGCAGAATATGTTTAGGACAGTATACTTTACTATAGAAGCGATTTTTTTCTGCATGTATCATAGAAATATAGGGTGATCTAAGTAGAGATACTTTTTTCAATAGCCTTTTTTTGACTGATCACGTGTGAGTCGTGTCATGCTGTCATGTTATTTTTGTTAAGTATTGTTTGGCATTTCATCTTGGAAAGACTTACGCCTGAACAACGTTTACAAATTATTCAGTTTTATTATCAAAATAATCGTTTGTCAATTGCGCTAAGTCCATTTTTTTTAAATCCAAAAAAACACTTTCCAGTCGACCCACGACCTTGACACCCATAAGCAATATTTTAGATCTCATTAAGAGCTATCTTTTTTCCATTGACCGATTCCCGATCCGACATACCGGAATCATCGGTTCATATTTCTTCAAATATGATGCCGGTGAGAACGAAACCGTCAATGGCGACCGTTATCGTGCCATGATATCCGACTATTTGATGCCTGAAATTGAAGCTCGTGATCTCGGCGACATTGGGTTTCTACAAGACGGCGCCACTTCCAACCCATCGCATCAATAATGATGGATTTATTGAGAGAACACTTCGGTGAGCAGATAATTTCACGTTTTGGGCCGGTCGATTGGCCACCAAGATCGTGTGATATCACACCGTTAGACCTGTGGTGTGATATCATCCTGTGGGGATATGTAAAGTCTAAAGTTTATGCGGACAAACCCGCTTTGATTCAGGCCTTGGAGCAAAACATCACGCGTGTCATTCGCCAGTTATCAGTCGAAATGCTCGAACGAGTCATCGAAGATTGGACTCAACGGATGGACCATCTGAGACGTAGTCGCGGCCAACATTTGATAGACATAATCTTCAAAAAAATAAGTGCCAAAGAATGTTCTTTCAAATGACAATAAACATTCCCCATTTAATTTGAATTTTCTGTGTTCTTTCCTTTAAAAAAAGTAGGGAACCTCGAAATGGATCACGCTATAGTAGTGGTCCGCTACACAAATAGTCTGTACACATGTAATTGTACTAGCTTATTAACAATGGCTGGTTGTGATTTTCCAACCATTTTCCAAAAAAGTAACACGGTTGCATTTGAATTTCCGTTTTGGTAGACTTTTTCAAGAATGAAGTAAATGAAAAATTTGCTTGTAAACCACATAACAGACTGACGTCTGTCAAACAATGCACACACAGAGTCTGAGCTACAATGTGATGTATGATATAAATATTGATTTATTTTTAAAGATGAGCTCGTTTTGTTAATCTGTAAGAAATATTTTATCAATCAATTAAACCATAGAAGTTTAATTGATTAACCAAGTTACATACATACTTATATACATATATTTATACGAGTATATATTAATCATTTAATAAATGGCATAGCTATTTTCTAATTAAAGTTATCAATTCGACGGAGTTTATGACATCACTATTTCAACTTAACGTTGAAAAATTGCGTTAAAGCTGTCTGCAGTCACAATGTAATTACCCCAGATAACTCACTGACCCATAAATGCATCTATGTAAAACTTGCATGTCATTCTTTTATATAAGCCAAGGAAGTGAACACCGCCAGGGTGCACATTTTCCCAGAACTGATTTATCGCTTTTAGATCCATTGTCCTTCGATAAGGAAACTAATTGCACTTCATTATAGAACATTAGGCTTAATACTATGTATATTAGTTAGACGTAAGATTAATGATTTCATATGTGAATAGTCAGCAGTTGTAGTAGTAGTAGTTGATTGAATTATAATCGTATGAAACGATATTTAAAAATTTAATACGGAATTCGTTATAGCTATTGAAAAGAAAAGGAATACAATTGCTGTTCGAATGACTTAGCAGAATATAGACGGACAGACATACAAAATTTCTCTTTTTATTTTGTTATATCATTAGGGTATCCTTGATATGTCCTTGCTCTTTATCATAGACTTATTAGCAATGATTATATCGTAAAGTATGAATAATTTATATTTAATTGACATTCTATACGTACATCAATTTATACATTGACACCATCTTGATGTCAGGTTTTGCCATAAATCGGTGTTTAACAAGTCCTATAGGAAAAGACTTCTGTTAAAATTACTCATATTTCTATACGTTTCTTTATAAATTGGTATATAAATATATATGTATATGCATTCATGTTTCCATTTCATGTAAAACACCTGTTTAATTGACAAGATTTCATTTATGTTAATGTGTTTTTAATTTCGGTTTCCGTAAACATGAGAAATGAGCTCTCCCACCAATCATACAACCAACCACCAGACCAAACTTTGGCTACCAAAAAACGCTAATAACTTAAATTTCAATGGCAAACAAACATTAGAAGGTCCTCGTGCTCTCAGCTCTGCCGCCTTTACCTATCGAACGCTGGTAATTATTTATGAATAAGCCACACACAAAAAACGAAATGAATGAATTATGATTTAGGCAGGACGGAGTGTTGGTTGTTTGACAGGCACCAGAGGTGGGTGTAAACCAAATATTAATAAATGAATATTAAAGTATTTCGTTTGAGCTATATATATGTATATAGATTTCGAACTTTAAGGCTACTCTCTTAACGGCCTAAATAGGTTTCAATGGAAAAAGAAGTAACTTAACCTTGACACCAAAAGCATTAAGTTAAAGCTTTTCGTAAGGATAATATTGACAATGGAGCAGGACCTCAAATAATCTTCTGTCGCACAGTGGGGTTGGCTGCAAAGATATTGCCAGACTATCTAATTTTTTGGAAAATCACTTTAAATTGTAGAGCTACAAAGAAACGGTGAACTTACAGAAATAATTTATGTAAAGGAGTCTTATGATTTGAAGAATAGTGTCTTACAGATGGGGTCACATCCACCGATTACATTTTACACATTTGTTAGAGTAACTGTGAGTAAAAGCAGTCGGCCGCTCTAACTTTTAAATCGTTCGACTGATCTCCAAATTATTTGTTGTCAATAATGGAGTTATACCGGGGCGGAGCCACACACCCATTTCCGATGTCCCCAACCTTGCCCTTATTTCGTAATGAACAAACTCCCAACAAAAAAATGGTATACATCCCAAAGCATTGGGACTTTAATTTAAAGGAATTTTAGAATTTTGCTACAAAAGTACTCTAGATATGACGTAGGTAGATATGACGTAGGTAAGGAAAGCACAACCAGTAAGGAAAGGAAGAAAGTCGGGCGGGGCCGACTATATAATACCCTACACCACCCGAACAAAGCAATAAGGGTCATTGCGATAATAATTTGATATATATGTGGCTATATCTAAATCTTAACCGATTATCGCTAAATTAAGCATATTTGTTCCTAAATTGAGAAACATCTTTCTGCCAAATTTTGTAATTATCGGAAGAAAAGTACAACTTCTATAGCGTTTTGATACCAAATCAGGAGGAACATATATATGGAGGTTATATGTAACTCTGAAACGATTTTCAATGCATGCTCATTCATGTAATAAGACACCTCTTTTTGTCGAATTTCGTACTGATCGGATATAAAATACTGTCTCTATGCCGCTTACATGTCAAATCGGGTGTGTAACTTTAAGTCCGTTTAAAAAGATAAGTAACGTGAAATAAGATGTTAAACAATTTTAAAATTTGAGTTGTGGCTATAATGAACCGATTTTCCCCGAATTTAGCGGTATTATTTCTTGTAATAAGAAACCTCTTTCTGTCGAATTTCGCAATGACCGGATTTATAATACAGTTTCTACAGCCATGTCAAATCAAATCGGGGGTAACATATATACATAAGGGGACTTTATCTAAATATGACCCGATTTCCTCCAAATTTGACAGTGTTAATTCATGTAATAAGAAACCTCTTTCTTTCGTACTGATCGGATATAAAATATAGTTTTTACAGCGCTTCATGTCAAATCGGGTTACATATATCTAAATCTGAACCGATCTTCCCCAAATTTTGTATTGCCTCTAAGCGTATCACTAGACTGCTATGTGCCAATTTTTGTAAAAATCGGATCAAAAATGTTGCTTATACAATGCATATATGCCAAATCGGAGGTACATATATATGGGAGCTATATGTAAATCTGAAGCGATTTTAACCAAATTTATTGGGATCGTTCTTGGGCCAAAAAAAGACATGTGTAAGATTTTGTCGAGATCGGACCATAATTGCGACCTGTACTTTGATTACAAGAATACATGCACAGACAGACGGACATAGCTAAATCAATACAGAAAGTGATTCTAAGTCGATCGGTATAATAAACGATTGGTGTATTCTTCTCCCTTTGGGTGTTACAAACAAATGCACAAAGATATAATACACTGTACCACAGTTGTAGGGTATAAAAATACCCCATGATCTTGACAACGGTTCTCTAGATATTGCGTTTTCATAACTGATATCGTTGATTTTAACCAAATTCAATAGGGATTTTCCTTGGTTCAAAAGAAAAATATGTGCAAACCTGTACTTTGAGTACAAGAATACATAGCTAAATCATCTCATAAAGTGATTCTAAGTCGACCGGTATAATAAACGATGGGTCTATTTTTTCTTTTTTTTGGGTGTTAGAAACAAATGTACAAAATTATTATACCCTGTGCCACAGTGTGTATAAATATATGCCAAACATATTATAAAAACTGTATTACAGGATTTTCCAACAAAAGGTGTTATTTTGAATTACCCGGTATTTCGGTAGCTGTCAATTTGAAAGCTTTTATTCTTTGACATTTGACAAGTAGAAACTACGCCATTTCTAAAAATGGAACGATACACGATTCAACAACGCATTGAAATTATTAAAATTCAAAAAATAAAAATCATCGAAAAATCATCTTGACTGATGGGGCCCATTTCCACCTCGGTGGCTACGTAAACAAGCAAAATTGTCGCATCTGGGGCTCGGAAAACCCAAGAGTTATTGTTGAGAACCCTCTCCATCCTCAATGTGTGACTGTTTGGTGCGGTTTATGGTCCGGCGGGGTCTTTGGACCTTACTTTTTCGAAAATGAGGTTGGATCAACAGTTACGGTGAATGGATTGCGCTATCGAGAGATGATTAATGATTTTTTAAGGTCGGAGTTGGATGGTATTGATCTGGACAACGTTTACTTTCAACAAGACGGCGCTACGTGCCACGCAAGCAACGAAACCATTGCTCTGTTAGGGGAAAAGTTTCCGGACCGTGTTATCTCTCGAAAAGGTGATCACAATTGGCCACCGAGATCTTGTGATTTAACCCCTTGCAACTTCTTCCTTTGGGACCACGTGAAAGATAAGGTCTACGCCAACAGCTCAGCGTCGATTCAATACCTCAAAGATAGAATTCGTGAGGTTACTGAGGACATAGGACAGCCACTTGGCCACTTTGGTTATGGCCAAGTGGCGATCCCTATTGAAATTGGTTAAAATCGGTTCAGATTTGGATATAGTCCCCATATATATGTTTCACCCGATTTGACATGTAAGCGCTGTAGAAACCACATTTTACATCCGATCTTTTTGAAATTCGGCAGAGAGAGTTTTATTATTACGTGAATGAACACTACCAAATTCGGAGAAAATCCGTTTAGATTTAGATATAGCCCCCATATATATGTTTCGCCCGATTTGACATGTAAACGCTGTAGGAACTGTATTTTAAATCAGATCAGTACGAAATTTGGCAGAGAGAGTTCTCTTATTACATGAATAAACACTGCCAAATTTGGGGAAAATCGGTTCAGATTTAGATATAGTCCCCATATATATGTTTCAACCGATTTGACATGAAAGCGCTGTAGAAACCGTATTTTACATCCGACCTGTACGAAATTCGGCAGAGAAAGTTCTCTTATTACATGAAAAAACACTGCGCAATTCGGGGAAAATCGGTTCAGATTTAGATATAGCCCCCATATTTATTTTACATCCGAATTGACATGTGAGCGCTGTAGAAACCTTATTTTCTCCTTCTAGGTGTTACAAGCAAATCAACAAAGTTATAATACCCTGTACCACAGTATGTTATAGGGTATAAAGACAATGGGGAGAGTATACTTCATCTTGAATTATGAAAAAGTCCTTCATGTAAGCAATATTTGTTAGGTTTTCGTTACATTTTCCATATCACCAAAAATCATTTCGGGGCAAAAATCGCCAATTCGTCCGCTCTCTATAACTCCCTGTATTTACCCCAATCTTCCGAAAATACTGAAAGAGGGTGGCGCAGAATGACCGAAGGGGTTTGAATTCCTTATAACTTTCTTAATATAATCTTTAAAAAAGACTTCGAGAATGTAAAATGAAACAGTAAATAATTGAACGTGTCGAAAAAAAATATTCTCCATTAATGTACTGTATTTAAAAAAATAACAAAAACAAAAAACAATAAAAATAATAATTTTATCATAAATAAAAGGTTATATTAAACTCAAACCCTTTCGGTCATTTTGGGCCACCCTGCATAATAGTAATTGTTTCTTCATCTTCAGTTGCGATTTACGTTTTAGTACCCCCACACAAAAAGACGATTTTATACCAACCCTTTGCAGGACCGGTGGTAGAAACAGTGGGCCAACTGTAAAAGAGTGCATACTAGGGCTAGTAACTTTTTTAACTTTTTTCGAATATCAAATTGCTCCTGCTATTACCGTGTAGGGCATGTAAAAATATGAAGAACTGCGCTTTTATTTTTTTTTTAAATTGCACAAAAACCTTTTGCACCGAATGCAATTACCGAAGCTCGAAACTGAATTTTTATACCCTACACCACACTGTGGTACAGGGTATTATGACTTTGTGCATTTGTTTGTAACACCCAAAAGGAGAAGAGATAGACCCATTGTTTATTATACCGATCGACTTGTAATCACTTTCTGAGTCGATTTAGCTATGTCCGTCTGTCTGTCTGTAGATGTATTCTTGTGATCAAAGTACAGGTCGCAATTATGGTCCGATCTCAACGAAACTTTGCACATATCTTTTTTAGGCCCAAGGACGATCCCTATTGAATTTGGTTAAAATCGGTTCAGATTTACATATAGCTCCCATATATATGTACCTCCGATTTGGCATATATGCACTGTAAAAGCAACATTTTGTAACCGATTTGTACAAAAATTGACAGAGAGTAGTTTCGTGATACACTTAGATACAATACAAAATTTGGGGGAAATCGGTTCAGATTTAGATATTGCCCCCATATATATGTTAGCACCGATTTGACATTCAAGCGCTGTAGAGACTGTATTTTATAACCGATCAGTACGAAATTCGACAGAAAGCTCCATATATATGTTCCTCCTGATTTGGTTACAAAGCGCTATAGAAGTTGTACTTTACTTCCGATCATTACAAAATTCTCCAGAAATATGTTTCTCAATTTAGGAACGAATATTGCTTAATTTAGCGATTATCGGTTCAGAATTAGATATATCCACATATATATGTTCTTACCTATTTACCAATTATTCCAAATTATTATCGCAATAACCCTTATCGCATTGTTAGGGAGGTGTAGGGTATTATATAGTCGGCCCCGCCCGACCTTCTGCCTTTCCTTACTGGTTTGTTTTGCTTTTTTCCTGATTTTTAAATTTGAAAAAAAAGTATAATAAGTCTGTTAAGACGCGGATCTTCACTTTGATATTGTGTTCACGAATCTGTTTTTTGATCTAAAATTGGACATATAGTTTGTGAGATATGGCGGATTTAATATTTGCAAAATACTTATATATATTTATTTTTTTAATGAGTAAAACCCCTATATCTTCAAAACCATATGACAGATTCTAGATAAAATAGCAGGTTCTTTATCGCCACATAACAAAATATTAAATGGCGATATTTTAAAGAATATTTATTGCATTTGATTGTTAAATTTTTAAATCAAGCGGTAGAAAGTTGGCCTAGATTGACGCCAAAACAGTTAATCAGGTTTTGTTCAGAATCATTCCCTTCAATTCGCGATTAAATGAGTATTTTTTCCCAAAGAGACAAACTTAAGTACTTTGTTTTGTAAAGAAAATCTCAGAAATTTAGAACTGTAACATTTCCTTTAAATATGAGAATTTCTAAGATGTTTTGTTGAGTTGGCGATATTTGCAATATTATTACATTCCATGCTTATTTGCGAAAAAATTGATAATAATATATTCCTCAGGGATCATAGGATGCAAAAATATATGTTTATAAATTATTAATTTCGCTTTAATATTTTTGTAAAAATTTGGCAGTAAAAATCTGATTTGTGGATTACAAAAAATTCGCAATGTAATAATATTGCAAATATCTTGGACACAACAAAATTGTAATTTTATAATACAAAAGCTCTTATTTAAAGGAAATTTTGTTACAGAACTAAATTTCTGCGAGTTTCTTTACAAAACAATGTAATGTACAAAATAATTTTGTCTGTTTGAGTAAAAATATTGTTTTCGCGAAAAAGCTAATAACACAGTACAATACAAAAAAAAATAACAGGGTTCTGTCAGTGGATTCTGGTAGAGGAGACCAAAAAAATATATACGTATATCGGCGTTTTGAAAGATCACATCGGAATTTTATTTTAGGGGGGGTTAAAGTTTTCCCCCCTTTGCTAGTTCGTGCAGAATATCGGTATATAAAACTATGTGTTCTGTTCATCTGAGGTGTAGGGTATCTTCAGCAACTTTGTAGCAAATGTTAAGGCCTATATTTTTGTGGAATATATTAACCCTCTAGCTTCCCCCATAACGGTGATTTTTGCCTATATTTTAACAAATCGTAAAAAACTCCCCTAAAAATGGGTGGAGCGGGGTTGAAATATTCTACAAAAATGTCGGCCATAAAATTTTACTATAAGTGTCAGAACACACCAAAGCCCAAAACTTAACACAAACACCAAATAGCCGGCCACATTCAAGATTTCCTGTTAAGGGTTAATTTAGATATTATATAGTGTTAGTACCAAAAAGGTTTTTTTCGGGTTGATGTGAGAGATGCCAAAAAAATAATGATTTTATTTTACAATTAAATAATATTTATTTTATATTAAATTATATTTCAGGACTATAAACAAAAAATCTATTAATAACGCATATACAAGGAGATATACTTATTAAATACATAAGTTCATTTATTTTTAATTCACTTTTTTTCACTCTTGGCAATTCGACGCCATTATCAAACAATGTCCAACATAAATCTGTTATAAGTGACAAAATGCTCTTGCCTTTATAGCGTTTTTCAATAGGAAGACATATCTGACGGAACCGTTCGCCATGCTCATCAGTTTCAGTTGAAAACTGAAAATCAAAATATAAATATATATCTAACAGGTGGCGCAAAAGTAACCTTTCGATGTTATGTTAGACGCGATTGGCGGTCAGCACACAGCTGATGCACCGTCTGGACTTTGTACGGAAACATCTTCAAATCTTGTACCAAAATTCGCTGTAGAGACCGTCGACTGATACCCATTTGCGTGGCACGTCGTCTGGTCGATGTCGACAGCGCTTCCATGACATCCTCGGCTACAGCAGCAATATTCTCTGCAGAACGGCTACTCCGGGGTCTGCCACGCCTGGCAGCATCTCGTGTTGTGCCAGTCTCTTCGAGGCGAGCGGCTAAACGTCGCAGTGTTTCACCAGTAGGCGTTGGACGGCCAGGAAATCTGTGCCAAAGTCACCGACCGATTATTGGTCAAATAAATAGTCAGCAATATTCCGCGTTCTGGAGCAGTGTATTTACTACACAAATGTCAAAACAGAACTGACATTAGTGGCCAATCGCAAAATTTATAGCATTTTCTGATAGGAGGATTACTATTGCGCCACTTTGTATAATCAAATATAAATCAAAACTTGTATTACCTTTAGAACACAGCATCAAACCGATATAGCAATTTCGGCATATATGTTTTGGCACCCATGGCTCATCTGGAAAAACTTCCAGTTCAAAATAAACTTAATATATATCCTCCACCTTGCTCGTAAAAAAGTAAACCCTATGTTCCATAAGGGTATGCTTGCCACAGACGTAGCAAAACCAGTCAAGTTTTCCCAACCAGTCAGTCATTATTATTCTTACAAATTCCCTCGTAGACTATTGTAAGAAAATAAAAAGATTAACTGGTTGACCCACGATGTCAAACGTTAACGTTCATAAGTAACGTGCCACTCAAAAGTTCCGTTATGGTAATTTTGAGTGACAAAAATATAATGACAGAAATAGTGAAGAAGAACAAAAGTACTCTTGGTAGTTGTTGAATAACAACCTTCTCTTCAGAGCTGGGAGAACCTACATATGCGAGGAATAACAAATTAACCCTTAACAGGCTATCTTAAATTTGGGCGTTTTTTGGAGTTTGTGTTAAGTTTTGGGCTTGGGTGTGTTCTGACACGTATAGTAAAATTTTATGGCCGACATTTTTGTAGAATATTTCAACCCCGCTCCACCCATTTTTAGGGGAGTTTTTTACGATTTGTTAAAATATAGGCAAAAATCACCGTTATGGGGGAAACTTGAGGGTTAATATATTCCACAAAAATATAGGCCTTGACATTTGCTACAAAGTTGCTGAAGATACCCTATACCTCAGATGAACAGAACACATAGTTTTATATACCGATATTCTGCACGAACAAGCAAAGGGCGGAAAACTTTAACCCCCCCTAAAA
This sequence comes from Eudasyphora cyanicolor, assembly GCA_963930755.1. Lineage (NCBI taxonomy): Eukaryota > Metazoa > Arthropoda > Insecta > Diptera > Muscidae > Eudasyphora > Eudasyphora cyanicolor. The sequence goes on along the minus strand of OZ005738.1, from coordinate 155,598,104 downwards.
TAAAATTCCGATGTGATCTTTCAAAACGCCGATACACGAATATATTTTTTTGGTCTCCTCTACCAGAATCCACTGACAGAACCCTGTTATTTTGAAAAAAGTTTGAAATTGTTGTACAGTGTAATTTAATTTTTTGCGGAAGGTTTTTGATCGCAAAGTAAAAGAAAAGATATTTGTAACTAGTTCAGCATCCCCTACATTGTAGTGGGATGCGCATTTGCCGCAAAAAAGTGACTAACTCTAGTGTATACCTATACAATTTAATTGATTCCCCGAATTGTAGGCCTGGATAAAACAATTACTCTTGTTAATTATAATTTAAGTGTTGTGATCAAACATTAGCCCAAAGTGTTGTTATTCGTATCCACCATTTAATACAATCATCAATTATTTTATTACAATATAATCGTTGTGTTCTAATCATGTCAATTGATAGTGATATAAATAGTGTCACTGATAACAATTCCATCCTTTATTTATTGGCAGGTAATGTAACTGGCGTTAACACAGCGTTGTAAATGCTAAAATTGATTACATTGCAACAATTCGTTAGTAGAATCCTATGTAAATATGTACGAAAATATTTTTATTTGATTTTTTCGGTTTAGCTAGTGCTGAGGCACTTATGGAGTATAATAACAAAATTGTGTTTATGTTCTTTGAACTCACATTTTTCAAATTAGTAACCCTGCGTCGCAAGAAAGTGATAAACTTAATTTTTCATGAATAGGATTTCACACTTCAACCGCAAATGAAAGGACCCTCATTGACTGAACTCCTGAACGGATTGGCCTATTGATTTCCATTATTATCGTTTAACGATAATAAAATAATTTGTTTAAGGGCCTGTTTCTGTAACTTATTTTCGTTCGTCTACGGCGAACGATCAAAATTCTCTCAGCTATTACTTGAATTCTATAAAACGCAGGTTAGAAATATTTTAGGAACAAGCTTTTTACATGATTTCCTACAGACACAACGAATTATAAACTTCTGCGACTTATAGATTTCTCAGAACAATTGAGTGATTTTTGATCGTTCGCAGTAGACGAACGAAAAAAAGTTACAGAAACAGGCCCTAAATTACGCTCTATTGTTCTGTTTATAATTGTTGGTTTGACTCGAATCGCCTTGCCTTGGCTCGATTTGGATGGCGAGTGAGGTATGAACGTGTGACTGGGCCTATTTAATGCGAATAAATGACAGTAATCGTTTGTTAAACGTGTTCGTATCGCACATTGTGTGATTCCAATGATAGGCATCTCTGTAATCCTTAAAAATTTATCACACCACTCACACATATTAGTTGGTGAAAGTGTGTTGGTGTGTTCATGCCCATAGTACGATTTGATGTGTTATCGCCTACGAACACATTTATCGTATAAATCGTCCTTTGTGCTGGCGTTGCTGCTACAGCTGCTGCCATGGCTGACGCTGTTGATATTATTGTCGTTGGCATTGCGTATATAGATTTTCTATAATCATAGAGGCATTTTGCTTTATTAGTTGCGTTGGCCGGCTGTCAGTTGGTCTGACGGTTTGGTTGGTGGGTTAGCCATTTGGTTGGTTGATGGCTCTTTGGTTGTTGGCGGTCTGTTTGGTTGATGTGTCTGATGCGATAATCCACAGGAATTAATGAATAAACCATTAACAAATAAACTAAAAATCCAAGAGCAACAATAGTCGTCATTGTCTATGTCCGTCGTCGCAGCCACAGCCTCAGCACGAACACAGCATACGTTGATTTCTCGACTATGATACGGTAATATTACGCACACACACACACTTTCTCATTCGCCGTTATCCTGTATTCACTTACGCTCGATTGCTTGGGAAAAGAGATATGGCACAACCCTTATCAGCAGGATGTTTAACATGGTTTAGTCCCAACTTATAAACGTCCAAAAATTTAAGGACATTTATTCCTTCACTCCCGGCGTGGGATGTTTATTGAATGCGTATGTGAAACGCGAGTTTGTTGGTTTTACTTATTGCGCTTCAGTATTTGCTTCACTTTTTGGTTTAAACCTGTAATATATAAACTTTTCAACAATGTTGGTCCAATTGAAGGCAAAAACGATGTTGCGCTTTTGACGCTAACGTTTCACTTGTATTCGACAGAAATTGTGTTGATTAATATACCAATAGAATACACTACAACGTAATTCCATAATAGTATCAATAATTTCAGAAAATTTCTGTCGCCATATAAAGGTCCCTACGATATAAGTAATTTTTGTCCTAGAAATTTTGCAATTATTCTGATTGAAATTAAGTTTTGACATAGCTTCTTATAGAAGTATATTCTGATACGAATTATTTGACGGATAATAATAAACAATAGATAAACCAACTGGTATATTATTAAGTAGTATATAACCCAACTGATCATCTACTAAAGAATAGATAACCCAACTGGTCGTACATTTAGTATTAGATAATCAAACTGGTCGCCTACTAATGAGCAAATAACACTATGCAACAAAAATTTTGTCCAAGGTATGTGGATAATAGTTTCTGTTGCTATTAGGTGTCACAAACACGAAAAAAATATTGTTATGGTAAATTTTTTTTTAACATATTTATACCCTACACCACACTGTGGTACAGGGTATTATAAGTTTGTTTCATGGCAGATGTTTGTAACACCTGAAAATAACACAGCTAGACCCACCTTAAAGTATACCGATCGACTCAGAATCACTAGCTGAGTCGATTTAACGATGTCTGTCCGTCCGTCCGTCCGTCCGTCCGTCTGTCCATGTAAAGTTTTTCGTCGCAATTTCACCACGATCGTTCTGAAATGTTGCAGTTTAGAGTATTTCGCGGCTGTTAAGATCGCTATTGAATTTGGTTGAAATCGGTTCAGATTTAGATATAGCTCCCATATATATCTTTCGTCCGATTTGGCCCTTTAGTCCTATAGAAGCTGTATTTTACATCCAATCGTTTTGAAATTGAGAATGGTAGAGTTTCTTGATCCATGAACCAACATTGCCGAATTTGAAGAAAATCGGTTAAGATTTCCATATATATGTTTCGTCCGATTTCGCCCTTTAGTCCTATAGAAACTGTATTTTACATCCGATCGTTGTGAAATTTAGAATGGTAGAGTTTCTTGATCCATGAACCAACATTGCTGAATTTGAAGAAAATCGGTTAAGATTAAGCTATAGCTCCCATATATATGTTTCGTCAGATTTTGCTCTTTAGTCCTATAGAAGCTGTATTTTACATCCAATCATTTTGAAATTTAGAATGGTAGAGTTTCTTGATCCATGAACCAACATTGCCGAATTTGAAGAAAATCGGTTAAGATTTAGCTATAGGTCCTATATATATGTTTCGTCCGATTTGGCCATTTAGTCCTATAAAAGCTGTATTTTACATCCAATCGTTTTGAAATTTAGAATGGTAGAGTTTCTTGATCCATGAACCAACATTGCCGAATTTGAAGAAAATCGGTTAAGATTTAGCTATAGCTCCCATATATATGTTTCGTCCGATATTGGTCTTTAGTCCTGTAGAAGCTGTATTTTACATCTAATCATTTTGAAATTTAGAATGGTAGAGTTTCTTGATCCATGAACCAACACTACCGAATTTGAAGAAAATCGGTTAAGAGTTAGCTATAGCTCCCATATATATGTTTCGTCCGATTTGGACCTTTAGTTCTATAGAAGCTGTATTTTACATCCAATCGTTTTGAAATTTAGAATCGTAGAGTTTCTTGATTCATGAACCAACATTTCCGAATTTGAAGAAAATCGGTAAAGATTTAGCTATAGCTCCCATATATATGTTTCATCCGATTTGGCTCTTTAGATCCAATCGTTTTTATACCCTACACCACACTGTGGTACAGGGTATTATTTAAGTATAAAATGTCCCAAAAGTAAATTTATGTAAACAATTTATACATGAATTGCAAAATTTATATATCAGAGTTATTCAATATTACGAGAGTGGTGTAGGGTAGGACTTTAGCCTTTCCTTACTGGTTTTTTTTTAAATTCCAGCTTTCATGGAAAGTACATTCAGTATTTGGACCATAATTTGTCAAGTATAAGCCTGATTGAGCCTTGTTATGCCTCAAATTAAAGGGACATATACAACAAATATCGCTTTCGCGTAGAATCTTTGTTTTAGTAACAGTCGTCGAAAACATGAGAAAAAAATGATTTTTTTTAAAAAAAAACACTTTTTCCTGGTACAAAAAAAAAACATAAAAAATCGAAACTATTATTTTGTTACATTTTTAAAAAGCCATCTAACGAAGAAAACACTATCTATTTGAAAAAAATCTATGGATAGATGTAAAAGTTATGAGCCATTTTGTAAATGTTAGGGAAATTTAAAAAAAAATTTTGTTTAATATTTTGCCGTTTTTAAATGGTGTTTTTGCTTATATTGAATTCGCCATATGTGAGAGAGACATGTAAGAGACATTGCACTTGCATTTTATTTTATGAGGATTGATGACAGACATTATAAAATTATAGAGAGGAAGAGGTTTTATGGCCGTTCGTAACCCTCCATAAAACATGATATGCAATGTGAGAGCTATATTGGATGAGATCCGCTCAGATAGAGGTTCTTATTAATTAATTAGTGTAATTCAGTGCCTTAAAGAGATAAGACAATTTTCTGAAAAATATTACAAAGTTATATTTCGAATTATGAGTAAACGGCAAAGAACTTTTCAATGTGTAAATGATCCCGACAATTTCTGTTCATCTGCGGAAAATATGTAATTAAAAAAATCGACGTGCGTTTAGTAAAATTATAGAAGAAATATATGTGTAACATTTTGGTATACGAGTTAAAAATATGAAAGAACCGTGGACACCTAGTATTTTGTGTAATTCGTGCCATGTAAATCTTACTCGATCGACTAGTGGAAGAATGCCGTAAGTACTTTAAAATTAATGTATTACAATGTTTTGTGGAATAAAAATTTTTAATTTTAGACTTCACGCAATATGAAACAATGATTAATGATTTGTTAAAAAATTATGAAAAAATTGGTTAGAAATATATTTTTTTTATATTTATGTATATAACACATATGTATGTATTCTTCCAACTTATTTTTCGCTTTATGTATTCCAACAGGTGTAAATATGTCCCTCAAAATTCATTACTTGCATACTCATTTATACTTTTTTCCCGAGAATCTTGGCGACGTAAGTGACGAACATGGCGAAAGGTTTCACCAAGAATTGAAGTCCATCGAGCGGCGTTGCCAAGGGCACTGGGATGCAAGAATTAGACCGATTCCGATCTAATGAAATTTGTTCATGTAAATAAACTCAAATGTACATAATATAAATAAAAGTAATAAATAAAATCGTTATTTAAACAGAAATTAAAAAAAAAAAGATTTTTTGAAATTCTCTTACCTATACCAAAAGGGCTATAATTTCTACATTTATCCATAGATTTTTTTCAAATAGGCATTTTTTTCTATTTTTTATGTTTTTTTCGTCCCAGGATTTTTTTTTTTTTTTAAAAAATCTACTTTTTCCAATTTGTTTAATGACTGCTACTAAACCACTGTTTCTAAGTGAAAGAGATATTTCCAACATTGGTAGCCCACATTAATAGCTTCAACTTAACGTATAAGTCGGCGTTATCAGGCATATACTCCAAAAATTATAGTGCAAATACTAAGGGTACATTCGACGATAATAGTATTTTCATTAAAAAAAAATTTTAAAAAAAATTTATCCATAAAAAATTTTTGGTTTTGATTTTATATAACAGTATGCCACATCTATACAAAAAGATAATTTTTAAGTCTAGGACACAAAAAAAATTTTTTTTTGTTGCCTAGTGTAACCTGACAAATCATATAATGTGGAATAGATAAACCAACTGGTATGCCGCTACAGTGTATATAACCCAACTGGTCGCCTAATAAGCAGTAAATAACCGAACTGGTCGTCTACTTAGGAGTAAATGGCCTAAATAAATGCTTTGACATAGAGAAGCCTACGGGTCTTCTGCTAAAGCGTAGATAACACACCCGGTCGGCTTTTATGGAGTAAATAGCCCAACTGGTCATCTTCTAAGGAATAAACCAACTAGTGTGTTATTAAGCAAGAGATAACCTCAGTGGTTCTCTTGTTAGGAATAGATAAACCAACTGGTCGTAAAGTAAGCATTAGATAACGCAGCTGTCCCCCAACTAAGGAGAAGATAACCCCTGTAGGCGTCTGCTAAACTATAAATAAACCAACTGACCGTCTACTAAGGAGTAAATAGTCCAACTGGTCACCTTTTTAGGAGTAGATAATCCATACTAAGAGATAAACGCCTACTAAGGAGTAAATAGCCCAACTGGTCATCTTCTAAGGGATAAACCAACTAGTATGTTATTAAGCAGGAGATAACCTCACTGGTTCTCTTGTTAGGAATAGATAAGCCAACTGGTCGTAAAGTAAGCATTAGATAACGCAGCTGGCCCCCAACTAAGGAGAAGATAACCCCTGTAGGCGTCTGCTAAACTATAAATAAACCAACTGACCGTCTACTAATTAGTAAATAGTCCAACTGGTCACCTTTTTAGGAGTACATAATCCATACTAAGAGATAAACGCCTACTAAGGAGTAGATAAAGCAACTGATATGTTATTAAGTAGTAGATATTAAGTAGTGGTTATCTACTAAGCATTAGATAACGCAACTGGCCAGACTACTACAGTTAATAATATAACTGATCATCTAATGAGGAACAGATAATCCTCTGCTGATCAGTAGGTAACCCAACGGGTCGCCTACTAAATAATAACTCAATTGACCCCTAACCGAGAAGTAAATATTGTGGAATAGATAACGCAACTAGTTATCTACTAAATATTAGACAACCCCATTGGTCGTCGATATCTCAGATGGACATATTTTAACCATAAGAAAAACCAACTGATCGCCTTCTAAGGAGTAAGTGATCCGTTTGATCAACTTCTAAAGAAAAACATTTTCTTATGGGTGTCTGTAAAGTTACACGAATTAAAAAAATATTGTATACCCACTGTATGTTAAGAAAACTACAGATCTATATCCCACTCATCTCCGAAATTCCCCCACTGTAGAACGTTCCTTATTAAAAATTTATCTTTTGATTTAGCACACATAAGAGTCCCAGATCTCCGATTTTATTTTTTCATCCCCTGGATGCAAAAAGTAACCCAGCAAAAAATAAAAGAAGTACTTCCAAAAGAATAACATTATAAGTACTTCCAATTCATAAGTATGAACATTTTTTCGGCATTTAATGAAGTTCTTCTAAATAACTAACCAAAATGTAATTTCGGAATATAAATTATTAACCCAAGAATGCATAATTTTAAAACGATTGGATGTAAAATGAATCTTGTGAAGTGATAAAAGTCCAGATCGGAAGGAACATATGTATGAGGGCTATGATATATATGTAAAATACTGCGTCTATAGTGCTAAAGGGAATAAATATATATTTATATGGCGGCTATATCAGAATTAGTGAATGGTTCTGGAAGCTAGTCGACCTTTTCATCAATTAAATTTCGTTTCAGTCGACTAGGTCGATAAATCGGACCTACAAGCCGACTTTTTCATAGCCGATTAAAATAACATAAAGTCATTTCAAAGTTTGCTGATTTTCTTCGAAATATGTTAAATTTTGGAATTGTAGTACATTGGATTGCGATAAAAACTGAATTTATGAACAACACTTTATACTTTCCAAAAATGTTAATATAGCATCACCAGAAATGCCCAAGAGCGTAACCCTCAAAAATTAGTTTTTCGTCAAAAAATCACGATTTTATTCAAGAAAAAAAGACGTAACATCAAGTGCTCGTTTTTGATAAAGAACAAAAGGCGTAACTCACATTGTATTAGACAGAACGTACTGTATTCATCTATTTAACCTTTGTAGTTGTTCTCTTGTTGCTGTTTTGATTTTTATAAATCGTGTTTGACACCTATTTTAGATGCAAAATTCTATATGGGTCTGTATTTAAATTTGGCCTTTATCTGAAGGGTATCCATTTTGTTTATCAAATTTCGCAGTGTTCGTGATTCTATAAACTAATCTCTGCCAAATTTAATAATGCTCTGATGTAAAACATGAAAACACATTTTTCCAACCTTGCTAGTGACCGTTTATTCTCGGATTATAAAATTCTTTGTGCAAAATATACTACATTTGGCTAAAATATGACTTCTATGGAGCTTAGATGCTAAATCGGAAGGTACACACCCATGCGAGTATGTGGGGCTATATGTAAATTTGAACCGATATTGTTCACACAGATATTAACTGTTAAAATAAGACACTCTTTACCAAATTTCATGAACATCGAAAAGAAATTGTATCTTCTATAGAGGGTATAAGCTAAATCGAAGGTACATTCATATATATTACGATATCTGGTTCTAAAGTGATATTCAAATAGTTAAGAGATTTTTGATCGTTCGCCGTAGACGAAAGAAATACGGATTGTCTTTCAATTTCAATATGAATTGTCTTGTCCCAAAATAATGATATGTACAAAATTTCTTTGAGATCGGACTATATTTGTGACCTGCACATAGATTACAAGAACGCATGCACAAACTGACATACCTAAATCGGTTCAGAAAGTGATTCTAAGTCGATCGGTATAATAAACGATGGTTCTACATATCTCTTCTCATTTTTGGTGTTAGAAACAAATGCATAAAATCATAATAAATTGCACCACAGTGTGGTGGTAAAGAAATTATGGTAATTAAATATACCATACCATACATACTGTACCACACTGTGGTCCTTTACTACTCTCTGAACCGGGCCTACGGAAAACTTTTTTTTTGTGAGAATGTTAATTACACTATGGGGTCACACTTTTCAAGAGCCATCTACACCATACAGATTACAGACATCTTCAAATGTCCTAAACATACATACATATGTATATATGATCGTTAATCTCTTTGGCCAATAGTATATTACACTGAGCCAAAAATTAACCTTATATAAGGTTAACTTAACCATAAATAAACATGATTTGGAGTCTACGTTATATAAGGTTAATTTGAACATTTTCTTGTTGACTGGTATTTAACAATAATAATATTTAATTTAACTATTCCATGGTTGAATTTTTTAACCATGAAAATTGTTAATATTATAATAATAATCGTTACTTTAACAATGCATTTTTGAATTTTTTAACCATGAACATTGTTAATATTAACATTTCATAGTTAATTTATTGAAACAATGCATGTTCAATTTAACAATGAAATTGTTAATATTATTAACTATGAAGATTGTTATTGAAACCTTTTTTATTGTTAATTTAACTATTTAGTGATTACTTCATGTAACCAGAAAAATAGTTGTTTCAATAATTTTTAATATTTATATCAAATAAAACAAGAAAAATTTAACTTTCGCATTTTTATTTTTTATTTTATTTACAAAATATATGTTAATATATATATGTATAAGAAACACCTGAAAAGACAAACAAACAAAAAGGTTAGAAAATATAAGTATAAATGTAAAAAATGGTGCAATTCTAAGAAGATCTTTTGACTTTTTACCTAAATTCTGTAGTTCAAAGAGCATAAGCATTTACCGATGGGCTGATCTGATGGAAAAATCTGCTCTGTGACTATAAGTTAAGTGCCTACGTTTCTGTGCTTGACCAACATGTGATCAGTCCCCGCTCAAAAGGTGCCGTCCACGTAAACTCCCTGAATCTCTCGATTATTAAGGGCCCAGGACGGTTAGGCACTTAGTTTGGGGTACTGAGCTTAGTCCGATCTTACGGCAAACTTATAGGAGAGAGGAGATTAATAACAAAGGCAATCTGATAGAAAGCCGATGTCCCACCAAAATCATAATCGGAATAGATATAAAAATCAAGGATTGGGTAAGTCAATGGATGATATTTCAAGGAAGTGCACTGAATTGTATATTAAAAACAACTAAGAAAGTTTCAGTCGGGTAAACCGACCAAGGTATAGTTGTTATTAAAGAATCAATATTTCACTAAATGTTAACCCTTTGTGTGGGAGGTACCAGAAGGAATGGACCAATATGGCCCATCTTTTAACTTAACCGGAGATAGAAAAAAATATTACCGTATACCAAATATGAAGTGAATCGGTTACTCTTTTCGAGAGTTATCGTGCGCACTAGCCAGCAGACAGACGGACGGACATATCTCATTCGACTTAAAATGACCCAAAACTAATATGCGCTGAACATACTTAGGGTCTTAGATCACTCCTTCAATGTGTTACTCTTTTGGCCCCTTGCAAATGATATATACCCTCGTATTACTAAAGTGAGGGTATAAAAAAACAAATGTATGCATGCATACCACTTTTCCTGTAATTACTTCGCACACTACAACTAGTATTGATACAGCTTATCAACAGTTTCTAGTATTGGCACAACTTACCAACAGATTCAAGGCCGGACTCCCAGCACAAGCAGCCGCAAGCCACAGAAAAAGAAACAACTGAAAAGAAAAAAACAAAAATATCGTGTATATGTATGTATGTAGGTATTACGAAAGCACTTCTAACAACATATGTATGTATGTACATTTAACAGTATCAACATCGTACAACAAAAAAAACTAACGTATGTATGTACGGCGTAGCAGCCACAAGTGTTCAAACGAAAAGACAAGATGAACACATACCCACACGTACACATCACTTCTCTCCGTATGTTTGCTTGCTGCTGCATATACTTACGTACATACATTGTTGTTTTTTCATGCTCAGTTAATGCGACAGCGTGTACATATTTTTTTCCACTCTTAACCACTGAATTTCACAATTGTAATGGCATAATCACAAAAAATAATATTAATATTACATTCGCCTTTACTATAATTAAACAGGCACAAAACACTATTAACATTTTTAACACACATATTTTATTATTTCACTTTTTAAATACACATATGTACATACATACTTATGAATGTAGTTCTTTACAAAATGTTTTACTACTTACCTCTATACCAACAGCTTCCGACAACAGCACTAGTCCCATCGACTATTCAACACCAACTGAACTCCCGCACTCGATCAAGCACCGAAGCTGGCATTTGGTGGTGTTTTCAATGAGCGAGATAAATTCTCTTATGACGACAGTCGCATTCGTTTCAACTTCGTTTAACTTAATACTCAACTTCGTGTAACACAAAGCAGTTGAAAAACGTCGACCACAACAGAGCCGAATTGTTGTTTATCTATCTCGCACATTTTTCTGCCTCTCTTTCAAAAAAACCAACCATATATTATGTTAACTTAACCATTTTTCATGTACATTTGAACTTATATAAGGTTATTTTTGTCTTCGTAATCAAACATTTACCATGAAAAATTTAACCAGACACATGGTTAAAAAAATCATTGTATTTTCGGCTCTGTGTATTTATACGTTCCCTTCCCTATGGCAACATTTGTATTCCTTTAAAATATGAAATCTCTGGACCCAAAGATGTTAATAAGAACGACATACTTTCATCAAATAAATACAACACCAAAAAAGCAAATCTTACAGTGCTTTAAAAGAGTTGTGCAAAAGTGGTGACAAAGAAGTACTTCCCCGGCGCGACATCCCCTTGTTAAATTCATTGGTGAAAATCCAAATTAGAACAACTTCCGGATCATAAGTTGGGGATTTTTATTGCTTCTTTGGGTGCTCTTTTTTTGCTGGGAACTTGCGATATTATAGAAATTTAGAAGATTGTGTTTTATTTACCACAGTCACGTTTCTCTATGTTGGTCTACATTTTGCTCCAAAATCTATAAGAACATAATCTTGGGCCTTAATAATTGTATCATCCGTGTGAATCAATGCTATAACTTTTGGCAGCGCTGTGTGATCATTTTCCGAGAGTTGACGAGAGTTTTGCTGTGACCGTTCAGTGCTGTTGACTTCCTGCTGTAATGTTACAATGGCTCAGCTTGGCAAATTAGCAAATAACAATCAAATGTAAAGTGACGGCAGCAGAGGCAACATTACATCAATCCAATGTGCCATACGCACACACTCGCAGTGAGGACACACTACGCACACTTATGCCGTTACACCCACACTCAATCTCTGGCACACACGCACTTGCTGCATGCGGCACAAACTCACACACACACACACCCATAGAAACACACTGTGATGCAATAATTCTTCCTGGCTTGACTTAATGCATCATCTACAAGTATGAGTGTCCTGTCGTTCGGTATGAGTGTGGCTGCTGCGTGTGCGGGTATGTTTGTTCAATGGATTTTCGTTATTTTTGTCAACAAAGCCAAATGGAATACTATGCCCGCCCTTTAGGTCCGTCTGTCCGTCCGTCAGTCACATGATTATTGTGTTGCAAAGTCAACATTAAACTGTGGCATTTGATTTGCTTTTCGGCTTATCAATTGTTTTGCAATCAGCAATAAATTCTTTTACCATCACCAGAACCGGAGGCAGCAGCAGCAGCACCATCAGTAGCAGAAACATCAACGTCACAGCAGCCATTGCCACCAGCATCGCTGGGAGTAGGGGTAAACGACGTCCGCCTTTCATTATCAAAAGCATTCGCAACATTTTATTAAAAATTATTTGTTCAATTTGCAATTGCAAGCCAGTTGCTTGTTTTGTGTTGTATTCACAAAACACACACACACACTAGCTCACTCATACAGGACCATAAAGTGTGGGAAATGAAAATAATGGCAACTGGAATGGGAGGAAACAATTAGACAAAATATATTGCTTGGAACCAAGTAGAGGTGGTAATGTGGCCAGGACACTTCATGCTGGCGATGACTCGCATATCATGCCATGTTTTGCAGTGCAGATATAAAATGGAAAACCAATAGAGATTTCGCAGATTATATTCACAGAATTATGGGGTGAAAATCTTTCAAGCAAATGTTAGATACGTATCTTAATATGTTAAAAGGTTAGATAATATAAAATCAATAAACTGTGATAAACACCGGACAAAAAAAAACAAGAAGGAATATCAATTGAGTAAACTTACACTTTTTTTTGGCAAAAGTCAATAAGTGAAATACCTATACAGGGTTCCTTGTAGACAAATGTCAGTCTGTTTGGTTACACAGTGCAACAACAAAAATGGGATGAAACCAATTGTAAAAAATTTGACATTATCCATAACAAAACCTTCAAGGTTTTTTCAGTGCGAGATTTTTTTTACACGCATTTGAAGTTGGTGCTTTTGAACCGTTTTATCTACGAAAATCAACAAGAAATAGCACCATTTGTATGACAGCGCCATCTAGCGTGAGTTGTAGGTAAAAATATATATCAAAAATGAATTCCTCGACCAAAAACAGTAAGATACCACAACATTTCATGACAATAAAAAATATAAGCATTATTTTATCAAATTTTCAATGATCTTTTCTTGTTAGCCAGCGCTCCATAATCACCAATTTCACATGCGTGTAAAAAAAATCTCGCACTGACCCGAAAAAACCCTTGTAGGTTTTATTATGGATAATGTCAACTTTCATTTGCAATTGGCCTTATCCCATTCCCATTCGGAAAGTTCGATTTTGTATCACATTGTTATTAACAAGCCTACGTAAGCATTTTACGCCGCAGCCAAATGATATTATCGAAATGGAATTCGGCAACAATTGTATTACTTGGTATTTGGCAGGAAGAATGCAGCCATTGTTAAATTATACGACCTAAAAAATTACCCATTTATCGATTTACGCCGAATATACTTAAGGTCTTCGAACATTTCCTCGTTATGTCCCTATATCAATACGTGGACCAATGATGGTCATTACTCTAGGCAATGGTTATGGGTAAAATTAAAGGTATCAAAAATTCAAATCTGATGGGACTTTTGCTATATCAAATCTCGAAATCTCGTTTGTACCTACAATGAAATTTGTTAGTCTAAATGGGTTTTGGTATGGTTAGGCGAAATTTTAATTTTAATTCCAATCTTTAGTGGTTTATGAATTCTAGGACGTAAAGAAATAAAATCTCTTGAGACTTTCTATTCTATGGATCATTTTCAATTCGAAATAATTCACATAATTTTTTCTTATGGTCTGATTTTTCAGATTCAAATGTAATATTAGAGATATAATATATCACTTTAAATAACAATAAAACTATGCAAAAATTTTTTTTTGTGTCCGAGACCTAAAAACATTTTTTCCTATAGATTGAAGCATAATATTTTATGAAACAAAAACAAAATTTTTTCTGGTATAGCTTTTTTTAGTATTTGGACCATATTTTTTGATGTGTAGGCTTGATAATGACGGAATAACATTCAAATTAGAGCAAATCATGAGGGCTAGAAATGCTACGTCACTAGTACGTCACTTTCACGAAGAAACGAAAGTATAGTAACTGTCGAAAAAACATATAAAAACCAGTAAGGAAAGGCAGAAAGTCGGGCGGGGTCGACTATACAATACCCTACACCTCCCTAACAATGCGATAAGGGTCATTGCCATAATTATTTGGAATAATTGGTAAATGGGTAGGAACATATTATCTAATTCTAAACCGATAATCGCTAAATTTAGCAATATTCATTCCTAAATTGAGAAACATCTTTCTGGAAAATTTAAATGATCGGAAGTAAAGTACAACTTATATGGCGCTTTGATATCAAATCAGGAGGAACATATATATGGAGGTTATATATAAATCTGATCGGATTTCCCTGAATACTCATTCATGTAAACAGACCTCTTTCTGTCAAATTTCGTTCTGATCGGATATAAAATACAGTCAATGATGGGATATAAAATAACATTTTTACAGGGCTTACAAGTCAAATCGGCGTAACTTATATATGGGGGCTATATCTAAATCTGAACTGATTTTTTCCAAATTTGGCAGTATCCCTTCACGTAATAAGAGACCTCTTTTTGCCGAATTTTGCACTGATCGGATATAAAATACAGTTTCTACAGCGCTTACATGTCAAATCGGGGGGTTACATATAAAGGGTGTCCCAAGAAGAGCGCAATTTTTTAATTACTGATGCAGCAATTGAATTGTTTCTCTGGCTGTATGACATGTGGCGCCGTCTTGTTGGAACCACGTGCCCTCCACATTCATTTCTTCAATTCTAGGCAAGAAAAAACTGGTTATAATTTCACGATACCGAACACCATTGACTGTTTGCGCTTGACCTGCCTCAAAGGTTCAATGATTCCTCCAGCCCAAAAAACACACCACACAGTGACACGTTGAGGATGCATTTGCTTCTCGTGAATCACTCGAGGATTTTCCGCACCCCAAATGCGACAATTCTGCCTATTGACGAAGCCATCAAGATGAAAATGGGCCTCGTCACTGAAGATGATTTTATCGGCAAAATCAGCATTTTCATGTTGTCTCTCCAATACCCAATTAACGAACTCCCTTCGCTGTCCTTCTCCATTTTTACTAACCTCGTACCTTCTACTAACAAACAATAACAATTATTCAAATGTCAAACAATGACACTTCGAATGTTGCGAGATTTAAAAATTGCGTTCTTCTTGGGACACCCTTTATATGGGGGCTGTATCTAAATCTGAACCGATTTTCTCCGAATTTAGCAGTATTCCTTCACGTAATAAGAAACCTCTTTCTGCCGAATTTCATACTAATCGGATGTAAAATAAAGTTTTTACAGCGCTTACATGTCAAATCGGGGCTAACATATATATGGGGGCTATATCTAAATCTGAACTGATTTTCTCCGAATTTGGCAGTATTTCTTCATGTAATAAGAGACCTCTTTCTGCCGAATTTCGCACTGATCGTATATAAAATACAGTTTCTACAGCGATTACATATCAAATCGGGGGTTACATATATATGGGAGCTATATCTAAATCTGAACCGATTTTCTCCGAATTTAGCAGTATTCCTTCATGTAATAAGAGACCTCTTTCTGCCGAATTTCGCACTGATCGGATATAAAATACAGTTTCTACAGCGCTTACATGTCAAATCGGGGTAACATACATATATATGGGGGCTATATCTAAATATGAACTGATTTTCTCCGAATTTGGCAGTATTCCTTCGTGTAATAAGAAACCTCTTTCTGCCGAATTTCATACTGATCGGATATAAAATAAAGTTTTTACAGCGCGTACATGTCAAATCGGGGGTAACATATATATGGGGGCTATATCTAAATCTGAACCGATTTTAACCAAATTCAATAGGGATCGTCCTTGGCCAAACAAATGATATGTGCAAAGTTTCGTCGAGATCGGACCATAATTGCGACCTGTACTTTGATTACAAGAATACATGCACAGGCAGACAGACGGACATAGCTAAATCAACTCAGAAAGTGATTCTAAGTCGATCGGTATAATAAACGATGGGTCTATTTTCTCTACTTTTGGGTGTTACAAACAAATGCGCAAAGTTATAATACCCTGTACCACAGGGTGGTGTAGGGTATACAAATTTTATTTTTTTAAAAAAATCGTTCTTTGCCGGCACGAAAAAACAAAAAAAGAAAAAGAATCGCAAAAAATGTGTTTGTTCCATTTTGTGAAAGCTAGCATCATAACAAAGAAAACGATGGCTAATGTATAAATTACAATTATAATTTATAAAAACAATTTTTCATAACTTTTATTTTGACAATTTGGTTTGGGAGATATCAACAGGGGCGGGGCAATAACGCCCATTTTTTATTATACTATTAGTACTATATAAACATTACATTGTACACAATTTCCAGTGTTTATATGCGCAGGGAGTTACAAGCCGTCAATTTTTGTGCAAAATTGTATATATATATAACGTGCATTTAGCACGGGACTATAGGTACTATAGGCCATTATACTCCACAAATTAACGTATTTGTGTGAACTGGAATCAAAGTTATGGGTACTATAAAAAAAATATACCTTACAAAATGTCAAGTAACCGGGTTTTCAATAGGGATGATATGACTTTAAAGTGACGTTTCGGCCATTTGTAATATGTCATGATCTGTCATTTCATTGTATTCAGTAGTGTTTACCATTTTATAATGGAGAGATATACGCAAGAACAACGTTTACAAATTATTCAGTTTTATTATCACAATATTCGTTCTCCAATTGCAACATTTCGTGCGCTAAGTAAATTTTTTTAAAAATCCAAAAAAAAAGAAACGCTTTCCAGTCGACCTACAACCTTGACACCCATGAACAATATTTTAGCTCTCGTTAAGAGCTATAATTTTGCTATTGACCGATGTGGCTACGTGCCACACAGCAAATGAAACAATTGAACTGTTGCGAGAAAAATTTGGAGATTCGATTATTTCAAGAAAGTGTTGTATCGATTGTACTTCACATTAAATAAAAAAACTTTTGAATTTCCTTAACAATAAATGTGTTTTTTTTCAATGAAATCATATCACTCTTATTGGAAAACCCTGTATTTATATGGATGGATTCATTTTAAAATTCGCTTTCGCATTCGCATTCGCAAAAACCGTCTTTGGATTATTCGCTTTCGCATTCGCTTTCGCAAAAATATATTTCAGTATTCGCTTCCATTTATTAAAGTGTTAAATCTCCTTATTCCCTTCACACAATTTGAAGATATGTGTGTGCTTGTGGTAACAGGAGGTAAAACTATGGAAAACAGTCTTAATACTTGAATATCCTGGAAAAGTATCAATTCAGTTCCTTAAATTTGTTGGTACTAAAGGCTCTAACTATTATTCGCATTCGCATTCGCTTTCGCAAAAATGCATATTTCACTATTCGCTTTCGCATTCGAATTTGCAAGAAATATATTTCAATATTCGCTTTCGCATTCGCTTTCGCTAAAGCCACTTTCGTTAGATCCCTACTTAAAATGGCCCAAAACGGATTTCCGCCAATTATTCTTGGTGTCTCTTAGGTCACTCCATCGATGTGTTAGATTTTAGGCCTGCAGCATCTGATCTATAAGTATACCCTTGTTCACAATAGTGGGGTTATAAACACCGAATTATATTGAAATTCTCTTATTTCTACCAAAAGTGCTATAATTTCTACATTTATCCATAGATTTTCTTCAAATAGGCATTGTTTTCTTAGTATGCAAACTTTCAAAAACAATTTTTTTTATATATTTTACACAACAATTACTTAACTTCTGTTTCCACGTGAAAGTTCCATTATCAATATTAGCCTCATAATTTCCTTTAATTTAACGTGTATCCCGGCTTTGTCCAAATTCTAAAGGCACTTTCCAAGAAAATAGTAATTTTAAAGAAACTTTTTTAAAAAAAATTTACCGTAACATCTTTTTTGTGTTTAGGACTTCATATTACATCAGAAAATGCTTGGTACAGCACTTCGATAAAATTGTGTTGCATATTGTAATCAACATTAAACACTTAATTGTTAAGTACACCTTATTTTAGTTAATAAACGGCTCCACGACTCCAACGCTCCAATTTTAATAATGGCTCGACCACTCGCAATACAAAAATATTATCCCCTCACTTTAGAGAGGATGGTATATAATACTTAATACGTGGCAGAAGTCTTCCACATCGAATTAGCGACCCAAGTTCCCAAATATGTTTGGCGGAAATTCGAATTGGGCCATTTTAAGTCATTTGAGCAATGTCCGTCCGTCTGTCTGTCTGAAAGGATTAACCGATTGATTTCAAATTTCGTATGCGGTAATATTTTTCTCTATCTCTCCTAGGATCGAAGATTGGCCATGTTGGTTCACTTACTCTAGTACCTCCTCCACAAGGGATTAACATTTAGTGAAATATTTTTTTCTTTAATACCTTCTATACTGTTTTCTCGAATCTTCTGAAATTCCACACGAGTAACGAGTGGTTTTTAAGAGCTTTCGGATTTGATTTAAAAAAACATACAATTTAGAGATATGTATGAAATTATTATTTGCGTCGGTAGAACGGTCTTTAAAATTCAATGTTTATAGAAGATTTCATCTATAAGTTGACTGTGGCTGCACCTCAAATGGTTCATACGCTGGGTCCAATTTTGGTATACTCTTTCCAACATATCGGCCGGTATCTCACGAGTAAATTCTACAATATAGTCTTTCAGTGCGTCAACCGTTGCGAGCTTGTCCCTATAGACATTAGCTTTAACATAGCCCCACTAAAAATAATCTAAAGGCGTTAAATCGCACAATCTAGTTAAATCAATTGACAGGCCCCAAATATGCAATAAACTGTTCACCGAACTCGCATCTCAATTGCGCCATTGTTTCGCTGTATGACATGTGTCTTGTTGAAGACACATGTCAGCCAAATAATCATCTCACAGTAGCGTTCGCCATTCACACTAACATTCCTGCTTTCGTCATCTTTGTTCGGTCCAAAGATGCCATCGGTTCATAATCCACACAAAACAGTGCATTTTTCGCTCTTCACACCAAATACCGCAATTTTGTTTGTTCACGTATCCACTCAAACAGAAACGAGCTTCTTCGACAAACACAATTTTCCAAAAAAAAAAATTAACCGAGTATGAATTTTGATAATAAAATTTAATAATCTACAAGCATTATCCGTTTGTAAGACGATCCATGGTGAAATTAGAGACCAAACTTAGTATGTTTGGTAGTAACATGTTACACGAAAACAGCTGAGCTGCCAAAACCAATGTTGCCAAAAAATCACCTATTATAAGTTTATTAGTCGCTAACACCTCAAGAAAAATGGGTGAAGCTTGCACGCCCCTTTTGGTACCTCCCGCAAAAATGGACCATTAGTTCATACAAATACTTGTTGTACAGTGTAATGCTTTTATAGTACCTAGAACCAAGAGAAAACTGTGTGTTATTGGCAAAAGTTAACGGTTTATAGCATTAATACCAGTATGTATATACTTCAAGTAATTTGCAATTTACATTGATAGCAGATTTAATTAAAAATAAATACATAATACATTTTACAAAGGAGGGAAATCTTAAGTCGATCTACCCGACTGAACTTTCTTACTGGTTTTTTAATAACCCTCTTTTGTCAATATGTTTTCAAATAAAAGAAAATTTGCATGATGCCGTTACCAAGAAATTTTCTATGTTTTTATATTTGTGTCAGAATATGTAATATCAACCTATTAAGTTTATTTTTGGCTAAAAAGTTTATTAACAGTTGCAAATTTCCCAAAAATGTTGTGGACATTTTTGTTTTACGCAGTTCGTAATTGCTCTCGAATGGCTCTGCTGATTTTTGCAGAGTTTACTTTGTTTTAAAGAGAACATAATGGGCCGTTTTTCGTAATTTTTTTTTTCAGAAAAATTAAAAAAAAAATTGCGAAGTTTTAAAACAAAAAAATCCAAAACAAGAATAATATTCTGTGTGCCTTAATATTTATAAAAGTTATGGACGGAAAACTATTATTGGTCTAGCAATTTTTGCCATTTTTCGTCGGTTTCTGCAAAACACTGCGTGTAAGATTTCATACTTTGCAAACATCGATTCAGCCGTTCTAGAGCAATTACAAATTTCGTAAAAGCCAAAAACTACATTTTAAATGTGTTCAAAATTTCAAATACCCATAAATTTTTGAAAAAAAAATATGGTAGCGAGATCTTTTATACTTTTTAGAAAAAAAAACAAGTAAAAGCCCTCCACCGTGGATTGCATTCAATTTTATTACTGGAAAAATCTTAATTTAATACAAATTGCATATATTCAGTTGTTTAGAAAATATGGTATTCATTGCTTAAATACGTATATTTTGGAGCGACATCTATAGAGTGACTATAACAAAATATGAACCGATTTGTAAAATTTTTGCTGTGTTGCATTCTTGTCAAAATAAAATACAAACTGCAAAGTTTATGCTAAATTGTTTTAAAAATGTGGTATCTATGGCTCAAAAACCGTATTTTAAAGCGACCTCTATAGAGGAACTATATCAAAACATTGACCGATGTGGCCCATTTGCAATCCCAAAAAACCTGTAACTATAAGAAATATTTCTACCAAATTTGATCAACTCAGCTCTATTATTACGAACAGTTGCGTGATTACAACAGACAGACGGACATGGCAAAATCGTCTTAGAATTTTACGACGATTAAGAATATATATACTTTATGGGGTTTCAGATCAATATTTAGAGGTATTACAAACGGATTGATAAAATGAATATACCCCCATCCTATCGTGGGGGGTATAAAAAACGTTATAGGTCGATATTAAATATTCTGACCCATATACGAGTATAGTATAGAAGATAGATATAGATCAGATAGATATAGAAATTCAATACTTTGTTGGAGGATGTAGCAAATGGGCTGGACCAATCTATCACACTCACTTAACCTAAGATAGGGGAAAATATTATGTACGAGTATATTTTATTATTGTAACAAATTTAAAGTCAATTAGTCTCTTTTCAAGAATAATCATGCGCTTAAGTCTGCCAGACAGATTTACTGATGGAATGTCCTGAAATGGATTTGTGACAAACACAAATAGAGTCTTAACTACTCCTTCGATGTGTCTTTTGTTGTTGAAAATGATAGTGTTACACAGCATTATCTCTAACTTAAAATTTTTATAAAACTTTTTGTAGATGTATAAAACATATTTATAAGAAACTTGCTTTGAATTCAAAGTATATTTTAGTGCTACCAAAAATATACATACGCTTATCACAATCACCTGCTGGGAGTTTAAAATTGAATATACATAATTATTCTTTCCATACTAAAGAAACAGCTTCCATAAAAATTCGTTCAACGAAATATCCACAGGAATTTAAATATTTTTGTTCTTAAAGAATGTGTCTGCTCTAATAGTTGTTTTTTCGTCCTGGATTGCTTGCGAACTTACAAAACATTCCTTCGGACTAATAGTTTTTCATTAAGCCTTTTTGTCTGGTCTATCATTCATTTTATACGAAAAGGAAAATGGTGAGGACATTTTAGCAGAAATGGAAAATGACAAAAAAATATTTAAATTTCCAAGGTGACCGACCATAATCTTGTTGCTGTTGTTGTGAATGCATTTTTGCTAATATAAGAAAGAAATGAAAGTATAGACATTCTTGGGTACAGTAAGCAAAGTTTGTATTTGTACACTAATGTTGTATTCGAAATTATTGAATACTTGAGATGGGGATTTCGTTGAAGTGCAGCCGTCAGAGGTTGCTAGGGAGATTGTAACCAAATCGAGAATATCTTTAAAACAGCCTGCGTACATCAAGGGCCAAATCATCCGAAACCGCTCGGCATGAGCCAATCAGCTTTAATGAAGGATCACTTTCTGTTATGGATAATAAAGTGTGGACATGTAAGGGCCGATGTTGAATGTGAACCACACCTAAACTTCAAGTTTTTTTCTGCATTTTCGAGCAACGCGTTAAAGTTTTTTAAGCCTTTTACGAAAATGGACCTTCAAATCACAATGCATTTCGTGATGTTTTTTTTTATCAGCATAATCGACCAAATGTGTCCACAATCGGGAGAATTGTGCGCAAATTTCAGCAAACCGGGTTTATAGGAGATGTGAAAACACCTGTGCATGCTCGCCCAGTTTGTTTGGTGCGGCTTGTTGGCTGGCGACGTCATCGGGCCATACTTCTTCGAAATGAGGCCGGTCAGGCAGTTACTGTGAATGGTGTTCGCTATCGTGAGATGATAACGAGTGCTATGGTAATCGACGGATTGGACTATATACCAACGGTGTGTTCCTTCGGGAGGAACTCACAACTAAGATACCTGCCGGTCACCCCTAAGATACAACAGGAAATAGACACGATCTCCACTTTTACACAGATGGTTCGAAACTTGATGATATGGTTGGCTTCTGGGTGTACTGTAAATATGTATCATAGAGTTTCTGATACCCGTAATGCCTACCAATCCCAAATAATGACAATATGGGAAGACGACCAAACCTGGCGTTGTCATTTAATCGTACCGTCTGGCTGCCAGAACTCTTAACAAGATGGCTGAGCAGTTTAACACACACCTCATATGGGTGTCTGGGCATAGGAATATCCCGAGGAACTGCAAAGCTGATGAACTTGCTAGGAAGGGGACGACATTACAAATTGTCGAAAAAGAGGTGATCAGACAGTCCAATTTTGCACCTGTAGCTGGACTAATCTGGCTAAAATACGAACTTAGAAGGTTAAAATGTATCTTCGCACTGCAGATTGTCAGTTCTGAAGGAACTCTGCCTGATCATTGGACTCAATAACGGAAGGTTAAGTATTGAGTCCAATGACATCTGTGGGAGCTATGGTCATGAGGAAGAGGTGGTCACCATAGAGCACCTGCTTTGCTACTGTCCGTCATTAAGTAAACGACGTGTGGATATATTAGAGTCGGCCTTTCTGGGAAGTCTGACAGATCTTTCCGGTACCGATTTTATCTTCACACGCACGTTTATTGTTTGTACGTGACAGTAGTTAGACCGATAATGCTGTATGGCTTGGTCAGTAATCCCTTTAACCTGAGGGATTACTAAATCTTATGTTTTCCTTAAGGTCTTCATAGTCTAAGTGAGACTGACATACAGGCTGTCATTCTCAACCTTAACCTAAGCCATAGGTCACTAAAGTAAAGCTCCAATGACCCAAAAACAACTCCATGCAATGCAACTACAATCATATGGTGGATTTTTCAAGTCGCCAGCTTTGTCCGTCTTTTCAACATTTTTAGAATTTTGTCTTAATTTGAATTTCTCATACAGTACCTGGTTTTTGTTTATAGCAATTTTGCTGGTTTTGTTCTCTGCTTAGCTTGTTTTCTTCGTAATTTGTATTATGCCTTTAAAGTGGCTTTAGCAGCTTTTGCTGTCAAGACCATTTTCAATTTGAATTTTCCTTTTACGATGAAGACAGAGAGAGAGAGACTGACTTTCTTTGTACTTTTTACGTATTGTTTTTCATATTTTAATTTCTTACTACTACTTCTTGTTTTTTTGTCTCGCTTTGTTGATTGTGGTTTGCCAGAAAAATAATTGTTTCACATAAAATAGTTTCTCAAAAAGAATTTCTTCTCTGCTTCAAATTGATTTAGTTTTTTTTGTGAATTTTGTATTTTCGCTCTGCTGATGTCGTTGAGGTTTGAATTTATGTAAATAAATTTAAAATACATACATATTCATACACTTGAAGAAAACATATTTTCATATGATAACTAAAGTATTTCCTATTCAAAGACCTTGACTTGCATTTCACTTATAATACCTTCTACCATGGAGTATGTGAACTAAAAAATAATTGTATCTATTAATGTAAGCAAGCCAAACAAATTAATCTAAAGGTTCACAAAAGAATCTTCATAAACTAGTATCAGCAGGAACTTCATTGTTGTTGGCTACATTATTCGAATATGCTTTTAGTGGCATAACTATTTCCTTATCCTGGTGGTCCTGTTCCAGGATCACGCTGCATGTGAGCGAGCGCGTGTTTTTATGTGAAATTATTATTTATTCATATGCGTGTTATGGCAAACAAAATATACTGAGAACATTGTACGATTTGCTTGTCCTGCTTTTTATTCCTGGAACTGTCCTTGCTGTTTCTGCAACTTTTCTTCCCCATTTATGGAATTTTGTGCGTATTTTTCATTTGTGCGTACACTAGCAAAAGTATGTTGTGGTAACAGACATTTGTGACATATTTCATTTCATATTTTGCTAAATGTGCATTTGATATGATGTCGGGCGGGTGGGATTACAATGTTCGTACAGTTTAAAGGATATTTTTTTTCTTTTGTCTTGATGCGTGTGCTTCAAACAGAAATAAAATATACCTTTAGAGTTAATTGTAATAGATGGCTACCATACAACTTAGTTTTTTGTAAGAGTTCCCATATAAAATTTGAAAAAATTAAACTGAAGTATTGATTCATCATTTTCATTATTTTACAGGAGAATCAAAAAAAAGGTTATAAAATGAAAAGTATTCAATATTCTAACGCGATTTTTTCACAGCATTCATAAATATTGTCCATACATTTATTTCTGTCAAAAAAAATCAAATTATTTCCTTGATCTTCAAAAGTTATGCGCGTTATGTCTTTATTGATTGTATTTTTTTAAATGCCCAAAGGCGTAACCCTATGTTTTTAAATTGCAGACATCGTACCTCAAGTTTGGATAGATTGACGCCAAAATGTCTAATGAGGCTTTGTTCATAACCATCCCCTCTATTCTATTATGAATATATCAACATGGGATCTGCTTCCTTTCGTGAGTTACGGCGTATTTTTACCCAAAGAGACAAACTTGATTACATAGACTTGTAACAAAGTCGCTAATAGTTAGAACTCTAACACAAATTACTTTTATAATGTCCGCGATATTTGAAATATTCATTACGTCGCGAATTGTTTTCATAATTTTGCACATACTTGCTGTATACATAACTTCCCATTCTTCTATTTCTTCTGGGATGTTTATATGGGGTGATCCATTTCGAGGTTCCCTACTTTTTTAAAGAAAAAACACAGAAAATTCAAATTGAATGGGGAATGTTTATTAGCATTTGAGAGAACATTCTTTGGCATTTATTTTTTGAAGATTATGTCTATCAAATGTTGGCCGCGGCTACGTCTCAGATGGTCCATCCGTTGAGTCCAATTTTCGATGGATATGAGATTGATGAACACAGGCCGTTATTAGTTAACGATCGCAAATAATTTTGACATGTTTTTTGTGCCAAAACCCATTGAAAATAATAAAAATCGGTTCAGATTTACATATAACTGCAGTACCATCCTATTTTACTTTTCCAACGCTATATTCCGGATGCTATATTTTGCCATCTCTCATTATGAAATTTGGCATGTATGTATGTATGTGATATTCGAATATTGGAATATGAATACAAATGATTTATTTGTGAAATTTGGTACAAATTTACAAATTTTTGAATATCTGTATAGAAGATTATATATTCAATAGAAGATTCCTTCCCATATTCATGAAATTACTTCCGATATGAGTAAAGCGTGCCTCATTTTACCAGTTAACATCTGTGTGAACAATATCGGTTAATATTTATATACATCTTCACATATGTATGTGTTCCTTCAGATTTGGCATCTAAGCGCTACAGAAATCAAATTTAATTCAGATGTTCTATATATAGCACAATGGAATTTTTTTAATCCGAGAATAAATGATCACTAGCATGGTTGGAAATGACGGTTCATATATACATAAATTCGATATTGTATCTAGGCCCTATATAAGTCGAATTTTCCGTTTGAATACCTTCAAATTTGAGAGAGGATTTATGTATCCAGAAACGAATACTGCCAACATCGGAACTAATCTGTTACGATTTACATATATATAAGGTTTTCCAACAAGAGTTATATGATTTCTTTGAAAAAGTTAAGGAAATTAAAAAGTTTTTTTAATTAATGTGAAATACAATCAATACAATTAAGTTCTAAATAAAACGTCATTCAAATGGCATCCACGAGTTCTTCTGCAGTAACGAATTCGATGAACCTAATTTTCGAGAACTTTTTCCACTAAATCAAGTCGTATATCATGAATGGCACGTTCAATATTGACTTGTAAAGCTTGAAGAGAGTCTGGTTTATTTCGAAAGACCAATGACTTCAAATAACCCCACAAGAAATAGTCTAATGGTGTTAAATCAAAACTTCTTGGAGGCCATTTAATATCACAATTTCTTGAAATATTCGAATCTCCAAACTTTTCTCGCATCAATTCAATTGTTTCATTTGCTGTGTCGGTCAATGACAAAAAGATAGCTCTTAACGAGAGCTAAAATATTGCTGATGGCTGTCAAGGTCGTAGGTCGACTGGAAAGTGTTTTTATGTTTGGATTTAAAAAAATTGAGTTAGCATAATTTTTAAATGTGAACGGAAAGTCTATTTTTGCTCTAGCTCCTTAACGGTACGTCGGGTCGGAAATAGGTCAATGGCAAAAAGATTGTTTCCAACGAGAACTAAAATAATGCTCATGGTTGTCAAGGTCGCAGGTCGATTGGAAATTGGTTTTTTTCGATATAAAAAAAATGGACTTAGCTCACGAAAAGTTGCAATTGGAGAACGATTATTTTGTTAATAAAACTGAATAATTTGTAAAAGTTGTTCTTGCGTATATCGCTCCATGATGAAATTGTTTACACTACTGAATACAATGAAAAACAAATGACAGATCATGACATATTACAAATGGCCGAAACGTCACTTCAAAATCATATCAGCCCTATTGCAAAACCCGTTACATTATTGCGCAGACATTTGGTAGTGTATACGAATTGTACGCCTTCATTTAGGTATGGTTCTGAAGTGTGCTTTTTGGCGGTGCAACACTCCACACCGTGGACTGGGCTGAGTGTGGTAAATGCGATATTTTCGCAGTGTAACAATTTTACAAACGAAATCAAAACTCGTTCATACGGCTGCACCATTTTTACAAACGAAACTAAAAATGCGTTTTCAGTGTAAAATGTAGAAAAAATTTTAAATTTTTTTGCACAAACGAAATCACCATTAAATACAGACCCACATAGGACGTACGAATGTATCTCGATTTTGTATTTTAAATAGCTGTCAAACACGATTGACAAAAATAATACTGCAAAACTGCAACTTGAGAACATGGATGAATACAGTACGTTCTGTTTAATACAATCTGGGATACGCCTTTTGTACTTAATTAAAAACCAGCACTTGATGTTACGTCCTTTGGAATTTATTCAATAAAATCGTGATTTTTGGTCGTAAAAGTCTAGTATTTTGTAGAGACATGTTGTTGTTGTTGTTTTAGCAACTTGAAGACTCTGAGTTGATAATCCTTAAGTCTATTTCTATTATAGACTTCGTTCCAGCATATATCCCATTATCGCGGGAACCTTATGTTGTTTTCCTCTACTCAATGTTGTCCAGTTGTAAATTAATATTTGTTTCAAGGAATGGATGTTATTTGAGTGTTACCGTGTTATTCTTCACTACAAGCGCTGCGTGTAATTTTGCTAATTAAGTGTATAGAGCTATATTTACAACTTTGGTGTCTTTGGCGACCCCCACTGAAATTTTTCGTAGATATTTTAATCCTTAAAAGTCCCTTTGGAAAGTTTTTTTTTTATTTGTTTGAAAAAAAGCCAAATTGACCCATTAAGAGGAGAGCTTCCACAAAAATTATCTTCATAAAATTCCACTATATAACTTTGACAATAAGAAATTTCTCTGACATTAACATACTTAATTGTTTTCATTTAGTATAATGCTCCCTTCCACCAAAAAATTTAAATGTTGACCCGCTGTAAAAATATCTCAGACCAGCTGGACCACAAGTTTATGCCACAAAAATAATCAACTAAACATGCCATTTCAGAATTATGGAGTCGCTCTTCAGCTCCAATAATTCCATAGATATCACGACTTTAAATTTACATTACATTTTTATACCCTACACCATAGGATTGGGGGTATATTTATTTTGTCACTCCGTTTGTAACACCTCTAAATATTGATCTGACCCCATAAAAAGTATATATAAATTCTTAATCGTCTTAAAATTCTAAGATGATTTAGCCATGTCCGTCCGTTTGTTGTTATCACGCTATAGTCCGTAATAATAGAGCTATGTTGATCAAATTTGGTAGAAATATTTCTTATAGTTGCATACTGTTTGGGATCGCAAATGGGCCATATCGGTCAATGTTTTGATATAGCTCTGCCATAGAGGTCCCTCTAAAATACGGTTTTTGAGCCATAGATCCCACATTTTTAAAGCAATTTAGCAGAAACTTTGCAGTTTGTATTCTGTTTTGACAAGAATTCATAACAGCAAAAATTTTACAAATCGGCTCATATTTTGTTATAGTCAACCTGTAGAGGTCGCTCCAAAATATACGTATTTAAACCATAAATACCATATTTTCTAAGCATTTTAACTGAATCTTTGCAGTTTGTATTTAATTAAGACAAGAATTCATTGCAGATCAAATTTTTTAAATCAGTTCATATTTTGTTATGGTCCACCTATAGATGTCGCTCCTAAAAAGGCTTTTTTAAGCCATAAACACCACATTTTCTCAGAAATTTAGCTGAAACATTGCAGTTTGTATTCTATTTTGGCAAGAATTCATCTCAATAAAATTTATACAAATAAAATTTTATTTTGTTGTAGTCCCCGTGTACACTGATAGAAAAAGCTTCGTCATTCGTCAAAAGTCAGCCAACGTACGGATAATCCTATCTATGAATTTGTTCGTCGCCATGACGAATCTCTGTTTAAGTATACTAGAACAAGAACTATTTAGTGGAATAAAAAAACCCTACAGGGTGATTACAGCCGCAAAACTTTCACCATTTTGGTAAAACAATTTCACAATGAGAATGCGTTGTTCATTCGTGTAGCGCTCCATTTTTACTAACCTCGTACCTTCTACTAACAAACAATAACAATTATTCAAATGTCAAACAATGACACTTCGAATGTTGCGAGATTTAAAAATTGCGCTCTTCTTGGGACACCCTTTACAAATATCAATAAGTGTATATATAACATATAGAAAAAGGGTAACGAGTGGCTTAAGACCCTAAGTTTATGCGGAGGAAATCCGTTTTAGAACACATTAAGTCATTTTACTTATGTCCGTCCATCCGTAAGCCTGACTGGAGCGAACGATAACCCTCGAAACTATAGTTTCCACAGATTAAACAGAGATTCATAAGGGCGACGAACAAATTCATCAATAGGATTATCCGTACGTTAGCTGACTTTTGACGAATGACGAAGCTTTTTCTATCAGTGTAGATGTAGCTCTCAAAAAAGCAATTTCAAGCCATGAACACCACATTTCTCAAGGAAAGAGTTTGTCTAAAGAATTTGCGGCCTAAAAATTGCAGCGTTCGTTTTTTAATAATTTACTTACTCATGATTTGCTCCATATCCATAGATTTGTCCAGCAATAAAATTGAATGCAATCCATGGTGGAGGGTATATAAGATTCGGCATGGCCGAACTTAAAGCTTTTACTTGTTTTGTACAAGTTAACATGTAATTTTGCTAGCTAAACGTAAAGAGCTATATTCACAATTTTTTGTGTCTTCGGCGACCCCCACTGAAATTTTCCGGCAAAAATTTAAAATATTTTAATCCTTAAATGTCATTTTTGAAAGGACGTTTTGATTTTTTCGAAAAAGGGCCAAATTGACTCATTAAGAGTGCAGCTAGAGGGTTAATATCTTCCACAAAAATGATTCTCATAAAATTCCACTATATAACTTTGACAATAAGAAATCACTCAGACATTAACTTACATCATTTTTTTCAGTTACTATAATGCTCCCTTCGACGAAAAATGAAAACTTTTATCCACCATAAAAAAAAACTCAGACCAGCTGGACCATAAGTTTATTCTACAAAAATGATGTACTCAACATGCCCTTTCAGAATTATAAGGTCGCTATTCTGTTCTAAAAATGCTGTTGGACAGTGTAATTGATGGCAAATTTACCACCAATGAAGCCGAAGAGAGCTTGATAGCTTTCGAAACGATATCGTCCACCAAATAAAAATGGTGCGCCTTAATACATTCCACACATTTCTTCCTCTTTTTATTCAATGAAGTTAGAAAAAAAAACTATGAAAAATTTAATATGTTCAATTATCTTTGACCCTTTCGATTTAATTTTGTCTCATTGGAAAATACTTAAAGCAATTTTCACAATTTATTCAAATTAATCGCATATTTTTTTGGGTTTGTGAACTACATAGTGTGATAAAAGTTACACCACCTTAGTGGTAGCGTTATATATTTAAAGTCACTGACACACACAGGATTTCGTATTTTCATATATTTCTACACTTGCACACAAAGTCAGTCCCAAACAGCTGAAGCGGCAAAAGAGTTACAGAGACAGGCAGACAAATGGATAGACAGACGGACACCTAGACACAATTCAACATCAGACTTTAGAATTCATCGTTTCGTGGTTGTTGCTTTTGTTGTTGTAGTTGTTGCATAAAAGTGCTGCATCAGCACCGGTAGAATTACCCTTGAAATATTTTCACGCACACAGCCACAGATATGTCTATGCCATTTTATATCCTTGTTGGGATATTCAGGAGGCTATTGTTGCTGTTTGTGCTGCTGCCACGGTTGCCTCTTGTCGTGGAGGATGCTGTTGTTTTTGTTATTATCCCGTTGTTGTTGTCTTTGTTGTTGTAGTAGTAGTTGTTGCCACAGTTGTCCATGTGAGTTTAGTAGTCTCTATAATGTTAATGTAGTAGTTGTTGATATTCCCTCTGCTGCTGGCTGATGCTGTTGGTTTCGTTGTTCCACTTCAAATGTATTCATTTGTATTTGTGTTTTTTGTTGCAGCAACATTGCAAAACAATTTCACAAGTTCACTACAACCATTAAATGGAAATTAAAGTATTGCAACAAAATAAAGAGCATAAAAGTCGGGGAATTTTTTTGCAACCTTTTATACATATATTTTTTTTTGCACAAAATTTTCTCTCTCTGGGGTAAACAAAACAATGAAAGCAAAACAAGCAAATGTTAGTTATTTCCTTGCTTGAGCTCTCTCAAAAAGATATTTTTTGGAATTTTATAATTGTAATCTCATTTAAGGATTTTTTCTAATTGGAAATTAAAGGGAAATTTCTCTCTGCCTTTCAAAAATCCTCTAAACACAAGCATGCGCTTTCTACATTTTCTCATTTTTTTCTAACTATTTATACTTATTCTCTCTTGTATGCTCTATTACTCTCTTTCCAGCACTTTTTCCCAAGGGTTGAGAGGGCACAAAATACCGCTATACACCTGTAACAAGGAGGACAACATTTGAAATCTGCTGGACTAAAAATACCCGGTTCGTGTTTTCTCTCGTGCAATAAGAAATTTGCTCAATTCATATCAAATAACGGTTAAAAAACCCGACTACGACACGACTACTCCATTCATTGTGTGTCGTTTGCCTTTTTTTGGTGAGAGAGAGAGAGGGAGAGCAAGCGTATGTCGTGTATCGTGTGCTGCTGAGTGGAAATCAAATGTTTTGTTAAAGTTTATTTAACCAAGAACTTCGGCAATAACGTTAGTCAGTTCGTAACGGTTAGTGATAGAGAACGCACCACAGATGCTTAACGTCTGTTTGACGAGTGAGAAAAATTCTTAAATTCTAAAAGAGATAGATATACAAAACAAATCCTTAAAGAAAATAAAACACGGGAATACAGCT
Source organism: Eudasyphora cyanicolor (assembly GCA_963930755.1). Taxonomy (NCBI): domain Eukaryota; kingdom Metazoa; phylum Arthropoda; class Insecta; order Diptera; family Muscidae; genus Eudasyphora; species Eudasyphora cyanicolor. Next base: position 155,565,921 of record OZ005738.1, on the reverse strand, counting down.
TTAATAGAAGCAAACGAAACCAACATAAGGAAATTCCAAAACAAAAATATTAATAAAAATTCCAAATTAACAAAACAATAAAAAAGTGAAAAAATGAGGCAATCAAACTTTCAAAAAATTATACATTAAAAAAAATATTGCTTATAATTTTAACAAACCAAACAAAAAGCTCAACTTAAAACAAAAAATATAAAAAAATGCTTTAATGTAAAAAGTGCAAAATCTTAAAAAATAAATATTTTTTGCTCAAAATTCATAAAAAGAAAGAAACTCTTCTTTCCCATCCATGGTTAAAACAAAAAGCCTTTAATAAAACTGCAATTTACAAAATCCTTAACATAAAAAATCGATAAAGAAAAAAGAAAGCAAAAATACAAATCATATAAAGTGTTGTAAAAATGTGCTCAATAACAAAATATCTCAATAAATCACCGCCAAGGGCCACCGGGCTTTGGATGTTGTTAACACACATTTTGGTGGTGCTCCTGCAATTTGTGGATTATGCCCATTCTGATTATGAAAATACCTGGAATTTGTATTATGAACAGCCCTGCTGCATGGGTTCCCAAGGCGGACATCATCTGAAACATCACAAAGGTAAGAAAAACCAAAAGAAAGCATAATATTTCTGAGGAAACACAAATACAAATTCGGGAAATTTGGGGTTATCATTAAGCTTTCAAAAAATACAGGTGTTTCTTAGGTAACTTTAGGTTATTTATCCAAGAAAAACAAAGTATTTTTTCTTATAAAACTCTGCCATTCCTTCCATTTTGGTTTTAGGTCTAGACTTATTGGTTAGACCCCTCCTCTCTATTGGTGTTCTGCTCAAAAAAGATATAAATCTTTAAAGTTTGTTTTTCCCCTTTAATTTTATTTGACTGATTTTCTTAAGACTGACGTAAAAGTTTTAATAGCCTTTCGTTATTTCCTGTTTGTTTTATTTGTTTTTGTATTTTTTCTCTTGTTCATCAGGGAATAAATAGCATATTTTTAGGGGTTTATAGCCGTTATTTTAGGCTTGTTGATTTGACAGCTATTTAAAAAGGTTTTCCGTTTTGTTGCATACCTTTTCTGGGAAGTCTATAAAATTCCTTGAATTCGCAGAAGTTTTTTTTGTTGTTTTGTTTTATGCTTTCTGGCGAAGTTGTTCTGCAACTATGTAGGAACAAATATTGTATACGGAACATATATTTGTAAGCTTTGAAATAAGACAAAAATATTCTTTAAAACAAGGATTTGTTCTTAGGAAATGACAAGCAGATATTCCTGGAAATTTTGCAAAATTTGAAGAGAAGTTTTAGATTTTTATTGTGATATAGTTCACATTAAACCAGCTTAGTTGTTTATTTTCAAATAAAAACGAAGGCTTTAAAATAGTTTTAAATAAAGTATTCTGATATAAGGATTAGTTGAAATATTTTAATTGAGATATAGGAACTATTAAAATTGAGAAACATATCTGGGCTTAGATGGGAAAAAGTGCTTCGAAAAAATATATAAGAACATTTATTATGAATAACAGTGAATTTAGGACAAGTCAAGCAGGTGGGGAATGGGGAGTCTAAACTCCCTAACAAATGTCTTAAGAAATAACGCTAATAGTCTTCAAGTAAAACAACATTTTAGGCTACGAAATAAGAGAGTACAAATGGGATAACATTTTACAAGAAGAACGCTAAAGTGAAACCTAATTAATGTGTTTTAATTGAGCACTTTCGAATCAGTTATTACTCGTATTACACGGGGCAGAATCGCCTTTTTTGATATGTTTGAATCAAAAGAAAATATATTTGAAACACAAATTTTTAAATATTATATATTTCTTAGCAAATAAATTGTATTTTAAAATCAATAAAATGTATTTGGAACGCATATATTTTTATATTACAACAAAATATATTTGTAAACTAATTTTCTCAAATAAAATATGTGTTTAAATACAAACAAAATTATTGTTTAGGAATTTCTCCAAATGTATTTTATTTAAAAAAGATTTGCAAAACAAACTTTTAAAATTTTCGGTTTTAATTTTTCTTTGGTTTCGAATTGTACCTCATTGTTATGATACCATATGCAGCAATAACTTCTGTTTTCAATGAATCATTTAAAATTTCTGAGCATATTACGCTATCACTACGTTAATTAATTTATTTTGATCCAAGTTTATTCGATTATTTGTTATTTTCACGAATATTAAAGATTTCTAAAAATATAACTTTGAATTATAGAAACAAATTTAACTCAATTTAGATATTTTCTGAGTACTTAAATGCAAACAAATATTTGTTTCGGAAATAATAGTCCCAATTAAAATCATATTGGGATGTAAATAAAGATTTCTTTTGAACAACATTTCCCAAATATATAATTTCTGTACGTACCAAATATTATATGCTTATAGTGTAATATTTTTGGGAAAATATACCGCAGAAGTGACTCAAAAAAAGACCACCAAAAAAAAATTTTTTAAATAAATTTTTATAACAAAACTTTTAAATTTAAATTTAAAAAGAGCAGTAAAAAAATCTTTCCAACAACACTTCCGATTATATAGGTATTTATTTCTCAAATTCTTTCAATCATATTGAAAAGTAAGACAAAAACTAGTCAGAAGTATTAAAAGACAAAAAATGTTATGTTAAAAATCTGTTTTAAAGAGAGGTTCAAATGAACCTGTAAAATAAGTACCTCGTAATTTTGTTGACATATTTTGATATTGTTTAAATTTCATTCATAGGCAGTGATATTGAGACTACTAAAAATAATTAAAATATTATGAAAAAATGGTCTTAACTCAAAAACAATAATAAAAAAATTGTGGTAAACCTTTTCATTAATTTAAATAAGAGGCGTTCTTTGTTTTGGCCTTACTTTGTGATTGAAGAACGGGGAAAAAACTTCATATATCAAAAATTTTTAAATATTATATATTTTGGTACAATTGTATTTTATGTCAAAATCGTTAAAGTTTATTTAGAACTAGTGATGTCGAACGGAAAATCCCGATTCCGAAAAATCACGAGATTTTGTATAAATGAATCTAGGTATTCTGTAATAATAATATATGAAGCTGTCTCATAAAATATTAAGTGATAGATAAATATACTCTGTCAAAAATGTATATAAATGAAGCAAATTGATAACCAACTTTGACATAAAACAAAAGAATTAGAGAATATATCATAAATTTAATTATATACAAGAAAATTTAAATCAGGAAATGAAGTTTGTTTAATACAAAATGAAGAACATTGTTTTCTATTCTTCCAAATTTATGAAAAAATCCTAAAAGACAATCTGATTTGGATCGACACATCGATGTGGTTCTCAACTGATATCTCAAATTGAAAAAAATATTTTTCGTGGTTTAATGATTAAAAATTTTAAAGTCAATAATAAATCAGATGACGAACTGAAATTGGGCCAAAATTATTCCATAACTAAGATGTTGTGAAATATTCTAAAAAAAATTGTGAAATAAAAAAAAATTAAAATTGTTAAATACTGAAAATACAATTAATTGTCTTACAATTACATATGATATCCGTAGAGATTTTACATACTTCTACGGGGAAAAATCGTCATATTTGATATATGTACGGGTTGCCCATATTCGACGGACCCATCTGGCAACGCCATAACTTTTGACAGAGATGTCAGATCGCTTAATGACATACCGCGTTTGAAGCGTCAGTCCAAGCAGATTTTTACCATGGAACAATACACGCCTCGCGAGCGCTCTGAAATAGTTGAAATTTACATTCAACAGAAGAAGTCAATTGTGAAAACTCAACGTGCTTTTAAAATATTAAAAAATGTGAGAATGTGAAAAAGGACCGTAGAAGAGCTCAAGGACAACATTCGTGAAGAAATAGCCGCTATTACGGCCGAAATGTTGGCGAAAACGATGGAAAATGCTGCAAAAAGGGCACAATACGCCATCAACGCCAGAGGCGGCCATTTGAGAGATATCATATTCAAAAATTTATGTAAACAAATCTACTTGGAACAAATTAAATGATTAAGATTGCCAACCGCCAAATTTTTATTTTTTTCTTTGATTTTTTTTAAAAAAACATGGGTCCGTCGAATATGGGCAACCCTGTATATACCCTACACCACACTGTGGTACAGGGTATTATGACTTTGTGCATTTGTTTGTAACACCCAAAAGGAGAAGAGATATACACATTGTTTATTATACCGATCGACTTGTAATCACTTTCTGAGTCGATTTAGCTATGTCCGTCTGTATTGTATTCTTGAATTCAAAGTACAGGTCGCAATTATTGTCCGATCTCAACGAAACTTTGCACATATCTTCCTGTAGGCCCAAGGACGATCCCTATTGAATTAAAATCGGTTCAGATTTACATATAGCTCCCATATACATATACCTATGTACCTCTGATTTGGCATATATGCACTGTATAAGAAAAATTTTTGAACCGATTTGTACGAAAATTGACAGAGAGTTGTCTCATGATAAACTCAGAGACAACACAAAATTTGTGGGAAATCGGTTTCAGATTTAGATATAGCCCGCATATGTATATATGTTACCCCCGATTTGACATGTAAGTTCTGTAGAAACTGTATTTTTTATCCGATCAGTACGAAATTCGGCAGAAAGAGGTTTCTTATTACATGAAGGAATACTGCTAAATTCGGAGAAAATCGGTTCAGATTTAGATATAGCCCCCATACATATATGTATATTTGTTACCCCCGATTTGAAATTCAAGCGCTGTAAAACTGTATTTTATAACCGATCACAGCGAAATTCGGCAGAAAGAGGTTTCTTATTACATGAAGGAAAACTGCAAAATTCGGAGATCATCGGTTCAGATTTAGATATAGCCCCCATATATATGTTAGCCCCGATTTGACATCTAAACGCTGTAGAGACTGTATTTTGTATCCGATCAGTACGAAATTCGACAGAAAGAGGTTTCTATTTTACATGAAAGAGTATTCAGGGAAATTCGATTCGGATTTATATATAACCTCCATATATATGTTCCTCCTGATTTGATTATAAAAGTTCTACTTTTCTTCCGATCATTACAAAATTCTCCAGAAAGATGTGTCCCAATTTAGGAACGAATATTGCTTAATTTAGCGATTATCGGTTCAGAATTAGGTATATCCACATATATATGTTCTAACACATTTACCAATTATTCCAAATTATTATCGCAATCACCCTTATCGCATAGCTAGGGAGGTGCAGCCATTTGTGTGAGAGGTACTAGAAGGGTCGTGGCAATAACAGCCACTTTGTACCGGGCTGTAAGTAATATAAAAATATTACACTGCACAAAATTGCAGGAATTTGTATGCGCTGGTATTAATGCTATAAGCTGTGAACATTTTGTACAAATTGGTCCCTTTGTGTAGGAGGTACCAAAAGGGGCGTGACATTATCGCCCAGCTTATAGAGGCGGTAAAATGACTACTATGTATGATATTTTACGGGATACCCATCAGTAGTGTAGAAGTTATAAGAGCTTTAACATGTCACAAAATTTTAACAATTCTAAACTATGCTAAGTACAAAATGGTATTTTTTCAGGAGAGGCGATCAAAGTTTGATGAATTTTATAAATTTGTGAGGAATTCTTTTATAATGAAAATCGAATGAACTGTACTGTTTTGTGAATATCTTTTGATTGGGTTGACTGATAAACACAAATAATTTGGTTAATTTAGAAATTAAAAATGTAATCTCCCTAAGAACATGCTAAGTCGACTTAGCATATTTTAGAATGGAGGTATCGATTTGTGGGGGAGGTACCACGAGGAGTGTTTGTCCATCAAACAGAAAACTGGGTTTGAATAAAATATTATAACGTACGAAATTTTAAGTCATGCAGCATCATTCAGTCGAACTGGCAATAATTTATTCATATTTTTTAACCTATCAGATCAATAGTTCAGTGTGTTTTAAACGGAGTGACAAAGTTAGTGACAAAGTTAGTACGGCGCAACCCCCAATTTTTGGCAAATTATTTGTCTACTAATAACAAATCTATTATTAGTAGACAAACAATTTGTCATTTACTATAGGGAATCATGGAAAGAGTTTTTACCTAAAATATTTCATACCTGCATTTTATAGATTTCATGTAACAATTGAGAGATTTTTGAAGTTTCCATTTTGAATTTTTTAAGTTGGCAAATCCAAGATGATTTCTATGATTTTTTTGAAAATAGAGCAGATTGACCTGCAAAAATTAATTTGTATTTGGAAGTTAAATCTTAAGTTTTCTTTCACACTTTAAGTTTTTCCTGAATAAAAAGACGATCATCGAATTAGGGACAAAAGCATGACTTTGTTTTACAAACTTCTCCAAAAATAAATTTTTTTGAGGTGGTCATACCAAATTAATTGTCTGTTAAATTTCAATAACTACAAGCTATACCATGATTGGATTGATACCTGAGGAAGACAAGAACAGTTGATGTACTTCAGAAGTTAGGTAATCCCATTCTGCCAAATAGTTATCGAAATGTAACACTCTTGCACGAAATGCGCCATACGTTATATGATTTTGTTCTTATTGTTGAAGAACATTTGGTGGAAAAATAACAATGTGTTCCAGTTCGATCTAGTACGAAAATATGTCCTTTACAAGTTTCATAATACCCACCAAAGTCTTCGCTTCGCCAATTTGCTCGATTTTATTGCTTTGATCCAAATTTCAGCCAAGAACTGAAATGTTACCTGGCAAAGTATCAAATTATTACGAAATCGCTCTTTAAAGGGACATCAATTAATTTATTATTTTTAAAATACGTAGTATAATAATATTTGCAGGAATAATAAATTTCGTAGAATATTTGCCCCCTTTAAACAGCTCTATATATTCTGCGTTTACCACTTAACATTTTGTTCAAAGCTTTATTAAATTTAATAATGCTTATAATACATTCTAATAATTTCTTAAACAAATTCCTGGAAATTATGTTTGTAAAAGCATAAAAGCCTTCTCATAATTATCAAATTATCCGACCCAATTAAGCAGAACCACATTAGCCACGCATCAGAGGATGAATCAAGGCCAAACAAGTAAAATATCTAAGGCAAACATCTCTGACTTTGACATTAAGGACATCACCAGAGCCACCAGCAGCACTTGGCTCGGCTTTGTTGAACAAATTTTGAGGATCTTATCATATTTTCAAGTGTCCAAGTAATATTATTTGTGATGGCTCATGACGTAAACTAAATTGAAATGTTTTTACATGGTGAACATTTTAAAGAAATAAAAAAATATATACAAAATTCAATAAGAAATGACTTAAATTCAGTTATGACAAAGTTTGAACGGGAAACTCATTTTGGAACAACCATATATGTATATCCTTTCATGAGTTATTGTCATTAAATTGCAGAAACACCTGATCAGAACAAATATCCTTTAGGCAAAAACCATCTTGAAAAATTAAATTTACACACTCTGTTAAAAAATCGCATCTGTAGTCTATCGTCCCAAACAAACTGTTCAGGTTACACTCAATAATATTATATTTGGCACATGCAGATATTATACACTTGGGAAGATGTTGTTCTAAATAAATCTTTAAAAAAATCTTTCTTTTTCTAAAACATATTTTTTATTTGGAACTATTACTTTTTTATATTATATCAATAACTACAGTTTAAGACAAGTTTTATGTTTATAAGTAATTCAACATTGTTTTTTTTAAATCGTATAAATATTTGACTTAAATATTAATTAAATATTAGTGCCTAAAACAAATGTTTTAATATCTATGTCATTTTAAAATGTAGGGTATGAGTCAATGTATATTTGGAGACATTCTTAAACAATAATTTTATTTGTTTATAAACACGTATTTTATTTGAGAAAATTACTTCGCAAATATAATATGTTGTAATATAATTATATATATGTAATATATTAATATATGCGTTCCAAACAAATGGTATTGAGTTTCAAAGTAAATTGTATTTACTCAAAAATATATGATATTTAAAAATTTGTTTTCCAAATGTATTTTATTTCAATTCAAACATATCACAAAAGGAGATTTTGCCCCGTGTACAAATTTAGTCAATCCCTCTTAATGTAATATTTTTCTTCATAAATTAAAAAAAAATAATGCACAAATCAAAAATATCCAAACTTGAATACCGTTTATGGGCAATAAATCACAAATCTTAATTTTGAATTTTGGCAATACTTTAGGTTATAATATGTCAAATTTTCTAAATTATTCAGATATTGGTTTGTAGATTCTTAGTGTTCTATTTTTCTTCCTAATTTAAAAAAAAAGAATTGCACACATCAAAGATATTCAAATTTCAATATCGTTTATGAGAAATAAAGCAAAAATCTAAGTAATTTTTTCTTTTGAAAACAAATGTTTTATTTATTTTTCTAAAAGAAAATCTGTACTTACAGAACTACTATGAAAGGCTGATTTCTCATAAATGGTGTTATTTTTTGCTGTTTTCTATTTGAACATTATTTTTTCAAAAAATTTTGGACACACAATAAAATAATAAAACAAACCACTGTCTGTATACATCTAATTTTATGATGCACTGTATTACAGTAGAGGACTTTAGCTATGTTATCCTTTCAATTTGTGGCATTTAAGCCGCGTTCAAGCTAAAATAACAACAATGACAATACTAAAGAAGATCCAACAAGGAAGTAACAAAATAAAAGCGAAACAAAAACATCACAACAACGAGAACAACAATAAAACAAGAGTGCAAAAAGGCGACAATAAGAACAAAATTGTACAACTTTTGTTGAGCGCACACCGAAGGATAAACGAGCCCACACACACATATATACACCGAGGGACGACCAAATAACTAAGGACATAATGAAGGACCGATGACAAAAACAAAATGCGAAAGCTTAGCCGAATGCTGCATAAAAAGGGGAAAGTTTACCTCTAAATTCCCCCCGTCCCCTCCCACGAAAAGGGAAAGAAAATCCTTAACATAACGTTAACGAAAATGTTGTACTTTCTTTTGTCTCCAGCGACAAGGCAGGACTTTTCTTCTTAGACAGTTTGTCGTGGGAAAGAGAAAGGGAGCGAGAAAGCAAGAGGAAATCAAAAAAGGTTTAGACAACAAACGTCTGTCTGCATAAGGACACATACACACTCACACAGCCTGACACACAGACAGACTGACATCGTAAGCACTTTGAAAGGGGTGGTGGTGTAGAGGTCATAGAAGTGGAACACTGTGCTGGAATAATGGCATCAATACAGGAATGAAAGTAGCAGGGAGCAATTGGAGTTGGAGGTAAGCCGGCAGCAGTAAACATAAAGTAAAAAAGACAAATCTTTTAACAAAATAATTTCATTTTAAGCGGATTTAGAAATGCTCTCCATTCACTACGTATTATTCTGTGAACACTATCGGGAACAGTGCTGGGAAGTCGTTAGAGACAAGGGACAGAAATTAGTCTAATGTTGGGAACTTTCAAAGACTTTTTGAAAAAGCTATTTTACGGTATAAGTTCACATTTAAGTGTATACTTAAATACACAAAATTAATGTTTATTAATTACTATATGTATATTAATATGTAAAGTGTGCATACTGTCGGAAGGGTGTTGCATCCATTTTAGCCAAATTATTAACATAATTAGTTAATGTTTATGCAAATGTTGATGCATCTACCTCCACATAATAATATGATTATGATAATTATTAAATTTAAATTAGATTTTTGAAGAAACTCTTCAGTTAAAAATATAATATTTGAAATCTAAGTTAACAACAAACCAGTAAGGAAAGACAAAAATCGGACGGAGACGACTATAGAACAAGCACGCGTCTATTTGATCTAAATTGAAACTCGTACTATCAGCCAATGGACCAAGAAATCACTTTTTTATATTTCATAAAAATAGTTTGGAAAATTTAGCTTCGCCAATCCTACAATGCATAACTGAAATGATTATAACTAAACCTGAACCGATTTCTTTAAAATTTAGCTGCATTTATTAGTTGAACAAGTTAGTCCCTTCTTAAAATTTTCGTAACAGGGGTCCGTGAAATACAGCTTATACAGCCCTTAGAAGATTAATCGGAAGGAACATATGTATGGGGGCTATATCTAAATCTGAACTGATTTTCACTAAATTTGGTAGTCTTTATTAATGGGTGAAGAAACTTTTCTCTGCTTATTTCAATCTCAATTGGGTGTAAAATACTCCTTTTATAGCCCTTTGGACCAAATCGGAGGAAAAAATATATGGTCGCTACATATATATCTGAACTGCTAAGTTTAGTAGTCTTTAGTAAATAGTAGTAGTAAATTTAGTAATGGGTAAACAGACATGTCTCTGCCAATTTTTACCTCGATCTGGTGTAAAGTACACCTTCTATGTATAGGCCTTAGAAGCCACATCGGAAGGAACATGAATATGGGGGCTATATCTAAATCTTAACGGAGTTCAACTACATTGAGTAGTCTTTATTAATGGTCTTGCCAATTTTTCCTTGACCTAATGTAAAATACAGCTTCTATAGCACTTATATGTCAAATATATGGGCGATATGTCTAAATCTGAACCGATTTTCAATAAATTTAGTAGTCTTTATTAATGGGTTGAGGAGATTAGTCTCTGCCAATTTTCACCTCGATCTGGTATAAAATACTCCTTCTAAATATACCCTTTGAACCCAAATCGGAGGAAAATATGTATGGGCGCTATTTATAAATCTGAACCGATTTCCTCCAATTGCAATAGGGATCGTCCCTGGGCTAAAAAAGTGTGCTGTGCTAAATTTCATCACAATCGCACTTTGATGCACGTTGATTACAAATATACATCTACAGACGGACGGACATGATTAAATCGACTCGGGAACTGCTTCCAATTCGATCGGTATAATAAATGGTGGGTATATCTTTTCTCCTTTTAGGAGTTACAAACAAATGCGACTCTAGAGGTTGAATGTAGTATAGAGGAAGACTTCAGAGGTCGTCTCTAGTATAGAGGAAAATCTCAGAGGTCGACTCTAGTATAGAGGAACACCTCAGAGGTCGACTCTAGTATAGAGGAACACCTCAGAGATCGACTGTAGTAAAGAGGAACACCTCAAAGATCGACTCTAGTATAGATAAAGACCTCAGATATCGACTCTAATATAGAGGAAGACCACAGAGGTCGACTCTAGTAGAGAGGAAGACCTCAGAGGTCGATTCTAGCATAGAGGTAGACCTCAGAGGTCGACTCTAGCATATAGGAAGACCTCAGAGGTCGACTGTAGTATAGAGGAAGACCTCAGAGGTCGACTGTAGTATAGAGGAAGTCCTCAGAGGTCGACTCTAGTATAGAGGAAGACCTCAGAGGTCGACTCTAGTATAGAGGAATACCTCAGAGGTCGGCTCTAGTATAGAGGAAGACCTCAGAGGTCGACTATAGTATAGAGGAAGACCTCAGAGGTCGACTATAGTATAGAGGAAGACCTCAGAGGTCGACTATAGTATAGTGGAAGACCTCAGAGGTCGACTATAGTATAGTGGAAGACCTCAGAGGTCGACTATAGTATAGAGGAAGACCTCAGAGGTCGATTATAGTATAGAGGAGGACCTCCGAGGTCGACTGTAGTATAGAGGAAGACCTCAGAGGTTGACTCTAGGATAGAGGAAGGCCTCAGAGGCCGACTCTGGGATAGATGAAGACCCCAGAGGTTGACTCTAGGATAGAGGAAGTTATAATAATTGTTTAGGAAGAGTGGGAAAAGTGTTGAAAGATATAATTATTTTTCATATATATTTTAATTTATTTATTTTTGTTTCATTTTGAAATAGATATAGTAATAACGACGAGAAAATAAAACAATTTTCGTGTTTTCAATTAGTTTTCAGGAAAACAAAAATATAAATAGCGATATCTTAGAATCCTACTAATTTGTTTTTCTTTAATTTTTTTAAAACATATATTATATTTATTCCACCTATGATGTAAATTTTGAAATTGTCTGAACTAGCACCATTCTTTATAAATATTGCGGTGTATAAAATGATTATGCTCTGAAGACAAAATGTGCAATTCGATTAATTTTCTTAAAAATTTTTTCTATTCCATTAACATTAAATTTTTTTTTTTACTATTACAAAAATATTTTTGTTTTTTTCATTTATACGAATTTATTCTAATTTTCGCCATAAAATATTTTATAAATTTGTGATATAAATTGCATCATTTGAATTTATAACTTATAGCTGTATCATGTAGTCATTTCTCTTCTGAAATACAAAATTTGTCAGTCGAATCTAAACACTGTGGATAACAAACTGATTCCACATCTCAGCCTCTGTACCACCTCAAAATCATTATCAACACTAGGACCGCCGCCACCACCACCACTAACAGCACTCAATCGCATCCATCTTCTTCCATTGTATTGCTCCCCCTTGGCGTACAACCCCGTCTATCAACTCTGAGGCTGCATTGTAATGCTCATCTTCCTCAAATACCTTTATAACTTCAATTATTTTGCCACTTTACCTAAACTATTGATATTTTAAGAATGACAATGACAAGGGTTTATTTTCTTTTCCTTTTTTCTTTCCTTGTTCGTTCTTCATTTCTACTTCATCTTCTGAAGATGAAACTGCCAGCCCCCCTTTCCCTGCTACGGGCTGCAGGGCATAAATAGTGTCTCCCGGTTATTATTATTCATTGATTTGTTATTTTTTCATTATTTTTTGGTAGACGAAGAATGGAAGAAAAAACCCCAGAAGCTGCCAAGGATAAAAAGAAGAAAACTCTCCAGACTTTACTTCCTGGTTTATGTTAAAGTTTTTTCTTCATTCATTTTTCGTTGTTGTTCACTTCGAGGAAGACGCGTTTGGTTCTTAGCCTAAGTTTTTCTTTTGACGGAACCCAGAGAAAAAATCTCAGAGAAAAAAAATTAAAACTTTGTTTTTTTTCTTGTGGCCAGAGTCCAAAGTTTGGCATTTTATGTTGTCGTTTTTTTGTGTGCGTCGATTTTTCTCCTCCTGATTTTTTGTTATTAAGCTTTAATTAGTTTTCAAGTGTTGTTTTTATGAAGTTTCCTTTTTAGAGTTGTTATTTCCGTTCATTTTCTTTAGCTCTGGTTGTTGTTTGCGTTTTTATTTTTATTTACTGGCTGTATTTAGAAACGTGAGTTAGTTTATAAAAATGTGCTGTCTTTTTTCTATAGAATTGTGGTCGGCAGCTACGGATATTTGGAGCAGACGTAAATGATAAGGCCACTCTTTAATATCCAACTAGCTTTCAGAGATGCTGGTATTCTCATACTCATTATTTCAATGTTAATTTTCTGGTGAATTTTTCCATCCTAATGAATTGACTTTGAAAGGATGAGAAAATCAAGGACGAAAAAAATCAAATGAAAGAACATTCTGAGAATGTTAAAGCAAAAGGATTTCGAATTTATGTCTATGAGTAAAAAGAAGATTAACTAATTTTCTTGTGGAACGCATTAAAATGTCGATGGAAGTTTAATGGGTTTTTGCTTCACTTCTTATTTACTCGCAGTGACCCCTTTTGTGGGATCTCTGTGGTGAATGCGGTCGTGTGAGTCATATTTCTTTAAGGATTCCTTTTAAATTTTTGAGTAAAAGTAAACGCCTCACTGATGGAGAACAAAACTAATTTATGCCCTAATAGAATACATATTTGGATTTAATTTTAAGCATAGCGCCTTGGTGGCGTATTAGTTATAGAGATTTGCTGTGATGTTCGAATTAATCATATGCACTGGTGATCATTGAAGTCTGAATACCTATCGAATTATTTCATTAATTTTTGTGTCCCAAAAAAAATTTCCGTGGGAAAAGAATAATTTTCCACTACTCCAATGAGTCACAAGTACTGACTCATTTGGATTTCATTTTAAGCACAATTGAGCAAAAAACTGTTTTTTTATTATTTTGCAAAAATTTTAGTTTGATATGAATTAAGGAGGTTCATATTACATATACAAATTATAGGGAAATAACAATATATAATAATAATATAGCAGCTTTTGTAAATAAGCCTTCGATATACAATAGAGCTAGCAGCAATTGACAAATCATGGGAAGATGCTAAATTTATTTCATGTAATAGATTAAGTTGGAAATATCTTGTTGAAGCCCCATGCTCCTTCGAGGAATAAATAAAGGGAAACAAATATAAAACCTAACAGTTTTTTTTATGAAATTTGACAGAGTTATTACTTAGTCTGCTAAATTTCATAAATATCTGCTATAAACTTAGACTTTTATACGCTAAACTGTCAAAGCGAGAGGTACCCATATTTGGAGCCTATATCTTAATTTAATCCGGTTTTTACCGATTTCAAAAGCATTAGACTCTGTTGCAACCGAGTGATGTTTGCAAACAGCTTAAGATGGATAGACCGATGGCGTATATTACCATTACTTTTCTGTTCCTAGGACTTGTTATTAACTTTAGATCAAAAATGTAGACGAACATGTGAATCAAAATTTTGCTTAGAAACTCGGAACGTATGATTTATTTTAATACATACGTGTACCCCATCGTATGAGTAATGGGACTAGATGTTTGTATTGCAATTGTGTCAACGTTATCATCTCCAAAAACCATATTATGTAAAAAATGGCATGAAGTAACGAGTTTATATCGATTACTTGTTAACTTGCAGTGTATATGAACCTTTTGCTGTTGAAATAGCGTGACTTTCTCGTCCATCCAACTTAAGACGTATTCTTGATATAAATTAAAAAATTTTCATTTATATACTAATATCATAAGTATAAAGGTATACATATTTAAAGGTAACATAAAGGTATACATACAAAATTGTCAATACGAGTACACCAAAAAATCCAAAATTAAGTTGTAGTAAAAGCTTAAATTTTATCCCAAAAGCTTAGTTCCCTACTATGATAAATAGTAGGGGACTAAAAGAATACAGAATGGCCTAACAACAAATTATATTGTATATATACGAGTGTTTAATCTTCAAAATGCGCATTTTCAACAACTCACAAACAAAGTTATGAATCGTGTTTGTTTGAATAAGTATATGTTTTGGATACAGTATTGAAAAATCCGGTATTTTATCAATAAAATGTTTCAATTTATTAATTTTTTAGTTTCTTTTGAAAAATTCTGTAATTCACATTTTTTAATTGGTTCTTTTGCATTTCTGTTGAAGATATTTCTAACTAAAAAATTTAATTGGAAACATTAACGTGGGAATTCCTAGCAGCTTATTAATCCCATTACCTAACTAAATTTCTCACTCACTTTAATTACCCCCCATCGTGCGTATGATTAATACCAACCTCAATTAACTCTAGCTCTATTACTCATACACCACCAAGGTCTAAACACTTAATTCAAAATCCAACAATTAAAAATATGCCTTAATTTGCTTTCATTAATTTTTGTTTTGTTTTTATTATCGTTTTTTCGTTTTGCCCAAAATTATTATTCTTTAATTAACGTATACACACAACACAGCATAACTACGCAAATAAAAACTATTAAATTTCTTTAGAGCTTTCAACACAAAATCTACCACAATTCCGACAACAACAAAATCATGAAAAAATCCGAAAGGAAACTAACACAACGTGCGTCTGGTATTTTAGGTGTTTTTTTTTTTGCTGACTCTCCTGAGGGCTTTAGACTTAATATTCTTATTTCGTGTTTAAGGATGTTGTTGGCCGGTTGGAGGTTTGGTTTTTTTTATTTTATTTTTGCTGCCTCGACTTACTAATGAAACTTTATATTTTTGCTGTTTGTTTGTGGTTTGTTTACCAAGTGAAACTAACACTCTAGCGAAAAGGAAAACGAGAACGAAAATTTTCTGTTTATATAAAAATGGCGAAAAATCCGGGCAGTCCTTTGTAGCTCAAAGCTTGCACAATGGGGGGGGGGTGTGGACTTTGATGGTCTGGCCAGGTGGCAGCAAAAATCTTCCCTTTTTAAACAAAAGCTTAATTTCCGTTTATAGTTAAATGCTATTACCGGTTAATATTTAGCTTGCTTTAGATATTTCTTTAGTTTAAACAAACGAAAAATACCTGAGGTAATAAAATCAATTAGGCAGGGATTTCTTAAGTAAAGGCGGATTTACAATCGTTTAGGAGAAAAAATAAAATCTGAATGAATTTAGAAGAATTACTACATTTAAAAATGTATTCAAGCTCAGACCTCGAGCTTGAAAATTTTTTAAATGGAATAATTTACAACAAATATGTCGAATAAAATCAAAAACACTAATTCGGGAGAATTGTAAAAAAAGTCTTTGTTTAAAATAGTGGTTTGTTTTTTTTATAAATGTTCGGGTTTTTATTTTCATTTAATCTATATGGGCATTTCCAGCGTTGCGGACGGCAGGAATTTCACTACTTTTTTCCCCATAACTTCTTTGATATTGATCTTAGGAATATTATTGTCATTAGCTTATTTGCGATGTGTATCGAGCTTAATAACACTGAATTTATAGAACTTTGAAAACTTTTTTAGTTTGCTTAAAAATCGACAAATGGACTGCGTGACGGAAGGCACGAAAAAACACGATTCTTGAGGTATATTGAGTGATTTAAATATTTCAACGAAACTACTTACATATGAGGGATTCTCTGGAAAACGGATCATACATAAAAAAATGTTGCTCTATTTTTCTTGTCGGATTCACTAGTTTATGTGTACACAAAATTGTGTGCAATGGGGCAAGTGCGGCAATCGACCAATTTTCGCGCTATGCGGAAGTTTGGCGTGGGTTAAAAAAGCTTTACATTTTAACGGCTATAACTTCTGATTGCGTTAAGATATTTTAACGCAATAAAAACCATTTCAAAGGCAGCTTTAAAGGGGTATATCAAATAATTTTTTTATATACAAAAAATTTTATAAAATAAGCAATCATATTTTTTTAATTTTAAACTTTTTTTGTTATTGCCCACTCCGATTTTAAACATTTGTTTCCCTAAAATTAGCTCTATGTAATTACTATTAAGCGCAAAAAACAAATTCATGGAACTCATCCCCATAACGAAGATATATCAAAACTATAAAAAAAAAACTATTTTTAATATGATTTTATAATTATTTATTTTTTGTATAAAATATTTTTTATGCAAACATTATTTTATGTATCCCTTATGAAATAATATATCTCAAACTTTCGTCGCGTGTAACGCGAAAACGGGTCATCGGACACTATTGCCATTTTACACAGTATTTATCACTGGCATAACCTATTCAACGAGACAAGAAAATATTTGGTGCATACTTGATCCGTTTTGCAGAGAATCCCTCATATATAAATTATACCTAACGTTGTGCTTAAATATACTAGAGGCAACGCTTCTTAAGTGTGTATTTACCATTTACTCTAAAATTGCAAAATTGTTTAGATATTTAGAAATTCATATAGAAAAGGGGTTCTTAAAATATGTCTTTTAATGTCAATATTATACAATACTAGCATTTAAATACCCGGCGATGCCCGGGTTGCCTTTGAAAACAGTGATCCAAACATTAGTATTATTTTTGATTTTGAATAAAAAATAAGGACCCAAAAACTAAAAAAAAAATGTTGGCTATAGAAAAATTTATGTAAAAATACGTATTTAAAATCTTTGGGCTACAAATACCTTCGAATATTTG
The DNA here is from genome assembly GCA_963930755.1 of Eudasyphora cyanicolor. Lineage (NCBI taxonomy): Eukaryota > Metazoa > Arthropoda > Insecta > Diptera > Muscidae > Eudasyphora > Eudasyphora cyanicolor. The sequence goes on along the minus strand of OZ005738.1, from coordinate 155,548,270 downwards.
ATCATACGCCGATCATTAAAAATTTGTTTAACATCCAGGATCAGTCTACTTGAAAGTCTATCAAACTCCAGATGCTCTCAAAAACTCAAACAAATTCACTGACAACAGTAAAAAAATCTGTAAATATGAAAGCACAACCTCAAATATACGATATGTGTGCAAACTTTCAAATTAATACTTTTATGGGATCAGTGGTCAGCCAAATAAGTGGCTGAGAAACAAATGCATAATATGCTATGTATTTTTCAAATTTCGATATACTCGTATACATTTTTGTTTAAATATTACCGGTGTATATAGCGAGCGATATATTTCAAAAAGACTTTTAAACATTATGTCTCCGTTTTTGTGTGCCTCTTGTCCTCAGGCCGGACGACGCATTTCCTTGAAGATCGTTTTATGCACATATATGTACAGCTCCACAGATCTTTATGGGATTTTTATTGGAAGAATGAACAAATCTTAAAGAATTTTGAAATGTAGTATAAGAATGAAAATTGCTTTGGTCACTACTGACAACAATCTTAGAATTCAAAATTGTTTTTTCCTGTGTATACTACATATTATTTTAGCTTTGTATAATTTAAGCGCGAGAGTTGACCACTGGCCAAAAAACGACTATGTTAATAGTCCGTAGGCTATACCACACTGGAGTTTCTAGCTTTCTACCTGTTATATGAGCCGCAACGGTCAAGCGGCCAAAAGTCGCTTGAATTAGTATTAACATTGCCATTTTGGGCCCTTTAAAGTACAGAAAGAGTGGAAATTGCATTGGTCAATGCTACACTGGCCACAGTCTGAGATTTGACCGAATTGACAACGTTATATATGTATCTTACCACATTAAGTGGTGAGAGATATATTTTGAACAGGGGTTAGAAGATTTACAATCTGTAAAATTGTGAACATTGTTTTGGCCACTTCTTCACTGACCACAGTCAGAGAATTCAAAATTATTATATTTACAAACTTTTAACTTTGTGTCCCATAAGAGGCTTCAGAAAGGACCAAAGCAATTGATAGCGCTATAACTGACCACTGGCCGAAAAATTTCTACGGAGTATCCCGTGGTTTATACAACACTCATGTCTATGAGAGTGCAATTTATTGGATTTTTAATGTATTGAAAGAATGAAAAACTCTTAAAGAATCTTGAAAGCCAGTAAAGATTGAAAATGGTTTTGGTCATTGCTTAACTGACCACAATCGTAGAATTCAAAATTGCACTTCTCGGGTGTAGTACTACATATTATTTTATCTGCGTATCATTTTAGGCGCTTCTGAAATACCTACAAAAAAATATTTAAAATGTTGATAGCGCGACAACTGACTACGTGTCAAAAACGACTGTGTGAATAGTCAAAGGGTCCAACACTCAAGTCTATACCAAAGCAAAATTTAAAGCTTCCTACTTCTTAAAGGTACCGTAATGGTCAAGCGGTCAAAAGTCGCTTGGTGTAAAATCGCATGCCTTGGAGATCAGTATACAAACATAAATTATTAGGATTATAGCTCTTAAAGGACTATTAAAGTACAGAAAGTGTGGAAATTGATTTGGTCACTGCTAATCTGACCACAGTCGGAGAAGTGACCGAATTGACAATGTTAGATAGGTTACCACAGTAAGTGGTGAGCGATATATTTTGAAAAGGCTTAAAAAATTTTAAGATGCTGTTTTATGTCCGGTTTATAGTACTTCATATATACAAAGTTTTAACTTTGTATCTTGTAAGAGGATTCCGAAACGACAAAAACAAATCGCAAGTTTTTGAAAGAGCTACAACTGACCACTGGCCGAAATATGATTAAGCGAGTAGTCCATAGTTTATACAACACTCCAGTCTATGTGTGTGCCAAATTTCAGCTCTCTAGCTTTAACAGAAGCCTCTGTGGTCAAGTGGTCGAAAATCACTTGGCGGAAAATCGAAAATCAAAGTAGCCTATGGCACTTCCCAGGCATTGGTCTATCTGTCCACCATGTTTCAAGAAATTCGGTTCAGCCGTTTAGGCGTGATGCTGGAACAAACAAACAAACAAACAAACAAACAGACAAACAAACGATTTTATAATATTATAATAAAATATAATATTATAATATATAATATAATATAATACAATATAATATATAATATATAATATATAATAATAATAATAATAATAATAATAGGATTTATCAATTTTTTTACGTAGAAAGATCGACATGGTCTAAAGCAATAATTTCATGCCAAGATTTTAAATTTTTTTTATTTACCTAATGCGTAAATGTGACGCGGAAGCAAAAAAATTACTCAAGAAAGAGTTGCAAAATTGTAAGGCAGTTTTTTTGAGTAGCCCAGGGAAATGCCCATATATATAAGTAAGTAAGTGCTTTATAGACTCTAAAACCACTGGACCGATTTTAAAATTTTTTCTTTTGTTTGAAAGCTAAATGGTCAGAGATGGTTTAGGAAAAAGTGGGCGTGGCAAATGTGGGCGTAGCATTATTTAAAATTCAAATATCTCAGAAAGTGTTGATCCTAGAAAAGCGAAAAAACTACAAAGTGCACCGGGTGTCGCCCAGTAAATAATATATCTATATGGCCCATTTTATGCCAAATCTTTTCATTGTGGGGAGATGAAAACTGTCTTGTCTTAATACCATAGGTCGTATGATTGATTTTAATTGAACAGGGTACCCCAGTGCATGAGTAATGGATTAATATATGAGGAATTTCGTCAATTTTTAAAAGCGATGTCTTCTGATCGGGATGAAACGTGCACCAAGTCTAGTCTTATTGGATAGTAGTTGTGACACAAAATTTCAACGAGATCGGTTAAGGACTGTCCGAGTTGGATGTGTTGAATTTTGAAATTTTGGTCAAACGGTGCTTTTTTCCGCCCATATAACTAATTACCTATTGTATTTAGTAAATGTTGTGTATTTTCGATAGATTTTCTTCAATCTTTAAAAACAGAAAAATTTTTTTTTTGCATTTTTTTGCGAAGTTAAAACCGGACTTATGGTCTATTAGTGGGATGTGACTTTTATATATACAGGGTGGCTGATATGTAATGCAACAAAGTAAAGCGCTATATTTTTTTAATTTTTTTTCAATTTTATTGTTCAAAAGCAAAAAATTTCGGAAATAACATAAAGTTTTAGAAACAGTTTAGATTTGTTCGAATTGGCCACCTTTGACACGAATTATGGCCTTCAAACGGCCGACAAAGCCATCACACGCTGCACGAAAGTGGCTCTGCGGTATTTTGGCCCATTCCCGGCGAAGCGCCGTCTTGAGATGATCGATACTTTGGTATTTTTAGTGCGAACCTTACTCTCTAAAATGCCCCAGGCGCAAAAGTCCAACGGATTGAGATCCGGAGATCTGTGTGGCCATTTTGCGGTAGAAATGAAGTGAGGAACCTCCTTTTTAAGCCACTCTTGGTTGACGCGTGCTGAGTGCGATGGTGCTGAGTCCTGTTGGAATGTCCATGGTCTGCGGCCGAAATGTTTTTTCTGCCCAGGGCTTCAATACTGTCTTTAGGACACTTTCCCGATAATATTCGGCATTTATTTTGACCCCATGGTCGATGAATACGAGCGGGGAGCGGCCATCGGCTTTTATGGCGGCCCACACCATTACCATCGGCGGCGCTTGAGTTCTGGTGGCCAATCGAAGGTGTAAATTTTCAGCTGACCTCTTTGGCAAGTAAACCCGATCATTTTGTTTGTTCACAAACTGCTCAATTTGGAATGGCTTCTCATCGGAGAAAACCAAATTTGGTAACTGGCCACTTTCGTGCAGGCGAAGCAACTCCTTGGCTCTTTCCAATCTAACTTTTTTTTGTGCATCGGTGAGCTATTGCACTTTTTGGAACTTCAATGGCTTTAGTCCAAGCTCATTTTTTAATATGTGTTGTACCCGTTCTCGCGATATGTTCAGCTCACTAGCAATTTTTCTACCACTGCGGCGTGGATTTCGATAAAATCTGGCCTTCACTTTTCGGATCATTTCTGGTGTTGTTACCGTTTTTTTTCGTCCACTTTTTGGACGCGATGCAACACTGCCAGTATCACGGTAACGAGCAATGGTACGAGAAACAAAAGATTTATTCACATTTAAATGCTGGAGGGCTCTAACGATAGCCACTTGTGTTTTTCCACCCAAATATAAAGCAATCACACTATCACGCTTGAATTCCATCACGAATAACTTTTTTCTGAATGCAATAGATCAAAATGCTTTTGTAAGCTTGTAAACAATAAAATGAACTGTCACTAAAATAAATCTGTCATCTATCAGACTAGCGGTTTAGAAATTATAGCAACCTGAAGTTGGTTGCAATACATATCAGCCACCCTGTATATATAATTTTTTCATCCCATATCTTACAAGATATTGTAACAAAATATGATTTTTTGAAAAACTTTAAATAACATTTTCATTATTATTCAGAAAGAACGTATATATGGGACATATATGTAAATCTAAACCAATTTTCTTTAATATCGGAAATGTGGGTCACTGTATCAAGAAACTCCATCCTGCTAAATTTCAAAATGATTGAATGTGAAATACAGCTTCTTTAGCGCTAAAATTCCAAATATCATAAAAGTCCCAATACGAGTATATCTAAACCTGAACTGATTTAGACCAATTTCGATACAGTCCAAATTGCAAAATAGCAGCAAGATCGTAGTGAAATTGCGACCTGTACAGAACGAACAACTTAATATGGACAGGCAGGCGAACTGACAGACGGAAGGACGGACTCAGCTGGTGATTCTGAGTCGACGGGTATACTTTAAGGTGGGTATAGCTGTAGTATTTATGTGTTAGTATCAGGTGTTACAAACATCTGCCACAAAACAAGCTTATAATACCATGTACCGCAGTACGGCATAGGGTATAAATGAACATAAATTTCATAGTTTTTTATACGTCCCTTTTTCTTCGTTAAATACTATAATATTGTTGAATGGAGCCTTCTCATATTTGTGCTATAGATCGTATGATTATTTTAAGTAAATAGGGTACCCGAAGCGTATGAGTAATGGATTTATATGTTCGTAAACATATAACGAATACCATTATCACTCTTCCCTTGCCCCACAGACATCTCTGCTACATATGTATGAGCTTGTAAGTAGACTTTTAGTTCCTAAATATTTATTTAGAATATTGTTTTTTACGGTTTTGTTTTAATTTTATTAATTTTAATTATTTCTTCTTTTCTCTTTAAATAGCTTTGAATTTTTTGGATGGAGAGACAACTTTAGTTTGTTTCATAATCCAATAATGTACGCCAGGGTTGAATAATATGTATTTGTATGTCATTTGCTATTATAGAAAAATATAAAGTTTGAGTTTTGATATTGTAAGAACGACAGTTCGACAAGAAACTTTAACACTTAACACTTTTTAAAAATGTTAAAATTTTGTAATTACTTATAATAGATTTTGAGGATTTTTTTGTCAGTGCCGCTCATCGTATGACTGATTTAAATTCACCAGGGTACTCCATCGTATGAGTGATGGCTTAATATGATAATACGTATACGTATTAATTTGCCGGAGTAAGTGAAAAACGTACAAATAGCTTCTCATAGTTTTTTTACGGAGCGGGCAAAATAAATTCAGAAATTTTGAAATCTTCTGAAACAAATCTTAACTAAAAAATAGTTTAAATCATTTAGGAGAAAAAACGTTGTATTTTTACAGACTTTTAAACAAAATATTATTTAAGAATATTGATTTTTTCGCTTTAGCAATTTCCAGGCGTTACTTTCATTCCGTAGTTCTTTAAATATTCGTGTTTTTTTCGTAAATCCTTTCGTTGTTTGAAAAGGATGGTATTTTAAAACTTTGCCGTTGATCGTATGATTAATTCCATTTCAATAGTGTACTCCAGCGTATGAGTAATGCATTAATATGACGGTATTTAAATTGCTTATACGTATAATTATATATTTACAATTGTAAATGAGAAACTTGAAAATAATTTTTAACAATACTACAAATCGTTTACGAGAAAAACTTTTATTTTGTACACAATTCTAAACAAAATATTTATTACAAATATTGATTTTTTCGCTTTAACAATTTCCGAGTTTTATTTTCATTTCGTAGTTCTTAAATAAATCCTGTTTCCATTGTAAATCCTTTCCTTTTGTGTGTGTAGAGTGAAGAGATTTTTCTTGATTGGCATCATACATTTTGGCTACTCACTCTTCGTTCCCCATTTTTGCGTTTGCAGTTCTCGCCTCATGCTTGTTCGGCCACCACCAATTGTGGTGGCAAACGAAAAAGTGTTGTGTAAATTACTTGTACGTGTTAACAGTTCGTGGCACGTTGTATGCGTAATAGACCACAATATAGAAGTCATAATTTTTGTTGCTCCAACTCCAAACGCCCAGATCTCTGACACGCGCACATTTGGAGCAGACGGGTAAACGCAACCATAAGTTTTCCCCAGCTCAACACAAAGACGTCTAGCATATCACATTTCTTAGCGGCGGCAGCAGCAAGCAGACTGAAAAATGGGGTAAGAGAAGCAACAAACGCCGCAACAATAAATTTAGTTACTAAAGCCAACAGATTACATATTTTTTCGGTTAAGAATTATTTGAGTTTCTTTTAGGAATTTTGCGAAAACGAAAAAAACTAAACGTCGGTTTGTTTTCTCTGTTTGTATGGGTATTTTTGCCTCTAGAATATTATAACAATTATTCTGTTGTTGGAAAAAAAAGAAAATTATTACTTGCATCCATAGCGCGCACAGCTGTGTTCGATGGCAGTTTCAGTAGACGAAAAAAAAAGCACTCAAGAAGTTGAAGAAGCATTTTTTTGAGCTGATGTTGTGGTGCAACATAAATTGTGTTTGAATTAAAGCTGTGCAGAATTTTTCTAAGTTGATTTAGTACATGGAAGAATTTAAATAAAATACTCGTATATACTTTGTATTTAAAAAAAGTTCTCGCAAGTTATACATTTTTATTCAATTCCTAAACTGATGGTTCCACGTGAACTTGTTCTTCTGTCTGTTTGTCTGGATCCGCAACATGAACTAAAGTAGATAATATTGATATTGTTCGTTAGCAATAACAATATATGGTCTATCTATTTAACATCTAATTGTACGAAGACCTGGTGTTCCAAAATTATTTGTCAGGTTAACCAGAACTTTCCGATTTTGCTTAGTCTGGGCGTATGATTGATTTTAATTCAAAATGATACTCAATCGTATGAGTAATATATTTACATGTGTCTATATTACTCATACGTTATCGTATCGGATTCAATATTCTTGGTAAATTAATATATTTGTCCTCGAAAGAAAGACGACATACATAAAAAAGTTAATGATTTATTTTAAATTATCTAATAATATTGTATTTATTACGCTTTTATTTTATTTTTTATTTCCTCTCAGACGTCATTAGTATTTCCATCATTCTAATTAGTTAATTATGCCACAGCAACGCCTCACCAATTCGCACTTAATTTAATTAACTGCTAATATTTTTCACTCTAATACAAGAACCAAATAAAAAGATATGAAAACTGAACAGAAATCCATATTTCCGGCCACAGTAATACACCCAGAAGTCTGGCCAAGAAACCACCCCTTTTTTACATTCATGGCAGATAAAATATAGAAACCCCCCTTCGGTGACCTCTTCTCCCACCAGTCATGAAAACCAAAATTATTACCAAATTATTAATAAACCTACCTATGGAAATTTTGGGTAACATTTTACCAAAACACATAGTCTAGTCAAAACTAAGCCCACACCTCTTACACAAAAAAAACACTGAAAGAATGATCATTAAAATTGACTGTTAAATGTTAGGTCTGAAAGCCATTCGAAATGGAAACAAAGGGAAAATTATTAATAATCTAAAAACAAAATGGGCCATCAGAACTATTAAGCATTTAGTGAGTTCGAATGAATGGGTATAAGGGTGTATAGAAACCTTTAACTAAGCTAAAGTACACACAAACACACACTCACGCTCACTATGCACACCCACAACGATTTTAAATGGCCCATAGACAGGAATATCGAGGTTTCTCGACGAGTATGTGTTCGTGAATTTCCTTCGTTACCATGTGTATGTGTGGTCAACCCCTTATGATAGGCAACAGAAATTTAATATAAAAATAAGCAATAAAAGAACCCAATATCAAGGCAGACACACACACACACAACAAAGGAAAGCCAAGAAAAATAATAATCAAAAAATAACCGCTCCATTTCCACTTGACGAAGAAAGGACTCCGGATAGAAAATAATAACCAAAAATTTACTGTTTGTCGACCTCTTGCCCGAGAAAAACTCATATGTTTTTCTTTTTTCAACATTATTGAAGGGAAAAATATGTTTTCTGTTCGTTTTTCAAAAAAACACCAAACAGAAAATCTTTAGATAAATACTGCAAAAATCCCTGAGAATAAATATGATTGAAGGAGGGTGGCTGGCAGGCATGTTGATGGCGAGAAGGAGAATGTTTGGAGGAAGAAGTTTATGGCTTTATACAATTATAAGTTTGCAATGAGGAACAGTGGTAAAAATGGTAAAAAAAAGACAAGTAATGAAAGCCGTATTTGCGTCCGAATGATAGTCTGAAAATTATAGTTTCTGTCGGACTCGTAGTATTATTAGAGCTCTATAACTTAAATAAATAAAAGAGATGTGAACATATATGAATATAAATATGGCCAGAACGATATGACACAAATTGTAGCAATTTTCATTCGGAACGGTATAAAAATGTAGCTTCTAGAAGTTACATACGGCAAATCGTTATAGAACATTGTATTCGTACAAGATCAGTATCAAAACGGTGAAAGATATTGGCCGTTCTGTCCTTGAGAGGACAAGGACAAAGTGAGATACAAACTATCAGTAGTGATCTTGAGCTTTGCAGACACAGTGTTTTGTGTAAATGTAAAATTTATGTGTTTTTTTTTAAATAATCTTACCGAAGATAACCGGCGATGTTGGTCGAAATATCGGAAATTAAATAAAATAAATATTTGATACCAATTAAGAAGACTACTGTCTTTTTATTTAAATGACCATTTAGCCAAACGATAAGAAATAAACCAGTAAGGAAAGGCAGAAAGTCGGACGGGCCGACTATATAATACCCTACACCTCCCTAACAATGCGATAAGGGTTATTGCGATAATAATTTGAAATAATTGGTAAATGGGAAGGAACATATTATCTAATTCTGAGCCAATAATCGCTAAATTAAGCAATATTCGTTCCTAAATTGAGAAACACCTTTCTGGAAAATTTTACTGATCGGAAGTAAAGTACAACTTCTATAGCGCTTTGATACCAAATCAGGAGGAACATATATACCATTCATGTAAAAGACCTCTTTCTGTCGAATTTCGTACTAATCGGATATATATATACAGTCTCTACAGCGCTTACATGTCAAATCGGGGGTAATTTATATATGGGCGCTATATCTAAATCTGAACCGATTTTCTCAAAATTTAGCAGTATTCCTTCATGTAATAAGAAACCTCTTTTTGCCGAATTTTGCACTGATCGGATATAAAATACAGTTTCTACAGCGCTTACATGTCAAATCGGGGCTAACATATATATGGGGGCTATATCTAAATCTGAACCGATTTCTTCCAAATTTAACAGTGTTCATTCATATAATAAGAAATCTCTTACTGCCGAAATTCATACTGATCGGATATAAAATAAAGTTTTTATTACAGCGCTTACATGTCAAATCGGGGCTAACATATATATGGGGGCTATATCCAAATCTGAACCAATTTTAACAAAATTCAATAGGGATCGTGCTTGGGCCAAAAAAAAAGATATGTGTAAAGTTTCGTCGAGATCGGACCATAATTGCGACCTGTACTTTGATTACAAGAATACATGCACAGACAGACGGACAGACAGACGGACATAGCTAAATCAACTCAGAAAGTGATTCTAAGTCGATTGGTAAAATAAACGATGGGTCTATTTCTTCTCCTTTTGGGTGTTACAAACAAATGTACAAAGTTATAATTTACAGTGTCTTTTAAATAGTGGACAGCGCAAATCTGCCCCCGCATGACCCATTTTTACCAAAGCGGCTGTAAACTGTGACTTCTATAATTCAAATCTGTAGGTAACGTTATATGGGGGGCAAAATCAATACGTTGACTGATATGACCCATTTATTCCCTGAAGAGCTAACGGCCAAATAATATACAAATGCAAAGTTAGTAGTGGTAAATTAAGATTTCGGCGGGCATGGTAATACCGTTATATTGGGGGGCCTATATCGAAAGTTTTGTCGGTATGATCCATTTTAACCAAGTATTGTTAAGGGCTAAATAAAAACCAATAAGAAAAGACTAAAGGTGCGGGGCATGTCATTTTTCCCATGTCATTTACATAGGCGGTTATGTAGAAACACGGTCCGATATATTCCTTTTTCACCAGGGGTCTTCTTTCTGCTGCTTAATTCTCATAAAAAAGTTAAAAAGGGACTCATAGTATTTTTTTTGCGAAGAATATATATCTCTCAACGACGCCAACTAAAAATGTCCATGAAATTGATTGAAATTCTTTAGGATAAGGGGGTGAGAAGCAGGGACAACTCTTTTGAGAAAAATAATCCTCCAAAGGCTCCCGTTACTTCGTTCTTTGGACTGAAGCGTGCATTACCAAGTTCTCCACTTCAAAACCACCACCGAGATAACTAACCTCTCTAATTTCCCAACAAATTTGATTAGAAAAACCGCCAATGCTACTGGATTTAGCGTGGCCGCAATATGTCTATAAATAAGTTCTCCTTTCTGTTATATTATTGGAGAAGCACAGACTAATTGATATCGGTGGGGAGCTTTATAGATGTATATGGACCGATGTGCACCATTTTCCACAGGGATCGTCCCTAGGCTAAGAAAAGTCTCTATACCAATTTTCGTAAAGATTGCTTCTGCGGTTTGTTTACAGTAATACCTGGACAGACAGACATGCCTACATCTAGTCAGAAAGTGCTTCTGCTTATGCCGATCGGTATAATAAACAATGGGTCTATCTCTTCTCTTTTTAGGCGTTACAAATAAATCCACAAAGTCATACTACACTGTGGTGTCGGGCATAAGAACTGATAAATGCCAGACGGCGTTTACGGGCGTTTATCTTAATTTAAATAAATCTAAGAAAAATATTTTTAATATCAATTAAGCTCGATTTACTGGGCAGATAATTTTAAGCCAATAATATTTACATATGATTTGCGTCATGTGGCCGCCACAATTTCCAAACACATTTCGTTGCATTTTGGGCCGTACTTTGTCAATAACTCGTCGAATGTTGACTACAATGTGTTTATTTGTCTCTGGTTCATCGGCGTAGATTAACAAGACCGTTTATTGAAATTATTCGTTCATCAAAAGTTTATTTGAGCAAATCAATTGAAGCTTAATCTGTGTGGCATGCCGATCCGTCCTATTGGAACTATATGTTAGCAAGATTAATACCAGCTAATTGAAGTACAATAAACTTGTAATCACTTCAATCACCCTCCCCCTTTGTCAGTAAGATTCTGCCCATTTTCGTTTTTAAAGTCATATGAACGAATGACCAACAATCCTCCAACCCATAACGCGCGCCAAACATGAATTTTCTGTGGATTTAATGGTGCTTGGACAAACCTTGTAGATTATTTTCACTCCAAATTCGGCAATTTGCTTATTTACGCATCCATTTAACCAAAAATCAGCTTCATTGCTGACATTTTATAAATAAAACCCGTTGTTTGGAGGAAAATTTAAAAACAAATTAAAGGGTAGATCTCTTGTAAGTCTGTCCATGGTGAAATGTTAAGTCAAAATAAAAGCCTTGTAGATTGTGGCTTCTGAAATGTAAGGAACTCAGATCGCAGGGTACAGCTTTCTTTAGGACTTATGGAAACCTCGACCGATACCGACCAATTTCAACAGGGTTCGTCCTTGGTTCATTGGTAGTATCTGCGCAAATTTTTAGTAAGATCGATTCGTATTTACAGTTGGACTTTTATCGCAAATTTGTCTTTAGAGTTCCAGTGAAACTTCCTCCAAAAAGCTTAAAATATGTTCTCCATATTTTGAAGTTTTAGCTCATAATAAGTTGTCCGTATTTTGAATATTTACCTCAAAATATGCTATCCACATTTTCGATTTCTGTCCCACATATTCTTCTCTTTAAACCACTGTTTAGTAGTTCTGTGCAAAAAAGCATAATTTAAATGCAACGAGTGACTGACCCTTAAAGCATTCCTTAAATATTTCCTTAGTTATCCTTAGACACACATACCCGTAATGCTTCACATGCCACATGACGAAACGGGTGTTATTGTAATTGCTGTTGTTTTTGTTGTTGTTGTATCCATAGTTGGTGTTTTGGAATTGCATACGAAGCTGGTCTGGGGGTGGTGTATGGACTGATGAAGCAGGCGGATGGAGGAGGGTGTCTATTTCAACTGCCATTTCCTTGGTTTTATTACTGACCGAATTCCGTGTGGGGCAGCAGCACAGAGAAGGGTACAAAAATCATTTTTATTACTAGTATTTCGATTGCACAAAGGCTCGAAATGACCAACCGGCATTATATGTACATACACATAGACTCGTACCAAGTCAGTCAGCCGGCCTGTTGGCCGTGCGGCCACATGGCTGGGGAGTGGATTTGTTGCGCTTGGTTTGAGTAATTTGCAGCAGATTGCAAAAGTTAAATTGGTTTGTTTATACGAAAATCGGTTGCCATATCCGCATCCCCAGCTCCCCTCCCCCAAAAAAAGAAGGAAAAACCCAGGCAATTATATCAATTTTTCCTTTTTCATCTCTTGGAAATCGTTGTGGCTTCATGTGATCCATATGATCCCATGCCAGACGGACTCTCACACTCTTGTGTGTGGGGGAAGTAACGACATTGGGACGTGGGTGGCATTGGTGGTGGGTGGTAATGGCGTTGGTCCTTTATGCAATTTAGTTTTCCTTTCCTTTCATTGTCCGGCCATCCATAAACACTTTTGTAATAGCCTTCTTTCAGAGGCAAATATTCTCTACCGCCACCGCCATGGCAACCCCAATGCCCCTTCGCAAAAGGTCGGCTCTGGAATGCATTTCGCTTGGAATATTTTTCATATCTAACTATATTCATCTGTGAATGGCAGCACTGTGGTCTCTTTTTGTTGTTCTCAGAAACATATTTTATTTTATACTTTACGACCGTAAATGTATGTGAGTGTTTGAGTATGAGCGTGTATGTGTATGTGTGTGGTCTTGCATAGAAATGAACTGTTTAATAACAAATTAAGTAGTTTAGGTTAACATGCATACAATAGTTTAATAATTTATTCATGACATTAAATTGTTTTTGCCATCGCCATCGTCAGATAGGATTTCTAGTATTTATTTGCTACCACCAGCACCACCAACTAACATAGCTTAGCTTTGCTTTACTACTATTAGTTTAGAATTTATTGTAGTTTTCTTTTGTTAGTTGGAACTAGAATGGATTTCAGAAAATGTCAGTTAGACAGTTCATTCATTCAGTATGTTCGTCAGTCAGCAGCAGCAGAAGCTATGCACTGTAAATCAAACAAGGATGACGTGTTTTGCTACTAAGAAAATTGTCTGCCACAAAAAAAGGACCTCGTTCTACATACTGTCGAAGAAAAGGAATGTATGCATTTTTTCCTAGTTTAAGCTTTTATGTTGTTCTCGAGAAGTTCTGTAAGGAAAAGGGAGTATAATGTGTTATGATATGTTCTTCTTTTTGGTCATAAGTTCTTGTCCTTGAAGTCGTATGGCTGTAAACAGATTTATAGCTATAGAGATTTGTTTGAAGTATGAATGAGAATGTCAGAACAGAGTATGATTTGTAAATGGTGGATAATAAATGGGTTTAATTTATGTTTAAACAGAAAATAAATTAAAAAATAAAATAATGAGAAAAAAACAGCATTCCAGATAATGAAAAATAAGAAAACTGATATTTAGAAACTTAAATATTAAAATATAATAAAGTTAAATATAAAACAAGTAACGAAATGGTGGTATGTCATAACGTTCATTGAAATAATGATTACAGAAAAATTTCCTATTCCAAGTCCACTATATCCATGGACGTAGCGACATCGCTTTTATGGACATTGTGATACCGTTCAAAGTGTTTCATCCGCCATGGACCTTATGACACTTTTTAAAGTGTTCATTTGCCGTACAGTGACAGTTTATAGAAATATATGTAAATAATTTTCTGATTTTTTAGAATTTTTTATTTTTTCGAACTAAATTTGGTAAAAAAATCATATATTTTTGTTGCGGAAAAAGTACATTCCAAAAATTTGATATGGACTAACAAACATGTCAAAGATTCTTTTAAAAATATTGCAGAAAAAAAATTTCGTGATATATTTTTGATATTGCGCAATATTTTTTTAATGCAAAAGAATTTGTCCAAAATGCAACATTACGTAATTAGTAGTTTATCTGCAAGAGAGTCCATGAAATATCCCTCCAGAATGTCATTTGACGCATTGCTCTAAAATCTTCATTTGTATGTGAAAAACGCGTTTGAAAATTTCAATTTTGACAACAAATTTTGCTTTTTTCCGAATTGAATGTCCAATAACTTGGTCAATCGCTGATCGTTTGACCCAATATTAGCATTCTCCGAGTTTCTATGCTTGGACAATAAACGAGTACAATTTCAGGCAAATCGGACAACTTTTATTTTTTACCTGGGACACTTGAGGAATTTTGCCCCATATATAATATATTATAGATACAAAATGTGAAAAATTAATTCTTGAGTGATTGACTAACTGATCAGGTCCCTTGAGGACTGAAACCTGCCCACATATTATTCTTTTGAAACATTTTCACATTGTTTTTGTCATTGGGTCCACGATAAAGGAGCAGTACCTGAAACAAAGCAATAAGTTCAACTTTGAACTTCGAAAATTATAGTTCTGAAGCAGTCGTATGATGACGTATCACATCACAACATATATTGTTTGTTGTGATTATGGTCAATTATTTGTGGTGGATGCTGATCAATCCGAACAGAAGAACAAATCGGTGAAATTCAGTACAGATACTTCTTATAGCTGCAGGTATCTTGGGCAATATCGGTAAATTTTTTGATATAGCCCCGATATCGACATATACTTGTAGACCACACATCCAACGATAAAAATGTTAAATCGAACATTATTAGCTGTGTTGCCAACACATTGCGTGATAAATTGCATATTTTTTGAAGTTATGTGGAAATATTTCTCAAATTATTGAAGAGATTAAACACTCAAGGAAATAATTCTAATGTTAAGTTATGTGACAAAATATATTAAATTCCGAAATTTATAAATTTGTTACTATACATATATCCATAGAAATTAAGATTTTGTTTACTTTTCTTATAGAGGGTCATGCTACGAGTTAGAAATATAGTGGTTAGTGTAATAATTTGCTTTGTTGCATTGTGTAATTAATTGTAGGGACGTTAATATAATCAAATAACTCATTTATAATAATTTTAATATTATTTCTCTTTTCTTCATTTTCAGGTGAGTGCTCAAAAAATATATATATGTTCCAGGTAACTCATCATCATCATCGTTCATCAACTTTAAACTTTAAGGCTTATTTTAGGTAGTACAAAAGTGAATTTTGATCACAAGTTTGACATAGTTTAGGTTTAGATTAGGGGGGGCAGCCGGAGTTACCAACTCACATAGTGAGGGCGCTAGTGCTACCAAAGGCTCAAATGCCCCTCATGTAAACCAATATGTTTGATATACAAAGTTATCAAACATCGTTTGCCATTTAATTGTATGCAATCTATTATTATACCCTCACTTTAGTGATTTGAGGGTATACATATATCATTTGCTACGGTCCAAAAATGTAACACATCGAAGGAGTGACCTAAGACCCTAAGTATGTTCGGCGGATATCTCTTTTGGGTCATTTTAAGTCGAATGAGCAATGTCCGTCCGTCCGTCTGTCTGCTGGCTGGTGCCCACGATAACTCTCGAAAGGAGTAACCGATTGATCTAAATTTGGTATGTAGTAATATGTGTTTCTATCTCCGGCTAAGTTCGAAGGTGGACCATATTGGTCCACTCTTTCGACCATATTGGTCCACTCCACACTCAACATTTTTGCACTGTGTATAGTTTTTAAAATTCCTACAGTCGTGTTAAAAATTGAAGTCATGGCCACACCCGTTTTAGTACCTTCCATACAAAAAGAGCCAAGACATACCAATATTAAATAGCTCATAATATAGGGTAATATAAGTAGAGATACTTTTTCAATAGCCTTTTTTTGACTGATCACGTGTCACGTGTCATACTGTCAAGTTATTTTTGTGAAGTATTGTTTGGCATTTCATCATGGAAAGACTTACGCGTGAACAACGTTTACAAATTATTCAGTTTTATTATCAAAATAATCGTTCGCCAATTGCGCTAAGTCAAATTTTTTTAAATCCAAAAAAAAACTCTTCTGACATGAATGGTATGACAAGTTTCAATGTTTTTTAACTCGTGAACAACAGTTTTCATAGCATTCATGTCAGATTGTATGCAGATTTTTCTTTGATTATTTGTCGTACATATCAAAATTTTTCTTAGAGTGTAGTAATTAATAATTGAATTAGATTAAATTTTTAATGTCTAACAAAATCAAATATGCTTTAACATTTTTTTAAAATACATATTTTATTATGTATTTCAAATAATGAAAAGAAAGTCATTTATTCAAAAATTCCTAAAAAAATCTAGCCAAACAACAATGGACTTTAAATCTATCGTATTTATTTCTCGAATCTTTAACAAAACATATAACACTATTCCATGGCCTCATCTTCGACTACTAATACAAATCATGATTTAAATAGAAAACGAACAATAAAGAAATTACTTTTTATTATTTCGATTCATTTCGCATAGAAATCAAATCATTTATGGACACATCTGGTTATTGGTTTATGACAATACAACACAATTTCACAATTATAATATGAAATACGTATATTATTTACACATCCATACATACGTACAAATTTCTCACAATATTCTTTGTTATCGTTGCCTTTTGACATGAGTTTCGTTGATTTGTTTTGTTTCGATTTCGCATTGTTTTCTTAGTACATACAACAAATTGTACTTCCTATATATTTATTTTTTTCTGGGAAACAGAGGAATATGCTACTCTGCTTTTCTTCCGGTGCTCCGTGTGTGTTTAATATGATACGATATTTTTGCCATTTCCTATCTGTGCATTTGTTTCTACACAAAAATATGACTATTTCTATATACATATATTAATATATCGTATATTTATTTGTTTAGACACTAGGGTGGAATGTAATGCTGAAGAGTTAGAGTTGTACATTATAAAGATTTCTAAATGTGTAATTCTTTATTTGTCTACGGTATCATTTCATTCTGGGATATGGTTAGTATATATTGAGGCGGAAGCCTCAAAATTGTCTCCGAAATGATAAAGACTCTCGATTATCCAGCAAATTTTGTTGTGTTGAAACTCAGTTCTATATTTTTGATGATTACTTCATTATATTCTCGGGCACGGGTCATATATTTATTTACATTCTCGGATATGGATAGTATATGTCGAAACGTTCTAATTTACAATCTTCCCCTAAAAGTCTATCTCTTTTGATTACCCAGCAAACTTTGATGTTGTAGAGCTCAGCTCCACAATACTGACGGTTTTTTCATTTTATTCACGGACTTGAATAATATATTTGGAAATTTTCGTCCTGAAAATTGTCCCCGAAATGAGTAACCTTCTTCACTACACAGCATTTTTTTTTTGTGGTGGAACTCAGCTCTACAATTTTGAGGGTTTCTCATTTCATTCTCGGATATGGATGGTATATTTAAACTTCAATATTGTTCCCACAAATAATGCCTTTATAGATTACCCAGCAAACTTTGATGTTTTAGAACTCAGATCTACAATTCTGATGGTTTATTTATTATATTAACGAAC
Source organism: Eudasyphora cyanicolor (assembly GCA_963930755.1). Classification (NCBI taxonomy): domain Eukaryota; kingdom Metazoa; phylum Arthropoda; class Insecta; order Diptera; family Muscidae; genus Eudasyphora; species Eudasyphora cyanicolor. The sequence continues at coordinate 155,530,240 of OZ005738.1, read as the reverse complement.
ACGGATCATACATTTCATTACATTCTCGGATATGGATAATATATTTCGAAGTTTCTACCTTAAATTTTTTCACGAAATGACTAAACTTGTTAATTTCCCAGCAAACTTTGTTGTGGTAGAACTCATATCTACAATTCTGATTGGTTTTTTATTACATTCCCTGAAATGCATAATATATTTCGAAGAATTATTTCTTAAAATTGTTTTCGAAATTACTATCTTTATTGTCTACGTTTTCTTAGAATTGCATGCAGAATCGAAAAAGAAAAAAATGCCCTCCACCCTAATGCATAGATTTGAAAAGTCTGTTCTGCTCATATGGAAAGTAATGTTCAACTGTTTTATTTCAATACGATAATGATCATTTGTCCGATTTTATATATCAGTGAATTGGTTGTATATTCTTTGGGTTGGGGAGTTGTCTTTATTACTATTTGCTGTCCGCCTGGCTATTGTTGTTCTTCATAGTGTGTAGATGTGTGTGCATCCCTCCGACGTCCACTTTCTATTGCTATTTATTTAATAAAATTATTGTTAGCCGTATTAGTTTTCTTTAGTTCAATTCTTAGAATAAACAACACCGTAGGCTTGGTCATGTAAAGCTATAGGATATGTCCGCCATCAAAACAACTAGAGTTTGATTAGTCCATTGAGACTCCCTGGGGGAGATGGACTATGTTATATTTATTGTTTCTCAGAAATATGTTCATATATTAACTCATAACATGGCGGATTTTATTAAAGACAGTAGATTATAGATTTTTGCATATTATACTTCGAAGAAATCATAATAATGGATTATAATCGCTGAACCAACTACTCAAAATTCAAGAGTCGTTACATATTTATATTCCCTCAATAATTATCAAGCGAATGGAAGGAGTGACCTAAACGCCTATACATATGTGTTTGGGAGCAATCTATTTCAGTATATTGCAAGTCATTCTAGCTAAGCCCGTCCGCAAGTTTATCAAGATGGTGGAGTTAATAACTCTCGCACGTAGCGATCGAATTTTGTATATCGTTACATCATCTCCAATTACTGCTTAAGCTTGAATATGAGCCTTATTGACCACCTTCCTCCACACAAATTTTCGAACTGATCAATTCTTCTGTGATTTAACTCCTAGAAATATTTGTATTAGAAAATTCAATATTATATTTCTCTGAAGGTATAGGATTTATTTCACCCATAATTCAATTTTAAATTCAAATTCTGGTAACTGAGTGGCCGAGCAGCCTAAATATGGGCTAGCTTTAAGTGGGCCATAAACGCCTAAAATAATGCTGCATTTAGTTTAATTATCGCTTTATAGGACTAGGGTTAAAAGTGTTACATAGAAGGAGTGAACTAAGACTCTAAATATGTTTGTCGGAAATCCGTTTTAGGACACTTTAAGTCATTTGAGCAATGAGCTTGTCCATTTATTTGGTATGTGCACACGAGAACTCTGGACCGAAGTAACGGATTGACTACAAATTTGGTATGTGATAATAGTTTTTCATATTTCAGGCTATTATCAAAGATGGGCCAAATAGGTCCACTGCTTCTAGAACCTCCCTCACAAAGGTTAACAATTAGTGAAGTACTGATTTTCTAATATCATCTTTACTACCTATCCGAATCATCTGTAGTTTCACACATAGTACACTCAAAAAAATGTATTTCCTAAATTTTAGTAAAATCCATACTCCAATTTAGTTCAATGTTTTTATTCATATTGAGTTAATTTTTTCTTAAAACTGGGAAATTTTATTAAGTACTACCAAATTTTATTTTTTTGGGGGATATGCAGAATAGTTCGTTAACTACAAATGAGGACATATTTTTACTAAAATAATATTTCTTGAAAAAAGTTCGAATATACATATATTTATCAAATTTAAACATATGCGGTGGACACCCAACATAGACATAAGGAAATTATGAACTAATAATGGAAAGCATGATATTTAGGAAATTTTAACTAAAAATAATCATGAATCCTTATTTCGAGTCCATGAATTTGAACTCAAAATTAGGAAAACATACTAAAATCAAGGAAAAATTAACTATTTTCGGACTATGTTGTAGTGTTAAAAACACAAAAAATTCTGTCCTTTTTCGGAACGAATTTTTATTTATTTTTTCGCAAATCGTTACTTGCAGAAACTTAAATTTATGGAGAAACATTAAAAATGTTACGCCGGGACGAGAGTCGAACCGACAACCTTATGATAGTGAGCCAGACACACTATATATCGAGCTACGAACCTCTTTTGGGATTGATATGAAAATGTTATTCATAATAAAATTTTCCGTCGCCTATAAATATAGTATATGGCAACTCTATTTAGCATTCTATGATGGCAATCCTTTTATCAAATTCAAGTGTACATAAAAATACATTGTTACGAAAAATTTTATATATATTCATAATTGTATTTAAAAACAAATTTTTCATAAAAATTTAAGTGTCTACGTAGCTCAGTTGGTAAACATGTGGTTCAGAAAACGGAAGGTTCTGGGATCGAATCGCATTCGGAGGTAAAATTTTATATACATAATGTTTAATGTTTAATAAAATAAATTTCAATTCCTAAAATAAAGCAGAAGAGAGAAATCCAAAGAGGAAGTTGGTAAGAGAGAGATTCCAACATATAAAAAATGGAGGAGGAAAATGATTGAAGTAGGATCGAAAATCGCAAAAAAATCATGGACTTAAAAGTCGAAGAAAAATTTTAATTTTTCTTTTCTTTTTGCATAAATTTAATTAAATTTTCCTAAATCTGAGTAAAAATGTACTTGCAATAAGGGGTAATTCCAAAGAAAATCGACCCAAAAATGACGATTTGAAAATTTTACATTTTTGATTTTGCTGAAATTTTGCATGCGCATACTGCAAGATGATACGAAATAATGACAGTTTACCGTGTGTCAAAATTTGTAGCGGTTTAGATTTTATAGGGTGACAAAGTAGGACATCTACATTGTTTTGTATAAAATTATGCTATATTCAAGTCGCCATAACTTTTGAACGGAATGTCAGATTTAATTGAAATAAGTTCCATCTTAAAGATATTAACGATATTTCTAAGTATTTCACACATAAGGATAACTATATGTGTATTAAGGATATCAAAAGGACGAAAATGTCCTTAATCCTTAATTATCCTGAAAAATGTATTTTCAATTTTTTTAATTTTATTTCTGAATATTACCGCCATATTGCTCCATAAAATATAAAATTTTCAGAATGGGTGCTCAATGGGTTCAAAAGATATGACTTATTTAATGTCCGTCTGTCTGTCCGTTTGACTGGTTTATGCCAGTGATATCTCTGAAAAGGAGTGACCGAATGACGTACAAATTAGTATGTGGTAATATTTTCCTCAAACCTACTTAATGTTTTGAAGTGGCCCATTTCGGACCCCTCCTTGTGGTACCTCCCTCACAAATGGTTAACATTTTGTGACATGTTAAAACTGTTATAACTTCTGTACTACTCATGGGAATCCAATGAAATTTCATACATAGTAATTATTTCACCGTATTCATAAGCTGAACAAAAATGGGCGAAAATGTCACGCCCCTTTTGGTACCTCCCACACAAAGGGACCAAATTTTACAATAAGTTCCCAGCTTATAACATTAATACCAGTGCATAAAAATTCTTGAAATTATGTGCAGTGTAATATTTTTATAGTACCTACAGGCCAGTACAAAGTGGGCGTTATTGTCCTTCCCCTTCTAGTACCTCTCACACAAATTCTAACAATTTTGTGAAATGTTGAAAAATTATAAACTCGCTAAAGTAAACACATAAATAAAAAGTTCTAACATTTCACAAAATTGTTTGAATGAAATTTCATTGGATTCCCATGAGTAGTACAGAAGTTATAACAGTTTTAACATGTCACAAAATTTTAACCATTTGTGAGGGAGGTACCACAAGGAGGGGTCCGAAATGGGCCACTTCAAAACATTAAGTAGGTTTGAGGAAAATATTACCACATACTAATTTGTAAGTCATTCGGTCACTCCTTTTCAGAGATATCACTGGCATAAACCAGTCAAACGGACAGACAGACGGACATTAAATAAGTCATATCTTTTGAACCCATTGAGCACCCATTCTGAAAATTTTATATTTTATGGAGCAATATGGGGGTAATATTCAGAAATAAAATTAAAAAAATTGAAAATACATTTTTCAGGATAATTAAGGATTAAGGACATTTTCGTCCTTTTGATATCCTTAATACACATATTGTTATCCTTATGTGTGAAATACTTAGAAATATCGTTAATATCTTTGAGATGGAACTTATTTCAATTAAATCTGACATTTCGTTCAAAAGTTATGGCGACTTGAACATAGCTTAATTTTTTACAAAACAATGTAGATGTCCTACTTTGTCACCCTATAAAATCTAAACCGCTACAAATTTTGACACACGGTAAACTGTCATTATTTCGTATCATCTTGCAGTATGCGCATGCAAAATTTCAGCAATATCGAAATTCATAAATTTTCAGAGTGGGTCGATTTCCTTTGGAATTACCCTAAGGACAAAAGTATGCTGAATATGCATAATTTCAAGTCAGAATTTGCTAGTATTGAGTTAATTTTCCCTATTTTAATTTCAATAGTTACTTAAAGGAAGTACGAGTTAACTAGAAATAAGTTAAAAATATTTCATAATTGTGAGGAAATGTATGAACTTGATATAAGGAAAAATAGCTTTAGCGAAATACGAAGTTCAATATTCCTACAGTTAAGTTCATTTTAACTTGCTCTAGGGTTCACTTTTTTTTGAGTGTAATAGTATATCTGTCGCTATCGCCTTGAGAAAAATGGACGAAGTGGCCCTCCCGTTGGTACCTCTCATGACTTTACAAATTCTCGAAGAATTTGCATATGTTTGTGTGCCTTTGTCCACATGCAAGATTTGGCTTAGGCGAAAGGCAATCAGACAGTCAAATAAAAGATGGACAGTAATTGATACCTGTAGGGTAGCTAGACAAATCTGGACAAGATACAAAGTGATAAGGTCAAAATGTGTCCTCGCACTGTCTACATTATTGTTAGTTCTGACGTGGCACTAATCGGCGCCAGAAGGTTAGGTATTGAGTCAAATGACTTCTGCATGAAATGATTAAGCATCTGCTTTGATACTATCCCTGTTTAAGTAACCGGCGTCGGGATATACTGGAGTCGGCCTTACTAGGAAATCTGACAGATCTTTCCGGTACTGATATTCGTACTATTGACAACTTTGCTTATCAAACAGGTTTGTTTCGATGAGTGGCATCTGTGCCCGTTCTATTACTACGGATCTACTTTGATCCATGTGAGCTGGCTACCACCCCAACCTAAACCTAAATGCCAGAACATATGTATACTCGTACAGTGTAATGTATATGCAGAACCTTTTGTTACCTCACACACAAAATGGAAACAAATAATACCGAAATGAAATAGTTAATAACATTGATGCTGTACTTAGGTACAACGCAATGTTTTTGAAGTATCCTTCTGGTACCATCAAACCTAAATGTTATCATATTCGGTATTTTAGACAAATTTTGCAATGACTATATAAGTAGAATGTGTAAAATGTTTGCCCCATTCTGGCTCCCACTCAAAGTACCATATTTATACCTGACACCACACTGTGGTATATGGTATTACGACATTAGTTTGTAACTCCTAAAAAACAAAGAGATAGACCCATTGTTTATTATACCGATCGGCACAGAATCACTTTTTCAGTTGATTTAGCCATGCCCGTCTGTCTGTCCGTCTCTCTGTCCATGTAGTCTTGTTCGCAAAGCGCAAGTCCCAAATATAGGGTGATCCAATTAGAGATACTTTTTTAATAGCCTTTTTTGGCAGATCACGTGTGAGCCGTGTCATGCTGTCATGTTATTTTTGTTAAGTATTGTTTGGCATTTCATCATGGAAAGACTTACGCCTGAGCAACGTTTACAAATCGTTCAACTTTATTACGAAAATTCACGTTCTGTGAGGAATGTGTTTCGTGTACTTCGCTCAACTTATGGTCAACATAATCGAGTCATCGAAAATTGGACTCAACGGATGGACCATCTGTCAAAAAGGCTATTGAAAAAAGTATCTCTACTTGGATCACCCTATATAAAACGATCTTTAAGAATATTGGTACAGATGCATTTCATAGACTACAGACGATCCCTATTGAAAATGGGGCATATCGGTCCATGTCTTGATATATCCCCATATAAAGGTCCCCACCGATGTCACTTCCTGACACTCTAGGGAATACATTTTGCAGTTGAACTGGCTGAAATTTAAGAATTTATACTTTATATTGGACCCAATCGTAACTAGTAAAAATGGGGCACATCGGTCCATGTCTTGATATAGCCGCCATATAAAGGTCCCAACCCATGTCACTTCTTGAGAATACATTTTTCAATTGATCTGGCTGAAATTTAGGAATTTATACTTAACTTAATCGTTCCTAGAGAAAATGGGGAACATCGGTCCATGTTTTGATATTACTCCCATATAAAGGTCTCTTCCTATTAGACTCTTTGGCGTTCAAGGGGACGCATTTTTAATCCATCATGCGAAAATTTAACCTTTTTAATGAATTACTCGTATATCGTCTCTAATGAAAATGGTGCATATCTGTCCCTGTTTTTAAAGTATAAGCCCCTTATGAACTCACGTTTTTTAACATATGTTCCAGGAATTTAGAAATACACTCTATTTAACCTGTAACTGTGCATAGTATTAATGGTTCACTGTGCATTTGTTGGTGTAGTGTATTATACAGTCGTCCCCGCCCGACTTTAGTCTTTCCTTACTGGTTTTAAATTACATTACTCATAAAGTGTGGGTATAATTTAGTAGGTTTACCGCCTGGAATTTTCTTACTTGTTATGATAAATAGTAATAAAATTAGCTTTTAATATTATATACAATTAATATATGTTAAATTAAATTTAATGTACCAGAAATACGTAAAAAGTTTAAACAATTCCAATTATTTTTCCAAATGCTCCTCGCTTCACTATCATTCTCTTAACTTCAACCGAAATTGTGGACCATTTAGCGACGTTATATTGGGAGGCAGGGCATAACCATAGCCTTGGACCAACAATACAAGCCTATTGTCACAGTTACATCGAATGAGTCAGAGTTTGCAGCCACTCACGCAAACACACACACACGCGTACACACATAATAAAAACAAGGACAATAAGGCTGACATGTTGTTTATCTAAAGTAATTTTTAACGCTAAATAAAACAAAATATTTATTATATTCAAATTTATTATAAATAAACTATTTGGTTGGTTGATTTTGCCGACTGGCAAATAAAAATAAAAACCAGACAACACATATGAGTATAGTAACCGAATATGTTGACACACATACCACACTTGGCTGGCTGGCTGGCAGGCGAACAAACACATTTGGTAAATAGTATCAAATTGTAGACCATAAACAAATATATGAATTTAATAACACCAATTTATGGTGGGAGTTCATAAAAAAGGTATGTTTTGGCAACAACAGCAACAACAACTAGAAAAACATTAACAACTATTACATGCAAGCACTCGCACACACACACAGGCAGCACATAAACTCAGTCTTCTCTCTATTAGCATTGAGTTTTATTGCATATGTGGTTCTGGTTCCGGTTGATGTCCTGGTTGTTGTCCTCGCTGTTTTTGCCGCAGCTACTGCTGACATGTTGTACTAGTAAAACAGTAAGTAGTTAAATCAATATATTTATGATGAAATTTATACAACCATCTATGCTCTTCCATGAAAAAGAGAATATATCGCTTATACGTACACCCACACATATGTTTATAAACAAATGGGGATTCAATACGGATTTGCTTATATTTGTTGTGTTCTCTCAGGCGCGCGTTATGTAGAACATTTCTATTATGCCAACGTTACTAATACACTGACATACGTATAAACAAAATCATAAACTAATTGAACAATTTTATTATTGCTAACTTTGCTTTACTTTTTCCCACGATAATATGTATATATTTATGAAGCCATAAAATTGGCAAAATGTGTATTTATGATTACACTAGTCTACACAAGAACGAGGAGCTGTGGGATAATAAATATATGTCTGGTAGATGAAAATATTTTTATGCACATGGCGTCCTTGTGAAGGGGGAAATAAATTAGAAATTGTCTGTCGGGTAAACCGATAAAAGTGTAACGTCACTTTGTGAGAAATATAATATGGAATTTGGTGGTTTGGGATATAATTTTGCTCTGAACAGCTGGAACATTTACATTACACTCTACTGAATCTAAAGTGTTTGTATGCATTTGCATTAATGTTATGCGTTATTCCAATTTGATATGATTTGGTCCTTGGGCTGATAGGTAAAAAATGGGGTGTGGTACTTGCGAATATTCTGCAACTGATTCCGGCAAACAAGGGGTAGGCCTTCGCAGTTTTACCAGTAAAAAAACCCCGTTATTTTGTGACTTTTTATTTTTTATTCAAAAACTTCAGTAAAACATTCATAAAAAAATTTCAAAATTTAAGAAAAATATAACTTTGCCATTAAATATACCCACTGTGTCGAAAGTTATACTTTCTAAAAATATAATTTGTCAAAAATATCAATATTGACAAACAAATATAAAAAATATTTCAAATGGACAAGCTTTTGTTTCAGTAGGTATAATAATTCATCAAATATTGTTGTTTATCCAGAAAAGATCATGAGGGATGTTAGGGAAAACATAAGTCATTCCTAGCATCTCCGGTTGAACCAATTTGATTGCTTTAATAAGCTCAAAAGTTGCCGGATTCCAAGTTAGTTCATTCCGTTTTCTAGTGAGAGCGGGTCACAGACACAGAACTTGTTCCATTGATTCCTCCTCCCCTTGGTCACCACAGTTTTCAGGGATTTATAGTAGCTTGGCTATCAGAGAAAATTTTAATACCGACTTCGTTAACAATATTAATTTTGTATTGTATCGGCCACTGCTGTAGTTCCAACGACGAGACATTTTCTTGTCCTGGTGAATTAAAAGTTGAAAAGCTTCTGATAAACCGAAGAATTCGATATTTGGTTACAATAACGCTGGCGATCTCTGATGGCTGCGCCTCAAAGAAATCCCCAATTGAAGTATTCAATTAATCTTCAGAATCGCCTGGAAAATGTGTATCCAGGAGCACTCCCACCAATTCATCACTGGACGTTGTCCATATTTCTTAATGTATCCAATAGTACAAGGTGCTGAGGCTGTAGATAACGTTTATAGACTTTTTTTGCATTTTGTATTTTTTTTCTGAATAGAGAACCTTTCAAGAATATTGTGTGAAAGTTTGAGGTGAATCGGAGCAAAACTGACAAAGATACAGCAGTCTAAGCAACCGCGCCTTATACGTGACTCAGTACATCAGAAAAACTTTAAAGCGATTTTCCCACAACCCATGCTTTCAAAGACGATGTCCCTCATAACTCAAAAACTACTGAACCTATCTTATTTCTTTATATAATTTACGAGGTAATGCTGTCGAGTTTTTTTTTGAAATTGTTTTTTTTTTTATTTGACAATAGCGAATTAGTCGATTTTTTCTCGCAAATATCGTATTTTTCACTTCAAAGTGTTCCCAAAAATGTAAAAATGTAAATTTCAAAAAAAAAAAACTTGACAGCGGTACCTTACTACAACGAGTATCTAACTAAATAAATTTATTTTTTTAATTTCGGGGGATCCGTTATGCTCTCGTTGCCATAATTTTTAATATTTTTTATGAACATTTTACACAATAAACTTTGAAAGTTATACTTTAGTGAACCATTGGTTTCAATCAATAAATTTTGACCGTTCGCCACACAAAAAAATCATAATGATATGATATCTTTGGTGCCCCCACTGAAATTGTATGGCTAAAATTGTCGTCGAATATTTTAATCCCTAAATGTCCTTTTTGAAAGGACTTTTTTTTATTTTTGTAGAAAAAAGTGCCAAATTGACCCATTAGGAGGGGAGCTAGAGGGTTAAGATCTCCCACAAAAATGATCCTAATGAAATTCTACTATATAACTCTGACAATGAGAAATCTCTCAGAGATTAACTTAAATCTTACAAAAATGTGGACAAGTTTTGAAATTTTCGTTAAAAAAATATGTAATTTGGAGAAGCGTGGCAACACTTTTAATACAAATTATAAGAGTAATATAAATCTTTATATATAAAATCCTTTGTACGTTTATTAGTAACGCATGATCTCCGAAACCATAAGAACGAATGAGCTAAAAATTCCACATTAGGTTCAGTTTGGGGCCATCTGTGTTTTAGAATTATTTTAACCGCGAAAAATGGCAGAGTGGTCAAGTTATTTGCATTTCCAGACCGATTTTACTGAAACTGAAAATATGTTTGTGTTTAGTCTTGATAATAGTGTGTGTGTATTATTCTAACCGGTACATGGCGCTGGAGTAGACTTAAGTCCAATAAATATTTTTATTGTGATTTTTTGCTGAAACTGGAAATTTATGCATTTTTTACTGAAATATCAATGAATAACAAATCAATTCATCCCAAACAGAACGAGCAGGACAACGTCTGCTGGGGTCAGCTAGTATATTATACTTTCTTTTTATAATTTTCTCTATATCTCCAAAAATACTAAATAAGTATACAAAAATACAAAAATGAAGTACTTTTTGAAAATTTTAATTGATATGGCCATAACTTTTGTTTCAATGGGCACACGTATAAAGTTCACTTGTATACCAAACTTTATTGCCAACTTATAAAAACTGGTGTGATAAATCAGTTTATGAACTGCGAAAAATCGATTTATATTCTGCAGAATGCTACGCCAGGGTCAGGAAAAAAACCATTTTCAAATGAGACAAAAATGTAATAACGCCAGAACATATACTTATATACAAATGAATGTATTTCATCTAAATTTAAAGAAAACTAAAAATAGTTTTGTAGTATTTTTGATTAGGGAAGGGTTCGATGTGAGACCCAATGCTTTTAGAGATATACCCAGAGGCATTTAATTTAGCTCACAAAGCGGAAACGTATATTGTAAACCCTACTTCCTTAATCTCACCTTCGAATTCACTACGATTTTAAATTTTCCAGTAAAGGAAGAGTAGAGGCTGGATATTTTAGACACTATAGGTAGCCCGGAACAATGGCTACCACCATAAGCTATTCAGCGTTCTCGGTATATATTTAGAACCACTTTGGTTATTGAATTACTACAAAATATATATGATATATTTCGACCCAAACAGAGAGATTTTATTTATTGATTTATATGTATTATTACAAGGTACCTTTATATTCAAAATTTTACGGCCTAGATTTTGCAGAGACAGACCAGAGCCTCTGCTGGGAATGACCCACGACCCCTCAACACATAGGCGAGCACACTACCAACTCACCTACCGGGGCGCTCAAAGGAGAACAATTACATTCGAAAATAATTAGGAAACAATATTTTGAAAAATGTTAATATTTTTCATTGACAAATATTTTCCAATTTCACTAATCCCTTATACACTGCAATGCTCTCCTTTTTGCCGTGTGCTATTCTTCTACACTAGTATTTGTATTTACCTACCCTGATATAATTGGATTAACTTTTTTTGTGTGTATGTATGTATGTAGAGCGAGTATTGGCATTGTCTATTTGTTACAATTTCAACTGATTTTCATAGAGATAATCAAACTCTAAAAGCCCTCAAGCATAGCATTGCAATTTAGCATATTTTGACATGAATTAAAAATAAAATCTTTTTGTGTTTGATTAACATTTGCATTTATCAACGTTTGCACTTTTATGAATTCATGCATTCATTCATTGATTCAATTTTGCAAAATGATGAACTGAAAAACAGTTGGTTGCGAATGCATAACACTATGCAATTATAAAATCATTAGTTATTAGATTTTCAAGTATTTTGCATTCAATAAATTGGACGAGATGAAGTGCAGCGAAACCGACTAGACTATAGGCTATTCGGGGCATTTTGAAAGCAATAATCGAGGATTGGAGCAATTGAACTGATTTAAAAATTTCATTGCATCAATGTCTACAAGAAAAATATTTGCCCATGGGGTCATCGAAATTTCTTTCTTTGAATGGTATTTCAAACTTGTGGGCAAATTTCGAGAAAGAAAATCTTAGAAAAGCGGTGTTACGAAATTGTGCAAAGCAATTTTTTATAAATTTCGATTTTTCTATAAGAGAAGACGCAGAGATGCGACACTATTATACTTGCAGTATAAAGAACAACTTTAACAAGTAAAAAACGTTAAGTTCGACCATGCCGAATCTTATATACTGGAAATATCTTTGGATATGGAACATATCTTCAAACCATCCTTTTTGTTGAAACAAATATTAAAAAAATGAACGCTGCAATTTTTAGCCAAATTTTAGGCCCCAAATTCTTTAGCCAAACTCTTCATCTGAAAAATGTGGTATTTATGGTTACGGGGACTACAACAAAATATAAACTGACTAATTTTTTTTAAATTAATTCTTGCCAAAATAGAATACAAACTGCAAAGTTTCAGGTAAATTTGTTAGAAAATGTGGTGTTTATGGCTAAAACAAGCGTTTTTGGGAGTGACATTTATAGGTGGACTACAACAAAATATGAACTGATTTAAAAAATAAAACACAAACTGCAAAGATTCTCGTAAAACGCTTAGAAAATGTGGTATTTATGGCTTAAACAAGCGTTTCTGGGAGTTGTTTGCTTCTCCACAACAAAATATGAACTGATTTATAATCTGTTTTCTGTGATGAGTTCTTGTCTAAATAAAACACAAAATGCAGATTCGCTTAAAATACTTAGAAAATGTGGTATTTATGATTTAAATAAGACTATTTTTGAGCGACCTCTATAGGGTGACTATAACAAAATATAAGCCGATTTGCAAAATTTTTACTGTGATGAATTCTAGTAAAAATAGAATACAAACTGGAAAGTTTCAGCAATATTGCTTTAAAAATGTTGAATCTATGTCTCAAAAACCGTATTTGGGAGCGACCTCTATAGGGGACCTATAGCAAAACATTCACCGATATGGCCCATTTGCAATTCCAAAACACATGCAGCTATAAGCAGTATTACTACCAAATTTAATCAACCTAGCTCTATTATTACGGACTGTAGCGTGATTTCAACAGACAGACAGACGGACATGGCTAAATCGTCTAAGAATTTCACGACGATCATGAATACTTTATGGGGTCGCAGAACAATATTTCAAGGTGTTGCAAACGGAATGACAAAGTTAGTATACCCCCATCCTATGGTGGAGGGCATACAAAATATATCTTTTTCAAGTATTCGTCCAATCGATCCCACTTGAATGTTACAAACTTATTAACAATATTGTTTTGTCCTACTAATGTTATGCAGTTTAAAAATATTAATAATTTTTTGTTGAAATCAATTGATTTGTATTTAAATTAAATACACGGAAAACATATTACTAAATCTCCTGAATATGTATTTTCATTTGATACATGAATTTAGGATTATTTAAAATTAAATAAAGCAACCGCAGGCAAAGTTTAGCTACAGTTTTTTTATTTATTTATTCCATAAATCAATTTATTTATAACCACTGGTTCACAAAAACAAGCTCAAATTGAATTTAATAAAGGTCGTTTAAAAATTATTAATTATAAACTATTAATAGTTTTTCCCCTCTTATCAGGAGCTTTAAAATATTAAATTTTTGCTAAAAGAACTTAGTAGTTATATCCTTGTCTCTGAGATGTCCAAAGAAGTTTTACCTATAGTTTAAAGATGTGAATTCATGGCCCAAAAGACATTTAGATATTATTCTTAGTATTTTTTATCTTAACATTTAAAGAAACTTGGTCCCATCATTTGCAGATGACAATCGTTAAATCGAAAGGCATTGCCACTTTGATTATCAGCAACACCAGTAAAAGAGACTAGACATTTTTAAAAGTTTAAAGCAAAATATATGACTATCACCAGAACATATGGCCAAAACAAACCCTCACCAACCCAGCGACACATCCCTATACTTTGCACATTTATACTTAAATACACAAAATTGTACATATGTGTGTACATAAAATTGTATATATGTATATTCATACTTATATTATGCTTGTATAATCATAACTATTTCATCTCCAATGTTCACATAAAATGTCTACTCTTTTTGTTTCTTTAATATTGCTCTTACTTGTTCATCATTTTTTTTGGATAAACATACATATAAGTATGTATGTAACTAAACTTTATTTAATGTTCATCTCTGGCAATTTGTTTAGTTTTGGAATTTTGTTATTGTCGTTCGTTGATTGTTAATGAAATTAGTTTTCCATTCAGCAACCAAGATACAAAATTTTCTTTTGTGGTTCTTCTGTGTTTTTTTTGCAGATTTGCCAACAACCAAGTCTAGTTTTTATTTGATTATGGAAATTTTTCTTAATTACAAATTGAGAAAATTCCTTTTGACTGCCTAATGATGTATTTGTTTTTGTTTTTGTGGCTTACTATCAACATTAAAGGCACAAAATACCAAAGAATTTGAATAAAGTCAACTTAATGTAAAATCAAGAATATACACATAAAGAAAATAATTTCTTTAATTAAATTATTTTATTTAATTGTTCTAAAAATTATAGAGTAAAAAAATTTTTGAAATTCTTGAGGCAATTCTTAGAAAGAAAAGCAAAATTCATGTATACTTTTGAATTTCTTTAGAACTTAAGACATTTGATTTACTTCGAATAATAAACATTTATTATTTATACGTAATATGTCATTGATGTGCTCTTTTTGTAATAATCGTATATTTTAAGTCCATTTACTGGCTTCTTGAACAATTTTTGCTTTGAAAATATAACACATTGAAGGAGTTCAGTGAAAATGTGCATAATTGTCACAACCATAGTGTTAAAACGTTCAAAAATATAATTTTATTAAAAATTAATACGAGTATTTCATAATTTTAACAAGTTTTTAAAGACTAAAATCGGGCGAAGCAAACTATATAATACACTATAACACTATTAACCCCCATATCAAACGATTAACTTTCATCCCAGAGTGCTCGCCGTTGGTCTAAGGAGTGTAACTCTTCAGTCCCGTTTTTACTCAAACAATAAATTGCGTTTTTCTCCGATCATACAAAATGGCGTATGGAACAAAATAGCATTGAGCCGACGATATGGCACGTTATACCACACTATATCAAGCGACTACCTTTCATCCCAGACAGTTCGCCATTGGTCTAAGTAAATAAATATCGGTGGAAAAATAGCTTTTGTAAGGTTTACATGCAAATGAAAATATTTTCAATATGGACCGATTTTCTTCAAATATTGTAGCAACAATAACTCTTGAATTAAGGAACTGTGTACAAAATTGCATAATAACCGGATTTAAAACTCGAAAATGGTCGTCCTTTGTGCTCCTTTTTGCCAAATTGGACAATGATTGTATTTGAAATACAGTAGTCGGCATAAGTGTTTTGACAAAATCTTTTTGTAAATATTGAACGTTTTCCCGTGAGTATAACTCATAAAAAAACATTTTTTTTTGTAATATTGCCCAAGGTAGTAAGTCAAAACAACGGTCCGTTGGTCACAAAGTGAGCCATGGCGGTGGCTCTGTCATTTTCTGGGGATGTTTTGCGTCTGATGGGCTATGTTCTATCGTGAGAGCGATGAACCAATGTAAATATTTGAGTACCGTAAATGATAATGCCATTCCTTCCGTAAATAGGAGTATTGGGGAATCTTTAATCCTGCAACAGGATAATGACCCATTCCACAAAGCCCGGATGATAACTAACTAGTTAAAGAATGTTGATGTTACTACTTTGGACTGGTACCTCTTTATAAATAACGTCTGGGCTCTTCTGAAACGCAATAGAACAGTTTCGTAAAAAACAAGAAAGGTGAAAGTTTCTGAGGTCACTTACTTCCTTTGGAGACAGATATCTTCAGAGCTTATTCGAAATTTAGTGGATTCAGTACCGATACAACATCAAACAAGTAAAAGCGTTGAGTTCGGCCATGCCGAATCTTATGTACCCTCCACCATGGTTAGCATGTGACCTCACAAAATAACTCAAACCTAAAGAAAATAACACCGAAAACACACAAAAAATATAATAGTTGCAGTAGGAATCACAACAAGTTATATGCTATACATATATGGGAGCTGCAGCTATAAGAAGTATCTATACCAAATTTTAGCCACCTAGCTCAAGTATTATAGATTGTAGCATGCTTACAACAGACAGACGATCATGGCTAAATCGTCTTAGAATTTTAAGACGATTAAGAATATATATACTTTATGGGGTCTCGGATCAATATTTAGAGGTATTACAAACGGAGTGAATACAAAATGAATATCCTATGGTGGAGGGTATAAAAATGATTGTTGTTATAGGGTGTTATACATTTTACTAAATTCTTGTTATTTTTATACCCTCCACCATAGGATTGCAGTTTGTATTTAATTAAAACAAGAATTCATGACAGTAATTTTTTTTTAAATCAGTTCATATTTTGTTATAGTCTCCCTATAGATGTCGTTCCCAAAAAGGCTTATATAAGCCATAAACACCACATTTTCTAAGAAATTTAGCTGAAACTTCGCAGTTTATATCCTATTTTGGCAATAATTCATCTCAATAAAATGTATGCATACAAAATTTTATTTTGTTTTAGGATCGTTTCATGATTTGCTCCATATTCAAAGATTTTTCCCAGTAAAAAAATTTTATGCTATCCATGGTGGAGGGTATAAAAGATTAGGCATGGCCGAACTTAACGCTTTTATTTGTTTTTTACTTTTTTTTATTTTTAAACACTGTGAACACCTTAAAATATTGATCTGCGAACCCATAAGGTATATATACTTATATTATTAACCGTCGTGCAATTCTAGGACGATTAAGTCATGTCTGTCTTTCCGTCCGTCCGTCTTTCCGTCTGTTGAAATCACGCTACAGTCCGTAATAATAGAGCTAGGTTGATCAAATTTGGTACAAATAATTCTTAAGGTCGTTTGGGATTGCAAATGGGCCATATTGGTCGATATTTTGATGTAGCTCCCCATAGAGGTCGCTCTAAAATACAGTATTTGAACCATAGATACCATAGATTTTTAAAGCTCTTTAGATGAAACATTGTAGATTGTATTCTATTTTGACAATAATTTATCGCAGCAAAACTTTTAGAAATCGGTTCATATTTTGTTGTAGTCACCCTACAGAGGTCGCTCCAAAATAGGCTTATTTAAGCCATAAATACCACATTTTCTAAGCAATTTAGCTGAAACTTTGCAGTTTGTACTCTATTCTATAGGGTGGACGCAGTCCTCAAACATGTATGGTGGAAATTCGAGTTGGGTCGTTTTTAGGTAATTTGAGCAATGTTGGTCTTTGGTATGCGGTAATATTTCTATTTATCTATTTATTTTTTAAGGAAGGCAAGTATTGCATACCTTTGTGGGGCTACGTCACTGCATACTTCTTGGCTGCTGTACATTTAAACTGGAAATTTATAAATTGTTCGTGTGCCTTTACGTTTAATTATATCTTTAAATTTTTTTTTGTCAATATAATATTTTGATTTGGTCAGTGACTTTCCATTTTGATGTGAGTTTGTCTTGATTGGTTTCTGACTTAGCTTTCTGAGGATTGTCATTGTGTTGGCTTTTATGAAAACCGCCTAAAATTACTAAGAAGAAACCCCTTGATATCATTAATATAATTTATAATAAATGTGGCATACTTCTAGGCAAATGTGCATGTCGAAGCATGTAAATTGGAAATTTTAGAGTCGCTTATGTACCTTAAAGTCTAGGTTTCTTTTAAGTCTACTAACATTTCTTAAATATTTTGGTGTCCATTAAATATTTTGATTTGGTCAGAGACTCTGCGTTTTGGTGTGGATTTGAAACCCCCGGCTTGGCTTACGCTAGGAAATTAATTTTTGCTTAATTTTCTTGACTTTTGATGTTTCCTGTGGTAGCAACAAATTAAATTTCAACACGACTGCCAACAAACATGCAACACTTTCAGGTCTCGGTTAGGGAAATATATAGTTTATGGGGGAATGAATGAATGTCTAGCAACAACAACAATATGATTTGGTGAAACAAAGCAAATGAACAAAAAAAGACGAAATCAAAATAAGGTGCGGTAATGTTTTATTGCCTTTTTCAACAAAAGGCATGTACTTAACACGCAGATTTTGGTTGCAGGCTTTATTGTTGTGTTGTTTTTTTTTTGCTTTTGAAGGAGAAATAAGTCCTACGTATAAAAAGGGGTTAAAATTGGGTCGCCACGCATAAAGGTTTAATCAGTTCTTTCCATAATAATCTTTTTTCCATAGCCGGTGACTAACACCTTGATGTGTTGATGTTAAACATCAATAATGACACCTTAAGTCACAAATGATGTGCAGCCATATCCCTACAGACTTGGGTTGAAGTCTTCATATTTTATGTTGGGCAGTTTTTTATTTCTATAAAACCTCAATTCCTCTTTGCCTTAAGAAATTTGCTTCGCCCGGAAAACCCACCCTTTTTTGACATGGTTTGAAGTGATGTTTTGGTGTTGTTCTTCTGAAAATCTCTTTATTATTTTTTTGTCAAAAAAATTCTTTCAAACAAAACCTCCCCTTTACATTAATATTTGAATCTTTTATACGCTTTTAATCTTCTTTTTTGACAAATTTGTTCTGCTTGGCATGACGAAACACTTTTAAGCAACACTTGCTGCAGCATAACGCCCAAAAGTCCTTTATAAGGATTTCCTAAGTCTTGAGTTCTAAACAATAAAAGATGAGTAAGATGACTTAATTGGAAAGTCCTTTGGGAGAGGGTGAGAGAGCGAGTGAGGTAGGAGGAAGTAAATTTAAAATGGAAATAATAAAATATTCACATAAAAACCACATGTTTGATAGGTATTAAATTGCAATAATGTTTCACCCTCCCTCAAAGTATGCAACGGAAAGAAATCCCAATCAAAATTCCGAAGGCTTTGGGTCACCGAAGACAGCTCTCCCCCTACTCCCTCCACTTTATCGAATACTTTTCCGAGTTCCATCACTGCCGGTGTTATAATACCTCAATTATCCTCGACCGCAACACATGTAAAAGTTTTCCTGTTTTTTTCTTCTTCGAAAAATTGCAAAGCAAATAAAATTTCCACCTTAAAGTGAACGATGAGGCATGAAATGAAAATGCCTGTAATAAAGAAAATATGTGTGTTTTCCTTGTTATATGACTAAGAGGATAAAAGAAAATTTTCAAGTATGAAAATTATAAATTTTATAGGTTTGAGACTTTGTAGAAATACCGCAAAATAAAAAAATCCGCCCCCACACACACTCATATGGTCACATTTGCCAAGGATGAAGCCTTAGAACTCTGAGGAAATGAATGGAAAACATAATTCGAAAAAAAATGTTTAATGCAATTACGTAAGCATCCAAACACACATATGAATTTTCAGCTTGCATTCTAAGGGGATAGAAAAAAGTACAGTATAATTTCAGGCTTAAAATATAAAAACCAAATATTGTCTGTTTTTGGCTGCTTTAATATTAAATGTAATGTCTATAGCTAATTTGGTTAAGATAAAATTAAGAATTTAAAGAGAAAAGAATATACTAATTGTATTTATTAAGGTTTTACAAACTCAAAAACGTTACAATATCTGAAATATTTTGTTTTTCATAGTTTTTTTTTTCTTCTTTCACTTCTTGGAACATTGACTTTTCCCATGGAATATACAATTTAGCATAATTTAAGGTTATATAAAAACCATAAAATATTGCCTAATTTTAGGCAGCTCAAACATTGAACAAAATAATGTAATCTAATTAAGAAAACTCTTTAGCAAATAAAGTGAATAACAATTCAACAAGGATAGAATATACTACACCGGTCGAAACAATTTTTGGGTCCAATTTTTAAACCCTTCACCATTTGTAAAATATGCATATTTTGTAAGCATTTTAACTGAATCTTTGCAGTTTGTATTTAATTCAGAAAAGAATTCATCGCAGTAAAAAATGTTTAAGTCAGTTCATATTTTGTTATAATACACCTATAGATGTTGCTCCCAAAAAGGTTTATTTAAGCCATAAACACCACATTTTCTAAGAAATTTGCCTGAAACTTTGCAGTTTATGTTCTATTTTGGTAAGAATTCATCTCAATAAAATGTATACAAATAAAGTTTTATTTGGTTGTAGTCCCCGTGTAGATGTAGCTCTCAAAATAGCTGTTTTGAGCCATAAATAACACATTTTTCAGGTGAAGAATTTAGCTAAAGAATTTGCGGCCTAAAAATTGCAGCGTTCGTTTTTTTTTAAATAATTTACTTAAACAAAAAGGATCGTTTCCTGTTTTGCTCTATATCCAAAGATTTTTCCAGTAATAAAATTGAATGAAATCCATGATGGAGGGTATATAAGATTCGGCTTGGCCGAACTTTACGCTCTTACTTCTTTATAGTTACAAAATCTATCGGAATAATATGAGTTTTTGTTTTTTTAAGATGTTGGGTTACGAATTAAAAAAATTGCCTACATTAAGACAGCTTCATAGTATTGATGGAAAATATCAAAAGCAATTTAGAGGTAAAAAATATAGGAAATATAGTTGCGACAGTCTTGAAGTAAGTGAGCGATATGTCATTTCGAAAATACGTTGTACTTTATGAATGTTTTATTTTTAACCAAAGCAATAATACAGTGCTCAAAAATATTACATTCTTCTTCTGGATGACTAATATTTTGAAAACAAACCTGTTTACAAATTATTCAGTATTATTATCAAAATTATCGTTCTCCAATTGCAACTTTTTGTGCGCTAAGTCCATTTTTTAAATAAAAAAAACACTTTCTTGACACTCATGTGCAATATTTTAGCTCTCGTTAAGAGCTATCTTTTTGGCATTGACCGATTCCCGATCCGACGTACCGTTAAGGAGCTAGAGCAAAAATAAACTTTCCGTTCACATTTGTAAATGATGCTAAGTCCATTTTTTTAAAATAAAAAAAAAACACTTTACAGTCGACATACGACCTTGACAGCCATGAGCGATATTTTAGCTGTCGTTAAGAGCTATATTTTTGCCATTGGCCGATTATGGCTACGTGCCACACAGAAAATGAAACAATTGAATTGTTGCGAGAAAAGTTTGGAGATTCGATTATTTCAAGAAATTGTGATATTGAATGGCCTCCTAGAAGTTGTGATTTAACACCATTAGACTATTTCTTGTGGGGTTATTTAAAGTCATTGGCCTTTCGAAATAAACCCGACGCTCTTCAAGCTTTACAAGTCAATATTGAACGTGCCATTCATGGCATACGACTGCAGAAGAAGTCGTGGAGGCCATTTTAATGACGTTTTATTTAGAACTTAATTGTATCGATTGTACTTCACATTAAATAAAAAAAATTTCCTTAACAATATGTGTGTTTTTTTTCAAAGAAATTATATCACTCTTATTGGAAAACCCGATAGTTGAAAAACAAAGCTTAACTTTAGGCCCTTCGGAATACAGACATAAATCAAACGCCTTAAATTCAAAATGGGAATTTTTTTTCTGTTACGAGTATTGAATCCTTTGTTTTTTTTTTCGAAAATTTAATGGAGTTTTGTCAACGACAATCGTTTTTAGGATATATAGCTACATTATATCGACTCTTTTGGAAAGCAATGTATAGTAGAGTGGCGTCAAAAAAAGTTCGCGTTGATCAAAGCTTATATGAAAATTTGTTTTGTTTTAAGTATAGTAGCCAAATATTTTGTTTCTGAAATAACCTCTAAAAATCAGGTTTTCCCCTAATAAAATTGTAAATTTTTTTACTTTTAGGAATTGACCACTGGACATTACAATCTGGATCATTATTTATAAGGCGACGTGACTTTCATTAAAGAATTGCAATAAAAAGTCATTTCTTTCTCGATTTTATAGCATTTTTTAAAAAATCGGAAACAATTTCCACAATTTTGGTCCGATTTTCACTTGTCATGGCTTGTTATAGAACTGCTGATCTTTAGATTTCATTTTTATAAAAAATTAATCCTTTCAAGGCCATAAACTTTTTTTTGGATTGTTGGTCCAAAATGGGTTAAAGCGAATTGATTGCAATAAACATGATTCTACACGCACTATTCAACCTCAAAACCTGAAATTATCACAAAAATAAATAAGTAAATTTTATTCGAAATGTGCCCTAATCTAAAACAATTGTTATATTTATCGACTTAGAATTTTTATTTTCCCTTGAATTTGAGCATTTTATAAAAAATTCACAAAATGTCCAACTTCTTAAAAATTGTAGCTTTTGAGGTTAAAATAATGAATGTAGGATTATTTCTATGACAATTAATTCGCTTTAACCCATTTGGGGCCACCAATCAAATAAAAAGTTTACGGCCTTGAAAGGGTTAATTTTTTAGAAAAATTAAATCTAGAGATCAGCAATTTTAAATTGTTTCCGATTTATTAAGAAATGCACTAAAAATTGCAATAAAATCGAGAAAAAAGTGGCTTCACATTGCAATTTTTTTAATGGAAGCCACGTCGCCCTATAAATAATGGTTCAGATTTTAATGTCCAATGGTCAATTCCTAAAAGTAATAAAAATTGGCAATTTTATTAAGGGAAACCCTGATTTTTAGAGGTTATTTCAACCGCAAATAGCCCCTAATTTCGCGATCGCAGAAACGAAAAATTTTGCTAATATACTTAAAACAAACCAAATTGACATATAAGCATTGATCAACGGGAACTTTTTTCGTCCTCACAAAAGAAGCCTCTCTAATGTATAGCGCCTTTAACCAAAAGACTTTAGATTTCTCAATCAGAACTTATCATACTAACAAGTTTTTTTATTTTGATAAATGAAAATAAACTGCACCCTCGCAGCCATTTAAAAATTAGATCTAGTATATAGATATAATTCGATCATTAAAAAACTTATAGAAATTTAAGTGCGGCTGCATTGAGAATTTATTGGACCCCAAAGAAAGTTTGTCGGGAGAAATATTTACAGTATTTTTTTAGTTATAACGGGTGATCCAAGTAGAGATACTTTTTTCAATAGCCTTTTTTTGACAGATCACGTGTGAGTCGTATCTTGCTGTCATGTTATTTTTGTTAAGTATTGTTTGGCATTTCATCATGGAAAGACTTACTTACGCCTGAACAACGCTTACAAATCGATTAACTTTATTAGGGAAATTTACGTTCTGTGAGGAATGTGTTTCGTGCACTTCGCTCAACTTATGGTCAACATAATCCGGTCTTACGATCACGTGTGAGTCGTGTCATGCTGTCATGTTATTTTTGTTAAATATTGTTTGGCATTTCATCATGGAAAACTGAACAACGTTTACAAATCGTTCAACTTTATTACCAAAATTAACGTTCTGTGAGAATATGTTTCGTGCACTTCGCTCAACTTATGGTCAACATAATCGAGTCATCGAAAATTGGACTCAACGGATGGACCATCTGAGACGTAGCCGCGGCCAACATTTGATAGACATAATCTTCAAAAAATAAATGTCAAAGAGTGTTCTTTTAAATGATAATAAACATTCCCCATTCAATTTGAATTTTTGTTTTTTTTATACCCTACTCCACACTGTTGTACATGGTATTATAACTTTGTGCATTTGTTTGTAACATCCAAAAGGAGAAGAAATAGACCCATCGTTTATTATACCGATCGACTTAGAATCACTTTCTGAGTTGATTAACTATGTCCGTCTGTCTGTCCGTCTGTCTGTGCATGTATTCTTGTAATCAAAGTACAGGTCGCAATTATGGTCCGATTTCGACGAAACTTTACACATTTTTTTTTGGCCCAAGGAGGATCCCTATTGAATTTGGTTAAAATCGGTTCAGATTTAGATATAGCCGCCATATATATGTTAGCCCCGATTTGACATGTACGCGCTAAAAAACTTTATTTTATATCTGATCAGTATGAAATTCGGCAGAAAGAGGTTTCTTATTATATGAATGAACACTGTTAAATTTGGAAGAAATCGGTTCAGCTTTAGATATAGCCCCCATATATACGTTACCCCCGATTTGACATGTAAACGCTGTAAAAATGTTATTTTATAGCCGATCAGTGCGAAACTCTGCAAAGAGAGGTTTCTTATTACATGAAGGAATAATGCTAAATTCGGGGAAAATCGGTTCAAATTTAGATACAGACCCCATATACATGTTACCCCCGATTTGACATGTAAGCGCTGTAAAAACTGTATTTTATATCCGATCAGTGCGAAATTC
This sequence comes from Eudasyphora cyanicolor, assembly GCA_963930755.1. Taxonomy (NCBI): domain Eukaryota; kingdom Metazoa; phylum Arthropoda; class Insecta; order Diptera; family Muscidae; genus Eudasyphora; species Eudasyphora cyanicolor. The sequence goes on along the minus strand of OZ005738.1, from coordinate 155,505,893 downwards.
GGCAGAAAGAGGTTTCTTATTACATGAAGGAATACTGCCAAAATCGGTTCAGATTTAGATATAGCTCCCATATATATGTTACCCCCGATTTGACATGTAAGCGCTGTAGAGACTGTATTTTATAGCCGATCATTCCGATTCCCTGTATACTCATTCTTTTTACATGAATGAATATTCAGGGAAGATCGGTTCAGATTTATATTAAAACTCCCTATATATGTTCCTCCTGATTTGGTATCAAACCGCTATAGAAGTTGTATTTTACTTCCGATCATTACAATTTTTCAGAATGATGTTTGTCAATTTAGGAACGAATTTTGCTTAATTTAGCGATTATCGTTTAAGAATTAGATTATATGTTTCTACCCATTTACCAATTATTCCAAATTATTATGGCAATGACCCTTATCGCATTGTTAGGCCCCGCCCGACTTTCTGCCTTTCCTTACTGCTTTTCTTTAAAAAAGTAGGGAACCTCGAAATGGATCACCCTATATATCCATACATGTATACACAAATATCAATTCATATTAAAATGCACTGCCTAATTTCAGGCTGGATCGAGAAAACAGCATATATAGCATACTTTGCGATTTGCTTACATACGACGTTCGGATGGTTGTTTATACAAAAAACATAATGAAAAATTGAAAATAGGATTTTGTTGACAACGGCATTCAAAAAGCTACTTAACACAGTCATTCTGAAACTCACAGTCTTTCTTTTAAGAAGCACTGCATGATTCCAGGCTGGAGACCATCATACATAGCATACATTTTAGAAAATGTATAGATTTATTATTCAGGGAATTTCGAAAATACGTTGAATTCGAAGGGTATGTTACCACCATTGATATTCACAAAAATATTTAATGCAATTATACATCCATTTATTAATACGCATACTCATATTCAACACATAGACATTCCTTAAAGAAACACTGCATACTGTCAGGCTCTTCGGGAAACCAGCATATGCTACACATACTTTCAGCTTTTTCTAACATTCATCATTCTCATGATTGCTAATTTGGAATAAAGGTAAAGAAAATCATTTAAAGAGGGGTTAGCAAATTGAAACGTTTGTTATTTCGAGAATTTCTTGGACTGCAATGGGATTTTGTTGTCAAAGAATTTGCATTTTTCCCCACATCTTTTGCAAAGGTGTTGTTTTTAAATTATTGAAAATCAACACTTGAAACTGCTGTCCCAGGACTTCTACCGCTGTCCCGGCCAATTCCACAAAAAACGATCCCTGCCATGCTCAATGCCACATTGCATGCCCGTTAACATAACTCGTACTCGTATGCAAAATGTAAGCCAGTTAAAGGAAATTCTGGCAATGGTTGTGGTGGAGTTCTGTGTTTGGTTGATGGTCGGGTGGTGCGACGGATGTCTTTGCTTAACCTCTATGCCTTTAAATGGAATTTTAATCTAAGGGGACTCGACAATGCCATGTGTTTGTTTTCATACCGGCTTGAAATAACATAAACAAGGACATGCAGTTTCCTTTCATTGCTTCCCGGCTGTTGCTTTGTCCTTCCTGATACGTTTCTCGGCTGTTTCTTCTTTTTCACATTTTGCACTGCTGATGTTGTTGTTTTGTAATTTATGCACCCTTTTTCGGTAAGGAAAATAAAATTTGTGTTTTCATTTTGGATTAGTCAAATATATTTGCGTCGGGTACACAAGGAGCGGCAAGAGACAGAGGAAAAAAAGAAAACAGGAGACGACAAAATATGAATAAAAATGTCTAGTTCTCTGGCCGGAAAACCCCAAACAGTTTGAGTGTTAAAACAATGAATGTAGTCTGTCCTAAGCTGATGTCTGCAATTGTTTCATTGTACCATGCCGCACTCCGCACTCCGCACCCCCCAGGCCCAGACCCTGAACCAGTTCAACATTCAGAATTTTCCTTTTTTAAACATGATACTCAAATAACAGAGAAAAAACGTCCGCATTGGTAAGTGTTTTTTCCCTCCTCCTTATCAGCAGTTCCACCTCTACCCTTCTCGCCTTTTCCCTTTGGCATGGCATTTGTGGTAATATACCTTTAAGCAAAATATGTATGTGATGCATTCTTTGAAACTCCACGAGAAAAATTAGCCTTTTGCTCAAAGTTTTATTTTGAACGTGCAAACAGTCATGAGTTTTTTTTCAGTAGAAGAAAAAATTGGATTTATTCGTGCTTAAATTCTCAAATTGTTGCAGGACTAAGAAATTATCTTGCCATCGTATTTTATACTACGAATTCTTTGGAAAATTGTCTTAAAAGATTAACAATAATCAAATCATCTTCTTTGTGAGAAATATAGAGGGGAGAAAGGGTAAGTGGGTTTGTGAGACTTAAGACGCCTTAGGAAGGATTTCGTTTGAAATTTGAATAACGAGTACGAGTATTATTCAAATTTATGCATATTTCAATTTCTAACAAAATAGATATATTCAAAGACAATTGGCGTATCAGTGTTGAGAAGCGACCACCTTTGGAGATATATCAAATTTATGGCATTATTTAAGGTTTCAAGGGCGACCAATATAGGGAATTTTTTGTGCAGTCTACCGATAAAATTAGTTTACAACAATTTTTTTCGATGGGATGTACATAACATTTTCTGGTGAAATTTGGTATCCTAACCAAGAAAAAAATATTTAAAAAAATGTATAGTCATTTTTTGTTAAACATTGTGGTCCATATTAAATATATATACATTTTTTTTATATTTAAAAGCACGACGAAATTGTAAAAAAAACAAAAAGTTTTCAGAGAATTATCTTAATATTTTTTATTGTAATAGAATAGAATTTGGGCAAAAAATTGCCCAAATATTATGAAAAATTACTTAAAGTTTCGTACATAAAGCGCATGAAGTTTCTTATGAAAAGTCATTCATATTTTGTGGACGAATTTTCATATTTTATTGTTGGGAAAAAATTCATTAAAAATCTCCAAAGCAATTTTGAAAAATGTCCATAACATCGGTTGTATTTTTTCATGTTGTTTGATAAAAACCATAAAATGTAGACCTGTCCCGTAGAAGTATTTTTTTACAATTTAAAATTTTTACAATAACTACAGTCAGACAAAGAATGAGCAACATTTTTCCAGCGTCTTCCAACATATTTCACATATATATTTCTTCAAATCGTTATATCCATTCTAAAAGATGCTAAGTCGACTTTGCATGGTTTTAGGGAGATTGCATTTTTTATTTCCTAATGGAATATTATTATATATATAGTAACAATTTGGTGTTTATCCGTCAACCCAATCAAAAGCTATTCAAAAACCAGTAGAGGTTATTCAATTTGCATTGTATAATAAATCCAAACAAATTAAAATTTTTAAACTTTTATCGTCTCTCATGAAAATCTACCTTTTTGCACTTAGCTTTGTTTAGAATGGATGTCTCGATAGTTCATTATATTTCAGTATTGTGTTTGTTTTTAAGCTATATTTTGATTAATTACACTGTGCTCGAAATAGACAATGCAAAAATTTAATAGAAATGAGACCCTACGGACCTATTTCGACATTGCTAAATCCAGTGGTGCTCGCCGTTTTTCTAGGTTAGCTCTTGTTTTCGCGATATTGGACCATAAAGTTTGCAAGGAAATCATAGAGGTTCGTTGTCTTGGAGGTGATTTTAAAGTGGAAGGCTACGAAATACACGCTTCATTCCAAAGAACAAACCAGTAAGGAAAGGCTAAAGTCGGGCGGGGCCGACTATATAATACCCTACACCACTCTCGTAATATTGAATAACTCTGATATATAAATTTTGTAATTCATGTATAAATTGTTTACATAAATTTACTTTTGGGACATTTTATACTTAAACAATACCCTGTGTGGTGTAGGGTATAAAAACGATTGGACGGGAGCTATAGCTAAATCTTTACCGATTTTCTTCAAATTCGGCAATGTTGGTTCATGGATCAAGAAACTCTACCATTCTAAATTTCAAAACGATTGGATGTAAAGTACAGCTTCTATAGAACTAAAGGGCCAAATCGGACGAAACATATATATGGGAGCTATAGCTAAATCTTAACCGATTTTCTTCAAAGTCGGTAGTGTTGGTTCATGGATCAAGAAACTCTACCATTCTAAATTTCAAAACGATTGGATGTAAATGACAGCTTCTTCAGGACTAAAGAGCAAAATCGGACGAAACATATATATGGGTGCTATAGATAAATCTTAACCGATGTTCTTCAAATTCGGTAGTGTTGGTTCATGGATCAAGAAACTCTACCGTTCTAAATTTCAAAACGATTGGATGTAAAATACAGCTTCTATAGGACTAAAGGGCCAAATCGGACGAAAAATATATATGGGGGCTATATCTAAATCTGAACCGATTTCAATAGCAATCTTCGCAGCTGCGAAATACTATAAACTGCAAAATTTCAGAACGATCGGAGTGAAATTGCGACTTGTAGTCGACGAACAACTTTACATGGACAGACGGACGGACGGACGGACGGACGGACAGACATGCTTAAATCGACTCAGCTAGTGATTCTGAGTCGATCGGTATACTTTAAGGTGGGTCTAGCTGTGTTATTTTCAGGTGTTACAAACATCTGCCATGAAACAAACTTATAATACCCTGTACCACAGTGTGGTGTAGGGTATAAAAATAAAGGGAACCCTTCGAGAATTATTTCTCTCATAATAGTCGTCCACGCTTCGTACCCCCTTACCCCTGAAAAATTGCAAATAAATCTTGATATATGTCAAACGTGATACTAATAGCCAATATTTTTAGATGGTGTCTTTGAGACAAATATTCCTCGCGAAAAATTATTATGCGTCTCCTTACAGCATATTTTTGAAAAATTAACAGGTTTCATAATTTAGCAGGTTTTGTTGGTTACCTTTGAAATTTCCTTTGACACTAACCAAAAAATAATGTACAAAAATTTAAATCACAAAATTGTATTACAAATATTTTCTGCTATGAGCACATATACACATATTATGTAATAACTTAAAATCTGATTAATTCTCATAAAAAGTTTAGAAATGGTTTATAGTATTTTTTCGCGAGGAATATTTTTCTCAACGATGCCTACTAAAAATGTCGATGATATGTATGATTTTTAATATATGTTAAGATTTCATTGCACTTTTTCCGGGGTAAGGGGATGAGAAGCGTGGACGACTGTTTTGAGTGAAATAATTTTCCAAATGTTCCCTTTGTTTCTATCTTTAGACTGAAGAATATATTCCGTAGTCTTCCACTTCAAAATCACCAAAGAGATTTCCCAACAAACTTTGTGGTCGAATATCGCGAAAACAAGAGCTAACATAGAAAAATCGGCTAATGCAATTGGATTCAGGATGGCCGAAATATGTCTGTCCATAGGGCCTCCTTTCTGTTACTTTTTTGGACTAGCACAGTGGTATCGGTAACATTTTTTTTTGAGATAGACAAATTTTCACTTTGTTTTGGGTATTTTTTGATGTTTATATATTTCAGATCTTTATTATTATACCCTACACCACACTGTGGTACAGGGTATTATAAGTTTGTTTCACGGCAGATGTTTGTAACACCTGAGAATAACACAGCTAGACCCACCTAAAAGTGTACCGATCGACTCATAATCACTAGCTGAGTCGATTTAACCATGTCTGTCTGTCCGTCCGTCCGTCCGTCTGTCCATGTAAAGTTGTTCGTCGACTACAGGTCGCAATTTCACCCCGATCGTTCTGAAATTTTGCAGTTTAGAGTATTTCGCAGCTGTAAAGATCCCTATTGAATTTGAAGAAAATCGGTTAAGATTTAGCTATAGCTCCCATATATATGTTTCGTCCGATTTTGCTCTTTAGTCCTGTAGAAGCTGCATTTTAAATCCAATTATTTTGAAATTTAGAATGGTAGAGTTTCTTGATCCATGAACATTGCCGAATTTGAAGAAAATCGGTTAAGATTTAGCTATAGCTCCAATATATATGTTTCATCCGATTTGGCTCTTTAGATCCAATCGTTTTTATACCCTACACCACACTGTGGTACAGGGTATTATTTAAGTATAAAATGTCCCAAAAGTAAATTTATGTAAACAATTTATACATGAATTACAAAATTTATATATCAGAGTTATTCAATATTACGAGAGTGGTGTAGGGTATTATATAGTCGGCCCGCCCGACTTTAGCCTTTCCTTACTGGTTATACCCTCACTTTAGTGTGTCGAGGGTATATATCATTTGCTACGGAAAAAAGTGTAACACGTCGAAGGAGTGACCTAAGACCCCAAGTATGTTCGGAGGAAATCCGTTTTGGGTCATTTTAAGTCGAATGAGCAATGTCCGTCCGTCTGTCTGTCTGTCTGTCTGTGTGTCTGTCTGCTGGCTGGTGCGCACGATAACTCTCGAAAGGAGTAACCGATTGACCTCAAATTTGGTATGTGGTAATATTTTTTTCTATCTCCGGCTAAGTTCGAAGATGGGCCATATTGGTCCACTCCTTCTAGTACCTCCCCCACAAAGGGTTAAAATGTTGTGAAATATTGATTCTTTAATAACTGGTATACTACTTATTCGAATCTTTTGAAATTCCACACATAGTATTAGCTTATTAGTCGTTATCAACTCGAGAAAAATGGGCGAAGTCGCCACGTCCCTTTTGGTACCTCCCACACAAATGCACCATTTTGCACCAAAAGTTAACAGCTTATAACATTAATAATAGTGTATAAAAATACTTGAAATTTTGTACAGTATTATGCTTTTATATTGCCTACAGTCCAGGGAAAAATGGGTGTTGTTGTCACGCCCCTTTTGGTACCTCCCACACAAAGGTACCTTTTTGCACCAAAAGTTAACAGCTTATAACATTAAAACCAGTGTATAAAAATACTTGAAATTTTGTACAGTGTAATGTTTTTATAGTGTCTATAGCCCTGTGAAAAATGGGCGTTATTGCCACGCCCCTCTTTGTACCTCCCACACAAAATGCCCAAATCATACCACAATTTAATTTCTCATAACGTTTATACCAGTGCACATAAATGCTTATAAGTCGGCACAGTGCAATGAATTTAAAGTATCTAATGTTCAGCAAAAAAAGGTGTATTTGATAAACCCCTTCTGGTACCTCCCACACAAATTGACAGAATAATTCGAGTAATATTCAATATTACATTACTCACAAAGTGAGGGTATACCTTAGTCGGTTTACCCGACTGAAACTTTCTTACTTGTTTTTTATATTATGTTATATATACTCATATAAATTCTAATATCTCAACAGTCGTGACTTTAAATTGTTCTGATAGATAATCTAGATTCCATTACAAAACCATAATCAATTTTTGTAAATGCTTTTCTAATAGACGTACTAAAGGCAAAGAAAAAATCGAAGCAACTTCAATTTAATAACATTAAATTGTTTTTCCAATAAATTCTTTGTCCCTAAACCGGAAGAAGAGACATCTGGAGACAACATATACAGCAACAACAAAGACAAAAGCGAAAACCATGAAGAAGATAATAAACATATTTTTCGCACATAATATACTCACATATATACATATGATTATATACACACGTGTGTATACTTCCTCCCAATATATATATGCATGTGTGATTATATATGAAGATATATAAATGTTCGTTAATACATATCTGTATCCGTACATATATGTACATATTTACCGTGGAATGTAGACCCTATATAGAAACATAACAAAATACTTGACATGTTGGCATGACAGAAAAGTGTTGTGTTGACAGTGACAACAGCTTTGAAGTAAGGACAAATGGACGGACGGACGGAAAGGCAACCAGACAGACAGTAACGATGACTGCCGTACACAGAGAGACAAACAAAAGAAAGCAATAAACGCCGGAAAATACCAAAGCAATGAAGAGGTATCCTCTGAAGAAGCCTAACAGAACGAAGAAAAAGTGGAAGACGAAAAATAAATAATATAATAAAAAAAGGAAATGAGAGGAAATCAACATATATATAACAACAGATACAGACTTACATACATACAGACACGCGTATCCGCATCCCACCTGTGTCGGTATGTGATTGTATAGTAATGCGTGTGATTATCATAAAAGAAAGAGTTCGTTAAACACGCATTCAAAGTTAAACACATACCTTTGCTCACACTCTTCCTTACTCTCATACGCTCGCTGTTTGCCTTTATGTCACACGCACAAAGCCATCCATACAAAGACAGGTGTTTATTTTGCACACTTGCTCTCGCACAGAAACACACTAACACATACACACATGACACATATCGACACTATTAACATACAGTTTGAGTTTGCCATTTGTCGTCAACATTTATTTAATAAAGTGGGTCGTATAATTGTTTTGGGGAAATTATTTTACCCCTCCTCAAAGGATGGAGGGTAGACAAATTTTGTCACTCCGTTAATAACACCTCGAAATATCGAGCCCATAAAGTATAGAAATATATTCTTAATCGTCCTAAAAAGTTTCTAATCACGCCACAATCTACAATAAGTGAGCTATACAAATATACATACATTACTGAAATTTGGAACAGCGAATTTGACAACGAAATTTTCCGGGATATCAGAGAGCCCAAAGAACGAAATAAAGAGGACCAACGGAGAATTATATCTCTCCAAACAGCCTTACCCCTAAACTATTGCTTTAAAAACCGTTCATATGTCAAAAGTCATACGCATCGTCGACATTTCACCTAAGTACCTTTAACAAAACTATTTCTTGCTAATAATTCTGACAATGGATTCTAGCAAAGGAGCCTAAAAGATGTAGGTATGTTCAGCATCTTTCTAGCAAACTTTAAGGCCAATATTTTTTGGATCATATTAAACCTTTAGCTCTCCCCCATAATGGTAAAACTATATATAAACACCAACGAACAGTAAAATTCCAGTCAAAACCCCCCTTTGTCCTGTCCATGCTGCAATGACCTGGTGGTCGTATGAATAACATTAATTAATACGCTCTAGTTGTCAAAATAATAACAATACCTGTAGAGAGGAGGTTGACTGTAATTTTACTGTTTTTGGCGTTTGTGCTAAGTTTTGGGCATTGGTTTGTTCTGACATACTTAAGTGAGTGATATGATTTCTTTGAAAATCAAACACACTTATTGTTAAGGAAATTCAAAAGTTTTTTATTTAATGTGAAGTACAATCGATACAATTAAGTTTTAAATAAAACGTCATTCAAATGGCCTCCACGACTTCTTCTGCAGGAACGAATTCGATGAAACCAATTCTAATGGTGTTAAATCACAACTTCTTAGAGGCCACTCAATATCACAATTTCTTGAAATAATCGAATCTCCAAACTTTTCTCGCAACAATTCAATTGTTTCATTTGCTGTGTGGCACGTAGCCACAATCGGTCAATGGAAAAAAGATAGCTCTTAACGAGAGCTAAAATATTGCTAAAGGTTATCAAGGTCGTAGGTGGACTGGAAAGTGTTTCTTTTTTATTTTAAAAAAAGGACTTAGCGCACGAAAAGTTGCAATTGGAGAACGATTATTTTGATAATAAAACTGAAACTTTGTTCTTGCATATATCTCTCCATGATGAAATTGTAAACACTACTGAATACAATGAAAAACAAATGACAGATCATGACATATTACAAATGGCCGAAACGTCACTTAACAATCATATCATCCCTATTGGAAAACCCGTTGCAATTTGTGAGTAGTAGACAGCGGAATTATGCGCAATCTCTATCTGTCATCCGAAAAAGTTCATATTTTAGATTAGGTATATTTTAGGATTCTAAATTGGATGCATTCTGCATATTCCATATATGCAAAAGTTATGCAAAGGAATATACACAACATATGCAAAATATAATGTGCATATGTTGAATTAAAAATGCGTCTTCAAATAAAAATTTGCATATGCAACTAAAAAATTGCATATGCAACTAAAACTATACATCGGCAAATTGCACAAAATTAACTAATTTTTGAAACATAATTTTATATAACGACAAGAACTTCCTTCGCGCCAAATATCAAGATTAAAGCTTTAGCCGTTTGTCTGTTAAGCCCTTTCAGAACTAAGGTAACCATGTACAGATTTTATGCGACACACATTGGCAAATTAAAATTAAAGAAAAATGCCGAAAATCTTTTTATAGACAAATAAGAGCCGGTACAAATTGGAACAGCAGGAAATTTTCGAATTTGCGGTGAATTTTAAACATAAATGTGTTTGCATATTTTTTGCATATGCACGATATATGCTTATATGCAGTTTGCACAAAATATGCAAAAATAAATAGGTTTATATTTAATTATTTTTTGGCGAAACAAATTTGTGTGTTATCGGTTTTGCCGTACAACCCTCAAATAAAAATATGCAATTACATATATTCCGCTGCTTAGCAATTAGTTATATGGATGGGAAAAAAGGGCCGTTTGAACAAAATTTCGAAATTCAAAATCCTCCAACTCGGACAGTCCTTAGCCTATCTCGTTGAAATTTTTTGTCATAATAGGACTAAACTTGGTGCAAGTATCATTCCGATTATAAAACATCGCTTTTAAAAAATTGACTCACTTGACATGAATCCCCCATATCGCTCACTTACTTCAAGAGTGTCATAACTCAAAATTGAAAATTGAAAATTATTGAGATGTGTGACTTCAAGTCCGTTTAAAATGATAAATAACATGAAATAGGATGTTTTTAAAAGGAGGAATAATCCGAAATATGATTGTTTACTTTAAAACTAAATTTTGTTGTGATTAATTTATGGATATTTTCAAAATTAGCATTTCTGAAAGGCAACCACAAACATTTTGTATTTTGAGCTATGAAACTCTTGAAGTGAGTGAGCGATATATATCATGCTAAGCCTTCTCATGGACTATATTCGACCAATCCTTCAGAATAATTCTTTTTGGTATATTATCATAATTATGATGTTTCAGTCGGTATATACCACTAAAGTTTTATTACTTGTTTTATGTAAAAATTTAAAATTTTAAGAGGTTTTTATTTTCATAAGATAGACGAAAGATATGATCATCAATCGGTCAAAAAAAATTTTAATAACATATTACACATAAAATTTGCGCGACCCCCTCTAATATCCTTCAAGATTGAATCGTAAGCGCAAATATATTTTCCAAACGAAAAAGTGATTGTGTGTGTGCCGCCAGTATTTGTATAATACAACAACCATCAACTTATCACACTGTTATAGTTGATATTTAAGTTGCTTACAGAGGCAGTTTAACGATTTCCGCCTAAAGATATGACACGCACGTCTAACATTTTATCAGCAAATTTATAACGGAATACTACGAGTATGCGAAACGGCTAAGGTGTGCGTCTTGGATGATGAGCTCTGCACTGTGTCTACTCTATACACACAATATAAATAAATATATCCATGTGTGTGTCTCGATAAATTCTCTAGGTTTTACTAGGACTTATTTGTATTATAAGGTGTACTGCATAACAAAGCGGGGCAAATCCAACCTGTATTGTTTCTTTATTGATGTTTTGTTGTAATTTACTACTAGAATAATATTATAATATGTATTCGCCCAGCTGATGATGTGATGTATGTGGAATATTTTCGAAGCATCGTTGTTGATTTATGCTAGGTGTGGTATATTAAGTCGGGTTTTATATTTTGGTCTGATTGAGAAGTTTGGTAAAGTGTGGGAAAAATCAAAAGTGTTCTTTTTTGTTAACATGACGAGTACCAGTGACAAAGAAATAATTAAAAATGGAAAATGAAAAAAAAAAAACAAATATTTGAAAGGTATATTTCTTAAAATAGTTGGTTTGTTATTACTATTCTGCATTTTCCTAGAATCAAATAAGTGTTTTTTTCTGTTAATTTAATTTTTTTTTACAAAATTCGAAGTTACAAATGATACCAAACGAAGAAAAGAGAAGAAAAAAGAAAAGCAGAACGAAAATAAAAAAAACAACATGTACTCGTATATAGATAGGCATTTCCTGCGTTGCGGACGGCAGGAATTTCATTAGTCTTCCCCATAACTTTCCTGATATTGATCTTAGGAAGATTATTGTTCTTAGCTAATTTGTAAAGTCTATCGAGCTTAATAACACTGAATTTATAGAATTTTGATAACTTTTTTAGTTTGCATAAAAATCTACAAATGGACGGCGTGACGGACGGCACGAAAAAACACGATTCTTAAGGTATATTGACTGATTTAAAAAATTCAACGAAACTTCGTATTAAATAATACCTAACTTTGTGCTTGCATATGCTAGGGGAAATGCTTCTTACCATTACCAATACCAATGCGTATTTACCATTTACTCTAAATATGCAAAATTTTTGAGATATTTACATTTTTGTTGAATTTCGGACAGCATGTTCCGGACAGCACGAAATTCGTATTGAAAGGGTGTTATTAAAATATGTTTTTTAATGTGAATATTATACAATATTTATCAAGTTTTTGTGCGTAGAAAGATCGACAAGGTCTAAAGCAATAACTTCACGCCAAGATTGTTTTTTTTCCATAATGCGTAAATGCGGCGCAGAAAATTTTAGTACATTGCTTAAAAAAATACTCAAGAAAGAGTTGCGAAATTGTAAGGCATTTTTGGAGTAGCCCATAGAAATGTCCACATATTTTTACTTTTAAAATAACTAAAAGTCACAAAAAAGCTTATGTCGACACTACTTTGGAATTAGGGCCATCTATTGTGATAAGCCTTTCCACAATCTGATGCCAAAAAAGTCCCCAAAAGTGTACCACAAATCTTTGTAGGGCTTTTTAGCACCCTACCCGCCTTCGTTTCCTAAGACTGAGGGTATTACTTCAGGAGCCTAGGGTACGAGTATATGTCTGCATCGACAAAATTTCGCTTTAAGTGTAAAATTATTACTTATTTTTGACAGGCTAAGCAACACTAACGCACACTGCCACAATTTCGTTAGACACACACGTAGGCAGCCATATCCAACACTACTCACCTAGAAAGAACTCATCTCATGGCTTCTTGACTATGATACACACAAACCTATTTGCCATCATTTCATCTATAACAGCACACGCTCTCTCTCTTCCCTTTTATACTACGTATACATGAGTGGAAGTCATCATCACATCAGAGACACACATTCGTTCGCCCATCGAAAAGTCAACCAACCTAAAATGTGCGTGCATTATAACGTTAACGTCGACGTTAACTCACTTGGTTGCTTGACTGTGGTTGTATGTAGTAAACACAGTGGGAGAATTTCGAAAGAAATGGAAGTAAATTGGTGGATTTTTAACCAATAAAACTTTATTGTATTTTCGGTTGTTTTTATTTCGGTCTTAAATCGTTATTGATTTGTCACTAGGATATTCTCATGGCTCTAGTCTAAATATTTTAGCCTAAAACTAGAGTCGATTGTTCTGACTTTACTTAGGTTTCAACAATTTATTGTCATTGGGGTCAAATCAATACCAGTGTCTTTAATATTAATACCGATAAAAAACAGTAGGAACCCCATGATCTTCAGCCCAATTCCACAGTAGAAAAATGACATCATGTTTACATGGCCGTACAAATTTTGTTTCAAAATTCTTCTATCATCCAGTTTTCCAAATTATATATAATATATATTTTAAGCTTGAATTTCTCTTCGTTTCTTTTAAATATATTTAATTCATATCTAATGTAATAGGTTTACTTTGAAGTGAATTTTCTTGTAACTTTATTATATTTTGGGGGGAGGTTTTTGAAAAAAATTGTCACCATTTTTATTATTTTATAACAAAAAACTCATCGCGAACGACAATTTTTAATTTTTGAAAAAGTTGCAAAAGTCATAGGCCTACTCCACAGTGAGAAAATCATAAAATAATACCAATTACTGATCAAAACCTCATAGGGAATCATAAAAATAAGTAAAGCTTTTTATACCCTACATTACAATGCTGTAAGTTTATTTTGTGGCCGATTGTACGTCGCACAGTGCTCTGTCCCATTGACATAAATCGATAATAATGTACTGGCTAAAATAATGGTAAAATTGGTACTCATCACATCTTAACAAACCAATTAAGATAAATAATACATAACAATAATTTTTTATTTATCTCTTTTTGACACCGCGAGAGGGCACCAAACTACCTTAAATGAACGTTTTAAAATAGCTGTATAAAATTCGTTTATTAGGGAAATTAAACCAGACTTTTTGGTGTTCCAAAAACAGTCGCCAACGATTAACGTGTAGACCAAACCCATATTTTTTGCGCCAGATAGCTTACAGAATTCTTAAAAAATACAAAAATTCCTATGTATAAAATATTGTTGGGAAATATATAAAAAAATAGCTTTTAATATGGTGCTTTTATGCGGAAAAATCCAAAAATATTATACATATATTGTATGGCATCGGAAAAAAATTGCTTAAGATCACTAATTTTTTTTTCGCCAGATATTATTAATTATGTGCCCTCTTTAAACATAAAATATAAAAGTTGAAACAATTCGTTGAAGTTGAAAAAATTCTCTTTTAACTTGTAGAACAGTCCCATAATTTTTTGCGCCTGATAGTTGACATAATTCTTAAAAATACAAAAAATTATATTTATAAAATATTTTTTACAATTTTAAAAAATTCCTTTTAATGTGATTTATATGTGTTTCTATGTCGAAAAACCAAAAAATATATAATATTTTTAAAGATCTAAATTTTTTCGCAAACAAATTATTAATGCCATGTCTTCTTTAAAAATTAAATATAAAAGTTCTAATTATTCGTGCACACAATTAAGAAAAAGTTCTTTTGCTTTAGTCTAAAATTTTCTTGCGGCAAAAAATTAACAGATATGCATTTATGGAGTTCCTGATAGCAAGAAAGATAATAATTTGATGCGCTTCCAATTATATTGTATGCCAGTAGTGTACATAAAGTACTAATTCATGTATACGATGTTATTAGTTACTTTAATTTGGCAGTAGGTATATAAATATTGACAATTTTATTTCTGGAAACATTTTTTATACCCTACACCACACTGTGGTACAGGGTATTATAAGTTTGTTTCACGGCAGATGTTTGTAACACCTGAAAATAACACAGCTAGACCCACCTTAAAGAATACCGATCGACTCAGAATCACTAGCTGAGTCGATTTAACGATGTCCGTCCGTCCGTCTGTCCATGTAAAGTTGTTCGTCGACTACAGGTCGCAATTTCACTCCGATCGTTCTGAAATTTTGCAGTTTAGAGTATTTCGCAGCTGTTAAGATCACTATTGAATTTGGTTGAAATCGGTTCAGATTTAGATATAGCTCCCATATATATCTTTCGTCCGATTTGGCCCTTTAGTCCTATAGAAGCTGTATTTTACATCCAATCGTTTTGAAATTTAGAATGGTAGAGTTTCTTGATCCATGAACCAACATTGCCGAATTTGAAGAAAATCGGTTAAGATTTAGCTATAGCTCCCATATATATGTTTCGTCCGATTTGGTCCTTTAGTCCTATAGAAGCTGTATTTTACAACCGATCGTTTTGAAATTTAAAATGGTAGAGTTTCTTCATCCATGAACAAACATTGCCGAATTTGAAGAAAATCGGTTAAGATTTAGCTATAGCTCCCATATATATGTTTCGTCCGATTTTGCTCTTTAGTCCTGTAGAAGCTGTATTTTACATCCAATCATTTTGAAATTTAGAATGGTAGAGTTTCTTGATCCACGAACCAACACTACCGAATTTGAAGAAAATCGGTTAAGATTTAGCTATAGCTCCCATATATATGTTTCGTCCGATTTGGCCATTCAGTCCTATAAAAGCTGTATTTTACATCCAATCATTTTGAAATTTAGAATGGTAGGGTTTCGTGATCCATGAACCAACACTACCGAATTTGAAGAAAATCGGTTAAGATTTAGCTATAGGTTCCATATATATGTTTTGTCCGATTTGGCCCTTTAGTTCTATAGATGCTGTATTTTACATCCAATCGTTTTGAAATTTAGAATGGTAGAGTTTCTTGATTCATGAACCAACACTGCCGAATTTGAAGAAAATCGGTTAAGATTTAGCTATAGCTCCCATATATATGTTTCGTCCGATTTGGCCCTTTAGTCCTGTAGAACCTGTATTTTACATCCAATTTTTTTGAAATTTAGAATGGTAGAGTTTCTTGATCCATGAACCCACACTGCCGAATTTGAAGAAAATCGGTTAAGATTTAGCTATAGCTCCCATATATATGTTTCATCCGATTTGGCTCTTTAGATCCAATCGTTTTTATACCCTACACCACACTGTGGTACAGGGTATTATTTAAGTATAAAATGTCCCAAAAGTAAATTTATGTAAACAATTTATACATGAATTACAAAATTTATATATCAGAGTTATTCAATATTACGAGAGTGGTGTAGGGTATTATATAGTCGGCACCGCCCGACTTTAGCCTTTCCTTACTGGCTTAATTTAAGCTTGTTTATCTACTGTGCATCGCTCTGTTGATCTTAAGTTGTTCACAAAGTATAGGTCACAATTTCATTCCGATCTTGATGAAATTTGGCACGAAACAAATTATATGTACCAAAGATTTGGCATCTACGCGTTTTGGCTCACTCACGAATGATAATGACCCCAAAAACTCCTCAAAACTAGTAAAAATTAGTTTTGTGTGGAGATTTAGAGTCTCAGCACTACAGAATTCTTATATTTCATTAGATCTACTTAAAATTTGGTAGATAACAATTTGTCGATCAAGAGCGAAACTGTCAATTTTGAAGAAAAAGGGCTCAGAATTAATTAGAGCCCCCATCTATATGTTCCCTCCGATTTTCCCTCTTAGAGTTATTAAACTATTATTCGGTAAAATTGATTTTCTTAAATCTAGAACACACACTATCCAATTAGACGAAATTATTTCAGATTTAGATTATGGCCACATGTAATTATATTCGGATTAAGAGACAGACTCACATATCCATTCCAAAACATGGTAAGTGCAAAAAGGTAGTTTTTCAGGGCGGGCAGTCGAAGTTTAATGATATTTATAAATTTGTTATGCCACAAAATTTTAACGAGATCGGTTAAGGACTGCCAGAATTGGAAGGTGTTGAATATTGACATGTTGGTCAAACGGTCATTTTTTCCCATCCGTATAACTAGTTACCTATTGTATGCTGAAAATGTAGCTCCAAGTGTTTTCGAAAGCTTTTTCTTCAATCTTTAAACAAAATATAAAAAATCACAAAAATCTTGTTTTCATTTTTTTTAAATCATATATAAGCATATTTTTTGCTTCAACGAAAGCTTAGGTCTTTTCCTTTAAGAGATTTATGGTATATTAAAGTGATAGGACTTGTATTGATACATATATTTTTGCATAACTCGAGAACAATTTATCCTAATTCAAGAAAGCTTTAAAGAATATTAAATTAAGTAGCCTTCATCTTCTTTTAATATAATTTTTACATCCTATTAGCGGTTTCACAGATATCTTACAAGATGAAAAAACCCTTAAATCGCGAAAAATCAACTTTTTTAGAAAATTTAAATAATTTTTTAATTAAACCCTCTTAAAAACAACTTAATAAGTTGTAGCTATCAAAATCGTTCCAGATTTTGATATTGCGTATATATTTACATACCGTCATTCGAATTTTGAATCTAAGCGCTATAAAATACGAACATTTTGAACATACTTTAGAACATTGTTTTATCAGTTAACAATATTTCTTATTAATCTGCTCTGACAGACTGGTTAGGGTATCACATTATTTGTTCTACTCGACCTTAGCTCTTCCCTACTAGTTTTATTATATTTAAACGCGTGTATCTTAGGTCTCAACAACACTGAAAACTAGGTTGTTAATTTCAAAGATTTTACTCCAGAGACGTCTATTTCATTAGGATACAAAATTTTCAAACTTAACTCCCCAATACATCTGCAGTAATTATGTGAATTTTTTATGAAAATCCGTTTTATTAATAGAATTATTTGCTTCTATATTTTGAAAAATGCCACACTGTGCTCGTATAGTTCAGCAGTGTTTGCGAGGAGAAAGAGTGTAAGTCAAGAATGCCTTTTCGTTCATCGCTCAACGTTGTTGGCTTCTTAATATGCAGTCATGTCAATATTTGTTTCACGACATAAACACATGCACACAAACTCATACACACACACGTACATATATGAATACTTACATATGAGTAGTACATAACCACAAAGCAGAAAAAACTGGCCTTATTACACTTATACATCACAAAATACCTGTAACACATACTTACATAGTTGGCTAGAAAACATGGCATAAATTTCCACACATACACATGACACCAATACACCTGTCTCATAAGGTATTTAATATGTCTATAGGTGTTCTGTTCAGTATATGCGAGTGTGTATGTTTTGTGTGCCAGAATGAAATATTCTTCGCTTGAAGGCTCTAGGCCCTCGCATATAAGAAACGAAAAAGGCATTTTGTCACGAAATTTGTTTCTTTTACTTATGAGCCATTTTATTTAATTTTCTTGTTGGTGTTGTTTCCGCTTTTTTGGGTTAAATATTTGGAAAATTTCATTTTTAGGTCATAGCTTTAATGATTTTGTTCTTTTGTCATGATATTGACTTTAAATAGAATTATAATAAATTTCTTTGTTTTTTCTTTCTTTTGTTTTATTGCAGGTAAGCGTTTGGAGGAAAAATATAAATTTGGAGCAATTTAATGGTGGGTAAGATGAAGAAATTGAATAGATTGAGGACGTTGAAAGAGAGAATGGAATATTATTAAAAAAGTGCTAAGTGAAAATTGAGTTTATTTTTGCTAAAAACGGTCTTTTATACTGCCCTCCTAAGAAAGATAGTCGTATCTCCATTTCAGTAGTTTTCAGATGTTTAGCTTTTATGTTTTATAACCTTCGCGCCTTTAGGTTTATGGTGGGGTGGCAGCTGGTTTTACCATGTCACTTAAACCATTTTAGGGCCCTAACCTAAACATAACCAGTAAGGAAAGGCAGAAAGTCGGGCGGGGCCGCCTTTATAATACCCTACACCTCCCAAACAATGCGATCATTGCCATAATAATTTGGAATAATTGGTAAATGGGTAGAAACATATTATCTAATTCTGAAATGATAATCGCTAAATTAAGCAATATTCGTTCCTAAATTGAGAAACATATTTCTGGAAAATTTTAATGATCGGAAGTAAAATACAACTTCTATAGCGGTTTGATACCAAATCAGGAGGAACAATCAATATAAATCTGAACCGATCCTCCCTGAATACTCATTCATGTAAAAAGACCTCCTTCTGTCGAATTTCGTACTGATCGGATATAAAATACAATCTCTACAGCGCCTACATGTCAAATCGGGGGTAACGTATATATAAGGGCTAAATCTAAATCTGAACCGATTTCTTCCAAATTTAACAGTGTTCATTCATATAATAAGAAACCTCTTTCTGCCGAATTTCATACTGATCGGATATAAAATAACATTTTTACAGCGCTTACAAGTCAAATCGGGGGTAACGTATATATGGGGGCTATATCTAAATCTGAACCGATTTTCTCAGAATTCAGCAGTATTCCTTCATGTAATAAGAAACCTCTTTCTGCCAAATTTTGCACTGATCGGATATAAAATACAGTTTTTACAGCGCTTACATGTCAAATCGGGGTTAACATATATATGGGGGCTATATCTGAATCTGAACCGATTTTCTCCGAATTTAGCAGTATTCCTTCATGTAATAAGAAACCTCTCTTTGTCGAATTTCGCACTGATCGGATATAAAATAACATTTTTACAGCGCTTATATGTCAAATCGGGGGTAATGTATATATGGGGGCTATATCTAAATCTGAACCGATGTCTTCCAAATTTAACAGAGTTCATTCATGTAATAAGAAACCTTTTCCTGCCGAATTTCATACTGATCGGATATAAAATAAAGTTTTTACAGCGCTTACATGTCAAATCGGGGCTAACATATATATGGGGGCTATATCTAAATCTGAACCGATTTTAACCAAATTCAATAGGGATCGTCCTTGGGCCAAAAAAAAAGATATGTGTAAAGTTTCGTGGAGATCGGACCATAATTGCGATTATTACAAAAATACATGGACAGACAGACAGACAGACAGACAGACAGACAGACAGACAGACAGACAGACAGACAGACAGACAGACAGACAGACAGACAGACAGACAGACAGACAGACGGACATAGCTAAATCGACTCAGAAAGTGATTCTAAGTCGATCGGTATAATAAACGATGGGTCTATTTCTTCTCCTTTTGGGTGTTACAAACAAATGCACAAAGTTATAATACCCTGTACCACAGTGTGGTGTAGGGTATAAAAATAAAAGGCGCGAAAGTTATAAAACGTAAAAGCTAAACATCTGAAAACTATGAAGTGATATGGAGATACGACTTTCTTTCTTAGGAGGGCAGTATAGCACTTAGATACCAATTATAGATAGTTAATCGTTTAGATGAATATTTGAATTAAAAATCACAAAATCGTAAACTTCAGAAATAGTTGTACTATAAGGCCAGATATATTAGCTCAACGAAAAAATATTTTTGGAATTCTACGACAAATCGACCGTTTCAAAAATGTCGGTTTGGGTTTTTCGCATTTTTGTATATTTTTTGAAACACCTGAAGAAATTCTTTGTGTAATTTTTTGAGATTTTCCAGATAACTCGTTCAGAATTATCGAAGTTTATTAAATCATTAAGATATCACTGTGTGCATCGAATTTGTGGTCATAACTTTGGTCAAAAAAAAAAAATTTTGACAATATTAATTTATTTTTGCATGCGATTTTTAAGTTTTCAAATTTAAACGTATTTTTAAAATTTTTTTATACTCTCAGACTTTTGCGATTTTTTTATATTTTAAATTTTCAATAATTCTATAACATAAAGGGTCCGCTATCTAACGTTTTTTTTCAACTAGTGCTTATTTCGTGAATGGTAACACTTAGCTCATGTCTGATTTGACAGATAATTAGTTTTATCCTTCCGCTGAACGAATATGATCGACTTACAGAAGATGCCGATTTTGCAAAAAAAAAATCATCTTTTCAGATGAAGCTCATTTTGATCTTGGCGGGTATGTAAACAAGCAAAATTGTCGCATTTGGGGCACAGAAAACCCGCACGCATACATTGAAAAGCGGATACACCCAAAACGAGTCACTGTTTGGTGCGGGTTTTGGTCCAGAGGAATAATTGGGCCATTTTTCTTCGAAAATGAGCAAGGAGTGGCCGTTACAGTGGAAGCTACACACAGCGGAAGCTAAACTCGATGTTTTGCGCGATGGTTTAAAAAAAAAGTAATTTGGCGAACCCTATATATCTTTTGGATGGAAGTCAGGCTAAAATTATTTGTATATTTTTTAATTTATTAACATTTTTAGAAAATATTTCGCTGCTTTTGGCTTGAAGGCTTCGGAATAGCTGTTCCACGTCAAAAAACAAAATGATGGAGACACTTCAGGAAGTATTTCTTCCAAAACACCCGCCACCCCCGCTGATACCCTTACCGCTGATAATCAACCTATAAAAATAACTATATATCAAAAGTAATTGAAATCGATGAAAATAAATTTTGAATTGCCATAAGAGTGTATTGTGAACACCTATAGTAATTTTTTACAAGGACTTTTTTTGTCGAGTTCATCAATTAAAAAATCCATCGATTTAAACTACTTTTACTATATATAGTTATTTTTGTCCGGAGATTATCAGGGGTAAGGGAGATCATATGGGGTGGCGGTTGTTTTGGAAGAATTACTTCCTGAAGTGTCTCCATTGTTTTGTTCTTTAGCGTGGAACATCTATTCCGAAGCCTTCAAGCCACAAACACAGTGGCTAGCAGCGAATTTTTTTTAAATTTAAAAAAATCAAAAAATATATAAATATTTTTAGGCCTACTTCCATCCAAAGTTTATATGTTAAAGAATTAATAGAACTTTAAAATATAAAAAATTCCCAAAAATCTAAAAGTACAAACAATTTAAAAAATTACATTTAAATTTGAAAGCTTAAAAATCGAACACAAAAAAAAATTTAATATTTTTTTTAAATTTTTTTTGGAAAGTTACTAAAAAATATCAACGTTTCAAAAAAAGTTTTTTTTGTTTTCTTAACGATATTTTAAATTTCGATAATTTATGAACGAGCTATTGGAAAAATCTCAAAAAATTCCACAAAGCGTATAAATATACATTAAAAAAGGAAAAAATTCAACCGAATTTTTTTTGAAACCGATTGTCGCGGAATTCCGAAAATATACGCTTATTTTTTTTAAAGGACTATTTAAAATTTCCACACTAGGTAAAAAATGTTTACCGGTATATATGAAATATTCCCAAAATCTCGTTGTGTAAGATATAAACTGGTATTTCGACTTTTGTTGTGTTTATTACCTTTCCCTCCCTTCTGCCATAAATAACATCCGTTTATTGAAGTAAAACCCGCCCCCTCGAGGTCAACGAAATTATCTTTTCATCAATTGTCTCCTTCTTTGAAAGTCATAATTATTTCCCCATTGTTGTTACACATCTAAATTTTGATTTATAATCCAAAAAAAGACAAAGAGAAACACTTTTTTCCACCTAATTAACATGGGGGCAACATTGACAAAGCAACCCACCCTCCCAGTCCTTTGCGGGCTCGACTAATACGCAGCAATAAGAGTGGCTTTTGTTCCGCTACATGCTCGATAATCTAATCAGATAGAATATAACAACAATTTTAAGAGGGTTTAATAACGCATCATCTTTCCGGTTTTTGCGTTATAGTAAACACGGAAGATATTCCAGTTTATTATTTTTTCTTCTCACTTCTCTATAAAGTCAAACAAAACCACCCCTCATCCATATCCTTTGATTGCTACCATTGAGGAAGGTAGTTAGTTCTCTCACTCTCTGTGTAATATCCTTGCACATGAAAGTGAGTCATATTGCAGTAGTCGAACTATACTCTGCCAACATCGACACCACCACTACCACTTCAGATTTTTCAAAGTGCCAAGAGGAAGGAAGAGCAGGGGAGGGCGAAATAGTAAGAGAGAAAAAATCCAAACCAACTTTTAACTTTATTATATGGAGAGGAAAATAACAACAGCAGCAGCAGCAGTAGTAGCAACAACAGAAACTGCAACTAAATGGACTGAATATAAGCAATCATAAAATTATTTATGCATGTTGAGAGTACATTGACTTTTAACAACAACAACAATAACACAAAGTGAGCAAACATTGATGAGAGAGTATGGTAACCATCCAAACAATAGGCTGAGAGGGCGCCGAACGCCGGAACAGAGAACAAAAACTAAAATACAGTACTTATACGACTGGAGTAACTGCCGATGATTGTAGGCAATGGAATGGAACAGAAAAAAACTTTAAAAACAAAAAACCAGCAATTTTCAAACAAAAAACAAGAACAATGAAGTAAATTATGTGTTTGAGGTCGACTATTAAGAACTGTGCAGCATGAAAATGCAATGATTAAGGATACTTAAGATACGTCATTGATTACACAATGCAACGATTTTAAAAGACGTATGGCAATGTTACAACACGGGACAAGAAAAATTAAGGTCCAGGAAATGGATTTTAAAGTTTAATCAAGAAATTAACATAACGAGAACCCTGTTGTACATGGAGTTTACTTTTGGGGTGGATAAATGATCAACAATTTTTCATTAATCACGTCCACTCTGTTAATCCTGTCTATTCTCGATTAGGCTCTTGAGACTCTCCTACAATTAGGGTGATCAAAAACTGTTAAGGTTGCCAAGATAACCAGCTTCTCTTTAACAACTACTTACAGTAATAGCTTTTTCTGCATTTTCGAATAACTCGCACTCAGTATTGCCAGAAATGATTTAAAAAAAAGTTCTTATATTAAGTCTTTTTAATTTATTCTAGATATAATTTATACTCCCATTAATATTGTTAAAATGAAAATTAGAAACGTTAGAATATTACCAAAATATTATAAATTATCAGTGAACATTTGATCGCACTCAATGACAGGAAAGTTCTCTGGATTCTGTTAAGTTCTAAAATCGGTAGACGTAATGGCAGTAAACATTTTTAAGTAGAGTAAGAGATATGTGAAAACTTTGATTTAGGAAATCGTTATTCCAATGAATGATTTCAGTTCGCAGATTATCATTTTTTCAGCCCAATTGGTAGTAATTTGTTTTTTCTTTGGGGTCAAGAAGTAAAATCGAATATGGACTATGTTAGAATATGGACGAAAGAGGTATCTTGCTCCTTAATATGTTTCTGGGAAAAATTAAATACAAATTACGGAGTTTTAGCCCAATCTAAGGCGCCATAATAGTCAAATCTGATGCCACCAAAGCCAATATTAATCGCAAATAACCAATTGCACCTCTTCTATACTAGAGTGGACCCCTGAGGTCTTGCTCTTTACTAAAAGTCGACCACTGAGGTCTTCCTCTATACTAGAGTCGACCAGTAAGTTCTTCCTCTATACTAGAGTCGACCCCTGAGGTTTCCTCTATACTAGAGTCGACCACCGAGGTCTTACTCTATACTAGTGTCAACCCCTGAGGTCTTCCTCTTTACTAGAGTCGAACGCTGAGGTCTTCCTCTGTACTAGAGTCGAGTATTGAGGTCTTCTTCTGAACTAGAGTCGCTCCCTGAGGTCTTTATCTATACTAAAGTCGACCACTGAAGTCTTTCCCTATGCTAGAGTAGACCACTGAGATCTTCCCCTATGCTAGAGTAGACCACTGAGATCTTCCTCTATACTAGAGTCAACCACTTAGGTCTTCCTCTATACAAGAGTCGACCACTGAGGTCTTCCTCTATATTAGAGTCGACCACTGTGGTATTCCTCTATATTAGAGTCGACCAGTAAGTTCTTCCTCTATACTAGAGTCGACCAGTAAGATCTTCCTCTATGCTAGAGTCGACCACTGAGGTCTTCCTCTATACTAGAATCGACCACTGAGGTCTTCTTCTATACTAGAGTCGACCACCGAGGTCTTCCTCTATAATGGAGTCGACCACTGAGGTGTTCCTCTATACTAGAGTCGACCACTGAGGTATTCCTCTATACTAGAGTCGACCACTGAGGTATTCCTCTATACTAGAGTATGCTGGACCCTGCTGGTGTGAATGGTATTTTATCAAATTTCGTCCAAAGCGGTTGAAGTTTATGTCTTCTATGAGGTAAATAAATAGTAAATGACGTAAATAATAAATAATTAATAAATCATATCGGAATTTGGACCATTTTCAATACAAAGAAATTGATATGTATAGAATATGTTTCCACCAAATTTGATTATTATTGCATTTGAAGAACGTGGGATCGGTCCACAACATATTTTTAAGTTATCCTTTATGAACCACAAAAAAAATGAAGAATACGTATTAATATATATCTGTCTCTGAAACATTCCATTTGCTGGAATCTATGTTATGTTATACCTTTAAATTTGTTGAGCAAAATTGTGCACTGTAGCTACTGGTTTGCAGAAAACAAAAACAACGATTTCGAACGCGATAGTAAAAAACAAAACTATAAAAAGTCAAACATATCGAAAAATCAAAAAATCAATTTTTTGGTTTTGATTTTATGGAATTATAACCCTCAATCTACACAAAAAATATTTAGGCCTTGGAAACAAAAAAATGTTGGTCGCCCTGTGTAATATGAACTCAGCTTTACTAAAATTTGGAACAGAGGAATTTCTCGGACATGGGACGATGCCTATTGAAGCATATCGTTCCATATTTTAGTCCTTTTCTTAAGGACTTTTCTGAAGCTGATACGACTTTTTCCATATCTGCCGTAGTGTTATTTTAATACGGAATATTGCGAAGTTTACTTTTTACCTATTGAACTTGTCCCAATCCTTTGCTTTAGGCTTTCGAAAGCATTTAACTGCAGTTACTTTTTTGAAGATATTGAACTGCATTCAATTGTGATCTGAGAATGACTTCCATTTTACCACTTCTATTAAGCATTTATCGGAAATCAGAGTGAGATCGATGATCTATCTCTTCCAACCCCCTAAATTTCTCAGACCTCGGAAATTCAAAAATAGGGTTGGTAACTCTATTACTTATACAAATATGATGGTTAGTATTTATGAAGTCTGAAACGGACTATAATTTACTCGTTTCTGAGCTGCCCCCATGAAGTGTGGATCGTGATCCTTCATTGGTGGAGCGTCGTATGAGCTTTTGAACTATATCCCTATATCTTCACAGCTGCTACTCCGGCTTCTCAAATGCCAAGGACCAAGTTAATGTTGTTATTGCTCTGTGACGACGGTCTAGTCCTCCATAGGAGCACTATTTTTCATCGCCACCAGGCACTCCTTGAGCTGATGGCCATCGCTCTACTTTCTCGATAACCAAACTCCGGCCCAAATCTTGTCGTAATTTTCATGGGTCGGGACCAGCTTCAGGCTATGCATCCCTAACCAAAATGACGCATTTTTCCAGAAATTTCTTCGGAAACTCGTCCATGCATTTTATTACCTTGTAGCCTCGGCAAATCTCGTTAAATCATGGCGAGCTTTACCAAAATTGTGCCAAATTGGATCTCTGCTCTGCTTTAGATGCTATCTTTACCTAAAAATTATTCAATTGGGGTATCCGGGTTCGAACCTCGTAGAAGAAGCTTTTTCATTATTTTTTTTACATATAATTGATAGGCCTTCTGCATTTCTAAATCTGTATGGACATCTGAAGTATCAGATATAGTTAGATCGGGTAAATATTTGATTTTGTCGAAACTGACTAAGAAACGCAGACTGTTGACTTCCCAACTCTTAGCTTTAACACTATGGCTTACGTTGGTGTTTAACCGTATAAAAATGTAACAAAAAAAATAATTTCCAAAAATATACTTGTTTATGGATTGTCTTCTACTTTTTAACAGACTACCTGTAAGTTAATGGAAATTAATTTAGACAATTTAATTTCTAATATTTATTGGGTTTGATAGAATTTGGTATTGCAAAATGTAGTCAAATAAAAAATTGTATGAGACAAATTTTTTATAATTTTTATCCCCTAGTGCAATCCATGAAAATAAATAGACATCCGCACCTAGTTGGCTGCAGTAAAATTTAAAAACTTTAAAATGTTCTGAAAATCGGTGGCATAGTTTTTCTCTACTTCCTTGAAGCAAAAAAAGGACATGTTTAATAAACAATCTTACTCTTTATCAAGTAGGGGTTTATATACATATAAAACGTGCGCAAAATATAAACTACAGCATTTTAAAATGCTGTAATGTAAAGGTATTATGGTGGGGTGTTATTAAAATGTTGTAAGCGGTTATTGCAGTTGTAAGCTACTGCAGTAGTCGCTCTACCCATACTACCTACAAACAGGACCTATTGTTGTAACTCAGTAATCAACAGTCTGTACTGACAAGGACTATGGAAAACCAGGTCGCCTTCTAAAAGACGAAAAAGAAGAGACAGGGTGAATACTATATAAAAAAAAGAAATCATTAACATTTAAATGAATTTATCCGCCTATTTAAGTAAATCTTCTTTTAACTCTTGTGGAAAAAAGTTCAACTCCCAACCCTTACTAAGTAAGAACAGTCGTCCATCTACCCTTTTCATCTGTCCTGTGCCTTTTGTTATGTCTACCCGCTTTGTCGGCTTACAAATTTAACTAGAACTCGAGTGAATAGCAGACAGGTTTCCAGGGTATCTCTAAGAGTGGTGGGAATGGGCCAAGTAGATGCTTTCTATGTACCCCTTGTACCTGCCTAAGAAGAGCATGACAAGTTTTCACGTGTTTTTTATTACTATTACATAGCTGGCATATTGTAACTATGACAGTCATTCATGACGAAGGCACAGCGAATGGTAGTTCATGATGAACGCAGAAGGATAATGATGTCGGTGGTGGTGTTAGTGCTTAAGTTGTATCTGCCAGTTGTCAGAATGGCATATGAGTTAGTGTGTCGCGTTGCAGCAAAGGACATGCAATCAGCATTAACTACCGTGAGGGGTTGATTTTTCCACAACGTATGTCTCTCTGTCCGTCCGGCAGAATGTCTTTTCGCCCTGGCTCTCTGTGCCATCATTAATTTCACAGCACAAGCCAGCAATAGGCAACTGCCGTCACAATCTGCCAGAATTGCATGCGTAAGTTGAATCTTCTGGGGTTTTTCATGTTTTTTTTTGCTGTTCCTGATTTTCATGAGGTTTGTTACAAAAATTTGCCCCGTTTTTCCTCGAGTCACTAACTTGCACGCAGTTTCTGTTCCTTTGTTCTGCAAATGCGAAATGAGGGGGTTCACTGGGGCACATTGATTTATGGTTTTCTGAACTTTTAACATTAGTTGTGTAGTTGTTATTCCTTCGACTGTTTTGTTGCTATTGCTGATGTTGTTGTAATTTAATTAATAACGGAAACATGTTTATTTGTTTAGGAAAAGCAAAGGGGCTTGACTTTTGCTCGCTCGCTCATTTGATTTGTGTCTATTGGCAGACAAGTCTACAGAGACATATATGCTCAGTATTCTTTGGATGTGCAAGGCACAGTGTTTAATTTTTGTAAAGTGATTTTGAAATATTTTTAAATTGCCACAAATATTAATTCGATTGCTAAATTTCGTGATAATAACTTTGATTTGATTTTAGTAAAGTGGCGCACTATATCGGATGAAATAGTTGGTTTTATAGTGTTCTGCTGACATTTCAGTCAAGAAGTACTTCTGAATTAGGCAAAATTTGCAAAATCCGACCCCTGAACATGTTTACAAAATATATAGGTACCCTTTTAATTTCTAAAAGTGTCTAGAGATGTCTACCTATTACAGCTACTGCTTGGCCCTTTTTGGCAAAAATTAAGATTTTTTAAATATTTTTTGTCAATTTAAAACACTGTCCTGCCACCTCAACTCACAACCGAATTCACTGTTGTGTGTGGAAGTGCGTGCTTGAAGCTTATTTTCTCCAAAAATGTGATTGTTTTCCAGCCTTTCCTGCCTGTCTGCCAGCCTGCCACACGTCGACTGCCGACTTGACTGTCTGTTTGTTGCACATTTTTAAACACTTTTAATGTGATTTACAAGACAGCTGAGATTAATTATTGCTGGAAACGCACACAAAATGTTTTGTGTCAACACAAAACGAAGCCAAGGGATTAACACAGAACAACACATGAGCGTGGTAGGAGGGCTCATGGAAAATCTGTCGCAAGATTTACGATTTTGCACGTGTATTGTGAGCGAAAGTTTAAATATAAATTAAGTTTTCCGGAAATTCTGCAATGAAATGCAGGAAACTAACAAGAATGCATAGAACTATTTGATGTGAAAATACAAGGAAAGAATTGTTTGAAAAACGACAGCAAAGGGAGGAGAAAATATTTATACGTCTTAGTTATAATTCTTTTTTGTTTTGTTGAAAGAAGAGAACAAGTAAGAAATTTCAGTCGAGTAAACCGACTAAGGAATACCCTCACTTTGTGAGCAATGTAAATGTGTACTTGTATAGGTACTAATATTATGCTCTATTTAATCTGTTATGTCTTGGCTCTTTGTGTATGGGAGGTACTAAAACGGGCGTGATGATAACTCCCATTTTTAGCAGTACTGCAGGAATTTTCAAAACTGTACACTGTTCAAAATGGCACGTTGTGTGGGAGGAGCCAAAAGGTGCGTGATATAACGTTCATTTCTCCACAGACTATATGTACTATAAGATCATTACACTGTACAAAATTTTAAGAATTTATATGCCCTTGTATAAAAGTTATAAGCTGTTAACTTTTCGTACAAAATGTTTTTTTTTTTTGGGTGGGAGGTACCAAAATGGGCATGGCAATAACGCCCATTTTTTACTGGACTTTAGGTACTATAAAACCATTACACTGTACAAAATTATAAGTATTTGTATGCAGGAAACTAACAAGAATGCATACAAGACAGAAAGACAGAAAGACAGGACGGACATTGCTCATTCGACTTGAAATATTATCCAATAATGAATGCTGGGTCTCAAGATTGGTGATGGTGTTGCGAATAGTACGCTCTGTAGGCTGATTATGTTGATCATAAGTTGAGCGAAGTGCACGAAACACATTCCTCACAGAACGTGAATTTTCGTAATAAAGTTGAACGATTTGTAAACGTTGTTCAGGCGTAAGTCTTTCCATGATGAAATGCCAAACAATACTTAACAAAAATAACATAACAGCATGACACGACTCACGCGTGATCTGTCAAAAAAGGCTATTGAAAAAAGTATATCTACTTGGATCACCCGTTATTTTATCAAAAAAACACAAAATATAAAAGAAATCGCAAAAAAATTTTCCATTTTATGAAAGCAAGCATCCTAACGAAACAATACATATGAAAAAATCTATGGATAAATTTATAAATTATGATTCATATTGTGAATGTAAGGGCACTAAAAAATATTTTTCATATTTTAATTTTGGGTCTTTTGTTTGGGATCTACCAAAAAGACGAGGTAGGTACTCTCCACACAATTTTAAGTATTTTTATAGAAAATCAAAATTATAAGCCGTTACTTTTTTGCAGAATGGTCCATTATTATGAGATAGACCAAAAGGGGTGTGGAAATAACGTCAATTTTTCTCAAGGTGATAGAGACCAATAAACTAATACTATGAGTGGAATTTTGCAAGATTCTAATGGGTATTATAGAAGTAATTAAATAAGCAATATTTCACAAAATGTTGACTCTTTGTACTTGAAAGAGTGGACCAACATTTCCGATCTTTGATCATACTCTGAGATAGAACAAATATCAACACATTACTCATATGACTTAAAATGTCCCAAAACTGATTTCTGCCAAATAGTTTTGGGGTTGGTAGGTCGGTCACTCCTTCTATGTGTTACACATTTAGCCTGCAGCAACTTATTTATACCCTGGCAAACAGCTTGGTTTTAAAGGACGGAGAACTTCGAGTAATAAACTTGGAAAATTGGAAACCTTTCGAAGCCACGAAGAATTAATTGAAGCACTGGGCGGTGATGGCTCACAAAACTGTGTGGAATAGCGCAACAGTAGCAACAACTGCAAAGATACTGTGGGGTGACCCAAATGAAAAGAAAACAATAAGTTTTCTGAAACTAAACAAGATCCAGATTAGTAAGATAATGAGTTTTCAAACTTACAAGCACATCTTCATCGCATAGGACTAGCAGGAAACGAGGAATGCAGGGCATGCAGGGAAAACATCGAAACGATGGAACATTTTCTGTGTCACTGCCCGGCTTTCACACATGCAAAATCCCAATATTTCGGGTCCGAAATATTACCAGACTTGACTCATCTCAGGGGATATGACTTGAAGATACTGAGAAAATTCGTGTCTAGTACCGATTTTCTGTAACTCTTGAGGTATAAAAAGATCATAAATAAGGAGCGCGCAACAGTCCGAACCACTGGCTTAAGCGTATGTCCATGGACATGTGACATTTAAACGTCTCCTCTCTTCAACCCAACCTAACCTATACCCTAGTTAACAATTGTGAGGCATAAGAATATTATTTAGTTCAAATTCTCTTACTTCTACCAAAAGGACTATATTTTCAATAGATTTTTTTTCAAATTGGCATTGTTTTCCTTGTTAAGATATTAGTTTTCAAAAATTGAAAAAAATGGTCGAGGCATGGTTTGTTTCGAGGCAGCAAAAAAAAAAATAAAAAAATCTAATTGTATTAACGACAGTTACTGAACTTCTATTTCTACATGAAAGTGAAATTTGTAGAAAGTCAACATTTGCAGCCCTCAAAATTTCCTTTAATTTAAAGACCATTTCGGCTTTTTTGAGCATATACTTAAGAAAATATCTTTCTAATACAAATAGCAATAGTTATTTAGAAGTGGTATTGGGGGACTTTTAATATGGGATCCCCTATATTATACATTGGGAGCGACAGGGCCACATAAATCGGCTACTTTCGGTACGCAAACATTTTTTCCGACGTTTTCTAGTATTTTATTAATATCGGAACAGAATACTTTATTATAAAATTTAAACGAACTATCGAAAAAATATCCGATACTCATATTGGAAATCACTTCGGTCTAATTAATAAATGCATCATTGCATATGGGCATTATCCTGGAATGCCATTTTAATTTTATTAGATTGTTTATTTCTCTGTTAAAATGTTTATATCCGATGATTGGAACTTTAGCATTTGTGGTAACAATATCTACAATATATTTTTCCTAACAGCTAGAAAACTTCCCTTCGAATACTTAAAACGAAAGGGTTACTTTAATCTCTCCTCAACTCACCCCTTGTATTCTATAATTTCGCGTTATACTTACTCACTTCCCCCATTGCTGCATCCATTTTAAAGATAATTACATGTTTTAGTATTTAATTAAAACAAAACATATAACATATAATTATAAAATTAATTATACTCTATATATACGCGTATTACACACACACGCACACTAATGACGATGTATACGTAAATGAGAACATACACATATTAATGTCATAAATATCTGTAATTACTTCAAACCGTTTTTGTTGTCTATTCCAAAATAATAAGACTGTAAGACTCGCCAAGATTTTATTTCCAACCCATCCTTTTAACGTTAATTGTAATATTATACTATATATATATGTTTATAAACAAATAATAATTACTTATATACGGGCGTGAATAACACTTAAAGGCATCGGTGTGCAACAGAAGTGATGGCAAAAGTTTAGGCGTTAGTGAGGGAATGCCCCTTTTGTTTTATAAAACAAAAAGTGTGAAGTGATAACTAAGTTTCTTCTTAAAAAGGGAGGCATTTTTGTTTAATTAACCTGTTCACAGCACTTTAAAGCAACACCTATTTGGTAGGGGCAGTGATTCCAACTATTTGCGAAGCAAATGCGTAATGAAAAATTTAAAAAGCGTAAAAGGCGCAAAATTCCAGACAAAAAGCGTAAAAAGGCGCTACACTATTTTTCTTTCATTTGCAATAAAATCGGTTTAATTTTACATAAAAAAATTTAAAATAAAAATAATTATCAAATTTTAATCAAAGTTGTTTCCCTAATTAAAATGATACTTCCAATTTTTTTTGCGCTTAGATTCATACATTTTTTCTCTGCTAAATTGCATAAAGACCTGCTGAACTAGAAGGAATCACTAGGATATTCAATGTATCCCTATAATAATTAGAATCTGCTAGTGATTCTGAGTCAATAGACCATTTAGTCTTTAGTTATCTTTGAAGACGATTTTCCAGTTATCGATATCTCCAAAGCGGGCTACGCGGACCAAACTGTGTCTTCGTGGTCAGTTTTGGCCGGGGTTAAAGATTTTCCCTTCTGATGTATGTCCAACGATGGCTACGCGGACCACAGTGAACAGCGTGACCGGCCTTCGGCCTGGTTTAAAAACTTTATCCAAAGCCAATTACACGGACCAAAGTTTCATAAGATCCATAGACATTATGTCCCTGGATGTTATGACATGCCACCCAATATTTTAGGGCCTTTCAAATATCTGGTCGAAAACAAAAGTACTATACACTGTGTACTTATAAAACCATAATTTTTCGGCAAAAACCCTTTCAGCCATATTTTTGTATGGTATTAAAAAGCTATTTCTTTTACTTTCTGTAAGTCTAAATTTCAATAAAATTTAATCTGCAGAAGTGATAACAGCAATATTCGAATTATTTCGAAATTATTATTTTTCGAAAATCAGGCTGCATCTGTCGAACAATGATTTTGTATGGCCGGGAGTAGTTTTTTCCAGTTCATTACATTAGTATTAAATAATAATTTTGTGTGGCCGGAATTGGAAAGATAAGTGAAACATAAAGTCTATGCCAAGGCCCACAAATGATCAAAGACCTCGAAGATGGAATTCGGGCAGTTATCGATCCGCAAATATGCGAATTGTTGATGAAAATTTCATGAAAATAATATGGTGTTGCAAGGGTAGCCGTGGCGGCCATTTGATTGATATTGTTTTCCATTATTAATTGCATACCCTCCTATTTACAACGAAATTAACATACGATGATATCCCTTATAAATACTCTGTTTTTAAAAATATCAAAATTAAATCTGTTATTGGAAGACCCTGATGAAGAACTTAGTTTTGACTGGATTTTGATTGACTTGACTTTGACTATGGGGAGGTTCGAGAAGAGGTGCAGCAAACGGTTAATTTTTGGAATTTGACAGACACGCCGAGAGACGGACATAACTCATTTGAATTAGATAAAAAATGACTTGTTTATACAGCTCGTTAATCTAACTATTTCTCTTTTATTTTCAGGTCAGTAAAGAATTCCAACCCCAAACTGTTTAATACTATGGTAAGATGCCAATAGTTCGTAGCATTTGAGACAGCTAAACTCATATTAAATGAAGTAAGAACATTTTAGTTGGTAAACCGACTAAGGTGGTACGTCGAACTTTGAATAACTTGTACATTTTCTGTCAGACTATAGTCATTCGAATGGTTGTCTAAAATATAAAATATGAAAACATTTAGAAGATTGCTGCAGAAATTATGGGTATGCTGTGTTTGTATGAATCTGCCAATCTGTGTGGGGGTACCAGATTTCAAGAATATGCCTATTTTACGCTGAACAGTAGATACTTCAAAACATTGCACTGTACCGAATTGTAAGTGTTTACGTGCCTTACTCCTTTCGAGAGATATCGTGCGCTCCAACCACACGGACGCACATTGCTGAAATGACTGCTGGCCGGGTTAGGCAAACGAATCGGCAACTTAAGATTACGCCGCTGAAACGTTGCCCTTTGGAGCAATTGGCCAAAACCTGAAAAACGTGTCATTTGACTCAGAAATTCACAACAAAAATTTTACAATTTCTATATTATTTTGTTGCTCTTATTTTAACATTTTATTACTTATTTATTATTCCATTTCAAACGATTTACATAAATGTCTTCTTTTTTCGTTGTTTTATTGATTTTGTCTGCAATGTCACGTAAACGTACCGTCCAAATCAAAGTTCTGTAGTTTCTGCCGTCCGGTTACGTTTCGTTTTCGTTGGCTAATCGTTTACACAATATGTCAGATTGAACCAGCTGATTCGTTACGCTACGGCGGCGTTATGTTTACGTATGCCTATCCAAGCCTTTAAACTGTCCTACAACGGAT
This sequence comes from Eudasyphora cyanicolor, assembly GCA_963930755.1. Taxonomy (NCBI): domain Eukaryota; kingdom Metazoa; phylum Arthropoda; class Insecta; order Diptera; family Muscidae; genus Eudasyphora; species Eudasyphora cyanicolor. Next base: position 155,470,741 of record OZ005738.1, on the reverse strand, counting down.
TTCCGCCGATCATGCTTAGGGTCTAGGTCATGTTTATGTTACTCATTTGTTCCACAGAATCTGTTATATTTTTGGTCCATTGATAATTATAACGGGTTTTCCAATAGGGATGATATGATTTTGAAGTGACGTTTCGGCCATTTGTAATATGTCATGATCTATCATTTGTTTTTCATTGTATTCAGTAGTGTTTACAATGTCATCATGGAGAGATATAGGCAAGAACAACGTTTACAAATTATTCAGTTTTATTATCAAAATAATCGTTCTCCAATTGCAACTTTTCGTGCGTTAAGTAAATTTTTTTAAATCCAAAATGAAACGCTTTCCAGTCGACCTACGACCTTAGGTCTCATTAAAAGCTATATTTTTGCCATTGACAGATTCCCGATCCGACTTACTGTTAAGGAGCTAGAGCGTTCACATTTGAAAATTATGCTAAGTCCATTTTTTTAAAAATCCAAAAAAACCCTTTCCAGTCGACCTAGGACCTTGTCACCCATGAGCAATATTTTAGCTCTCGTTAAGAGCTATCTTTTTGCAATTGACCAAGAAGTTGTGATTTAACACCATTAGACTATTTATTGTGGGGTTATTTGAAGTCATTGGTCTCTTCAAGCTTTACAAGTCAATATTGAACGTCTCATTCATGACATACGACTTGATTTAGTGGAAAAGTTGCTCGAAAATTGGGTTCATCGAATTCGTTCCTGCAGAGGAAGTCGTGGAGGCCATTTGAATGATGTTTTGTTTAGAACTTAATTGTATCGATTGTACTTCACATTTATCATATCACTCTTATTGGAAAACCCTATATATGCCCTCCTCCACTAATGTTAAGATATAATAAACTATAGCACTGAATAAGCCCCCAACTATGTTTATCCTCCACACAGAAACATTTCGGTTGAAAAAAATTTATTAAACTACTCAATAATATCGGACAAATTTCTAATAAATTTCTGATTGAGTGAGTTGGTTTTACCCTACACCACACTGTGTGACAGGGTATATAAAATTTTGGGGCAAATATTTCGAACGCTAAAAAATTGTTTTTACCACGTCTGTCCGCCCGTCTGTCTATTTTAAGTTACTCGCAAAGTACAGATCTATATTTTACTCCAATCGAGATGAAAAATGGAGAAAATAGGTTAAGATTTAGATATATCCCTTATCCCGTTTTTGCATCTAATGGCAGTATAATCCGCATATTTGAACAGATTTTTATAATGTTTGACATTTGGAAGATAATAGTTTTTTGAATCACATAAGAAAGATGCTAAATTTGAAGAAAATCTGTTCAGATTTGTATATAACTCCGGTGTATACTTCACATTTCCTCCCATTTTTAATCTAAACGCTAAAAATTATTGTTAGGAAAACAGAATTAATAAAACTTGACAATATTCCTTCTCAGTCTGGTCCGATAGGATGGTGTAGGGTATTATGTAGCCGGCTGCTTTAGCCCTTCCTTTATTATTTGTTAATAAAATGTTCTGATCAACGAATATTTTTATATTTTGATGTAACATTAAAAGACTGGCGCCAAAGACTTCTCTTATGTTAAAAATAAGTAAATTTATGAAATGTCTATGTATTAAGTAGAAAACACGCTTATTTTGGTTGTCTTTGGCACAAATCTTTAATATTACGAATTTTTTCATGTTCTTTGAAGGTCTTGAAGGGTATTATTATGCAAACTATAGGTTTTAAACCACAGTTAACTAATATCTGAAAAACGGAAATCATGTAAACAGATTTGATAAAATAATATTAAAAACAAAAAAATCTAAAATACTAGTTTAATTGAAAAATCATACTTCGATTCTCTAGGCCTTCGATGTACATAAATCTAAAACGTAAAAATATACACCCGTTCTTCAGCGCGAAAATGCTTGTTGCTCAGTGTTTTCTGTTTGTGTGTATTTGAAATTTATTGTCCTCATTCAAATAGATACTAAAAACCACAGAAAACTTTTTCACAGTATAAAAATGCTAATGATGAATGTTTTCCTTTATGGATTCTGCCTCATTGAATCTGTGTCCTTTTGGTTATTATCAAGCCTACTCCTCTTCGTATTCAAAGTTAAGCCCTTCAATTGCCATAAATTTTAACGTGCTACAAAATATTTCCCACTACTACTTGAGCTATTCAATTTCAAATTTTGTTTCAAAGCCCTTGGCCATTGCGTTGTTAGTTTAGCTGGAGCTGAGGCAGAAGCTGCTGCCGCTTTGTTTTATGGTAACATTTTCAGCCTATTTAGATGGCAAAGAAGCGTTGCTTGTTGTTTTTCCGTTATAGAATTTAATTGACCATAAAAATTGAGTTGGTAACAGATAAAAAATCAACACTGTAATGGCGCAAAGAGTATAAATCTAAAAATCTAACGAAGTGTTTTTTTTGCTCTTGCTCTCAACGAGATGCGGAGATAGTAGTGACAGGGGAAAGGGGGGGTAGGAGTTGTGTGGGAGAAGGCTTGGCTTGTAACAAGGTCCTTAAATTCATGCAATTACTGCTGATATCAGCTAAACTTGCTTGCATGGCTAAAGATATTGCTTGTCTAGCAGTGTGAGTGAGTAGGTTTCAGTGTAAGAGTATGTGTACGTATGTATATATATTACAGTGTAACACTGTAGAGCAGAGCAAAAAAATAAATATGTAAATGCCACAAGCAGGTCATAAAACTTAAGCCAAAGGTTAAAAAAATAAAACAGAATTTATTTGCTTTCCTTTTGTTTTGCTATTTCTTGGGCTCTCGAAGGCGAGTTTATGTGCGTGCGTGTGTTGGAGTCGGTGTGAGCCATAGCAAATTGTTTATGTACTTGTAGGCAACATCATCGATGTGGTAGTAGTGTTTACTCTCCTCCACAGAGACTGTGATGGTCCTAAGGATGTATATTCTCGTGTGTGTGTGTGTATGTTTTGGGGAGATGGAGATCTGCTGGTCTCATTGATATATCCCCCCACACTTATACACACACATAAGACATGCCTCTGTCGATGCGGCAACAGTTACTTTTATTTTTATGATGCGTCAGCTTTAAAAAACATAAAAATGATGCGGCATCACAAAACAGAAAACAACACAATAAAAACGAAGCGAAACAAAGCAAATCAAGATGAAAACAAAAAATAAAGCTAAAAAATAAAAAATACAAACCTTTTCATACTTCCTTCATTCAGAGTGCTCTACAGAAATAGACAACAAAATAGATAAAATAAAAAAAAATTAAACACACAGTGACAAACAAAGGTTAACGAATGCCAAAAAGTAGGTCGAGGCACAGCATATTTCGCTGCTGGTGGTGCTGGTGCAGTGAGCTTCATTTATTTTTGTTTTGCATAAAATACCAAATCTGTTTGACATGTACATAGACTGTTATGTGATAAGACCGTCAGTGTTTGTTTTTTTTTTCAGCAATATGCGGGGGGCAGCAGGTGTCAACCTTCAACCTCTCTAATGAATTATGCAAAAATTTAACATAAAGTAATTGAGAACTTTAGTTCTTGTATAAATGTAACACTTTAAAGTTGTCTTACATTTTATGTATTAAAGTGAGAAATTTTAACAACTTTTTGTATGAATTTTTCTATAAAGCTGGCGTTATATTAATTAATTAATTATTAATTTATCCCATGCTTCTAGAACAAGACTACGTTTTCAGTTATCTACAATAGTACCACCTACTGGGTAAAATTTTTATAATTTTTTTCTTTCTACACGGTATATCATTGTTAACGGGGGCTTCTCAACACATCTAAACTACTGTTCCCACTTTGACTAAAAATTTTCCATGCGCCTTAAGCAAAAATATAGCAAATTGTACTTCTTTCCGTTACGATAAATATCAATCAAGGTGATTTAAATCAAAATATCTCAGGAGAAATAGCCAAGACAAAATAATAATCGAATATTAATGCAATTATTTTCAAATTTGAGAGAACTCCCTGGGAACGTAAAGAATTTAGAGCCTATATTTAAAATTGCCTTACATTTTCATTTCACTACAAATTTACAGGTCATCGTTATATAGTTTTATGAACTGACATTTTGAAAATTTAATACAACCCCACTCTCTTACGGCAATTAAATTCGTTTGTTGAAATTTTCAAAAAGTTAAATCCTTATAAAGATTACAACGAGAAATATTTTGAATATCAAAGCAACAACGAATTATTTTTGTAATGTATTTTCTTTAATATTCTCACGGCTTCCGTGGAAGCTCGCTATGGCCCCTAGGGACCCGTTTATGCCCGTTTGGAAAATCCAGTTTTAGAAGTATTATAAATATGGACTATTTTCAGTCATAATTGAAGAATTTGGTCATGATTTGGTTCCAAGATAACGAGCTACGAACCTTTCTCTCAGTTCAGTTCTTCTATAGATAATTAATGACTAAACAAGGCCGACTAAAATTGCAAAGATTTAATGTTGAATACTCTATTGACCATTAGTCAGCTATGTAGTACCAGATGTATGTAGTAAGGTATATACCGGGTTTTCCAATAAGAGTGATATGATTTCTTTTAAAAAAAAACACACTTTTTGACAAGGAAATTCAAAAGTTTTTTATTTAATGTGAAGTACAATCAATACAATTAAGTTATAAATAAAACGTCATTCAAATGGCTTCCACGACTTCTTCTGCAGGAAGGAATTCGATGAACCCAATTTTCGAGCAATTTTTCCACTAAATCAAATCGTATATCGTGAATGGCACGTTCAATATTGACTTGTAAAGCTTGAAGAGAGTCTGTTTTATTTCGAAAGACCAATGACTTCAAATAACCCCACAATACTCGTAAATAGTCTAATGGTGTTAAATCACAACTTCTTCAATATATCACAATTTCTTGAAATAATCGAATCTCCAAACTTCTCTTGCAACAATTCAATTGTTTCATTTGCTGTGTGGCACGTAGCCACAATCGGTCAATGGCAAAAAAAGATAGCTCCTAACGAGAGCTAAAATATTGCTCATGGGTGTCAAGCTCGTAGGTGGACTGGAAAGTGTTTTTTTTTTTTTTGATTTAAAAAAAATGGATTTAGCATCATTTTCAAATGTGAACGGAAAGTTTATTTTTGCACTAGCTCCTTAACGGTACGTCGGATCGGGAATCGGCCCATGGAAAAAGGATAGCTCTTAACGAGGGCTAAGATATTGCTCATGTCAAGGTCGAACTATGGTTAAGGTTGGGTCTAACAGTAACGAATTATCTGCTAGTATGCAAAGCAAGTTTGAGAGATAGAAGAAGACTCCAAGCCTTTCTTTACAAACAAATTTTATAATAATATGTAAAAGAATTTATTAACTGTAAAATATAAAAGGGAAAAACAGATGAACGTTTTAACACACTGCAAATATTTCCCAAATTATTACAATCAATCAATCTATTCCTCAGAGATCATTGAATGTTCAAACCGTTGATAACTAGCGAAAGGAAGCAGATCAGATGTTGATCTCTTCATAGTGGAGTAGAGGCGATTATTTTGAACAAAACCTCATTAGCCATTTTTGCAGTCAATCTACACGCAGAGAAAAAATTCGTTTCTGCGAAAAGAAATATTAGACAACTACAATTCTCGTTTGGCGGAACTGAAATTTCGTTTGTTGTGACAAAAACTTATTTCGCGTAAGCAATTGTTTGTTCTTACCAACAGAATTTCAGTCGTCGTAAAAGATAATTGTAGCTGTGTAATATTTTGTTTTCTTTGCGTGTAGGTCAAAATTCGATTGATTGAGGCACGCTGGAAAAATAGATATATCAAAACTCCTATGTATAATTTTTTGGTTTTATTAATATTTAAAATGCTCCAAACAAAATCTATGTACGAGTATATCTATTTATGTGTGTATTTTTCTAAAAACCATTTACCATGTCATGGCTTTTTCACATATACGATTTCTGCTATGATATATTGGTGGTAAATAAATAAACGATTAATACAAAAATCTGGTATATGAAATATAACGCGATTTGACGAAATGCCACGTCTTTTTCCCTCCCGAAGATTACTAGAAAAACACATTGGAGCTGAGCGTATTCAAATATTTTTTTACTTATTTCTAATTGTTTTTGATGGACAATCTCTGAATTTAATTTTTCCTCAAGATTTCATTCAAAATGTGTATTCACATTTCTTTAATCCAAACGTCAATTGGAAGATAATAAATTGTTCATTTAAAATGTATATTGTTTTGTGACTGATTGTTTTAAAATTTTCATAATGAGATAATATTTTCTCTATCTCGCGTTAAGCTCAAAGATATAGCCTCACTCCTTCCCACATAGGCTTAAAATTTAGCGAGATATCGAATCGCTTATAATTTATATACTACTTTCACGCATAGTAAAATTTTCGCTGTCACTACCATCTTATGAAAAATCGTAATATTGGCATGCCTTAATTGGGATCAAAAATGGACAAGTCACAACTTTTATACCAGCACCTACAAGTTATGATACAGACTCTTGTACTACAAGATTCCACCAAATATAACTTTTTTTAATAAAAAGTGCAGACATCAGAGTCAAATAAGAAAAAATCTTCATTTTATCAAATAAAGATAAAAATCATAGGTGATAGAGGTGTAGGTTAAATCGGAACATCCTCTTCAGATATCATCTTTGTTTCCGAAGGTTGGTCAGCATATCATACTGCATCTCTTCTTTTCTAAACTTCTTAAAAGAATGCTGCGTTCTTGCTACAATATTCCCCACACAAAAACTGTTTTCTGAGAATCTCATGGTTTCGGGGGTTCCTTGAAAGACTTGTTTTCCAACATACTTGATCCACTAGTAATCACTGTACAACACCTCAATGCAACTAATGTAAATGCCCCAACGCTATTTATCAAGCTCACAATATATATTCCCACATGCATGAAACAGAGAGAGAGAAATAGCCTCTCCAATGATGTTTCTGTGGCCTAAGCTTTGCCCGTTACCAACACTCGAACATTTATTTTGGTTTTTAAGTTGTATAGAGGTTAATTCGAGAGAACTGTTTTGCAATGTGGGTATAAATGTATATTCGCATATAAGTGTGGGGAAAATGTAGGTGTCTGGCTTATACTACCCTGTATATAAGTATATAAATGTAGCTCTGAGGCTGGTGTGTTTTGTGGCGAATGTCTGTTCTCTGTTATGGCTGAGTGCTACTTAAATCTATTATTTAGCTTATTTTACAAAATTTATTTTTGTACATTTCATTCAAGAGTATTTATTGTGGGAGAGCACCTGTATGGGTAGCTGCGTCCTTATGTTTGTGCCTATGTGGCTTGGGTGTGTGCAAATATTCTCTGTTTAATTGTTGGTGTTGGTTTTTCTGTTTCTGTTGTTTTTAGCAGACCGTAGACCGTTTATTCAATTGCCTCATTTCACCGGTCCAATGTTTTGTTGGTACATATTTTCTTTGCGTTGTTATTATATGTAGTTGTGTACAGGTGCGGTTTCTCTCTGCAACTGAATGGGGGGACTCTTAGGTGGAGCGAAGCTTATTTTTTGTCTGCTTCTGGGTGTGTGTGTCTGTGTGTAACAGTGGTTGGCTTTTGTGGTCTTGTGTTATGTTTTTTTGTTTTATTACAAATAATTTTTTAACGTGTAAACGAGTGAGTGTGTGTGTTTTGCTATTTTAGTGTTGTTTTTAATTTATGCTCTAAGGTTAAGTTTGTCGAAACGTGTATTTGGAAGGAAATCTCATTCGAAGTGTTTATTAGGGATAAACATTTGTAAAACTTGAATTTGCATTTTTTTTGTTAAAATATGGTTAAACCTTATGTTTTTTTTAATTTTTCGTAAATAAAATGAAAATCACCGAAAATCGAAAAATTTAAAAAATCCAAAAAAAATCCACAGTTAAAAGCTTTTGATTAAAATCAATGGTATGTTATATGTAGTATATCTTTCGAAGTATATTGTGTAAGCATTTAATGAAGAAATATTATGTTAAGAAATATTATATTATTAAAAAATATGGCAAGCAGCTATTATTTGGAAGCGTCTCGGAAAAAAGTTTAATTGTGGTGTCCATCATAACACGGTGATGGATTATTATCGTTGGGAGGAAAACACTTTGAAGCGAAAAAAGCGATTTGTGCAAATAAAAATTGTAAAATAAAAGTATTAACAGATTTGAAAAAACTTCCCAGCGTTATCTTATAAATTATAAAGAAAAATAGTGTTTTTTTTTTGAAGTTATGATGGACTCCGACTTTAAAAACGTGGGTTGTGGGAAAAAAGCTAAAAAGTATTTCTGAGGTACTGAGTCACGGTGGCATAGACTACTGTATCTTTGTTAGTTTTGCTCCGATTCCTCTGATTTTTAAGAGTTTCTCCATTCAAAAATTAAAAATTTCCAAAAAAAAAATTTACAAACTTTACCCCCATTAAAGAACGTATCAACAATGTTTCAAATTTTATTAAAAAAACTTGCCTAAACTTTGTCATATACCTAATGTGTATTCTTATGACTGTGTACATTTGTTTTATTTCTCTTGAAGATTAATTTGGTTATGTCTACGAACACTTTAGCTTTGCTGGCACAATTTTCATTTCATTGTTTTTCTACAAAACAGTGACAAATGACTTAAGTAGCATTTTTATTGCGTTATCTGAGTTATTCGGACATTGGAGCCGTCGCTAGATTTCACATTTACGTTTTTTTTTGGCGTTAACAGGCTAAGCAGTTATTTGTTATTTTTATCATCTTTGTTTTGCAATGTACAATTTGAAGCGCATAACGTATACGCACCACTGTACCTACTAGATGAGATAATATACATCATACGCACTAAGGTACTCGTGATTAAATGACGAATATATTGTACTATTATGTCCCGTGCTTCGCAGAAGGAACAAACTTACTACTCTATAGTCCCTTTCTATTAAAGTTGAAGCCAGAGTGTATATTAGTATATTTACTATCAAAACCAAAAATTTTATTAGATTTTCATTCGAGTAAACCCAGTGAAGTATACTCTCACTTTCCGAGAAATGAAACATGACATTTTTTGTGGGAATTGACAATGAGGCTTGGAAATTTCTTCGTCGGGCTATTGTCATGGTAAAAATGATGTAAAGTACAGTAAAGGAAGATAATCTGAAATAACTGCTACGAGTACATAAAAATATGAGGAATAGATTTTAGTACGCATTTTTGAAATTATTTACACACTTTTAGTGTTAGTATTAGATCGAATACCTGAAACAACAACTGTTACTGAGTGTGAATCACAGATACCCAGACATAATTGGATTGATGAAACCTTAGCGCAGTTCTCGCTGTTATACAGATGTTTCGAAGCTAGGGGAACCTGGAACATTTTTTCCGCCTACCAGACCATAACACGATCTTACAGGCGGAGGTCCGAGCAACTAGAGAGTGCGTGAGCTGGATCAACGCTAATACGAGTCCAATAAATGTAAATATTTTTACAGATAACCAAATCGAACAGTAAAATCAAGAATTGTTTTAGATTTTAAAATGACAATTAACGCTAATTTTCAGCATATAATAATACGCATCATATGGGTGCCTGGTCATCATGGAATAAAAAGTAAGGAGAGGGCAGAAGTAGACGTTTACTTTAGAGCACAACACTTGTCACTGCCCAGATTTGTATGAATCTTTATCAGACATAACTCAAATTAGGCGCATAGAACGAAAAACACTTAAGGACCATGTCAAGAGTACAGAGTTCCTAAAATAATCTCGCAAGGCTAGACCATGAAATAATTAGAGCCTACAACAAGCCGACTTCTGCTGTATGCGTATGTCCAAGGAATGAGGCTTAAGAGCAATGGTTTGTACTTAGTTTGTGCTGGTCTTAAAGCTATCGGCAATCAATTGTTGGTACAATTTGGCCCTTTTACTTCCCTTTAAAGATCAGAAGTAGTTTTCACAAATTTTAATAGGGGATCGTACTATCTCTTCTCCTTTTGGGTGTTACAAACAAATACACAAAGTTATAATACCCTACCATATACAGTTGTTGTTGTAGCAGCTTGGAGACGCTGAGTAGATACTCCTTAAGTCTATTTCTGTTACAGACTTCGTTCCGGCATATTTCCGGTTATCGCGGGAACCTAATATTGTTTTCAGCGTCTGTTAGCTTCAGGGAATGGATGTTATTTGAGTGTTATCGTTTCTATTCTCCACTAGAAGCGCTGCATTTCTGCTAATAGTCGTCATGGTGTTATGTCTACTTTTAGCTTCCCTGTTGACTTGGGTGATCAGATGTTGTTGCAGTGGCAGTGCGCCTGGTGAGTTATTTTTAGCTGCCGAAACTCGAAGTATGATGAAAACTTAAAATGTGCTCTGCCTGGGAATTGAACCCTTCGGGATCCAAGTCTAATGCACTTACCACTGAGCTACGGAAGTCTACAACATACATATACAGTAGTGCCACAGTGTGGTGTAGGTTATACATATCATAATAAAATTAATATCGTAAGGAAGAAATTGAGACATCTAAATGTTTATATATATTAATATATCAGTTCTTCAGATCGTATACTTATTATTAATAATTTTTGTGGAACGTATGAATAATAAAGAAATGTGAGAGTATGTTCGAAATGTAGTCCTTAGGACGTTTGATTGTTATTTTTTATACATACTAATGGCTATGTGGTTATTCATCCATAATAAAGCGATATCTTAGGATGTTTTTGAAGCAAAATATATACTTAGAGGAAAAATATAATAGGAATAACATAAACTAGATTTTAATGCACCTCGTGTATTATGTTTGATATTATTATCAATATTTTTTTAAGAGCGTATAAGTAATATTAAAAGAAAATCTCTTAGGGTTGCATGATATTAACTTAAGTAAATACAAATTTACTTATTTAAAAAGGTTTTATTTAAGAAAATATAGATAGACGAGCGGTAAAGCGGACGAAGCAGGAGTTGAAGGGAGAATGGATAAATAGCAGACATATATGTACATGGAGAACTGGAATGCGCAGCTTTGAGGATTGTTCAGGAAAATAAGCAGACGCCAATCAGAAGTACGAAAAGCTATAGATGGGAAATAAATAAATTAGTAGACCAAAATGCTTACAAAAGTTTGTTACAACAAAGATAAAAAGAGAAAAAATTATGATACAGAGACAGATCCTGACCGTAAATCCGTCTCACTAATAATTTATAAATTGGGTTGAGGTTTTTAAATATGAAAGACATTATATTTATTTAGAAATGATCATCAGTAATACGCAGAAGTAAGACCTTCAGATCTACAATTAGATATGAAAAACTTCATACTTCTAATGTCAAGTTATTCTTTGATTTCTATAACAATGACCACAAAATTTGGAAAAAAAAAACATTGACAAATCATTTTCTCTTTATAGTACATTTGTCCCTTTATGTCATTCTCTCTGAATTTTTTTCCCCCAAACTAAATTAGTTGTTTAATATTCCCCACATATATAGCTGGCAAACTTATGTCACGTCATTGCGATTTACTTGGCTTTTGTCAGCTTCTGTGTCAACATCATTTGTTTTGCCCCTCTTCTCTGTGCGGGGTTTACTGCTGTGGCAAGCACAGACTTAAACTTGTCATCGAACAAAAATCCACGGGGTTTTTTGCATTAATTTCGTTTTTCATCAGCATGTTTTGCTCCCAACAAAAAAAAAAGCAATGACATACATGCAAACTCAAGAAATTCAACAAATAATACAAAACATTGTTGTATAATTTGCTACAATTACTCTAAAATGTTTGAGCATTATTATATGTACGTACAGTGCAGGCAAGACAAGACAGGACAAAAGATAAAAACGAGAAAACTCTATTAAATACAAGGGACATTAAATTAAGTTGCGAGGACCATGAGACTTCATTGGGAATGCTAGAGAGAAGGGAAATAAACACACAAAATTAAGTAGATATACACCAGAACCTAGGAGGAGAACAATCAGTCATGTCAAACATCCTGGGTATGAGTAACTCAACTAATTTATGAATAATTAAACAGAGACTTAATATTTGCTGTAGCCTCATCAAGACAGAGAGACTGGCAGAGAGACAATGCCTGGTGTCCTCTCTATACTTCTACTGCGTGCGTTTGTATGCGTGGAGGACAGGGCCTTCGTGACAGTTGTAGTCCTTGTCATCACCATCATCACGACATTTTAATGATACAATTTAAATTAAACCTGATTTGAATATCAATGAGGAAGACATGTACCGGAATAAGTAGATGGATTTTAAAGTTTTGCAAATTAAATTGTCACCGTAATATGAAGTTTGGTAATGCTGCTTGCCTTGTCATAATCAGTATTTGACAGGCGTATGAGTAATATTTAGCGTAATGTGGTCTTGAGACATATGATTGTCAGTAATTTGGAGAGGGATCTAATGAAATAAATTACACTATGCAACAAAGAAATGCTTTGTGTCCGAGACTTAAACATCTTTTTTTGTGTATATTGAGGCATACAATTTAATGAAACGAAAACAACATTTTAAGGTATTTTGCCTGTCTGTCTGCATCATCGCTGTCACACGAAATTAATAAAACTCATACGGGACCAAGAACTTTTACATTTAATATTACTTATACGCATTAAGCCTTATTCAAAGACCTGACAAGAAATTTAAGTATGTGAGAAATTAGATTTTTAATATTACAAAAAGGAAATTTCTTAGAATATTTTTGAAACTTGGTAAACAGCAGGTGGGCACATGTATAGCCCTTGAATATGAAAATAATTTTATTGTGAATAATATAAACACAAAGCGTTATGCAATTATATACAATTGCGATAATATTATCCAAATAATTAATCTCATAGTTGCACAATGTCCTTGCCTTTAAGAAGTTCTGCTTTTTTATCTCTTAAGCTCTGTTTATCTTCTTGTATATTTACTTAAGATATCCCGTAAACATGACCAATAGTTAACAGATTTCTTTGGAATTGAGAAAACTAAGAGAAAAACAAGACAAGGATATGTTCATGATAAATATGCAATGCACTATGCTTGGTATGTGCAACATAACATGCATACCATTACTTCAGCAATCATGTACAGCAGTAGTTGCAACAGCAGCAGCATCAGCATATTGTCCAAAGCCTTTAATGCAACACAAGAAAAAGGACGAGAAAAAGAAACCTAACAAACTAGTCTAAAAATACACATACACATACATATATATAAGTATGGGACATAAAGACGTATGGCATATGGCTATTGTTGTACGATGCTTTTAAATAATACAAGCATTAACTCAGCAACTACGAGTACTTCCCTTTCCTTTAGCCAAAGAGTATTATTCTCTGGTTTATTTTTTTCGAGTTCTCTTTAACTATAATTCCACATATAGAGTATGTATATATAGCCGTTGCAAAGTATCTCTCTATTCGTACTGGCTACCATATGCCATCATGGATGTCCAGGTCTCGCAGTTTGTGTAACGGTATGTGTGTGTATCTGTCCGCATCTGGACCGGAGAGGGAAGGATCTGCATAACCGTCTGGCTTATTTTTAAATAAACGCACTTCCACTTCCAGACATACATACAGCCTTAAACGTTTGTACGCTTAGTCTATTTCAGGATACCTGTTTGTTTATATTGCCAATGACAGGTAAATGTTCAGTCTTGAAGCAAAACAAATAACTTCTCCACACTCAAACTGGCTGAACTTCGTCTGTCTGGGGTTTTGATAACATCAACACTGTACTCCTTGTAAAGTTTTTGCACAATTCGCATTGATGTACAGAGCGTAGAATATTATAAAGTAAATAAATCTAAGTAAATGGGTTAGAGAAGGGATGGACTTAAATGAGAATCCTTTAACCTTAGCAGCAAACAGAAGCTAATTACGGTTTGCCATACAATAGACAGGGAGAAGAGGGAGATTTGAGTTTGAGTAAGAAAATGGAAAAGGTTGAGAACTTAAGCAAAGCTTTAACAACGCCATAATATCTTAAATTAATTACCACTCTGGGGTTTAAATCATATACATACCTGATTTTATTTATTGTAGAATAGTTATTATATATATCTAAACTTAAAATGAAATTGCTTTGGGCGTATGCTTGTTATTACTTTTGTGCGGGAGAGTATGAGCGATTTTAAATGATACTTTGGGTCGAAAAATTGCTATTATTTATGTGGTACTAGTTAATCTTTACAAAATAATTCGTATTCGAGCATAAAATTAAAGAGTTTGAATAGAGAGATCTAATACAATTATTTTCTAAAAACCGTTCAGATTTGACGATATATTGTAGAATTAATATTACGATTATCAGTTAAAAGTAGTAAGGAAAGGCTAAAGACGGGCAGGGCCGACTATATTATACACTACATCACTGTGGTAAGATTGGATAACAAGGAAATATCCAATGTATACTTAAACTAAAATCGTTCGTGTCATGCCTCTGTAGCCAAATCGGACGAAAGATATATGGGAGCTTAACTAAATCTGAACCAATTTTTTCAAATTCGACTATGTTGGTCCGTGGATAAAGAAACTCTACAATGCTAAATTTCAAAACGATTAGATATAAACTTTAGCTTCTATAGGGCTAAAGGGCCAAATCGGACGAAACGTATATATGGGACCTATATCTAAATCTAAAGCGATTATCTTCAAATTCGGCAACATTGATACATAGATCAATAAACTCTACCATGCTTAATTTTAAAACGATTGGATGTAAAATACAGCTTCTATAGAGCTAAATGCAAAATCAGATAAAATATATTTACGCATGGGTGTTTTAGCTAAATATGAACCAATATTCTTCAAATTCGGCAATGTTGGTCCAGGGTTCAAGAAACTCTACCATGTTAAATTTCAAAACAATTGGATGTAAAATCCAGCTGCCACAGGCCCAAATCGGACTAAACATATATATTGAAGCCACATCTAAATCTGAACCGATTTTCTTTAAATTCAAAAGGGTTCTTTCCAGGTTCTTAAGACTCATAACTGCGAAATTTCAGAACGATCGGAGTAAAATTGCAACCGAACCAAATAAGATGCACTGACAGACGGACAGACATGGTTAAATAAACTCAGCTAGTGAGTCTGAGAGCTTGGGACGTATTAGTGTTATTAATAATGTGAGGGGGAGAGTATGAGTGATTTTATACAGTTCATCGGGTCGTATCGTTGTTAATATTTTTATAGTCTATAATCCAACAATTTCAAATTAATATCATAAGGAAGAACACTACAGAAAATTTCATAACCAAGAAGAAATCGTGACTGGTGTGTTAGTCAGAAAAAAATTGTCGCGTATGGCTTTTATTAAACATAATTAATACTTTGTTCATAACTGATTGCTGCTAAGCTCAATTGTATATAAAATAAAATCAAAGCAGTATCCTACATGGAAAACAGCAATAAGTGAGAAAATACAAGTTTATACTACACTAGTGGCTCTTCTGCAGGGCCCGTTCTGCCGTTTTCGAGACGTATACAAATATAAGTATTTGTTTGAAAAAAAAACTCTAATGGAACATCATCACACAGACCTAATAATGGGATGATATGATTTTGAAGTGACGATTCGGCCATTTTTAATATGTCATGATCTGTCATTTGTTTTTCATTGTATTCAGAGTAGTGTTTACAATTTCATCATGGAGAGATATACGCAAGAACAATGTTGACAAATTCTTCAGTTTTATTATCAAAATAATCGTTCTCCAATTGCAACTTTTCATGCGCTAAGTCCATTTTTTTTAAATACAAAAAATCACTTTCCAGTCGACCTACGACCTTGACCCCCATGATCAATATTTTAGCTCTCGTAAAGAGTTATCTTTTTGCCTTTGACCGATTCCCGAGCCGACGGACCGTTAAGGAGCTAGAGCAAAAATAAACTTTCCGTTCACAATTGAAAATGATGCTAAGTCCATTTTTAAAATCCGAAAAACCACTTTCCAGTCGACCTGCGACATTGACACCAATGAGCAATATTTTAGCTCTCGTTAAGACATGAAACAATGAAACAATTGAATTGTTGCGAGAAAAGTTTGGAGATTCGATTATTTCAAGAAATTGTGATATTGAATGGCCTCCAAGAAGTTGTGATTTAACACCATTAGACTATTTCTTGGGGGTTATTTGAAGTCATTGGTTTTTCGAAATAAATCAGACTCTCTTAAAGCTTTACAAGTCAATATTGAACGTGCCATTCATGACATACGACTTGATTTAGTGGAAAAAGTGCTCGAAATGGGGTTCATCAAATTCGTTCCTGCAGAAAAGAATCCATGATTTCTTGGTCATTTTGACATTTGCATGTCGTCTTATTTAGAACATAATTGTATTGATTGTACTTCACATTAAATAAAAAACTTTTGAATTTCATATCACTCTTATTGGAAAACCCTAGTACCTTGTACCACAGTGTGTTGTAGGGTATAATTAAAAAAGTGCCTTGGAACGTATTAGTGTTATTAATAATGTGAAGGGAAGAGTATGAGTGATTTTTTACAGTCCATAGGGTCGTATGGTTGTTGATAATTTTTTAGTCTATAGTACCACAATTTGATTAATATCGTAAGTGAGAACTCTACCAAAAATGTCATAACCAAGAAGAAAACGTGAATGTGGCATAAGTCATAAACTAAATAATAAAATAAAATAGCCACTTATGACTTTTCTTAAATAGGTCATAATTAATACTATGTTCATAACTGATTGCGGGAAAGCTGAGTTTTGTATTTAATAAAAACAAATCAGTATCAGAGAAAGAAAGCCCCAATAATTAAGAAAATACAAATTTATAATACACTAGTGGCGCATCTGCAGGCCCCTTCTGCCATTTTCGAGACCTATAGAAATATTTGTTTGATGGTTGGATATGTCGTGGACTAGTGAACCTTAAACTCGCCTAAACGAGCATATTGTACGAATATATGACTAACAAACGCATATAAGGATTTTACAATAAAGATTTGAAAAATGTTAGATTTTGTATTAATAGTTGTTAATAAAAAGATTCCTTTAGTAAAGAGCATATGCCTAATATAAAAGTAATATATAACTAACCATTACACCCTATGATGTAAACAAAGATTTCAGATTTATTTTATTTTAATAGTTCGTAATAAAAATGTTCCTTGAGTCGTATGTTTAACGTGGTGGCTAAAAACCGTTCTTTAGCCTCAAGTAGTATGTTAATATATGATATTAGTATGATTAGCATGTTAATCGTTATCTATGAAGACAGCTAACTAATATTAGCTTTGTGTTCTTTCTTTAAATACCTAATACACAATAACATTAAATGTGAAAGATTTTTTCATGTGCCATCACTGTTACAAAATTTTAATATTAAATCAAAGCATTCCCATCAATTCAATTCTCTTCCAACCATAGAATTATGAACATAAATTCCAGTGAAAATATTTTTACGACACATATTTTACCTGTCATTCCCACAAGTTGACTATTTGCTTTTGCTCCCTTTTTACCGGTTATCCTTTTTACAGTTTGCTACTAATATTTGTATAAGCTACAAGCAATAAAACAGCTCATTTCAAATTCCACTGACACATATTTAAACACTGCAACTGCAACGTCAACAGCAGAAGCAGCAGCCAAATACAATTCAACGAACACGGGACGGGGAGCGTACAAACTCCAAGCTCTAGAGAATAAAATCCTGTGGAAGATTGACACAACGATGTAGTGGCAGTGATGTGACATCAACTATTTTCACATATTCCCACAAACACCTAACCGTATATCGGGCGAGTGTGGGAGAAGGAGAAAGGAGAGGAGCAGCAAAAAAATCTCTGTTTTCCCTTACTCACTCACTCACTCATGCAAGCCATACATTATCGATACCAACACTACAGTGAACATAAGCCACACTCGTACACAGTTGCCGGCAAAAACAACACAGTGGCTTTTGTATATGGACAAAGTACGTGTGGGTGTTTGTTGGATCTATTTGGAGACACTGAGCCAATGTCAAATACCAAGTAACAATAGAAGTGAAGGATAAAAGTAAAGTAACAACGGGGTTTAGGATGGATCAGAGCGACTTTTTCATGTCCACTACTACGAGTAAGTCAATTCTTCGTTATAAAAGTAGCAGAATCGAATTTAGCGATTGAATTTATCGCCAGGAGGAGGATGATCGAATGAATTATTTTTAAAATTTAAATGTGTTTTTAAAAGTTTGTTATTTAATATAAATCATACGCATCCTCAGAACACTGAAAAATTATAATAGTCATACAACCCACGGAACGGTTATAATTAAAAGTACTTAAAAGTACTTGGAGTTGTGAGAGTCTGGTGCATAATCTGTGTAGATTTGAAAAAAAGTTACAAAACAATTAAATATCCATAGAAAAACGGCCCGTTATCATATATCATAAACTTTGTAAAAATCGGTTCAACGGTTAAAGAACAATTAAATATTTCGTGAAAACCAAAAATGCATTTTTCTCAATTTCATAATAATCTTTGTAAAAATCGGTTCAACGGTTAAAGAACAATTAAATATTTCGTGAAAACCAAAAATGCATTATTCTCAATTTCGTATTTTTTTTTTTTCAAAAAATAAGTGATAGCTATATCCTATTTTTTCATTTAGCAAATTTTTATAAAGTTATTAGGAAAAAATAAATTTCATGGGTTAATATTAAATAATATTATGCCAAATGTACAACATTTAAAAACAAAAATAAAGAACCCATTTATTTTGTGAAATTACAAAAATCGTATTCATATCGATTACTCCGATCAATGTTTATGCAATTATTACATTTGTATGGAATTCCTTTATAATGAATAAATTTTATTTTTCAAATTTATATTATGTATTTATGTCCTGACAGAAGCGATTTGTGAGTAATGTAATATATAACATTACACTCATTAATCTGTCAATTTGTGTGGGAGGTACCAGAAGGGGTTTAACATATATACCTATTTTTCGGTAAACAGTATTTTCTTTAAATACACTGTTCCGAACTATAAGCGTTTATGTGCACTGGTATATTAACGTTACGAGCTATTCAATTTTGGTATGATTTGGTCATTTTGTGTGGGAGGTACAAAAATGGGACTGTAGGCACTGCCTATAGTGCCTACAGTCCTGTATATCACAGGACTGTAGGCACTATAAGAGCATTACACTGTACACAATTTCAGGTATTTGTATGCACTGCTATTAAAGTTATAAGCCGTTAACTTTTGGTATAAAACAGTCCATTTGTGTGGGAGTTGCCAAAAGGGGTTGTACAATAATGTCCATTTTTACCGGACTATATGCGCTATAAAAACATTATACTGCACAAAATTTCAAGTGGTTTTATGCACTTCTAATCAAGTTATTAGCAGTTCAATGTTGATGCAAAATGGTCCGTTTGTGTAGGAGGTACCAAAAGAGGCGTTGTAACTTCGCCCATTTTTCTCGAGGTGATAGCGACAAATAAAATAATACAATGTGCGAAATTTCAGAAGATTCTAATAAGTAGTATAGATGTTATAGACAGACGGACGGACATTTCTCATTCGACTTAAAATGCTCCAAAATGAATATCCACCGAACATACTTAGGGTCTTAGATCACTCCTTCGATGTGTTACACTTTTGGCCGTAGCAAATGATATATACCCTCGTATCACTAAAGTGAGAGTATAAGATACATATTTGCTGTAGTCACTGATTAAAATTGTTAATACTCATACGACTAAAGGAACTATATTTAAAATTACTAATTCGCTTAGTGGGCCTGACGAAGTTTAATGTTTACCCGATTTTACCGAGATTTATGGCGATTTGTTTTCTGCAAGAGAATGCATCATTTTCTTTGCCCTTTTCCCGAAAACTGGACTCTGATTCCAGATTTCGGATTTTTGAAATAGGAGAAAAGTTCAATTCAAGGGACTACATCATCCACCTGAAAAGGGCAAACAGTTTTCAGAATTTCCCTTTGACGGGGCAACATTTTATTCAGAATAGAAATCACAATTTGACATACAACAAATGGTGATATTTTTATACCTTACACCACAATGTGGTACAGGGTATTATAACTTTGTGCATTTGTTTGTAACACCCAAAAGGAGAAGAAATAGACCCATCGTTTATTATACCGATCGACTTAGAATCACTTTCTGAGTTGATTTAGCTATGTCCGTCTGTCCGTCTGTCTGTCCGTCTGTGCATGTATTCTTGTAATCAAAGTACAGGTCGCAATTATGGTCCGATCTAGACGAAACTTTACACATATCTTTGTTTTGCCCAAGGACGATCCCTATTGAATTTGGTTTCAGATTTAGATATAGCCCCCATATATACGATAGCCCCGATTTGACATATAAGCGCTGTAAAAACTTTATTTTATATCCGATCAGTATGAAATTCGGCAGAAAGAGGTTTCTTATTATATGGATGAACACTATTAAATTTGGAAGAAATCGGTTGAGATTTAGATATAGCCCCCATATATACGTTACCCCCGATTTGACAAGTAAGCGCTGTAAACACTTTATTTTATATCCGATCAGTATGAAATTCGGCAGAAAGAGGTTTCTTATTATATGGATGAACACTATTAAATTTGGAAGAAATCGGTTCAGATTTAGATATAGCCCCCATATATACGTTACCCCCGATTTGACATGTAAGCGCTGTAAAAACTTTATTTTATATCCGATCAGTATGAAATTCGGCAGAAAGAGGTTTCTTATTATATGGATGAACACAGTTAAATTTGGATGAAATCTGTTCAGATTTAGATATAGCCCCCATATATACGTTACCCCCGATTTTACATGTAAGAGCTGTAAAAATTATATTTTATATCCGATCAGTGTGAAATTCGGCAGAAAGAGGTTTCTTATTACATGAAGGAATACTGTCAAATTCGGGGAAAATCGGTTCAGATTTATATTAAAGCTCCATATATATGTTCCTCCTGATGTGGTATCAAACAAAATTTTCCAGTAAGGTGTTTCTCACTTTAGGAACGAATATTGCTTAATTTAGCGATTATCGTTTCAGAATTAGATGATATGTTTCTACCCATTTACCAATTATTCCAAATTATTATGGCAATGACCCTTATCGCATTGTTAGGGAGGTGTAGTAGGGTATTATATAGTCGGCCCCGCCCGACTTTCTGCCTTTCCTTACTGGTTTATTATTCATTTAATTTGGAGCAGTTAATAAAACCTTACAAAAATCAACATTTTTCTAAATTGTCAATAAATATTTAATAAAACTAAATAACCAAAATTAATAATACCCAAACGACTAAAGAACTCTATTTAATATTGATCATACGCATAATAGGCCATCTGAATATTTCGGTCTTAAATGTTCTGTATGACTGCTTAACTTAGTTTTTAATGTTTATAGTCTTTGACAACATTCCATAAGGAAGATTTGTCACCGAATACTATTTCTCAGGATCGTGAACATTTTACTTAAGATAGGGCGGATGTACCCAATGACAAGAGTAGGTGCTGTAAATATCTGGGTGAATACATGCGTCAACTACCGCCCCCAACAACAATGTGCATGAGTAGCAATTAATTCCGTGATTCTGAACACTTTTGCGCTCCTCCTTGGTTAGGAGCGGAGCCCATCTAAAACTCCTTGCCATTCTATGGGCCATGGCAACCGGTTGGTTTTCAACTTCACATCCGAAAATATTCTCTCCCAGCGATTTCAACCACAGTCACCACTTTGCACCCAATAGGGTCCTCACCAATAGTCAGGCCGGAACATGCGTTCCGATTATGTGCTCTGGTCAGACTGCGTAGCCAAAGATACTACCAGTTAGACTCCAGAAAATCTAGGACTTATGACCAGTCTGGGATCACCGTCCAATCGCCATCCTTGGAATAGATGGGAACTAAAGCATTTGAAGATCCCCAACCCAATAATAACAGTAATAATTATACGCATGGTAAATCCAATTACATGGTTCATAACACTCTTACGACTTAAGGAACTATATTTAATAATGATCATTCGCATAGTAGACCTAAAGACAAGGTTCAAACTATTCGCAAATCGGAAAAAAGGTGCAATGTTGGAAGCTAAACCTGTAAATCAGTTTGCAAAATTCAATATGCGCCTTTGACACGCCCTTATATACATACATATATTTTTCAAAATATTTTCTCTTTAGAATAAATCATATGAACCCCTATCAGCCGCCGATAACAACCATATGCCTCATATGATATTTTGGAGTATTTAATATGATTTTTAAAAGCATAATCAAAAAATCTGAGCAGATTTTCTCTTCATAATGAATCATACGCACCCTAGGAAAACTCTTTAAAATTAATAAAATTGTACGCCACAAAGATCTTTATATTTAAAATTACTCATACGTATACAATTATAAGGCACAAATACATTTTGTTACTTTTATACCAAAGTAAGTATGTGGAGTTAGCACGGTTTTAGGGACACTGAATTTTAGTTTCAAAATGTATATTCTATGTTATATTCAGCAAAAATTTGGTGTTTATCCTTCAACCCAATCAAAAGTTATGTGCAAAGCAATAAAGGTCATTCGATCTGCTTTACAAGAAAAATTTGCATTAAGTTTTACATGTCGATATATTTTTTGAATATTTAAGTGCAAATAAAGGTTTATTTCCGAAATAATAGTTCCAAATAAAAAATAATTGAAAGGAAACAACCATTTGTTAAGAATAATATCTACCCAAATATATAATATTTGTTTGTGTCAAATATTACATATTTAGAGTGTACCCTAAACATATATATGTTTCAAGCTCAACAGGTTTGGGACAGTATTTTACAGAATCGATTTTTTTAGCGTGTTAAAATATATTTTTTCGGTATAACTAATAGCACAAACATTTAAGAAAATATGCTAAATATTTAAGATAAACATTCTTATATCACTTGAGAATCGAAGTAATCACTTAAAATTGTCACAAACGCTATAACCAATATACGTATCACTACATCCTGGTATGAAGGATATGTAGAAAAATAAAAAAATAAATCCTCAGTCACTACTATTACTACCGCCCATCCACAGCATATGTTCATCTATGTAAATGACTTGAAAGGCATCAGATTGTGATTGAGCGGCTCCGGCTGCAAGTGAGCGAACGGAATGAAGACATGTCATTTTTGAAATATTTTTTTTTTCATCCTCTTCTCGGTAGGGAAATGGGACAATGTGCATACCATCCTGGAGATATCAGCCTCACACATACATACATATATATGCAAGTGTTTTGTTCCGGATGAATGTGTCCTGGAGATATTAGTAACAACATGGGAAAAACGCAGCACAACTATGTGCTTTGCGCTAGTGGGGCGGACTGCTACATATATCACTTTTATGAAAGTTTATGTTCGACAAGAATGTCGTGCACCAAGACTTGGGCAATTCTTGGTCAAGGAGGAAGGAGGAACAAGATCATGGAAAGTGGTATGCCAGGATATTAAATTTTTGGTAGAAATAATGATAAATAGAGACGTCGAAATTTGTAAAAGGTAGAAGATTAAAATCGCTTATATATTTTCTAACCTCTTCTTCAATCTTAAAATTGGTTACGCCTAATTTTATCAAAACTACAAAGTCTAAAATAAAAATATGTCCAAAGCTTTAATAGAAGTACCTCATGTACACATATATTTTTATTTTTCTGTCAACCAGTGTAATTATTCTGTCTGTTTATATTGTGACAATAGTAACTACTTCCAATATCCTTGCAATTTGCATATGCTACATACATTTATTTCAAAGCGTGCAAAATAAATTTCATATAGTTTATTATCTTGTCTAGACAACTAATTGTTTCCTGTTTTACATCAGAAAAAATTGTTCTGATGAATATGGCAAAATATTTTCATTTATGTTGTTGTTATAAACATCTCTGACATGCAAAAAAAGGACAACTGACTGAACGATCATAAACATATTGTAAATGATGTAGAGTTAGCTTAGTCTCTATTTTTTCTAAACCACTGAGAATCGCTAAATTAAATTAAATACACATCGTCACACAGGACATGGTGATAAAAATCTCATACAACAGGCGAAAAGAAACACACACAAGCAGCGACAACCGAAGGGGTATACACGGAAAAATATTTGTACATACTCACCGAATAGGACACTTTCAAAAAGGATACGTTTTATTTAAATGCTGTCATGGCGCTATAAACTGCAAAGCTTGAAAATTTTGAGTATATACATACATCTGCATATATATAAATATATGTATAAACAAAAGCTAAACTGTTAGATTTATGAATAAACACTGTGGAGTGCCCTACCAGAACACATGTATGTTTTTTCGACACATCACACCAAAATCCTTTGACAAAAAAAATATTTTAACATGATATACTCCTACTGCAGTCCACGAAACGAAATGGAAATTAAAACTGAAAAAAGGAATGCGCATCTGATGGAGTTTTGTTTTATAGGATTAAGGGAAATATGCTTAGATATATGTTCATAAACTTAAAGAAGGTTAGACTTACACGAAAGCAAATTGTTTAAATTTTCTATTAAATTTGCAAAAAAAAAAACATATATACATAAAATATTTATAATAATAGTTATATGTTATATTATAACATATATTATTTGATTGCTTTCCACTTTAAAGATTTATTTCCAATTAAATTTACTTTCATTAAATTCACAATTTAATTTTGTATATTGCTTAGCTAATTCCAATTAAACGCATAATTTCTGCATAACATTTGTTGACGTGACAAGTGACAAATGTCAAATACGAAAATGTGAAAAAAACACATTGACCTTCAAATTCTCCAAATTCAATTAAGGTTGACATGGCGTTGACACTTTTTGATAACATTTCATTAATGATTCAGGACCTTAAATTGCTAATGGATTTCCATTGAAATCTGAATATTAATTTGTTTGTTGACAAATAGAGGCAATTACAACTTAATTATAACTGAATATGTTTTAATTTATCTGATATGTAATTTGAAAAAAAACATAAATAAGAATTTAGAGATATACAAATAAGTATTAAGATCCCTTTAAAATGGCGAATACGTTATATATTCAACTAAATATTTATTTGTGATGCATTTGATCATTTTGAAAACGTTGCTATCTTCTATTTACTTCGAGTTCGCAGGAATATAAGTTTAGGTTAGAATGACAATTGGTTTTACCAGCTTACACAGACCAATTTCGGTTTCTAGTATTACAAAGGACTCTGATGTCCCTCATCGAAACTAACCTGTTTGATATACAATAGTACAAATATCGGTACCGCAGAGATCTCAATGCGGGACAGTAGCAACGCATGGAGATCAATGATCTCCACATCTTCCTAATTTACAGAAGTCATTTCCTCTATAGTGTGGGGGGATATTTTGACCTTTCAAGTCATATCTAGGGCAGCTTTGTTTAGCTACCCGACATATGGTAATGTCTACACACATTTCATTGGACTGCCGTATTACCTAATCCAATATCTGAAAATTCTTTGAGTCGTCCCTATCCTAGAAAGTTTTTGGCCAAATTTGTCTAGATACCTTACAGGTGCCGATTTGTATGTTACCTGCGCCAAAGATTGCATGAACACCCCAATATACAGGGTTTTCCAACAAGAGGTGTTATTTTGAGTCACCCGGTATATCGGTAGCTGTCACTTTGACATTTGACAAGTAGAAACTACGCCATTACTAAAAATGGAACGATACACGATTCAACAACGCATTGAAAGTATTAAAATTCGAAAAATCGAAAGTCATCGAAAAATCATCTTGACTGATGAGGCCCATTTCCACCTCGGTGGCTACGTCAACAATCAAAATTGTCGCATCTGGGGCTCGGAAAACCCAAGAGTTATTGTTGAGAAGCCTCTCCATCCTCAACGTGCGACTGTTTGGTGCGGTTTATGGTCCGGCGGCGTCATTGGACCTTACTTTTTCGAAAATGAGGTTGGATCAACAGTTACGATGAATGGATTGCGCTATCGAGAGATGATTAATGATTTTTTATGGTCGGAGTTGGATGGTATTGATCTGGACAACGTTTACTTTCAACCAGACGGCGCTACGTGCCACACAAGCAACGAAACCATTGCTCTGTTACGGGAAAAGTTTCCGGACCCTGTTATCACTCGAAGAGGTGATCACAATTGGCCACCGAGATCTTGTGATTTAACACCTTGCGACTTCTTCCTTTGGGCCCTCGTGAAAGATAAGGTCTACGCCAACAGCCCAGCGTCGATTCAAGACCTCAACGATAGAATTTGATATTTTGTTATTATAATTTCATGAAAAGGATATGGTCCTGTAAGCGTGGTCGTGGTGGCCATTTGCCTGATGGTGTTTTTCAACATTTCTCTTTCCTCTTTATTAGGAAATAAAATGATCGGATCATTTATCTCAAAAAAATTGCATTTTTCTTTGAATACCAAAATAACACCTCATGTTGGAAACCCCTTTATATAGAAATTCTTCCAGAATTTGTAGTGTTGTCCCTCTATTAGCAAGATCTGTGGATTTGCAGTTTCCCGGGATATCCCTATGCCATGGTAACGATATGAGGTTTACGTTAAACTGCTCAGCCATACCGTTAAGAAATCTGTGGCAGTCGAGGGCTGTTTGTGAATTTTGGGATGTGCCACAAGGGAATTGATGACAGCCTGACAGTCCGAGTAAATGACAACACCAGTGTTGGACACTATGTTGAGACTCCGCAAATTTGCGATATTCCATATTGCCATTATTTCGGATCGATAGACACACCAGATATCTGGTATTCTGTGAGTTATATCCAGACTAAGTTATTAACAGTGTACTCCAAAGCTAACCTTTTCATCAAGCTTCGAACAATCCGTATAAAAGTGATGATGGAGGTGGCAGGTATCTTAGTTGTGAAGTTCCTCTTGAAGATATGCACTAAATAGTATGGGTCGAAAAAAAAGTTGATGCGGTCACGCCCTACGTTTAAAGAATATTCAAAGACAATTTCAGGACAAAAACAAATTTGTTTATCCGTGAACCCTACACACGGCCTAATATAAAATGGAGGAAATTTCCTTTCTAACATTATATCTTGAAATTTTTCAGAATAGATTACCTATGTTCCATTTATCTGAGTAGGATCCACATGTGGGACCTTAGACGGCTTAGAAAAGTGGACCAATGGGTTAACACCCAAAACCACTGCTTCTGCTCCATCTAGCCAGTTAATGCGACTGCCACTTCGTCCGCTTAAGCCACGATGTTGTAGGCCAATGTTATAAATCCAACAAGATTTCCTTTGGCATTGTGATATCTTTTCCGCTTTGGGTGTGAATACCACTTTGGTATCGCTTCATTTATTGGGAATATATGAGAGTCTGATACAGATAATTTTCTTCAAACTTTTCTCTGCATTTCTGCTAGAGAAATGCCATCGAGTGCAGTTGATAACACAAGCATATATTCGTGGATTGCTCACAAAACTACTAGGTTTTTCGTTAGGTTTTTGGGATCGAAATATTTGTAAATGTTGGGATGAAATAAATATTGATTATAGTTTGGCTATGGGTTCTGCAATTTTATTATATTATCATTGGATCTGATATTTTGGCGCTACAAAAGTCTCCATTTACTTCTTTTGTATATTACTAAATTTTCTACAAATGATTTTATAAACAATCCATTCTGATTTATGGCGTTTTCTTTTCTAAAAAACGATGTTGCCCCGTCGAAAACAAAATTGCAAAAAGGCAACCTTTCAACTCACTACAAACAAAGTATACTTCAAGGCGTCACCTAAATAAAAAACCTGTCCAAAATTGATTAGAAAAAAACTCTTTGACGCCAGGCAAATACCCACGCTCGTATTTAGGTTATTCACTTGACGCTGAAAGAACATATGTTTTGTAGGGCCTTTGATTTAATACAGGGCTGAAAATGTAGCATTTCTGGACAGCGCAAGTTGAAAAAAATCGCTTCTGTAGTACATTGTCCCAAACATAATCGGCTTGAATAAAATATAATAAATTATTTGGAAGATTGACAACAAATGATGAAATACTCAGAAATTTAAAATGATTGATTTAAAACAGAAGTTAATGTTACATATGGTATTCTAAGTGGGAGGTACAATTCGAAACCAAGGAAAAATTAAAACTGAAATTTGAAAAACTCAGCAAATGTTTTGAAAAAAATTTTAAATAGAATTTATTTGGAGAAATTCCTATACAATCATTTTATTTGCATTTAAACGCATATTTTATTTGTGAAAATTAGTTTGCAAATATATTTTGTTGTAATATATTAATATATGCGTTCTAAATATATTTTATTGATTTTGAAATAAAATTTATTTGTTCAGAAATATATAATATTTAAAAATTTGTGTTGCAAATATATTTTCTTTCGATTCAAACATATCAAAAAAGGCAAGAGTGCAACCCCTGTGAGAGTGCAACACTTTTTAGAAAAGAAACGAAACTCTTTCGCCGAGTTTTTGACCCAAAAGAAAATACCATTAGGTATAGCCTCCCTATACATGTTCCTTTCGTTACTGGTTTTATCTTTTTTCAGTTTTCCTAACAAATCTTCTTATCATGTAGGAGTAATTAATAACTATCTTAAAATACTACAAAATTTTAAATAAATGAACGTATAAGAGATTTATACAATTCAGTCCTTAAAAAGCGTTTAAAATGGAAAAGTATCAATTCACTTCAATCCTGTGGGTAAAAAACTAAACCTTGTCTTTCTACGAAAAAATGCTTTTCTAAAAGAAACATGGTAAAACCTGTTAAATTTCCGTTACCAGGGAATATTCCACATGAATATGATGCATGGACCTTTTTGCACTCAAAATAGGAAATGTTTGAAGCGGAAAAAAACTCAACCAAAAAACTATCACCAACAGTAAATGATATTTTGATGGAATCCTGGCAAGAGCATAAAGTGAAAAAAATCAAGCTCTTGAAAAAGCTATGAGAAAACGTAAAGCAATACATACATATAGTTTTGCTTCCCTTAATGCAGCATACACACACAAAAACGTTGAATATGAGTGCATGAATCTCATCGGTATGGAATGAATCCTTAGCACAAATATAGAAAGTAGTAATATTTTTTTTGCAGCATATTAAACCGTTCAACAAAATGAAATGTATAATCCTACAATAGCAAAAAACACCAAAGAAAAATTTGCCATAAAAAAGCCAAGTTACTTCAATAAAACCTTAGAATATTCAAATTTGTTGTGGGCTCTCTTTAAAGTAGGTTCAAAGGTTGCCTTGACTTCCTCTCTATTTTTGGGGGTGGGGGACAAAGGGAACGAAAAGAACATCTTTATTTTCTTTCTCGTGTTTCGTTCAATTTTTTGTTGCTACATGCAAAACGTGTTGAAAATTGCATGACGTAGGTGTCTAGACTTCGTAATGCTTCCTTTGTAGCAAAGTACTTCTTTTGCTTGAATTTTTTCTTCTCTTCACTTACATATATTTCACTTTACATCCTTGGATCCTTTACTCGGTTCGAGGTTTTGCCTTCATTTCGTATGCATTCCATTTAACTTATTCTGCATCTTCTAGAGTTACATATTTTTTTCGTAGAATTCTTTTGAGTTTTTTTTCTCGTTTGGTTTACTTGTGATGATCTCATAAAATAGTCATTGCAATGCATCATGCTACTCTTTAATACATTAAGAAGAAACGCTATTGCGGATATGTTGGGTTGGTGTTTCCGGTAAGACGGCGTTTTTTTTTTATTTTCTTACAACAACAAAAAACACTAATTCGGGGTATGGTTTACAAATTGCAATTTAGGTAGCTTTGTGCTCGTTTTTTCTTATTTGGTTGTAAAGAAATTTAAAGAAGCTTCTTGGGGGAATTGCGAAAACGAATCATAAAAGGTAGAAGAATGAATACCTTTTAAAGTCAAAAGTTTTTGAGGTTTTGTAAAAAATATTGGTAAATCATAAAATTATTGAGCCGTTTCGTTTTATTAGATCAGATGTTGGATTTTTTATACCCTCCATCATATGATAGGGGGTATATTCATTCTGTAACCCCGTTTGTAACACTACTAAAAATTGATCTGGGACCTCATAAAGTACCAATATATATTATTATTCGTCGTTCTAAGACGATTTAGCTATTTCCGTCTGTCCGTCCGTGTATTGTAATTAAGCTACAATCTATTATACTTGAGCTAGGTGGCTGAAATTTGGTACATATACTTCTTATATCTGCAGATATATTGGGATTGCAATATCAGTCCAGTTTTGCATATAGCCCCATATATAACATCTTAACGTAATAGAGACCACAAATGTCAACTGATCGTGCTGAAGATTGTTAACTGGGGTTTATATATACCCGGAATTCTTCACTCGGAGAACGGCAAGCATAGGTCCATATTTTGATATAGCCCCCATACAAACGTCCCACTAGATTTGACTTCGTAACGCCACAAAAATCTCAATATATTTGCCTATTCGTCATACGAATGTTGGCGACCAATACAATTACAATCAAATACAATACTTAGATGTGATACTTCCTCACAAAGAAACCAAAAAGTACCAAATTTAATAATTCATAGCATTTGCAGGGACTACACTATCAACTATACAGATCAATCAATTAAAGCATAGCATATATTGTCTCGGAAATGTTGTTTAGCTATTTTAGAATAATACGGTGGCTGTTTACCCTATTGCCCCTTTTTACGTGTCGGTAGAGTCTCATAGGTTAAAGCCTTACCCTTAACGGGCATATAATTTGGTGGACTTGCTCACAATCTGCTTTGTTGGACCAAATTTACTGCCCACGATAGAAGGACATCGAGTAGAGACTTTCTTTTGGCTGGTTATGTTAGGCTTCTCCGAAGTGCTGTAAGATGGCGAGCTCTTTTTCTTAGCCACATTCACAGCGCTATGTTCATCGGGAGATCTGACTTTTTTGCCGGCCTCAATGTAAGTGTTACAGGTATAATTGTCGGATTCATCCCATAATAGGTTGTGTCGATTCAACTCATTCAGTTTTCTTTTTTGTGCCACTGGAAGTCTCTTTGAGTTTGCCACAATAAGAAGTGATATTATTTTCATTTCATGATCACTATTGCAACAATAGTGATATTGTTTTCAATGGATAATTCAGAGTCCTCATTGGTTTTTAAAGGCTTGGGTTGCTTAAAGCCCCCCTCGTTTCTATTTCATCTGTCTCATAATTTGTTTCGCCTACGGCTGGATGTGCTCTTGCTTCATTTTCAACCACGGGATCCAAGAAACCGAAGCCCGTAGAAGATATATGCTCAACATTTTTAGATAACGACGACACATGGGAATCGAGTGAAAAAACTCCTGTAGCCGGCAGTGGGTTCTTTTCCCTTGCGCCGTAATGACCTTTGTCTGTTTTGGGTTGATCAATGATGTTTTAGGCAATAATAGGCCTTCCAGACTACGCTCAGAAATTTCTGCCCAGAGACCGATGCTTCAAATTCAACTTCCTCTTTGGAAACTACACACCACATGTAGAGAAGAGGTTCTGTAAAATAGGCTTACCACCAACGTTCATAATAATCGGGTGTAAAGTACATAGTGCTATAGGTCTTATATGCAAAATCGGGGTAAAATTAATATCTGAACTGATTTACGAATAGCGTGTATTCGTGGGTCGAGTGCTTTGTTGCCAGACGAATTTGACCGAAAATCGTCAAAATGGGGGTACAAAAATCGTCAAAATAAATTTTCGAAATCGTCAAAAAATCATCAACACCAAAATTTACCAGCAACGTATAGCTTTTGAGTTTTTTTTATGCCGAAGGACATGTTTCGGATATAGATATGTATTAATTGGTACTCTCAAATGATTTTTGGGGTTCCTCAAAGTGAACTTAAAATTAATTTTGTTGGCGGATCTCACATTCTTGAACGACATTAATAAATTAATGTGGGGGACACATATCTCATACATATTAATTTCTTAGCTTTAACTTATTGGGACGAAGTTTGATAAAAACATATGACCATTCCGGTCAACAAGGTCCAGTGTAGATCCATTGTTTTATACAGCCCCCATACGAAGGTTCCATTAGATTCAATTTCTGACGCATTAAAAATCACTAGTATCAACCGATTAGACTGAATTTTGACAATTTAATATTATCTAGAACAACTCAAAGGGAGACTGGAATTTAGTTATTTGCGTTTACTTTTACCCATAATCATCACACGAGTACTGAGCTCATTGATCAACACTTTGGTTTAGCTAGCACAATATATGTATGTGTATGTGGGGGCAATATTTAAATCTGAACCGATTTTTAATGAATGAAGTACCGTTTATTCTTGTCTCAAGATAAATCGGTATAAGCTTATATATGAAGGCTATATCTAAACTAATATTATATTTTGAAGTGCCTGTTCGGAATAATCTTGAGAATGGCCCGGCTGATTTTCATGAAATTTTTTATAATAAAAAGCTCTCGACCTGGTGAAGGTTTTAGGCCAAAAAAATTATTAAAAAGTTTATTAGAAAAGGAGATTCATGGCTTTTAAAATCCTAAGTAAAATTCACCACGGACATGAACGACTTCATAGCGTATAAAAATTGTAGTTGTGGTAGTTGCGGTAGTGAAAAATAAAGCAGTGTGCGGCACATCGACACGATGCGAGTGTTCCAATATTTTACTCTCCCATCCTACAGTGAGTATTGCTTTGCTGAGAATAGCAATGTGATTTGTTTTTGTTTTGCCTACATATGGCCGAGCGTGTGTGTGCTATGGATAGCAACAGAGAATGGCAATGTATTTTGTTTTTGTTTTTTTTTTTGTCGTACGCTATGCGTGGTGACGTGAAAAAAAGACAGAGGCAAGCAAAAACAAATATAGCCAAACATTACCATGCTGCAGTGATGTTATGTTTGGTTTGAGTTTATTGTATTTTTGCCTTTGTTTTACTATTTTCTTGCAATGCGTTTACATTTATTTGCCGTTATTTTTCAGAGCAGAATATCAAAATTTTTTCAATTAAGCTCATTTTATGTGTATGTAATAAAAAGTAAGTTATTTTTGTGCCCGCGAACGGAATCGCTATCTAAATTCTAAATATCTAAAAAGTGCATTATGCCTAAAGTTCGAACAAAGCTTTCTAGGAAAACTCCTGACGCGACTAGAATGAGTCGATTGAGACAGACTGTAGTGCATTTACCGCGTACTTTTACTTCAAGATGTGCCTTTTTTACCAAAGTAGAACGCAATATTTGAAATAGTATTGCGGCGATATCTTTGCAAAAGAGAGTGATAAGGCCGTGGCGCCGATATAATATTTCTAATATCATTGCAGGACAGTTTTCAAAATTTGCATGAAAATAGTGCCGATACTCAAAACGAAATATAGAGAGGCGTTGCACTCATCGTCTTGAAGTTTTTAGTGGATGCTGTTGATAGCACTCTACGGAATCTGATTAAAAAGCTGATCAGCGGAAGTATCTGTGCATACGACACGCTTGCTGAAAACGAAATAACTGGAGACCATTATATCTAGATTGACGCTTTACCAAGTGTGTTTAGTATTCAAGTGCCTTAAAAGTTAGCACGTGACTCAACAAAATTGAGAGATATCGGATTAGAGAGCGTGAATACGCGCATGCGGCATCGTTGTAGAAAAAATAAATACTGATAGAATTATTGCACTAATTGGTATGACTGTATTTCACAGCAATCTATATGCCCCAACAGAGAATGGACGACGGAGCCTCCCAAGGTGATTTTACGGGTATTGCAATACACTAAATTTGTGCATTTAAGTGCAATATGGATGACCCGAAAACACCGCCGTTCTATTTCACTGAAACGTACTTTGAGGGCAGCGAAGCGCACCGGGTCAGCTAGTCTATCTATAATATGAAGCGGTTTTCTTCAAATTTGAAATGGTATATTCGCTGGACTTACCCTTGTAAATATTAATAATAATTGGATGTTACATACTCCTTTTATGTCCCTTAGATGCCAAAGCGGAAGGATATCCGTGTTAGGTCCTTTTAAGTCGAATGGGTCCGTTCGTCCGTCTGACTTTCTGCTGGCTTCAAATGTAGTATGTGATAATATTTTTTCTATCTACGGCTAAGTTCGAAGATTGACCATATTGCCCACTCCTTCTAGTACCTCCCCCACAAAGGCTTAATATATAGTGAAATATTGAAATATTTAATAACTTCTATACTACTTATTCGACTCCTCTGAAATTCTACACATGATATTAGTTTAGCAGTTACTATCACTTCGAGAAAAAAGGACGAAGTTGCCACTCCCCTTTTGGTGCTTCCCACACAAGTGGACCATACTGGACCAAAATTTAACTACTTATAACAATAATATCACTTGATGCAAATACTTGCAACTTTGTACAGTGTAATGCTTTATAGTACCTATAGCCCAATGAAAAGTGGGCGTAATTGGCACGCACCTTTTGGTACCTCCTACACAAATGTTTTATTTTGCACCAAAAGTAAACATCTTATAACTTAAATACCATTCAAAGACTTGAAATTTTAGAACAGTGTAATGGTTTTGTAGCACCTACAGCCCAGAGCAAAATGGAAGAAGTTGCCACGCCGCTTATCCATATAAGCGGCGTGGCAACTCCCACACAAATGGACCATTTTGCACCAAAAATTATAAGCTTATAAGATTAACACCAGTGTATAAAAATACTTGAAATGTTGTACAGTGTAATGCTTTTATAGTGCCTGCAGTCCAGTGGAAAACGGGGGTTATTGCCACGCCCCTTTTGTAACCTCCCAGACAAATGTACCATTTTATACAAAAACTTAAGAGCTTATAGCGTGTTGGTGCTCACGCATGAAAATAAAAGAAAATTTAGCACAGTGTTATATTTTTAAAGTACAAATAGTCCTATGAAAAATTAGCATTATCAATACTATCCTTTTGGCACCTCCCACAAATAATGGCCAATCATACCAGCATTGAATAGATCATAACTTCAATGAACCAGTGCACATAAAAGCTTACAATTCGGTACATGAGTAGTGCAATATATTTGAAGTAAAATAGGAGAATTGATATTTTCCAAAAATGTTGGGTACTATTTAGTCTGCTCTCTGGACCAAAATGTTCTTATTTATATTAAATTTTAGCCCATTGTTCGTTTTCTTCTTAATACATTCCCAAATAAGATAAAAAAATCAAAAAACCGCCGAAAACAACTTTTTTTTGGATTTCCTTTACAATGACTTTGGTATGATGAAGATTGTAAAACGGATTTTCGCACACAACATTTTTAAATTCTATACCATATGTGCCACAGAATCATGTTATTTGTTTAGTGAAATTAATAGAATTAATACAATTATTATTTTCCTATGCACAGAAAATCAGACAACTTTTATAATACATACTTAAGTCTGACAAAGACTGTTGCGGTTTTACGCTTAAAATACCTCCCATCCCCTGATGAGTTGAGCTCTGTTGTGCCTTGGAACCCTTAGTTCTCCATTTAGTCTACTATTTAAGTACATTACTATGTTAGTCCTTCTGCCTGGATCTAATTCAAGTTTCTACTAAAGTTGTTCTCTCTTGAAGATGACTTCATAAAATGTTTTCGGTTATAAAATTTGATGTAATCCAATACTACCGTTTTTACTTGTTTTTACA
Source organism: Eudasyphora cyanicolor (assembly GCA_963930755.1). NCBI lineage: Eukaryota > Metazoa > Arthropoda > Insecta > Diptera > Muscidae > Eudasyphora > Eudasyphora cyanicolor. The sequence continues at coordinate 155,435,111 of OZ005738.1, read as the reverse complement.
ATACATTCTCTAAAGCTACGTTCACACTAGATATATATTTAATCCATATATTTTTTATCCATCATTTACTTAACTTTAGGATTGATACGATGATGTGTTTGTGGTCATAAAAATTGCGTTTATTTATTTTCTAACGGCCACTTGCATCATCTTCGGTTATGCTACAGTTATAGGTAACCTACAGATATAGCTGTCAAGTCGTTTAGAATTTGAAAATTTTAACCGTTGGAACTGTCTAACCAGAGCTGGTGAAATCAGAAGTATGTAAATCTTATTTTCTTTAACATTTATGTTACACTGGGATGATTTGGCACCAAATACTTCCTAATATTAAAATCACAACTTTTCTTACGTCTACAAAGAAGTTGCCTTAAGAGCTGTAATCGAATCCCAGCTGATCCCAGAAAATGCTTCAACAAAACACAAGTTTTCTCACAGTGTGACCCGACATCTTAACTGTAGCACAACATCATCCATTATTTTCAATTTCAAAATTATTCCCATTACCTTAAACAAATATTTGTCTTTCGCTGTTAACCCAGCTTAAAGGTCAAACCTGGTGCGGTAACATTTTGAATTTCTTCACCATAAATTTTCTTATAAAGGTTTGTTTGTTTACGAAATCAGTTTGCTTTTGTAATATTTCTTGTAAACAATCTCAAGTGTTTTACAAATGTCACCTATTTTTACAGGAATTTGAAATTTGCTCCTGCTGTTGTGCTCCTTAAGTTTATTGTATTTTTTGCAAATGTTTTGAGTAGCATCCTGTGTTTTCTTGGTGAACTTACAACCATTATATTTTGCTGTGTCAACACCTGGAGTTGACATAAAATTTACTTCTAGTTCTATACCCCCGACCAACCATACATAGAAATGTCCTTCTACTTTGTCGCTTGGCTTATTCTCCCCTTCATCCTTTGTCCTTGTCAAAGATTTACTTAATTTTTTCGTCTTCTTTTCCAAATGAAGTTCATGAAAAAGGAAGAGGAGTGTCTTTGCTGCTGCTGCTGCTGTAACAGCAAAAACTTTGCCAGTTCTGTCAGTGCTATAATACTGTTATCATTCCCACTTTCACTGCAATCTTCTAAGTAAAAATGGTGAGTGAAAAGAAGCGACTGCTGAGGAGGAGGAGGACTTAGTGGTGCAATAATAGAACAATTTTTAGCTTTTACATTTGTCTTAATAGAGTTATGTTATTGTCCCCGGATTGAGATTGGGTATAAGTCTGTCTGTCTCTCTGTCAGTTTGTCAGTCTTGTCTTGGTGTCTTGGCTTTCCTCCTTTGTCGTCGGAGGAGCACAGACAGAGAATCCGATGGCAAAGTTCGTATGTCTGTGACAATTTGAGTTGTGCCAAGCTGCTCTGGATGTATGTCAATTTTATGAGATTTTTTTCACCTTCTATTTGCTTTTCGTTTCCAGGCTTGTTTACTCTGTCGTTCTCACCTGCTTTTTCATTTATCTCAGTGTGACAATAACACTATTTTTCTCTCAGTTCCTCTTCACACTTTGTGAATCACCTGAAGTCATAGAAATCTGTTGTCTTTTCTTTTATTATTAAATCAGTGCCAAAGCTAAATAAATAACGAGTAACAAGCTAACAAAAAATTGCATTATCGACTTAATAAAGAATTTAATTATTTTCCCCAGTGGTATTTTTTCCCTGTTGAAATATTTGCTATGGGTAGAGGGGGGTTTATGATTAGTATGTTGTTGTTCATGGTACTAATCATACTCCCCACATAAGGATATATAAATGGGCGTTGCAATCAGACCATCTTGTGATTTTTAATGACCTCCAAGAAGTTGTGATTTAACACCATTAGATTATTTCTTTTGGGGTTATTTGAAGTCATTGGTCTTTCGAAATAAACCAGACTCTCTTCAGGCTTTACAAGTCAATATTGAACGTGCCATTCATGACATACGACATGATTTAGTGGAAAAAATACTCGAAAATTGTGTTCATCGAATTCGTTCCTGCAGAAGAAGTCGTAGAGGCCATTTGAATGACGTTCATGCTTAGAACTTAATTGTATCATTGTACTTGACATTAAATAAAAAACTTTTGAATTTCCTGAACAATAAGTGTGTTTTTTTTCAAAGAATTCATATCACTCTTATTGGAAACCCCGTTATATACTTATATTCTGATTTTACATTTAAAGCCTAGATAATTAGAATTTTTGAACATATCATTCTAAAACTTAGAAAAAAAGTTTGATGATAATCTCTTTAGTTTTAGACACAGCATCTGAATATCTCGTATGTTCGAATTTTAAATGTAAGCGCTCTAAAATATAACATTTTGGACACATCATTGTCATTAATCATTGATAAAACTTGAGTATATTTCTCCTTATTCTGATCCGAATGTTGATGTAGGGTGTCATAAAGTCGGGCGTTATACATTTTTCACTGGTTTTTATTATAACAAAAATTAAATTTCTAACAATTACTGCAAATTTTGTTTTCTACGAAGTCAATTAAGTTTAAGCATTTCCTAAATAATATTATTCATTCCGTAAATTTTGTGAATATTTGTAATTGTTTCAGGTGCTGTTGTTATTGTTAAAATTTGTATTTATTTTTCTATGAAAATGTTTATCAAAAATATTTCTTTTGTTTCATGCTTCATTGCAGATCATGTCAAGGATTTTAGCTGTGGGCCTTTGTTTTACAAAACCTTTTACTTTGATGAAAGGCACAATGCCCTCTATGTGGGAGCTATGTAAGTATTAAATGTGAAATTTTTCTAAATAAAGTATTATAAAAATCCATTATACAAATTAGAATTGTAATTATATTCTATATATGTATGTACTCGTACTACTAAAATCTGTTATAGTATATCTGTTAGAAATATTTTAAGGATTTAATTTATTGTAAGGATTTAAGAGAAATCATCATTTGTTCAAAAGCCAAATGATGATTTGCCAAAGGCTGTCGTTTATTTATGTGTGTATGTGTAAATATATGTATATGTATATTTGTGGTAGAAAACTAAAAAAAATCCCACTCAGTTATGCTACAATTAATTACTGACATTGTTCTAAACTTTGTTCCTAAGTACTTCCGTTTCCTACCCCTTCCGCCGTAATGCAGAAATATAGGAAGAAGGAAGCCAGTACTTTGGCAACTTCACAAAGAGACTTACAATGTATTAGTTGTGGTTGTGCAGGAAAGAGGTTACATCAAAAGCAAAGAACAAAAAAACTGACATTAAAATATTTTAACCTATTACAGTATAAGACATTGAGTGGTGGCAAGGAATAAAGCATTTCTAAAATTCAACAACAAAATATTGAAAATGTAGGAAATTTACAGGGCAAAATGTCTATAAATTATAAATTGTTCACATCGAAATTTTAAATCAAGCTTTGCAAAAATTGTTTCTTATAATTAACGGGGATGGACATCTTCTATTATAAAGAAAGAAAATAATAAAATTTTTGATAAATAGTTTAACAATTTAGTTGCAATCTTTATAAAAGAAATATTCGAATAGAATTGGATCCATTTATCCCCTACATTCTCCGTACATAAACATTAGGTTCTGTTCTTCTTTGCTCTTTAACGAAAGCACACAAATGTTTGATTAACATTTTACTTGTAATTACCATACCATTATCCCTCCCATTGAATTACAAAACCTGCGTCACATGTGAGTGTTGAGTGTCACTGTGTCGTTGCGTCGCTGTGTTTGTGCTGGGCTAATGATTGTATATTTCAGCAACTTTCACAACTTATTTCCGTTTCCTGTTTCCCTTCCGCTCACCCATTAAGATGGCAAAAGCAACTCGTTTAGCATACGTAATTATAAATTAATGCTTTTTGTCTGCTAAAATGTCTGCTCTCTCTCCACACACTGGCGTACACTAAAGCCTTAACCTATACGAACACACACACTCTCTCACGCATTATGTTAACCGCAACCACTTCACTTTGCTATGTAGCAGCAGAAGTAGTGGTATTAGTTAGTAGTCAACGTCGCCTTTCGCCATCGTAGTAATAATAAAACGTAGGTAACTTTTTCATTAGTACGACTACAAATGCGTCTACATTTTTCATAATAAGCACTTAAATGTATGTTTCCGTTTTTTTTCGGTTGAAGGCGAAAACTTTGAAGCTTCTTCCTTTTTCTCCTCCATGTTGATTCTCGTTTGCCTAGCACAATGTGGCGCATACATGTGCTCCTAAATTTTATTTATTGGTTGTAAAAATGCGCGCTTAATTTTCCTCTAGGTTGAAGAGTGCAGAGAATGAATGAGTGAGTCAAAGTGAGTGGCGCGTTTGTTTGTCTGTTACCCTTTTGTGGTGAAACTTCGAACATGTGAAGAGTACTCAGAGAGGTTTGATAATATTCGTATAAGTAAAATCAGGTAGGCCCAACCTAAGATACCAACCAAATTGATAGTGTGAAGATATTGTTATAGTATACTCGTAGCAATTGGGTTGTTGGTATTATTGTAATACTTTGGAGTCTAGTATACGAGTATTTATACATATATGGAGTATATTTATTCCCTAATTTTTATTAGGTAGTTATATCAAGATTGGAAGCAATTCTCAACATTTTCAGTAGCAATCGACCTACAGCCATGTAAGGCATTTATAAGAGTTATAATTTTGTTGACTTTTAAGGCGTTGGCAAAATCAGATAGATAATCTCAAACCGACTGACACATAATCCGTATTCCAGGGGCCGGCGACTTTTAGTGAGCAGTAGACAATTTAAAATCAATGCACCAAAAATATGCTGTGACAATTACATAAATTTCGCATATAACTGTAGGTGCTACATTAGCTGTACCAAATTTAAAAAGTGTGTGTGTGCACTGGTGTTAATGTTAGGTTAGGTTTTAGGTTTAGGTTAGGGTGGCAGCCGTATTTTTTTTACAAGCTCACATAGACCAGTTTAGGTCCCTAGTGTTACCACGGGCTGAAATGCCCCTCATCGAAACCAACCTGTTTGATATATAAATTTATCAATAGTACGAATATCAGTACTGGAAAGATCTGTTAGGCTGCCTAAAATGGCCAACCCCAGTATGTCCAGTCGTCGTTTACTCAAAGCGGGACAGTCGCAAAGCAAGTGCTCAATGCTCTCCACTTCTTCCTCATCTCCACAGCTTCGGCAGAAATCATTGGAGTCAATACCCAATCTTTTGGCGTGTTCGCCGATCAAGCAGTGTCCCGTCAGAACCTGTACTAACGTAGACAATCGTTTCCTCTCTAGTGCGAGGAGATATTTTGACCTTCTCAGGTCATATCTTGGCCAGATTTGTCTAGCTACCCTGCAGGTGCCGATTTCTGTCCATCTTTCGGTGGACTGCCTGATTGCCTCTTGCCTAAGCCAAAGCTTGACGTGGATAGTGGCGCACCAATATATGCAAATTCTTCGAGAATTTGTAATGTCGTCCCTTTCCTAGCAAGTTCATCGGCTTTGCAGTTCCCCGGGATATCCCTATGCCCAGGCACCCATATTAGGTGTATATTAAACTGCTCAGACATCTCGTTAAAAGATCTGCGGCAGTCGAGGGCTGTTTGTGAATTTAGGGATGTTGCCTCCAGAGAATTGATGGCAGCCTGGCTGTCCGAGTAAATGACAACGCCAGTGTTGGTTACTATGTTGCGACTCAGCCACTTGGCGACTTCCCATATTGCCATTATTTCGGCTTGATAGACACTGCAGGTATCTGGTAGTCTGTGAGCTATATCCAGACTAAGTTCTTCACAGTGTACTCCGAAGCCAACCTTTTCATCAAGCTTCGAACCATCCGTGTAAGAGTGGAGATGGTTTCTATTACCTGGTATTCTGCCGACCCATTCATCTCTGGCGGGAATCATAGTGATGTAATTTCTCTCGAAGGTGTACACAGTTGGTATATAGTCCACTCGTCGATTACCATAGCACTACACTTTGATATCCTCATGTGACCATAGTTCTTGTACCTCCACATTGATAGGCAGTTTAATCTTATTGCCGCTTTGGTTGCAACTTCTCTCGCCAGTATATGGAGTAGGGCTTGTAGAGACTCGGTCGCTGTAGTCCTTAAGGCTCTGCTTATGCTCAGGCAGGCAGTTCTCTGAACCTTTGTAAGAAGGTTGGTGATGGTTAGTTTGTCAGTTGCCGTCCACCATATCACAATACCGTATAACAGTATTGGACGAACTACTGATATATATATCCAGTGGACGATTTTAGGAGAGAGTCCCCACCGCGACCCTACAGCCTTTTTGCAGGAATATAAGGCGGCGTTGGCCTTCCTTACACGTTCCTATACGTTAAGTCTAAATAACATTTTCCTATCTAGAATTATTCCTAAAAATTTTGCACTTTCAGAAAAGACTAGATCTGTTCCATTTATCCGAGGTGGAGGGTCCACATGTGGGACATTATTCATCCTAGTAAAGAGAACTAATTCTGTCTTGTAGGGCTTATCGCCCAAACCGCTGCTTCTGGCCCATCCAGAGCCACCTGTAGGATGTCTCTGAGGACGTTTACGAATTTGCCACTCACTGCGATTACCAAGTCGTCCGCGTATGCCACGACCTTGCAGCCACAACGTTCTAGATCTAGCAGGATTTTATTCACCGCTAGGTTCCATATTAGTGGAGACAGACTCCTTGCGGGGTCCCTCTGTTTACAAACCTTGTTAGAGTTGTGGACCCTAGACATGCTGTTATGCGTCTTCTGGTGAGCAGACTTTGAATTAGTCTAATCAAACTAGTGTTAACTTTTAGATGTGAGAGTGCCGCAATTACCGCATCTGAGTGAATGTTGTTAAAAGCCCCTTCTATGCCAAGAAATGCCACCATGGTGAATTCCTTGAAATGCAGGGACGATTCGATAGTGCTCACAAGTTCGTGCAGGGCTCATTCTGTAGACTTGCCCTTATTGTAAGCATGTTGGTTCCCCGACAGGAGTTTTGTATCCAGGTTTTCCCTAATGAAATGATCTAAAAGTCTTGCCAGACCTTTCAATAGGAAGGAGGATAGGCTAATTGGTCTGAAGTCTCAGGCCTAGTGTGTGATATCTTTCCCGCTTTAGGTATGAATATCACATTGGTATCCCTCCATCGATTCGGGACGAATGTAAGCCTGATACAGCCTACATAAATTTTCTCCAGCCAGGGAATAATGTACTTTAACATTTTCTGCATTTCTGCTGGAGTGATGCCATCTGGTCCAGGTGACTTTAAGGGCTCAAAGCTATTAATAGCCCAGCTTATTCTGGATCTCTCAGTCAAGAAGCTAGCGACGCTCGCAGTCCACTCGCACTCTTGTTGGTCCTGCTGATCCTGGTCCTCGGGTTCTGTTACAGAGTCCCGGGAAATGTGTGTCGAGCAGTACATTGAGCGACTGCTCGCTGTTTTTGGTCCAGTTATTTGCCTCATCCTGTAAATATCCCACTGTACAGGGTGTAGCAGATAATATCTTCCTCAGCCTAGCGGCATCGGAGACCTTTTCCACTTCACCACAGAAGGTATACCAAGAGCGCCTTTCTAAGCTCCTTCTTATAGTGTTAATGTTATGACCTATTAATTCTCGGTAGAAAATGGTTCCTTGGAGTTTGTCAATTTGACCTAATTTCGATTTCGAATTTCACTAAATTTTTATATAATGTTGTCCCTTTGTGCGGGCGGCACCTAAACAGGCGTGGTTATTACTTCCGTATTTCACTGAAACATATGCACTCTAGGAGGAGTAGCTATTTCATCCACTTTTCTCGAGTTGATAGCGACGGAAGTACTATTACTTTGCATGAAATTACACCAGATTCTTGTAATACGCATATAACTTATCAGGGATTTAATTTTAACACGTTTTAGGGAGGTAGCAGAAAGTATGGAGTATAGTATGGAATAGTAGAACATATTACAAAACATACAAAATTTTAAGTCGTGCGGTCACTTCTTTCGAGAGCTACAGTGCGCACCAGCCAGGCAGACAGACAGTTAGACGCACTTAAAATGTCCTAGAACATATTTCCAAACATACTTAGAATCCTAGATCACTCATCAATGCATTACACTTTTTTCATAGCTAATGATAATTTCGAATGAACAACTATGGTTGAGAACTGAGCTTGGAGAAATAAACAACGAAATCCGTAAAAGAAAATTCGGTTAGATTGGACACAAATTACACAAAGCACCTGACGAAATGTTCCATCATGCCTTAGTATACAACCAACAAGGAAGTAGAAAACGAGGAAGGCCCACAATCACCTGGAGGACGTCAACATTGGCAGATTTAGATGGAAACACCTTATAGACAGCCTATGCCCAGTATAGAGGCAGCTCGTTATCTTTGGACGACGAGCAGGGCATTATTATTATTATTAATGATAATGATGAAATGAGGGTATATGCTTCACTAAAATGAGGGTGTAAAAAATAGCACAATAACGAGGACGTACACAATTAAATGTGGGTTATATTTAATAAAATTTTGATATACGTCCCATATATTTCGCCCCTTCCGAATTTGACATATTCATTCTCTAGATGCTGCATTCACTAATAGATTTGACTGATGTTTTGAAATTTCTTTGGAAATTACTATATAAATACTAAACTTTTACACAAATTTGACTGATATTAGTAATATAGAGTGATATGATATAATATAGAGTGATATGATAGAGTGCTATGATTTCTTTGAAAAAAACACACTTATTGTTAATGGAATTCAAAAGTTTTTTATTTAATGTGAAGTACAATCGATACAATTAAGTTCTAAATGAAACGTCATTCAAATGGCCTCCACGACTTCTTTTGCAGGAACGAATTCGATGAACCCAATGTTCGGGCACTTTTTCCACTAAATCAAGTCGTATGCCATGAATGGCACGTTGAATATTGACTTGTGAAGCTTGAAGAGAGTCTTATAGAGTTTTGTATCGAAAGACCAATGACTTCAAATAACCCCACAAGAAATAGTCTAATGATGTTAAATCACAACTTCTTGGAGGCCATTCAATATCACAATTTCTTGAAATAATTGAATCTTCAAACATTTGTCGCAACAATTCAATTGTTTCATTTGCTGTGTGACACGTAGCTACAATCGGTCAATGACAAAAAGATAGCTCTTAACGAGAGCTAAAATATTGCTCATTGATGTCAATGACGACTGGATTTTCTTTTTTTGATTTAAAAAAATTGACTTAGCATCATTTTCAAATGTGAACGGAAAGTTTATTTTTGCTCTAGTTCCTTAACTGTACGTCGGATCGGGAATCGGTCAATAGCAAAAAGATAGCTTGTAACTTTTTTTGGATTTAAAAAAAATGGACTTAGCGAACGAAAAGTTGCAATTGGAAAACGATTACTTTGATAATAAAACTGAATAAGTTGTAAAGGTTGTTCTTGTGTATGTATATCTCTACAATGAAAACAGTGAAAAACAAATGACAGATCATGACATATTACAAATGGCCGAAACGTCACTTCAAAATCATATCATTTCTATTGGAAAACCCGTTATATCTCATATTGCCTGAAATATTCTTCTTTAAAATTTTCTATATCATATAAAGAATGGGCCATCTAAAATTTTAAATTTGAATCGGCTATAAAACATAGTACTGATATTTGTTTCAAATTTCTAGTTTTATTGAATTTTGGGAATGTCCTAAAACGGATTTCCGGCGAACATACATAGGGTCTTCGGTCACTCCATCGAAGTGTTATTGATCCGAAAATGTGGAAGTTGGATATTATTATACCCTACACCACACTGTGGTACAGGGTATTATAAGTTTGTTTCACGGCAGATGTTTGTAACACCTGAAAATAACACAGCTAGACCCACCTTAAAGTATACCGATCGATTCAGAATCACTAGCTGAGTCAATTTAAACATGTCCGTCCGTCCGTCTGTCCATGTAAAGTTGTTCGTCGACTACAGGTCGCAATTTTATTCCGATCGTTCTGAAATTTTGCAGTTTAGAATATTTCGCAGCTGTTAAGATCGTCCTATAGAAGCTGTATTTTACACCCAATCCTTTTGAAATTTAGAATGGTAGAGTTTCTTGATCCATGAACCAACATTGCCGAATTTGAAAAAAAATCGGTTAAGATTTAGCTATAGCTCCCATATATATGTTTCGTCCGATTTGGCCCTTTTGTCCTATAGAAGCTGTATTTTACATCCAATCGTTTTGAAATTTAGAATGGTAGAGTTTCTTGATCCATGAACCAACATTGCCGAATTTGAAGAAAATCGGTTAAGATTTAGCTATAGCTCCCATATATATGTTTCGTCCGATTTTGCACTTTAGTCCTGTAGAAGCTGTATTTTACATCCAATCCTTTTGAAATTTAGAATGGTAGAGTTTCTTGATCTATGAACCAACACTACCGAATTTGAAGAAAATCGGTTAAGATTTAGCTATAGCTCCCATATATATGTTTCGTCCGATTTGGCCCTTTTGCCCTACAGAAGCTGTATTTTACATCCAATCGTTTTGAAATTTAGAATGGTAGAGTTTCTTGATCCATGAACCAACATTGCCGAATTTGAAGAAAATCGGTTAAGATTTAGCTATAGCTCCGATATATATGTTTCGTCCGATTTTGCACTTTAGTCCTGTAGAAGCTGTATTTTACATCCAATCCTTTTGAAATTTAGAATGGTAGAGTTTCTTGATCCATGAACCAACACTAGCGAATTTGAAGAAAATCGGTTAAGATTTAGCTATAGCTCCCATATATATGTTTCGTCCGATTTGGCCCTTTAGTTCTATAGAAGCTATATTTTACATCCAATCGTTTTGAAATTTAGAATGGTAGAGTTTCTTGATTCATGAACCAACATTGCCCAATTTGAAGAAAATCGGTAAAGATTTAGCTATAGCTCCCATATATATGTTTCATCCGATTTGGCTCTTTAGATCCAATCGTTTTTATACCCTACACCACACTGTGGTACAGGGTATTATTTAAGTATAAAATGTCCCAAAAGTAAATTTATGTAAACAATTTATACATGAATTGCAAAATTTATATATCAGAGTTATTCAATATTACGAGAGTGGTGTAGGGTATTATATAGTCGGCCCCGCCCGACTTTAGCCTTTCCTTACTGGTTTTTCCCGAGAATATACCCAGTGGATATAGACACAACGCTCCCAGTTTTGCAATAACTCTTATATCATTTTCTGAAGCTCTAGAAACCATATTTTTACCCGATCTGTCTAAAATTTTAAACAGATTCTTTAGAAATTGGACTATATCGATCTACCGATCTGATACCTAGAGACTGTGGAGGTCACAATTTTTAACAGATTTGACTGCTTACTTTCTATACATTTGAATATATGCATTATATATTATAAGGGACTCTTCCGAGTTGACATATTGACATACTAAAGATTTTTTTTACTAATTTCTGTAAAACATCGGAACTTTTTATTTATTTGTTATAAAACCATTTTAATTTCAAATGAATATATTGATTTTGATGTCGCAGACAAAATTTTGCTGAAAATGTGGAATTTATATACGACTTATGTTTTGATATTGCGCCTAGCTCTATACGCCCATTGTTTAACCGATCAGTTTGAAATTTTGGAATTTATATTTATATAGGTCGTATATGGATAGATGACCCATTATAGGTAGCCTTCTTATTTGACATACTCGTATTGTCGTACTAAAAGACAATTTTTTAAACGTTTTGTCTGAAATGTAAGACAGTTTTTATTTTATTCTAGGGTAATTCCAAAGCACATGAAAGGTAAAAAACACATTCTAAATTACTTGGACCAATAACTTTTTTTACTTTTTCAAAATTCGTTATATATTTGTGGTGCAGAGCTCCAAAGTTACCTATCACTTGGATTTTTCTCTAAATTACCTCTTAATAAATTTGTCATATCATCTTAACCGCTTCGAGTATTTTGAATATATTAGTTAATACAAGTAAGAAGCTTTGCTATTCACATTCAAAACGGTGACATAAAATATCACATGATATATGCTAAATCATTGAAATCGTTTTTATTCTTTCAATCTCCTTAAGCAGTATTAATGCTGGTTCTTAAATTTTGTTCGTACTAAAGGGTACTATTATGAACTGACTATGAAAAATTCAAACCTACCCTTACCCGACTTTAGGGACTGCTATAGATAATCGTCCAATTGCATTTCTTTTACAGTAATAACAAGATTATTATTTTTAAATATAATCATTTTTAATCCATTTTTCTCAGCTAACATTCACACTCCACTGCCACTTCTTTGGAGACAAACCTCAGATTCTAACTTTAAAAAAGGATCATTAAGATTTCACAGTTAAGTTAAACAATCAAATCATTTAATATCCTTTCATTTGTCGCAACCCACTTTTGCATAGCCTTAGTTAAGGTCATCTCTGGCTTGTGGCAGATGTCGGTGCCGGTGTCTGTGTCGATGTTTCCTGAAATGTCGGTTGCCATTTGTTGTAAGCCATCGTATGGTTCGTTGGCTGTGACTTGGTTGAGTGAGTGGTGGGAATGGTGTGTGTTCTGGGTACTTAAAAGGCATCCGGTAAGGGCGAAGGAGAGTTGAAGGAATTGTAGGAGGCACTGGTGGCAGTGCACAAGTAGAAGTAGTTATAAAATGAAGATTAATGATTGTTGTTAGGAGAACAGTTTAACCGCAATATAGAGAGAATACTTAACTGTAAAGACGAGAATGCACACATACACACCGAAAATGGAAAATCAGGCCACGAGAAAGACTACTATTCAAACATTGAACTGAAAGCAAAAACTACTTCCACACACAACAGTTAACCCATTTCCCCACCAAAAAATAAACGAAATCACAAAAAATATTAAGCTTTAAAATTTAAAGCATAATCATTCCCACACCAAGAAATATTATGAAAAATATTCGTTTATTTCCCTAAAACTTTGCTATGGCACATTTTCTGCTGAAGAAACCATGAATTGCTTAAACTTAGAGAAGCTTAGCTAACATTCTCTTGACTTCCTTGCAAAACAGAAAAAAAAAATAATTCTAATGACCTTTTAAGTACTTTTCGAAACTAATTTTTCTGCTCCACTTAGCAAATCAAATAAAAAAATCATGAAGTGGCCAAAAGAAGAGAAATATTTGAAAATCAACAACAACAGCAAATACACACATATATTGGAGATGATGTTTTATTTGTATCCGGTCAAAAGTCGTGGCAAATTGTATGGCCTCATGGTCAAATGTCTCAGTGGTCACCACCCAACCCACCACAGCAAGCAAGGAAGCCAACAAGCAACAACCCAGGCCCATTACAATCATCATAATCACCAAGAGCCTTCTTGACGGCATCACCATTACCATCACCACCAGTCATCCTCCAATAGCATCTTCCACGTTGTCATCTCGTCAGGGCCATCACCATCATCATAATCATCATTATCATTCCCATTCATTCCCCATAGCCATTATGGTTATTACTTGTGCTCCAATTCCTTCGAAGCTGCTCTTGTTCTACTCCTCCTCAACTTTGGTCTCTGCCTAATTTTATTTCCAGTCATATAGATGGAGATCTTGTTGTAGTCGTTTCATTTGGAGAAGCTGATTCTGATGACTGGTGATTTGTGTGGAGTATGGAGACGACCTTTTTTCCTCCTCTCTCTTCGTTGTCCACTGGAAGTCATTCATAATTTTATTTCATTGTGAAAAATTATGATTTGTTGGCTGATGATAATTTTACTTACTTTTCAGCTTTTCAACTGTCATTTGTAGTAAATACAAATAAGGACGCCCACAAGACAACATTTGTTGGTTGTCTTAATTTGGGATAGGGGAGAAATGTTTGACCTTTTTACTCCACTGTCCCCACTTGAACATTTTGTAAATGTCAACTGGGTCGAATTTTTTTCACTTGGAATTTCTACGAAAAATTAAGGCTGACTAATTTGAAATAAGGGTCAAATAACCAACTACAGGGGTTATGATAAAAGTTAAGTACATAATTTGCTAAATTATTCGGGAATTTGATGTGAAAAAGTAGCGAGAAAATAAACATCAAGAAAAGGCAAAGGAAAGCAGCACAAAGAAATTAATCTCTTAAAAGTGATTTGTCTTGGATGATGTTGAAATATTAACATTTAGATAAGGGTATGTCCTAAGAAGTTAAATACATTTAAGGATTTAAAGAACAAATCAGATATGGACAATGGGACAGTTGCAAGAAAATGTGAAAATATGCTTCTTAAGGGTTTCTAAATTTACTTTTGAATACAACATACTTCGTTGTACATCAAAAGAATATTTTTAAAATGTTTTATTTATTGCTTTTTAATTTTAATAAATATCGTATAATTTGAAAATACATTTTTACATATACATTTTAATAGCAACGCTATTGTTTTTGCAATTTCAGAACGGTAAAGTACTTCGAACTGGACCAAATTTTCTATATAGTTCGAAATTGTATTAATTTAGATTAAAACCGGTAAGGAAAGGTCAAAGTCGGGCGGAACGTATAAATGGAAGCTATATCTAAATCTGAACCGATTTTTTTCAAATTTGACGGTACTCTTTCTCGGTTCAATGAACTCCGTTATGCCAAATATGACAATTGTAAAAAAATTGAACTCTGGAGAAAGTTAAAATGATCAAAACTGTAGGAATATTGAATTTCGTATGGCGCTAAATCTAGTTTTCCTTATAACATGTTTTACATCCCCTCACAATTATGAAATATATTTCTGTGTCAATAAACTCCTCTCTGCAAAATAGTATAATGCTCGAATGCAAAATAAAGTTTCTCTATGTTGATACCAAATCGGAAGGAAGTTATATATGGGTGTAATATATAAATCTGAAACGACTTCTTTCAGATTTGACTGTGTTCATTCTTTGCTCAAAGAACTTCTTTATATCAAATTGTAATGTTTGTAATGTTCAGATGTTAAATACAATTTTTATAGCACTAAGATGCTAAACAGTAGGTAAAAATATATATAGGGGCTATATCTAAATCTTAACTGACTTACTTCAAAATTAGCGATCTTCGTTTCTGTTCCAAAAAACTTCTATCTGCGTAATTTTATAATGATCGGTTGTAAAATAGAGCTTCTCTGATACGTTGATATCAAATCGAAAGGAAATTATATACAGGGTCTCCCATATTCGACGGACCCATCTGGCAACGCCATAACTTTTGACAGAGATGTCAGATCGCTTAATGACATACCGCGTTTGAAGCGTCAGTCCAAGCAGATTTTTACCATGGAACAATACACGCCACGCGAGCGCTCTGAAATAGTTGAAATTTACATTCAACAGAAGAAGTCAAGTCAACGTGCTTTTAAAATATTAAAAAATGTGAGAAGTGCGCCTTCTAAGAACACCATTAAGCGTTTATACGAAAAATTTTCGACTGGTGAGGCTCTTTCTAATCCGAAGAGGCCAAATAAAAGTCGACCAAGGCGATCGGCCGAGAATATCGCTGCCGTACGAGCCAATGTTGAGAGGTCCCCAAGAACATCCCAAAAACGCCGTTCTCAGCAGTTGGGCATGGCTCGGTCCACTTTACAACGGATTATTCGCGTTGATTTGCATTTGTTCCCGTACAAAATTCAATTGACGCAAAGATTGTTGCCTGCGGACAAGCCTCGTCGATTGGAATGGGCCCAACGAGTCCGTGGGTCCGTCGAATATGGGCAACCCTGTATGAGGGCTATATCTAAATCTGAACCGATTTCTTTCAATTTAACAGTGTTCTTTTTTGAACCAATGAACTCCTTTATGCCAAATTTGGTAATGATTAGATGTAAAATACGATTTCTATAGCGTTTAGATGCCAAATCGGAGATATATATATATATCTGGGCCCTACATCTTAATCTGAACCGATTTTCATCAGTTTTTACAGTGATCATCCTTGGGCCAAAATAGAGCACTGTGATTAATTTCATCACGATCGGACAACAAATACGACCTGTACTTTAATTACAAAGATACATCTACAGACGGACATGGTTAAATCAACTCAGGAAGTGATTCCAATTCGATCTGCTGTCTTGTAACTGTCATAAAATTTATTTTTAAAATGTGTCTCCAGGGCTTCCCACAGGTTCATACAACCCACGGTCATTATACCCTACACCACGCTGTGGTCCAGGGTATTATGAAGTTGTGCATTTGTTTGTAAAACCCAAAAGGAAAAGAGATAGACCCATTGTTTATTATACCGATCAACTTATAATCACTTCCGTCTGTCCGTCCATCTATGTATGTATCGTTGTAATCAAACTGCAGCTCGTATTTATTGCCCAATTATAACCAAATTTAACACACTGCTCTTTTTTTGTTCAATGGACGATTCCTATTGAAAATGGTGAAAATCGGTCCAGATTTAGATATAGGCCCCATATATAGTCATCAGAAAAAAATTTACAGGAGAAGCAAAAAAAAATAAATAAAATGAAAAATGTTGTCGTGATTTTCAGGGTAATAACTAAACATAGTGACTCATATATATATTCACACAAACATTATTTATAAATGGTTTGTGAAAATTGCGTGAAATAGCAATTTGGAACTATGAAAAAAGAAATAATTTGTTGCTAGGCCCTTTTGAATTTCGTTAATAAATTCGCCATTTTTTATAGTAGGTCGCTAAAAATTTTGCAGGGTGTGTATTAGGCCGGGTCGATTTGTGGGGAGGCAAAAAAAGTCGCCATTGCTCAGTGAAAATCGTATTCTAGGGATCAAAATAAGAAACTTTGCCGTAGGAACCATACCTCTAAAACGAATTCTGATGTCCCGGAATTTGGGTCGAACTTTTGGGTAGGGGCAAATTTTGAAAAATCCCACTTTGACCCATTTAGAGTGCTCCAATCGAGTCCAAATGTATGACCGATCCCACTAACTTTGGAGGCCCGACCCACCCATGCCAGTGGCACACCCCCTGGAACCCCTTGGGGATTCCATACATTTGGACTCGATTGGAACACTCTAAATGGGTCAAAGTGGGATTTTTTCCGGGACATGGTTCCTTCGGCAAAGTTTCTTATTTTGATCCCTAGAAAACGATTTTCACTGAGCACTTCACTGAGTGGGGGTCGGTCATACATTTGGACTCGATTGGAGCACTCTAAATGGGTCAAAGTGGGATTTTTTCCGGGACATCAGAATTCGTTTTAGAGGTATGGTTCCTTCGGCAAAGTTTCTTATTTTGATCCCTAGAATACGATTTTCACTGAGCAATGGGCGATTTTTAAATCGATCTGCCCTAGTGTGTATTTTGATGCAGTGTACCAAAATCCATCAAAAACTGAACTTTCCATTTTTCTTGTTGTTCCGCCCTTTTTCGTTTCTGATGACGATATATGTTACCCCCGATTTCACATGTTAGCGCTGTAGAAACTTCATTTTATATCCGATCAGTACGAATTCGGCTGAAGGAGGTCTCTAATTATATGAAAGAACTCTGGGGAAAAAGGGTTCAGATTTTTATATATCCCCCATATGCATATAAAGGGTGGGTCATTTAAAATTTTAAATACGAACTACCGCTTACTATGACTTGTGATCTGAGCCCCTTGGATTATTTTCTGTGGGGAGCCATCCAGCATCCAGAGACAATTGAAGCGTTCAAACATGAAACCGAAGTTGTCATATGAATGATATTGTGTTTCATTATTAAATGACAAAGTTCAACCATTCCAATAAAAACAGAAATTTTGCAAAAGTTCTCAGTACCTTCTTTTTATAGCCTCCTCCAGATTTGGTATCAAAGTGACATAGAAGTTGTGCTGGCGGCGCTAAGTGCCTTGTTAACTGAAACAAAACTATTTATGCTAAATTATTATCGCAATGCCGCTTTTCGCATTGTTAGGGAGTTGTATGGTATTATATAGTCGGCCCCGCCCAACTTACTGTACTTTTTAATAGTGTTTTTTTTTTTTATTAAAACTACAATGTATTGTTTAATTAGAAGTCATATGTGCCAGTTTATCCTTAGGGAAATGTGGTGCTTGGAAACTGTCCTTAGGAGAAGTTGGTCTGTGATCAAATTTGAACTTATTTGTATCCCCTCATATTAGAGAGGAGGGTATATATCATTTGCTACGAACCAAAAGTGTAACACATCGAAGGAGTGACTTAATACCCTAAGTATGTTTGGCGGATATCCGTTTTAGGTCATTTTAGGTCGAATGAAAAATGTCCGTCCGTCTGTCTGTCTGTCTGCTGGCTGGTGCGCTCGATAACTCTCGAAAAGAGAACGCTTGACTTCAAATTTGGTATGTGGTAAACATTTTCTTCTATATCCGGCTAAGTTCAAAGGGTTAACATTACATGGATTATTTAATAACTTCTATACTACTAACTTAAATCCTCTCCAATTATACACATAGTATTAGTTTATTAGTCACTATTACCTAGAGAAGAATAGGCGAAGTTGCCACGCCCCTTTTGGTACCTCTCACACAAATGGACAATTTTGAACCAAAAGTTAATAGTTTATAACTTTACACAGACTTGAAATTTTGTACAGTGAAATGTTTTAATAGTACCTACAGCACAGTTATAAATTGGCATTATTACCATGGTCCTTTTGGTACCTCCCACCATTTTGTACCAAAAGTTACCAGCTTATAACTTTAATACCAGTACATACAAATACTTGAAATTTTGTACAGTGTAATGCTTTTACCTAGAATCCAGAGAAATAAGGGCGTTATTGGCCCACCCCTTTTGGTACCTCCCACACAAATGAACCTTTTTGTACCAAAAGTTAACAGCTTTTAACTTTAATACCAGTGCATACAAATACTTTAAATTTCGTATAGTGCAATGCTTTTAAAGTACCTAGAGTCTAAAGATAAGTGGCCGTAATTGGCGTGCCTGTTGGTACCTCCCACACAAATGAAACTTTTTGTACCAAAAGTTAACAGCTTTTAACTTTAATACAAGTGCATATAAATACTTGAAATTTTGTACAGTGTAATGCTTTTATAATACCTAGAGTCCAGAGAAAAGTGATCGTTATTGGGACACCCCTTTTGGTACATCTCACACAAATGGGCCATTATGTACCAAAAGTAAACAATACCAGTACATACTTTAAAATTATTAAATGCAATTAAAAGTAATAATAAAAAAAAAATAAATAAATTTACTAATATTTTTTGAGACTCAAGGTGAGGGGATTCATTAGTCGGTTTACCCGACTGAACTTTCTTACTTGTTTTTGTAGAAACAGGTTGTTTCCTACACAATTTTCTTAACACAAGTGGTTTTAGGTTTAGGTTTGGGTGCCAGCCGTGTTTTACCAGCTTACATATACCAGTTTAGGTCACTAGTGATGCCACGGACTGACATTTCCCTCATCGTAACCAACCTTATTGATATACAAAGTAATCGATAGTACGAATATTGGTACCGGAAAGATCTGTTAGACGTTTACTCAAAACGGGACAGTCGCATACCAAGTGTTCAATGTTCCCAAATTCTTCCTCATTTCAACAGCTTCTGCAGGACTCATTGGAGTCAATACGCAATCTTGTAGCGTGTTCGCCGACCAGGTATTTTGACATCCTGAGATATGAATCTTGGCCAGATTTGCCTAGCTACTCTACTGGTGACGATTTCTGTCCATCTTTCGTTAGTCTGCCTGATTGCCTCTAGCCTAAGCAAGTGTTGGTTACTATGTTGCGACCCAGCCACTTGGCTACTTCCCATATTGTCATTATTTCGTCTTCATAGACACTGCAGGTATATATATATATCAAGACGTAAGTTATTTATAGTGTACTCCGAAGCCAGCCTCTTCAAGTTATCTCTGATAATTTCATATTAATCAGATGTGATCTTTGAGAACTTTTCTTTAGGAAAAGTTGTTATCTTTAAAATTGTTCACTAGGAAAAAAAGGTATCTGCAACTATCCCAATTAGATATTGTATCCATCAAATTTCCCTTAGGACAAGTCATTTCTGACAGATACCACATTTTCCAATGAAAATATAGTCTCTGACACCTTTACCTTGCACATATCATCATATTTACATAAATATTAAATAAAGCTAATATTCCTTGACCAATAGTACCATATATTGCCACAGAACAAACTATGCAGTACCATAACACTTATTACCAATAGTATTCATTAGCATTGCTCTATTTATAAATTGTCTTTCTTCCACTCTATTGCTATTACCACTGCACCCAAATAGGGATTTCAATATGATTCTCTCACTATTTCGCCATTTCCGGTTCAAAATACCAAATTCCATGCTATGTATATAATTCTAAGTATACCTTCTTTGGTTTACTTTAGTTAAAATCTCTTTCTTTTTTCTCTATTAATTTCAAAAGTTCGAAACTTGTGTCATTGATTGAAATATATTTCAAGATTTTGCCAAATATTCATGAAAACAGTGCCATCATGTTAAAAATCCTTGCAACCTTGAACATATTATGGATGTTTATATATAAATTTTTTCCTTCCCATTTCTGCTTCACTCTCAACCAAATCCTAAGTGACTTATTCAATATTCCGGAGAAATTTTCATTTCGTGTAATTGACAGATTGCTGCAAACTTTTTTTGTTGCCAAGTGAAAATGAAAATAAAAACGAAAATCATTGACAATTTCTAGTTACTACACAACACTTGAGTCATCAAATATCTAAAAGATGATTTTCGTAGAAATGAAAAATTCATTTTCCATGGAATTTCCATTCCCTAAGGTTAATCCCCAGCTCGTGTCAACTGATGGCTGTCGGGGAGGTGTCCTTCCACTTCAGCACTGCTAAGAGTGACTTGTTGAGGCGGAATGAGGCTAAGGGAGTTAGGTAAGAGTTACCATGTCTTCGGTGTTCTTTCTCTCGTTTTTTTTACCACAAAATCTCTTAATGACAACCAACACTGGGAGCAACACTCACATAGAACTCAGAGCGGCACACACGTTCAAAGCCATCAATCAGTTCAGTAAAGTTCAAGAAGACATCAGGTGGTATTTAGGTTAAAGCCTTAAAATGTCAATGTATCAAAACAAAAAAGACATTATGGTTCTTAACCTTTTTCTGTTGTCTTACCTTTTCCCGGCCAGCCACACCAGCCATCAGCCACATCAAGTTCCTATGCGGCATTGAGTTGAAACGCATGGAGGGGGGGTGGTTAGGTCGAAGAAGTAACGGGCATACATCTCATGTCCTTTGGATAGGTACAAACTACAGAGTCAAGAAAGAAAAATGATGAAAGTGTCTGGGCGGATGAATGAATGGATGGATGGCTGGCTGGCTGGTTTGTGGCTCGATTCGTTTCCAAATGCTTGAAATAATCATATGTTTACAGTCAACAAAAAACGCCCCATCGCAGCCATCGAAGGGAAAGGGCATAAAAACTGGGGTTTTATTAATGGTTTCGATTTGACGGCAATGTTGGCTACGACTTTGTGTATTTTTTGTTTTTCTTTTGATTGTTAAGTTATTATAACGACATTACTGTCTGTTTGACTAAATAAGAGTGAGTAGAGTTTTTGTGGCTTTATGCTAAGGACAATTTTACTGGTATTCAAAAATAAAATATATAGTAAGAAATGGAATGTAGCGTGTTACACGATATCCATCAGCAAAGGCTTTAGGTTGAAAGCCAATATTAAAAAAAACAAACGAAATGTTACCTTAAAAATGCCAGAAATTGAGGACGACAAGTAACGACGTTCAAGTGAACGAAACTGGGTTATCCAATAAGAATTATATTTTATTACAACATATAGAAAAAATCGGGATTAGTTATTTGTTATTTATTTATTTATATGAATTACAATACAAAGTAGATTTATATTCTAATTCGACGGTTCAGGGAAAGTCGGGTTACATAGACCCTGTGGCAAGTTTTTGTAGCGACAGACCAGAGCCTCTGGTGGGAATCGAACCCACGACCCCCAAACTCATAGGCGAGCCCGCTACCGACTCACCTACTGGGGCGCTCGTTAGTTATTTGTTATAACACAAATATGCATAACTATTTACAAAACCCTTTAACTTCAATGTCGGACCTTCTGTACACAATTCCCATAAATAATGTATAGACCACCTAAAATATTTAATGGATTTCAGCATTTTATCAATTCACTAAGTTACTATGTACATATATATATATATATACAAATTGTTTATAATATTTTCCTCAAATTTTTACCTCTTCTTTTTTTTCTCTTTAATTTTTTTACAGGGATCGTATATTTCGCTTAAATTTACATAACATAAGCCAATCAATATGTGAGGTAAGTTACAGTTTCAATTTATTTATTTTATTTTTTCCCAATGATTCAGTTTGAAAACTTCCTGGATTTTATCTCATCACTTAAATTTTATGCATCACCTATATCGAGTACACCTCTCTTATGGAAGTGCTCTATCGTATAGACTAATGCAATATATATGAGACGTTCTATATGTGAGATGAATGCAAATTGTGGAAATTATCAAGAATGGCTACAGGCATTAAAATACTAATATTTTGAAGGAAGCACTTATATCCACTTTATTAATATGACTTCCATAAATTATAAATCAATAAATTATAGTCCTACGTATATTCGTAAGAGTTATAGAACTGTGTTTTAGAGTAAAGCATCCTATTAACCTTCAATTATATTTTATGAGTTTTTGAATAAGTATGTTAGTTTCATAAGACAAATTCTTTGAATTAGAAATTTAAACTGAAGAAATTTAATACGAGTATATATTTTCTATACCCTACCTTACACTAGGGTCCAGGATATTAGGAGTTTGTGTATTTGGTTGTAACACCTTAAAGAACAAGAGATAGACACATCGTTTATTATACTTCTTGAGTTGATTTAACCACGTCTGTCTGTCCGCCCGTCTGTAGATGTATCGTTATAATCAAAGTGCAGTTCGTGTTTATAGTCCAATTTTTTGTCCCACAGACGAATTATTGAAATTGACAAAAATCGTCTCAGGTTTATTTAGCCCTCATAGATATCTATCTCCGATTTGGCATGTGGGGCCTGTAAAATCCACATTTTTTCACCGATCTGCATGAATTTTGACATAAATGAATTCCTTGTTGCAGGAACAATCGCTATTAATTTGGAGTTGATTTTAGATTGTCATCAGAAACGAATAACAGCGAATAAAGCAACAAATCCATAATTGAGTTATTGGCAAGTAATTGTTCTTTGTTTCAAAATACACATCCTCGCAAAAATGAAGGATTTATTAACGGATTTATTAAATTCAAAAGGGCTTAACAACAAATTATTTATTTTTTCATAGTTAAATATGCAGATTTCATACAATTTGCAAAAACAAGTTATAAATCATATTTGTGTGAATTAATATACGCATCTTTATGTTTATGTGTTATCCTGAAGATACCGTTTTTTTAACGACAAAATTTGTCACTTTATTTATTTTTTTGATTCTCCTGAAAAATTTTCAAAAATGATGATACGATCTTGTTCGTTTCAATCATTCAATCATTATGTTCAATTACAAGGGAGAGTCTCGTGGACCTAACAGGATCCGAAGATCTGTGAGGGCAAGGTGAGGCATTGATAACACACCAGAATTCCTGTCGCTCGTCGTAAATTTTGTAAGCCATGACAAAACTCCCCAAAGGACCGTTCCCAATAATCGATCGGGTAAAAGACTTTCTACGGGTCTAAGCTTCTAATAACCAATCATACATGCACATATCATTTTCACCGTCGAGAGCGAGGTCTATCTGTACATCTTCCTCTCAAACCGGCGAAGGGAAACTATGCATTATGATCATGTCCCAATACACTCTGGTCAGGTTTTCGTAACCGAGATACCTCCAGACGAAACTCACATCAGATATAAATCCGAACTATCTATCTTACAAGCAGACAAGTCACGCGCGAAAAAATAAGATCCCAAACTGTCCTCAGGACACGCTGCACCTGACCAACTCCAGGAAATTCATCATTTCACCCATCATCACGCCCAAAACACTTCACCTCAGTCTTACAGATAAGAATGTCTCGCCAAGCTTTACAATAATGGGTCCGTTATTGGACAATCTTCCTCCCAGCCAGCAAAATTGTCACAGACTTCTCCCTTGCCACGTCAACTCCTACACCAGCACTTTATGTGCTGACAATAACCTTCATTCTGGATCCAATCCGTTCCATCTCGGCCAGAGACTGTGATTGGATCAGAACGTAAAGATCTTCAGCACAGGCACACAATTAGCATACAACAGTACGCTGTCGCTCTAGCGGATCCAATATTAGGTTCCCCATAAATGAAGCCCTGTGAGTAGCCACTAACAACATCCATGGACAAAATTTTTGTAGATCCAATAATACGAGGTCTGTATCATTCGCAAGGCAATATCTTGTAGGCGGTCGAAAACGCTCTTCTAAGAAAGATGGTCGAAGGAAGTTCCATCATATTTGAAATGTTTTTTTTCCAATTCAGAAATCCAAAATAGACCAAATTATATTTCTAACATTCTTTGGTCAAAAGGTTATAAACTAAAAATAAAAAAAGGGGTCTAACTCATTGCGATCTCAGATATCGAACACGTATTCTTACTCCTGCTACCAAATTTCTCGCAGAAATAATTAATCTCTGTGACTTCCCAGGAAATTTGCTTTTGCAAATTGAAAGAGCAAAAATTGATTGTAGAAATACTCGTACGTTTCATACTACACTCACAACAGAGTACAATTTTAATAAATAATTGTAATAATTGAGTATAGATTTTAATTCTGTCAGTGTGTATATCTGATATTTATGATTGGTACAGTGAAGCGTATGACTGTTATTATTTAATTGTGTTTAATCATATTGCTCATACGTTAGTATAGGGGAGCGTATGACTGTTATTTTACAGTGGCTATATCTGATAAGAGTATTTAACATTGGTACAATGGAGCGTATGACTATTATTATTTTTTTGTGTTTATTAATATTGTTCCTATGTTGGCTGGAGAAGCGTATGCCTGTTATTATTTTATTGTGCCTATTTCTTGTCTCATACGTTGACGACATTCTCCTTAATTATCACAATAAATATATTCTACTGACTCAAGACCTGAATTGCTCTGATATTTTACCCTTTGTTAAAAAGCTTAGTTATATGCATATTGTAATTTATGTTGAATTGGCCAGATGGCTTGGATTACAAGTTGTACGATATAAATGAAATGAAATAAATGAAGCATTTTTCCAATTTCTAGAGAATATAAAAATATTAAATTAAAAAATGCTTTTGTATATATTTTTTTCATGAAATGTCTCATATATGCTTGCGCATTCGAGTATCACAACTCCTTAAACATATTTTCTCTGTTTACAGTTATGAACCTTTCAGTTCAAAAATATGTTTATTTTTCCTCGGAATATACTCGTATATACATATACTCACACACTTATGCGATTACACAAAAAATATATTCTGTGTTTTTCAACGAACGTAACATTCCAGACGTACAGGTAGACGAGACAGATTTTACATGCACTCGCTTAGGTTTTTTTTGTAGACATCCTTTAGAAAAATAATAACAACAAGAGCAGTAGCAAAGAGTAAAGTAGTCAGGACGAGGATGACGACGACAACAACAATCACTTATACCCGCATAGATGTTGTACGTAAATATGTCTACACACCGGCACAGTCGCAGTCACAGGATATGCATTTCAAATATAAACTTTGTAACATCAATCCTTCTAGACTATCTGTGGTGAATGTGTGTGATTGTGAGTTTTTGTATGTGAATGAATATCTTTGTCCGTCTATCTCTCAGTCTCTACATGTCTCTCTCAATCTGGATTTCTGGCTATCTGCGTTTGAATTTAAGATTTTTCGTTCGTTCATTCGTTTTCGTTGTTGCTGTTATATTATTCACCTGCATACATGACTGCATTGCACTCGAGGACAACAGCAAGAACAACATCAACAACAGCAGCCGTAGCATCTTTCAGGACATAGACAGCATTTTCCAAATAATAACAACGACAACTCTCTTCTGCAACTTCAGTCTTTGTTTATGTCTGTCTACCTGCCAACAAAGCTGACTGTCTGACTGCTTGACTGGCTCTGTGACTATGAGTCTTTTACAACATGCCCAACGATCCCAACAAATAACGATGGAAAACGAGGTCTGCCAAGAGGTAGCCTCCTGTTGTTGTTCCTGCACAAAACATGGAATAATACCGAATTTGAAATGCTGCCTAGTGTTGCCAGTTGTTGTTTTTTGTGTACTGCATTTACAACAACATTTGATGGTGTTAGTGCCGCTGTTGTCGATGTCGGAGCATATTTTTGTGACTGCATATAAAGTATGTTTTCACACGTGAAAGAATAAGTAATGTATGCATTTTCACTCAACATTTTTGTATCTATTTGCTTTTGCTTTACAAAAAAAGTAGCAAAACAAGTAACATAAAGCCAATAAATCCAGCTAAGACGAATCGTATATACCGTACTCTGGTGTAGATAGCCCTGCAGGATTGTATTTAGCAATTAAATACCAAAATCTAAAGTGGATTGGACTCCGTTGGTGGTTATGTTTTTCACCCCCTTACCTTAGAGTGGAGGGTATATATCATTTGCTACGAACCAAAAGTGTAACACATCGAAGGAGTGACCTAAGACCCTAAGTATGTTCGGCGGATATCCGTGTAACACATCAAAGGAGTGACTTAAAACCCTAAGTATGTTCGGCGGATATTCGTTTTGGGTCATTTTAGGTCGAATGAGCAATGTCCGTCCAACTGTATGTATGTCTGCTGACTGGTGCGCACGATAACTCTCGAAAGGAGTAACCGATTGACTTCAAATTTGGTATGTGGTAATATTTTCTTCTAACTCCGGCTAAGTTGGAAGGTGGGCCATATTAGTCCACTCCTTCAAGTACCTCCACCACAAAGGGTTAACATTTAGTGAAATATTGATTATTTTATAACTTCTATTCTACTTATTTCAATGCTCTGAAATTCTACGCATAGTATTAGTTTATTAGTCACTATTACCTCGAGAAAAATGGGCGAAGTTTCCACGCCCCTTTTGGTACCCCCCACACAAATGGAAAATTTTGAAGCAAATGTTAATAGCTTATAACTTTATATCCAGTGCATAAAAAGACTTGAAATGTTGTACAGTGTAATGGTTTAATAATACCTAGAGTCCAGAGAATATGGGCGTTATTTGCCCGCTCCTTTTTGTACCTCTCACACAAATGGACCATTTTGTACCCAACGTAAACAGCCTTAATTTTAATACCAGTACATACTTTAAAGTTATTAAATGCAATTTAAATTAATAATAATTTAAATAAGACTAAAAAAATAATAAATTTACTAATATTTTGTTGACACTCAAGGTGAGGGGATTCATTAGTCGGTTTACCCGACTGAACTTTCTTACTTGTTTATATCCTCACTTTAACACAAGAGGGTTTCAATCATTTGCTGCTTAGTAAACGTATAACACAGAAAAATGTTAGGATTTTTAAAATAAATAATAAGTTATTTAATGTAATAAAATGTTTCATTACTTTTCTACAAACGAAACTTTTCTTTAACATGACTAGATAACGCAACTTGTCGTCTACTGAGGAGTACAGAACTCAAATGGCCACCTACTTAGGAACAAACAGAGGAATATATAGCACTACTGATCGTCTACTATGGACTAGATAACCCAACTGGTCATATACTAAGAAATAGATAATCCAACAGGTCCTCTACTAAGAAAAAGATAACCCAACTGTTTGTATAGTTAGGAAAAGCTGACCCAACTGGTTGTCTACTTAGCAAATACCATAACTGGTCATCTAATAAGGAACATATAACCCAAGTGGTCGTTTTCTATGGAGTAGATAACCCATCTGCTAATTTACTAGGAAATAAATAACTTAATTGGTCGTATACTAAGGAATAGATAACCATACTAGCCGCCTACTTAGAGGTAGATATCCCAGCAGGTTCTGTAGTAGAGTGTGGATAACCCAACTGCTCGTCCTCTACTATGAAATAGCTAACCCAACTGATCGATATCCCAACAGAACTTCTACTGTGGAGTAGATAACCTAGAATGTCGATAACTAAGGAGTAGATAACTTAACATATCCTCTACCACGGAGTTGGTAACCCAACTGATAGTCCACTAAAGAGTATATAACCTAACTGGTCCTCTACTAGGGGATAGATAACCCAAGTGGTCCTTTACTATCAAAAAGATAACCCAACTGGTAATATGCTAATGAACAGATAACCCAACTGAACGTGTACTAAGGAGTAGATATCCCAGCAGGTCCTAAGGCTTATTTAATAAGAAATAGATAAACCAACTGGTCATGAACTTTGAAATAGATAACCCAACTGGTCGTTTACTAATGAATAACTAACCCAACTAAGGAGTACATATCCCAACAGATCCTCTTCTATGAACTAGATAATCCAACGGGTAGTCGACTAAGGTAAGAGTAAACAAGTAAGAAAATATCAGTCGGGTAAACCGGCTAAAGTATACCCTCACTTTGTGTAATTTAATATTGTACACCTACTGGGAGATGACAAAACGTTTTGGGGGTACCACAAATATCTGGACGAATATGCCTATTTTGGCTGAACAGTAGATACTTCAAAGACATTGCACTGTACCAAATTGCAATCTAACAATTGTATCGTTGCTACTTACGCTGACGATACGGCAATAATATCGACAAACACTTCGGCTGCGGAAGCATCAATGTTTGTACAGGTTGAACTGAATTCTCTTGGAAAATGGTTAAACAAGTGGAACATAAAGGTGAACTCGGCTAAATCGAGTCATGTGACATTTGCAAATAAGCGCGGTAACTGTCCCTCTGTAACCATAAATGGAGAAACAATTCCAGCACAAACTTCTGCCAATTACTTAGGAATCACGCTCGACCGTCGTCTGACCTGGGCACAACATATAAAATCAAAAAGAAAAATATTAAAAGAGAAAACAAGTAGATTGTACTGGCTCCTTGGACCTAAATCCCAATTAAATCTGGAGAATAAATTAAGGATATATAAATGCATTCTCAAACCCGTGTGGACGTATGGTATTCAAATCTGGGGTACGGCTCGAAACTCTAATATTTCAATATTTGAAGATGTCAATCTGTAACTTTGCGATTAATTGTGAATGCCCCATGGTTCGTTCGAAATGCATCTATACTGAAGGATCTAGGAATGGCAACTGTAAAGGAAGAAATCCGGAGATATAGCGAAAATTACTAACAACGCTTAAGTGACCACCCGAATCCATTAGCCATATCGCTGCTTGATGATAGCTATGAAGTTAGGAGACTGAAACGTATTCATATACTAGACCTTCCATATTCTCATAGAACATAAATTATACTTACATACTTACAAAATGTCTTTCTCATAGAATATAAATTATAATAGAATAACAATTATCAGAAAAACAATAATTATGTGATGTTCTAACATATCATTCAACTTTTGTTATTTTATAGTTACGTAGCTCACTGGACCTACATAACTCCTGTCATTTTGTAACTAATAATCAAATTTGCTTATTGTCTTTGGATAGATTGCAAATAAATAAAGAATGAAAAAAAAAAATGTGCACTTGTATTAACGTTATGAGCCATTCAATTTTGGTAAAAGGGGCATGGGAATATAGTAAATTTTACCGGACTATAGGCACTATAAAAGCATTACACTGAACAAAATTTCAAGTAATTATATCCACAGGATGACCAACTGGACCAGTCCCAGTTGGTCATCTACATATTATGGAGTATATAAGGCAACTGCTTATTTACTAAAAATTAGAACACTAATGGTCGTATTCTAATTAATAGATAAACCAAGTGATCATCTACTAAGAAGTATATATCCCAACAGTTCCTCTACTGTGGAGTATTTAACCCAAAATGTCGGTAACTAAGGAGTAGATAACCAAACTGACCGCCTTCTAAGTAATATAGTTTTTTTTTATGTATTTCTATGTATATTTAAATGGTCATTAAAACTAGGGAATAAAATGGGTGTTTAATTATACACTTTTTAATTTTCATAAAAACAAGGAAATAAATCTGAATTTTTTATAAGATTTTATGCTTAAAAATGTCAAACTTTCTTCGAAATACGTAAAAGTATGTGGAATAGCAAATAATTGTATATTGCCTTAATTGACCTAGTAAAATTTAATAGAATTTATTTTCAATTTCCAAAGCCTTAAAATGAATCTCCAATAAATGTTTATCGTTATTTCGCCAAACATGAAAGTATGTGCCACCAAAAGAATGTGAAGAGAAAAACGTAGAGAAAACAAAATCAATTTTCTTTTCATAAATATTTCAAACGGAAAAACGTGTAAAAATTTAAATGCTATTATTATTTTCAAGCATCTACACTCCGTGCAGCTTCCTACAGCTCCATCCTACAGCTCCATCCTACAGCTCCATCCAACAGGACCCCATTATATTCTGACAAACAAAATCACTCTTCCTCTTTATTTTCTGCTTTTCGAATTTTTCTCTAGCCAAAAAAAAAAACGATGCGACTATTTTTCGGTATATTTAAGAAAATGTTAGGCTTCCCATACATATGTACATTGTAGAGACAGCCAAAAGGAACCACACTTCCTTCCTGTCACCCGCCGCCGTTGGAGAAGGCAAAGCTGCTTAGTAGATACCTCCATTTGTTCATTTCAAAGCATCCCATATCCACCCAACAATCTATTATGGAATTCTGCGTTATATTTCTTCTTTTTCTTTCTGTTTCTGGTCTTTTTGCTTATTTAAATTGCTCACAATATGAAATGCTTTGACATGTTGCCGCCTGTGACACAGTGGGGGAATGTTGAAAAGAAAAACTTTGACATACATCTGTCTATGCTTTATCAGTCAAGATATTGCAGTGAAACTTATCAAACTTATACAGAATAGGTACTGTCGAGCAAAAGACCTACCGATTCCTAACCAGTCAAACGATTGGAATGAATCTCTGCACTTATACTTAAAGAAAAGTTACTGGGCCATCTACTGGACCTTTTAAGCTGGGTCACATATTAAGCTCCGGTTTATGCAATTCCTAAAAACATTCAACCATTATATTTCTGCAAATATATACAAACGAGCAGTTTCCATCAACATTTTTGCAAATCCCACAAATGTGAATTTGTTTTTTTTTCTTTGTGATATTAATGCCGCGATATTATGACATGGTGGAAAATAAAAATACGAAATTTGTGAATGCATCCCTGCAATTTTAAGAAATTCTTGAAAATTTGAATTTGAAGATTTTTCATACAGTAAAGTTGCAAATAAGGTGATGGTCTCTTCGAGGCCCTTCCTTGTATAGTATTGATGATGCAAATGCAATGATCCGGTCTTCAGTAAAATCAGTTTTTTTGTTTAACAAACATTCGCAATTCTCCCATTGTGTCTCGTCGTCATCGTTGTCGCCAGCGTTTGTTGTTATCCTCCCAAAAAAGCCACTCCACTCCGGGTTGTTGGCTGTTAGAAGCTGTTGCTATTGCTGTTGCAGGAATTTTTTGCTGCGCGTACAACAAATCGAATTAAATAAACAAATGCGTAACGTGACTAAACTGTAAAAATGTCATTCTAAACGTTCCGTGCTACAAACAAAAACAGAGCCCCGACAAAAACCTCCATCTCCCATACCAAATGCGGACTCCAAAACGATAACTTCTTGTTGATTGAGCTGCCAGCCAAAAAACAGTGGGTTAGCATTTTCCAAAAGGAATACCCCTCAACCCCCAACTCAAAGCTTTCTAGTTTAAATGCTTCAATGGTTGGATGCTTGGTTGGTATACCGAGAAGTGGGCATTCGAAAGTATTTATCACCATTTTTCTAAGAACCCCAAAACGGGAAAAATCCATTGATTCCCTCTCCCTCCCCACAACAGAACAGCCAAATGATTTTTAATCCTGCTCAAGTGGCCTTCCAAGATATTTAGTGGTGGGGAGGGTTGGGTGTACAACAGCAAGAAAATGCAGGTGTTATACCTCTGCTCGCCAGGGACTTTTGATATTTGAAAGTTAGAAGGGGGGTAAGCGGTGGAGGATTTGAGTATTTAAATAAATTGGAAATTCCTGCGACATTTTTCTTTATATTAACAATAAAGGTAGCAGCAACGAATTTTAAATGTTAAATTGATACAGTTCCACATGAAATAGGAAACAATTGTAGAACGAACAACAAAATACCATCACCATAACATCACGTTTTCCAATGAACATTTGAAATTAGAGAAGTTTTTTTTGGAAAAATGGTTCTGGTACTCTGGTATTGCTTTTTTGTATCCCCGCTTCTTCTCAAGGGAACGAATTGATATTTGGTTGGGGACACCGGCAATATTGATTTCTTAAGAAAAATTTTAATAGCGTAGGAGGAAAGTTGTTTGTTTGCCATTGAAAATGTTTTTCAAAATCATTGAAATTTTTGCAGGGCGTAGGCGAAGTGATGTTATTTAGTCCAATTCTTAATAAAGGAAAATCGAAGATTTTTAGTCATAGAAACTGATTATTGGCCCCATTAAATTTAGCAAAATATGTATAACTTAAAAGGGTGAAAAATCGTTTTTTGCGTCAATAACATTTCCGGGTATTTCAAATCAGACGGAAATCATGAGAATGTAAGAAAAAACAAGTAAGAAAATTGCAGTCGGTTAAACCGACTAAGACATGCATATCTTCACTTTGTAAGTAACTGGACGGGAAATGCCAGAACGTTGAAAAAAGTTTATATTTATTTGTCATTCTAAAGTCATAGGAAATGTTGTCTAAAATACGAAAACATTTAGATAATTGCTGCAAAAGTTATGGGAACATTGTGTTCGAATTAGTCTGCCGATTTTTGTGGGAGGTATCAGAAGTTGTTTGACGGATATGCCGATTTTGCGCTGAACAACAGATACTTCAAAGACATTGCTCAGTACCGACTTGTAAGTGTTTATCTACAATGTTATTAACGTTACAAGCCATTCAATTTTGGTATGATTTGGCCATTTGGTGCGGCAGGTACGAAAACTTAGATCACACGTACGATATGTTACACTTGTGACCCTCAGAAAATTATAAATGGGCGTACAACTATAAACCAAGTACACATATAAGCGATTTATTATTCGATGATAATACGTAATTGTAACACACCCTATATATGTATAAGTTTGGGACATATCCGTTTAAAGACAGTTTAAATCATTTGAGTTATGTCCGTCCATCTGTCTATTTGGTACGCACGATAACTTTCCAATGCAGAGATAGATTGTCTTCAAATTTTGTTCGTTATAATATGTTATCCTATCTCACGCTACATGCCAAAATAGGAGATACGGACCTACCGACAATGGGTTAACATTTAGTGACATATATAGCTCCTTCGGACTTTTATATAAATTACCAGAGTCTTCTGTTAGAGTCACAATGGGTTAAATTTTAGTGACATATAACTTCTTTGAACTTTTATATAAATTATCAGAGTCTTCTGTAATTATACCCTACACCTACTGTGGTCCAGGGTGTTATAAGTTTGTGCCTTTATGTGTATCACCCAAAAGAAGAAGAGATACACCCAGTGTTTATTATACTCATCGAATTCCTCTGTCGATTTCACCATATCCGTCTGCAGATGCACCGTTGTACTCAAAGTACAGTTTGTATTTGTGATGAAACTTGACACAGTACTCTTCTTTGGTCCAAGGATGGTCACTATCGAAATCGAAAACTATTTGACATATCGATGCCTCCATTCTAAAACATGCTAAGTAAACTTAGCACGTTTTTAGGGAGATTGCATTTTTAACTTCTAAATATTCCAAATTATATTCAGTAAAAATTTGGTGTTTATCCGTTAACCCAATCACAAGTTATTTAAGCATTTCATCAAACTTTGATCGCCTTTCCTGAAAAACTATCTTTCTGCACTTAGCATAGTTCGGAATGGAGGAATCGATATAAGTGCTACAGAAAACGTATTTTACATCTGATCATCACAAAATTTGTCAAAAAGGAGGTCATTGGTTCAAGGATGAACACTGCCACATTTTAAAGAAATCTGTTCAGATTTAGAGATATGCCCCATATATACTTTCCTTCATGCCAGAGACGTTTTATGTTACATCCGATCATTATAAAATTTGACAAAGAGGAGTTTGTTTATACAGAAGAGAAGATTGCCAATTTAAAAGAAAATCTGTTAAGATTTAGTTATAGCCTCTATATATATTTAGCTCCGATTTCGCATCTAAGCGCTACAGAAATCGCGGCTAATTATTTCTACATAAAAGTATAAGTTTAGATATTAGTTTAGATTTAGATCATTAAGACAATAGCCGCAAATTGCAAGCTTGAAGAAGTCGTTTAGATCTTTAATTTAAGGTATCTTTTGAGGCGCTATTTCACTTAGTTTAGTTACTGTTGTTTGAAAAACGGAAATTTGAGCATTCGAAAATTTGGAATAAAGATGTTAATTGGTCCAAGAATGAACACTGAAAATTTTTAATAAAATCGGTTCAGATTATGGTTATTACCGATTGGTATCAACGTGTCAGAGAAGCTTTATTTTACATCCGATCATTATAAAATTTGACAGAAAGTAGTTTCTTGACACAGAAATGGAGATTACCAACTTTGAAGAAAAACGGTACAGATATAACTATAGCCGCCATATATCTTTACCTCCGAATTGGCATCTAACTGCTATAGCAATCGTATATATCATCTGAAAATTACCATATTTGGCATAAAGGAGTTCATTGATCCAAGAATGAACACTGTCAAATTTAAAATAAATCGGTTCAGATTTAGATATGTCCTCCCTATATACGTTCCTTCCGATTGAACATCAATGTACTACAACACCTTTATTTTACATCCGATCGCTATAAATTTTGACCAAAAGAGTTTCAAGATACAGAAACGAGGATTTGTAAGTTCGATAAAAATCTTTTGTAATTTATTTATAGCCCCCATATATGGGGCAAAATTCCTCAAGTGTCCCAGGTAAAAAATAAAAGTTGTCCGATTTGGCTGAAATTTTACTCGTTTATTGTCCAAGCATAGAAACTCGGAGAATGCTAATATTGGGTCAATCGATCAGCGATTGACCAAGTTATTGGACATTCAATTCGGAAAAAAGCAACAATTTTTGTCAAAACTGAAATTTTCAAACGCGTTTTTCACATTAAATGAAGATTTAAGAGCAAAGCGTCAAATGACGTTCTGTAGGGATATTTCATGGACTCTCTTGCAGATAAACAACTATTGTCGTAAAGTTGCATTTTCGACCAATTTTTTTGCATTAAAAAAAATATTTCGCAATATCAAAAATATATCACGAAATTTTTTTTCTGCAATATTTTTAATATAATCTTTGACATGTTTGTTAGTTCATATCAAATTTGTGGAATGTACTTTTTCCGCAACAAAAAGATATGATTTTTTTTAGCAAAATTTAGTTCGAAAAAATAACATAATTCTAAAAAATCAGAAAATTATTTACATATATTTCTATAAACTTTGTCGCTGTACGGCATACCAGATCTTGTTTTTCTTGTCAAACCAAGTTTTAATTGAGTGGACTGAGGGAAAAAAGTGTCGTAATCCAGCCAGCCAAAAGAATGGTGATTAAATTTTGTCAGATGTAAAGAAAAAGTATAAGAATTCAGAGGATAAAAAAATCAATTACTAACCCTTGCATCACAAACTTGGGGACGCGACCGTATTATGAATGAATTCGGCGCTTCTGAACGGGAGAGAAAGAACTTCAAAGAAATTGTGTTCTGAACAAGGAATTTTAGCAATCCCAAAGCCGAAATGCGGTAGAAAATTGCCTTATAAAACTGAAGAGTTAGTTAAACATTTTTTCGAATTGGATGAAAACAGCCGTTTAAAGCCCTGGAAAAAAGACTATGTTTCGGTAAAAAAAAATGAAGGAGGACGTGAACAGGTGCGAAAAAGATTGCTATTATGTAACCTACAGGAATTATATTCCCTCTGCAAAACAAGGTACTCCGTCTATATAAGTTTATCGAAATTTGCCCAGTTGAGACCTGCTCATTGCGTACTTGCACAAAGTAGCGGAACATATACCATGAGTGTGTGCACTTATCATGAAAATGTGAAACTTAAGTTAAACATGTTGTATACGTTTAACAAAAAATATAATATAAATGGTTCAATAATATATTCGCAATTTTAAAAATTTGATTGAAAAAATCATCTGTACTGACCCAGTAAACGAATGTTATTTTAGAGATTGCAAATCTTGCCCAAGTATTTCGGTTTAAAGATACGAAATAATGAACGCCTTAAAAAAACTAGACATAAAAGAAGTTGCATTTGAGGCATAGCTCCAAACTGATAGATGTTCAGTAAACACTGTCGTACTGGAATCTGAACGTTTTGCTGAACATTTAAGTGAAAAACTTTCCGCACATGGAAAAGGAGCGTGTGATGATGTTGGTGCCAACATAAAACGAAACGCTGCAAGATATAGTCTACAATGTCCAATAGAATCGCGGATTTTAAATGCTTCGTCGTTATTTAATTGGGCTAGAATGTATTGCAAGAAAATACCCTTTTATAGCACAAAGGAAGATCACCAGAAGATCTCAATATTCCTACATAAAAGATACCAATATCCGAGAACGGTACCTACCACAACAGTATCACACAGTCATTCCAACTGCAGATGGAAGATTAGAAATCAAACGTTTTTCAAAGTATGAGAAATCTAATTTCTTCCCTACTTGTAGGAAACGTAAACGAAACGCCACCTTGTGCAACAAAATCTAAATCTACTTGATCTTCAAATTGATTTGTAAAAATCAGTAATGTTTTTTCTTTTTAAATTTATGTAAAAAAAATATATATATATATATTTATATGTATGTATATATTTTATTAAATTTATTAATTGAAACTTTGTTAGCATTGACTGTAATTTTTCGAACTAATTTATTCAAAAATGCATATCTTTTTGTTGCGGAAAAAGTACATTCCACAAATTTGATATGAACTAACAAACATGTCAAAGATTCTTTTAAAAATATTTCAGAAAAAAAAATTCGTGATATATTTTTGATATTGCGAAATATTTTTTTTAATGCAAAAAAATTGGTCGAAAATGCAACTTTACGACAATAGTTGTTTATCTGCAAAAGAGTCCATGAAATATCCCTACAGAACGTCATTTGACGCTTTGCTCTTAAATCTTCATTTAATGTGAAAAACGCGTTTGAAAATTTCAGTTTTGACAAAAATTGTTGCTTTTTTCCGAATTGAATGTCCAATAACTTGGTCAGTCGCTGATCGATTGACCCAATATTAGCATTCTCCGAGTTTCTATGCTTGGACAATAAACGAGTAAAATTTCAGCCAAATCGGACAACTTTTATTTTTTACCTGGGACACTTGAGGAATTTTGCCCCATATGTATTCGTTCCGATTTGGAATCAAAGTGCTTTATATAATTATAGAAGCTTTATTAAACACCCGATCGTTCTGAATTTTGGCAAAGTGGTGTTTATTGATCGATGAATTGGGTGAACAAATTGGGTTCACATTTAGATATCGTCTCGTAGTGTATTTATCTTCTAACAAAGTGGTTGTCGTATACTTATAGTCGTCCACGTCCGAATTTGGTCTTTCCTTAAAGATTTTACATAAAGTAATAATTTCTTCTCCAAGTGAACGAAATTATGACTCCTGTTTCAATACAATCTGAAGCGAAAAATTAACAACTCATAACATTAAAATTATTACGCACAGTTTTGGTATAAGGCAAAGCTCTAGCCTCCCACATGAAAGGAAAAATCGTACCAAAATGGAATACTTCATAAAAGTTATACAAAAACACTTGACATTCACAACAGTTGTGTTTTCTTGCCTACTTTTAAATGAGAAATGGGCATAATTTTCAATTTCCTTTTGGTACAGCCTCCAGAATGTGGAAGTACGCATGAGTGTGTCATCTCGACTTACGACTTACAAAACAAAGTAAGTCTAGACCGACAATTTTGATATCTACACTCAGATATTCATGAGCAGACGAGTCAGAAATTGTAACACTGGACAAATAGTTTCCTAAACCAGGGTCATCTTGAGTTTCATTATATGTGGGATGGCCATTCCTGTATAAAATATTATTAAATTTGTTGGACTTATAAACATTTGTTCACATTTTCTAGTCTCTTCTTATTGTCACTATGACTGTCAAGTTCAGTGTCTTGCCACAGGCTTTGTAGATGAGAAACCTCTAGGGTTTAGACTCCAACTTAGAACTCTTGTGATGCCAGGGGGTTGGTAGATGAGGACGCTCTAAAGTGTAGACTCTACCTTACAGTCTTGTGATTTCTTTAAGAACTTCATAACTTAAGCTGAGAAAGTGTTATTTCGGACCACATTCCCAAAGAAGTAGAAGCACAAATTAGGCGAACTTTTATGTGATAGACTGTTAAGTCCATTGTGATGCCACAGGGTTTGTAAATGAGGAGCCTCTAGACCATCCCTTAGAGCTCTTGCGATTACCTTTATAAACTCATAAATTGGCCTAAGAGATTGTCCATTTGGCCAACACACTCCTCAAGAAGCAGTAGCCCAGAGGAGCCCTTCTATTCAATAGACCGCAAAGTTCATTGTTATGTGACAGGGTTTCGAGATGAAGAAAGGTGCAGAGGCCTCCCGCAGAACCATTGTGATAGCCTTCAGAATCTCATAAATTTACCTGAGGATGTGTTAATTTGGCAAACATTCCCAAAGAAGTAGGAGCACATATTAGGCCTCCTTTTATACGATAGACTGCGTATATCATTGTAATGCCACAGGGTTTGTAGATGAAGGAAGGTCCAGAGGCCTCTCGTAGAACCTATGTGATAGCCTTCAGAATCTCATTAATTGGCCTGAGGAAGCTTTTATCCAAAGTTTTTTTTTTCAATAGACTACAATGTACATTGTGATGATACAGGGTGTGGAGATTAAGAACCATTAGTCTCTCCCGTACGAGTAAAACCATTGTGATTACCTTAAAATTCTCATAAATTGCCCTGATAAAGTGTTAATTTGATCACCACTCCCAAAGAAGTAGGAACCCAAAGTATGCCTCCTTCTATTCCATAGAATGCAAAGTTTAGTGTGATGCCACAGGGTATCGAGATAAATAAGGGTCTTCAGAATCTTATAAATTGTCCTGAGAAAGTGTTAATTTGGACAACATACACCAAGAAGCAGAAGAAGCCCTTATCTTATATACTACTTATACCATTTTCTGCATTTTCTCATATACATAGAAACAAAATTTTGCCTTGAAATTAAAAATTTGCGCTAAAGACGTCCTTAATCTTTGAAATAAGTACGTTGTGTACTAAAAATTAAGAAAATGTACTTAATATTAATGAAACTGTATATA
This sequence comes from Eudasyphora cyanicolor, assembly GCA_963930755.1. Lineage (NCBI taxonomy): Eukaryota > Metazoa > Arthropoda > Insecta > Diptera > Muscidae > Eudasyphora > Eudasyphora cyanicolor. The sequence goes on along the minus strand of OZ005738.1, from coordinate 155,395,716 downwards.
TTTTATGTACAAAATATACTTATTTTAATGGTTATGGGCGTCTTTGGCAAATTTTAAGACAACATTTTGAACAGAATAGTAATAGTTTCATCGTAACTTTGAATTTAAGCATAATTGCCACATCCCTTTCGGTACATATAACGAATTTATGCTGTTTAAATATCGGTAGAATTATTCGTTCATACCCACATAGGTTAGGTTAGGTTGAAAGGGACGCCCGTCAGAACACAACTGACGAGTTCACTCGGGGCCGACAATTCGGTCCATTGTGTTTTCCATTGGTAGAAAGGAAGGATAGAAGAAATAATTGGAGGTTGACAGATTAGGAAGATGGAGAAAAGGTTTCGGAAGAGGGAGGGGCGATTTAGGAAGGGGAAGAAGAGATCTAATTATTCTCGTTTGCCCTCGTGGCTTTACTAAACCAGAGGGATTTACTGATGAATTTGAGAAGGGATTTGAGCGGTGCATCTGCTAGATCGTCTAGGTTTACGAAGAGCCTGTGCCCTAAAAAGGCCAAACGGTACTCTTGCAGTCCTTTGCATGAGCATACCCACATACTTCATATACGAGTACACATACCCGTCCGTCCACAAAGATTATATTTGAATTTTTAATAACCAATTTTAATAAAATCATTGTTTTTTTTCTTTTTCCCATTAAACTACTACGTAGAATGCTTTTGTGGTTTTCTAAAATTTTGCTCCCCCTGATTTATGAGTGATATATTCTCATACTGTAACATATAACTCACTTTAAACAAAGTCTCAATTTAAATTCATTTTAAAACATTTAAACCCAAAACTTTAAAGCAGCAAGTAATCCCTAACTTAATTTTCCAATACTACGATCCATAAAATAAAGCAAAAAAAACAGAAACGTTCACAGTCCATAGCAATTGTCTGTCACTTTCCGACGACTATTCTCCGATACGAGAATGTGCCTTCAAATTACATCACAACCTTTTTGAAACTTTCATTTAAAAATCAATATAAATTTTCCCAATTTTCCCATAGCGCAAGAACGAACGACAGAGACAGAACGAGAAAAAACCAACTAAAAGCTGGTGCAATTTTTTAAGTTAAACAAACAAATACACGTCCGATTTCTTGTGCAGATGTGTATGAGTTTGTGTGCGTGGCGGATGTGTCTCCGTACATGTGTGTGTGTGTGGTTGTGCGAGTGTTTCAATAGATGTGTAAATAATGGCGTATGTGTGAATAAACTTGAACCGGAAACTGTTTGACATGTTCACCATTTAACGTTGCCTTCCTTTAGGGTCTCGTTCGTTCGATCGTCGTCGTCTGTTTTTTTCTCGATTTTTTTTGCTGCAGTTGTGTTTGTTTAAAGTTCGGTTTCCTTTTGACATGCACGACTACATATATACTCCCTTCTTACAATCGTTTGTACATATATACATATATACACATATGGAATGAAATATAGATGAAATTCAACTCTTGTACATTAGACTGATATATCAATCGTTTCATTTAAATGTAAGATAAGTCATTGTTTGGTAGAAAAAACAGGAGTGCAACTGTAATGCATTTCTGGAGCTCCCTATTTTTAAAATGATAGCTATTGCATTTATTTTGAAATTTTCAGAAAATTTTCCAACCGATTAATATATTTTATGAAATATAAACAATTTTCCTCATCATCCTCTGAAATTATACGTATTTTGCATAGAAATATCTTCACCCCAATGGAAATTATTTGATTTGTACTAGGGATCGTATGATTATTACTAATATTATTGTCCTCCTGTGCGTATAAGTGATATTAATTTAAACATTTAAAATAAAAGTAATTCAATCAAAAGCAACATATGGGATCACATACCAATCCAGAATATGCTAGGTCGGCACAGGTGGAGAGAAGTTGCCACCAGAGCGCCATTACGATTGAACTGTCTATCAATGTGGAGTTACAAGAACTATGAACACATGTGGATATTAAATACAAAATAGTGTTATGGTAACCGAGCGAGTGAACTATATACCTACGGTGACACCTTCAGGAGCAACTTCACCACCAAGATACCTGTCACAGATGAATGTGTTGACTGAACCCCCAGAAATATAAAACATCTAAACTTCTACAAAGATGGCTCGAAGCTTGATATTAAGGTTGGCCTCGGGGTACACTCTAAATAATTCAGTCTTGATAAAGCTTATAGTCTTCAAGATACTTAGTAGTGTCTATCAAGTCGAAATAATGGCAATAAGGGAAGGCGCCAAGTGGTTAAGTCGCAACGTAGTGAACAACACTGGTGTTGTCATTTACTCTGACAGCCAGCCTGGCATCAATTCTCTGGAGGCCACATCCCTAATAGTTGTACCTTGGCATAGGGATATCCCGGCTAAGCTGATTAAATTGATAGGAAGGGGACGATATTAAAAATTCTGTAAGAATTTACACATATTCGTGCTCCACTGTCCACTGCAAGCTTTGGTTTAGGCAATAGTCAAGAGTCAATCATCACCTGTAGGGTAGCTAGGTTTCGGTTTAGGTTAGGGTGGCAGCCGTTTTCTTTTTTTTATTTCTTCAGCTCACATAGACCAGTTTAGGTCCCTAGTGGTATCACGGGCTAAAATGCCCTTCATCGAAACCAACCTGTTTGATATAAAAATGTATCGATAGCACGAATATTGGTACTGGAAAGATCCGTTAGGCTGCCTAGGAAGGCCGACCCCAGTAGGTCCAGTCGTCGTTTACTCAAAGCGGGGACAGTCGCATAGCAAGTGCTCAATGCTCTCCACTTCTAGCTTTATAATCTGGCCATGATACGAAATGAGAGTTCAGAATGTCCCCTAGCACTAGAGAGGAAAAGACTGACTAATTTGGTGTCAGTTCTGACGGGACACTGCCAGAACTTTTGGTATTGAGTCTAATGACTTCTATGGTGATGAGAAAGAGGTGCAAGTGCAGAAGAGCTTTGAGCACTTGCTTTGCTACTATCCCTCATTAAGCAAAATAAGTTGGACTATAGACCTGCAATGCTGGCTGCCGCTCTAAACTAAACCTAAAAACAAGTAGTTTTTCCGGAAAAGGGATCAAACTCGTATAAAGTTTTTAAATTTTTATGGAATTCCTCTATAAAGTTAATTGAGTAATTTTTGCTATTTTTAATAAATCTTTTGATTAAATTGACCAATAAGCAACAGCTTTGGACTGAATCTACTACATGTCAGTGGTTCGTATTATGCCTTGTATCATTCTATGCAACTAAAAATATTGTTAAAATATCTATCCTCACCCGAATAGTGTACAAATAACTTACACTGGATCGTATGATTACTATTATTAGGTATTGTTGGACGTATACGTAATAATGATATACTTATAATTATTACTAATATCGTGTATTGATATGGGTGAACCAAATTAAGTAAAACCTGTTTTTTGTATAATAATTTTTGAAAATTAAATAATTGAAACCAAATTAATTAAAACTTTATTTTGTACGAGTATAATAATTTTTTGTAAAACTAATTGTGAAATCCAGGGAAGCAATGATAAAAACAAATTTTTAATTAACCTAATTTTTTTAATATTACATAAATAAATAATTTTTATGTAATTTCTAATTACAGCGTGATGTCCTCATCCTGGAACCCTCAGGATCAGATATACTGAGCTGTGTTTCCAAAGGAAAACAAGAGGTAAGTTAAGCATTTATTATCATAACAAATCCACTTCATTTCTTGCCACCCCCAACCACAGAGGGAGAAAATAAAGTAAAATTAAGAGAAAAAAAGCTAAATTTAATTTTTGGTTTTAATTTTTAATGGAAATAAAATCATAATTTTTTCGAAAAAAAAAAACAAAATTTAACAATTTGGACATGAACTAATGGATGCGTTTTATTTTTCTCTCTCTATCTCTCCCCCGAAAATTCAAAATATTTTTTTCCATTTTTTTATTTTTTTTCTGAATTTCGTTACCCTGTTTATCACATTTTCGTTTCTTTGGTTTCCTTTCTCATGTATATATTACATTTTTTGTTTGTGTATTTTTAATTTTTTTGCAACTTCCTTTTCGTTTCCTTCTTTCTCTATTTTTCATTTTTGTGTTTCGTTTTTGCGTACGTGTCTTCTGAATTGCTTTGAAGAAGGTGGAATGCCGTAATCACATACGTGTTATACAACCTATGGACTCTGGGACACGTCTATATGTTTGCGGTACAAACGCCCACAATCCCAAGGACTACGTGATAAATGTAAGTATATACACTGGGTAATTGTAGAGAAAACATGTATGCCTCACTGTATTTGGCATTAAGTATAATAGTAGTAGTAGTGGTAGTATTAGTTCACGTACACCTACACACACGCAGGCACACACATACCAAGTACCATTTGAACGGACCATCATCAACAATCCGGGCATTTAGGTAAAGTGTGTGTATTTAGAGAAAAATAATACCGGAACATAAAGTTGTGCGTGCGTATTTTTTTCTATCCACAATTTTTTTAGGCACTTTTAACTGCTGGTCCTGATGTCAGTGCGTCTGTCTGTGTGAGTGTGTTTGTGTGTCAGACTTTTTATTCGGAGATCTTTAGGTTGAGTACTTTTTGAGTATACTGACATAAAATAGGATTATGTCTGAGGTAAACAAACATTTTTCAAACGATTAGGTCTCAACACAGCAAAACAGAGAACAGCAACAGAAAAGAGAAATCATTATTTTAAGGGTCATATCTTTGGGGGAATCAGTCTACGGCTAGAAATCTATTAAGGCTACAGATGACAAAAAATAGCAGCAATGTCATCAAGTTACTCATTAGTCTATATTAGGCCACAAAAAGCGGTTTTCTGTTGTCTCTCAGTAGCACTTATTGTGCTTCTTTTTTCATTTGTCATAATACAATGGCGTATGATTGTTATTAAGGCATAATTTGTCTGAGGCGTATGATAAATTTTGTTTTTCTAAAAGTGACAGTCTGGAGACAGGGGTAATTTCACAAAATATTGTAAATTTCTTAAAAGGGAGTAGCAGTTGTTTTTGAATAAGTCTAAACACAATTAATAATCTAGATATGCAATTGAGGAGACTTAATTCTACAGCCTAAATTTTACCTCAACACTTGCTGAGTTGCCAAGAGAAAACAATACATTAACTTAATATAACTTTTAAATTTATTATATAATATAAATTAGTTAAAGTATTTTTAAATTCTATATACAACTATCTGGCCCCAGCAGACGTTGTCCTGCCCGTTCTGTTTGTGATGCATTGGTTTGTTATTCATTGATATTTCATTAAAAATGCATACATCCCGAGTTTCAGGAAAAAATCATCAAAAAGATTTATATTGACCATATCACCACTAGAGCGCCATCTACCGGTTAGAATCATACATACAAACTATTATCAAGACAAACCACACATCGAAATCATCATGAGTTTGTGTATAATTAGAAATGAGTGTGAGTGGCCGCCTCAGAATTCCGTAGCGTATAAGTTATATTAAATGAAAATGTACCGGTTGCGTATACGTAATGTTATTTAGTAAAATATTTATGCATCACTCCTTTTTACCTAATCCAGTTTTTATATTTAATAAAATCGCAGTCACCTTTTTTTGACGTTTACTCATAAATTATGAAATTAAATTATTAAAACGCACAGATTTATTCTCGATTATCTTTAAAAGGATTATCAGATGATCAATTATAAATATGTGCATTTCTATACACAATATCTTGATGTTTTTAAATTAAATACTGGCAAGAGGGATGTACTTCTTCCTCTATATTATATTCGATTGTTGGGGTCTTCCTCTCTACTATAGGCGACTACTGTGGTCTTGCTCTACACCAGAGTTGATTATTAAGGCTCTACGTTCTACCACAATCGATCACTAAAATCATCCCGTTTTCTCGAGTCATTAATTGAGTTGAGTAGTTGTACACTGAGTTGTTCTTCTATACAACAATCGCCCACTGAGGGCTTGCTCTGTGTTTGAGTTGACGTTTATTATCTCCTAGAGTCCAAAAATTAGGGTTTCTGTATACTATAGCCGATCAATAAGTTCGTTGTCTACATCTGAGTCAACCACTTATGTCTTCCTTTGTATTAGAGTCTACTATTAAGTCTTCGGGCATATTAGACACCACCATTGATGTCTCCGCAGCTAAATTTGAGTTTACTGCAGTGGCCTCTTTCTCTTTCAGATTCTACCACCAATGCTTTCTTCTCTCCTGGAGTCAAACAATTAGGGCTTCTTATCGACTATAGTGATCAATGAGTAATTTGTATATAGTTGAGTCAACCACGTATGTCTTCCCCTGTATTACAGTCGACCACTGACGTCTTCCTTTATATTAGAGTCAACCATTGAGGTCTTCATGCATTCTAGAGACCACCATAATGTCTTTGTCGCTATACTAGAGATTACTGCAGTGGTCTTTGTCTATTCCAGATTCTAACACTGATGTTTTATTCTCTCCCAGGGTCAAACAATAAGTTCTTTGTAATGGGTGATCTAAGTAGAGATACTTTTTTCAATAGCCTTTTTTTGACAGATCACGTGTGAGTCGTGTCATGCTGTCATGTTATTTTTGTTAAGTATAGTTTGGCATTTCATCATGGAAAGACTTACGCCTGAACAAAATAATCGTTCGCCAATTGCGCTAAGTCCATTTTTCTTAAATAAAAAAAACACTTTCCAGTCGACCCACGACCTTGACACCCATGAGCAATATTTTAGCTCTCGTTAAGAGCTATCTTTTTGCCATTGGCCGATTCCCGATACGACGTACAGGAATCATCGGTCCATATTTTTTAAAAAATTATGTCGGTGAGAACGTAACCGTCAATGGCGACCGTTATCGTGCCATGATAACCGACTATTTGATGCCTGAAATTGAAGCTCGTGATCTCGGCGACATTTGGTTTCAACAAGACGGCGCCACTTCCCACACATCGCATCAATCAATGGATTTATTGAGAGAACACTTCGGTGAGCAGATAATTTCACGTTTTGGGCCGGTCAATTGGCCACCAAGATCGTGTGATATCACACCGTTAGACTTTTTCCTGTGGGGATATGTAAAGTCTATAGTTTATGCGGACAAACCCGCTTCGATTCAGGCCTTGGAGCAAAACATCACGCCGATGGACTATCTGAGACTTAGCCGCGGCCAACATTTTATAGACATAATCTTCTAGAAATAAATGCCAAAGAATGTTCTTTCAAATGATAATAAACATTCCCCATTCAATTTGAATTTTCTGTGTTGTTTTTTTTTAAAGTAGGGAACCTCGAAAAGGATCACCTTTTATATACTTAAGTCGACCTCCGATGTCTTCCTCATTATTATAGTCGACCGCTGATGTCTTCCTCTGTATTACAGTCGAACATTGAGGCGTTCCTCTATACTAAAGACCACCATTCATGTCTCCGTTGTTATATAAGAGATTGTTGTCATGGCTTTTTTCTATTAAAATTTCTAACACTGATTTTTTATTTCCTCGTATTGTTAAGCAATTAAGGCTTCGTATAGTCGACCAATGTGTTCTTTGTCTATATTTGCGTTGACCACTGATGTCTTCCTCTGTATTACAGTAGACCATTGGGATCTACCTCCACACCAGAGACAAAAATTGATGTATAGCATCAAATACTGAAATCTTTTTCTCTACTAGAGCCGATCACTCAGGTGTTTCTCTCCAATACTGTCGACCATTCAAATGTTTCTCTCCAATAGTGTCGACCAATCAGGTGTTTCTCTCCAATACGAGTATATTCGACCTCGACCTCCATAATAGAGTCAACAACGTAGGTCTTTCTTTATGTAAGAGTCCAGTGGTCGACTATAATATATACACAGAAACAAAATTATTTTAAATTTAAAGATCTGCACCAAATCTTAATCTTTGAAATTAGTACGTTTTGTAACTGAAATTAAGAAAATGTACTTAATATTAATGAAATTATCTACACTCTATGCACAAAATGTACTTTTTTAAATAATTTAGGGGGTCTTCGGCGCAAATCGACCACTGAGATATTCCTCTAGAATAGAATCGATCACTGAGATCTTCCTCTATTATAGAAAGCACTGAAATCTTTATTTATTATAGAATCGACCACTGTGATCTTCCTCTGTAATAGAATCGATCACCAAGGTCTTCCTCTATGACAAAGTCAACAACTGAGATCTTCCTTCATTACAGAATCGACCATTGAGACATTCCTCTTTAATAGAGTCGACCACTGAGGTTCTCCTGTATGACAAAGTCAACCACGGAAGTCTCCATTTCTATTATATCAAACCACAAAATATCTCCATACTAAAGTCAACTACTGATGCGTATCTATGCTAGAGTCGCCCATTTAGGTTTTCCATTTTTACTTCAAATTGCTGTATAACCAATAGTGTTGACCACTCAGGTGTTTCTCTCCAATACATTCGACCTCGCATGTAACTCTATAATAGAGTCAACCACGTAGATCTTCCTTTGTATAAAAGTCCAGTGGTCGACTATAATAAATAATATTAGAGTCGATCACAGAAATATTCTTCTATAATTGAATCGACCACTGAGCTTGTGGCAACCCAAAGTTATAGTTTTATTTGTTTTCTAGACACTGTAGCAAATTAGTGATATTAATGGAGAATAGCCATGTGACGTATGAATAATTAAGATAAATATAATTTATATGCACAGTTGTCTCTTTCTCTCCAAGACTTTTTAGATTTATAAGCAAACGAAAATACAATTTTATAATAATTTTATTTTATTTATATTCGAATTCTGCCAAAGAGTGTGTTAGTAGCTTTATGTGAAATACCTTATTGTACACAGTTATTGACATTTCAAACTGTATTACGTATGATTGATATTAATAGGAAATAACTACATGGCATATGCATATTCTAGATATCTGAATTTTTTCTATTATACGAGTACATTAAAATTTCGGTTTAACTTTAAGTTGTTTTAGATTCAAGGATTGAAACTCTGGACAATCTGCACAAGTTGGTTAAATCTCTGCGAATCAAGAGCTTGTGACAACTCAAAGTCATAGTCTTATTTGTTTTCCAGGCACTGTAGCGAATTATTGATATTAATGGAGAAAAACCATGTGACGTATGAATAATTTAGATAAATATAATTTATATGCCCAGTTGTCTTTTTCTCTCCAAGACTTTTTAGATTTATAAGCAAACGAAAATACAATTTTATAATAATTTTGTTTTACAATAATTTAATTTTATTTATATGTTTTTAAATTTATTAAATTTAAAAAAAAGTGTAGGCTACCGAATTTTGGCAGAAAGTGTGTTAGTAGCTTTATGTGAAATACCTTATTTTACAAAGTTATTGACATTTCAAACTGTATTACGTATGATTGATAGTAATAGGAAATAACTACATGGTATATGCATATTCTAGATATCTGAAGTTTTTCTATTATACGAGTACATTAAAATTGCGGTGTAACTTTAAGTTGTTTTAGATTCAAGGATTAAAACTCTGGACAATCTGCAGAAGTAGGTTAAATCTCTGCGAATCAAGAGCTTGTGACAACTCAAAGTCATAGTCTTATTTGTTTTCCAGGCACTGTAGCGAATTAGTAATATTAATGGAGAAAAACCATGTGACGTATGAATAATTTAGAGAAATATGAGTTATACGCCCCGATGTATATATATTGGTAATTCGAAATTTTAATTTTTTAATGAATTTATAATGTTGTTACATTTATACAATTTCATGAGACTAACAATGTGACGTATGAATAATTTAAAGAAATATAAGTTATACGCCCCGATGTCTTGTTTCTCTAAAACTTTTTAGATTTATAACATTATTGGTAATCCAAAATTTGATTTTTTCTTAATGAATTTATAATGTTGTACAATTTATAAAATTAAAAAAATGTGCAGACTATCGACTACATAGCGTATGCATTTTGTAGATATGCATATATCACTTATGCCTTACTGTGCTTTCTGAAAAAGTAATAAAACTTTAAGTATAAAATTGTATTTCCTGTGAATAAGGACGTTAAGCCAAAGAAAATATAATTGTTTAAATTCCAGACTCTGTGGCTGACGACCTCTCATCTTGTTTGTAGACTCTTCTGTTAAAAATATAATAACTGAAATTTAAATATAAATAATGCTTTTATAAGATTTCGGGGCCAGCTCAGTTTTTGTAAAATGTCTAAAATTTATTAATGTTTTCTTTGTTTTTCAAACAAATGCCCGTGCCACAGGTTGTTCAATTTGGCATCCTGAAATATTAATAAACTTTAAAATAAAGTCTAAAACACATTTTAAAAGTTGTTTGTCCACCTCTCACCATGCTCTGCCGTTCAACTGCATGACAAGCTTTATAGGCCTCAGGCTGTTCTTAGTTAAAATCTATAAAACAAATGTTAGAAAAAAACAATATAAATTGTTAAAATATATGACCATGACAAAGCCAGCAAATAGAGAAAACAGACTTGTATTGTCATAAAATTGTTTCTTTTTTTCTTTATTTTTTATTTCACATCTCTTAAACAAATATATTTTACTGCCGAGCTACATGGATGGAGTAGAGGCAACAAATACTAAAATATTTATAAAAAATTCTCATGAAGTCTTAAAGTAGATAACATGGCAGGTAACCTTCACAACAACTTCAAGAAAATAACAAATTGAGTTTAGCAAAAAGAAGGAAAAAACACAAAGGCTGTCACTGTTTTCTAAACCAGCAACAATAAAAGAATGGCCTTAGGTAAATAAGCTTTAGTTACCTTAGGCGCACTAACGACACATTCATGGGTATGTCGAGAAATACGAGTACATATACAGTACTTGGGCAGGTTAATTGTGATGGATTCAGTTATTGTTGAATTGAAATTAAATACTTCAGAATATTATAGAGAAAACATAAAAATATATTGGAGCTTCTGAAATTTTTATTTTCTGTTTAAATTTCTCTTATAACATTTAAAAAATAGTATCGTATGTAGTCGTTGTAATTTAATGACCGTAGTCTGTATTTCTTCTGTGTATGTAAGTTTTAGTGTATGTGTTATATCTTTAAGTTGAAGTATATATATATTTCTTTGTGTTTGTATGTGTCACAAGGATAAATGCCAAGGTTAGGTTATCCTTAAGACATAATTTTCAGTGTTCTTAACAACTAATGTGATTATTGTCTTCTTTTTCTCCTTCTTTTGCTATTTTTCTCTTATATCTTGAATATTTTTTTCTTTTTTTTTTGTCATTCCATTTTTTTCTCTGCCATTGTAATTGTCCTGACTGCGTGACCTAACAACGTTAAAGGCAAACTTAACACATTTACCCAGATCCGAGTACGTGCCCGGCATTGGTTTAGGCATTGGCAAATGTCCTTACGATCCAGCTGATAATTCAACGGCAGTTTATGTGGAGAAGGGTAATCCATTCGGTTTACCAGCATTGGTAAGTAAATTCTTTGTTTTTTCTTGCATTTTTTTCTAGACTGAATACCGTTACTAGAAGAAGAACCCAAAGACAAACAATAACAAACAGAACAGTTTAAAGGACACAACAAGGAAGTTCTAAACCACTGGGTTTAGAAGACGACCTAGAATTAAATTAACAAAAATTGTATATGCAAGCTGTTAGGAAAAAAGGGAAATATCGCAAAGGGAGAGGGGGAAACTAAACTAAGTGGAGATAAATAAGAAAAAGGCAAATTATTTTATGGAAATTTCTTGCAGAAAATAAGGGTCAAATCTCTGGCTACTACTCGTACTGTAAGCTTCTTAGTGTAAAAAGCTAGGAAAATAAAGCTTGAAATTTATTTTAAGGTCTGAAGGACATTACGCGAGGAGCTAACCTACTGTCCTAATTGGCTATACAAGATTTGCCTAAAATTAGAGTGACTTTAAAATTAACTCAAATAGGAAAAAAATAAGAACAAAGTAAGAGAACCGCCTGATATCTGGGTTATGGCGAAAGATTATAAAATATAAAGTCTTGATAGGAAAAGGTCTAATAAGATAATCTAGACAGAAAAAGACAAACATATAAAATATACATGAAATACAAATAAGCAAGATCCATAGCAGAAATAAAACCTTATATAAACCAGTAACGGTAATTAAAAATACTGTTGTTATATACAAAATAATAATATAATATATATAACAAATAGTAAAGACAAAAACATGGAAGCTGTTTAAACGCTGCTTAGCAATTTGATAATATATCTGAGTGTGGTTATTTTGCTAGACTATGTATCGCATGATTGATATTAACACAATGTGTTTATGAGGCGTTTTAGTAATAACAACTTCGGTATTTATCAGTCTCTTTTTATCCCCTTACCTTAGAGAGGAGGGTATATATCATTTGCTACGAACCAAAAGTGTAACACATCGATATGGAGTGACCTAAGACCCTAAGTATGTTCGGCGGATATCCATTTTGGGTCGTTTTAAGTCGAATGAGCAACGTCCGTCCGTCTGTCTTCTGGCTGGTGCGCACGATAAATCTCGAAAGGAGCTACCGATTGACTTCAAATTTGGTATGTGGTAATATTTTCTTCTATCTCCAGCTAAGTTCGAAGATGGGCCATATTGGTCCACTCCTTCTAGTACCTCCCCCACAAACGGTTAACATTTAGTGAAATATTGATTATTTAATAACTTCTATACCACTTATTTCAATCCTCTGAAATTCTACACATAGTATTAGTTTATTAGTCACTATTATCTCGAAAAAATGGACGAAGTTTCCACGCGTCTTATGGTGCCTCCCACACAAATGGACAATTTTGAACCAAAAGCTAAAAGCTTATATCTTTATTACCAGTGCATACAATGACTTGACATTTTGTAGAGTGTAATGGTTTAATAACACCTACAATACAGTGAAAAATGGGCATTATTGCCACGCTCCTTTTGGTACATCCCACACAAATGGACCATTTTGTAACAAAAGTTACCAGCTTATAACTTTAATACCAGTGCATACAAATACTTGAAATTCTGTACAGTGTAATGCTTTTATAGTAACTAGAGTCCATAGAAAAATGGACGTTATTGGCCCACCCTTTTTGGTACCTCCCACACAAATGGACCTTTTTGTAGCAAAAGTTAACAGCTTTTAACTTTAATACCAGTGCATAATTTAAAGTTATTAAGTTCAATTTAAATTGATAATAATTTAATTAAAACAAAAATAAATAAATTTACTAATATTTTTTTGAGATTCAAGGTGAGGGGATTCATTAATCGGTTTGAACTTTCTTACGTGTTTATCAATCAAACTCTGCTGGGAAAACTTATTATATATATTACAATATATGAATTTGATTTTTAAGGCACTGGTTGCACTTTTTTCGCGTAGGTTTGTTCCGCATTTGTTTTCTCCTCTTCAATATCTACAACCTTGCTTTGGACACAAAAGAGATATTCCGTACGGCATACCGAAAAAAATATAGAAAAAGTGCTAAAAATCCATCTCGAGCAAAAAAATTCGTATGGCCATTATATTATTAATTGAGCCAATTTGATTAAACGAATGACGAAGAAGTTTCTATTTTTGGGGCTACTTTCACGTCCAATTTTCAGAATTGAGTTCCAAATCAATGAGCTGAAAAATGCTGTACTGTGTTATATTAATTATATATATGTATATTGTGTTTATAATTCAAAAAATTAGAAGTGGTGTGTTCCATTATTTTGTTGGTTCTTCTTTGAAATTGCTTAAATTCACTTATTTTAACAAATATATTCCTTCCTTTCTCAACCTTCTAGTATTCGGGCACAAATGCTGAATTTACAAAAGCCGATTCGGTTATTTTCCGCTCAGATCTGTACAACATGACCTCGGGTCGCAAGGAGCACAATTTCAAAAGAACCGTTAAATACGACTCCAAATGGTTGGACAGTAAGTATCATACATAACTTTAAATATCAGAATACAACTGCTACTGCTACAATGTTTTTGACCCACTTAAACCTTCGCATTATTTATTTTTTTTTTTCTTTTCTTCTGCAGAACCGAATTTTGTGGGCTCATTCGACATTGGCGAATATGTGTATTTCTTTTTCCGCGAACACGCTGTCGAATACATCAATTGTGGCAAAGCGATTTATTCGCGCATTGCCCGCGTTTGCAAGAATGATCGCGGCGGCAAATATATGACCGGACAGAATTGGGCCACATACCTGAAGGCGCGCATCAATTGCAGTATATCGAGCGAGTTCCCCTTCTATTTCAATGAAATCCAATCGGTGTACAAAATGCCACATGATGATACGAAATTTTATGCAACATTTACAACCAACACCCATGGCATAGTGGGTTCGGCGGTGTGCAGTTACGATATACGCGACATAAATGCCGCATTTGACGGTAAGTTAAGCGAAACAAATGGTTCGTTTTTTTCCTACTTGTTTTTGCGTTTTTGCTAAAAAAAACTCCAAAAATGTGTGTAGTCGAAGAACTGGAGGAAGCAAATACAATGACGACGAAGAATGTTTGGTAAATGTGAGAATGGGTTATGGGATAAGAAATACATGTATGTTTTTTTGGGATTCTTAAGAAAAGTATGATAAAATGTAGAAACCACTGCAAAAAACTAAGTTTTTTTAAAAACCAACAATTTAGAGATTTCTTAGGCGGTGGAAGAGCCTTCCTTGTCAGTTACGAATATTTTCAATATTGACTATTCCAGAACAGCAAGAGTTCTTGTAAAATCCAAATGACAACTTTTTATTTTTAAATTCACAAGCCCTTATAGAAATTTCAAATACAAATATTTGAAACCCTGTAAGGAAGGGCTAAAACCGGACGGATCCGACAGTATGGTGCGCTACACCACACTACCACAAATGAAGAAGAAGAAATACTGTTGACTTTTATCAATGTGTTTTCCTAATGCTAGTGTTCTGCCCAAAAAATGTTAGTTTATGGCGGAAAGATTTAAAATCGGGATATAAATATTTAGAACTTATCTATGTCTGAATCGATTTTAGGTAAATTTCGTAATTTTCTTTGGTTATTGAAAATACTATTATTTGCTATATTTTATAAAGATCTGTTCAAGATTAACTGATTCTATAAACATTAGATGCAAAATCGGGATATAGGTATATATAAATTTATAAATAAATCTGAACCGATTTTTTTATAAAATTTATTTTTGTGTGTGTTCTACTAAATGAGGTCTACAAAAAACTTTTTACGCCTAAAAATTATCTCGTAAAGTTAGATATCTGCACTTGAAAATTTAATTTTTCATTTTTCCCCTAGAGTGTGCTAGTATTTTGTAAATATCGCAGCACAATATGCACCGATTTCATCCGTATCAAAAATTGGTTCGATATACCCAATAAAACAAATAGTTATGACCACTTGAATTTATATAAAATTATACTTTTTCTCAAAAAAAAATTTAAAAAAATCGTATTTTTTTTTGAAAATGTGGAATTTTATAAATCGAAAGAGAAACAGGAGTTACACGCGCTTGAAGATTTTCTTCAACAGAAAAAAATTTTTAAAAAACTACTTAAAAAAAAAAATTTTACAGAAAATGGCGCATTGTGTCCTCTTTGAAACAAAGTACACTTTGCAAAAATCGCTTCAGTCGTTCGAGAGCAATTACAAATTTCGCAAAACACACCAACTTATTTTTTTAATTTTTCCAAAAATTAAAATGCCCATAAAATTTTGTAAATTTTTTTTTTAAATGGTGTTAACGAGATCTTCTTTTACCTATTTGTAACTTCACTTTAAACACTTTAGCCAAAAATAAACTACACAGGTCGATGTTAAATATTCTTACCCAATTTTATTTTTTGTATTTTAGACCAAATTATGCTCTGAAATGTAGTTCAAGTTCCAAGATGGAATTTTGTTGGTGGAAGGTGGGAAAATATTATTTATTATTTCAGCGATAAGCAAAGACTAAAACCCTTCATCCGACAACAATTTCGCTAAAATTTATAGGCTTTTTTAAAAGTTATTTACTCTATTCAACAATTTTCACAAAATGTCAGAGCACACATTTTAGAGAAATTGGTGTCGGATTAAGGGTTTTAATCTAAGCTTTAACCTAAAATAACAAATATTTTTTCCCCGCATTAGACCAAATAAGAGACTATTTTTGGTAGTAACTTTAAAATGTTCAAATTCAACGATGCAGAAAAAGCAGAAGACAATGTCCTACCAACCTAAAACTGAGTTAGTAGTTACAATAATGCCATAAGTAGCACCAGTATCAATTACAAAACCAAACTTCAACATTAAGCGCTGTTTTTAAAGAGACAATGAAAAAATTAAAATTTTACGTAGATCGCCTTTGCGCGACCTGAATAAAATTTCTAAGATTTTTTTCCTTCTGGTACATATGTACACGCAAAGAAAAAAATCGTTTCTGCGAAATGAAATATTAGACAACCACAATTCTCGTTTGGGGGAACTGAAATTTCGTTTATTGTGACAGAATCTTATTTCGCGTAAGCAATTGTATGTTCTGACCAACAGAATTTCAGTTATCGTAAACGAGAATTGTAGTTATCTAATATTTCGTTTCGTTGAAACGAATTTTTTCTTTGCGGGTAACTGATGACGTTATGACACAACTTTTGTTTGTTATTCAAAAGTGATTAAAACACATTTTCCGCGTTTCAATTCGGCATATTGAACTTTTTTTTTAAAATACTGGGCCAAACCTGTCGTAAAGATTTAACTATACCTCGAGAAAGACAAAACAGCAATCTTGGAACTTGGACTATAATTTAGAGCACAATTTGGTCTAAAATAGAAAAAAATAAATTTAAAATGGGGATTTTTTTTAAATATTAATTTTGATATTTTTTTAAAAAAATTACTTAGAAAAAATGTCTAATTAAAATCATTTTCTATTTTTCATTTTGGACGCAAATATATACTAACATATTACAAAAAGTTCCATGTTGATAACTTTTACCGATAAAAAGACATATAATTTATTTCATTTAAAGAGAGTATTTCTTAAAAGTTGGTATTATAAAAATTTTAAAATCTGCTAAGGTTAGGGTAGGTTAGATAAGGTTTAAAAGAGGAGACGTTAAAACTTCTCATGTCCATGGACATACACTTAAGCCAGTGGTTCGGCCTGGTTTACGCTCCTTATTTATGATATTTTTATATTTATCTTTTAT
Source organism: Eudasyphora cyanicolor (assembly GCA_963930755.1). Classification (NCBI taxonomy): domain Eukaryota; kingdom Metazoa; phylum Arthropoda; class Insecta; order Diptera; family Muscidae; genus Eudasyphora; species Eudasyphora cyanicolor. The sequence continues at coordinate 155,378,566 of OZ005738.1, read as the reverse complement.
ATTTAAATCAACTTAGTAAACTTGTTTTTCATATTTTTTAAAAATAATTTAGGTGGGTTGTTTTACACAACTTAATTTAATAATGTAATATATACGAAATTTTTTTAGAAAAATGTAATTTTAACGAATTTATTTAGAAAAATTAGATTTCAAATATATTTTTTAGAAAACCCCAAATTTTAGGGAAATTCCAGAAAAATGCGTTGTAAAGCAATTTTCTAAAAATAAAAATGCAATTTCAAGAATATTTGTAGGAAAATGTATTTTTCAAATTTAATTTTTATAAAATTTTCAAATCCAATTTCAACGAAATTTTGTAAAAATAGAGATTTCTACAACGTTTAGTAGAAAAATAAAAAAATGAAGGAATTTCTAGAAAAATGAAAATTTTGAGCAATTTTTAAAAAAAATTCAAGTTCAAATTAATCTTAATGCAATTTTTTAGAAAAATGCAACATCAATGAAATTTTGTATTTTTTTGTAAAAAATAATTTTCTATGAAATTATTTAGAAAAATTAGATTTTAAAGATAGTTTTTAGAAAAACCCAAATTTTAAGGAATTTCCAGAAAAATGCTATTTAAAGCAAATTTCTAAAATAAATTAAACTTCAAGAATTTTTGTAGAAAAATAAATTTTCAATGAAATTTCAATTTTCATAAAATGTTCTACTCCAATTTCAACGATATTTTGTAAAAAAAATTGGTTTTAACAACGTTTTGTAGAAAAATACAAAATTTGATGGAATTTCTAGAAAAATGCAAATTTTAAGAAATTTTCTAAAATAAATTTATTACTAGAATTTTTCTTACAGAAATAAGATTTCAACAATATTTTGTAGAAAAAATACAAATTTGAAGAAATTTCTTTTGAAATACAAATTTTAAACAATTTTCTAAAAACAAAAACAATTTCAAGAATTTTTGTAAATAAAATTTAATTTTCTATGAAATTTTAATTCTTATTAAATTTTTTAATATTATGTCAACGATATTTTATAGAAAAAGACAATTTCAACGAAAGTAATTTTCTAACAATAAAAATGTCATTTCAAGAATTTTTGCAATCTTATGTCAACAATATTTTATAGAAAAACGCAATTTCAACGAAAGTAATTTTCTAACAATAAAATTGTCATTTCAAGCATTTTTGTAGAAAAATGTAATTTTCTACGAAACTTCAATTTTAATATAATTTTCTAATCCAATTTCAACGAAATTTTGTAGAAAAAATAGATTCCAACAACGTTTTGTAGAAAAATACAAAATTTGAAGGAATTTCTAGAAATATGCAAATTTTAAGCAATTTTCTAAAAAAATCGTTTTCAAGAATTTTTTTCACAAAAATTTTATTTTCTATAAAATTTCAATTTTCTAATATATTTTCAAAGAAATTTTGTAGAAAAATGCAATTTCAACGAAATTTTGAAGAAAAATTATATTTTAACAATTTTTTTAGAAAAATTCAAATTTGAATGAATTTCTAGAAAAATGCAAGCCCCAAAAAGCAGAAAAAAATGAAATCAAATCCCAAAAAGCTGACAACAAATAAAATAAAGCCCCCAAAAAATTGTTGTTGTTTGACATGTTATTTTTTGGGGCCCATATTCATAAAAATATAGGGGTGTATTTTCGGAGTTTAAAAAAAATATCATAAAAAAGTTGTTTTAATATTTTGTTTTCGTGTTTAGGACACCATATTATAACTGAAAATGTTATGCACAGCCCTTCGACCAAAATTTTTAAACTAATGTAATGTGTTTGAGTCAAAAAATTCGCTTTGATCGAATGTAGATTTTCTCCAAAATATAACGTTCGTGTTTAATAACCCTCTAAATGAATATCTACAGCAACAATATGCGCGAAGAGAAAACAAAAACTTAAAAAAATAACTCCTAGGAAATTCCCACTAAATGTTTGTTAAGCATACTCATACAGTCACCAAGAATTTCCCCAATGTATATGTGTATGAGAGTACGAGTATTGAAGCCGGTAGAGTTTGCCGTGTGTGTTCTTGCCACAGGATGTTGGCCTGAGTGTGTATGTGTGTGAGTGCGTGTCGGTGTCTGTGTATTTGTGACGATTTATTGCACCTGCTATAAATTCTTAAAAAGTGAAGTTTTTATTTTCATGGTGTTTGCACAAAAAATACATTTCTTTCTCGCTGTTTGCAAGGGAATGTGTTCTTGCACATATACTTAAAGCAGGACGGTATGTGGCAGCTGTGTGTGTGCTCACATCTCTCTAAATGGTATTAAGAAAAATGGTGGTATTTTTTTTTTGCCATATCTTACATTTTATTCCGATTTTCTTTTCATTCCTTTTTATTATTTGAAATAAAGAAAAATTATCTGAAAAAAAAATTTTAAATTCTGCTTAAGAATTTAAAAAAATACTAATTGAATGTTTGTGCTAATGTTGCTGCGCTGTAGATTTTATGTTTTAAGTTGTTCCCAAATGTCTGCGCAGAGATTTATGTCTAAAGTCTGTTGAAGTTTCTTTATTTATTTTATTTATAATGGTTATTTTGTCTGGAAAAGTTATTCTTTTAATTATGTAGATATTTTGGTAGGCAAGAAAATTAAAAAAATACTTTCTGACTTTTGCCCAAAGAGCATTTAAATTCATTAGGCGGATTTTAAGAGAATTTTCTAAGAAAGAAGTAAATGGAAGTTATAAGAAATATGGAAATAAAATAAAAAATGGGAATAAAACATATACAGTTTCATCTTCTCTGTCTACTATAGTACTGATCGGCTATGGGAACGATCGAATATTCAAAAATGCTGAATATAATGAAAAAATTCTATAATTATTATAAATTTGCAACTTGTAGAAGCGTGATTGCAATTTTATTTCTAACTTTAACGATTTTTTGGTTTTCTGCTGTAATTTTTTGTAAAATTAGGTTCCCTATTTTTGCCCCGTCACTAGGTCTAATCATTGAATTACTTCCTGCCAGAATATGGTTTTTTTATATCCTCCTTTCTCATGCGAAAGACCAAAAGATCCCATTTCAAATGTTATTCTCTTCCACCGATTCGTATTTTTTACGAGTATAAGCTAACAAACTTTGGGCAGCAATTTTTCTGTTTTATTTTCTGTGCTCAAATATAAACCACTCACGAAAATCTCCAAATGCGAATGAACTTCCTTGCCGACAAACATGCAGCAACTACACCGTCGTTAACAATGTAAGGAAAATTGCAGATTTCTGCAGTTTTGCTGGGAGTGCAGCGTTCTTTCTCTCTCGGTTAAAAGTCAGGCAAACAACACGTTTTATGTTAAAAACACGTGACATTTACACATGTTCCGCAGGAGGATGCAAACAGCTAAACAAACTATAAATACAAGAAATGGAAATGAGTTGCAGATATAGGAGTGGGTCAAGAAATTCAAGTGAGATTGGAAAACATTTTTGGTCAGAGGCGTATATAAATAAAATCGATTTCTCAGTATGTCTATTCATGTATGTTTACCGGTATCTATGAGGGCCGACTAGTAATGAAACCACAACAAATTTTAGAAACATTTTCTTTATATCTCAACACCAATCTTCGTTTAGCTTGCTATACTTTTCCCAACTATATTCCTTAAAATAAGCATCAACCGCAGATTCCACCTCTTCATTGTTTGCAAGTCCTATACCACCCAGCTATTTTATCAAGTTTGGAAAAAGAAAATTATCCGAGGGAGCTTTATCTGGCGAATAAGGTGCGTGATGAAGCAATTCGAACTTGAATTCATTGATTTTGGCCATTTAAATATTGGTGTGAATTGGTGCATTGTATTGATGGAACAACACTTTCTTGTTAGCCAATTGTGTCATGTTTTTCTTTAGTTTCATCACTGAAAATACTCTTAATTGATTGTATTTCCATCCTTAAGAAAATCGGTACACATTATCCCACGCACATCATAAAACCAGTAAGGAAAGGCAGAAAGTCGGGGGGGGGGCCGACTATATAATACCCTACACCTCTCTAACAATGCGATAAGGGTCATTGCCATAATAATTTGGAATGGGTAGAAACATATTATTTAATTCTGAAACGATAATCGCTAAATTAAGCAATATTCGTTCCTAAATTGAGAAACATCTTTCTGGAAAATTTTAATGATCGCAAGTAAAATACAACATCTATAGCGGTTTGATACCAAATCAGAAGGAACATATATATGGAGCTTTAATATAAATCTGAACCGATCTTCCCTGAATACTCATTAATGTAAAAAGACCTCCTTCTGTCGAATTTCGTACCGATTGGATATAAGAAACCTCTTTCTGCCGAATTTCGCACTGATCGGATATAAAATAACATTTTTACAGCGCTTACATGTCAAATCGGGGGTAACCTATATATGGGGGCTATATCTAAATCTGAACCGATTTCTTCCAAATTTAACAGTGTTCATTCATATAATAAGAAACCTCTTTCTGACGAATTTCATACTGATCGGATATAAAATATAGTTTTTACAGCGCTTACATGTGAAATCGGGGGTAACATATATATGGGGGCTATATCCAAATCCGAACCGATTTTCTCCGAATTTGGCAGTATTCCTTCATGTAATAAGAAACCTCTTTCTGCCAAATTTTGCACTAATCGGATATAAAATACAGTTTTTACAGCGCTTACATGTCAAATCGGGGGTAACATATATATGGGGAATATATCTAAATCTGAACCGATTTTCTCCGAATTTAGCAGTATTCGTTTATGTAATAAGAAACGTCTCTTTGCCGAATTTCGCTCTGATCGGATATAAAATAACATTTTTACAGCGCTTACATGTCAAATCGGGGGTAACGTATAAATGGGGGCTATATCTAAATCTGAACCGATTTCTTCCAAATTTAACAGTGTTCATTCAGATAATAATAAACCTCTTTCTGCCGAATTTCATACTGATCGGATATAAAATAAAGTTTTTACAGCGCTTACATGTCAAATCGGGGTTACATATATATGGGGGCTATATCTAAATCTGAACCGATTTTAACCAAATTCAATAGAGATCGTCCTTGGGCCAAAAAAAAAGATATATGTAAAGTTTCGTCGAGATCGGACCATAATTGCGACCTGTACTTTGATTACAAGAATACATGCACAGACGGACAGACAGACGGACAGACGGACAGACGGACATAGCTAAATCAACTCAGAAAGTGATTCTGAGTCGATCGGTATAATAAACGATGGGTCTGTTTCTTCTCCTTTTGGGTGTTACAAACAAATGCACAAAGTTATAATACCCTGTACCACAGTGTGGTGTAGGGTATAAAAACAGATGGCTTGACTTTTTCTGCTGATGGAACTGTCTGCGCCTTCTTTGAGCACGATTCTCCCATTCCATTCCCTTGATTTGACAACACCTTAGTCTCAGGTGTGAAGTGGTAGATCCATGTCTTAAACATAACTATGAATCGACTTAAAAAATTGGCTTATTGTGGCGAAACATCGCCAGATACTCTATTGAGACATCTTCACGACACTGTTTTTGTTCCATGGTGAGCAAACGCGGCACACTTTCGCTTAAATTGTTCCCATCTTCAAATTTCGGTCAATATGCTATGTATAGATCTTTTTCAAATGCCTATCATTTCAGCTAGCTCACGCAGTTTCAGCCGACGATTATTCAATACCATTTTGTGGATTTTCTTAACAGTTTCTGGCGTGGATACCTTGGTTGGTCGACCACTACGGTATTCGTCTTGGCAGCTCGTACGGACTCGTTTAAATTCTGCTACCCAATATTTTATAGTCGTATCGAAAGAGCAGACTCCCCTAGAGTACAATATAGCTTGGCTTTAAAATTGGTTGGAGGGAGACCTTTCTAATGAAATTTTTAAATAATAATAATACAACGGTGAATGCTAAACAACGTGGTGCCTTGAAACTTAATACATGTGTTCTATAAGGTCGCCACTGTTGTCCAAAGTTTTTTTTTTGCAAAACCAATGCACAAACTCGAGGTTCAGGCAGCCGCTCTCCTTAGCTGACATCCAGTGGTTATCGGTTACCGTTACCGGGAACTACCGCGAGAAGACCTACAACGCATTGCAGTGGTGGTGCCATCACAAGTGAAGCCAGAGTGAATCGACCTGAAGAGACCACGGTTTTACCAAGTTTATGCGATCTAAATGTTTCTGTAAGAGTATCTCGCTAAATGTATCCAATTGTTATTCCCCACTCTGTCTTTCTAAGTGATAGTTTTTGTTTTCTTTGTCCTTCGATCTACCTGTTTATCTTTCTCTGTCTATCCTTCTGTTTTCGTTCCTTCGGATTCCCTGTTTTTCTTCATCAGTCTTCCTTAGTTTCTTTAATCGGTTCTGTTGCTCCTTATCACACAGCCATCTATTCGTCGCAAACTTGATTCGTTACTTTGTCGGTCTGCCTGTTTAAATTATCTTATTTTTTTATTGTCCTTCGGTCCCCTGTTTTCCTGTCTTTTTGAACTTCTACATGTTGTTCCCCCACTCTGTCTCAAAGTGTGTACATTTTCAAGATTATATATTTATATCCATGTTTCCCTGTGACTATTTGTAGGCCATCCATCGCTAAGTTTATCCGTTTGATATTCCTTATTTTGTCTGTTTTGTCCCATTTGAAATCAATTTGTTCAATCATTGGTCCTCCATACATCCCTAGGTCTGTGTCTCTACATGATCGTCCTTTGATCTGGCTGTTTAACTTTTTCTGCCTGCCTTTCTTTTTTGGTCCTTCGGTTTCCCTGTTTTTCTCAGCTTCTTTATTTGGTTCTGATGCTCCCCATTTGACTGCTATCCACCCGTCGCAAAATGTATTCGCTCTTGTCTGGTTCTGTCTCTCTAAATGATCGTTATTGTTTTTGGTCCTTCGGTATGCTGGTTCTCCTATCATTCTCTATCCATCTTTTTTGGTCCTTCGGTTTCCCTGTTTTGCTCAGTTTCTGTACTCGCGTCGTTTGCTCCCCATCTGTCTCCCATCAATTCGTCGCAAAATTGATTCGTTCCTGTTCCATTTATAATCTGTTTGTGTATCAGATTCTCCTCCAGTCGATTTGAACTTATACGTAACGTAACGTATATTTCAGTCTATCAGAATGTCTATGCAAGTTTATATGTCTCATCCGCCAGTCTCAAAGTTTTTGCGTTTCAACGTCCGTATTTCTATCACATTCAACGGATATATATTTTTAACATTCTTTAGTTTGTCAAACTGCCCTCCTCTTGCATTTCCTTCTCTACCTTTCTTTCTGTCGTGTGATTTTTAGTCTCTTCAATATATGTTTGTCCGCATATCTATCATTCGAGTAATTGACATTTCATCTGTCCACCTATTCCAGACTTTATGTTATCATATCATGCTTCTGCCATTCAAACGTTGCAACGTCCGTATTTAAGGTATTACGTTGGTCAGTATACGAGTATAATATATCGCTCATTTTGAAAAAGAAAGTCATATCTCAAAATATTTTTTGTGACGTGGTCAAACTAAATTATCCTACATTTCAATAGCTACAAGCTGATCTATGATTTGTCTGATTTCTGAGAAAGACAAAAATATTTGGCGCTCTTTAGAAGCTATGTCATCTCATTCTACCAAATAGTTATTTTTGTATAGATCATTTGAATCACACTTAAGTGAAATATCATAACTGACATGTGACGTTCTTTTCTTAAATGGGCGGTATGTAGTTATATCCTTTCAAACTGAAAGATATTTTTCAATAATAATTATCTTTGTAGAGCTTTCCGTCTCACGCCGTCCGGTCCAGTCAAGCCGCCTATGAACATTTCAAAAATAATTTTGAAAAATATCTGAATTCATACATAGCCTCACCTGCTCTAATGTACATACATCTTCAAAACACACATACGAATAGTACATATATACATATATTTTCATACTCTACATAGCTTCAGCTGTAAAAAAACTTTCTTGCTTTGTATGCATGTTTGAGCATGCATTCCATGTCACATTTGCATGCAATCATGAGGAGGATGCAGAACGAACGTATGAACAACAAAAAACACATTTAAAAAAGAAGCATTAAAAACGACATGCAATTGTAGATAAACACTGCAGATTTTGTTTTTTTTTTCCAAGCGGAGTGACAGGAAATCGTTGCCAAAATCTCAGCACTTTATACGGGTATGTACGTACACACGAGATATAGGCAATCAGGTCAAATGGACATAAATGTTAAGAATTCACTCACGAATAACTTGACACAATGCGAGATATTTTTGAAAAACAAACAAATAAAGAAGTGTTTTCATACAAAAAAGGTCAACTTCCTCTTTAAACAATAGCCATCTCTCCCCTCTCTGCGACCCTTTTTCAAGTATCTGAAATGTAAAAACTGAACACGTATGTGCATAATATTTTTTTGCCATTCATATAAATGCAAGAAAAATAAATGAAACAAATAATAACAAAGAAAGATGAAAATGGTTAAAGCAACAACAATTAAACTTTAACAAGCGTTTTGTGCGGCGGCACCCTGAAACAACCGGAAACGGAAAACATATTCACAGTAGTGTGCGTTTGTGCGCTTGTGTGAGAGTTAACTCATTCACAGAACATCTGCAAAAGAAATTAAAGTGTTATTCATACTAAGGGAAGTATAAAATGCAATGCATTAAAAAAATAAATAAAAACGGGAAAGTAACAAGGCTAAAGCTTGTGGAAATTGTTTGCATAAAATCCACTTAAATTGTAGTTTATTCGCAGATTGTTGGAAGGCTCACATAAAGGTGTTGACATATGAATAATTTTTTCTGTCGTTAATGAAAGAAAAATGTTAACGATTTCAGTTTTGTCGATATGATACAAAAATGAAATTACTTCCGATAAATACAGTGATTATAAAAAATCATTCAAATACTGTCACAAATTTGAACCTCAATTAGAGGTAAATTTTCGTAAGTTTAAATGGAAACGAGTGATGAGCGTTGCTAAAGTTGCTTGCTTTAGCATAGCGATTCCTGGGTTTACCAACTCTTGGTCTTGATAGACGATTTTCCTTTTGTGCAGGTGTTAAATGTAATACACCGAAGAAGTGACCTAAGACCCTAAGTATGTTCGGCGAAAATCCATTGTAGCACATTTTAAGTCTGTCTGCCCGTCTGTCTGTCTGTCTTTGTCCTGGTTGAGCGCACAATAACTCTCGAAAGGAGTAACTGATTTAATTCAGATTTGTTATGTGTTAAATTTTTTTTTTCAATCTCAAGCTAAGTTCGAATATGCTCTATACTGGTATGCTCCTCTAGTACCTCCCCACAAAGGGGTATATTTTAGTGAAATATTGATTATCTATCCGATAAAATATCGCGAATTTTGTATTTTTCAAAATGTATTTATTTATTCATGAATATCTATTTTGTCCCCTTCAAAGTAATTCCCCTCGGATATAATACACTTCTGCCAACGTTTTTTTCCAATCCTCGAAGCACTTCAAATAATCATTTTTTGTGGTCTTGTTCAGCTCCTCCTTCGATGCCGTCTTTATCTCCTCAATCGTAGCGTAGCGTCGTCCTTTCATGGGCCTTTTCTGTTTTGGGAACAAAAAATAGTCACCGGGGGCTAGGTCAGGGGAATACGTGGCTGCGGCATCATTAGTCTGTTGTTTTTGGCCAAATATTCGCCCACAAGCAACGATGTGTGTGCAGGGGCGTTATTATGGTGCAAAAGCCTGTTTTTGTTGTTCCACAAATCCGGGCGTTTTTGGACGATTGCTTCGCACAATTTGCGCACAACTTGCAGGTAATATTCTTTATTGACCGTACTACCCTGTGGCAAGAACTCATAATACACCACGCCCCTGCAATCAAAGAAAACTGTGAGCAAAACCTTTACGTTCGACCGAACTTGGCGCGCTTTTTTCGGTCTTGGTTCATGCGGCAGCTTCCATTGGGATGATTGAGCTTTAGTTTCTACGTCGTAACCATAAACCCATGATTCGTCACAAGTTATGATCCTCTGGAGCAAATTTCGGTCGTCACGGACCGAGTTCACTCGTATATCACTCTTTTATCGCTGGTATGTCTCAGATCAGCCTTTTGTCTATCTCTTGTATATCTCTCTTCTATCGCTGGTATGTCTCTGATCAGACTCTGGTCTGTCTCTGGCATTTCTCTGACCTGTCTCTGGGATATATCTCTGGTCTGTATCTGGTCTATCTTTTGTCTATCTGTGGTCTGTCTCTGACCTATCAGACTCTGGTCTGTCTTGGGCCTGTCTCTGGTATTTCGCTGGCTGACCTGTCTCTGGTATATCTCTGGTCTGTATCTGGTATATCTCTGGTCTGTCTCGTGTCTTTATCTGGTCTGTCTCTAGTTTGTCTCAGGTCTGTCTCTGTTTTTTTCGGCACTGTCTCTCGTCTGTCTCTTATATATCTCTAGTCTATCTCTGGTATATCTGTCTTCTATCGCTGGCATGTGTCTGGTCTGTCTCTGGTGTATCTATTGCCTGTTTCTGGTCTGTCTCTGTTATATCTGTGATATATCTCTGTTATGTCGCTGGTAAGTCTCTGGTTTGTCTCTGATCTGACTGTGGTCTGTCTCTTGTCTTTTTCTGGTCTGTCTCTGATCTGCTCTGAACTTAGTATATCTCTGGTATGTCTCTGTCTCTGGTCTGTCTCTGATCTGTCTCTGGTCTATCTCTGATCTGTATCTTGTCTTTCTCTAGTCTGTCTCTGGTGTATCTCATGTCTATTGCTGCTCTGTCTCTGACATTTCTCTGACCTGTCTCTGTTCTGTCTCTGTCATTTTTCTGACCTGTTTCTTGTGTGTCTCTTGTCTATTTCTTGTCTGTCTCTGGTATATCTCTGGTCTGTCTCCGATATATCTCTGGTATGACTCTGGTATGTCTCTGGTCTATCTCTGGCATGTCTCTGGTCTATCTCTAGTCGGTCTTTGGTCTGTCTCGAACCTGTCTCTTACCTGTCACTGGTGTATCTCTTGTCTTTTGCTGGTATGTTTCTGAAATTTATCTGACCTGTCTCTGTTCTATCTCTGATACATTTTTGCACTGTCTCTTGTCTTTCTCTGATCTGCTCTGAACCGTCTCTGCCGGCCCTGTATCTCGGTTGCTTCTTATATAACTCTAGCATTTCTGGTATATCTGTCTTCTATCGCTGTTATGTCTCTGGTCTGTCTTTGGTCTTTCTCTCGTCGGTCTCTGGTGTATCTCTAGTCTGTCTCTGGTCTATCTGTGGTCTGCCTCTGGTCTGTCTCTGGCCTTAATGACCTGCCTGTTCTGTAGTATTTCTCCGATCATCACTTCACAGGAATTGTGCTTAATAAGGCCATAATACTATTCATCCATTCATCTATGTTGTAAATCTGTCTGTCTGTCTTATATCTTTTCTCTATACTGTGTGCATTTGATCCTCCTTCTTTATTTCTGTTTAAATATTCTACCATATTTTAGTCCTTTGCGATCTGACCTTCCTTTCTAAAATAAAGTTATTTCCAATTATATTAAATTCACATTTTCCTCCCCCTTTAACCACTGTAAATTCACTTGTCCTCCTCACGAATATTATCTTTTATACTCATGCATTGCAGTGAATTTTACGATGTAATAACGACCTTCAGCTATATAAACGTATATGCATTTGTTTAAAATATCAGCTATACATTTTGTAAAATCTCGTCGTTTTCCAGCTTCGCTTTTTTGTCTATCGTATATCACAAATTTCAGGTTATAGCCAGAGTTGCAGGTGTTCTTGTTGTTCGAAGCTATAATAAAAATGTTCATATTCTCGTATAGTCCCCCGAAAGGTTTATTAAGGTCCTACATATACATACATACTTATATCATGGCTCACATGAGTGTGTGTGCGAGAGAGGAAATGCGGGAGCACACGGTATGATGCGATTTTATTTTCTGATATTTTTATAAGCTGAAACAATATGTTTAAATGTAATATTTAGAGTGATATCTCGTCTCTTTTTGTGTAGTATAGAAATATGATTTAAGTATAAGAATTAACTTTTTTGCAGGGCAATGCGGAGATAAGACGGATAGTTTTAAAATAGGATATAGATATTCTTCAGTTTTTAATTCGAATTTATATAAACATAATAATAAAGCGCATCTCTTGAAGTTAGATATTAAATCCCAAGAGGAATATATATAAAACACATAAAATTTATTAGAATGTACATTGGAGTGAATTCTCTCTACATTGTTTTAAATTTATTGCAACATAATGTTTTTATGTGATTTAAAATGAATCTATTTTTTTCTTCTCTTCCTTTCACAGGTAAATTTAAGGAACAAGCCACCTCCAATTCAGCTTGGCTCCCCGTGCTTAACTCTAAAGTACCCGAACCACGTCCGGGAACATGTGTCGAAGACACCACAGCCTTGCCCGATTTAGTGCTCAATTTCATACGCAAACATCCATTAATGGACAAGGCCATCGATCATGAATTTGGCAATCCAGTGTTTTATAAACGTGATATTATCTTGACCAAATTGGTTGTGGACAAGTAAGTATTTGGCCGTGTGGCAAAAAATATTTTTTATTCTTTGTGGTCGGTGTTTTCTCTCCCCGCTACTGCCATTTTTCAAAGGCAAAGAGTTTAAGGACATGATTGGGAGAAAAGGGATTCCCCTTTTGTCCTCTGAGGATATTTATGGCATAATATTTTAAACAATGACTGTGTAAAAGCAACAATGGCAAAAAGAACGAAAATACTACATTTTTGTACGGTTGCCAAAAATTGTAAAACAAAAGTTATTTAACACAAGTATAAAAATATTGGACAGCAAACAAACATACAAAGTGACCAGTGGTCAGGGGGCCGGGGAATGA